>OW026307.1:18868178-20355678 GCA_932273695.1 Apotomis betuletana
ACTTGCATGTGTGATAGCGATATTGTAAATACCGTTACTTATCTGCCTTGTAAAGGAGGTTATTTATTAATTCATACATTTAATTCTACCAGACCGAGTCATTGCCCTGAGGAACGTTTAAAAATAATTGTCATTGTAAAACCTTGCACTGTTTTCATAGTGAGAATCAGTCAATGAAACGCTAAGACAATGCGCACCAACATTGTTTGTATTGTTCTGCACCTGTACTTAAACAATTCGATGCATGCAACTAACCATTGCTCGGAGGCGCACCATTATTGTTTGGCTGTGAATTTGGCATGTTGGGAGGCGAGCTTTGCCAACTCTGGGAAGCGGCGCTCGTAGGTGGCATCTGATTGGTATTACCCTTGTTGCTGTTCACTGCAACAGAAATCCCTTATCAATACACGTGCGATCGAGCTAACTTGTTTCCAAGTGGTTTACGACCGTCGTATTTTTTTATTGCACGCGCAATTCAGTTACTACAGAATCCGGAGTCTCGGAGAATTGAAATCGGAATAGATTTGGCTTTCATGTAAGCTAAATTATGAAAAAAAACCTATCTCGAGAATCATGACTTTGGTATTAAAATTTTATATCTCATGTGTTACCAAACATGGCTATTTTTATTTCATAATCCGCTCATTTTCATTAGAAACAGCCAAAACTACGTTAAAAACGTAAGTAAAAAAAACACATAATGCAGCTTGATTCAATGTGTTTGGGAGCTATGCAGCATATAGACTGACACATATAGTTACTTATTTTATAAAACCTTTTTTATTTTCCAAACATTTTTTTTTCTCATATAAATTAACAAAACAAAGTTTGTTAGCTATTTTACTCATTATTCAACAAACAATGTACGGTAATTATAAGCTCCCGTACAGGTTTAATTTAATCACCATCAATTAGATAATTAGGTAGCTCTATTACTGATGCAAACGACATTCGGAACTTACAGTCGGCTTGGGAAGTGGGCGGGCGCTGCGCCGCGGTGTTCCATTGTTGAGAGTTGTTGGTTCCATTATTGGTTTGGCCGCTGGAGTTGCCACCCCAATTACCAGCTGTCGAGAAAACCAAATTAAAGACTCTATCGATGTTTCCGCGATACGATATCAGGTCGGTTTCGTGGTTTGCGTATCTCAAAGCGCCGCTTTGCCGCACATTCCGCTACGTCAACACAATGCAACAATAGCAATACCGTCAATAACAAAAGTGCTGTTGCAGGAAAATAATATTTATATAGCCCGAGATTGTTTATTTTAGGACGAAATACTTGAGTTTATCCCTCATTATTATGCGGACGCCGAGCCTCAATTTGAGGCCAAAACAACATGTCGTCATGAAGTTTATGTTTATTAAGTTGGCGAGTGCCAGTTGGCGGAGATATGAGAGTTTAATCATGAATAAATGAAATTAGAGTTGTTAAGGTGACTTACCGTTGTTGTTGGAAGCAGGAGGGCTGCCCCAGCCCGAGGCGGCGTTGAGTGAGCTCTCGCCGCCACCGCAGAGCCGCAGCTGTCGCGGCACTCCCCAGCTGTCCGTCGCGCCATTCATGGCTTTTGTAATCCTCTCTTCGTTCCTCATCAACTCCAGCATAGCGTCCAATGTGAGATCACCGTTAGCAAAAGTCTTCAAAGTGGGTGACTGAGTGTTTGATGTTACATCGACTTCTGATACATTATTGTCATGGTTTATCCTTATCGACTTTTCGTCATTTATCATTCGAGTTTTCGTTTTGCATATCATATGAGCAGACTTTTCGTTTAGTAGTTGCGTGTTATCCATGCAAGGCTCATCTCGTATAATACAAACTGAAGATTTAAAAGCGTAATCAGACTTGTTCATATACTCGGGCGCTCCAAACGCCATCTTATACTTTAAGTTAAAGCTACTGAAATACGGGTCACTGTATGAGATACCCTGGACTGTTATGGCGTTAATCGTTAAAGGAATGCAGTAATTAGGCGTATCGCCAATCATTTGGTTTTGTTGGATACTATCAACAAACTTTACATTATAAATATTATTATCTACCATTTTTACACTAACTCGCTGACTCTCATTCTTCTCTTCGACTCGCTTCAAAGCACCAAATTTATTTGTGTTCACCACCAGCATTGAGGTGGAGATTTTACATTGCATTGGTTTGGTAACAGTATAAATATTGGAGTAACAATTATCCTTAATTAGATGTGGAACACATAATATTACAGAAACATTAGACATCAGACAATTATCATAAATACCCTTAATAGAATAATTTTCTACAATATCCACCTAGAATTATACTTATTTTCACAGATTGCATATTGTTTCAATTATAGACTAAGTAACAATGGTTCGTAGTGATGCAGTCAATAAAGCAGGTAGCAGTGTTTAGTGCCTCTGTGGCAGAGGGCAGGTGAGATCACCGCTTGAAGCTGCTGCGGACTCGCCTCTAGCCCCGAGTGGCCCAGCCCTACAAAACACATCAAGTCAGCAAGCGCCATCTCAGGGCTCAATGTGAGCCCAACGGCGTATAAATGTAACTACTATATCTCACAGCTACAGAAAAACCTGTTGTTAATAGAAACAGTGAATAGATTTTCGTTGAAATACTAAGTAGGAATACCAAATTCCACTTTTGGACATTGTATTCAAATTTAATCAAATGCGTCAACAGCGCTTTCTGTAGCTGGAAATCGAGCAGTCACTGAACTTATTCGATTTACGCACCTTATAGGACGGACGAGAGGCTGAGCTGTATATCACAGATAATGCGGGCTCGGCAGATCCTGCAGAGCAGCTTCGCAGTCAGCTCGACGTTCAGATTTCTGTAGGAAGCACAAAACCATCTTCAGTACACTGAAACCCCGGACGCACCCTTCTAGGAGCCAATTTTGTTCCGAGTTTTCTTCTAGTACGCCACAATTTGAGGTTATCTCAAGGACTAATAAAACAATATCACGGACGAGTGTGCATGAGATCCAACATGAACTTTATTTACGTCATGACAAGCGTTCGAGCCCGATAAGAAGGCGTTTTACACATTTACTAAACTAAAATCAAGCACTGGGATGGTTCTCAAACGGTAGCTAGGTACCTACCTAGCTAATACGCCATTCGACAAATGGAAGTCTGTACTCGTGATTATAAAGACCAAGATTGCTCACCAGATAAAAAACTTATCAGAATTTCATTTACATCTTCGTAGGATCCTATAGGTAACACTATTATGTTCTTCTGCCGAGTATATAATATGGATATTTGTGTATTTCGGCCTTGAGACTCTGCGACTCGATGTTATACCTGTACTGTATCTATGTATCTATATCAACCACAGTGTACGTATCTATCTATATCTAGAGTGAAAGTTAGCACGACCTATATGAAACGATAGGAATAATCCATTTTAAACAAAACATTATAGTATAAAACCGTTTGCACTATCGAACTGCTCACAATAAACGATCACTTTAGAATTTTTACAGCTAGCAAAAATACAAAAAATCTTACGTGACACGACCGAGCACAACGGTGTTATATTACTAGAATGAGACGGAAAATTAAACATGATGCTAGCTTTCCGTTCACTGAAGCGAGACAAAAGATACGCTTGAGAAAGCGATGCCATAAATGCCAAAAGCAATTGACGACTATAATATTCACAATTTCTGATAAATTTTAATTTTTCGAGGCATACCTTTGTTTTGTGTAGTTGTTGGCACTAGAGATTTACACAAAAACACTGTTTCAAACCCCCCGAGAACACAGCTTCGACGGCTGGATGGAATGATTTCGTCGTCGACTGGGGTTCGCACGATGAGCGAGGCACGGCGTACATTTAAGAGGTCTATTGAGAGCATTATACTACGTACAACGTCGGGACATTTCACCGTGACCGGGTAATAGCAATTTGCTATAGATCTATAGCTTCCTAAGCATATACATACATGATACAGTTGTACCTATTATCTACATATCTATAGGTAAAGTGCTTTGCTTTGCTTTTCTATAGCTACATCGTGATACCTACAATCAAACCTATAACTACTAAATACTTTTATATTGTGTATGTATACGACTAGCAGAGCTTATTAGATAGAGGTACCTGCCCCTTTGGTGTTACTTGGGGTGATTGGCGAATGTAGTTTAAACATTGATATTTGAAAGAAGCCAATCTTAATAAAATTATAATTTGATTGTTTACATTTTATTCCTCTCCTTATCCTACATAAACAGTTTCGTATTAGGTACTTAGGTTAGGAGATAGATTTTTCCTTTGTGAAAGCCTATCAGTTTCAAATGTATATAGGTTTTTAGACAGCAACTAGGGATTTCGAAACAAAATATAAATAAAAATTAACTGTAGTTAATAATACAATAATTATAAAATATGAATCCACAATTGTAAAGAACGTATCAGTGAAAGGTAAAATAAAGTAATAACTAAACTAAGTTAGTATGTTGCGTTCACACAGTGTTATTGTTTTAAAACTAAGTAAGTAATTTATTTACGTACTTGAAAAAGGTGACTTATTAGCTATAAATTAGTTTCATTTTATAAAAAGGCGCGGAATTATGAAATTTAATATAATATTTTAGTAATTCTTTTGTTTATGGGTTGGCATTTCCTGCGTTTCTTGAACGCTGTATTTCGCCACCCGGGCATAATTTTATCATCATTTGAAAGCTGAGTATGGTGCACGAAATCGCCATAAAATACCCCAAATTATTATGAAAAGTAAAATAGTTTTTCACAGAAACCGAAGTAACAACAGCTGATTTCAATTGATTTCCTTATTATGCACATTTGGTTTCTTAATTAGAAACACGTACTTAATTTATTGAAAAAATGTTTATTTCAGTGTTATTAACTCTATCTCAAACAGCAAAATTTTTTCTGACATATCTGACTGTCAAATGTCATTGCACTTTACAGACAACGTCATTGTACGTCAGATAGCGGTTGATTTGATTCGACCGAGGTGGTAATTAGCTTTCACGTTATCAGATATCGAATATTAAGCTTGATAAACGATACATATGAACCATTGCTGCGCTAAGTATCGGGCAGAAATGTCGCTGGTTAACATATTGCTATGCCGCGTCGTTTCTGGGGTATAAGACGGTTGCTAAGGATGCCTGTAGCGGAGGCAGGGGATCAATATTCGATATGGGTAAGCTCTTTGTTATTGTAAATCAAACATTAATGAGGAAAACAATAGAATCAACCACATGCTTCTTGCACAGAGTCGAACAGTTACACTAAAACGTGGAAGTTTGGTGTTCTCATTCGCATATTAGTCTTTGTTTTGTTTACAATTGACCTTCATTATGATGTTTTTAAATAAGGCCTTTCACCTGCGCTAGTAACGAATAGCGAACAGCAATATTTAATTTAAGAAGTCTTAGTGGATTATCCTTCTGTTACAAAATGAGGAGACTTTAGATCTAAAACCAATTTTTACTGTATTAGCATATTCTTGTAAGCCTGGATCTAATATACAATTATTAAACAATTGACAATCCAGTACTTTTTAACCAGTATTTTTTCTATTATTTTCTTTTAAGTATTAATTATAAGTATATACACTGGTATACAATCTTGAGTATCTTCAAGGGGGGTTATGGAGAGATAACTGATCATTACATTACATTTGCAAAAATCGATTGACTGAAGAATTTCATGATGCTATTCTTCCCCTCATATTTCCTTTCCAGAGGTCAGGATAAATGGTGGCACCAACTACTGTTGTTTTCAAATACATAAAATCTCATTAAGACTTTATTTTTAATTATGGCTTTTTCCAAACAACAAATAAACAACATACAATAATGAAGACAAACACAGATAAATACAAAGTTAATTATGAGAAGAAATCACAAGTGATGATGATGATGGGTATTCTATTATCCCTTATCATGGACATAGGGTCCTTAAAAGGAGTTTCCACTAATTACAAGTAGCTTAAAAACAAATGTAACTTAAATCAATGTTAAATACAGTGCACCCATTGCAAGGTCCCAAAGATGTTGCCAGTATTTCCTTTCTGTATAACACTTAGCAAATAGGTACATAACACACAAAAAACTTTATAAAAATATTTCTATTAATTTCAAATTTGTTACAATAGACCTCATAAGCCTACATAGGCTGATAAACACAATACCCTCCTTTGTCACATACAATCAGGTAAAAAAAACCTATAAACTCAAATTGAGTTGACTAATGACTAATCATTGTTGGTTTCTTGTCAGTTGGCATTGCGACTTAGGCTCCCCTTTTTGCTTACCATCAGGCGAAGTGGAGCCACTATGTTGTGCCGTTATGAAAATAAAATAAAATTATGAAATAACAACCTATTAACTTAGTAACACAATTAACAATCTAGACAATGCAATGTGATAATCATAAGTTAAAATCTAGTGTTATTTGTAAAATAAGTACTTATGCTCGTAGCACGTTTACCCTGTAATGTATCATCAAAATTGTTGACAAGCTTGGTGTTAAGGATCCTTATTCCTTAAGAATGCTGATTGTTTTAGACATTTTTCTCTATGATCGTCTGATCGTTACTAACTAGAACGGGTTCAATGCGATTTATTGGTATATATTTGAAACCTTCAGTTTGAATTTTTCATTGATAATTTTTGTTTCAAAAACTACTCGAAATTGACGAAATTCACGCAGAAAACTGGTATTTTCATCTTATTTTCGACTGCACGTAATAAAAGCATGAAATAGCTATGTTACTTTCTAGAACTCAGGGAGAACTTCAAAAAGTTGGTTGAAATTATCAATATATTTGTCTTAATATGAAAAAAACTATTTTTTAAAGGAATAAGGCCTTTTACCGATAAAGGATTTGTACTTGTGTTTGTAAATAGTCTTCGTATCTCCCAGGTGGGTCTCATTTACGTGTTCAACCTCATCGTGGGCACGGGCGCGCTGACGCTGCCCGCGGCGTTCGCGCGCGCCGGCTGGGGTCTCAGCACCATCTCGCTCGTGTTCCTCGCTTTCATGAGTTTCATGAACGCCACCTACGTCGTGGAGACCATGGCGTGCGCCAATGCTGTGTACAAGTGGAGGAGATTACAGTCAATAAAGGCGGATAGTGTAAGTAAACCCAAACACCACTTAACTCATCTTAACTGGCCGGGTTGAGTTAAGTTTGCACCTGGTATGTATGGCGCCGGATACAAATGAGGTGCAAAGTTAACGCAACTAATCACGTTTGTTGTATGGGAGCCCCCTTAAATATTTATTTTATTCTGTTTTTTTGTATTGTAGTTATAGCGGCAACAAAAATACGTGATCTGTGAAAAATTCAACTGTCTAACTATCACCTGCATACTGAGCCGGCGGTCCCGGGTTCGAATCCCGGCCAGGGCAAATATTTGTGTAATGAACTCGAATATTTGTGCTTGGGTCATGGTTGTTCTATGTATTTAAGTATATATTTATCTATATAATTATGTAAATCGTCATCTAGTACCCATAACACAAGCCTGCTTGAGCTTAATTTGGGACTAGATCGATTTAGTGTGAGGTTGTCCGATATTTATTTATTTATTTATCACGGTTCATGAGATACAGCCTGGTGACAGACAGACAGACACACAGACAAATTGACGAACAGTGGAGTCTTAGTAATAGGGTCCCGTGTTTTACCCTTTGGGTATGGAACCCTAAAAATCTACAGATCTCACTTTACGCGCAACTATCAAAGGCAATGAAGTAACTGAGAAATAAAGCACGTGAATAAATTTGTCAAATTTGTATTCTGACCTCGCGTAAGGGACCCGCAACCGCCTACATTTTTTGTCCGCCCGCCTCCTAAGATGGCTCAAACTGTAGCTTAATTCAATCCCGAGATTAAGTGCTTTCAGGTTCTAGAATAACGAGCTCAAAATAAAGTAATTTGGTAACTTTTTTTTTTAATATTGACAAATTATAGAGAATATCAAAAAGTTACTGACCGATTTCGGGAATTCAAATTGCACTGTGAAGCCCCCCGGCAGACGCACATTTTGACATATGGCCAAAAATAATATTCAATCCAATAAATGCGTCTGAAATGAATTACAAAGAAGTGCAAATATACATATGAAGTCCTTGTCTGTTTAAATATGCGTTTCAACCTTTTAAGAATTTCCAAGGTTTTCCAAATAACATTTTGCAGGTCATTAAAACTGAGGTCATATAATAACTTATTGGGACGACTGTCGTTCAATGACGGTAACTTTTGTTACAGGCTCAAGAGCCCGACGACCACGATTCCGACGAGCCGCGCTCCAACGACCTCGAGGAGCCCCTGGTCTGCGGGGCTTCTATCCCCTCGCGATACTACAGTCTTGACAGACGGGTCGAGCTCGGTGAGATGGCGAACCTGTTCCTGTCCAGCACCGGCCGCACGCTGTTTTTCTGCACGCTGTGCGTTTACCTGTATGGCGACCTTGCGATATACTCCGCAGCCGTGGCCAAGTCGCTCATGGACGTGGTTTGGTAAGTCAGCTACACACGACGCGGTTGGCGCAGTGGTTAAGCAACTGCCTACAGAGCCGACGGTCCTGGGTTCGAATCCCGGCAAGGGCAAATATTTGTGTGATGAACTCGAATATTTGTGCCTGGGTCATGGATGTTATTTGTATTTAAGTATGTATTTATCTATATAAGTATGTTTATCGTCGTCTAGTGTCACACAAGCCTACAAGAGCTTACTGTGGGACTAGATTGATTTGTGTGAGGTTGTCCGATATATTTATTATTTAGTGTCAGGAACTCTGTACCCTACCTAGAGTCATTGGGTGGGAGTGGTAGGAGCCCCTAGTGTTGAGGCCTCTATCTATAGGCTCTGTAGTGTCATTGGGCAGGCTAGGTAGGAGCCCCTAGTGACGAGGCCTCGCCGAGGTATACGTTCGTGTACAATTGGCCTACCAGTTCCTGTCTAGCACAATTTTATTTATATTACTTATTTATTACTTATATGAGAATATAAATAATCATTAGCTCGAAGGATAATGCTATTGGCAAAATTAAAAAAAAAAGTGTAGTTATAGTTTCTCCTCTTTAGATAGTGGAAAAAATGCATTTTTAGCATTCCTACCGTGCAAATAAAGATAAAGTATAATTTAATGACTTTAAAAAAATACCTGTGCATCGATACCGTATATTATGTCATATTGCCTTAAGTATGCTGACAGAACTAGATAAGTCACATTTGCAAATGCAGACTTTTGTAAAGGTACATTCAGTACCTATATTTAGTACAATTTATTTAGTAAGACAGACCCTACTGCTCTGATTGGCTGCATATGAATACTACTGCCTTTGATAAAATGAAGGATTGCTGAAACGTCGGTCGTAAAAAAGGTTTACAAACTAAGGGTTCACTTAGTGACAAATATATTTGATTGTTTGAGTACAGACTGTTTGATGTTGACTACCTCATTAAATCAAACAATTCACTAGACTACTAGTATAGAATTGATAAGACAGTTTATTTTAAAACATAAAATGCCTATAAAATTACTCACATGAACAAATGGCCACAGCCATATGGCTGCGATACGCAGGCAGTGGACAAATATTGATTCAAGTGTTTTATTGGCGTTTTATGACATCACTAGTTCACGACATACATGATATATGTGTGTCATACGACATTTACAGTAGCGTGGTAACAAATCTAGCATATCTGTGTATATTGTATGAAAGATAATAGGTATGTCCACGTTTATCGTAGCAAAAGATTTTAAAACCAAATGCTAACCATCCATTTCACTTTTAGCAAATAAAACTAAAAATTTTCTACCCAAATAGTTGTCTAAAACATGTCGTTGACATTGTGCGCGTTTTTTCATCAATCGACATTCAGTAGTACTATTTTGAAAGTTCCAAATATTAATCGATGCGCTACACGCTGGCTTAATCGGACTTAAGTATACAATACCCGTGTTTGCTGAAAATTTTCTGATGAAGACTATTGGTTCCTATATCAATCCATACTATACTTACTATAATATTATAAATGCGAAAGTGTGTCTGTCTGTCTGTCTGTCTGTCTGTCTGTCTGTCTGTCTGTTGCCTCTTCACGCTTAAACCGCTGAATCGATTTTGATGAAATTTGGCATGGAGATAGTTTAAGATCCGAGGAAGGACATAGGATAGTTTTCATCCTGGAAATTATCCCTAAAAAGATTGAAAAGTGAGTAAGTAATTCATGATGACATTGATGACCCTGTAGAAAATATAATGATTAGACCAAAAGCACAATTGCTCTTACATTTGCTTAGGCGCCCCCTTTTATTAATTAAGGTGATTAGGTGGATATCTATCGTGTCATACGAGGTTGCTTCCATACTTCCAAGTTCCACGTGGACGTAGTCGCGGGCAAAAGCTAGTAGGTACTATTATAAAATTCTAAAATTGTATTGATAATCAATTATTTAAGGAGACGGGTCATTGTTTCAAGAAAAATCTTAACAGCGTGATGCATGACTTGTATGGGCGCCCGGCGCCAGCCGTACAGCGCCATCTGATGGTAAAAAAATCTTTGTCCTACCATGGCGCTGTAACAGATGGACGTATACCAGTTTTGGTACAGGGATAGCTGGACACCCAAGTATGGTTATATAGGATACTTTTGACCCGACTACGGTAAAAAAATTGGGCAAGTGCGATTCCGACTCGCGCATGAAGGGTTCCGTACCATAATCTATAACAAGTTTGTTGTATGGGAGCCCCCCTTAAATATTTATTTTATTTTATTTTTAGTATTTGTTGTTATAGCGGCAGCGGTATTTCTAATACATCATCTGTTAAAATTTCAACTGTCTAGCTATAACCGTTCTTGACATACAGCCTGGTGACAGACGGACGGACGGACAGCGAAGTCTCAGTAATAGGGTCCCGTTTTTACCCTTTGGGTACGGAACCCTAAAAAAAATTACGCGGATGCCAAACTACATCCGCACCTTCTAGTTTTTTATAAATGTTAACATTAAGGTGACTCGGGGCTATTGTAGCTATATTATTGTATCTAATTACCATTATAACGGCCTGTGACCATTATAATGGTTTGTGTATATATAGGATACACAAGACAATACAATGGTCTGTGTATCCTATATATACGCTAATGGTCACAGGCCATTATAATGGTAATAAGATACAATAACCCCATAGCTACAATAGCCCCGAGTCACCTTACTTCTGTTTCTTCCACAGCTCATCAGTTCCTTCAAACATGACGAATACGTCCGAGTGGGACGCGCTGCCCTGCTTCAACAGCAGTTCCTCGCACCCTGAGCCTTACACGCGGCTAGACTGCTACCGCACCGCGCTGCTGTCCTTCGCGGCCGCCATCGGCCCGTTCGTCTTCTTCAACGTGCAGAAGACCAAGTATCTTCAGCTGTTCACTACTGGCATGAGATGGTTAGGTAAGTCTATCTCACCAAACTCCACTCTACCACTCTACTCCATCAGCCCGTCTAGCACAACTATGGTTCGCGACTCATATCGCGCGACATAGCATCACCCGTCACTCTCTTACGATACTGTACAGAAAGGGATAGGTAGCATATCTCGCGCGAGAAAGAGTCGCGTGTCAAAGTTGTGCTAGAGGTGCAGCACGTCTAGCATGACTGTGACCGCGACTCTTTGACGCGCGACAAAAACTACCTGTCAGTTTCCTTTCATACCGTGCGAGCAATACAGATGCTTACTCGCGCGACAAGTGGAGTCGCGGCTAGATATGCGAGCCCTCCTGATCTATGCCGCCATAGACTATCGAAACACGCAGAAGATCCGAACCTAAATCGACCTTCACCGAGCTGATAATAGAATGAAACATATTTTATAATTAATTTTATAATGAATTTAGTATATTAGAAAATATATTAAAAATGGGCTTGCTGAAAATATCCTGGACAGGCTAGTTTTAATTATTTTTTTAAAAATGTTTTTTTATTAAATGGTGCAACATCGAGATAATAAGAAAATTTTATCCTGAGTTAAAGTAAACCCGTTTGAGACCTTCCGATCCGATCCGATTTATCGGAAGAAATCGGGTAATGTGTACTGCAATTGTTAGGATCTATTAATTACACTACACTACACATTATCCGATTTCTTCTAATATACTAAATTCATTATAAAATATGTTTCATTCTATTATCAGCTCGGTGAAGATCGACTTAGCCTCGGATCTTAGACTAATGCATTCTGCGCTCGATTAAAAATAGTAATTAGGGTATTAGTATTTAATAGAGCACTTTATATTGCTTACACAAAGCATACCAAGTATTAGCAGTTTCACGGGCGTAGGCAGTCATTAAAAGTCTGGAGTATTTCCAAAAAATTTGCTCTAATTCGTTGGAAATGTTTCACAACACCAATAACTAAGTCTTTTAGTAAGACTTAAGTATGTGGCCTGAAATGAATCAATGAATAGGAGTACTCATCGGTCCCCGTTACGACTACTTAGCGCAAATACAGATAAATTTTTGCAGTGATAGGCACGGCCCGTGCAACATCGCGGTTTTCGTCGTAAAAAAAATACAAACATGATTATAATAAATATAAATTTAACATTTTTATATTACACTCAATAGAACATATTTTTTACAATTAACATCGTGGGATAATAATTAAGTTCATATTAAAAGGACTATAACCAGCGGTGTTGCACGGGTTGTGCTGATCAGCGGTTTGTAGACTGTCATCTTCATCATTATTTTAACACTTTACGAATGAATAAAATAATCCTAATTGGATAATGTATAATAATAATAATCGGATACCCTTGAAATGTCGACAAACGTTTCACCGAATGCTTCATTTCGTCGAATTTTCATTTCGTCGACAAATTTTTACTCGTAAGTCATAAATTTTTCAGACATTTTGTAAATTATAACCTTTAGATTAGGTTAGGTTAGGTTTGTGTTATAAAATTTAAAAATATTTTATGGTTTCAGAAAAAAAATGCTTTCGATGAAATGAAAATTCGACGAAATGAAAATTCGATGAAACGTTTGTCGACATTTCAAGGGTATCCGATTATTATTATTATCATAAAGGATATCTTACCAAGAGATTTAATTTGTTCCAGCTTTCACAATAATGATATCGATCGCGATCCACCTGCTCACCGGCTCCGGCGCACAGGGCCACCCTCCCGCCTTCGACTTCACCGGGATTCCCACCCTCTTCGGCGCGTGCGTGTACTCCTTCATGTGCCACCACTCGCTGCCCGGCCTCATCGCCCCCATACGAGGCAAGAGCCACCTCGGACTACACATAGCACTAGACTACGCTCTAATAAGCGTCTTCTATCTGCTACTAGCGTTCACTGGAGCGTTCGCCTTCGCCCATCTAAACGACTTATACACGCTGAACTTCATACCTACAGACAATGATAACATATTCATCAAAATCATTGAGTATTTTCTTACTTTATTCCCAGTTTTCACGCTATCTACCAGTTATCCGATTATAGCGATCACTTTGAGGAACAATTTGCAAAGTATGTTTCTAGATATGACTCGTTTGGAGTCTTATAATTTTGTTTTAAGGAAGTTGTTGTTCCCGATCATTGCTATTGCGCCGCCGTTGGTGCTGACGTACTTCTTAGAAGACATCGGCATTCTAATAGAATTCACGGGGTCGTATGCGGGTACTGGTATTCAGTATTTGATACCGACCTTTTTGGTGTTGTCGGCGAGACGTTACTGCATGAATTTGCTAGGATTGGGGGTTGCGAATAAGTACAAAAGCCCTTTCTCCCATGTCGCTTGGGCGGCATTTGTATTAATATGGTCTTTTGTGTGCGTTGTATTGGTGTCTGTCAATATTTTTGAAAAGAAGTCATGACAATAAAATTAACCTTACAAAGGTACAAAAGAATTATATTAAAGTTGGTACTTAGATTAAATACGCCTAGAAACCTAGTCATCGCTAGAAATTGAAGCCAGTTTTGGTTAGCAACGCGCGTCCGTGTGCGCATCTGTCACAACGTCAAGCTTACGAGCAACACGTCTCTATGATTGGTTCGTAGACACGCACACATAAAACCAAAAGCGGTTTCACTTTCGCAAATCTGTTGTATAGACTCTCGCTCTAGGCGTATTTATGTTGAATGTATTATTAATAATTAAATGTGTAATGCAATTTTTAAATGCGCAAATAATTGTCTAATACCTATGAACCTCTTGTTAATGAAAAAAGAATATGTAGCTATTAAGTGCATATGTTTAGTTTTCATACTGCTTTTTATAATAGGTACATATATATAGTCTTTTATCTATCCAAATATCATAAACCCTCCATGATGCGTTCAAGTACCGCACATTATGACCACCATAAAAATAGACTGTTTTATTAGAACAAATTTCTTATCTGTGAAAATGTTATTATTGCTAAATAATAACATCGATTTCGATAATACTTATTATTTATTCAAATTTCGAACATCTTTGAAAAACAAAGAAATTTGATTTGACCTCTATTCTAATATCAGTCGAGATGACGTTTAGTTCGAAATGAATTGTCATTTTGCATCAAATTTATAAATGTCGCACGTAAGTAAGATATCGAACGATATGATATTTGGGGCCAACTCTAATTTGTCTCTGAATAAAAAAAAAACTATGACAGCTGCCAGAGAACTTCATTACCGCCATTACCGGGTAATATTTGTCGCAATGTGCGACTCCTGAATGCATCACGGAGGCCTATGATATGTGGCTAGATAAAGTAGTGTATGTAACTGTACATAATTAGGCATTAAAACACTCGTGTGATGTTATTATGAAACTTGCGCGGGCCGCATGCTTGTTTGCCACCGTCGTAGTATAAAAAAAAAAAACCCACACTCGTGTTTAATACCTTTCATTATGTACACTCACATAAACTACTATTAATTTGTCATTATCGTAACTAGTTATGGGAAAAGTTCGCAACAAGTTATAAAATGGATTCGATTGCGAAGATGATACCTTTATATCAGTTTGTCCAGAAATGAATGTTTATACGGATGTTCTCGTAACTGCTTGTTTACTATAACTAGTTACTATAGGAGATTCAAATAGGGCTTAATTTCACGCTTAGCTACCATTGTAGTATGAACAAGTTTACGCTCAATGTTTGAGGTCTTCCAATATCTTTATGAATTTATGTCTTTTTAATATGGCCAAAGCAGAATTACTTTCATCATTAAATTTACCCTATTTGTTTACTTAATGATCAATACTGTAACAAATAGTATTTTTAAGTTGTTGGGGTATTAAAATAATTATAATTTTATTTGCTGTGATAGAAGAACCATTTCAATTATATTTAAAAGATAATTAATGGACTGATTCAGTAATATTTTAACGTTTAAAATATTTTAATAATATAGTTTATTTTTGTGTGACGTGATTGTTTTATTTCCTCTTCTTCAGCCTCTCTTCAATATTAATAAGCACAGCAAATTTTGTAGCATGACTGAAGTTGCGCTTGTAATAATATGCCTTATAAAAATGACAGTACCGGTATGTCAACAACCAATTTTAAATTATTGTTTATCGGAATACTGCTCAATTCTTCAATCTTCTTCGGAAATAAATATAGAATAGTATTGAAAATAAATTTTCGTGCATTGTTTTGGATAGTTTTGGCTATATTATGTGAAAATAATTTAAATTTCGCGGAATTTTGAGCTATTGAGGTCTCGGTCTGTATCAGCGACATTCGATGACTTTCAACATCAGTAACTAAAGTGCTAGGGAAATTAGTACCACACAACGTCCGCAATATGGCGAGGGCCGAAAAGCGTGGCGTGTTTTTAGTGTGAATAAGAGTAACAGTAAAATGACCGCGCATTCTTCACAGCGTCTTGGGGTTATGATTATCATTAAGGTCTTTGAACTAGACCAAAACCACACACTTCTCCAGTCTAAGGCACTGGTCCCATCGCCGACGATGAGCGAGAAGCGATTAGAACTAACTTGAAACAAGTTGGTAAGCAGCGAGAAACGAGTGTGTAGTTCCGAAAGTTTTGTCGCTCGGCTATAAGTGTTCGAGTACGACAGGCGATGACTCGCACCACTCGCTTGGGGCGGCCGAGCATAGTCCTAACGCAAGACGCACATATTCAAGGGTATTAAAGCCTGACCAGAAATATATGAGGATGCGCCATATTGCGGAATTTCACTGGAACTAATTTCTTACACTGGCAATGATTTTATGATGGTTTGTCAACAACGCCAATGTCATTCGTGGTGATTTCTTTAAAAGACAAATATTTAAAATTATCCAAAGAAAATGCCGAAAACCATTCACAGTCGTCAACGTAAGATTATAAATAAAGTGTATATGTGTTTACTACACGAAAAACAGTCAGGAAAAGAGTGCATTCCATTAAATGGTATTACGAGGTTAACATAGTGGAACTGACAGGTATTTAAAACTAATGTCATTATAGTGGGTTGCGATTGGTTGCAAAATTCTTGCCATATAAGTCTTATAAATAGCGCCCTCTTGACAATCCTCATATATTTCTGGTCAGGCTTTACATAGTTTGTTTCGTAACTATGGACAACAACTACGGTAAAATTACCGCTGGTTGGTCTCTCAGCGCGAGTTCTGACCGCCAAGCGAGTACCGCTGAGCCCGTTCTCTTTTATCGCTGGTATCAACTAGTGAAGAGAGTGGTCGCTGGCAGTGTGAACAGCCAGCAATCAACTATTAATTTATCTGTCTCTTTTACCGTCACGGGGGCTATATCTTTTGTTCGTTTCGTGACCGAGAAAAAAGTCGACAGTTAATAGCTTCCCCGCTCTTGGTAGGACCAATGGTACCCTTTATGGTATCGCTGTTTCGATTCCCACATCCACGTGCCACGCTTTACAGATATGTCAATAAAACTGCAAGTAAGGTTGAAGAATTATTTTATTTATCATCACCATTATACATAGTTGTCACTTACTGCGTACACAAGCGACCGAAGCCTTCCATAGCTCAATTGACTTTGGCATGAAACAGTTTGTGCGGCGCGGACTGGCACCCACACTAGGACCGATTCCCTTCAAAAAACACCAAATTTCTAATACCAAAGACACTTGAGAACTTCGAAAACGTATGTAGATCTTGTATTATTACATTGAAGATACGATTTGAGGATTTGATATTAAAAAATCTGGTATTTTGGTATAGGGTTACTACAGCACTAGTGGAGAAACTAAAGCTCGTGAAAATGAAACGATCGTCTCGAAACAATACTATAGCTTAGACTCACTGGTTGATAGCACTATTATAATTTAAATACGCATGAACTACACATTTAATAATTTAATGTATGGCGTGGATGTGCCATACGAGTACCGCAAGTTAGCTATTGCGAGTCGGGTATGCTCCCGCTACGAGAGAACTTTCAATACATTGGTAAAGAGGTAAGCGGCATTGATTTCATTACATTAACTAAACACATGTCGTGTAACAAGTGCCATTCTAAAATATATATACTATATTTTTAGAAAAACATGCTCATTTCAATAATTCCCGATATATCAAACAAAAATAAGAAATTATAATAATTAATAACACAAATATGGAGTTTACACACGTCACGCAACCTTATACATACACAAATAATATGCCGACACAATTAATACATCCATCCTTATAACAGGTTGTGACGAATACCAAAAACTCGAGAACGTATCTCGGAAAATAATAATCTAAAAATACGTGTCTTTATCGAATCATTAGCATGCTGCAACAATAGAACAGCAAAGCGTTGCTCACAAATTAAGAACATACGTAACCTATCGTAGCATTATAGGATGCCGCAAAAGTAGAGATTACTTTAACAAATAATTTATAATAATCTATCAATTATTATCTAACAATTATTTATTTCGCATAAGATCGAACATTTCCATTTAGAATTTGATTTAGTAATAAGAAACAGGCCCCGCGGCGTCGCATTAGACCAGTAACACGGGACGGAGGCCGGCATGCAATACTAACGCGACGTCGTAGTCGCACAGAATTTCAATGATTCATTTAAAAAGTGAAATAAAACGAGAAAAAACAACAACAACCACTAACGCCGGTTCGGACATCTAAAATATAGGGTAAATCGCCAATAATTGGCCACCGTTTAATAACTGGCCACCTCAAACTAAAAATGAACTCTGTTCACCTATAAATATAATTCATTTTAGTATAAGCCGTTAATAACTGGCCGCCCTTCAATAACTGGCCACGATATAATAAAATGAATTCAGTTTGTAGGTGAACAGAGTTCATTTTTAGTTTGAGGTGGCCAGTTATTGAAGGGTGGCCAATTATTGGCGATTTACCCTACCTATAGTCGAAAAGTACATCACAATAAATACTATAACTACATCAATTTCAATGAGAGGCCCGCGGTTATCCTCGCGCGTATAAATAACATTTTAAGTACTAATCGCTAAGGCGCGTCACTCGGGCTATAACGCGTCCGTGGCGATGTCGTTCCGACGGAGCGCCCCGCGGAACGAGTCGAGCGAGGAGCGGAGCGTGAGGCAGAAGCCCCGCGAGGCGGGTACGAGCGGGAAGTCCGGCGGCGGGATGTCCTGAGGGGCGGAGCCGGACAGCAGCACCCAGCTCTCGAGTCGGGCGCAGAGCGAGGCGGCGTGCGCGCGCAGGTGCTGCAGTATCTCGTCGCGGAAGGGCTCGGGCGGGTTGCACAGCATCTTCGTCATCGACTGCACGAGCTTCAGCAGGACCATCTCGTTGTACATGCGCGAGTTCTCCGTGCCTTGCTGCGTACCTGTAATAACAAGTTTTATATACCTTTTTTTTTTTATACTACGACGGTGGCAAACAAGCATGCGGCCCGCCTGATGTTAAGCAGTTACCGCCGCCTATGAACGCTTGCAACGCCAGGAGCATCACGCGCGCGTTGCCGACCCTTTAAGAACCTATTTACTCCCCTCTTGAAGAACCGAATACTGTAGCCCCCGGGGAAAACCTCGGCAGGGAGCTCATTCCACATGCGAAGCGTTCGCGGTAGGAACCGGACAGTTCTCGACCATTGCTTCTAGAGATATAACGATGACATGTTCCCTATCGGAGTGTGCACAGAGTGCCACAAACAGAGAGATGGAGAAGAATTGCAAAAGCCGTCATTAATATGGAAGAGCCCAATCCATAACCACGACCACTCTGACAAGAGTGTACGACTAAGAAGAGAACCTTTCTTTTTGCTTCGGCGTGCTATAGAGATGTAAAGTTCTTCAGATCCCGTTCAAGATGGAGAATGTCTCCGGAAATTCTCGGGAATGGAATATAGCCATCATGAATCGAATGCCAAGATAACCAGATGGATAGATCGATCAGATATTGAATTCATCCTCCAAATGCTCAGTTGAAAGGGTCGCAATGACAGAATCCAATAGACAAATCATAAAATCTATTTTCACATCGTATGATGAGCATGAGTTTCAATTTCAAGGGAACAAGAGTTTACCAGATATCCTTAGATTTTCAACTGGTCCTGGTCACACTAATATTATAAAGGTGAAAGTTTGTGAGCGCGTTTATGTGTATGTTTGTTACTTCTTCACGCTCAAACGGCCGGACCAATTTTGATATATTTTGGTATGAAGGTTGCTGACACCCTAACACAAGGCTATTTTTATCCCGAAAAAAAAATATTGTTCCTGTGGGATAAGCGGGTGGCGCGCGGCAGCTCTAGACAAAAATAATTTAAATTCGCTCAGCTAGCAGTTAAACACTGTGGACTCACCCTTCTGCTTCTCATAGCCAGCCTCGTTGAAGTAGGGCTCCGCGTTCAGGATCAGTCCCTGGAGAGACACGATGACCTGCAACAGCGAGCTGTCCTTGCCCCACACCTCTACGCCACGTCCAGACCACGTGCCCAGAAGAGACACGCACACCTGGAAAACAAGGGCAATTATAATTGTTACACGCACAAGAATCCGCAGACAAGTACAAAGCCACGGTGCGAGAAAAACATCCCGTTTCGTCGCCATTGCAACTGTCGTGTCGTGTTGTATTTAGTCGGGTTGGTCGGGTTAGTGGATATTAACACTTTCACGCACGATAAATAAGTAAAAAAATTCAAACTACCTCAGAAACCGACAGAACCCGCTAGGTGGGCGCAACCCCACCCCAGACGCCGACATAGCCCGCAAAGTGGGCGCTTTTATAGTACAATTCGCCCGGCGAGCTGCGCAGGTAGCTAAGTAGTAATTACGAGCGCCCACCAGACGTGTTGGTCGTGAAAGTGTTAAGGTACAGTCCGTGAGCTCTCAGATTGCGATTCGGGTTTGGGTGAGAACTGGCCTCCCAGTTTTCACCTTCTTATCTTTTTTTTCTGGATCGCGTAAGAGTGAGCAAGACAGGTATAAAACGTAACGGTATTTTGACAGCTCATTGACTTTAGGTTTATGTAGACCGTCGGCGGGGTCCTTAGTTCGCATTTTCTCTGCATCATAGGCAGACTCTCTTTCAGGTCACTCTCCCCAAATCAGTCATGTGGCGCGGAGATAATTCCTTTAGCGGGTTATACTCTCACACAAAGTGCGACTCACTGGTAGTGAGGGCTAAACAGCCCTCATACAGTTCAAGTCAGTTCTCTCGAGTTGTTCCGCCTGAAACGTGATACTTCGAAGCCTGTTATACCGCACATTATGATGACATTTAATTGCATGTTTGAGAAAATAGTTATGTTCGTTATACCTTGCCGTCCTCGTACAGGTTGGGGTTGAGCCGGTCGGTGCAGTAGGAGTGGTAGTGGCACAGCGGCGGCGCGCGCGGGTACTCGCCGCCGAGCTGCACGTCGAACACGAACAGCCTATACCTACAGCTACTCACCCGGCGTCTGCAGTAATGTACTATTGTCCGGTATACCTTGCCGTCCTCGTACAGGTTGGGGTTGAGCCGGTCGGTGCAGTAGGAGTGGTAGTGGCACAGCGGCGGCGCGCGCGGGTACTCGCCGCCGAGCTGCACGTCGAACACGAACAGCCTATACCTACAGCTACTCACCCGGCGTCTGCAGTAATGTACTATTGTCCGGTATACCTTGCCGTCCTCGTACAGGTTGGGGTTGAGCCGGTCGGTGCAGTAGGAGTGGTAGTGGCACAGCGGCGGCGCGCGCGGGTACTCGCCGCCGAGCTGCACGTCGAACACGAACAGCCTATACCTACAGCTACTCACCCGGCGTCTGCAGTAATGTACTACTGTCCGGTATACCTTGCCGTCCTCGTACAGGTTGGGGTTGAGCCGGTCGGTGCAGTAGGAGTGGTAGTGGCACAGCGGCGGCGCGCGCGGGTACTCGCCGCCGAGCTGCACGTCGAACACGAACAGCCTATACCTACAGCTACTCACCCGGCGTCTGCAGTAATGTACTACTGTCCGGTATACCTTGCCGTCCTCGTACAGGTTGGGGTTGAGCCGGTCGGTGCAGTAGGAGTGGTAGTGGCACAGCGGCGGCGCGCGCGGGTACTCGCCGCCGAGCTGCACGTCGAACACGAACAGCCTATACCTACAGCTACTCACCCGGCGTCTGCAGTAATGTACTAGTGTCCGGTATACCTTGCCGTCCTCGTACAGGTTGGGGTTGAGCCGGTCGGTGCAGTAGGAGTGGTAGTGGCACAGCGGCGGCGCGCGCGGGTACTCGCCGCCGAGCTGCACGTCGAACACGAACAGCCTATACCTACAGCTACTCACCCGGCGTCTGCAGTAATGTACTAGTGTTCGGTATACCTTGCCGTCCTCGTACAGGTTGGGGTTGAGCCGGTCGGTGCAGTAGGAGTGGTAGTGGCACAGCGGCGGCGCGCGCGGGTACTCGCCGCCGAGCTGCACGTCGAACACGAACAGCCTATACCTACAGCTACTCACCCGGCGTCTGCAGTAATGTACTAGTGTTCGGTATACCTTGCCGTCCTCGTACAGGTTGGGGTTGAGCCGGTCGGTGCAGTAGGAGTGGTAGTGGCACAGCGGCGGCGCGCGCGGGTACTCGCCGCCGAGCTGCACGTCGAACACGAACAGCCCGCCCTCGTACGGCGTCTTGGTGGGGCCGGCGATCATCAGCGAGAGCAGGTCGATGCGGTCCTCGAAGCCGCGCACCCACACCTGCAATATTCATTCTATAACAACCAGCCCGTCTAGTACAACTACATATACTTCGCGACTCTTCGCTAGCCCAATATGACAGGATTCTCTATTACATTTTCAGAGTAGTTAAATTTAGACTTCATGTCATTATGACAATGTTTGACGACGCGGTTGGCGCAGTGGTTAAGCAACTGCCTACTGAGCCGGCGGTCCCGGGTTCGAATCCCGGCCGGGGCAAATATTTGTCTGATAAACTCGAATATTTGTTTATGGCTCATGGATGTTATCTATATACGTATTTATATATTATGTATATCGTCGTCTAGTACCCATAGTACAAGATTTGCTTAGTTTGGGACTATGTCGATTTGTGTATAATTGTCCCATAATATTTATTTATAACAACCAGCCCGTCTAGTACAACTACATATACTTCGCGACTCTTCGCTAGCCCAATATTACAGGGTTCTATGTTACAACTTCAGAGTAGTTAAAATTGATCTTCGGAATAGTTATGCAGAAAGCGACCATCGTAGATTTTTTGCCAGTGACTTAGAAATCTTAATCAATTCAATTCTTAATCAATCAAAAAGCGACCGAACTCATTAGGTCGCTTTTTGCATGATGAAAAAAAAATCTTTGGTCGCTTTCTGCATAACTATGGTCAATTAGACTTCATGTCATTATTACAATGTTCAAATTTGAACTCGTCAAAATTGAAATATAGAACCCTGTAATATTGAGCGAGAGTCTTGTCGCGCGATATAGCGCTACCCGTCACCCTATCACATTTCTGCACCGAAAGAGACAGGCAATTATCTCGCGCGAGAGATAGTCGCTAGTGACAGTTGTGCTAGAGGTGTTGGATATACAATGTACATTCCTGGATTGACAATGAACATAGGTGGAAGCGGGAGGACCGAATGCGGTGTCTCACTCCGACGGCACCGGCTCACGAAATTGGCGCAGTGCAGTGGTAGAGCAGCTGCCTACTGACCCAGCGGCCCTGAGTTCGAATCCCGGCAAGGGTAAATATTTATGTGATGAACTCGAATATTTGCGCCGAGTCATGGGTGTTATTTGTACTGCCTATAAGCATGGTTCGGAAATTCGGATAAATATTTACCTAATCTTTGGCAGCGACTTTGTTGTTCAGTTGTAGGTAAAGCAATCAGTAATCAGTCATTTATTTGCTTAAACATGGTATAACTAGGTATAGAGGTGGTCTTAAGCCGGCTTTGTTTGACGTTTGGGTGAGATAGCAATAGGATTTTGTCAACTTTACGTAAATATCTATCCGAATTTCCGATCCCTGCTAATGGGCAGTACAAATAAACGTCTATGACACCGCACAAGCCTATAACAAAAACGAGACCTTCGGTAAAGGAATGAAGGATTCAATCACTGGCCTGTTTTTCATTCTCAATGTGAAGATGATAATTTAGTTACCTACACAAGCACAAAACGTCACTATAATTTACACTTTCTTTTCTTTCACATTATGTTAGTTAGGATTTGGGTTATTTCTTTTATCTTTTTATTTTTTGTTATTTTGTTAGTTAGCTATATAGTACTTAACGTTGTTTCTTTTTTATATCCACTTAAGTAGTTAGTATTTTTGAATCTGTAAATCGCACTCGCAGACTGCCAAGATACAGGCTCAGCCTAGTTTGGAGTCCGATAGATATCCCACCTGTTGTACCTGTAAGCTGTTTTTGTCAAATAAACAATTTATTATTATTATAATTTAGTCACTCACCCCGGGAGGCAGGTCGCTCTTTAGCAGTTTGATCTCCCGTTTGACTGCGGAGTAGAAGGTCCTGGGCTCGGAGGGCTGCAGCATCGAGAGCCGGAACCGGTGGTTGGCGGGCGCGGCCTCCAGTAGGCAGAACCCTTCGCCGCCGGCTTCAGGGTCCTGTGCGACCGCAGCGTCCACGTCAGCCGGCTCGGCGACGGCCAGCGGGGCCGTGTCTGTCGCTGTTGGGATATTGGTAATAGACATGTTGACTAATTTTTTTTGAGGATGTCAATCTATTCTATTTTTTATTGTGATCAAATGTCTATATAGGACTGACTACACTTAAACTGCTCTAAAAGTCAAAAATGACCGTCAAAGATCAACATTCCTACGTAGCGCTAAAAACACTCCATACAAAACGCGTCAGGCTAGTGACGTCACAGGCCGGTATAGGTACCAATAATTGTATGGAAAAATTAAGAAATTTGACATGTTCACCGTGAAAAAGTGCGTTTAAGTTCATAGTTGTCATACAATTATTGTTTCGTAAAATTATGAGGATTCTGAAAACATTTTCAAAATTTATTTTGGATTAAAAAAAAATATCATAAAATTTGCGTACCTTTGAAGTCACATATTTCCAAAAAAGATATATGTTTCTGGATTTTTTTTCTTTGTTTCGTGAAATATTTAGCTAACTTTATTCATATAACTACAGTACGCTGTGGAATTCAACATCAGTCAAATAGCCCATTATAGTGAATAGGCATCTTCTAGCCAAGCATGCTCCATCTTAGGCCTTATTGTCACTTAACATCAGGTGCAATCAAGGTTAAATGCATGGCTATTCAAAAAAAAAGAAAGGTTTGTGGCCAGAAATGGAATAGTACGACTTCAGACACCGGGAAATAAAGGCTTGCCAAGTGAGTAGGTATAGACCCAGATGGTGATACTAAGCCGGCAAGCCCTTTTCACGGCTAGGCAAGACAGGTATAATATAGTGCTTTTCTCAAACATATGCGATGAATAAAAAAAAATACACCACTCAAAAAATATACAATTTCGCTTTTTAGCATGTTCATGAACACAGACGCCTTGTTCAAAAAAAATACTTCCCAGCCTAGGCCTTAAAATTTGTATGAAGTTCCTTTACAGTTCTCTCGAGTGGTTCCGCCCGAAACGTGATACTTCGAAGCCTGTTATATTATAACGCACGTTATGAAGACATTTTATAGCATGTTTGAGAAAATACATTTTTTACGTTTTGGACTTTTTATTATATTTGGAATTTTAATTCCTCTGTTATCATACATTTATCATAATTCTTGCTATTGTTAGGGTTAGGTTTGATTTATAACAATCTCAAATAGTTTACGGTTGCAAAGAAAAATACTCTCTACGAAATGATTCTTCGGGGAAATTAAACATTGGACGAAAAATTATTCTAGGACTCAATATAGACCCAATATATGGGATGCCTAAACAGCGACTACTTTCAACTTAATATTATTGGGGTACAATACAATATATCCGTATGTTTAATATGGCTAATATACTCACAATGTCCTTCCTCAGTCGCGGCCGGGGCTCCGTCGGGCTTCGCCTCTTGGCTCTCGGTCTCGCCGGCCTGGTCCGCCATGCTCACCACCAGCGCGCCGTATTGGCTGCACATACAGATTCGTAAGACACAAGTCACGTATCTCGGCTATTATGTAAGGGCCTTAAACTGAAGGTATTCATGAGTAACATACAATACGTAGTTTTACCCTCTAGGACTTCTAGCACAAGTGTGACACGCGACTGTTTCTCACGCGAGAAATGTTACCTATCACTTTCTTCGCAGTAATGTGAGAGAGTGAAGGTCGGTGCGATGTCGTGTGACAAGAGACGCGAAGCCTAGTTGTGTTAGACGGGCTGGTACAGTCAGCGACATATAATTAGTAGTCATAGTTAGTAGGACAAATATATCGTTACACACGTTTACTGCTATGCAAATCAAGATCTGTTCCGATATACTATTTGATGCTAACTGGACGTTTGTTGTATGGGTTGCATAAAGGAGCTATTTCACTGCGAGCATTCACTAGTAATGTCATGTAATTTTTTGTTACATTACAACATCGTTGCAAACTTCGCAGACGTAACAATTAAGGGACTGTTTACATTTTAATGTATGGACTCGCACTATTCAATCACTAATCAAAATGTAAACAGGCCATAAAATTCATAGGTGAAAATTTAACTGAGGAGCACAACACCTAATGAAACAATGTGTAACTTACAGGTATATAAACTTACTTATGATGTAATAATCACACATTAGAACAAATGTTATTTTAAATAAATTAGTCACATTTATGTGAAGATCAAATCAGTTATCCATTAACCCTTTAACGGTCAGTGGTCACTAACTTGCCAATCGAAATTAAACTTCATCACTTTTTGTCAAAGTTTTAATAACATTGATAGTTTAAAATTAAACCTTCTCACCATGTATCAATGTTTTGATTGCATGGGCAATATTGACCACTGACCGTTAAAGGATCAATGAAATCAACACAGAACAGATAAGTATCTTAACAACCAGACAACTATTGCTTTATCGTAATTCGTGCTACATAAATATTATTTATATATTCGTGAAAAAATCTGAAATCGCTTTAAAATTAAAGCATAACATTTTCACTTACTAAATAATACATTTTGGTGGTCATATTTTATACAATAATAAATGAATAATTGTTATTGTAATAATAATTAAATAAGACAAATACCAACAACCACTATAACATGCTCTGAATAAATTTAATCGCCTCACAATTACAACGAAAGATAGTTATCACGCAAAACTCACATTAAATAATTCAAATACTTTAAAACTACGCGTGGACTCTAAATACTAATCAAAGAGGGCTATATCATAAACAGTTCGAAAAAACAGAGAAATTAAGTTACCACTTTTTACAGAGCTTTACTACTGATAAAAAAAATGCCAATGCATAACTGAAAGTAAGGGGATCGAAGTAACCGCACACTGCAGGACAGGACATGTCAATCTACGGGTAGAGTTGTACGTACCCATTTAGCTCTTCCCTTGGCCACATGATGCTATAGTGTTGGAAATTAAAAGAAGATCAGTGTTCACCTAAGCATTTGTCAGTGTACTGTAAAGTTTGGGGGATATTCTAGTCTCGCTGTTCTCATAGGTAAATAGAAAAGTTAGGTGTAACTGTTTAGATAATTTTATAAATACATGCAAGTTTTATCGTGAGACTACAACAATCGCTTTCCTCTGAAGATTTTTTTGAATATTTTCGCCAGCTGTTGGCACTACGTCAGTCTTTTTAATAATAGGAGTTCGTCGCCTGATGAAGATAAAAATTCACTAAAATGTCTGTCACTACTCTTCAAAACCTCGTATCTAGTTTGTAGTTTGATACTGAGATACGCTTAGCTTTGTTTGAAGTAGGTATTTGTTACTCAGTGAGTTTTGGTTGTCAACAGACGATATTCAATCAATAAAAATTGTTAATTTGGACAAAAAGACCTCACCAAAGTAGTGCCAACTAGTGACCATCCTACTAAAAGCCTACATATTTGCAACGTTTCGGACGATGTTTTAGCTTCATATTGGGCAATATTATCAGAGGTACAAATATGGAAATAATTTAATCACAAAAAGAAATAATTGGTCCGCAGTGTACGGTTAGGGTATAAAACAAAATAAAAAAGATGATTCCAATCAAGTGACAAACTAAGGAGTAATCGGATTATTTAATATAAGTATTGCGAGTTCTATGAACATAAAAAATCGTATAAATACGGATATTCCTTTTATAAACAGTTGAATATAACACCAACACTGTACATTATGCCGATAGTACGTTGTTGATAAGATACCAAGCGTCAGCACTGAATATTACATGTATGTTTGTAAGGGAATTTTCGTATGCAACGATGAAATGGTGCAAAACAAATAGGTTAACTAAAAACACATGACACAACATAAATGGAATGGAATTCTGTACAAAATTATCATAATGCAAACGAAATAAAACACATTTTCACCTGCTCGCATAATAACAACTTTCTAGAAGAATAAATTCAAATGACAATTTCTTAAAGCGACTTATCAAGACACCACAATATTTTAATACGCAAATGTATTGAATGAATGAATGAATGAAAGAAAATTTATTCGTAAACATACACGAACTGGACAACACATTACAAATAAAATAAAATAAAATAATAAAAAGGTGTGTATGCCACGAAAAGGTCACACCTCAGCATAAATGCTGGCTCGGGAACCAGCGCTGGTCTTCCGGTGTAACCACGGGGAACCGTACACACACGGCTGCACTCTAAGACTGAACGCAGCAGTATTAGAAAAGCAACGCCGAAAACGTATTATTTTAGTATTGGTAGTAATCAGCCAATGGTGTCAAAGGGATACCGTTTAACATTTCGTGTTACCCAACTTGCAGTTTTTCAATTTTGTGACATGTTTCACTGTTCAAATTCTAGAATTAAATTTCTGGTCATAGAACTGTATGAATGAAAGCGATAAAAAATACCACCGTTTTGAGGCTTTTATACTCATAACCATCAAAACGGCATTCTCATGATTGGTTGCTGATGTATAAAGTCTCAATGATAAGATGTTTTCGACTGTTTAGTAAATAAAATAAATGCCAAACGATTCTGATAATTGACACTATGCGAACGAAGCAACATTCGGCGGTAAATTAAGTATAAAATGTACGGAATTCCAATATCGCAAGGGGGTGACAAATAAAAATAAATGTAAGCTCACACTGTAAAGTGGTAGGGTAACTTCTCTTCGTTCGCGGTTTGCTTTTCCATTAAGCCGTTTAGAAATTCGGCCAATTCTTGGGGCCTTCTCCTGCGGAAAACAAATGAGTGTTTATTTACGCCGCACTTACTAGCAAGAGTTTCAATAATACATTTTAACCTGTCAGTATGAATGGAGTCCTTTGTCTATCTCGGTTTAAAAATTGTAATAGGTTTAATAGTTCACCAATGGTTCAGTTATTTTACCAAATGGGATTTACTCGCTTATAAAGACAAGAATATTATTAGCACCCTCTTGTGTTTGTTACGAAAGTATGTTGTTGTTAAAAAAATGTGGATTAAGTGAGAAAGATAAATTGATATTTTTCGCAGGGATCTGATACCGGTATTCGGCTATTTCTGTTTTAGCTTGTAATTGCTTATTTAATTGGCTAATTTCAAAGTTCTACATCAATAATATTTAACAGCATGTGAAAAAATTATTACCGGTATCGTTCCCCAATTTTTGGTCCCCAGTATGTGCTCTTAGATCATCAATAAATTATAAATTAATGTAGTGTGTCTTATGAATGCCTTTGTGTGACCGAATTGTCTGTGTCAAATGAAAATTACGCGAATAAATCCCGTTTTTTTTTTTAATTATACTTTGACGTTTAATCAAGGATGTGTATGAAAAGCTTTATTTGTGCGAAGCGTAATTCAAAGTGTAGGAAACTCATACAATGTCATACATCTTTCAGTGTGATGAAAACCAACTTCAAATAACAACAAAACTATGTCAGATTGGCGTCAACTTTAAATCAGTTTGTGCGGAATGGAAAGAGAGGATAGGATGCAACGGTGATGTAACTAAGAAAGGAAAAAAAGAGAAAAACATAATACCTGCCAAAATAAAAATATATAAAAAAAGCTGCCAAGTTCGGGTATCTAATACTGACTACAAAATACCGTTCCTGCACTTTCTCAGCCCTAACATTTTTTTTTATATATATGGGCACAACATAGTGCCTCCACTTCGCCTGTCGGTAAGCTTAAAGGGGTCAAAATCGCAATGGCATCGTCGCAAATAACCAACGGTGCCCTGTCAGTTAACACTGGCATGCTGGGCAGCAAGATGCTTCTAATTGCCTGAATAGTTACTTAAATAGTATGTATAATACTGGAAGTTTTTTCGACTCAGAACAATCTGTCTGCTTGTGTTAACAAAATACAAAAATATGTTTTGTCCCTTTCCGACATATGCAAAGATGTGCCAGAAACTGGTTTCGTAGCTAGAAAAATAATTCTTCCCACGTAACTGGTTACGCAGCATTGGTTTCGTAGGCGGTCGAAGGGAGTCATTCGGAAACGAGGAAGTAAAGTAAAGACATATACGAAACTATGACACTGACTGTTATTTGAAGTTGGTTCGAATACGCTCACCTTTAAATCAAACTAGCGTAGAGTATACATACCGGCTGACTTCCGCATGCGCCTTAACCAGCTGCGCGTGGATGAGGGAGCACAGCTTGTAGCACACGTTGCGGGTGGTGCCGTCCACGTCTGGCGGCTCCGAGGTCGCTGCCAAATTCACTTCATTTAATAGTACATTACGCAAAAAGGGTGGTGAACTAGGAATTACAAACGAGTGTCTATTAGAAGCCCGAAGCCGAAGGCTTTAATGACACGAGTTTGGAATTCCTTTACCACCAGAGTCACGTACGACGTTTTTCATTACACTTTGGAGGAAATAAATCAAAAGTAGTAGTAGTCAATAACAAAAATTAATTACCACCCTAGGGTGTCATATACGACTTACCGCCCTAGGGCGTAATTTATGACTTACCGCCCGCTTTTCTAGCATGTAAACCCTTTGTTTACGACCAAGTGTGATGAAATAGTACATTACTGCAGACGCCGGGAAAGAAGGGCTTGCCGGGTGAGTAGGTATAGACGGCCGACCGTAGAGAGGCCGGATAGTGATACGAAGCCTTAGCCCTTTTCACGGTTAAGGCATGTATATTGCTTTTCTCAAATATATGCAATGAAATAAAAAAATACACCACTCAAAAAATATATAATTCAGCTGTTTAGCCTGTCCATGAACCCAAACCCCATGTTTAAAAAAAATACTTGCCGGGTTAGGCCTTCAATTTTGTATGAAATTCCTTTACAGTTTACTAGAGTTGTCTCGCCCGAAACGTGATACTTCGAAGCCTGTTATAACGCACGTTATTTCATTTCATGTTTGAGAAAATCCATTATAGAGAACTACATCATTTAAATTTTGATCTTAGCGAAAGCAAGTAATAAATTAAACAATTTAATAAAAATACTATTTTTTGGAAACCTCTTTTATTGCAGACTGTACTATTTTATACAAACGTTAAATTTCTCATCACCAAAAGCAAGCCCAAACTTTTTTTTTATCTTGTACTGTTTAGGGGTTCCTACGGCCACTTTATCCATCTCCATCATCAGTTCAGCTCCAAATCTTTGTATTATCCACGTGAATTCCATTCTAGATGGTTTCTTAGAACCTTTATTCGAAATATTTATTAGCAATCTTTTCATTAGCTTTTTAGGAAAAAAATGCGTTTTTCTTTCCGTAACTTGATTTTTATGTTTGATTCAATTGCGATTTATCGTGTCATGTTTTCTGGTGGACTAAGCACATTGCGTTTGCAACATGTTTGTTGCAGTGTCGTAGTTAGAGTAAATATTTAATATGTATAACAAACTTACGGTTCTCAGCAACGATGACACTAATATCTTGTTCGTGGTCGGCGCTGAGCTCGGAACCCGAGGCCTGGAGCGGCGCCGTCTCCATGGTCAGATCCAGCTGCTTCTTTGGAGTTGTGCTTTCCACCTGAAGTATCGAACAAATAAGTGATGCCATTTTTAACAGACGCTTAAAAACGGAGCCAGTTCGTAGTTCGTCGGGTTGTTTTATTAACCGTTAAATGCATGATGATGTATATTTACACGTTACTGAAATGATGTTGTATGTACAATTTTTATTTTGAGAGAGCATACTTTCTAGTTTATCCCACTGTTGTATAACATAAGGTCGTTTCATTGTCGTTAATATTTTTTTGTTAAAAATAACTTTTTTCGTCTCCCTAAGCCGTAAGTGGTATTTACTGCCCGCTACGCGGGGAAAAAGTCTCACTGGCCAAGGCACATAAGGGTTTTTTTTCATACGTACAAGTAAGTTCCATTGCCGTGAAGTACATTTGGATTTACTATATTTTTCAAATTACCTTTCCACCCTAAAGGTCGAAATGGGTCACTTTCAACCCGCTATATGGATATGCAATTACCAACTTTCAGAAATATAAGAATAAGAATAAAGAATAATTTTTATTTTACCAAAAGAAACATTTCTAAATTTAACATAATTTAACAGTGACTTCCACACTAGGCATAGCCTGTATCGTGGAAGTCGTATCATACACATAAGGTTCGTTAACAATGCGGCTATAGCAGTTAAAGATAAATGAAATAGTACTTTACATATCTACGGCGGTGAATTTGCGATCTGGGATTTTACGAATTAGGTACTGCCCGTAGTTACTAAGTTTTACGTCTTGCCTTGGCCAGGAAGTGGGATATTCTCCATGGGCAGGTGATGGGGCAGAATAACCCGCTTAAGGCCTAGGGTGACACGGTGCAATGAGGTTTCGGAGCACGAATGATTTGACGCTTACTGACGGGTGTAAAATCATTCCTCCAGTGGTCCGGAAACCCCGATGTATGGTAACGAGCGACCCTACCTCCATGGGCTCGACGCACACGTTGACGGTGATGATACAGTTTATTTATAATACAGTACATTGTGGGTTTACAGTGTTTATGATGGCGCACGCGGCCTTGCCGTCGTCCGGTTCGTCGCCGGCCGGCTGGCTGGGCGCGAACAGCCGCGCCAGCTGCTCGTGCACGCGCCGCGCTCGCGGACTTACGACCTAGGGTGACACACAGTAATGAGCGACCCTACCTCCATGGGCTCGACGCACACATTGGCGGTGATGATGGCGCACGCGGCCTTGCCGTCGTCCGGCTCGTCGCCGGCCGGCTGGCTGGGCGCGAACAGCCGCGCCAGCTGCTCGTGCTCGCGCCGCGCTCGCGGACTTACGGCCTAGGGTGACACACAGTAATGAGCGACCCTACCTCCATGGGCTCGACGCACACGTTGGCGGTGATGATGGCGCACGCGGCCTTGCCGTCGTCCGGCTCGTCGCCGGCCGGCTGGCTGGGCGCGAACAGCCGCGCCAGCTGCTCGTGCTCGCGCCGCGCTCGCGGACTTACGGCCTAGGGTGACACACAGTAATGAGCGACCCTACCTCCATGGGCTCGACGCACACGTTGGCGGTGATGATGGCGCACGCGGCCTTGCCGTCGTCCGGCTCGTCGCCGGCCGGCTGGCTGGGCGCGAACAGCCGCGCCAGCTGCTCGTGCTCGCGCCGCGCTCGCGGACTTACGGCCTAGGGTGACACACAGTAATGAGCGACCCTACCTCCATGGGCTCGACGCACACGTTGGCGGTGATGATGGCGCACGCGGCCTTGCCGTCGTCCGGCTCGTCGCCGGCCGGCTGGCTGGGCGCGAACAGCCGCGCCAGCTGCTCGTGCTCGCGCCGCGCTCGCGGACTTACGGCCTAGGGTGACACACAGTAATGAGCGACCCTACCTCCATGGGCTCGACGCACACGGTGGCGGTGATGATGGCGCACGCGGCCTTGCCGTCGTCCGGCTCGTCGCCGGCCGGCTGGCTGGGCGCGAACAGCCGCGCCAGCTGCTCGTGCTCGCGCCGCGCTCGCGGACTTACGGCCTAGGGTGACACACAGTAATGAGCGACCCTACCTCCATGGGCTCGACGCACACGTTGGCGGTGATGATGGCGCACGCGGCCTTGCCGTCGTCCGGCTCGTCGCCGGCCGGCTGGCTGGGCGCGAACAGCCGCGCCAGCTGCTCGTGCACGCGCCGCTCGCCGGCGCGCGGCGTGCTCGCGCCGCGCTCGCGGACTCGCTCCAGGAGACCCTGCACAACACACACTTTTCTTTTATGGGTCAATCAACTTGTTACTACTCCTTTCACCCACTCTTCATCCACCATAGCAACGGTGATGTCCCCTGAGCCACTTTTAAAATTACGATTTAGGGGGTTATATTTATCAAAAACTTTGTAAATGAAACAGTTATAAGCCCATTCTTATGTAGACTCTCCAGGCAATACCAGTAATATAAATTATCAACACTTTTCTAAGAACGTTTAATCAGTATTGTACCCTGGGCCACGAGAGAATAACAACGAGAAAAAAGTTGATCCACCCTTACGTATATACTGAAGAGGTAAAGAGAAAAGCTGGCTTAATTCTTGCTACTTGTTGCCCTGAGGATAAGGGTGTTAATTAAAAAATATATTTTATCATTATCGAGAAATGTCTGTAAATAAAAAGATTCATAAATTGACTCTATTACTTAATTTCCTACTTTCAAATCAACTACTTATACACGTGCAGATTTTTCAATCGGTGGATGAACATTTTCAAAAAGCTTGAATTTGTTTATATGTAGAAATAATCCCCTCATTCTTAGAAAAAGTTGCACAATCAATCAATAAAAAACCGACCAAGAGCATGTCGGGCCAGTCTCAGTGTAGGGTTCCGTAGTTGCCCATCCTTCACAATAGACGGGTTTCAAGGTTTAAATTACGAGAAAGATTTCAAGCTCTATAAAAAAGGTCGTAAACGCCAAAGTAACTAATTACTTATTACCTTCTGGAACTTATCGATTATACGCGCCAGATTGAGCGAAATATTTTAATACGGTATGGCACTTAACTAATATGCGTAACGTTCGAAGTATAAGGACACCGCGCGGCACTTACGTCATTTTAAGGAAAATTATGAAATTTTCCGAAAACTGAAAAACGGCTCAATCGATTTTATTCAATATAATTTTCATTTAAAGTATTTATAAGGCCACATTTTCATGAACTTGTTCATAATTTTTTGACCCGTGGTTGAAAAGTTAGAGGGGGGGACGCTATTTTTTTTATTTTTTGAGCGAATATTTAGAAAACTGCTGACTTGATCAAAAAATAATGTTTGGAGACCCCTATTATTTTTAAAAGACCTATCCAACGACACCCCACACACTAAGTGTAGAAAATAAAAAAAAATTACCCCTACTTTAGGTGTTTTAGAGCAACCCGAAAAAGTTTTTTTTTTTAGTTTTTATTTTGTTAGTAGTTCTATCGGCGTGATACATACACATACTCATACCAAATTTCAGCTTTCTAGTACTTATGATCACGTAGCTAAGCCGCGGACGGACGGACAGACGGACATGGCGAAACTATAAGGGTTCCTAGTTGACTACGGAACCCTAAAAAGGGGATATTTTAAGAATAATGATGTGGTGCGTAATGTGAAGAGAAAATATTGAGAAATATTTGATCCGTTATTCAATTATATTTTATTTAAAGTCTTACCAAAAAGTGATCTTCGTGGAAGAAAGACGTGCCCATCAAGCGATCCAAAAACCTGCAATCCTTGTACAGATTCAGCAGTTTGCGCATGATCTGAAAACCGAAAGAATATGTTATCGTGACCAATAATATAGAGCATACAGTAAAATCAAGTATTCGCTGCGTTTTTCTGCATACTAGAAAGTGTCTGCAACTTTTTTTCTTTACCGTAGTCGGGTAAAAAGTATCCCATAACCATATTTGGATGTCCAGCTATCCCTGTACCAAAATTAGTTATAACTTGTCCAGGCTGTAGACGACGCGATGAACTGTACCTGAAAGAAAGTCTAATAAAAAATAATAATTGTCTTTTACTAGTTTTATATAACTTACATATCTACATAGATACTTACCTGCCGCTGTTTTCTATGTGTTTAATAAACGTATGCGCGAGCGCATGCACATGTGTGAGTGTCGCCTAACGGCCAATAGCAATTAGTTGTCCTTCAGCTACCGTACGACGCACGCATGTACATGCACTTAAGCACCCCTATTTTGTGTACCGAATTCCTTTACTTTCGTTCCTCTCGACCAGTGCCAGCACCCGTCGCTTTACATGATCCTAACGAACCGGACCTTGAAGAACGAAGACAGGAATGTTCAGCACGCCTCCGCGCACAATGGTTAAAACGCGCGCTGCTCTCGAAAGAGAAAAGTTGAAGCATCCCACCACGGAACCGGACACGGAACAAAACATGGATGAAGTGTACTCTCATAAGTCATGCATCGCTCGAATTATGAAGGAAGAGCTCACACAAATCAAGCTAAACTACGCCAGCAACCAGCCCGCTGTTAAAGTTAAAGAGGGTAGCGTAGGAAAAGAGCCTGGCGCTAGTACATCGAAATCTTCGAACAAAATGTCCAATGCGTCTTCATTAATGGCTCGGAGAAAGCAATTAGAGTTGGAAGCTGCCGAAGCTAAAGCTAAAATCGAAAAAGATTTGATAGACAAGAAATTAGCGGCCGATCTCGCCGCTCTAGATGAGGAGTTATCGCAGAAGTCTCGTAGCAGCAGACGGTCATCGCTGACTAGAACATCTCAAAAAGTGGAGCAGTGGCTCGAGAAAAGTCATCAAGATGTATGTGAAGATCCCGCGCCGCGTGACCTTCAGCAGCTAGCGCAAGCGATGGAAAAACTAGCTACCTCCACACAAAGCGCAAATACACGGCTTTTATCCCGATTAGCCACGTCTAAAGATTTGCCGTTATTTTCCGGAGATGTACTCGAATGGATTCAATTTAAAAAATCATATACCCAATCCACGATGTTATGCAATTACAGTGATAGTGAAAATATCGCAAGATTAGAGAAATGTCTTCGCGGCGAGGCAAGGGAGACCGTATCATCACTGCTTACAAGCGACACCTCACCATCCATCATTCTTGAAGCACTAGAACTTCGTTTCGGAAGGCCCGACCTAATTATACACAAAATAACAACACAAATCAAAAAATTGCTGCCATTACCGCAAGCCTATCACACCGAGTTAGTGAATTTTGCCGTCAAAATAAAAAACTACGTTGCAGCTGCCGAGTCTATAAAGCAGACTGACCATTTAAGAAGCCCGGAATTATTGAATATTGTTATTTCGAAGTGTCCCAGTCCGCTCATCAACAAGTGGGCTGATTATATTTACGAGCACTGCGATCCGAATAAAGCTAAACTGCAATTATTCTCCGAATTCCTGCACAAAGAAGCTACAAAAATCGCCGCCGCCGGGATAACTCATATTCATTCACAACCCGAACATAAGTTTCCAAAGAAGTTGGATTACGAACGAAAAGTACCGGTATATTCTGTGCTAAACAACAATAATGATTGCAACGCAAGATGCAAGTTCTGCAAAACGTCTACTCACACACTCTCAAGTTGTACGAAATTCAAACGCGCACTACGCAGAGATAAATGGCGCTTTGTTAAAATAAATAATTTGTGCCACAAGTGTTTGTTGCCGGGTCACGGCAAAGAAACCTGTCCCGCCGCGCCGTGCGATATCGATGGATGCGGCCTGACTCATCACCGGCTGCTCCACTGGCCGGCCAAGCAGAACCTACCTCCTCGCAACGCCGCCGCGAATGAAGCCCTTATCAATACATCGCAAGTACCTGCAACCAGTGAAAGTGAAGTTCAGGGTCCCACGACCGAAACTGTTACAAACACTATTGTGGAACCCAGTACAAGTGTTATGTTGAAAATTGTTCGCGTAAACTTACATGGACCAAATGGTATTATTATTACCACAAATGCCCTCTTAGATGATGGGGCTAGCGTGACCTTGATCTCTGCTGACCTTGCCAACTGTGCCAATATTCAAGGTCAGCCCGAAACTCTAAGTATCAGAGGCGCGTGGAACTCTAATATTGTGTGTAAAAGTGAACTGGTGAACTTTGAACTCTCTAACATTAACGGTGAGACGTTCGAGGTACGTGCGAGAAAGATAAGTGAACTAGACTTGCCAACACAGGACCTTTCAAAAGTGAACTTAAATGACTATGAACATTTACGTCATCTAAAGTGCGTTTTAACTTGCGAGAAAGTGAAACCTCAAATATTAATAGGCCAGGACAATTTCCACTTAATTATGTCCCTACGCACTATTTATCGAGGCAAATATGAGCCTTGTGCTACACTAACAAGACTTGGTTGGTGCCTGAATGGAATCGTACCTACACCTGCCTACGCTCGACGCGGTCGAACTCTAACCACCGCACATACGTTGACTACAACAATTTATCAGCGTGCCAAACCGGCCGCCGCCGTCTCCGACGCATCCTATACGCCCTCCATCGCTACCCCAGCGGACGCCTATTCTGCTCAGCGGGAGACGCACACATGCGCGGACGCACACCTGTACTCAACACAAGACTCGAGCGAGATAAGTAGCTACAACGAAGATAGTAAACAACTGCATGAACTCGTTCGCCGGTCGTTTGCGCTCGAAGCGATAGGAGTGAACTCTAAGGCACGCGTAAATAAGGACGACATTCGTGCAGTCAACTGCATTGATAACTCTGCAAGGCTGATAAACGGGCAATATGAAGTTGGCCTCCCATGGAAAAATGATTTAAAAATGCCTGATTCCTACCCGAATGCTTATAAAAGGTTCCTTACTGTGGAGAGAAAAATGTTATCATGCGAAGACTACGCAACAAGATACAAGGAACGAATCAACTATTTATTTGACAACAATTATGCTCGATTGTTATCGGAAGAGGAATTGTCGGCGCCACATCCTCGTGTTTGGTACCTCCCCCACTTCGGAGTCGACAACCCGAACAAGAGAAAACTAAGATTAGTTCACGACGCATCAGCTGTTTCTTCGGGCAGTTGTCTAAATGATTACCTATTGCAAGGGCCCGATATGCTTCAAAACTTAATGGGCATCATGCTGAGGTTCCGAGAAAAGCCTGTCGCAATAATGGGAGACATCAAGGACTATTTTCTGCGTATTAAAATAAAGGCGGAAGACCAGCACGCACTGCGATTTTTATGGCGCGATAACGTAAATAGTGAGCTGAAAACCTACGCTATGACGTCACTATCATTCGGATTGAATTGCTCGCCCTTTGTTGCACAACATATTAAAAACAAAAATGCAACCAGATTTGAAAAAGAATTTCCCGAGGCCGCTGAAGCTATCCTGAAATCACATTACGTAGACGACTACATCGATAGTGTGGACAATGAAGCTTCAGCCATGAAAATGATACAGGAAGTGTCTGAAATTCATAGAAGAGGTGGTTTCCAAATTAGAAACTGGATATCTAATAAACCAGAAGTTTTAGAATGCACACCAAAAGAGACTCTAAGTGATAAGGCCGTAAGGTTCAAAACCGGCTGCGATGACTTACCTGAGAGAACGCTCGGGCTACTTTGGTTCCCGGCTAGCGACACGTTCGGCTTTGACTTATCACTTAAACGCATTCCGAATGAAATAATTAAATTACAACGAAAACCTACCAAACGTGAACTACTGCGCATATATATGTCTATATTCGATATCTTTGGATTTCTGGCCCCATTTACTGTCCGAGCGAAGATAATGCTTCAAAATATTTGGAAAACAAGCACTCAATGGGACAATGAGATTCCGATCACCGAATATGCAGTTTTTCGTAGCTGGATAACGGAGTTACAAACCTTATCAAGCCTGAGAATACCAAGATGCTATTTCATCTCCGCGCGAGGTGGGAGCGAGCGCGACCACGCTACGGACGCTCACTGCAGCACCTCAAGTCAGAGCGAGACAACCATAGAGATGCACATTTTTTGTGACGCAGCACCAACTGCAGTCTGTGCCGTAGCCTATTGGCGTAAGACATCCGCAGATAATCAAGTGTGCGTTTCATTCATCGCTAGCAAGTGCAGATCGACACCTGTGAAAAAATATATAACTATCCCTAAGCTCGAGTTGCAATCAGCTGTTATCGCCTGCCGACTCGCCGACACAATAGCGCGCGAAACACGTTTAACTGCATTTAAACGTTACTTCTGGACAGACTCATTAATCGTTTTGCATCAAATAAAAAACGATAATCGCAACTACAAAGTATTTGTTGCCAATAGACTCGGCGAAATCGACGAATTATCACAGAGTCACGAGTGGAACTATATATCTACGAATATGAATATAGCCGACAAAGCCACGAAGATAAATACTTACCAGTTGAGTGACGATTGCGATTGGCTCCGCGGTCCCGAGTTTTTATACACGCCGCACGAAGACTGGCCGAAGTATGATCCTGAAAAACAGAAAATAAACAATAATCAGCTGTTACAAGTAAACACAATATATACAGTAAATAAAGAAGACTTACCTATTGTTCCTGATCCGTCTAAGTTTTCTTCATGGATTCGCTTGTGGAGATGTATGGCGAACGTATTATTATTTATAGAAAAATGTAAACAATCGGTTGATATTCGAATCGATACGCAGATAATGCAGCGCGCTGAAACTGACTTACTGCGCTATTCACAGACTAAATCATTCTCAGAAGAGATCTATCTGCTAAAAAATAATATGGAAATTGAAACCAATAGCCGATTACGTAAACTTACGCCATTTTTGGATGAGAACGGATTACTACGTGTCGGCGGGAGGATCGACGCTGTTTCTGGCATTGAATCAAGCCTGAAACATCCCATTATTTTGGACGGACACGATAAGATCGCAAAATTGATTATAAAACGATACCACGAGATGGCTGCTCACGGTCACAATGAGACTGTAGTCAACGATATTCGACAAAAATATTGGGTAATCAACTTGCGACCTACTGTACGAAATGTCGCCTCACAATGCCTTTTCTGCCGAATTAGAAAAGCTAGACCGACGGCCCCTCGGATGGCCGACCTGCCGGAAGCGCGGCTTGCTCATCATCAACGGCCTTTTACCCACTGTGGTGTTGATCTATTTGGAAACATGGAAGTGACAATTGGCCGCCGCCACGAAAAGAGATATGGAGTCCTGTTCACGTGCATGACAATGCGAGCCGTTCATATAGAACTGGTGCCATCACTGTCAGCTGACTCATTTATTATGGCCTTGAGAAGAATGGCAGCACGCCGAGGCTGGCCCTACAAGTTGTACTCAGATAATGCTACCAATTTCCGGGGATCTGAAGCCGAGCTGAAAAAATCATTCAAAGAGATACGTGAACAAGCCTGCGTCGCAGACGTACTGTCCGTACGGCAACTTGAGTGGCAATTTCTCTCACCAGTAAGTCCACACATGGCCGGGGCGTGGGAACGATTAATCAGAACAATAAAGGCAGCCCTGAAAGTGGTGCTGAAAGAACGAGCCCCACGGGAAGAAGTGCTGGTCACATTGATGGCAGAGGTGGAAAATATAGTCAATAGCCGGCCGCTGAGCTATGTGTCGACAGACCACGGCGACCCCGAGAGTTTGACACCAAACCACTTCCTCATTGGCTCATCCTCCAACCTCCCAGTACCTGGAATTTTCGATGACAGTGACCTGTTTCGGAAGAAGATGTGGAGAATTGCTCAACGACTCGCTGATGGGTTCTGGAGACGCTGGGTGCGGGAAGTCCTGCCAAACCTACTGCCACGACAAAAATGGTACCAAGAAGGCAAGCAGCTTAAGAAAGGAGACGTCGTGGTAATTGTAGACCCGGCCTTACCCCGCAATGTCTGGCCCATAGGAATAGTCCACGACGTGCACCCAGGCGCCGACGGCCGTATACGAATTGTTGACGTAAAAACAAAAACTGGAATACTTACCAGACCTGTAGCACGTTTAGCGTTGCTTCCCACAGCCGCAGATGATTGTCCTTGACGGACAATGGGGCGGAGAATGTAGACGACGCGATGAACTGTACCTGAAAGAAAGTCTAATAAAAAATAATAATTGTCTTTTACTAGTTTTATATAACTTACATATCTACATAGATACTTACCTGCCGCTGTTTTCTATGTGTTTAATAAACGTATGCGCGAGCGCATGCACATGTGTGAGTGTCGCCTAACGGCCAATAGCAATTAGTTGTCCTTCAGCTACCGTACGACGCACGCATGTACATGCACTTAAGCACCCCTATTTTGTGTACCGAATTCCTTTACTTTCGTTCCTCTCGACCAGTGCCAGCACCCGTCGCTTACACAGGCGTTTCGGCGTGATGAGAAGACCAAGAAAATTGTTAAAACAGATGGCGCCAGGCAGGCATGGCGCCGCAGACCGATACAAAACAAATACCGATCCTGCATCACGCTATTAAGATTTTTAAGACCCCTTTCCATAGAAAACAGATTTTAATACAAGTCTAGAATTTTATAATAGTATTCGAACAGCACCTCTCGCACAGCCGTGACTCGCGACTCTACCTATCTCTTTCTGAACAGTACTGAGAGAGAGTGACAATGACGTCACTCGTTAAGTAGCGCGACCGGACTTTTTTTATTTTTTTTTATTCATTAATATTAGCAAATACTTTACAATGTGTTTAAAGTGCGCCAAACTGTGAAACAGTTTGTTGGCGTCGCGTTCTGTCACTACAATTATTGTGCACACTTGCACAGAGATGCTTACTTGCTAACTTAACTTAACAAACATGGAATATGCAAACGAAGAATTAGTCGCCATACCAACGCAGATCCTATAGCGTTGCAATGGAGTATATATTTTACTGATGGATGGTAAATGAAGTCTGCGTTGGTAGGTACGACACACGAAATTATTATGAGTGCAAGATACAAATCTGGAGGAGGTACCTACATTTAAAAATAAATTATCTTTATCTTTAGTAGTAATCATGTAGACAAGCTGCAAGTCTTCGTTAACAAGTCCCTGAGGTCTATTCTCCGCGTATTCTGGCAGAGAACGACGCGTAACGACGACCTGTGGAGGATATGCCACCAGTCACCCATAAGTGTGGACCATCGCGACGCGAAAATGGAGATGGATAGGCCACACCTTTCGGCGTGGAGGAGCGAACAACGCCAGCATTGCTTTCGAGTGGAAGGCGCAGACGCGGACGGCCGGTACACTCATGGCGGCGCACCGTGGAGAGCGAACTGCGAGCCGTTGGAATGAGCTGGAGCGAGGCCAAAAAAGTTGCTGAGGATAGAAAGGCGTGGCGCGAGCTGATGAAGGCCCTCTGCGCCTCCGGGGTGCCTTAGGACAACAACAACAACAACAACAACATGTAGTATCTTTTTCAATTTACTTTTTAAATTTCCAATTTTAAATTTTTCCTCGTCAAGCAATAAAGGGTATTTATTTTATATTTTAGGAATAAGGTATTCTTTGGTTTTTTTAGCGTAATAATTTTTGGCAACCGGCTCCATCAATAATTTCCTTTTAGTGGACCTAGTACAGTGACGTTTTTTCTGCCTTTGTACCTTTACTCGTCACTATAATAAGTTTCTAGGATACTTAGGTATATATTCTTACAATATACAGGGAGAATTTTACAGATCGAAAACAGTGCGTCATAGTTTGTCCTATATTTTCTCTTTATATCTTTGCCTACTAGATATTTCATTAGTCTTATCTGTAGCTGTTTTATCCTATCTAAATATGTCTTAAAAGTAACTCCATAGCAGCTCAGTCCATAACTCAATAATGCATCAGCGAGAGCATGGTAAACAATGTGCAGGGTGCGTTTATTTACTATTCTACTTAGATAATAAAATTGACCTAAAATTGACCTTAATTTATTGCAGACTTGATTAATGTGTAATTTCCAATTAAAATGTTTATCAATTATCAAGCCGAGATACCTAAAACTCGACCAGAGTGAATGTTCTAGAAGAGTGTGGAACACTACCTCCTGGCTCTGCAGCGTGGGGTGCTTGGCGAACATCTCCTCCAGCCGGCGCATGGCCACGCGGCCGCGCTCGATGTGCGCCGCCACGCGCGGCTCCAGCAGTATAGTATAGAAGCTCGACCAGAGTGAATGTTCTAGAAGAGTGTGGAACACTACCTCCTGGCTCTGCAGCGTGGGGTGCTTGGCGAACATCTCCTCCAGCCGGCGCATGGCCACGCGGCCGCGCTCGATGTGCGCCGCCACGCGCGGCTCCAGCAGTATAGGGGGCATCCATAAATTACGTCACATGAATTTCATGATTTTTTGCCCCTCCCCCCCGTCCTTGTCACAGCTGGTCACATTTGTGAGACTCCCCCCCTCCCTAGTGTGACGTCACATATTTTATCGTCTGTATTAATAACCCAAGCAGCACATTAGTGAATTTTGCAGCTTATCTTATAGCTTTAAGTTCTAAATTAGTGGTTTAACAGTGTTTGATACAACTTATAGCTTTAAACACAACTCAAAACTGTATATGAGTTCATCCTATCACTTGTAGTTGCATAGGAACGTTTTTTGTTTCTACTTTATTACTTATGGTGGGATAAAGTCGATTTTGCTACTTAAAGTTGCATGCAGGTTCAAATTGTCACTCAATAAGAAGCAATAGTGCTATATAACGCCTTAAAATCACTTATTTATTTATTTATTTATTTATTATTTATTAGGAGAACCAACAGCTACATACAATATAATGCTCTTAGAAATAGTTAATGGAAAGCCAATTACAGGTTCCCACCGGTAGTGACATTTTATACAAAAATAAAGTGCTCGCACAATGCACAACATCGCAACTACCTGTGACTACAAACTAAGTGTAATAGAACTAATTTAAATAAAAACAACTTTTACATATAAGTGGGAACATACCCTTATTTGGAACTAAAAGTTCCAAATGACTAGTAGGTACAATAGCGAATTATATCACCAATAGTGGCTAAAGGGATAATTTTACGGCTCTTTTGGAACCAAAAAATATTGCAACTTTAAGGCCTAAGAAGTACCTTATTGCCACTCCAACGCATAAATAGGTCTCAATAGGAGGTTCTTGGAACCAAAAGCAGTTATTTTCACTTATTTCAAACCACTAACGAACTAAAAGTTCTATTATTGTTCCTATTTGCGCCTTGTCAAAATATATTTAATAGTCTTGCTTGTTTAATAGTCTACAAAAGAGCAAATAATTACTATTGGTAATATCATTCACTGCTTTGCCACTCGCAAGATACAAATAAGTGATTATTAGACTTGATAGTTCCAAATAAGGAACAAATAAGTGAAAATAAACACTATAGGATCTTTTTTGTTTCGCCATGTTTACAAATGGAAGCCTATGAAAATTGATTATTTTAACCAGAATTTTATCACACTCACGCATAATCACAGACTTTTGATAGTTGTGACGATGTTACTTTAACATTGTACGTAACCTACAATCATTAGGTCAGGTTTTTAACAGTTTTATTTCTTATCAGTATCTATTCCTTATTTAATTTAGCATCTCTTTTTTAATATTCCTGATCAAATGAAAGGCGCGTCGAAATTTACAAAGAAAACATACTATAGTTTCACAGTAACAAAAAATTCGCAAGAATTTCGTGCTTATTTCAATGCTTGTATAACGTAAAGTTTTAATCAAAACCAAACAGACGTATAAATCCAAAATGAATAATTGAATATGGCAGATCACGTATTACTTTTAATAAAACACAATTTGACAGTTGCCTCGCCACTCAAAGATAATTTTGGCGACTCATTTATCACTCATTGACCGAACTGAAATGTTTTCATTCGTTCACTGCGCATAACTTTTACCCTTAGTTCTAATTGCCACTTAAGGTAATTGTGAGATCTCTTATGGATTCTATTTAGCACCAAAAATAGGCTGCAATTTTTCTCCTTTTGGTTCTATACTGGTGGCATAAGGGTTCTTGCCACCTATATAGCACTTAGTCATGGTGGTAAATTTCACTTAAGCATCTAATTAGATATGATATACGAGCTATTTAGACCCAGTTGTGCTACTTGGGAATTAACGAAATTAACAAAACAGATAAATTAGAGATACAAACTTAATAATCATGAGTCCATGCACTTTGAACCCACTCCTTGAAATTATTTATAACTGGCACTGCAGCCACTTTGTTCTCGTTTGGGTTGTTAATGTCAGTAAAGTAATGGTTTAAAGCTCGTATTTTAACACTTAGAAATAGATTTCGAAATGTGACGTCACGAAATTTAGGACCCCTCCCATCCCCTTGTCACACAATGTCACACTTCATCGACCCCCTCCCACCCCTAAACGTGTGACGTAATTTATGGATGACCCCATAGTATAGAAGCTCGACCAGAGTGAATGTTCTAGAAGAGTGTGGAACACTACCTCCTGGCTCTGCAGCGTGGGGTGCTTGGCGAACATCTCCTCCAGCCGGCGCATGGCCACGCGGCCGCGCTCGATGTGCGCCGCCACGCGCGGCTCCAGCAGTATAGTATAGAAGCTCGACCAGAGTGAATGTTCTAGAAGAGTGTGGAACACTACCTCCTGGCTCTGCAGCGTGGGGTGCTTGGCGAACATCTCCTCCAGCCGGCGCATGGCCACGCGGCCGCGCTCGATGTGCGCCGCCACGCGCGGCTCCAGCAGTATAGTATAGAAGCTCGACCAGAGTGAATGTTCTAGAAGAGTGTGGAACACTACCTCCTGGCTCTGCAGCGTGGGGTGCTTGGCGAACATCTCCTCCAGCCGGCGCATGGCCACGCGGCCGCGCTCGATGTGCGCCGCCACGCGCGGCTCCAGCAGTATAGTGTAGAAGCTCGACCAGAGTGAATGTTCTAGAAGAGTGTGGAACACTACCTCCTGGCTCTGCAGCGTGGGGTGCTTGGCGAACATCTCCTCCAGCCGGCGCATGGCCACGCGGCCGCGCTCGATGTGCGCCGCCACGCGCGGCTCCAGCAGCCGCGGCACCACCGGCGTGCCCGTGCCCACGGCCGCTGCGGTCGTAGCGGTGCGCGGGAACTCGATAGTGGCGATGTTCTCGAACACTACAACGTACATTTTGATTACATATGGAACGGTTAACACTTGAACCAAGACGGATTCACTACACTATAACCTGCTCGCCAAGTCCAAGGTGCATACGGATTTAAGGCAGCTTCGGTTGAGGCACGCACGGCTCGCCCATTTGCTCCAATTTGTACGCGCCTCACGCGCCCTACGCAAGCAGCTCGTCGCTATAAGGCGCATCGGTATGCATGCTTCGAGTAATTTGGACGGACGGCCGAGCGTGCCCGCGAACGGTGCGCGCGAACACGTTCTGACTTGTCATTGCGCACGGCGCCTAGGTACTAACTTGACTACGTTTGCTGGTGATCACGATTTTTATATAACTGTTTCATCCACCAGCAAGGATTTTTTCTTCTTTTTGTTTATTATTCGATGAATTACAATAAACGCAGCAGCAGCTGTTGTTGCGTGTGACGTCATTTTGTGCGACGCACAAAGTCGGCTCGCCGCGAACGCGTTGCCTCAGCCGAGTATAAAATGTGCAAAGTTTTGCTCGCGAGCAGCTCTATGCTCGGGGGCGAGCACGCCTCGGGCCGAGCCGCTCAAATGCGTACCTACGCACCTTAAAAATGATAACAACTAACTGCGATGCATGCTTTTGCTGTTGCACTGACATTCGAATTATATGCGCGGTTACGCGCGTTGACTAGGTTTGTAGCGTTTGCAATGAAAATACATCGATAGAGATACGACATCTTCTTCAGACACTTTTGATAAGGCAAAATACTTCCATTCCAATGTAAAAAGTCATTGTAAGGATTTCAGCTTTTTTTTCTCGGCCATGCATTGAAAAAAGTTGTATAAAACTCGTGTGTACGATGATTTCCGACTCGTATTAAATTAATCACTCGCTCCTTCCTCGCTGATGAATAAAAATATCACTCTGTCTCGGTCTGAAATCGTCTACCTCACACACTTGTATCATAACCATTTCGAAGCAGCCAAACTGTGCGTAAAACACCACTTCTTTGTAGTTACTTCTATTTACTACTTATGATGACAGCCCGACGTAAATATATTTAAAAGTGTTATAAGTTATAACTCCTCTGAAATCACCTACCTTAAGGTCTTCGCACATTATAACAACGGTGACTCGATTCTATGCCAAATATTGAAATTTAAGCCCTATGCCATTTTACTAGGTCTAATTTCAAAAAATTATATTAGTAGTTGACGAGTGGACGACGCGTCGTACATTTTTTGAAATTAAACCTAGTAAATATGGCATAGGGCTTAAATTTCAATATGTGGCATAGAATCGAGTCGCCGTTGAGTTGTTATAATGTGCGAAGACTTTTACACTCTTGTATCGTAAATAACAATTGTGTCATAGAGGCATATATTCTAGTGTACTCACTGGGGGCGTGTGGAGCGGGCGCGACGGGCGTGCGCGGTTCGTTGTCGTGCGCGGAGCTCTGCGTTTCCCATGAATCCTCCGAGCCAGACCCGTCCGATCCCCACAGTTCACCTTCTTCCGAGTCGTATTCCCCCACCTGACAAAATTAAAAAAAAAAACAAAATTCAAAATTCTTTATTTCATAAAACACACTAAGTCTATGATCTAAGGTGATGGAGCCACCCGGTAAGCAAACAAGCCTGTGTTATATCATGTATCATTCATCTCGTTTACACTATCACGACAAATGCTTTGAATTCGTTGATGGTGTTCAACAAGATTGTGGTGTGAGAACGTGGGCTTTCGTGCAGCTGAAATAGCATCTTATGTTCAAACACCAACGCGCACAACGGACGCGTGACCACATCGTAAACATAAGTACCCTTACCACGAGTTTACAGTGACTGTATTCGCGCATAACTGGAAAACTACACGGAATTTTTGTAATGTTTAGGTTTTTTGATGATTTGTGCACCAAACCGTAATAGAGCTCAAAATTTCAAGCTTGCGTGTCTGCTAGAAGTAACTTAGAATTCGTATGATCGTATGTAAATAAGTCAGTGAATCAGTGAGTGACAAAATTAAGGAACTTTGACTGGTAATAATTCCTAAACTTCTGTTTCAAATTGAATGTAATTTGGAATATGCCTAGGTTATATTATGCCCTCCTTGTCACTAAAAATTCAGGTTTCTAGCTTAGTCCACAACGAAATACAAAAAACTTCGAGAAAAGAATGTTACTGCGTGCCGGCAAGCGCGTTTGCTCGACTTGGGGCGGGGGCACTGCCGTGCCCGCAGATCATGGTAAGGCATAAACATGTGGAAAATAAACACAATCAATAAAATTATAAGCTTGTCTTTCCATAACTTGTTGTGATAAATCACATTAAAATGTGTTAAGAATGCTGCTGCCAGGACTATATTTAAATTGGAATACTAGGGAGTAGGCGGGGAACCCAGATGAGACCCTAGGCAGAAGGAAGCAAAGGAAGGGAAAGGAAACGGCATGCACACCTTCGTTATTACCTTGTAGAGATCTTGCGGCCAGCACATGCTCATGTGCCCGTCCACCCACCACACCTTGACGCGGCCCGACGGGAAGTTGTCGATCACCTGGAACAAATACATTGTATATCTCCACTATAAAGTTGATGTAAGTACATCAAAACTGCTATTTGGAAGCTGGAGTCTGTATCGGCCCCACAGACCACCCCCACTAGACGGAGCATGTAAGGCGCGACCCGCGCGCACCAACGATATGGTACGGCAGAACATTAAAGTATCAACACGGCGGCCACCGTTTAGTTGCGTCCATGTTTATGAGGTCTCTCTACACCACTTAACAGTACAATTTACCATGTTATTTATTTAATTTCCTTTTTCGTTGACGTACGCATGGATCATAAACAAGGACGCAACTAAACGGTGGCCGCCGTGTTGATACTTTAATGTTCTGCCGTACCATATCGTTGGTGCGCGCGGGTCGCCTTACATGCTCCGTCTAGTGGAGGTTGTCTGTGATCGGCCCTAAAGACCTAAAACAACTCTACAGTGCGTGAGCCAAGAGAATGTGATTCGACTTTAATACTACTTACGCGATCCAGCACGTCTATCATAACTGTGAAACGCGACTCTTTGTCTTTTTGGCGACGAATACTATCTGTCACTTTCCTGTCAATACTGTGCGAGCAAGGTGACGCTGACCGCGACAAGCGAAGTCGCGTCAAGATATGCTAGCCCCGCAGATAAGTCCTCTCAGTTTTCTGCCAAACCCGAATCTCAACTGAGAGTTCACCGACTGTACGGTACGTCGACGTAAGGCCGAACGGCATAAAATTAGGATATTTGCCGAAGTCATTCTAATTATTATTTAAATGACAGTGGGGAAAGTCATTAATGATTTTATTTTCTTTCTGGGGTGGTGGGATTTCTGATCACTAAATAGAGAAATAAATCGGTTCTTCAGGATAATTTCAAACCAGAAACGGCCACTACGGTACATCGGATTCAACCAAAGACTTCCACCATCAAAGGTCCTTGTGACCTTAAATAAATTCTTATGAAGCAATCCATTGGATAAAAAATCTTAAAATTTACTTTTAATTGAATATGAACGATTGTACATACTATACCATACGAACAAATAAATCACTCTTAAGCAGAATGATCTTCATGCAATAAACACAAACTGTCCAGCAATATCGATCAATAAAACATCTGGTAAACGCCCGACTAACCTTCTAATCTCTGATGAACAGCGTTGTGAAATTTTTGGGAGGGCCATGTTTAGTGCATGTGTCCGGGAAGATATTAGAAAAAGGACCTGCCAATGCCGGCTCCAAGGGAGTCCCGATGCGACGAGGATGGCTTCATGAAGGTTGTGGTCTGCGGGTCTCCACACCGAGCAAGGCGCTATACGTTTCGCGCCTGCATCACACTGCCACCGCTGAAGAAGTGACGCAGTATGTTCGCCAGAAAACCGGCTATTCGCTGAGGGTGTTCCAGTTGCAGTCGCGCCACTACGTGCACTTCAGCTCATTTGTAGTGCGCGTGCCGCGGCCGCTCCAGGAGACTATCGCGTGTGCTGATTTCTGACCGAAAGGTGTCGTGTTTCGTCGGTTCCGGGGCAACCTACCAAATCCAACACCTGAGATGTCGGAACAACGGGGCGACGCCGTTTCGCCGTCGAAATAAACATTGTTCGGTTCATGACGCATTGGTGTAAACTGTTATGTCATGTAACCTGTTTTCCAATAAATAAATAAATTATAATGGCGGCGGTTTGGTTACCTGTCCGGCGGTGCAGGTGGCGTCCTCGCCGGTGAAGTTGGCGACCCGGATGACGACGGTGCCGGGCCGGTACTGGAAGTCGGGGTGGTCCTTCAGGTCGTACACGCTCATCTCGCTCTCGTTCATCATTTGAGGACTGGAACAGAGCAATGGCTTGATATGGGTGCTTTTACAGTCAGGCTTACAAACCGATGGCCATGATCTTGGGTTGTTTTTTTTTTGTTATACCTATGATATGGGTTTGAGCTTGTATCATCATTTCAGCCATAGGACGCCCACTGCTGGACACAGGCCTCCTCAATAGATTTCCACATGGGCCGGATAGCAGCGACCCGCATCCAGCGAGTCCCCGCAACTCTAACCAGGTCGTCCGACCACCTTGCGGGTGGTCGTCCTACACTGCGCTTGCCGGTACGTGGTCTCCACTCGAGAACTTTTCTGCCCCAACGGCCATCGGTCCTTCGAGCTATGTGCCCCGCCCATTGCCACTTCAGCTTGCTTACCCGGTTTGCTATGTCGATGACCTTGGTTCGTCTACGAATCTCCTCATTTCTGATTCGATCTCGTAGACAAATCCCGAGCATAGCTCTTTCCATAGCTCGCTGAGTGACTCTGAGCTTCCTTAAAAGGCCCATAGTTAGAGACCACGTCTCGGCTCCGTAGGTCATCACCGGTAATACGCACTGGTTGAAGACTTTCGTCTTCAAGCACTGAGGTATGTTGGAGCTTGTATCGTTTAGACCTATTGATAGTGAGGTCGTAATCCATACTAATATTATAAATGCGAAAGTGTGTCTGTCTGTCTGTTACCTCTTCACGCTTAAACCGCTGAACCGATATAGATGAAAGGGTCTGGCCGGAATGCTATAGTAAAATCGCCCCTGGCTGATTATGGAATATTGTTATGCACGATTATTCGTTTTATTATAAGATATATTTTTGCTGAATATTATCCCTTAAAAACTTACGGTTAGTGAAAAATTAAAAAAAATTAAAAATCTTTTTTAATTTTTTTTTAGCCATACTACTTTACCAATTCATTTGGTTTTTGGATATTTTACGCATATATTTAAGATACATTAACACAAAAAAAATAAATGCCCTAGGTGGTTTTGAAGCACATAATTTTGACTGTGTAAGTTTTTATATATATTTTTTTTATTTTTGGAAGTTAGCGACACCTACCATATTTTGATATAAAATACGCAATTTTATGTTCTATTACATATGTTTTTATGAAAAAAATTTGTTTGGATCTGCATAGTGGAAATAAGTTTTTTTTGTATCAAAGGGTGAAAATAAAGAAGAACACCCCTGAACTGCAACCACCGTAAATAATGAAAATTGTCAATGATACGCAAAATAGACACTTTTATTTTTGAAAACAACCAATACTACAGCCGTATTTTTTTTATTCATTTCCATTGGTTGGGAATCGAACCAGTCAAATATGATGAGAAAATTAATCATGAAGTAATGTATGATACATCATATGCCTTGGCTGTTGATAGGTACCTACACTGCCATTTTTTTAATATTATACTAGGTGTCCGCTTGAACTGATCGTAAACAAAGTAGAAACAAAATAATCGTTCTTGCAAAGTTGTGACAACAGACTTTTCTTACGATTATAAACTAAACCTGCATCACATAATTAAATAAATATTAAGGGACAATCTTACACATATCGACCTAGTCCCAAACTAAGCAAAGCTTGTACTATGGGTACTAGACGACGATATACATAATATATAAATACATACATATACAGCGTGTATATTTGATATTACCGCAAACTTTACGGGGTGTTAGTATAGGCATTTATTAATATATTGCACCGTAAATTATTTAAAAAAATCTAACTTTTTTTTTCCATATAAAATAATTCAGCACGCAATGTATTTGTTTGTTGTTGTTTGTTGACACTTAACATCGTGATATGACAACTGTCACTAGTAATAACTACGCCATACATTGCTGCTCAGAAAATTTTCAAAAATTAAGGTGGTTGCAGAGATGTCACTTTCATACAAATTGTTAGATCACTACACACTTAGGCGGTTATGGCTTTAGGTTATTAAACATTCTTAAAAAAATCTTTAAGCGATCTTATATTCGCCAATGAAATCAGTTTTGCTATAAATCATACAATTACAAAGTTATTAAAGCTTTAAAACCCGTTGAAATATTGTCCATATATGTATGTGTGCGTTGCTTTTACACAACATACAAACGTAAGCGCACGTAAAGCTGTTCATGAACAGTGCGTTCTGAAATATAATACTACTTAACTTATGATTTAGGATAATAAATTTTAATTGATGTTTCGATATGAATGCATAACAGTTTATTTTTTTTAATGATTACAGCTTTCATTAAACATGTAACAAATAATTGGAAACATTTGGATTTTAAAGATACCTATTGTGTTTATTTGCTCATAACAATAAAGTGGAACAGATTTCGAACGCACTAAATCTTGTGAATGAAATAATGAATTGTGTCAATACTGTCATGTCAATTGTGGAAATTCGTATAAAATGAATCATGTTTGGTTTACATTTTTTTCGTTTCGTGACTTTTTACTTTATGCAAGTGTGAATAATGAAACGTGCATATAATAATAATAAACATGTGTACTCAGGACATAGTGATCCCTAAACGATATTGCGATATCATGGGTCAGAAATTGCGGGGAAAGTATTGTGTTTGAAAACATTACAAATCGAAGCGTCCTGCCGTGAAAGAAGTGTCTCGCGCTATTTTCTTTTTAGGCGAAGACAAGCATGGCGTGATGACAACCGTAACCAACCACAAAAACTGAACGCTTTGGGTGATGAAAAAAAACAAAGCATAGCATAATCAAAAGCATAGTGGGTTCATATAGGTAGTTTCTTCTCTCTGACTGAATTGATAATAAGACCTACCCATGTTTTTCAATAGGTGTGGGAAACCAAATCCTTTTGGGAATTATCGATTCAGTGACTAAGTTTCCTCCTTGAAGGATACCTGTAATAACACTAATTACCCTAACACCCTGTAAGACAGGACATGCATACAGCCGTTTCCATTGCCGGCATTTTTGTGACGTAATAAATAATTTCATTACAGATTCAAGGCCAGCTTAGAGCTTCATCAAAAGGGACAAGGGAGGGGGGGTCTGCAAGATGATTTCCTTCATTGAATTATCAACAAAAATAATGTCAATTAAAGTTCAAACAGATGAAGGCTTCATCCAAGAAAAGCTGCAGAAACTTATAATTTTCTACAAAACATGCGTGTTGCCTAAAATAATATTACAACGTATACACCATTTCGAATTAAAGCGACGTCTACAACTCACGCAAACACTAGTATTATAATAAAACCTAACACGTAACAAAAATTGTTTTATTTTATTTAGTGGTTGGTGGTTCTAAAATCCATATATGTACATAATAACAATATATTGTCATATATTTTTATATGGCGCGAGCTAGCTCGGGGTCGTGAAGCGTGGCGCAAAAAACTGGTGCTGCGCTCAGTTAGTAGTAGTTCTAGTAGTTATATATTTTTAGACTGAACATTTTTACAATTAGAGACTCCATGGAACCACGATTTAGAACCACGAAAATCCCAACCCTAATCAGTACCTACTAATACTTGATGTCGGGTTTTTGTATATCAGGTCAGAGTATAGCAAAAAGGGCCCGATCTTGTCATTAAGTAATAAAAAACAGAGGTATACTTGTGTTTTTTTTCATCGTAAATTTATAAGTCCCAGCACAGAATAGATGATAGTACAAGTAGACCCAGGCTACGTAGTAATTCTATGGCAACTTAGGACCACTCTAGTTCTTAAACGGGCAAGTTAATCAAACAATTGTAATTTATAAAAGATACTTATTTTAATGTATTCTTTAGTTCTAATCAAAAAGTAACAAAAATGAGAAAAATATTTTTCAACAAAATATGTGTCCTAAAATTGGGCCCTTTTTGCTGTACCCCAATCTATCATTCAGAAAAACTTAGGACTAACTCAATAACATCACAAATTAGAATCACAATATATCAGAACAGAAACCCAACAAAAATACTTATTTAATTTCACCACATACTTAAAAAATGTAGAACTGCCAAAGATTTGTAATTTCTTCGTATTATTTATTTTGACAATCCAGCTCGTCTAATACAACTAGGCTTCACGATTCTTGTCAAACGACATAGCATCGCCCGTCAGTCTCCTACAGTACCGCAAAGAAAGAGATGGGAAATATTTTTCGCGCGAGAAAGAGTTGCGTGTCACAGTTGTGCTAGAGGTGCATCTTTACTTCATCATCAAAATCAAATATCATGCCTGCTTATTTATTCAGCGCTTACTATCAAACTGACAGATGATACGCGACCCTTTAATGAATGAATCACCCGCACACACTCGCAATTAGTGTCTATTAGTGTGAGTACTTGCTGATTTTTCACAAATTGCCATTACACGGGAGAATAAAACAATGTATGACGTGCTACTAATACTACATGAATAAAAGACAAATACGCGGACTCGCCAATACACAAATTTTACTTCAAACTAAAGTAACATACGAAATAATGCACAAAAACTACAAATCTTGCTTCCCAGCGCCATCTAGCGTGAAATGTCTAGTTTTGTTTTCTCTGCAACCACCTTAATTACGCTATAGCAGTTAACGCTAAATTAATAATTGTTATAAATATCAGATTATAGCACTAAAATCTCCGTCTGGCTTCAATTTGCGGCTATATCAAATATACACGCTGTATAGATAACATCCATGACCCAGGCACAAATAGTTCATCACACAAATATTTGACTTGGCCGGGATTCGAACCCAGGACCGCCGGCTCAGTAGGCAAGTGCTTACAAACTGAGCCAACCGCGTCGTCAAAAAATCTAATTCTAATCAAGTTCAAATTCTCTTTGAAACTCTGTGAAAACTGAAGACTACTTTTAGTAGTTCTTTCATTTTAGGCGAACAGCTAGCTTATAGAGGGCTCATGCACTTATCAGTACGGCTAAGCCATTTCATATTTAGCTGAGATTTTGGATGAAACAGGTAACATAAATATGTCATATGTAAAAGACCAAACAAATATGTATACAATCGCGTCATATAAAAAAGTAATACAAATGTTTTGTAATGTATAATCCCGACAAAAGATGCAATTGAAAACTATTGCTGTGAATGTGCTAATGGATTAAGGACGGTAGGCTGTTGCTTGTCACATCGCAGCTATGTATAATTTTTGCCATATGACCGATATTTATCAAAAATCCCGCGTCCTAATCTCAAACTGAGCTCTTTATTTAAAAAACGAAGGTTTCAATATTGCCATCGAAAGTGACAGCGATAACGATTAGGTTGTGTTTGGTAATAAAAGCATTCTAAGTATTTGTTAATGAATAAATAAAGTCATGTTTACATTTTTTCGTTGTTAACTTTTATTTGTTTACACGGTAGTACAGCTTAAAACTCCAAGAACATGTTTATTATTCATGTAGGTATGGTGTATGAGCCCTCTATAAGCTAGCAAGAACTACTGAAAGTAGTTTTCAGTTTTCACAGAGTTTCAAAGAGAATTATGTGACGCAGGTTTAGATTTATAATCGTAAGAAAAGTCAGTTGTCACAACTGCAAGAACGATTATTTTATTTCTACTTTGTTTACGATCAGTTTAAGCGGACACCTAGTATAATATTAAAAAAATGCCAGTGTAGGTACCTATCAACAGCCAAGGCATATGATGTACCATACATTACTTCATGATTTTCTCATCATATTTGACTGGTTCGATTCCCAACCAATGGAAATGAATAAAAAAAAATACGGCTGTAGTATTGGTTGTTTTCAAAAATAAAAGTGTCTATTTTGCGTAGCATTGACAATTTTCATTATTTACGGTGGTTGCAGTTCAGGGTGTTCTTCTTTATTTTCACCCTTTGATACAAAAAAAAACTTATTTCCACTATGTAGATCCAAACCAATTTTCTTCAAAAAAATATATGTAATAGAACATAAAATTGCGTATTTTATATCAAAATATGGTAGGTGTCGCTAACTTCCAAAAATAAAAAATAAATATATAAAAACTTACACAGTCAAAATTATGTGCTTCAAAACCACCTAGGGCATTTTTTTTTTTTGTGTAGATGTATCTTAAATATATGTATAAAATATCCAAAAACCAAATAAATTGGTAAAGTAGTATGGCTAAAAAAAAATTAAAAAAGATTTTAATTTTTTTTTAATTTTTCACTAACCGTTAGTATTTAAGGGATAATATTCAGCAAAAATATATCTTATAATAAAACGAATAATCGTGCATAACAATATTCCATAATCAGCCAGGGGCGATTTTACTATAGCATTCCGGCCAGACCCTTTGGTATGGAGATAGTTTGAGACCCGGGAAAGGTCATAGGATACTTTTAATCCCGAATAAATTTAGTGTTCCCGTGGGATGAGCGGGTAACACCGCGGGGCACAGCGGGTAGCTTGATAAGGGTGATTTAACAGTCGGGCTTACTGACCCATGAGCTTGGGTTGTTTTTTCTTGGGTTGATATCTATACCGTATACATATCTGCGTTGGCTTGGGCATGTGCAAAGGATGAAACCATCTCGTTTGCCACGAATTACTTTCTTAACCCTTTGACCGCCAAAGACGGCAAATCACGTCATCGGGAATTCGTGCCACTGACGCCAACGACGCCTATTGACGTCAAAAATGTCCATGGTCAAAAACATGCTAATTCAAACCAAACCACTATCTGTGTTTTTCAATCTCTGTTGATTTTGGAGCACTTTTTTTTTTTTGGTTTGGCGTCAGTGGCACGGTGAATTGCTTTGCCGCTTGGCGCTCAAAGGGTTAAGCGAGATTGCCGACGCTAAACGACCCATTGGACGGCCCATGTTGAGGATTAAGGATAGCGCGAAGCGTGATATGCTTTATCAATATCCAAAACTAGGAAAATGAGTCTAAAAACTTCTGTGCGACGGTGTCGCACATGATAAAGCCTGGTTTGCTTCTCTTCACTATTCCCCCTTTACCGACTGGCGCATTCTTTTTATGTCAAATATGCGGCCGAGGCTGTCGCTATCGAGTCACATTCGTAAGTGCCGCACTTTTATGGACGCTGCCTAAATCATCTTTTATAGATGCAAGAGAGCAATGATGATGTCTATACCTAAAATTACCTAAGATATACGTTTGAGCTTGTATCATTTAGGACTATTGTTAATGAGACCATAATTAATAGTGAAGTGTACTCACACTGGCTCTTCAGCGCTGGTGTAAGTCTTGTACCAGTGCACGATGGCGGTGCGGCCGTGGTGGTCCACTCGCTGCACCACGCCATAGTCCCTGTGTTTTAGCTACAAACGAACAAACATCCAGTGAGCTGTGAGCTGAGACATACGATAGCGGCTTATTTTTTTGTTTCTGTTTTTCTGTAAATGTTTTAAGATAGGAAAGCTGGCGATAAGAGCTTCTACGGACGAGTGTCTCGCTACTGACATAATTACACTAATATTATAAAGGCAAAAGTTTGCCAGTTGTTACTTCTTCACACTCAAACGGTTGGACAAATTTTGATAAAATTTGGTATGGATGTACAGTAGCGATCAAAAGTATTTTGACAAATCGTTTTTTTTTCAAGATGTTGATGAATTGAATATATATTTAATAATTACGTTACGATAACATCTTATGGCCCTTTTCTTGTTACGTTTCCACTTAGATAACTAAAACTTAACAATGGACTTAGAATAAAAACTGATAATACACGCTTCAGGTAGGTCAAAAGTATTTTGACACTTACATAAAATTATTTTGCTGAACTTGCAACAGGGTTAAATAAGACGTTTCATGAATATTTAGTTGCATATCCTCTGCCCTTCCTAACAGCTGTACAAGGAGCCGTCATATAGTCCACTAACTTCTATATATACATTCGTAAGGTATGTTCGTCCTTTCTGACTGAAGTGCTTGAAAAAAAGCCCCTTGGAGTAATTTCTGCACCTCACTCGACGATCCAACTCTTCTCGTAGATGCTCAATAGGATTCAGGTCAGCATTTTGACTAGGCCCCTCAAAAACCTTGACTTTTTTACGCTTTAAGAAAGCCTGTAAATTTTTAGAATTGTGTCTGAGGTCATTATGGTGCTGAAAAACCCAACGAGGTGGCATATTTTTCTTTATTTATTTTCATAGCGATACCCTATGTGTATAAAGTATATTTTCGTACACATATCGATCCTATTATCCCGTCAATTCATACGAGAGGCCCGACGCCATGGCGAGGAAAATATCCCCGCACCATTACGTTGCCGCCACCATGCTTGAGTGTGGGTACCAAGTATCAGACATCGTGTCTTTTATTATGAGGACGACGCACATCTTGATACCATCCCACGAGATTAAATTTAACTTGCTCGCGTCACTCCATACAATTTTGGACCAATCGGCACTTGTTCATGATTTGTGACGAATCGCAAATGCTAATCGGGATGCCTTATTCTTTGCTGAACATTTTAGTTTTTTTTAATGGGCGTCGACCATGTGATCCATGGTCTATTAGGCGTCGTTTAATAGTAAAAATATAAACATTTGTGTTGTAGTTTTTTGTTAGCTCATCTTTAATTGGTATTGCATTATTCCGTGGGGTTTCTACGTCTAACTTTTTTATTACACAATCAGTTGTACAAGTCGTTTTTCGAGGACGACTGTTTTCAGGCTTATTTGTGACGCTGTTTCGAACCTTGAACTGCTTATTCCAGACACTAATGAATTGCCGTGATATACCAAAACTTCACGAAATCTCAGCTTGCGACTTACCCTTCTTAAATGCAGCCGCAAAGGGTTACTTAAAATCTTCCGAATATTATTTATGTCGAGACATGCTAAGAAAAGCCTCAAGTTGTAGTTCCTACAAAGTATTTAAATTCTGCAGCCCCATTTCTCAGTTAAATTGGAAAAAAGACATTGTCAAAATATTTTTGAACCGGAATATAAATATTTTTTGTGGCTATGTTTATATTTTAATTCAATGAAACTAAACTTTTTACTTGTTTCGAGAAGCTTTTAAGCCATGAAATACTTTATCAAGAATTAAGTTGGAAAAACTAACATATCGCATATAATATCAAAGCTTTTGCCGTTGTCAAAATACTTTTGATCGCTACTGTAGCTGACACCCTGGATAAACACATGTGTTTTTATCCCGAATAAATCGCAGCAGTATTTCGGGTTCGATCCAGTTTGTTTGTTGCTCGTTACCATGGTTATGTCCCCTGGGTCACTCATTAAAACTACGATCAAAATTACCAAAAACGTAATTGCGACAGTTATAAGCCCATTCTTATGTAGACTATCTACTGACAATACCAGTAATTAGGTAAATTATCAACATGTTTCCTTAAAAGAAGTTTCATCATCATTGTCCCCTGGGCCACGGGACAGTATAACAAAAAGTTGATTATTGAAAAAATCTAATTACGAAAAAATTTTTAACAAAAAAAAGAACCGACTTCAGTAAAACTAAAAAGCCGAAAATAACCCGTTCAAGTACAGATTACATTTGACTCACCCTTTGAAATCGATCCCAAACCACTCAGTTATTATATTTATATATTAAAGTTTACGTGAGGTTTGGCACCGACTTCAAAGGGTGAGTCAAATGTAATCTGTACTTGAACGGGTTATTTTCGGCTTTTTAGTTTTACTGAAGTCGGTTCTTTTTTTTGTTAAAAATTTTTTTTTTTCGCTTTTTAGTGATTCATATAAAATACTTATGGCGGGGTGATCAGGGAGGTCTTGAAGGCATGCATCTCGTTTGAAATATCTCCTAACTCCTAACTGTTAAGGAGTTGTACCTTCCATCATCAGTTCAGCATGAGAAGATGATGACTACCATATGCAAATACTTAAATAGTTTTAGAAAATACATGAAAAATATTATGAGTGCCTATAAAATTTCAGGAATTCCTTCGATTCCTCATGGATCTCGTCATCCGATCTTCACCAAAATTTTATGGGACCAACCTTGAGATGTCTATTCATAAACCTACAAAGAATTTTCCAAATCGACTCATAAATGACGGAGTTATGAGGTAACAAACATAAAAAAAAAAAAAAAAAAAAAAAAAACATACAACCGAACTGAGAACCCCCTCCTTTTTTTGAAGTCGGTTAAAAAGAGACTGTCCGGTAAGTGCTATATTTTGTCCTGCGAATCCAGGTGTTATCAATAGTCATGTTGATGCAGTGTTCAATAAACAAGGTGAGAACCAAAACCCACTAGAATTTCTGTCACTGCTCTTCAAAACCTCGTATTTAGTAAGTAGATTGACGCCGCGATAGGAGCTTTGTTTTAAGTAGGTATTGTTTCTGTGTTCAATTTGTAATACTTTTTTTGGTGTGCATTAAAGCATTTTGTATTGTATTGAATTGTATCCGTTACTTAGTGAGTTTTAGTTGTCAACAGACGAAACCTCAGTGAACAAACCTGTTGATTTTCCTCGACGTTGGCCGCGCCGCTGACGACGAAATCCCCCGGGAAGCACTCCTGCCCGTCCAGATGGTGGATCGGGTACAGATGGGTCGACGGAATGCCCATCTCTATAGTGCCATCCTGTTTAACAAATAATATACTGATAATAAAGACAAACGATTCCAGCGAACACAGCGTGTTCAGTTGAGTTATTTTCTAAGATAGCAGTGCCATCAACAGCGAGCGACAGACGTTTGAGAGAGCGAGACACCGCGCTTTGTCCTCCCGCTCCCATCTATTGCTGCCACTCGCTACTTCGCTTTTAAAATATTAGTGTGATGACATAAAATTATTGGTAGTAATATAATCACAAATCAGATAATGCATCCCCGTATATCCATCCCCATAGCGACATCTAGTGAGCAGATAAATGAGTCCAGTTGAGGACTTCCTTCTCAATTCAAGAGAGAGTTAATAAGCATTTTGATTTATCGGCGCCCATTCTACAGAGTGACCCGATTCGAAAGCCTGTGGAGCTGTCGTATGTCAAAACGGAAGTCGGCTAGTAGAGTTGTCCACATTTTACCGCATGCAACATCCCATGCGATAGTTGGGAAGACCTTGCACAACAGAGAGCGGTATGGCGCAGCTCTGTTCATAAGGCGGTCGCTGTTTTTGAGGAGCGTCGCTTGCAAGACCTCGACGCAAAACGCCTTAACATAAATACTCGTCCAAAGCCTTCCTATACGTATACCTACAACAACAAGGGTGAGTTGCATTGCGCGCCGTGCAACAGAACCTTTAAAACTAAATTTGGTTTTGCAAGCCACATTCGGGCACATGATCGCCGCTCGTGAAGGTCATGGAGCCAGGTTCGCCATTGACGGACACGTCAAGGAGGACTATATATATAGTATGTATGGATAGTGTAGCGACCTGCCACACGACGTTGGCGCGGCTGGTGGTGTGCAGCGTCTCGACGACGACGCGCTCGCCGAGGCGCGGCGGCGGCGCGGGCGGCGCGCGGCGCACGGTGCGCTTGAGCCGCTTGCCGCGCAGCAGCCGCACCGCCAGCTGCGGCGAGCGCTTGCCGCGGACTGACGCGGCCGACGAGCAGCGGGAGGACCAGGTCGCGCCGCTGGAGAACAATAATAAATTAAATCCTTGTTTGCAGTACATGAAAGCCCGGACTTAGAGGGCTAGGGCCCCTAGGCACTTGGGGCCCCCTCCCCTATCTCGAAACGGTTTTCATCAAATTAAATAGTAGGTATTTTAAGTGATAAATAAGGAGAACAATATTATGGTGCAAGTCCTGCGTCTGGGACTGGGGCTTCTGGGACGGGGCCCTAGTCAGGCTGGGCCCCTGGGTCCGGGCCTTGTGGGCCTAGGGGTAAATACGGCACTGTATACATGGTGTCATTGCCCTTGCTTTCAAAATAGGTTTCCCTGTGTCTTGTATAATAATTGCAATAATAATTAGGGTTGCGATTTTTGGTGGTAAACGTGTTTCAAAAACTCACGGCTTCGCTGATTGTATAGTAGATTGTACAACAATATCATAAAACGCACCATTTTACACGAGACGTTTATAATTCCGAACGAGTTTGCGAGCGAGGATGATCGAATATAAAGTCGAGTGTAAAATGCGTTTTATGGACGAGTTGCACACTCTACTTTTCACTTCGATTGCGAGGAAATGAAACTGCATCATGTAAATAAATTATACTAAAAACAAATTTCAAGAAGTTTTATTGTGTACACTAACGAATCGAAATAAAATAAATACTTTATTCTATGAAGTTTTTCAGTTTTTTGTGTGTTTTATCTGTTTATTAAGGAATTTTTATCGTGTGGCTGTTGGACCGATCGCCTTGGTCTTCGACGACGATTTTACTTTATGCTCTAGACATAAAGTCGCTTTTTATTAATAAAATTAAATTTTAGAATAAAAAGCGACTTTATGTCGCCTACGCACAGCATACAGTCGAACTTTTAGAGCATGAGAAGTGAAAAACCATTTTAAAGTCACAGTTTAAAAATATACCGTTACTAAACTACAACAACAACAACAACAATTCTTTATTGCACACCAACAAGAAAAATATTACAATCGAAACCTTAATTTATAAATGGTAGACAATAATACTACTTTTAGACTTTAACTTTAATTTCTCTACAATTAGCGTCTAAATGTTTTTTTAACCACGGCTGCCACGAAATGTCCCAACCCTAAAAAATAGCTTGCTTAATTATATGCTCTAGACGAAAAAAGCGACTGTTTTTACAGAATTTGTCCGACCAATCTGCCAATTTTGTGAATACAAAGGGCCGATAGAGGAGGACAGTATTTGAACTCCAACCCAGCTGGAAAATGGCATTTCTGATGCAGTTGACGTCACTACATCCAAACTTCAAACCAACCGTGCGGAACTGCCATTTTGCAACTGGGTTCCAGTTCAAATGCTGTCGGTCAGTATATTTGTCACACACGCTAACTTCAGGTCATTAACTGGCGAGAAATGGTGATAGAAGCAATCAGGATACGAGCGAATGTTATAAATGGTGCAAACTCGTGACCGAAACCAAGAATAAATAATTAAGGGACAATTTTACACGAAAACAATAAAATATCGAAAAATAATAGTTCACGCTGGGTTCGAACCTGCATCTTCAACGGCATTTGGTTCAATTAGACCACTGAATCTGATGCGAGAGCTATTGAATTTTCCAACCGTTGTTTCTTGCATGCCTTAGGGAGGCATCGTAGCGCCAACAAAAAGAATAGTACTCAGTAGCAGTTCTAATGGAACATAAGAGCTAATGATCGTTTATCAACATATTCATCATCATCATCATTTCAGCCATAGGACCGCGTCCACTGCTGGACACAGGCCTCCTCAATAGACTTCCACATGGGCCGCATAGCGGGTGGCCGTCCTACACTGCGCTTGCCGGTACGTGATCTCCACTCGAGAACCTTTCTGCCCCAACGGCCATCGGTTCTTCGAGCTACGTGCCCGCCCATTGCCACTGCAGCTTGCTTACCCGGTTTCTGATTCTATCTCGTAGAGAAATCCCGAGCATAGCATTCTCCATAGCTCGCTGAGAACGTTTGATGATCGTTTATGCAACAAGTTAATCATGTCCAGACCTGTCAGTGTCGCTGCCGTCGCTGCTCGTGTTCTCCCAGTCGTCTTCGAAATTCGTCTACGAATCTCCTAATATCTGATTCGATCTCGTAGAGAAATCCCGAGCATAGCTATTTTCATAGCTCGCTGAGAACGTTTGATGAACATTTACGCAACAAGTAAATCATGTCCAGACCTGTCAGTGTCGCTGCCATCGCTGCTGGTGTTCTCCCAGTTGTCGGAGTCGTCGTCGTTGAGCGCGCCCTCCTTGCTGTCGCCGTTCAGGAGGGACCCGTCCTCCTTGCTCGGCTCCGGGCTGTGGATGTGCGATTTACTCAACCCGCTGAGGACAAAACGTATTTGAAATGGCAAAAGAGGTATTTGACTGCAGTGAAAATAAATCGTATCATTGAAACCACTAAGCACGCATTCAAAAATACACGGAACCAAATAGACCACTAAAAACTTTTGGACATTTTACTATTTTTAATTGAAGTAAAACTAAAAGGATGTCGAGTTTTATCTACTGATTTGTATGACGTCACAAGCCAGTATCTTGTTAAAAACTTCATACACACAGATCGTTTTTGACATTTCATAAGGTTTCTGATTTGAGCTGTCATCAAATACCGTATTATGGGGCCTTAATAATTATAAAACAATTTATTTGTTGGATTTTTATCGTAACGCCAATAGCGCACTATAGTTAGTTTCTTTGCTTTGGATACCAAAAATCGAGACCACTGTGCAAAAGTAGTTAAATAGGCTTGAGTTTCAATTCAAATGGAAATGGGCAAGATATATAACGAGTAAAGAAGGCAGGTGGTAAATATTCCATCACTGTAGAGGCCGGCAAAGGTCAGTTCGTGGATGAGGATTGATGCGTCTTTTCGTTACTTGCTTCCATTTTGTCCTAGAGAGAGCTTCCCTAAACGAGTAAGAACAGACTTCGTGGGATCATTTTTACAAGATAAGCCCCTTGATGATTTATGACCATTCGGAAATCTTACGTTTTTTTACTCTACTTGCTATTTAGGTTGTTTACTGCTGACGGTGCGAAGGAAGCTAGTAGAACTGTAAATGTTAAGACAGACCGATTATCCCCTAAGTTATCCAGTCATTTTATACCTCGTTTTGGCTACCGTCGCCACTCGGATCTAGTTATTCCTGAGTATTCTCAATAGAATCCAAATAGTGAGTTCACCTTATAAGACAAAAATACGTATAATAAAATGTTACCTGATCCCAGAGTCGTTTTTCTCCTCGGTGGCAGTGTCTTCCTGGCTGCTAGCAATGGGCAGCGACACGTCGGCACTCGGCTCGATCTTGATGCTGGGGCAGGTGGAATCCATCTTCAGCGCATCGTCCAAGGATTCTAGAGTGTTCTCCGTGGGATCCACTTCCATCTCAGTCTGGGATCAATTATTATGGGAGTCAGTGTAACATAATGTCTATATTTAGCATCTATATAAAACTAGCTGTGCCCCGCGGTGTTACCCGCTCATCCCACGGGAACACTCAATTTATTCGGGATGAAAAGTATCCTATGTCCTTCCCCGGGACTGAAACTATCTATATACCAAATTTCATCTCAATCGGTTCAGCGGTTTAAGCGTGAAGAGGTAACAGACAGACAGACAGACAGACAGACAGACAGACAGACAGACAGACAGACAGACAGACACACTTTCGCATTTATAATATTAGTATGGATTGGTTTCAACATCTACCGCGCGGTGTTACCCGCTCATCCCACGGGAATACTACCTCTTCTCGGGATAAAGAGTAACCTATGAGTTAAACCAGGATGACAGCTACCTTCATACTAAAATTTATCAAAATAGGTCCAGCCGTTTGAGCGTGAAGAAGTAACAAACATACACAAACACACTCAAAAACTTTCACGTATTAATGTGATCAAATTCTAAAATTTTGTTAAATAATCAGTTTTCTATAGATGAGGGCCATTGTTTTAGGAAAAATCTTATACAGAGCGATGCAGAATTTGTATGGGTGTGCAGCAGTCAGCCGTACAGCGCCGTCTATCCATACTAATATTATAAATGCGAAAGTGTGTCTGTCTGTCTGCTACCTCTTCACGCTTAAACCGCTGAACCGACTTAGATGAAATTTGGTATGGAGATAGTTTGAGACCCGGGAAAGGACATAGGATACTTTTCATCCCGAATAAATTTAGTGTTTCCATGGGATGAGCGGGCAGAGCGGGTAACACCGCGGGGCACAGCTAGTTGGTAATATATTCTTTGCCTTCTCATCACGCCTAAACGGCTGGACTGATTTTAAACTATTTTAGTACAGGGATAGCGGGACCTTCAAAGATACTTTTTACACGACTAATGTAAAGAAAAATAACGGACGAAATTGTGGCCACAGTAGAGTTAAATGGTAAATAGTGGAACAGTTGGGAACTTACGTCAATGGACTTGAGTTTCCGATGCGACGAGGCGCGCTTCTTGGGCCGCGAGGGCATGTGCTCGGAAGTCTCCTTCGACTTTTTGCATGGCCGCGTCTGCTTGCGGATACTTCTGTAGTATTTACCTGCGGGAGAATGAGACAGTGCCATTAACAGGAATGGAAACCATGGATACAAAGATCAAAGCTCACAGAGCCAGTTCAGCGCGTTCCCTGGATTACCGGTACTAGGTGGAGGTGCCGGGTTCGATTCCCGGTCTTCCACCAGGTCATGTATTTCGTTTTTTCTTTGAGCTTTGATGTGCCGTGTTGATACTTTAATGTTCTGCCGTACCATATCGTTGGTGCGCGCGGGTCGCCTACGGGTCGCCTTACATGCTCCGTCTAGTGGGGGTGGTCTGTGCCTTACACTTACTCTGCTGCTTCCGCCACTGCGGCTTGCTGACGAAGGTGTCCTCGGCGCCGATGGTGAGGAAGTTCCGGTCGCCGACCTGCAGCGTGCACGGCTCGAACACGTTCAGCAGCTTCAGATTCTTCAGCTCTTCTCCTGTGAATTATGAACATTTTAATAATTAACATTTTACAATAGTTTTTTTTTTTTTTTTTTTTTATGTCATAGCCAAAACGAGCAAACGTATCGCCTGATGGAAAGCGATTACCGTCGCCCATAAACACCTGCAACACCAGAGGAGTCACAAGTGCTTGCCTACCCGGAGGACGAAGATGGAATGCCTCTATGCTAGTAATTTCACCGGCTATCTTACCCCCACACCGGAACACAACAATGCGAACATTGCTGTTTGGAGTTTTAATTTATTACCAAAAAAGTGCTCGATTGTAAAACTGGACCGAGACAGCGTGGACGACCCCGTCTTACATGGATGTCTGTAATCAAGAAAGATCTCGAAAATAGTGGAAACATAAACCCAACGACGACCCAGAACCGACATCTCTGGAGACGACATATTAGGAGAGCCGACCCCAACTAAAAATGGGACAAGGCCAGATATAGAAGAAGAAGACGTTTATTTTTTCTTTCTACTTAGATTTTTGTGGCAATATTGTAATTTAAATTTAATGTGTGTCAGGGATCGGAAATGCGGGTGAATATTTACCTAAAGGTGACAAAATCCTATTGCTATCTCACTCATACCTCATACAAAATACCGCCTACCTATACCTACAACTGAACAAAAAGCCGTCGCAAAGTTTAGGTAAATATCTACCCGAATTTCCGAACCCTGGTTATATTCCACATTAAAAAGTAATCGAAGTATTTTCATATGAAAATATGTTGATTTCGTATATTGGAGCTGATATTTTTTTTTATCAAGCATACAATGAGACGAATCGAAACAATAGCCTAATGTTTATCATAAGTGATGATTCAAAAACCATACAATATGTCAACATTTCAAAATTTCTTTTAGAATTAAGATTTTGTGAATTTCGTTATCTGCCCTTGAAGGCTATAAATACTCCTAGATCGAGTCTTCAATTCTTCATACAATAGATTTGCGAAAAATGAAGCAGCTTTTGGTTATATGTGTGCGTGTCTACGAACCAATCATAGAGACGTGTTGCTCGTAAGCTTGACGTTGTGTTGTGACAGATGCGCACACGGACGAAACTTAGCCCGTGGCGAACCAAACCTGACTATACTTTCAAGCTCTGACTCGGTTTCAGGCGCATTTATTCTAAGCCGGTTCCAAACTTACAATAGTACATTACTGCAGACGCCGGAAAAGAATGGCTTGCCGGGTGAGTAGGTATAGACGGATGGTGATACGAAGCCGGCAAGCCATTTTCACGGCTAAGGCATGTATAGCGCTTTTCTCAAACATAAGCAATGAACAAAAAAAATACACCACTCAAAAAAATACAATTCAGCTGTTTAGCCTGTTTACGAATAACACAATGTAAAAAAAAAATTACTTCCCGGCCTAGGCCTTCAATTTTGTACGAATTTCCTTTACAGTTCTCTCGAGTAGTTCCGCCCGAAACGTGATACTTAGAACCCTGTTATAACGTACGTTACGACGAAATTTCATTGCATGTTTGAGAAAAATTACTTCCCGGCCCGAGGCCTACAATTTTGTATGAAATTCCTTTACATTTCTCTCGAGTTGTTCTGCCCGAAACGTGATACTTCGAAGCGTGTTGTAACGCACGTTATGACGACATTTCATTGCATTTTTATAGTATTTTATGCAATCGTTGCACAATGGAGGTTCTTAAAGTCGAGTACCGCGTTCAGGTCACGAGGCTTGCCGAGTGGCCTATGTAAGGTACGAGACTTTAAGACCTAATTGTGTAACTATTGCATACAATATTTTTTATACGAGCTTAACTCAGAAAAACATTTTTTACTTTAATCGTCATTCTCCAATATGATTTTTTATTTTTGATGTAAGGTCAACCGGGGTAATTGCCACTTTGGGGTTATTGCGTCTATTTCAGTTACTTTTTAAACGACGTTAGTTACTACAACTTCTGCTATTTAGTGATATAGGAATAAACTACTTGGAGGGCAACACGTAACATAGAGGGCGTTTTGGCGTATCGTGGTCAACAGGTCGATCATTTTGAAATTTAGTGTCATGCTAGATCTACACGTTGCATGAGGTAAGTCAACAAAATCTGTTTAAATTCCTGTTTTTCTTTAGATATTTGATAATGATTTGTAATAATTGTGACTACTATTAGTAAGACGATATGTTCGAACCACTATTTTTGTTGATAATGCTTTGGGTTTGAAAAAAAATCGATGTCAAATTCTTGGAGGTTATCTTTTAAATTTGGCAAAATGCGTCTCATACTTTGAGGTAATTGCGTCTGTGTAGCGCATTTGCCCCAATGTCAGGTGTCGACAACCTTTTTCTTGATACTTGGTTTTAACAGTATACAGAACATTTTCGAGCTTATTTTTACCAGAATTAATGCATTTTATGTAGTTTTAGTGTCAAAGTTTAAGTAAGAACCTAGTCGGAATTTCGTCTACTGATAAACTCCCAATTTTTTTTTTTTTTTTTTAAATCAACGCCAGAGGGCCTGCTGCAAATCGTGAACAAAGTTTTGCCTCTCTGCCGCAAATGTTATTTCGTTTTTTTCATGGCTGAAAATTGATCTCTTAAAAATACTTAACAAGACAATATTGTGAAAGCATGTAATTAAAAAAAAATTATATTTTTGTAAGTCTGCTTAAAACATTAAGGACAATCTTTGTTGTTATTTGATGGTTGCCAAAACATCCAAAATTGTGCGGCAAAAGTATTAACGTTTTGAATTTTACTTAACTTTTGTAGGTATGGCAAATTTCGGCCACTTTTTTGTATAAGATGTTAAATATTAAGTTCGTAAGTGAAGATGTTTTGTTAAAGCAGTGGTTATTCTGTAAGTAAATTTATGTGTTGATTTTTGTACGAAATAAAAAAACAAAAATACTTTTTTGTTATATTTTAAATGTGATTTCATTCTCGTTTTCTATATCCCAAAGGATTATATGATTAATACTTACAAAGTACAAAGTAATATATAGTTGAGAAATATTTTTCTATCATGGAACACAGCAGAGGGAATTCTCATTTTTTGATATGTATTTTTCCTATTCTTTATACCCCTCGCGGCGAACGATGAGTCCTATGACAGCTGTCATCTCAATACATTTTATAACCTATAATCGGAAAAATGTACTGGTGTCATAGGACTCATCGTTCGCCGCAAGGGGTATAAGTGTGATGACAAGCAACTCCGTAATTCAATCCGCTAAAAAATATGGGTAAGTACATAGAAGAAAGTATTGACCTTAAATATCTTTAACAAAACTCCTCATCTGGATAAAATCTCCACTATTAAATTTCACTCATTAAATAGGTCAGTGGCAAAGATAAAAATTAAAGCTCTCGGAACATTTCTAGATCTAAGACTTTTGACCGACTAAAAGGTTTACAACATCTGAAAATTAGGTTTGGATAAATGCGTCCACATATTGTAGACGCGTTTACCCAGATTATACTATTTTCTATCTGAGGTCGTTATAACTGTTTTTGATCCCTTGTATTTAGCTTGATCTTCTAGAATACTGTATTGCAAACATGTTTCATGAATTTTTGAAAGCCTCTTCGTAATTGATCGTGAATGGCTTAAAAAAGACGCAATTATCCCAACTGGGACAAATGCGTCTAAATTTCCGTTTTTTAAGAAAACATCTGTATATCGTTTAATCATCGCAAGCCAAAAACGTTACTACACGAATTTTCTTGGAAAAAAGCCACAGGAAGCACAGCGCGTAAGAATATTTCTATACACTAATTAAATATTTCATAACTTGGGGTTAAATGAGAGTATAAAATATCAAAAAAAACAGTGACGCCATTACCCCGGTTGACCTTAACCTTTTTCGTTCATTTAAAACTGACCTCTTAAAAAAAACATGATCGCGATGGCCATGGCGCCTCGTGCTTGGTGATTTTTTTTGACAAGTAATTTCAACCAATCAGTGAGCATCAAATAAGCTTATGTTCTCTTTTTGAAATTATTAGAGTTAATAAATAAATAAATAAATATTAAGGGACAATCTTACACAAATCGACCTAGTCCCAAACTAAGCAAAGCTTGTACTATGGGTACTAGACGACGATATACACTAGGTCGATGCAGAGTCAGCCACCGGCTAAGCTTGCACCATAGATTGGAGCGGTTTTTTTTTTCGAAATTTTCTCTTCGTCACGACCTAGCGAAATTTAATTTTAGCATTTTAAAACAAAAATGTCTAAAATCGGTTGAGAACTCGCTGAGATCTGCGCATTGTTACAAAGTCCATTCGAGTCGATCCATGGGAGCTTCGCTCGCTTCGCTCGCTTCGCTCGCTCCGCTCTAATAATATATAAATACATACATAGATAACATCCATGACCCAAGAACAAATATTTACACAAATATTTGCCCCGGCCGGGATTCGAACCCGGGACCGCCGACTCAGTAGGCAGGTGTCTACCAACCGAGCCAAACGCGTCGTCAGTTGTGTAGAGAGATCTTATGAATATTAAAGTTCTGTAGCGGGTACCATAGAGTATAGAATTTTGTTACAGGATTACAAAGTGGGTTATTGTGATTTTGTCTGTGAAATTATAATTGACAGATTAAAGTCTGCGAGTATAAAAAGAAAATGAACGTCGCGTGGGTGACGGTGGACTAACCTTCAACGAGATACTTGGGCTGCTGCGGCGCCGCCCCCTCGGCAGGGTGCGTGCAAAGCGCGCGGCACTGCCAGTGCACGCCGACACTCTCTGTCACCACGGCCTCCACGGTGAACTGTGCAACAATATAACGCGAATACATTTATGAAACATATAATGTCTCAATATTTTTTACTAGCTGTGCCCCGCGGTGTTACCCGCTCATCCCACGGGAACACTAAATATTTTCGGAATGAAAAGTATCCTATGTCCTTTCTCGGGTCTCAAACTATCTCCATACCAAATTTCATCTAAGTTGGTTCAGCGGTTTAAGCGTGAAGAGGTAACAGACAGACAAACAGACAGACAGACACACTTTCGCATTTATAATATTAGTATGGATTAGTATGGATATAATGTCTCAATATTTTTTATGTGGGTACACACCACAACTTTTATACTAAACCATTGATACAAAGGTCAAAGCAAAATCGAAATGCGTAACCTGGCGGAAGAGGCTTCGGTGTTCCAAATAAAGCCTTTCAAATAAACAATGAAAAGATGGACACACAGAGCATAAGGAAAAATTCGAAAGGTTATCTAGCGTTAGAGTGGTGGATAGGTTAACACGCTGGACCGGTAATCCAGAGGTACGGTGTCCCGGTCTCTTCCGCCTGGTTCCGTATTTAATTTTTTTTTGTGCTCTGATCTTTGTATCAGTGGTATAATACAATACGAAATTAACCCTTAAATGCATTAATTAAAAAAACATAATATTATAAAATATTGTTATTTCAAAAAAATGTTTCTAGTTTTCAACCAGTTATTCATTTTTGTTTATATAAGCTGCATCTTACACCATGCATTTAAGGGTTAAGTGAAAACAAGGTTAAGAAGTGAGTGGTTGCTCTAGGCGCAAATTGGCAAAATACCAAATTAACAGTTTCAAAAGGGGACTAATGGATTATCGCAATTGCTAGTTTATGTAGGTGCGGGCACTACAGAACACTGAACACTCTTTCCCCCCTAGCACAATGCTACAAGACTCTTACTCGTGTGAAATATATTATCTATCTCTTTTTATCCAGTATGGTGTGAGAGAGACCAGTAACTCGCAGCAAGTTGTGCTAGATGGGGTGGTTAATGATACTTGACACCGGGTTTAACTACAAGAATACTCCAGTTCAATTTTTTTTTGTTTTTAATATTGGACAACCTCACACAACACACAAATCGTTCTAGTCCCAAATTAAGCTCAAGAAGGCTTGTGTTATGGGTACTAGACGACGATATACGTACTTATATAGATAAATATATACTTAAATACATAGAACAACCATGACCCAAGCACAAATATTCGAGTTCATCACACAAATATTTGCCCTGGCCGGGATGCGAACCCGGGACCGCCGGCTCAGTAGGCATCGCTTTAGTGTATTCATTTTACGATCCTGGAGCCTTCCACATATGGAAACGCAAGTAACAGTACTACCAGTAAATAACAAGCTGCAGAAAAGAAACGTTATGCTCATGCATCTTATGATTCCTCGCCGCTTTCATTTCCTTACTAACATGGAGTCAGTTGGCGCTGTCCGGAGCTCCGAGCGGTCCATACACCACTTGCCCAGGGTAGAACTCCGGCGACGCATAGAGTAGTCTAATTGTAATTTCTTGCATTGTATTTCTCCTGTATATTTTATGAGGTGTGCAATAAAGAGTACTTGTATTTGTATTTGTAGTCCTCCAGGGGACAGTTGTCCAGATAGTAGGCGTGTGCCCAACAATATACATGGACAAACGGTGAATATTAACCTTATGCTCATGCATCTTATGATTCCTCGCCGCCTTCATTTCCTTACTAACATGGAGTCAGTTAGCGCTGTCCGGAGCTCCGAGCGGTCCATACACCACTTGCCCAGGGTAGAACTCCGGCGACGCATAGAGTAGTCTAATTGTAATTTCTTACATTGTATTTCTCCTGTATATTTTATGAGGTGTGCAATAAAGAGTACTTGTACTTGTATTTGTAGTCCTCCAGGGGACAGTTGTCCAGATAGTAGTAGTGTGTCCAACAATATAAATGGACAAACCGTAAATACTAACCTTATGCTCATGCATCTTATGTTTCCTCGCCATCTTCATCTCCTTGGTAACATGGAGCCAGTTGGCGCTGTCCAGAGACCCGAGCGGCCCATACACCACTTGCCCAGGGTAGAACTCCGACGAGGAGTAAGGCGTGGAGCGTCGGCGGCGCATGGAGTAGTCCTCCAGGGGACAGTTGTCCAGGTCAGGGTATTCGAGCCGGGAGCCGTCCGCTGACACGAGGCGGAGTTTGCTGTTCACCGCCTGCAAACCAAATTAATGTTAAACATGTATTTGAAGGGCCTAAGTGCAATTTTCATAGGCTTGTTTGATATAGACTAAGAATTTCATTCCAAACCAACATGACAATAGTTCACTACAATAGGCTAGTTGACTCATGTCAAATTGTAATAAACTAATGTTTATTCCGTATAGTATTTAGCAAAGGAAACCTAAATATATATTTTTAAATTCATAAAAGTGAAAGATGGCTGAAAAAATTTAATTTGAAAATATGGTTTTTAATCTGTATTTTGAAATGCTTAAAACGCTGTCCGCCATTTTCGCTTATGATAGTGACGTCATTGGTCATGTAAACAAAACTGAAAGTCTACTTTGACGACTTCGAATAGTGCCGTCCCTCTCGATCTCCTGTCAAAGTATATTGGAGTGAGCGGAATGGCATTATACGACGGTCGAATTACGAATATTTACAGGTAATACTACGACACGCCACAGATTAGCGAAAGGGAAAAATGGCGGACGGCGTTTTTGACTGTTTATGAAATTTCTAATTTTCAATTGATAAAATTTAGCTTTCTAGCTTTCAGAAAAATACAAGACATTTTTTTAGAGCTAGTAAGATCATTATTAACCATTTCCAATATATTTCGAAACTGGGTCAACTAGCCTATTGCTAGAAAGCTAGTTCTGCATTTTCCTTTCCATGACAATGTGGGAGACTTGCGAAGATACAAGAGAGGTTATTTTTAAGAGACATCTAAATCACAATTTAATTTTTTACCTCGCCGTTACCTCTAGTTAATTTCTGGTCGCGCCTTGCTACATATAAAGTCTGGCTATGTAAATGTCAATTAAGTATTAGTAACTGTTGATTACTGCGTAATCTCAATTACCTTAGAAGCGCGCCCGTTGTCAGCAATGTTTGAAAGCGCAACGAACTGCACTCCCATACGTCAAAAACGCAAATTGGTTGAGCAAATTATGGAGAGAAGTCAGTCGGCATACTGCGCTCATCATATTTCACCTTAGAAGTGCCAACCTAGGAGTTGAGGCTCATGGCCAAGTCAGGATTGAAGTCTTCCAGCGGCTACAGGTGCTCACTGGGAATGAAGTGCTTGGTGTTCGCGATCTACAGAACCACAATCAGAACACTATCTTTACCTTATAAGTGCCGACCCAGGAGGCAAGGAACACAGCCAAGTCGGGAGTGAACTCCTCCAACGGCTGTAGCCGCTCGCTGGCCACGCTAGGGATGACGCGCTTAGTGCCCACGATCTTCAGAACCACAGTCATCGCTACAGTATCTTTACCTTAGATGTGCCGACCCAAGAGTGGAGGCACACGGCCAAGTCGGGAGTGAACTCCTCCAACGGCTGTAGCCGCTCGCTGGCCACGCTAGGGATGACGTGCTTAGTGCCCACGATCTTCAGAACCACAGTAATCGCTACAGTATCTTTACCTTAGATGTGCCAACCCAAGAGTCGAGGCACACGGCCAAGTCGGGAGTGAACTCCTCCAACGGCTGTAGCCGCTCGCTGGCCACGCTAGGGATGACGTGCTTAGTGCCCACGATCTTCAGAACCACAGTAATCGCTACAGTTAAGGCTGATTTAGACGAAGACAATTTTGAGACGCCTAAATTACGGCGCCTCGAAAAGGCACCGTATAAACACTTTCCGCGCCATTTTTTCGCGGCAAGCCAGCGCTGGCGCGGAATAGAACACGGGCCTATTTTTTGGCGCCAGTGACCCCCTCCGCGTCTCTCGCTGCCATTAATGACTGGTACTGAAAAAAAGCACTGTGTAAACACGGCTTTCTGGTCACTGGCGGCGAGATTTAGGCGGCTGAAACTAGTCATTGTCTAAACGGTCGGAGGTGTGCTGTGCGGTAATCACTGGCGCCGTCATTTAGGCGTCTCAAAATTGTCTTCGTCTAAATCAGCCTTTACGGTATCTTTACCTTAGATGTGCCGACCCAAGAGTCGAGGCACACGGCCAAGTCGGGAGTGAACTCCTCCAACGGCTGTAGCCGCTCGCTGGCCACGCTGGGGATGACGTGCTTAGTGCCCACGATCTTCAGAACCACAGTAATCGCTACAGTATCTTTACCTTAGAAGTGCCGACCCAAGAATCGAGGCACACGGCCAAGTCGGGAGTGAACTCCTCCAACGGCTGTAGCCGCTCGCTGGCCACGCTGGGGATGACGTGCTTAGTGCCCACGATCTTCAGAACCACAGTCATCGCTACAGTATCTTTACCTTAGATGTGCCAACCCAAGAGTCGAGGCACACGGCCAAGTCGGGAGTGAACTCCTCCAACGGCTGTAGCCGCTCGCTGGCCACGCTGGGGATGACGTGCTTAGTGCCCACGATCTGCAGAGCTGCAGTCATCACGATATCCCGGCAGTAGCCACGCTGGGTGTCCTTGCCAGCGATCAGGCGGCGGACGACGTCGCCCGGCATCAGTGAACGGTCCGCCAGACCAACCTGGTAATGATAATAATATGTCATTAATAAATAGGTTTTGATGTTATTTCGGTCGTATCGTCATAAGAGCTAGGCTTTTGTCGGTGGAACAAATCCCATGTCTCAACTTCCTTAATCAATCACTTTTCAACTGACTTAAAAAAAGGAAATTCTCAATTCGGATTTGCTCTTTTTATTCTATTATTTCGCTTTTTAATCTGAATTTTCCTTTAACAACTGTGTATTTTCAGGGAAATGAAAATGATAACGTAGACGATATTACCGGCTCATATAACATATTATATCTATGCAAAAATTATAGCAGGAAAAAGATTCAACAAACGCACTTAAGTAGAGTAGGTATCTGTATAACGATTAGCATAGGTATTCAATTGCGATTGTATGATCCAAATCGCGAATTGAACCTTTCGTTGTTGCTAAGCCACAGTCTCGTATTTAAAGTTGCTACATATTATGTAATGTGTGTATTAATTGCTAAGTAAATTAAAGATATACATACACACACCGAGTCAATATGTTAGATTCAATGCGATTGATCTCGATTGTTCCATGGCATTTGTACTCTACAAACTTGAACTCTATTTATGGAGCCTTTCGCGGCTCAATGGAACTTAAGAAAGATCATAGCCTAGGGTAGTAATACTACTAGTACAATATTTGTTCTGAGCATTAGCAGAGGTAAGTTGACCAGGCTGCCAAAAGTCCGAAATTGTCATACAGATTATGTTAGAGATTATTGCGTGATGTTGATGTATGACGGTATTATTATTATAGGTATTTTTAATGCTTTCATCGAAACATGTAAAATTTCGGCGCACCGCCTTAATGTCCGACACCGCAAGCTCGCGTGACATTGCATTCATAATGTAGATTACTATGCAATATTGTTTATTCATAAGTAGGTGGTAGTATACATGTTAGTCATGTTATATGTATGTATACCTAACTAGGTATGGCACCTACCATGTTATATTAGCTAATGATCCAAAACTAAAGACGATTTTTATTAGTACCAGAGTATAAGCATCTTCTAGGTACTCTCGCGTTGTAGTATGCTTGATCAGGCATGGTTGTAGACAAAAACAATGATGTAATGCGTTCTATATAATCTGTTTAAACCTAAAATATCCTTAATCGTCACCGTCAGCTACTAAACAACCAATAAGTAACCACACTAATATTAAAAAAGCCGAAAGTTTGTGAGTGTTTGTGTATGTTTGTTACTTCTTCACGATCAAATGGCTGGATCAATTTTGTGAAATTTTGGTATGAAGGTAGCTGACACCCTGGATTAACTCATAGGCTACTTTTTATCCCGAAAAATGTAGTGTGCCCGTGGGATGAGCGGGTAATACCGCGCGGCGCAGCTAGTGTAATATATTTCAACAGACCTAGGTGAGAATCCGGAAGTGAAGAACCCGGCAAGGGCAAATATGTGTGATGAACTCAAATATTTGTTCCTCGGTCATGGGCGTTATCTTTGTATACATATATTATGTATATTGTTGTCTATTACCCTTAGTACAAGCATGGCTCAGTTTAAGACTAGATAATTTTTTTTGTTGTTTAGGTATATTTGCCATGAAGACCAGGTATTTTTATACTAGCGAGGGATGCTAGCTAACCAAAACATGCATAACCTTTATCAATACCTAACTTTTAACTAAGCATCATATATGATTGAGGGTATTGAGGGAGGAGTTTTCGGGTAAAAGCTGAGGTGCAAGCCGAGTATAGCAAGTGGAAATTTTGGCTACAAATTGTAAAACTTAATTACAAAATTACGAGTCATGTTTACATGTTTAGTGCCAGCAGTGCACAAATGCATTCATATTCATACAAGGTAGATCCTTGAGTATTTATTCTAGAACGTCTTTGGTAAAGCAAATGATAGTAAAATTTGAGAAGCTAGTTCATACAGCTACTACTTTAAGAACAAGTCATATGGTCATTTCTTACATCAAGGTCAAATTTAGAATCTAACTCCGTACACAAGAAACATGGTGTAAGTACTTCCATAACATATAACCTACCGTAAATGCTACATTAAATACATAGTCCACTAAGATTTATGTATTTAACACAGCATTTATTGTGTGTTTTGCTTCTTGGAAGGACTTGCATTAATATGCTTCTCAGGTACAAACCAGGTATGATGCTCATAAATACTGTATTTTGGTTAATAATAATAATAATAACGTTTATTCAATGCAAAACCTTATCACTAATGTCCATCCTCTGCCAAACCACAAGGCGGTTTATTGGCAGTTGAGGCTCCATATATTTAACTATTAAGTACATACTTACAGCACAACAGCAACGCACCCAACTGACCACCGGTGGACCCAATCACATTGTGATATGGTTCACAATGGTAAGTTAGCCGCGTTGGCGATGGCACAATTCAAAACCGGGTACAATATGAGTAATAGGGATATAAGATACAGTTTATACTGGTTGTGTCGTATTTTTTGTTTTAGCTAATAGTACGCTTCTTACTTTCTTTACAAACATTTGTTTTGTTATACATGTTGTTTAAAATGCCAATGTAAGTTCTGAGTTTGATTTATTTTATTTAGTCCGACAATTTACATATTTTTTTTAGGTTATAATTTGACTTTTTTTCTTAATTTTTTTGTATTCTTATACAAGTATCTTGTTTTTTATTATATTTATATGTCCATTTTCAGGTGGCAAAGGTCTTGTCCGATCTCCATTCCGGCCCTTCTATGGCCACTCTCCTCCATATTATTCTGAGTTCATATGGTATAGTTCATTTAAAAGTGATATGAAACTAAGTCTCGGTTTTTACCAATTTAACACTTGGTGCAAGTTTTAATGTAACAAGACAATCTATATTCAAAGCAATAATATTAATAAAATAAGATGACTCCATGAGCCATTGTTTAAAAGTATTGAGCATAAAATATTTAAGTTCCAAATGAAACCATGTGTTCCATTACTCATTTCAAAAACTGTGGGTAGATTAGCATGTGAAACAAATCTTTGAATTGTTGTTCATACCCCCACAATTGACATTCCTCAGTACTGAACTTAATGCCTGCATAATTCCATCCTTAGCTGTGCACTTCGGGGTTGATGCATCTTTTCACGACCTAATTCGCTGTTTTTCATACGCACGATACACCACATGTAAAAAACAATACAAGTATACAAATACGTTATCTCTGCACGCCACACTCACCGACTTCTCTGATATGACCCGCTCGGTGCCTGATGGGTGCCACACAACACGAATTTCGCCTTTTTGAATGGGTGTCTCCACATCGCTTTCTTGGTCGCTGGAGTTAGCCTCATAGTTCTCGAGTACCAGACCGAAGACCACTTGGCCGTGGTTGTTGATTTTATACACTTCATCCTCGTAAAAGTACTGGAAGTCAGTCGGCGAACCCGGATTTTGGCCCGCCATATTGACGGGAATTATCTAAAGACACAAATAATTTTGTTTTTTACGTGATTATGTTCTTTCTGACAGCTGATTGCAATTGAATTGTGGCGCATGCGTCAATTTAGTGATGCGCTGAAGAATCAACACTCGATAAATGAACGTGATACGAGAAAAAAAATCATCGATTCAATTTTGATATAAACTTGATTGCAGTATATGTCATACAGTCGTGTAAGATAAGTCTAATACAAAATTTCATTTATAAGAGCCGTAAGTAAAAACTTTAGAACATTTTGAAAAACGGTTTTAGTGAGAGCACATTGACAGACGTAGCATAAGTAAGGACATAAAATACACTCAAAATGCATAATATTGATTCGTTACCGAGATAATTTTTATAATTGACGGTTATAATGATTTAAAATACCTATCGATAATTTACTTACGAAACTCGAGCTATGATGTTAAATATATTGCACATCACTATACAATTATGCAACGGAAACGCCATCGTGCGGGCGTTTCGCAAAAACAAATGCGTTTCGTTTCACTTAAAACAAAACTGCGCTGATAAAATTTAATATTACATACATAATTAACCAAAATATGTGGGATAAGAAAAGATTATAAAAAATAAAATATAATAATATTATACATACAAACAATTAAATTTATATTTACAAAAAAAAATGTTTAGTAATGGAACGTACAAAAAACTAACCTAATTATATTGATAAGTGGTTAAGTTTAAATCAAAACGTAAACCTGTTTTTATAAAATGTGTAATACTTGATGCAAGTTTATAAATAGCTCTAACTAAGTATGGGCTGACTTGTGTACCAATTAATGAAATCATATAACCCGAGCGTTTATGACGGCGTATAATTTACAACAATGCGCAATATTGCTCTTGCGTGGGTGAGCTTCGCGATAGGATTCCCACTAGGCACTAAGTGATAAGTAGCCGTTATAGAATTAAATTACTGCGTGTGTAGCGTACACAGTTAAATTTTGATATTCCCCTAAGTTAGGTAGCTACACTATTATGAATTCACACTTAAAACATATACCTAGCTTCTGTCGAGTACGATACCATAGTACGACACACTTACGTTTCGTTACTTCTCTGAATATTTCATAACGCTGATGTCGCTAATCCAAGCCCGAATACTAAAGGCTAAACTGTTGTCGTGCCCTTTCATGTATTTAAATTACTTATTAGCATGCCTTTGCCGTGACTTACTAAATATAGCTACTAGCTTCTCTTATCGCAGCTTAACTGTATCCGAAATGGTATACGCATATTATATCGTATATACGCGTACTAGTACTTAGTTACTGGGTATTTAAAAATAAGCATTTCAAACTGTAAACGTTCCTAACTGAACAATAACTTGCACAACGGATCGGAGGTTCACATGCTTTCTGCAACCATACGTTTCTGGCATGGTGGTGGTCAGTCCATCAGTGGCGGATATGGTACCTTACTAGTCTATCAAACCATAAATATTTATTACAATTTCGTTAGTAGTAGTGCTAGACGTAAACCTTCTCAGAAGAACAGCACCGTAGGTACCTAACGTAATCGGTCCTACGTTGCCTCCACTTCACTGCGTACGTACGACCTTCATCATATTATCCGTCCATCTAGTCAAGCTCCCCCCCCTCACTTTGTGTCTCCGTGGGCTGTCTTCCCTCAAGAACGTTTTGGCCCCGTCAGGCAATCAGTTCTTCAATTTTAATTCGATATCTGCCCATAGAATCTGGGGGCACGGCAGTGCCCCCGCCAAGTCGAGCAAACGCGCTTGCCGGCATTCTTTATTATAATTATCTTTATATCTGATATAATCTACTAAAAGTACTAAATTTCAGTTTTAAGGCTACGCAGTTGTATGATGTCCATAGGTACCTAATATAAGATTGAATGGTCTTTACCGGCTAGTTTGGTTGCTACAAGTTATTAAAATGTTTGTACCGAAATCAGTATCGAAACTACTTTATAATTGCTAAGAAACCAAAGGAAAGTACCTAATTAATTACATGGGTCTACCTCGATTGGTTAGAACAGAAGTGTTCGACATAACTAATGTTTGTTGTGAAAAATGCTTCATTAATTATGTGTACAAGTATATTGCTAATCCAGAGTTGTTCGATACTGCTTAATTTCTATTTGGCTTCTTTAACCTTTAATACAGGTGAAAATCAGGGTACCTAATCTATATTAGAGGTCATTATTAAACGTCCCCTTTCAAAAAAATTCGCGCTCGCTACGCTCGCGTTTTATCTGACTAAAACGGCTATTAACGGTCCCCTTCCAAAAAAAATCGCGCTCGCTACGCTAGCGTTTCCATCTCCGTATATTATGACTTTATGATCATTATGGTTATAACTGTAAACCGAAATCAACTTCTACTTTTATGTGCTGGGTGCAGCCTCCTATCCTCTAGCAAGGCTGTGCCTTCCTTCCTTTTTTCCTCATTCTGCATTTATATCAACTTGCCCCCCCCTGGACCTTCGGCTGGCGACGCCCTTGGAGGTCAAACACTGGAACTTGAATTAGGTAGTGTATTTTAAGTCTTAAGGTATGTATACCGTAGATAAACACACGAGCGTCATAGTATTATATTATATTTTACGTGTATCTCTAGACAATAGAATTGTGTAATACTGGAATTCATGAAGCATTGTAATATAAATGTTTTCTTTTCAAGTTGTGTCAGCGGCACAACATGTTATTCATATAAAAACATCTTATGTCTACTAAATATTAACACGTATACGATCTTTTGGATCGGAAGATCAACACAGCTGTCACAGCGGGCCGCTATATTCTCGACGGATCAATACTGTTATCAGAGTGTAGGTGTTTATGCGCGTAGTACACACACAGCCGCGCTCCGATGAGGTCGTTCGTGATAACGTAACAGGGAAATGTGAACCATGCCGCTTCCCGAACTGTTGAGGAGGGCCTCGAGCTACTTCCTAGGACTAGAGTTCGAGGACGGCGAAGAACTACCCGACTACGTCGACAACGAAATATTATTTTGCAAGAACAATGTGTGCGTTCATCCGCCGACAATTGCGAGGCACGAACTGGACATCGTACACCATCCTGGCTACTTAACGGTGACAACTAAGGTATTTACGGATCAACATAACAATGCCAAACGACCCACGCTGTTCTTAAACTGGATACCTAATTCGACGCTAAAGAAATGCCCGTCAGCCGTAGAAACGAGCCCGAGCGATGAGTTGGGTCTACGTAACAAAACTACCAAAGAAATATCCTATTTAAATCCAAAGGATAATAAGAAGATCGATTCGAACAACGAAAACGCATTTTCAGATTCTTCAGAAACAACCAGTATTAACTCAAACTCCGACAAGCATAGCATTAAATCTAATGATACTCGATACACTCATAACGAAACTACACAAGACGAACTGACATCCAGCTCAAAGCCCACAGTGAAGACGGTTGAATCGACGAAAGACAGTGTTTTCGGGAGTTTTGAGAAAGATGACACGAAGGACGATGTATTTTTGTATGATAAACATGTGAGGTCGCAGTCGATGACATCTGTAAACATAACTATTGCTAATCCGAATGTGGAAAACATTGATTTGACCCCTGACTCGGTATCGGGTGACAAGTTCATAAGGTCACTGTCTATGAGCTCGTGCGACGAAGGCAATCCCAACTGGATGAGCACCCCAGAGTTCCTAGCTCTGAAGCACAATTTGGTGTTCCCTGAAAGTGTCCAGAGCTCGCCGGTGCCACAGAGGCGAGCTCCGATTAAATGTAGAAGGTCAGTTCTAATTGATTCTAATAATAAGTTTATATTTGTAGACTACTAAACTAATTCGTCGAGTTTTTTCTACTACAGTGCCAGGCTCCTTATCCGTTCAAAATGCTGATCGTTTTAGACAGTTTTCTCTAGATGATCAAACATGTTTCTTAACATTAATATCAATTAATGTTACTGATGTACTACTTAGAAGAGGGCTATTGCGATTTATTGGTATATATTTAAAACCTACATTTTCATTGATAATTTGTGTTCCAAAAACGACTAAAAATTTACAAAATTCACACAGAAAACTGTTTATTTCAACTTATTTTTTTGACTGCAGGCAATGAAAGCATAAAATAGCTAATTTTCCATCTAGAACTCAGGGAAAAGTACTATTCACTTTAAAAAGTTGGTTGAAATTATCAATATATTTGTCATAATATAAAAAAAAAATTAAAAGGAAAATCCAACCCATTATAGCCGCCTTGCATAGGGACTTCCAACTACATTCCTTGACTTTGCCGCGAATCACGGATTGTTAATGTACCAATGTTTTCTTTAAAAAAATACAATAATTAAATAATTATGCATAGTTACTAACACCTTGTGCGTGTATATATCTGAATAAGGCTCACCTTATGACTAATTGACATTTAGAATCAATTACTTCAATTTATTTCATTGTTTCGTCAGCGATTTACAGTGCCTTGTTATCTATGTCTTAAACAGAATTTATAATATTCGATTTAGATCTATTCTGTAGAATTTAAGTTTGTTATCTACACTCGATACTTTTAATCGCTACGACATACTTTTACTGTGTTTTCATTTATGGTCATGGTGTACCAAACATTTTAATTTCATAGACAACAAAATCCAGTTACATACACTTAGGTAGGTAATCACTATTTCATCAATGCCACTGAAACCTATATTCCAAACGTTGCAGTTGCCGGATCGATAGTTCATTCAAGTTACAGTGCATGAATAATGCAACGTATGCACCGGCTATCGGGCACCTTGTAACATGATACTGTTACCACAGACATCCTATATCAACCCATACAAATGTATACTAAGTGACATAGGTAATAGTAGTCGTACAGGCTCAGTCTTTGATCTTAGTGAAAGCCTTGTCATTAACTACGTTCGAGCACGAGACTTAGAGATTGCAATCATTGCGGCGCTCAAAAAGTGACCATACGTGGATTACTTACCCATGATGCGCGCCCGGCAGGAGTTAGCGCTTGGCGATGTTGGCAGTTGGTTAATTGTTTTACAGTATACTAATTTTGTAGCAGTCAGTACAAATAATACCTAAACCGTCAATATTAAACAGGTTATGCAGATATCAAAAGGATATCAAATGTAACCTAATCTATATCATTGTTACACATATTTTGAAACAAAACAAAACTGATAAGATTTATTAATGCTCATAGGTTACCTTTGGTTCCAATATCATTAGTCATTCCTTAGATATTCAAATTTGATAGATCAATAATTGAGAATATCCGGTACAAAACAATTGACGATCGTTTGAGACGAAAGGTAGGTATACATACCTATACCTTTCGTAATAAGTAAATGAAGTGTGAAAAATCGTTAGACGAAATTAAATTACTTCGAGCGAAACAGATAGCAAAATGTACGAGTAATCCTTGTTTGTAGTAAACGAATAGCCTGACTACTGAGTCATGTAAATGTATTCTCAATGCAAATTAGACAGGTTGTCGTTCCGAAGAAAACATTGCATTCCGGTTTCAAATGTTGTCAACTAGCAACGAACGCGGGCAATTCTAATTCTAAGACGATAAAATTCCTGATAATAGATTTAGGACTTCTTGTGTATTGTAATGAACTGTGGTACGGGAAGGGATGTAGATATGGGATAAGTTTTATTTTTCCAAAATTGACCGATCTTGTATAATTTTCTTAGTATTTCACAGTTCACTCTTGACAGAGTGGTCATGGGGAGTCGTACGCTTTATATACTGCCGCATTAGAGATTCTTCTCCATAAGGTTTCTGTTGGTTGCACGGCGCGCGCATTCTGCCGCAGGAGTCTAAGTGACAGATTTGATGGTATATCTGACCATCGAGTTGGTCGGTCACGAAGTTCCTTCCATTTTGTCCTGAATAACCAGCCAGCTTCAGCAGACGTCATCTATCGTAACATTAATCAACGCTGTCTATCGACCTCCATTATACTAGTCCTCAAGGCATGCCTTTGCTTTTTTGATAGACTACAAGCCAATCTAGGTCCTTTGCGGGATTTTGTCGGGCATCCCACTGAATAATGTATTTTCGCTGCTCAAATCGTGCGTCCTTTGATCCCCTTAATTGGACTGTCTGTGATCAAATCGGTCAATGTTTTGGATCACACTCAAGGTTTACTGGCTAAAATACACTAAACACCCACCTCTCACCCATTGAGTAAATACTAAATACCCAAGTATATAGCCCTTTTAGATCCAAATTACTACAGGGTAAATTGGGTAGGTAGGTATTTACTTACCCATGACCACATGAGCTCTAGCTCATTACGTCACAGATCATCTCCACGTGAGGGTTTTCCCTCTGCATAGAGATGTGCCATTCTTGAGAAAGTTTCCCGCTTTGTATGGGGAAGGAACATTCTCGAGAACGGCATCTCTCAATAGTCTGCACGATGCATGAGGAATTCCTCGTTATGGCTGCCTGTCCACGGAAGTGGAGCGAAATGAACCACTCAGGCTGCGTCTTTGTGAACCCAAATTAAGTGCATTTGAATCTGAGGATACTGATTGGTCCATTTTACACACCTCTGCTCCGCTCCACTTCTGTGGTTTAGGCAGTCTAAATATTATTAACTAGCTGTGCCCGCGGCTCCGCACGCGTGGCAATCGGTCTGCCCCACAGACAGGACTTTCCGTGCTGTCCAAATCTATTGGGATCTTGAAAGTTGTGCGAGCTGTTTGTTTTTCCACCTGGCAGCAACGTAGCAGTGATTATTCAATTAAATTTGTTGATATCCGTGCCACTCTTCTAAACTTAGAATTAATTTGCCAAAATCCTTCCTCAGTGACTTACTTATGTCACGACATATTATTAGATTAAGTCGCAAACTTAATTGAATCGGGTGTAGAGGCTGCTCCCCTTTTAGTGGTAAAATTTTATAGCGTATAATATGGCCGGGGATTTTCTCGACAGATTAATGAAGTTTTCATCAAAATCCATACCGCCGTTTTCACGTGATGCGCGGTGAAATAAACAGATAAACAGACAGACACATAGACAAACAGATAAACAGACAAAAATTCTAAAAACTGTTGGAACGTGTTCTGTTATATCGATTCTATAAGTATCCCCCGCCACATAATAGATAATTACCCCCGCCAACTTTTTTTCTAATATTTTCCATGTACAGACTTTCGTTTCGACCCTCTTCAGCTTTATTATGCGTATAGATAGATACAGCGCGAACCTTACATTATAATTTCTAAATTATCTAGTCTAGTTTCTGTCGGACTAAGAATCAATCCTTATAAAGCGTAGTTTAATCCCTTATGACTCATGACATGGTTTAAGCGATTCTGGTTCACACCGCTTCTAACTGGAATTATTTATTATGTCTATACTAAACTAGTTGTTGAATGCAGAACTTGCAAGAGTGAATTCAATAGTTTATTGGAATGGAAGCTAGAAACAGGTTATGGATAGGTGACATTGATACTTACTTGCTTTACTGTTTCGAAATTTGGAGACGTGATTCAAACCTCATAGCAAATGCGGGTAATTAAACTGCTCTAGACTAAACTGGAGAATAAAGTCTTATCTGGGTAGGCAATTTATACGTTAAATAGAAGCGTGAGTCGTGGGCGGTTTACTTATAAAGAGCCGGCGACGACAAAATTAATACAGCTTAATTGTACGCCCACGCTCACTTCAATTTCAGCTGACATTAAACAAGAGCTAACTCACTTCAAAGCCTCTTTAAAATATAAACCGAATCTTTGTCGGCCCATTTCGTGAAAGGTCACGTTAACTCATTATTCTGCGAACCGCTATGTCCTAAATATTCTAACGATTGTTCTGGAAGAAATGCCGAGAATTTCATTACTGCTGGAAGCGTCGGCTTCCTTACGGGATCTAACCCTGACATATTGGTTTGACCTTTGTTGACATATGATGGGTTATGTTATATGCTGTTATGACTTGCAGTCTTTACATGTATTTAGAATACGTGATTGGTGATGGTACTCTGGCGATTTTGTTGTCAATTTCTATGTACTTATCTAAATTAACGGTAGTAATGGTATTGAGCAATACATTTTGCCCATTGGGGATTAACAAATGATTTCAACCGCTTTAAAATATATGGGGCAATTCGTATGGTATCGACCGATATCAGACACGAAGATAGGTATTGATTATAGCCTATTGTATGCTCGTTGTAAAGTGGCCATAGGTAAAGGGAGGCAATATTTTATTGAAGGACGGGAAAAGGGTTACCTCTATCCTCATTATCCTCACATAAATATATCTCAAGCTCTTTTCTCCACAAAATAGAGGTCCTACTCGAGTAAGGAATACCTAAACCAATTTTTATTAGTTTATTCCTTCTCGATATATTAGATTTTGAGTAGGTACCTCAATCTCGAACTAATAATGTAATAATATGAAGCTAGCTGCGCAGATTTCCAATAGAAACATATTACATACCCGAAATAGTACGGCTACGTATTTTTATTAACGTACGTAGGTACTACTTATCTAAACAACGAAATACCTACTTCAACTTTGCCTTCAGGGTCCTTAACTTGTGTAGACTTTACACAGTTTAGAAGTTACATAAATTCCATTGCCGGTGTATCAAGGGATATAACTTTACTTTACCGTGCCGCTGTGGTAAAACAACTTTTCGAAATTCGTACCTTGAATTTCTAGAGAGTAATTTACGTACGAATTGGTTTGGGTGTTCTCTATACCACTTTTAAACAGAGCTTGGTTCAAAATAATTGCACATCGTATTAAAGTCGCATCGTATTTTATTTATTTTAGTTCATAATATTTATATTGGTTTATAAGTTTAAATAACAAATATCTGAAAAGTTTGCCATACTGCAGGGGTTTTAAAGTTAGTTTTAATTAAAAAAATATATAAGTATCTGGATTTTTGCAGTGGTATGTTTAAAGGTTTGATTTGAAATACATGAAGAAATGTTTTGCACTAGGTTCTCCGTAGACTTGAGCCAAATGCGCTCCCTTCGGCTCTTCTTCAATGATGACAACTGCACATGTGGCCAGCTCGTCGTGGCGTCACGGGAGTCCCAATACAAGATCCTGCACTTTCACCACGGCGGGCTCGACCACCTAGCCCAAGTATTACACCGATGGCACTCACTGCTGCACAACATCAAGCTGACACCAGGTGAGGGATTAATCTTACGTTTTCACCACCTGACCTAATCATTGTGCCGATTGCATTCGCTAGCGACCAGCGAGAGAAAAATTAATTCCATGATCAGCTCCTTTTTAAAATAAAGAAATGTAAGTTATATTCAGGCCTCCTGATAATTATAGCGCTCTTAAATTTAATAATCTGTTTATTCTCAATGTTAACGCTAATAAAAGTAACTTCCTACTTATATTTTCAATGAAATACATTCCTACTTATATTACTAATGAAAGAACTTCGTAATCATTCTGCTGAAAGCCGCACTCAAGCGAAATCTCTGTAATAACTAAGGACGCTGGAGCGACCCTCATTTGACGATGTGGTCCCTTAATGGAGTTGTTACACAAGCATGTACTTAAATCCATTACCCTAATATGTCTATGCTACTCATTCTACAAATGTCACCACATTATATAAATATAATCTTTATTACAGGGTCAGAAGAGCCAAACTTGCCATATCGTCATTTTATGGTTTGCCGTCCCGAAGTACAGAAATCAGAGCAACATCCCGAAGAAGGGAAAATACCAAAGATTACACCCGAAATATTCTATGGAAAAGTCATGAACAGTAAGGGGTTGATAGAAGACGACTTGTTTTTAAGAAAAGGAGTTTTTTTCGGTGGTCTAGACAAAGAATTAAGGAGAGAAGTTTGGCCTTTCCTTCTTCATTGTTACCCTTACAATTCTACTTATGACGAAAGAGAAATAATTCTCCAGATACGGACAAGAGAATATGAGGAAATAAGTAGAAAAAGGCTGGAGAAGATGACGCCAGAACAATATGCAGTGTTTTGGAAGAATGTGCAGTGTGTCATTGAGAAAGATGTAGTGAGGACTGATCGAGGAAACCCGTTTTTTGCGGGTGACAACAATTATAATGTAGAAATTATGAAGAATGTTTTGCTGAATTATGCAGTATATAATCCTGTTTTAGGGTAAGATTAATTAAATATCGTCGATTTTTTGTTTTTGCATTGTCCTGAAGCAGAATTTGGTTTATTTAACTTTAATGTTACGTGTTTTGGATTACTAGGAGCACCAATAACGTTTAATTTAATGCATATATTTTTGAGATGGTTTTAATACCAGACTTTGTCAGACAATTGTGTTATTTTATTTTAGGTATACGCAAGGCATGAGTGACTTACTAGCCCCTGTGCTTTGTGAGATTAAGTGTGAAGCGGAAGCATTCTGGTGTTTCGTCGGTCTCATGCAGCGAGCCATATTTGTCTGTACGCCCACCGATAATGACATGGACAATAATCTTGTGAGTGTTCCCTTATTTGCATAATTTGCTTGAAATGTGTGAACTTTACAGCGATTAACTAGTAGAACGGATATCCCGTGTAGAGTGCGGAAAATCCTGATTGGGCCAATCAACTAAAATAAATAAACTATTATCCTGAATGTATCAGCCACTTTGGTTGTGGGCTTAATACAATTTTATAGTTGCGTTATGCTATGGTCACATCATTAGTAGATTTGATTCATAGAATTTATAGGTATAGAAAATTCTTATTTCTAATTATACTTACATCTATTTCAGAGTTACCTACGTGAGTTAATAAGGATAATGTTGCCGCATTTTTACAAACACTTGGAGAAACATGTGGATGCAATGGAGCTTCTGTTCTGCCACAGATGGATATTATTGTAAGTTAACCTAACCTTTAAATTCACCCTTACCGTACCTCCTTTAAAGTACCTCCATGGAAACTATAAAGATTTCTGAAAGGGCAAGAAGCTAGCAAAGGTCCATGTCTAAGGCCGCTCCTGTACCTATATGTAGATTGTAGACATATGCTTATTGTAGTACTCATTAGTCAATTGTTTTCATTTCAGGTGTTTCAAGCGTGAATTTACGGAAGCGGTAGCACTCCGAATGTGGGAGGCTTGCTGGGCGAACTACCAGACCGACTATTTCCACCTTTTCCTTTGCCTAGCCATCGTGGCCGTGTACGCCGACGACGTCATCGCCCAAGGCCTCAACACTGACGAGATGCTACTGCACTTCAGTTCGTTAGGTATGTAATGTACCAAGTAAAAATTTGATTTTAAAATCCAAGCCGAAAACTCGGAAATCGAAGTCCAAAACATACATTTTCTAAAACATGAAATGAAATATTGACTTTATGTGTTCCTTATCGGCTCTGAAGCCTTACGTTTCCTGGCCATTTTAGTATTGTACCCTTGATTTTGATCCTGTTTGGAGCATTTATCGGTAAGGGCCGAAACACATAACCGCGTTGCATAACCGATTTTAGTAGTGAATCGGCTGACGCTACTGCCAATTTTAGCGGCGCGACGCCGCAACGCGGTTATGTGTTTCGGCCCTAAATCTTCGGTCTTTTCTTGTTTTCACAGCAATGTACATGGACGGCCAGCTGATCCTCCGCAAAGCACGCGGCCTCCTGCACCAGTTCCGTCAGCTAGTCCGTATCCCCTGCTCGCTGGCGGGGATGTGCCAGCGCTGCGGCCCCGGCATCTGGGACTCCGCGCACCGCCCCAGCGTCGAGTGCACCGGCCGCCACGATTTCTGCGAATACGCTGTTCAATAACCACATCCTATAGCGACATTGATGGCCAGCTGAATCTCCGCAGAGCTCGTGGCCTCCTGCACCAGTTCCGCCCCAGGTAGTCCACATTCCCAGCTTGCTGACAGGGGCTGTGCCTGCGGTGCGGCCCCGATATCTCCGCGCACCACCTCAGCGTCGAGTGCGGTCCCGTGGAAGTGAACATAAGAGCTATGAACTAAGGCTGTATCAGAGTCGATGACTGAATCTGAATCGAAGGCTGTCGTGTCGACTATGTGGGTCATCCCCTTAGGCTCGAAACCTAGATTCGCCCTTGTCTCTGTTTCTGTGATGCCGGACATCACCCCAACGTCAAATACACTGGCCACCGTGACTTCAGCGAGTACGCTATGAAGTAAAACCACATACACGCACTCCCATATCCAAATCCACTGTTTTGGATATGGGAGTGCGTGTATCACTCCAACATTGAAAACACCAGCCATCACACCTTCTGCGGGAACGCTGTACTTAAGGTACAGTAAAATACAAACATTTTTGTTTCTTAATGCGACTCTGTATGGTATGTTAATGTCTCTACCCTGAAAACTACCAAGTTATCTGGTCGAAACCTCTACTAGACTAGTCAATTGGCAAACCGCCCACCACAAACCATGCAATTGCACAAAGTGAAAATAAATAGATAATTTTGGGGACGAATTCTGATATATTTTTCATCACCTCTGGCTATGACAGCGATGACAGACCATTTATTTTATTTATACTCGCTTAGGCATATTATAATTCTTATAAAATATGACCGTTACATTTAAAAGAAAAAGAGTATGCGGTGCTTCTAAACTTGTGCAAAGCTGCTTGTAGATTATTTGTTGCGTGCTATTTTGGGACCCTCTGTATACAAAGTGCTCATTAGTATTGTAATTTTCTAGTCCTTAAATAATTGAGTTGCTGTGTTTTTCCTTTAGTACCTAGGTAGTTACCGACTAAATTAATAGTCAGCAAACTTTTCATCAGCAACAATATTCAGCAACTTGTCATCTTATATTATATGTTCTATTTACTACAAGTTCTAAGTGATTTATAGTTATTATATTATATACTCTACTTTCAATTAAATTTTCAAAATTTCGCAATTTTTTGAGTTTTAGATCATATATTGAAATAATGTGGTGCCAAACTTCCAACCCCTTTCCCATCTTGACCCATATTGCTTTGCTTACCCATGTTGCTTTGATTTAAGGTTGAAACTGTCAACTATTGGGTCATTACGTCACTGGGATATTGGCCGTTTTGCGCGAAGAAATTCCACATATTTTCATGCTTTGGTTTATAATTAAGTTAGAGATAAAATTATCAAAAAAGCTTTTAAAATATTATATAATTGGGTACAAGAACATCCCCCATTTGACTAAAAAATATAACTACCTAGGCATACGTGTGCAAAGTTATAATTTAATAATTTAATTTGTATAGGATATCAATATATAATATGTAAGATCTATATTATTCAATTACGCAAAAGGCTTTAAGTTAATATTAAAAAAATATATATAATCATTAAAATGAAACATGTGTGGAGTTGTATAAATTATTTGTTGTGTATACCTAAAGGGCATATTCAAGCCCAAATTCGAAGCATTTTAGTGTAAGGTACTACTTAAAGCAGACGTCCCCTACGGTAACTGCACTCAGAAGCCTAGCTATCGAGGGGCTAGGCGGGACAGTGGCTTGGAGCCCCTAAACTTATAGGGGCCCTGAGACAAGCCTTGACCTATCATGGGGCCTCGCGGACTTTTCTTTAGCCTCGGGGCTCTTGATCATCTATTAGCTATATTTATTTATTTATTTATTGGTATTCAGGATAACAACAGCCGTAAATATACATATGATATAAAGTTAGTTACATAACAGAGGGCCAATAACAGTTATCCATTGGTTACATAGAAAATAAGATTTAAAACTATACTATACACCAGTGACGGTACTGCAAAGACCGGCAGGGATGACAACGTAATATTAAGACACAGACAACACATACCATACGTCCCCCTGGCCCGAAGAGGTAATATTTAGGAGTATATGGGACTTACCGTACGAACTCCTACAAAAAATAGGGTTAGAAGAGTGTAATGGGAACATTCTATATTCTATACACGACGCGACCCGAAGTTCTTACGCGCTACGTCATATGTCGTATTCGTAAACTTATGTATAAAATATGAATTTGAATATAATCGTATGGTTTTAGTATATAAAAAAATATTACATTAGTACAAAATACAAGTACCTATTGTCAGTAATTAATACCATCCTTGAAGAGCTTCGTTGTCGTTGTTTATGTTACAAGTGTTAAATCGGTAAAAAATATCGGCTTTTGTGAACGTTACGTAGAAAACATATCAAATAAATTAGAAGGCAGAGTGGTTTATGGAGAGTGCCGAATATACTTTGCGCTGAATTTTTTACTTTTAGCACTGTGTAAAGAATTATTCTTAAGGGGCTCCCTACAGAAATCAGCCAATTTGATGATTTTTACATCGTATTTAGTTTGTGGATTATAGAGTTATAATGTCCTATTTAATATATATGGTAGTATGGTCTATGCTTAACACTTTGTAGTGACCCGAATTTTGATTTAACGACTGTGTAATTAAAAAAAAATATTCGGTGAAGGACCAAAAATACACTAATCTCGTTTCTACTTTTATCCCCGGTGTATATGTAGAAAATATCTTACATTTTATTGTTCTAAACCATATTCCACAAAATTTGTTGTGAAGCTTTTTCTATTTTTCTCAATACTTTTCGAGAAAAACGCAAAAGAAAGACCGTTTCCACAACTTTTTCCCCGAAAAAATCGTAAACTTTGACGGCCTGTATCTCAAAGTCAGTGACATGTGAAAGGTATCTACTTGATACGGTATTTTGTTGTGGAAAAACTATGTTATTATGATTAGCTATTTATAATATGGGAAAATCTATCGCAACAGATCGAAGGTCATTGAGAGCGGGGAGCCCCTTAACTTGGAAATTAGAATTACGAGTTACGTTTACGTATAAATTAACATTTACACAATATGATTCTATGTAATGTACCTATTTCTATTATTTATAAGAGGCGCAAATCTACTGAATTGTTATAATAAGAGAGCTACTAGGGAGTTCGTATTATGCTACATTAGGTCTAATCAGCCATGTCGTACATACAACCTTTATACATCCGTAAGCTGATAGAATGTTATTCGAATTGTATACCTATCTCTGTCGCTCTTATGCGATCGAGATATGAACCTCTTTGAGTTCAGCCAAACCCGAATCCCAATCTAAGGGCTCACGGACTGCATGTATGTAATTTATTTTTTATACTCGCGTACTTTAATCTGTCAATTATAACGTCACTGACAAAATCACAATAACGTACTATTTAATCCTGTACCAAAATTCTATACTCTATGGTACCAGCTACAGAACTTTAATATTCATAAGATCTCTCTACTCAATTCTAATAATTTCAAAAAGAGAACATCAGCATATAAATAAAAAAAAGCACGCTACTGTTCACTGATTGGTTGAAATTACTTGTCAAAAAATTTAACCGATCACGAGGCACCCGCCATGATCATCGCGATGATGTTTTTTTTTTTAATAGGTCAACTTTAGTTGAACGAAAAAGGTTACATCAAAATTAAAAATTCATAGTAAGGAATGGCGATTAAAGATGATTAAAGTAAAAAATGTTTTCCTGTGTTTTGCTCGTATAAAAAGTAGGTATTGTATGCAATAGTTACACAATTAGGTCTTAAAATCTCGTACCATACTTAGGCCACTCGGCACGCCTCGTGAGCTAAACGACAAACGTGGTACTCGACTTTGAGAACCTTCATTGTGCAACGATTGCATAAAATACTATATATTCAAATATTACCTGTACTTTGCTTCTACCCAGCGAACAGCGAGTCAGCGAACCTATCTTTACTGTGAGCAGTTACAATATTGTGCCATGTATAAAATATATATATATATAATATGTATTTAAGTTTTTTCCAAGTATTGTATTTTATTTGCTACATCGAGAACGAAGTAAATTTTTCGAGGGTGACATATCATCATTAAATTATTATCAAAATTGATTTTATTGTAGTTAACTAAATATTGTCTAATTCATGTTTGTTATTAAAATATAATGAGTACCTATATGATAACGGAGGGACGAAAATGTATGGTACCTCTATTATAATAGTTTTATTTTTCGCATGTTGTGAATTGTTATGCATATTCTGTGATATAATGATCTGCTTGAATGTAATATTAATACGGTGAATAGAGACTAAAGTACTATGTGTGACCTTACAAACGGTCCGGTAGTTTTGAATTTTTGATATGTTGTCTAGCATGGGTAGTCAGTGTTTAAATAAAAAATGCACAATTCCCCCCCCTCCGCGCCCGCCGCCATATTGAAAAAACCGGCACTTTCTTCATATTTTTACTCATATCTTCCTTTAGGAGCATTTTAGCTAGAAGAAAGCTTCGACAATGTTATAGAGAGTTAAATTTACTACATTCTCCATTTTATATTTTTTTTCTAGGACAGATAGTTACGGAGATATCTACATTTAAAAAAACGTAAAAAATCGCAATTTCCTACTGAAAAACAAACTTCTGGATTATATCTTCGTTTAGGAGCATTTTAGCTACATTAAAGCTTGGGCAATGTTGTAGAGAATTAAATTTACTATAATTTACACTTCAAATTTTGTTTCAAGGACGGTTAGTTACGGAGATATGCACATTTAAAAAACAGGAAAAGTAGAATTTTCCTAAAATTTCTCAAAACTCTTGGTTTAGAACGCTGTCATTCAGTTACGGACTAGTCTAGGACAAATTAAAACATGTAGGAAATATAATTGCTTATAAAACTCATGTCCATTTTTACATACATTTTCGGAAAATGTGACTTTATTTTTTACATATCTCCGTAATTATCTGTCCTAGAAACAAAATTTTAAAATGCAAATTATAGTAAATTTAATTCTCTACAAAATTGCCCAAGCACTGTTCTAGCTAAAATGCTCCTAAACGAAGATATAATCCAGAAGTTAGTTTTTGAGTTGGAAATTGCGATTTTTTACGTTTTTTTAAATGTGCATATCTCTGTAACTATCAGTTTTTGAAACAAAATTTAAAATGTAAATTATAGTAAATTTTATCCTCTTCAACATTGTCTAAGCTTTTATCTAGCTCAAGTGCTCCTAGACAAAGAATTAAGCAAAAATGTGAAGAAGTTCCCGGTTTTTTCAATATGGCGGCGGGCGCGGAGGGGGGGGAATTGTGCATTTTGCAATTAAACATTCACTAACCATCCTAGACAACATATCAAAAATTCAAAACTACCGGACCGTTTGTAAGGTCAAAATCCTTTATTCACTGTGTTATATAGTTATTGTGCAAATATTTGTTATATTATAAAACAGTAATTGTACCTATTGAAAATAGATGTATCTTATTAGAAATAAATGTACGAGCATTGGAACTTGTATATTATTTATCAACTGAAATCACTGTCGATGTACAGTCGAGTTCATTTACATCTACACGCTTACGAGAACAAAAATATCTGAACACGACCCTATTGTCAGGAGCATAAAGTCCGTTCAGATATTTTGTATAAATGAACTCGACTGTAGTAGCACGGTTACCGACCCGCGTAAGATGCCTGTTCCAATTCGGATTGCGTACTTTATGATTTCTCTTACGTCATCATACAAAGGACCATGGGCAAATTTGTATGGAGACTGGATCAAAAACCAACATAGATATAGTTAAATTATTAGATATGTATTAACATCAGCTTAATTGTTTACTATGGACAGAAAGCTGGATTCCATTGCAGATCAGAGATTTATTAGTGTTTGTTGTTAAGATGTGGTATAAATTGGAACTAAAAAATGCATACTTACAGATCCACATAGATAGTGAGTAGCGCGAGTAAATAAATAATAAAAAAATATTAAGGGACAATCATACACAAATCGACCTAGTCCCAAACTAAGCAAAGCTTGTACTATGGGTACTAGACGAGACGACGATATAAATAATATATATAAATACATATATAGATAACATCCATGACCCAGGAACTAAATACCAGGACCAGTGTATTAATATAGGTACAAACGAAGAAGAAGAAGAAGAAATTTTACATCTAAATAATTGAATTCCATTTTTAGGGTTCCGTACCCAAAGGGTAAAAACGGGACCCTATTACTGAGACTTCGCTGTCCGTCCGTCCGTCCGTCCGTCTGTCACCAGGCTGTATCTCAAGAACGGTGATAGCTAGACAGTTGAAATTTTCACAGATAATGTATTTTTATTGCCGCTATAACAACAAATACTAAAAATAAAATAAAATAAATATTTAAGGGGGGCTCCCATACAACAAACGTTATGCTTGCGTTAACTTTGCACCTCATTTGTATCGGGCGCTATACATACCAGGTGCAAACTTAACTTAACCACTTAAGGATGGAAAGTGTTTGTACGGAACCCTCGGTGCGTGAGTCTGACTCGCACTTAACTGGTTTTTTATTTATATATGCAACGCTAAAATGCAAATTGACGATATCGTAAGATAAGCTAGTAGTAATAATAATTATGCGTGCAGGAGTGTATTTATAGTTATTTTTCAGTTTAACACAAATTGCAATCCATTTAACGATGCACTATAATTCTGGCGCCACTATCTACGCGTTGGTCACTGTCCAGTATGAGTTAGTTAGTTCCATTTTCCGCCACATGTACCTTATCTCAAACAGGAATTCCTCAGCTCTGCAACTTAAACTTGGTGACCATAATAAAATATTAAGTAAGTATATTAAAATAACGATCTAATAATTTAACTCGTCTCTGTTGGTCCAATTTTGCGCATAGTCCTTTTATTTTCACTTAATTCAAACGCTGATTAAGTTCCGTAACTTTTTCCTTGACCATAGAGTAAGGAATTATACCTTGACTGATAAAACGCCATCTAGTGGGGAGTAGTTAAGCGGTTTTCCTGTCAATAGATCGGCTGAAAGTTATCATATTTTTATCTTATCGCTTAACAGTTAGGTATTTATCGAGTTAGAATACAATATTTAGAAATGCAATAAAATTCATTTCCACGCCTCCAGATTCCTAAATAGGTACCTGTGTTGGGATATTTTCATAAAAAATATGAAACCAAATCTGTCAAACAAAAGTAAGTTCCTTTGTGGGTAATTCAACGTTTTTATAATTTCTGAAAAACTTACGTTAATAAAATATCAGTCTATTGTTATACGTATACGTATTATTTTTGATTAGTCTTATATTTGTATACTAATTGTAACTGAATGCTGAATAGGTAGCAACTGCATGAACATGACGAAAAAATTTAAAATTTATGAAAATGTTCGTAAAATCAATATACCTCATCATCATCATCATCATCTCAGCCATAGGACGTCCACTGCTGAACATAGGCCTCCCCTTTGGACTTCCATATATACCGGTTGGAAGCGACCTGCATCCAGCGCCTTCCGGCGACCTTTATAAGGTCATCTGTCCATCTTGTAGGTGGACGTCCTACGCTGCGCTTGCTGGTCCGAGGTCTCCACTCGAGCACTTTTCGGCCCCATCGGCCATCTGCTCTGCGTGCTATGTGGCCTGCCCATTGCCACTTCAACTTGCTTATCCGGTGAGCTATATCGGTCACTTTAGTTCGTCTACGGATTTCCTCATTTCTGATTCGATCACGTAGAGACACCCCGAGCATAGCCCTCTCCATTGCACGTTGAGCGACTTTGAGCTTTGAGATGAGGCCGATAGTGAAAGACCACGTTTCGGTGCCGTAAGTCATCACTGGTAACACACATTGGTTGAAGACTTTCGTCTTGAGGCACTGAGGTATGTCGGACGAAAAGACATTGCGTAGTTTCCCGAACGCTGCCCAGCCGAGTTGGATTCGGCGGTTGACCTCTTTCTCGAAGTTGGACCTACCTAATTGGACCACTTGTCCTAGGTAGATGTATGAGTCAACAACTTCGAGTACCGAGTTTTCAACAGAGACTGGGATGGGCACAACCTTGGCATTTGACATGAGATTCGTCTTGTCCATGTTCATTTTTAAGCCCACCCGTTGAGAAACTCGATTGAGGTCATCGAGCATCACGCTGAGTTCCTCCATCGACTTTGCCATGACTACGATGTCGTCGGCAAACCGAAGGTGAGTGATGTATTCGCCATTGATGTTGATGCCAAGTCCTTGCCATTCCAGGAGCTTGAAGGCGTCTTCCATAACGGCCGTAAACAGTTTCGGGGATATAACGTCCCCCTGTCTTACGCCTCTTCTCAATGGAATGGCCTTTGTGCTCTGCTCCTGAACTCGGACCGACATGGTGGCGTTACTATACAAACACTTCAACACTTCAATGTACCGATAATCAATATGGCATCGCTGAAGTGACTCGAGCACCGCCCATGTTTCCACCGAATCGAAGGCTTTCTCATAGTCCACAAACGCTAAGCATAATGGCAAGTTATACTCTTCAGTCTTCTGTATAACTTGCCGCAGCGTATGTATGTGGTCTATGGTACTTTAGGGAAGAGAGTTGGTAGAAGAGAAACTCCGTTGTGATGTCAGATTTGAGATAATTTATTTTTACAAAAGTTGCTTATAATATGTACAATATTTACAATGGACTTAGACTATGTAGCAACCAGCATGATGCTACTTGGTGGGGATACAAAATGGCGCTTCGATGGAGAGAGTGTATATGTGTCGTAAACTGATGCGGTTACGTAACACTCTGAGGTTGTGTGCGCGCGATCGCGCGCCTATAAATTAATGCGAGCAAAAGCGCGCCACCTTTTCGTCGCCGGCGCTCGTCGTGTTCAGTCGTCCCAGCGTGTCTCCTGTACTTCAGCTCGAAGACTCGAAACTTGAAGATCGAAGAAAGAAGATGATGCTGACTGAAGATATATTTATACAACTGTCTTTTTCGAGACAATACAACCTGCTCTTTTCAGAGCAAACGCTCAGGCGTCAATCTCGCTGTTTCTATGAGACAACGTCAATCAATCACCTACATGCTTCCCCTCCTAGTGAAAACGTACCGGCAGGCGGATAGTACGTCCACGGCGGGTTGTTTGGTTTTCGTTGGTAGGTGTTGAGTTGGTTTCTGTTTGTTGTTTCAGGTTCTTTTCTGTTTTTTGTTTCAGGTTGTTTTTGTCTGAGTATTGGTTGCTTTTGTCGTTCTTGCTCTTCTGTTTGTTGCAGGCACTCGGCGTCGTTGTATCTTGTACGGTGTTATTATTCTGCGTCGGTGTATATTTCTCGGTCGTAGTGTTGTTACAGGAACTCGGTGTAATCTGCGTTGATGTAGATGTATTTTGTTTGGCGGTAGCGTTGTTACAGGAACTCTGCGTAGTCTGCGTTGATGTAGGTTCTTGTAACTCTTGCTCGACGATAGTGTAGGCGGGTTTTAGACGGTCTATTGATATGTTGGCTTGTCGGTTAGGTAGTTGCAGCGTGAAAACCTTTTCATTTCGTTTTAGCACGCGATACGGTCCGTCGTAAGGTGCTTGTAGCGGCTTCTTTACGGCGTCGACTCGTACAAAAACGTTGTCGCATGTTTGAAGGTCACGGTGTACGAAGATAGGTCTTTTGTTGCTATGTGATTGGTTCGGCATAGGTCTCAATTTGCTTATTACTTCACGCAATCGTTCCACGAATTCGGCGTCCATGTTGGATTCGGCGGCGGAGTCGCCGCGCGGCGTCGATTCCAGGAATTCGCCCGGTAGTCGTACACTGCAGCCGTAAGTTAGTTGTGCAGCGCTGACGTTTGTGTCGCTTCTCATCGCGGTGCGAACTCCCAGTAAGACTGTAGGTATTTCGTCGATCCAACTTCTTGTTGTTTGTAGTCTTGCTTTTAGTGCGGCCTTGAGTGTTCTGTGCCAGCGTTCGACGATACCGTTAGATTGCGGATGGTACGGTGTTGTCCGGGTTCTTTCGATGCCGAGTAAGCGTGAAAGGGACGCAAATACTCGACTTTCGAACTGCCTTCCTTGATCCGTAGTGATTGTAGCGGGACATCCGAAACGCGAAATCCATCCGTCGTATACTGTCTTGGCGACGTCTTCTGCTGTTATTTCGCATAACGGGAATGCTTCGGGCCATCGGGTTGCTCTGTCTATCATCGTCAGTAGGTATTTGTGTCCACTTGCTGCTGTACTTAGTGGGCCGACGATGTCACAATGAACGTTCTGAAAGCGTTCGGTTGGCGGGAAAGTGGACAGCGGACTCGATGTGTGTCGAACGATTTTCGCACGTTGGCAGTGTAAGCACGCTCGCCCCCACTCCGCGATTTGCCGGTTCATCGTTGGCCAAAAATATCGCTGCGTGATTAGCTTGCGAGTAGTTTTGACTCCAGGATGACTTATGTTGTGAATGGAGTTGAATGCGATACGGCGATATTCTTCTGGGAGGTATGGACGTAGGTAATCTGTTGATGTTTCGCAGTGTAGTTTTGTTGTTGATCCGGGTAATGTTATTTTTTTGATTGATAGATTATCTTGCTGTGCGAGTGTTTCGATGATGTTTCTGTCTCTTTCTTGTGCTTCGGCGAGTTTTTCGTAGTCGATTGGCGATGGGCAGGAAATTGTTTCTATGCGTGATAGAGCGTCGGCGGCTGCATTCAGCGATCCACTGATGTGTCGTATATCCGTGGTAAATTCGGATATGTATAGCAGTTGACGTGTCCGACGTGGCAATTCGTTGCTTGTGTTCGTCTTGGTGAATGCGAACGTGAGCGGTCGATGATCGGTGTAGATAATAATTTCTCTTCCCTCGAACATCTTGCGGAAATGCTTCGTTGCCATGTATATCGCTGTCAACTCGCGGTCGAATGTGGAGTAGCGTGTCTGTGCGTCGGTAAATTTCTTTGAGAAGTAGCCGAGTGGTTGCCATGCGTTGTTGACGAATTGATTAAGCGCGGCTCCTGCGGTTTTGTCGCTAGCATCGCTGAAGATCGCCAATGCCGCATGGTGCGAAGGATGGGCGAGTAAAGCTGCGTTTTTGATGCTGACTTTACATGCCTCGAATGCTTGGTTTGCTTCAGCGGTCCAGTCGATTTTTGTTTTATCTCGCTTCTTGACGTTGTGTAGGTATGCGTGTAGTGGTGCTTGAATTGTTGCGGCGTCCTTGATATTTTCTCGGTAGAAATTTAGCATGCCGAGAAAACGTCGTAACTCTTCGACTGTTTGTGGTTTCGGGAAGTTGTTGATTGCTTCGACTTTTTCTTCGGGTGGTTGGATTCCTTGTTGCGAGACTTGGTAGCCGAGGAATTTGACAGATGGTTGGCCGAAAACGCATTTTGATGGGTTGATGGTGATGCCATATTCTTCAAGTCGTTGCAGTACGGTTCGCAGGTGTAGTTGGTGCTCATCTTCGTTGGTCGAAGCTATGAGGATGTCATCGACGAATGGGAATACATAGCTGAGGTCACGTAGAACTTCGTGGATGAGCCTCTGGAACGTTTGACCTCCATTTTTAAGTCCCGCGCAGATCCGAGGAAACTCGTACAGACCGAATGGCGTGATGATGGCGGTCTTCTCGACATCTTGCTCGCTGACTGGTATTTGCTGGTATGCGCGGTTTAGGTCGAGAGTTGAGAATATTTGTTTCCCGGCGAGTTGGTATGTGAAGTCGCGCATGCGCGGTATGGGGTACCGGTCGGGCTTGGTAATTGCGTTTAGCCTTCGGTAATCGCCACATACTCGTATTTCCCCATTCTTTTTAGGTACGACGTGTAGTGGTGATGCCCAAGGACTTTTACTTGGTCTGCAGAGGCCCTGTGCCATCATGTTTGAAAATTCTTTCTTCACAAGCTCGTAGCGGTGGGGAGCGATGGGGCGTGGTCTGCAGTGGAGGGGCGGTCCGGTTGTCTCGATGAAATGTTCGACGCTGTGTTTTGGACTGAGTTTCATTGATGTAATTCTTGTTATTCCGGGGAAATCGGCTAGTATGTTGTGGTATGATTGCTGCACGTCTATGCTACGAACGGTAGGTATGTCCGCAGAACAGATTTGTGCGTTTGTTGTGAGTAGCGTCTTGCCGTCGATGAGTCTGCGATTTTTGATGTCCACGATGAGATTGTGGTACTTCAGAAAATCGGCTCCCAGGATAGGCTTCGATACGGCTGCGATGATGAATTTCCATTTGAATGAGCGTCGGAGGTTGAGATCGAGATCGAGTGTTTTCTCGCCGTATGTAGGTATGACGGTGTTGTTTGCGGCGTACAGTTGAAATGGTAGTGGTTGCTCTTGCGTGCCTTTCGTTCTCGGTAGTACGGAGATATTTGCACCCGTGTCTACCAAGAACGTGAGCTTCGTTTGCTTGTCTGTCACGAAGAGGCGGTGAGAGGTTTCGTAAACGCCAGCGTCCGCCGCAGCTAGCGTTAATTTTAGTTTTCCGGCTGCGGGGCGGTGATGGGCTTGAAGCTGCACGGTGGCGTGCATTTCTTCGCGTCCATGCCGAAACGGTGGTGGTAATAACAGTACGGCATGGGCGAACTGTTGCGGCTGCGGCTCTGCGACGCGTTTCTTGAGCGTGAGTGGAAACGGCGGCGTGGTCGGCTATCTCGCTGGTTTTCGTACGGACGCTGATTTTCATACGGTCTCGAGCGAAGTTCAGCGATTTCCAGGGAGAGTCTTCTAATTTCGGTGATGAGATATTGCGGGTCGAATGGTGGATGCGGTTGGTAAGTAGGTTGTTGTGGCAGCGGCGGCGGCGGTTGTAGAGGTGCGGGCACGGCGGGCGCGGTCGTGGGCGCGGGCGTCGCTATTGCGGCGATGTGCGATGACGACGTGTGTGACACCTCCATCATCCTGTCGGCGAGGAGACCCAGATCGTCGAGCGTGGTCTTGATTTGGAACGCCTCGCTGACTGTGAGCACGGAGCGGATGTGGGGCGGTAGATGGTCCAGCCACATCATTTGTATCGTGCTTTCTGGAAATTTCTCTCGGTTGAGATTTTGCATCCGCCGTAGGAGTTGGCTCGGTTTTTGGTCGCCTAGCTCGACTTGCGACAGCAACTTCTTGGTTTGTGTGCTGCTGGACTCCTCGTACAGTGAGATCAGACGCTCCTTAATGGCCTTGTAGTAGTCCTTTTCTGGCGGCGAGTAGATGAGATCGGAGATATTTTGTATGTCTTGCTTCTCGAGTTGGGCGATAACCATCTGCGCGAGTTGCGCCTGGCTTCGTTTGAGCTCTGCAGTAGCGGCTTCGAAACTGCAGAACCACAGTCGCGGTTGATCCCGCCAAAACGGCGGTACTCGCAGCGACAGTGATATGCCAGAGACTTCGTGTGACGTCGGTGCTTGTTGATCAGACGGCGCGGGTGGCTGCATCTGAGGCTGTTGTGCGACGGCTTGAGGTGCAGGTGCAGGAGCTTCGTTGTTCATGATGTTTCTTGATTTTCTTCCTTGGTAGTTCTTGAGTCGCGGGTCACCACTTTAGGGAAGAGAGTTGGTAGAAGAGAAACTCCGTTGTGATGTCAGATTTGAGATAATTTATTTTTACAAAAGTTGCTTATAATATGTACAATATTTACAATGGACTTAGACTATGTAGCAACCAGCATGATGCTACTTGGTGGGGATACAAAATGGCGCTTCGATGGAGAGAGTGTATATGTGTCGTAAACTGATGCGGTTACGTAACACTCTGAGGTTGTGTGCGCGCGATCGCGCGCCTATAAATTAATGCGAGCAAAAGCGCGCCACCTTTTCGTCGCCGGCGCTCGTCGTGTTCAGTCGTCCCAGCGTGTCTCCTGTACTTCAGCTCGAAGACTCGAAACTTGAAGATCGAAGAAAGAAGATGATGCTGACTGAAGATATATTTATACAACTGTCTTTTTCGAGACAATACAACCTGCTCTTTTCAGAGCAAACGCTCAGGCGTCAATCTCGCTGTTTCTATGAGACAACGTCAATCAATCACCTACAGTACTATAGCTTCTTCGGAAACCGGCTTGTTCGGGAGGCTGGAAGTCATCAAGTCTATGTTCGAGACGGTTCGTGATGACCCTTGAAAACAGCTTATAAACATGGCTTAGAGGCGTGATGGGCCTGTAGTTCTTCAATAGGCTATTATCACCTTTCTTGAAGAACAGTACCACCTTGCCTCTATTCCATGCTTCAGGCGTTTTGCCCTCGGACAAGACGGAATTAAAGAGCTTCTGGAGGACTTTAAGTACCGGTGTTCCACCCGCTCTCAGAAGCTCTGAGGTGATTCCGTCTTCGCCCGGCGCCTTGTTGTTCTTAAGCTGCTTCAGGGCCATCCTAATCTCGTACAGACTGATGTCCGGGATGTCTTCGGTATAATGTCGGGACAGCTTGGCTCTTGGATCGCCTACCAAGCTGTCAACGGGCTTTGCGACTGAAGTGTATAACTGACCATAGAACCTCTCGATCTCGCCTAGAACCTCTGCTTTGGTCGACGCTATGCTGCCATCTTCCCGTTTCAGCTTGGTCAGCTGGCTTTGTCCAATAGACTTGTCCTTTGCGAACACTTTGGAGCCTTTGTTCTGCTCAATGGTCTCTTTAACACGGTTCGTATTAAAGAGCCGCAGATCATGTCGCAAGGACTTCGATATACGTCTATTAAGCTGCCTATATGACCTCGCGTCATCGGGAGACTGCAACTGTAGCGAGCGTCGTTCAGCCATGAGGTTTAAGGTTCGATCAGACAATTTCTGAGGTCTATCTTTACGGCGGGGTCTGAAAAACTTAGACCCTACCGTGTGGACAGTTTCCACTAGCCCGTCGTTGATCTCGTCCACTGAGACAAAGTTCTCCAGACAAGCGAAGCGGAATATACCTATAAAACATAAATTATAACTATTTTACTCGATAAGAACTCAGAGTAGCGCGTATAACGCAGTGCAAACAGTATGTTAAGATTAAGAATCGGTTTATAAATACGTAAAATGACTTGCAAATTCTAATAGGTTATTTTATTTATAATACGTGTTATTGCGCCATGTACCGTATTTTGTTGTCGTTTTTCGTTCTTAGCGGTAGTTTACTGAGTGTAAATTCTTCTCAAAAAATTCAAGGTGTTGAAGACAACATGATGTCCAGGGTGCTGCCGAAATCCATGAAAGCGGTCGGCCTTTACAAGTACTTGCCGATCGCAGACGCAGAGAGCCTCCTGAATTTGGAGGTTAACCTTCCAAAGTTCAGGAGTAATGATGTATTAGTGGAAGTGAAGGCAACTGCTGTTAATCCTATTGATACAAAACAGAGGGCTCCTAAACCGATGCCAGCAACGCAAGAACTCCCTCGTATTTTGGGCTGGGATGGCTCCGGTATCATAGCTGCTAAAGGTAAAGATGCAAAATATTTTAATGTCGGTGATGAAGTGTTTTTCACAGCTGACTTAAGAAGAAATGGATCAAATGCCCAGTATGTTGCAATTAATGAAGTAATGGTTGGGGTTAAACCGAAAAATCTGACCTTCGAACAAGCTGCTGCTATGCCTTTGACCACAGTCACTGCCTATGAGTCTTTGTATGACCGTCTTTTACTCTCAGAAAAGGATAAAGGGAAGACTTTGCTGATTATTAACAGTGGAGGAGGAGTCGGTTCTGTTGCATCTCAGTTAGCTAAGAACTTGGGATTGAAGGTTATTGGCACCGCTGCCCGGCCAGAGACAGAAGCGTTTAGTCTTGAGCATGGAGTTGATATTGTTCTCAACCATACCAAAGATTTATTGCCTCAACTTAAAGCCCATGGCTATGGGAATGGAGTGGACTTTATACTTGTTAACTATGACCCTTTTCCATATTGGGATACTATAATGGCAGCAGCTAAGCCTCAGGGGAGGATTTGCCTCATTGTTGACAGCAGCGGGTTGGTTGACATAAAGCCACTGAAAGATAAAAGTCTCACTCTTGTCTCTGAAATGATGGCAACAAGAATTAAATATGATACCGAGGATAAATATAGATATCATGAGATCCTTCAGGATGTAACAAAAATGTTAGAGGCAGGTGTATTGAAATCCACATTGACTAAGACTATGTCCCCAATTAATGCAGAAAACCTTAGAGAAGCCCATAGATTGATAGAAGAGAAGAAAGTGATTGGGAAGATAGTATTGAGTGGATTTTGAATTGAAGACTGGTAAAATAAATACAATATAGTATACATAAAGTGTTTAATTCATTACTGAGGATGTAACACACTAGGGTCAAACTCTTTCCCTTTGAAAGGTGACCCATCAGCATTCCAAGCTCTCTTTAAAATTTCAATATTTCTTATTTCATCACTTGTTGGAAGTCCTTTTAATTTCTGTTCTTGATTCCACTGCAGTTCTCTTACCTATAAAAAATAATAATTTATTTAACGTGAAATAATGAACACACTGGCCACAAGAGCACTTTTACATGTCTGATTCTATAGACATTTTAAAAGAGAAGACCACTGTTGAGGAAGTCTCTTCTATCAGTATCTGCATTTTTCACAAAGATTAGATTGGTCATATTAAATTAAGGAAATTATTAGCACATAAATGAGATGCAATTAAAACAGTTTCATGATCTATTAGACTTTTTGAGTAGGTTTCTTCATAATATGATATAATTTATAATAGCATATTCTGTTTGTTTCTAATGGAATTGTAATATGCTTTAGTGTCACTTGCTATCTGTATCTGTTGGTAATACTTATAAAAAAATAGTAATAACAAAAATATATTAAATAAAGGTAGATATTACACTTGGTGTCATAGATTCAATCAAATATAACACCAAAATCATGAATACCTTGGCAATATGGTCTTCTGGCAGCTCATTTAAAGGCCTTGAACAATCAATTTTGTCTAGATCAATAGCTTCCTCGCTATTCACCAGTTTAGTCCACCAGCGCTCCTGTACCTTTTCTGAAAGAATAGACACATTTAGTTTTTAATATTTATTTAAGCCTCCAGACAGAAGATTTTAAAATTACTACTACCTATTTTATTTGTATTTCTATAAATGTAAATAAATTTACTATATGGCCATGCAAAGGTCATTTATTTCATTTATTTATTGCAATACCATGGTTATAATTACAAGCTGTTAAAAGATGTTAGTGTACATGGTTACCCTGATAGGGTGTAGCAATTTCTTAAGAATACATTTATTTTAAAATAATCAATGCGTCAGATAACATAACATTACATTTAGTTCTTACAAGGTTTATGTTTAGGACCAAAAAGTTTGATGAAATTAAGACGACAGTCATACAAAACGAGGAAATAAAAGCGATTGGAATAAGTTCCGTTGTGCGACACAAATTTACGATACAATAAGGAACCTTAAAATAGAACCTTAAGGTACGTTATTGGAAGGTTAACTGTCGCACAATGGAGACTTTGATACAAATTGAGTGAGTGGTGGTAAACTTTTTGGTCATCACCCTTATATAAATAATCTTGACATGTTGAGTGTTCCTTATCATGAGTACATAAACACAATTCATATGGTCTCATTTGCATATGTAATGCCTCACAATCTACAGTAAATATTATAAAGTTTGTGAGAATGTATGTTCCACCAAAAACTTTTCAATTAGGCTATTATTTATAAGGCTACTATTTATTGATTAGGCTACTATTTATAAGGATATCTATTCATAAGAAGGCTAAACAGGGGTTAAAAGATTGTATGGGCGCATTTCATCCTTCTGCGTGAACAAAGCCATAGGGAAAAGCTAGTTTACATTTATTCATTTTGCTAGATGAACATTTCATTTAGTGACTTTCCGATATTCAAATACCATACAATACAATGTTAAATAACTATTTCAATAAGTGAATTAATTTGAATTCTAAATCAAATGCTAATAGTAAAAGAGCTCATTTGTGAATTGAATATTTATCATAGTGAAAGATGCAATCAATGCATAGAATTTCTGTTGTAGAGTTTGGAACATGCAACACAATTGATCTGGGACTTTTATAACTTTAACAACCATGCAATAAATTTAACACTATCTCAGTAACTGACAGAACCTGACAGATGAGTTTGTTCATAGCTACAGTCAGGCCCGGACTAATAGGGCCAGGGCCCCTAGGCAATTGGCATTTGTGGCCCCTCCCCTATAAGGAGAACAATGTTACGGGGCAAGTCCTGCTTCTGGGCCCCTAGACTGGCTCGGCCGCTAGGCCCGGGCCCAGGGGTAAATATGGCACTGGCCACAGTTCACTTAGCCTAAATTACAACTGCCTACTAGGCAGTTGTTAGTTGTGAAAGTGTTATTACCTAAATGAATCAATAATTTCCCTTCACTGATGGTCCAAAAGCTATCAATAGCTTTGATCTTAAACAACAGTGTGTCTTTGATAATTATGTCTCCATTGCGGCACGCCACACATATGTCATTAGGGTTTATTGTCACCTTCAAGTCCTTTGCCGATTTTATATCTGGTGGCAGTTTCACTGTCACATCTGAAATAAAAATCAATTATTATTTATTTCACAAATAGCCCTCTAAATTAGAATAGTGACTAAGTTAATAATTCCGACACACTTTATTACTAGATAATTCAATCTTAAAACAACATGAATATTTACCAAGTTCCATGATTGTTTGAGACCAAGAGTATTTCTCTCTTACAGCACCATTATATGACTCACTATTCTTTTGAACAGGAATAACTGGTGGCTCATAATCTTCTTTGTTCAATTTAGGTTCTACTTTTGTTTCCCCACTTGATGAAGGCTTTGGAATATTACTTTCAATGTCTGTAGGTGCAGTAACTTCTACAGATTCAATGTTTTCAGAATCTTCTTCAACAGTGTCATTCTCAGCAACCACTTCAACTTCCTCAGCCACTGTGGAACACATGATTTCGTTGTTGAAGTTTTCAGGTTTTCTAGCACCATTTGTGCCCTTCCAGTTCTTAGGGTCGCACGTTTTTAGGACTTTAATTACTAATTCTTCCGCCACGCCAGGAGGGAAACCCATGTTCTCATAAGGTCCTTCAGGAACATAGTAAAAATCCGTGCTGAAAAATAAAAAATACATGTGTATAAAGTTTTAATTAGGATGAAAATTAAAGAAATGATAAGTTTGTTTACCGTCTAGCCAGGAAGTTGAATATTGCCGATAAAAATCCAAGAATAGATTGTTCGTTAACTAAGATGGACGACAAAACATCGTCATATTTGGCAGTATTAGGAGCAGCCGACATGTTATATTTTATTAAGTTACGGGTTATAAAAGAGTAGAAAAAAGATAGCGTTTGTTTTTGTTCTGAAAAGACTAAAGACTTATAAAGTCAAAGGATGAATGGCGGCGAGCGTTCAGAATTCAGATTTTGAGATTTTGCAAGAAAGAACTCTAAATTTGTGTGGTTCCGCCAACTAGTTTAAGAAGCCAGTCTCACAGTATAGTTAGTGAAATATTCACTAAGTGTTCATCGTATCAATACTATTATTCCAAAGTCCATTAAATCCAAATTTGATATTTTTTATTTAACAATGTTTAAATTCAGGGATAATTTAATTTATGGTATAGGAACACTCCATTTTAGTAGGAAAATGACAGTGACAGTTGCAGTGCTGCCAGTATGAAAGATAATCCTACCATTGCCATAATAAATAAATTTCGTATTTTAGTAGATTTATATTAATAGATTAAATTTAGTTTTCTAAGTCATAAATTATTAAAAAATACTTCATACACCTAAATGAATTAGATATATACTGAAAATAAGGTAATAAACCATGGCACTGAATGTTGATTATCTTAACATAATGCTTGAAGGCAAAGTTTTTAATACGAGTAATGTGTTATATAAATATTATTTACAAGGCTTACAAAAATGTTGATTTGTATTTTTTTTATGTCAAATGAAGTGGCCCAGCAGATCTAGCATAACTTTGACACCTGACTCTTTGTCGCGCGACAAATACTACCTGTCACTTTCGTTTCAATACCGTACGAGCAAGACAGGAGATGATGACTCGCGCGACAAGCGAAGTCGCGGCAAGATAATACTAGCCTTGTAGCACGTCTAGCATGCATGTAGCATGTGACACGCGACTCTTTGACGCGCGACACAAATACTATCTGTTACATACCTTTCAATACCGTGAGAGCAAGATAGGTGATGCAGAGTCGCGCGACGAGTGTAGTCGCGGCAAGATATGCTAGCCCTGCAGGGATTATCATTCGCCAACCGGGGTATAGTTCTGTTATAACTTAAAAGTAGGTACACTAATATGCTACAATGACAAGATAGATAGAACTTTATTGCTTTCATATAATGTAACTACCCTATCAAATATGTAAAACAAGTATAACATATATCATGCGCATCATACGTCCAACCACCGTTCAATCTGTACAAATTTCTCTTAATTGGCACCTTAAATATGGGAAAATCAATACGAAAAATATATAATTAAGTATTTAGAATTTGAAAAGAATGAATGATTGGGCACTTTGTTAAGATTAATAATGTAGATCTGCTCGCGTCGGTGAACTGGCTACGCTTTGGGGTTCTCTTCGGGGAAACCGAAGGTTTTGTCTGTGCAATTGCGGACGAAGTAATGAACTTATGAGATATATCTTGAAGGACGGTACGGTCGACATTTGTCGGGCATGCCGCCGTCCCGGTGAGTCACTCAGGCATATAATCTCCGGTTGTTCTCATCTTGCTAACGGCGAGTACTTGCACAGACATAACCAAGTAGCCAGGATCATTCACCAGCAACTTGCTCTTCGATACGGTCTTGTGGGGTCTGAGCTCTGAGGTGCCGTACTATAAGTACGCACCGATGCCAGTTCTTGAGAATGGTCGTGCTACGCTCTATTGGGATCAATCTATCATCACGGACAGTACTATTGTAGCCAATAAGCCTGACATCGTTTTGGTAGATCGATCCAAGCGCCAGGCAGTGCTCGTCGACATCACCATATCCCCCATGACGAGAACCTCGTGAAGGCCGAGAAGGACAAACTCAGCAAGTACCTTGACTTGGCTCACGAGGTGACCGCCATGTGGGATGTTGACTGGACGATCATTGTCCCGATAGTCGTTTCGGCGAACGGTCTTATAGCGAAGTCTCGACAAACATCTTAAGAGACTCTCGCTAGATGGCTGGATCAAGGGTCAGATACAAAAGGCGGTACTCCTGGACACGACGCGCGTCGTCAGGAGGTTCCTCTCTCTGCAGCCCTAATCACCGGTAGCCTGGGCTCTGCCCCGCTGCCGGTGGCACCCTAGGTTAGGTTTTTTATAATGTGTTTATAATTTATTTATTGTATTTTACTTTTGATATAACTTTATTGTAAAAAACCTAACTTGGGATTTTAAATGAACAAAGGAGATAATATTACTACTTCTATCCGTAAAATCCGGTCGTTGGCTTTGGTATTCGTCTGATGTGACTTAAGTCCGTGCATATTATTTACTAGCATTATTTAGTCGTTCTCAAAAATAAATAAAGTATCCAGTCCAGCTTAAGTAACTAGATGACGACTGGAAAATTGACAACGGAGTTCGGAGTTGCGTGAATAATCTCAGAAGAGTCAACAAATTTATAGAATACCAGAGTTGTGAATATTAAATCTACTATTTAGTAGAAAATATTTTTGTAGCTGGTATTATAAAACCTGTTTTTAATTTACATTCCCGCCACTTGGAGGAGTCACATCGCTTTCGAAAGTTTCACATCCGCAAGAGAGCGGCAAGGCAAGGCAAAGTGAAGTAGGCAAAGAAAGAAGTCTCGCGCGCGAACTCGGTACGCTGCAGGCGATGACCGCAATTTATATATGTTTTTATTAAATCGTGAGTGTGCTGTCGTGATCGTCGTTCCTCAAAGTGTTAACAAAAATGCTGCATAGGTGAACTTTCGGATAGCTAAGTGTTGTGATTGTGAATATCTTCTAGCTCTTGCTTACACTGTCTTTTAAAGGTTGTTAAAATGCCTTGCTCAGCGGTAACTTTGTCTATAGCGACCATTACAGCAATCGTGGCTGCTGCCTTAATGGCAATAGCATTCTCAACGGACAACTGGCTGTATATCGAAGTGAAACGAACAAATATCCAGGTAAGAAAAAAAAAATATTAAGTAAATCTACGGTTTATATTTAATTTGGTAGGTAATACGCGAAGACCGGTTTTAATTTAACGTCCGTTTGGCATTGCAATAAGAGGATATAGCGAAATCAACTAATTTTTACGAATTTCTTGCATAATGCTTTACCTGTTTTTAGGCTTTATAATTACTAGCGTACGGTTGAATTTTGCCAGAAAGCAAAGCTGAGACTTGGCTGTAAGACCTTAACCCTTGCCTCGGCTTTCCCCTTTAACTGTGAATGTGTGCTGGTTTGTACATTATTTATTAACAATTTAAAACAACTGTGCTCTCGTATTATCAAGTAAAAATCTCAGGTTGGGGTCAGATTTTTTTCATTCAGATTTGTAATTTGAACAGGCAGGTAGATCTGCCGTGTTAAGGTCGTATCTTTATGCGGATGTCATAGTAAGATACGTCCTTTTACCGTAGCATGGCAGAGATAATGAGTAGAGATGAAATGAGTGTTTACTACCTACGTTGAAATAGAGTCCTTGCGACTTGGGACTTGGGATTATACCTACTTCATTGTGCCTATGCCTAATACGAAAATTCACAAGTCTTGAAGTTACTTTTCGACAGTATTATTGCCGAAGACATCACAAAAACATACCTATATGCTGATATCATCGTGTGGATAATAGTAAAAATGTCACTACTAAAATTAACCGACATGTAAATCAGTTAGGTACACATATTGGATGCAACGGTCATGCATGAATAAATGAATAAATGTTGAGGTAAATATAGGTATTATGAATAAAATAGGTCCTGGTTTCCTGGAGATAACAGTAAAAAACCGGCCAAGTGCGAGTCGGACTCGCGCACCTAGGGTTCCGTACAAACACTTCCCATCTTATTCCTTTTAAAATGCTGATTGTTTAGACATTTGTCTCTATGATCAAACATGTTTCTTAACATATTATTGATGTTACAACCTGAACAGGGCTATTGGGATTTATTGGTATATATTTGAAACCTACAGTTTGAACTTTTCATTGATAATTTTTGTTCGAAAAACTACTCGAAATTGACAAAATTCACGTGGAAAATTCGTTTTTTCCACTTATTTTCGACTGCATGCAATAAAAGCATGAAATAGCTAGGTTACTACCTAGAACTCGGGAAAAAGTGTTATTCACTTCAAAAAGTTGGTTGAAATTATCAATATATTCGTCATAATATGAAAAAAATAAATTTTAAAAGGAATAAGGCCTCTTAACTATCCGGGTTAAGTTAAGTTTGCACCTAGTATGTAAGGCGCCGCATACAAATGAGGTGCAAAGTTAACGCAATCGATCACCTGTTGGGACCCATGGGAGCCCCACAGAAATACGTCATATATGAAAATTTCAACTGACTAGCTATCACGGTTCATGAGATACAGCCTGGCGACAGACGGACAGACAGACAGACAGACAGACGAACGGACAGCGGAGTATTTGTAATAGTCCCGTTTTTACCCTTTGGGTACGGAACCCTAAAAAACGTCCTTAAGGAGCCAGCGCCTTTGTCATGACCATAAAAAATCTAAGCTGGCAGTAACTGTAGATACATAGATTTGTAGAACAGAACATCTATTATGGAACAGTAAGTACTTTACTTTTTCTAGACTGTATCATTAAATAATTGAACTATTGTATAGTAGGTACACAGGTACCTTTACGTAGGTATATGTAACAAACAATGGAAAAATCAAGATCATCACAAATCTTAACACCTTGTGCAACGCAACACTATCCTTCCATTGTTTCGAAGATACCTACCTATCAGTAGTAGGTATTCCCCGATACTGGGGCAGGGCGGACGGGCCTGATGGGCGGTATCCAGGGCGGATTTGACGGACCACCAAACCTAAAAAAAAAAAAAAAAAAAAAAAAAAAAAAAAAAAAAAAAAAAAAAAAAAAAAAACAAATAGCCCCCTACTTAGAGCGTTTGGAATAGGTCCCAGGACGCTCAGACAGCTCTGTCAGGACTTACAGAACGTCCTACGCTAACAATGCAACACCTTCCCCGACCCATCGACCCTTTTCTATTGTCTACCCGAGCTCGGGTTTTATTGCCCTCTCGGACGCCGAGCTCACTTTTATTACGGTCTACTATTGTTTCCCTCTTTGGCTACAACTGTCTACAACTTCCTTTGCAAACGGTATACATCTTTTAAGAACATTCTTTAGGTAAAGCTGGACAAATACCTAAACATCTCATACCTAAACTATCAGACTAGGTCCGCCACCTTGGTTCTTATTGGAATCGCTGTTTCAACCCAGCCTGTCTCACATCGTCTCTTTACTCCAAGGTTTCTTACTACGTGATGTGTGCTACGGTGTACGTATCACTAATCTAAGCTAACCTATGCTAGATCACAATTCTAACCTAACCTAACCTAAGCTACAGGACTACGCCCAGCTAACGCAGGATACGTTACTTGACTACTTAACTTCAGGTAGCCTTACTTCAAAGTATGTCTTTTGTTACTCACTGCATATGCTGCATTTGGAACGTTGTTCTATTTATATTTTTTATCTTGTTCAACTTAACATTACTTCTAACTATCACCTAACTTCGAAAACTAATTTTGAAGAACTGCTTTATATATGTACTTACCTACTTAAAACTAGCTACGAGCACAGCACAGTTGTTTTGGTCTTAAGAACGCTGTTCTAACCTAACCTAACCTTGCATAAATTTGACTACGTACTCAATGTTACTTTCATCTCTTTTTTGTAATAACCGACTTCAAAAATGAGGAAGTTCTATGTAAAAATATTGCATGTAGCATAAGGATAATACGAATCTAATCTTACAATAGTAATGCGGTATTTTATACAGTAATAACTGCTTCAAAACTATACTAACTTATTTTAGCTGTAAGTTAAAAATACGAGTTCTATTTTTGCATATTTATTTATTTCGCCAAATATTATGTTCTTGAATAGATGCTTAAGAAAATACCTGAATAAACTTTGTAACTTGTACTAACGTGTATTTGTAGTAGGCTGAACTAAACTCGTTGATTTTTTAATTTGTTTGTTGGGTCCATATTGTTTGTAAAGATTTATGACAGGTTTCTTCTCCGAATCATCAAAAGATTCGAAAGTCTATTATACATTTTATTACTGTTTGTTGGTGGCTGTTGGGTGCGGTACAAACTAGTCGAAACGTGATTTTAACGGTAATCTATTGTCACATCCTTATAAAAGCCGATGGACAGTGACGATCAATAAGTATTCCGAACCGAGTCGTGCTTGTTACCAGAGCTCTCTCAGTGTACAGTGACATAGTGTTGAATCGTGCTACAGTGCTTATAAGATATGGCAAATGTAAGTATGTACTATTTTTTATAAAATATGTATGTAGTATTTTTATGTACTATTTGTTTAACAGTGTTTTTTCTGTAACTTGTGTTCATCGTGCTACTTGTTAAGTGTGTTAATCGGATGTATAACTTATTGTTGAATATTGTTTCAGTTCACGGAAAACACTTTCAAGAATTTTTATTACCCTGAACCTGAACATGATGATTCAGGGAGTGATGAAGAAGGCACACTCGGTTTTAAAGTGAAACAAGCCATAGCGAAGAAACGTCCTGCAAACAGTATCGAGAGTTTCTTTGAAAAACCGCAGAAAAAAGTGAAACCAGTGAAGAGATCTTCCAGTGTGTCGCAAAGTTCCCATACCGGTGTTGCTTACCTATCTTCGGGTAAAGACGATGCTGCGTATGCATCACACCTTATTAAAATAGAAATATACGATCTTGAAAAAGTGAGGAACATCGCACCAGAAGAGCACTGGAAGCACGCTGATGTGAGATTAAAATCTTACATCTCAACTGAGCAAGATCCACAGCTTGAGACTGTCCGTGATGTGATATACAATATGACGAAAGACATAGCTTCAAAGGACACTTGCGTGAAATATTTTATAAACAATACGAAAAAGTAAACTAAGTGTGTGTAGTTTTAATACTAGGTTAAAACTGTATTTATTATATAAGACATTAGATAATATTTTATAACATACCCTTGTGTACTACTAGTATTATATATTTCTTACTGCTTAAACAACAACTTTTTGTTATTCAAAATTGTTAAGACTCGTTTTATAACCACATGTTGTAATTTGTTTTGTAGCCTAATCATATTGATCTATTTCCCTTTGCAAATGTATAAGTCTCTACCCTTTAATATAAAATCACTAAGGTACGTTTGTTATTTTAAGGTGAAAATTTGTTGTAATGTAATCAATCACTATTTTTAGGTAAATAAGGTATAATTAAGGTATTATTTATAAATAAAAAATCAGTTAAGTATATATATATTGTTTTATTTCACAAATATTGACTTAAACATATTTCTTAAAATTAAATCGTTACAAAGAGAATTCTCAGAAAACAAACTCAATAAATCGCTCATAGTTTTTCCTTGATACTTAAAATATAAATAAACTAAACAATATTCGCCACAAACTGAAGTAAAATGATTTTGAAGTGGTCTTTGGTTATAAAACCACCGTTTTGCATTTCTATTCAAAAATAACTTATGGTAACCAGTAGGTTTCCGACCAAATGAGTCAAAGTATTCCCCTACACCTTTAGCATCAATATGCATTGCAACCCAATGGGAACCTGGTTTCGAATCAGAGTCCAAATTGCTTACAATAAAAACTGGACGAGCAACCCAAATAGGGATTCGGTTAGCAGCAAAAACATTTGATTTAAATCTAGGGTTAATTTTTTTCATACAATATTGAATTTCATTGGTATCCATAATAAATAAAACATGTATACATTCATCGATGATGTTACAAACACAGATTAAGAAGAAATGAGATTAATTGTAAATTTCACTGTATTTATATTTATTTTAACTGTTGTAATCTACAGATACATCACGATTTTTGTTTATTTCAATAACATTATCAAATTCAGCATACACAATACAGTTAATAGTAGTGCTCAAGGCATTATCAAAACGAACTTCTATCCGAACACTCCCGTGTCTTACAAGGTTCCAGTGTGAGGTAGAACTGGCTGACAGGTCAGGCGTCAAATCAAAACATAACAAACAGTAACCTTCCCCGTAATCGGTTCTGCTTATTGCATTACCTTCATTGTGGAAGTGAATACCAGTCCCAGAAAATAGAGTATGATATGTTGATGCTATTAAACCAGAACTAAATGATGGTTGTAATGTTCTAGAAGGAATTTCATGACCATCTACAAATAAACTAAAAGAGTTCATATTATAATTTTGAAAATTGAAAGGGTTCAATGCAAAATTACCATTAAACGATGAATTGGATACAAAACCAATTATACATCTTTTAGGTACTTGTCCAAGAAATATGTTATCTAAAGTTTTACCCTGTATTCCTGACGGTATTGTAAGTACCTTTACTTCTGCTCTTGTGATAGGGTATTTTGCAGTTGTTGATGCTAGCACTTTCTGATGAGCTAACAAAACACTTGGACTGATTCTAGCTCTTCTTATTATGAGACTAGCGTCCATTATTTGTACCTTAAATTTCTTATCTTGGTGACAAATAAGATTAAACGATTCTTTTGATCGCACTAACTTAACACGCATTTCTACACCATTCACTAGAAACTTCTCTTGGTTAAACATATCACCATGTAAATGTCCAATCATTTCAACTTGTTTACTATCTGTAACAAATTCCATCCTTTTGTGAAATCCTTTGTTATTTGCGTCAACGGTGTCCATATAATGTGCTGTATCTTCATACCATAACCCACAAGTAAGGTGAGTTTGTTTAGCCGCTGGTCCATAGTTAAGTAGATTTTCCATGTAAGCACGGTAAGCATATGTGTTGTTTGGTGGCGAGATTAGTTTTTGATTTAAATATACGTCAAGTTGATTAAAAAGGGAGTGCAACCAATTATTAACGGGGGCAACTTGAGTATCAGGCTTTAACTTTGTACCATCCTGGTTTAATATTTTGGCGTTTATATGTAATAATGTATGTGATAAGTCAATGTAGTCATCACCTGAACCGGGGACTTGAAACTCAATAGGACCATCATCACTTAAAGATGAAATTGGTTTATAATGAACCCACTGTCCACTCTCAATACTTGTCTGTGTCGAAGGCAGGGCAAATATATCTAACTCAGATTTTGCACATTCACACGAATGATTGTGTAAGAATGACATGATTTACTTTGAAAATATATCGTCACTATATTTATTTCTCTTAGCTCCTCTTCGGCGCGATGCTTTCAAGGTAATGAGAGGTTCCCGTCTTTTAGTTGACATTTTATACCCAGATCCCGACATCAGAGAATCGATCTTTTCATCAGCTTTTCTTTTTAAGTTAGCACTAGCTTCTTTAAATCGAGACCTAACTGAACTATCTATAGGGCGTGAATTTACCATATCAGATAACAAACCAACCCCCGCATCTAACGCTTCTTTTCCAACAGTTTTAAAACCACTAGATAACAAAGGAATTACTGACCTAAACAGTCCCCCCAAAAAACTTCCAATCCCATGCCCTCGCTGAAACGGAACACCTTTATAGACAATTCCTATGCCAGAACCAGCTTGATGGGTATAATAATGATCGTAGGGACAAGAGTGAGATGATCTTTTATAATTCATCTTAGACGTTGAAAGTGTAGTTTCACGCAGGAAATTCCGAATTGAAATGGCACTCTTGCACCGGTAGTTGTTCTTATATCTATTTCCATAGTATCAAATTCTCTACGTAAAACAGGTACATAATGAGCGGGTGAGAAAATGTGTGTTTTATATGCTCCATAATGGAATTCTGTTGGATCTAATGGTATTATTCTAAGCAACGTAGTTATAACATCACCAACTACCTGTGGTTGTATGATGTCTGTATAAACAAATAATTGTGATGGTAAGCCCAAATACAAATTAACAGGATTTTTACCAAATGAAACTTGCCGTAAATTTGTTTTCGGTTTAAAACCTAACTGTAGACTTAGTATTGGGGTTGTTATAAGAGAAGTTATATCGTTATTAATTGTTGCTACCCCAACCATTTTGGTTAGATTATCATATCTAAACTTTACATTATTTTTCAGTTGTGGGTTGTCATTAAAAGCTTGAATAAAATGGTCAACGTTGTCATATGTAGTTGCTGGTATATGAGTTTTTATATCCACAATTTTGGCTATCTTGTCAGTGGGTGACACTACTTTCTTTTTTAAATAAATCATATTTTCATGATCTTGAACATTGTACATTGAACAAGGGTATTGAAATTCTACTAAGCCAACTACCCATTCTCCTTCCAACTTTATACTCCTGGGTAATTTGGTTAAGAAGTGTGCAGTCGTATTATCGGTGTAGTAGTCCGAGGAACTGTTACTTAACAATGTAATATAAAAGCTGTTTTCACTCATATTTTTTTTAAGCTTGAAGCGAGTATCCAAGAATTAAATTTGTTAGGATAACCTCGCCACTTCACTAGTACTTCTTTTCTGGCACCAACCCCACGTGAGCGTATTATTTTATCAATTTTATAATCAATGGAGGGGAGATAAGTCACTTTTTGTAATTCCTTAGAATAAAATGTACCAACGATAGGCTCACCTTCTAAATCTCTTAACGTATACACAACTCGTGGAAAGCGGTTTATTATTGAATCAATTCTAAATATTTCATCACTCCAATTAGTTTCGTAACCCTTTTGAAATATATGTTTATATTTAGTTATTCTAACATGATCACCAACATTTAGTTTTGTGTTTTCCAAAGTAAGTTGTCTATCCTTTTTTCTGTTATACAAATTACACCAAACAGTCATAATATTATCAAAATTTACATCGATAGGGCGCATTTTAATACTAGAATGATAACTGTGATTATAAGAATAAAGAAGTTCTTGCAAAATATCTATATATTTGTATGTATTCTTATGAGTAAAGTAACGCCACATTTTCATTTTAAGAGTTCTTTGAAACCTTTCTACTATACTTGCTTTAATGTCAGGATTGTTAGTAGTATAGTAGTTAATGTTTTTGCTCCTAAAGTAATCCCTTGCTGCCTTTGAAACAAATTCAGTACCTTTATCAGATTGGATGTGACGAGGAGTAGAATTGGCTTCAGTAAATATGCTTTCAAAACAATTTATAACGGTTGTGGCATCTTTCTTTTTCATAGCTCTCGCAAAAGCATATTTACTGAACACATCAATAACACACAGAATATATTTGTATCCATCGTTATATTGACTGTAGGTACCCATATCACTCAGATCAGCTTGCCAGAGTTCATTAAAGTTAGATAAGACGTATCTATTTCTTGTGAATCGCCTTTGGACCGGTTTATGCAGTGTGTACGTTTCTTGAGATTGTAACCAGTTCTTTACTTCGTCTTTGTTCATTCGTCCTTTCATTTGTTTACTTAATTTATTTAAACTACTGTAGCCTGCTGGATTAGATACATCGTAGTATATTGCATGAATGTCTAATAAGGGCTCCATCTTTCCCAATCTAATTTCTTTTTGCTTGCCTTGAGCAGTACACTTGAAAGAGGTGTACTGGCGCTTGTGTCTTTAAATGACGATGACGATCGAGCACTTGACGGAGCAGATGATGCGTGAGGTTCACTCGATTGAGGTTTATTTATAAATTCTAGGTTAGTAGGATTACCTATACAAGACGTAGGAACTTTTATATCTCTTAAAAATAAAGCAAACTCTTCCCATCCTGTTGGCTTAGGGCGTTTAAGAGATCTAACCGTATCGCTTACCAGATCGAGAATATTGCTGTTTGGAATAGTTCGATTGTTTATTACAACTTCACCATTTGTTTTCCACCATATTTTTGGTCTGCTTGACACAATACAATTCAATAATGTTCTGGTTTTTTTCTCATATGATTTTGGTAAATTATCTACAATACGAGATGGACTGAATAGTACAGTTTCTGGATTTTTTGTACCAGACGGTGTAGCTGCAGTAACTGTAGAAACATCACCATCTGGTAGTGTTTTATTTGCAACTGATTCATAATTTTCATCCTCCTCCTTTTTGTTTACTTTTAAGTTTAAATCCTTACTTTCATCGTTGAGTTGATCAAACCCCTCCATCACTATTGGTATTTTAAATGGTTTTCGATCTGATTCAATAAAGTGCAAAAATCGTTGTAGTGCTTGAGAATATAATGCCCACTTTTCACGATCATTAATTTTACTCTTCAGGATTTTTTGCATCTCTCCGTCTAGGCGCGATGATACATTTTCGGGTTGGTTATCGTTTCGTTTAAGTCTTTCAATAAAGTCTGGTTCAACTAACAACATTTTTTTTGTGTTTTCCATTTTATTTTATGTTACGGAGCTTACTAAGGCACTTAAAACTGCACCTAATATAATAGGTAGAAATGCGCCTCCTTTTTGAATAATAACAGTTTTCCTCAATTTGTGTTTCCCTTTCGAAACTAGTTTTCGTAATGTGTCTTTATATTTGTTTAGTTTTGATTTATCTTTTGTTTCCAGTGGTATCTTCCCTTTTAAAACGTTATAAATACACTCACAAATAATATTAATTTCTTCATCTTCACAAGATTTTAGCAACGCTGTGCGATACTTTGGTTTAAGTAACTGCAGTGCTTCAAGTAAATGTTTATATGTGTGTACTCTTGGATGCATTATTTGGAACTGATTAAAACGTGTTGATTCTTGTCGTATTTAAACCCTTTCTTGGGAACATATACGGTACAATGCCCATCAAAAGGAAATATTTTAGTTTTAAAACGACATATGTCATCGGTATTTTGCTTCAGATCAATCATAAGGTAACCATGAGCATCTTTAGTGGCATCTTTGTAGGCTTCATCTACAAATTTTGGGTTCTCCGGATAAACTTGTCGTGACAAGTAGCGAATTTGTGTTTTATCCCTCGGGTTTTTGAAGTATACAATATAGCTGGTATTCAATGAAATATCACGTTGTCCTTTGCCTTGATGAAATATGTTTTGAGTAATATAAAAAACACTTAAGTTTCTATGGTGACTTCCTTTTGTAAAAATATCAACGATTCGTCCATCCGATTCTCTCATCAAGTCATCAATTATGAGAAGCTTGGGCTTTTTTCCATCAAATAAAGTAAAATCTGGTATTCCTTGGCTATAATTTACATTTTCCAGATTGTACAAAGGTTGCATTTCATCATAACACCAAATAATTTCATCAAATTCAACATTACATACTTCTTTTGCATTGTTTAAAAAATTGGTAACAAACTGAGTTTTACCACACCCACTTGGACCCGCTACTATTGTAGTGAAAGGGTGGTTAAAATGAATCATTATAAATTTTCAAATATGTGTGTTCATTTGTTAACGGATTGACTTCAAATGAGAAAATTTCTAGACCATAGCTTTTTAAATAAATTTGGTAAAAAAAAAAAAATGGTGACAAATAAAAAAATAACAAAAATTTTGCTAAATATTTTTTAATATTTATATTATTCTAGATAAATCACATAAAAATTTACAAAAACATATTTTTTGCCAATAATTTTATTGCCAAAACAGTTTGTTAAATCAAAATAATAAAAAAACATCTTAAAATACAATATTATGTACAAAAAATAAATATGAAAATTGAATGTTCCGTGTATTTTTTTTTTTTTTTTTTTTTTTTTAAGATTTATGAGGTATTTTATAATGACCCCACGCAAGAGTATCCGAAGTGTTTTTCAATAAATATCGTTTTGTGTCGTTGTAAGATAATGATATTTTATTGACATTTTGCGTAAATAAAACATGTTTTATTGATCGGAATCGTAACATTTGAGCATGTTGTATATTTCTATCAAATAAACAACTTTTATAGTCGTTAAGGGTTAATTTTTTGGTAACACACTTGTTTATTCCTTTAGCTTTGGATATAATACCACTATTTTGAACATCTAAGGCATACATTTTTGATCTAAGACCAACAAACTCTTTCAAAATTTTGCCATTATTTTCGTCTTTAAAAAAACCTAACCTCTTTTTATTTAGTAATGGTAAACCATATGCATTATTGGGTGGGTAATCAGATGTATCATAATACAAGTTCAGGTCAGATTTAATGTCCTCATAAAAGTTAGCAGTGTATATTTCATATATTAAGCTATCAGTATCCGTGTAAAGAAGCTTGAGATTTTCCACATATTTGTATTTCATATAGTTGTAGTGGAATTCGTACATTAAAGTTTTCGATAGATCTAAAATGCAGAATCCAAGGTAAATTGGTTTGTTATAAAAGATTTTTGTTTTTTTCAATTGCACAGCAGCTAAATTCTCGGAAAATATGGATAAACTATGAAATTCTGGTTTAGCTATTAAGGACTGTACTCCTTGGGATTTTCCGCGATTTTCCCAGTGGCTTAATAATTTAACATTCACACGTTTCGTGACATTTTCCATTGTTTTACCAAAAACAGAATTATTCATAAGTTTAAAGAAATCTTTTTCAAAATCAGACGTCGCCAGCGAACGCATTCGGGTATTCAAATCTATGTAACTTTTTAACCAAGTAGATTGTTTGAACTTCAACACACGATGGATTTTCACTAAACGCAACCCATTTTTTAAACATTGTTTAAGATTTCTGTAATGTAATACATAATTATATTTATTATTTAAATTGGGAATCAACTTTTTTTCTTTAGAATCACCTAGACATACATTTTCTGGACAGAACGGTAAATCTGAATGAGAGTCATGTAATTCCTTGGGGTACTCTAGATCAACTTCTAATATAAACCCATATTCAGCATCGTCTGAAACATTGAAATCGGTATCTTTATTTACCCATTCAAAATTACCAGACGGAAGACATTGTGACATAGCCCACCCATAGAGATTATTTGCGTCTAAGTACATGAGAAAAGATGAAGGAATATTTTGATCATAGTCTTCCATAAATTTATTATTTGCTTTTGCATGTCTGTTGCTACATTGGGAAATCCCTCCTCGAATGTTTTTCGCTATAAAAGCTATTTTGTCGACATCTGTTAAAAGTTCTAAACTTATTTTGGTAGTCCTCAACATCGAATCAAAAGAAATTCCAGGGGCGGTATAATAATGGGCGGGATCTAAACCATATGTCTTAAGACACACATTTCTAAAATTTTCAAATATGTCAGTTAGTAATAAAACATCTGTTTTCAGATAAAGATTGGAATAATCCCCCATATTTTTGCATTGGAAATGAGACCAAATATCTTGAGCATGTAGGAAATCGTTTTCGGAAATGTGACTGTCAGTGAGAGAACTATAGAATTGATCCTGTGTAGGAAGCGAAGTTAATTTCAGTGAATCATACGAAGTCATGTACTCATATGGATAGACTCCCTTCCGTATTAGACGTTTAAAGTCTTCTTCACGTGGAAAGTTCAATTTCAATTCGTAAAATTGGTCAGTAGTCAAGTTTTTAGCTAATTTATCCAAGCTACTCGACATAAATTTAAGAGAATCGACAAATCTCAATTTTACAACACGATTATTCACTTGTAAAGACTTAGAAAACGAAATGTACTTTTCTTTATTTTGTGGGATTAGTTCTATGTCACCATCTTCAAGACCAAGACCATGTACAATAAAATGACTATCGTAATTGCTCAAATTATGGAAAAATACAGGTACAAAATTGGGTGGTTTGTATTTTTCAGAACAAAATTTATGTGCAACGCCCTCGTAAAGCCCAGTATGATAATTATAAGAAACGGTTGAGTCACCATTCAAATTTCTATCACAAATATAACAAGCATGGCTTTGCATAATGTCTTCCTTATTAGCATCTGTTAGAGGGAAAGAAGTTTTAGCAAACGCATTACTTTTACAAATAGTTTCTAAATCTTCTTTTATGACTTTCATAAAGGTTTTTGCACAGTCTTCACCTGTATATGTTCTGTACACAGATAACTTGTCATTATAAGAACACTTAATATAGTAACCGAAGCTATATACTTCATGTTTTTGAATATTGGTAGTAGAAGATGTACTGGGGTTGTTAGAACAGGATTCAATTGGATTTAAAAATGCCTCAAAATCAGCGTATACAACAAAAGGTACTCTTAATTTTCGTTCATAATTATTAAAAGTAACTTGATTCGATGGTACATATTCGTTAAACCAATTTCTTGTGTCTTCTTTTTCAGATGGTAAGTTTGTGCATACGTGGAAGCAGTCGTTTTTTTGATGTTGGTTTAGTCTCTCGTGTGATGTAAAATTAATTAAGCAACCATCGCAAATATGAAGAGCATGTTGTGCATTTGACAATTGCTTAGACACTAACCTCGATAAATTTTTGATAAAACAATAATGTCCTTGGTTATCTTTAGTTATATACAACAAGTTTAAGTGATTCGACTTTTTTAATTTAGTTAAGTGTAGTGGGCCTATAACATCGTGTTTCTTGTTTTGAGAGTTGTACTCGAGACCAAATACATTAATGCTAATATCATTATTTTTTTCAAATTTATGGATATCTCCCAATTTAAATGGAAAAGTTAAATTTTCAAAGTTTAATTTATCCTTATGTAATATGTATGAACTGACCATATTTGAATGACTTTTGGGTTCGTATAAACCAGACAATACAGCCCATCGAAAACACTCATGGTCATTGTTTTTTACATTAATAACCGCTTTTTTATTCTTTATATCACGAGGTAATTCGATAAAAGAAGAGCCGCGTAATGGATTATATTTGTTAATATTGAGATCGATATGATTAAATGTTACTAAACTCCACCCACTATCTTTTCTTTCAAAGTTTGACAACCTTATCACAATTTCATTTACTAGAGATGTAAAAACAGCAGCTTTATCAGTGCTGATATCAACAATATTATTACTTAATTGGAAATCAAATGTATTATTTAATTGTTTGGTATCTTGTGTAAAATTTGCATTAAGAATAAAATTTACTTTTAAAGCGTGATGTTTGTTAAGTGAACGATCTAATAATGTAAAGATCTTATCCTTGTGTTTTAGTAAAATAGTTTCGGGATCAAGAGGTTGGTGATCCATTTCATTAAATAATATTCTGTAAGTAGCGACTCTGTTTTTGAATGCATTTTCAATTAATTGGACATTAACATATTCACTATCGGATCTCAACACATTATTTTTGTGAATATTACTATTTAAATGGTTGCCAAAATATCTTTTTGACACGAACTTTTTACATACCGAACATTCAATTTCAGAATTATTTTTTGTACTTACATTGACATCGGATAATGGTTCTTCGCTTGAGGATGTAGACATATCACGACTGTTGGAAGGGTAGTTTCTCTTCACTGGTACTTCTGCACCCGTACTTGTAGCTGTCCTTTTTCTCCCCCGTCCTACTTGGTTAGATCTGTAAAAGAAAAAGTAAAACGTTAGTATTTAATAGAATATTTAAAACTTCAAAACAATGATTAAATTATTATCATTATACTAACTTAAGTTTTTTCGACATTGCTGGCAATACGCCTGCATTGTTAAAACCCCATCAATGACATCTGATGACAAATTATGCATCGACTTATTGATATGCCCATCACACGGTGTGTAATAGGGTATAATATCTTCATCTTCCAAAAGCGCCTGAGGTAATTGATTGTCAATATACCACAATCTTATGTTTCTATGAAACACTTTTAAAATGAATCCTTTGCTTAAAACTGCAATTTTGTCGTGGGTTAAACTAGTTCCCATATGAAAGTATCCAAGCACCATTTTTAAAACAGTATTTTGTACAATACACAGACACAGTACTAGCACAAACACAGTAACTGGAACAATGAATGATTTCTAAACCAGAGACGTCGCTTATAAAGAACCTTCCAGGATCCCCACCCAACAGAGAACAATGAAACTGAACCATAAAAAGGCAACAACTCAATGACAATGGACAATGGTTTTGTACAAGTTTGAACAAGAATAAACTGTTTAAATTGCATGTCTAAATATACAAGTACAATATCAATAAACAATATAACAGGTTGGAACAAGAGTACTCACCCTTGACTACGCAGCTGGCTTAGTAATTCCCCGATCTCATACATTTCTTGGTCATTTTCAATTTCTTCGCATAGCCTGACGAGCTCGGAATCGTAAACATCACAGCTTAAACAATCCATCGTGAGATGTGTCTAAGAAAATAGTGATTACATTACAACAAATTTTCACCTTAAAATAACAAACGTACCTTAGTGATTTTATATTAAAGGGTAGAGACTTATACATTTGCAAAGGGAAATAGATCAATATGATTAGGCTACAAAACAAATTACAACATGTGGTTATAAAACGAGTCTTAACAATTTTGAATAACAAAAAGTTGTTGTTTAAGCAGTAAGAAATATATAATACTAGTAGTACACAAGGGTATGTTATAAAATATTATCTAATGTCTTATATAATAAATACAGTTTTAACCTAGTATTAAAACTACACACACTTAGTTTACTTTTTCGTATTGTTTATAAAATATTTCACGCAAGTGTCCTTTGAAGCTATGTCTTTCGTCATATTGTATATCACATCACGGACAGTCTCAAGCTGTGGATCTTGCTCAGTTGAGATGTAAGATTTTAATCTCACATCAGCGTGCTTCCAGTGCTCTTCTGGTGCGATGTTCCTCACTTTTTCAAGATCGTATATTTCTATTTTAATAAGGTGTGATGCATACGCAGCATCGTCTTTACCCGAAGATAGGTAAGCAACACCGGTATGGGAACTTTGCGACACACTGGAAGATCTCTTCACTGGTTTCACTTTTTTCTGCGGTTTTTCAAAGAAACTCTCGATACTGTTTGCAGGACGTTTCTTCGCTATGGCTTGTTTCACTTTAAAACCGAGTGTGCCTTCTTCATCACTCCCTGAATCATCATGTTCAGGTTCAGGGTAATAAAAATTCTTGAAAGTGTTTTCCGTGAACTGAAACAATATTCAACAATAAGTTATACATCCGATTAACACACTTAACAAGTAGCACGATGAACACAAGTTACAGAAAAAACACTGTTAAACAAATAGTACATAAAAATACTACATACATATTTTATAAAAAATAGTACATACTTACATTTGCCATATCTTATAAGCACTGTAGCACGATTCAACACTATGTCACTGTACACTGAGAGAGCTCTGGTAACAAGCACGACTCGGTTCGGAATACTTATTGATCGTCACTGTCCATCGGCTTTTATAAGGATGTGACAATAGATTACCGTTAAAATCACGTTTCGACTAGTTTGTACCGCACCCAACAGCCACCAACAAACAGTAATAAAATGTATAATAGACTTTCGAATCTTTTGATGATTCGGAGAAGAAACCTGTCATAAATCTTTACAAACAATATGGACCCAACAAACAAATTAAAAAATCAACGAGTTTAGTTCAGCCTACTACAAATACACGTTAGTACAAGTTACAAAGTTTATTCAGGTATTTTCTTAAGCATCTATTCAAGAACATAATATTTGGCGAAATAAATAAATATGCAAAAATAGAACTCGTATTTTTAACTTACAGCTAAAATAAGTTAGTATAGTTTTGAAGCAGTTATTACTGTATAAAATACCGCATTACTATTGTAAGATTAGATTCGTATTATCCTTATGCTACATGCAATATTTTTACATAGAACTTCCTCATTTTTGAAGTCGGTTATTACAAAAAAGAGATGAAAGTAACATTGAGTACGTAGTCAAATTTATGCAAGGTTAGGTTAGGTTAGAACAGCGTTCTTAAGACCAAAACAACTGTGCTGTGCTCGTAGCTAGTTTTAAGTAGGTAAGTACATATATAAAGCAGTTCTTCAAAATTAGTTTTCGAAGTTAGGTGATAGTTAGAAGTAATGTTAAGTTGAACAAGATAAAAAATATAAATAGAACAACGTTCCAAATGCAGCATATGCAGTGAGTAACAAAAGACATACTTTGAAGTAAGGCTACCTGAAGTTAAGTAGTCAAGTAACGTATCCTGCGTTAGCTGGGCGTAGTCCTGTAGCTTAGGTTAGGTTAGGTTAGAATTGTGATCTAGCATAGGTTAGCTTAGATTAGTGATACGTACACCGTAGCACACATCACGTAGTAAGAAACCTTGGAGTAAAGAGACGATGTGAGACAGGCTGGGTTGAAACAGCGATTCCAATAAGAACCAAGGTGGCGGACCTAGTCTGATAGTTTAGGTATGAGATGTTTAGGTATTTGTCCAGCTTTACCTAAAGAATGTTCTTAAAAGATGTATACCGTTTGCAAAGGAAGTTGTAGACAGTTGTAGCCAAAGAGGGAAACAATAGTAGACCGTAATAAAAGTGAGCTCGGCGTCCGAGAGGGCAATAAAACCCGAGCTCGGGTAGACAATAGAAAAGGGTCGATGGGTCGGGGAAGGTGTTGCATTGTTAGCGTAGGACGTTCTGTAAGTCCTGACAGAGCTGTCTGAGCGTCCTGGGACCTATTCCAAACGCTCTAAGTAGGGGGCTATTTTTTTTTTTTTTTTTTTTTTTTTTTTTTTTTTTTTTAGGTTTGGTGGTCCGTCAAATCCGCCCTGGATACCGCCCATCAGGCCCGTCCGCCCTGCCCCAGTATCGGGGAATACCTACTACTACTGTCATAAATCTTTACAAACAATATGGACCCAACAAACAAATTAAAAAATCAACGAGTTTAGTTCAGCCTACTACAAATACACGTTAGTACAAGTTACAAAGTTTATTCAGGTATTTTCTTAAGCATCTATTCAAGAACATAATATTTGGCGAAATAAATAAATATGCAAAAATAGAACTCGTATTTTTAACTTACAGCTAAAATAAGTTAGTATAGTTTTGAAGCAGTTATTACTGTATAAAATACCGCATTACTATTGTAAGATTAGATTCGTATTATCCTTATGCTACATGCAATATTTTTACATAGAACTTCCTCATTTTTGAAGTCGGTTATTACAAAAAAGAGATAAAAGTAACATTGAGTACGTAGTCAAATTTATGCAAGGTTAGGTTAGGTTAGAACAGCGTTCTTAAGACCAAAACAACTGTGCTGTGCTCGTAGCTAGTTTTAAGTAGGTAAGTACATATATAAAGCAGTTCTTCAAAATTAGTTTTCGAAGTTAGGTGATAGTTAGAAGTAATGTTAAGTTGAACAAGATAAAAAATATAAATAGAACAACGTTCCAAATGCAGCATATGTAGTGAGTAACAAAAGACATACTTTGAAGTAAGGCTACCTGAAGTTAAGTAGTCAAGTAACGTATCCTGCGTTAGCTGGGCGTAGTCCTGTAGCTTAGGTTAGGTTAGGTTAGAATTGTGATCTAGCATAGGTTAGCTTAGATTAGTGATACGTACACCGTAGCACACATCACGTAGTAAGAAACCTTGGAGTAAAGAGACGATGTGAGACAGGCTGGGTTGAAACAGCGATTCCAATAAGAACCAAGGTGGCGGACCTAGTCTGATAGTTTAGGTATGAGATGTTTAGGTATTTGTCCAGCTTTACCTAAAGAATGTTCTTAAAAGATGTATACCGTTTGCAAAGGAAGTTGTAGACAGTTGTAGCCAAAGAGAAATATAAAAGAGGGAAACAATAGTAGACCGTAATAAAAGTGAGCTCGGCGTCCGAGAGGGCAATAAAACCCGAGCTCGGGTAGACAATAGAAAAGGGTCGATGGGTCGGGGAAGGTGTTGCATTGTTAGCGTAGGACGTTCTGTAAGTCCTGACAGAGCTGTCTGAGCGTCCTGGGACCTATTCCAAACGCTCTAAGTAGGGGGCTATTTGTTTTTTTTTTTTTTTTTTTTTTTTTTTTTTTTTTTTTTTTTTAGGTTTCGTGGTCCGTCAAATCCACCCTGGATACCGCCCATCAGGCCCGTCCGCCCAGCCCCAGTATCGGGGAATACCTACTACTCCTATCCCTTTCAATACCGCTGATGATATGGCGATGGCGATAGACGGATAGGTAGGTACCTATATAAAATATTCTTGTGTCCACCGGATGTCTCTACACTACATAGGTAGGCCTAGAGTAGCGTGCGTATATAAAAAAAAACGAGACCAAGGAACGCAACAGGGCACTTTTCAACCGATAGGTATCATATAAGGAGAAGTTCTCAAGTCTACAATAACTTATATATATGTTTGTTGGTGGACACTTTAGAAATTTATACGTTTTTTAACGTATGCACTGCAGAAGTCAGTACCTATTACCTGTTGTTGGTACGTAATTTTAGGTATCACTCTGCTGTTGTAATTTTGTTAATGCGTCAAATTTAACATTTGAATACAAGATACTTAACTATATTTATTAACAATCTTCAAACAGAGTTCCAGAGCAAATGTCAATTCCACCCTTAAATGGGAATCTCATTTATCAAATACTTGCATCAAATTAGTTTTTCCTTTGTCTCCCTTCCCGTACCGTATATCTTACTACCCTTAGCCGAGGGAGGATCCTGTTTTTAGATCTCGTGTTATAAAAACAATCCTGTTTTTTTAGGTCGATTAAAAACTTCGACCCACGTATTTAAACATTTTAAAGTCCTTACGTTACCGTTACCGACCACGTACGCGTTACGCATAAGTATGCGTTCGGTAACAGTACCGTGCCGTGCACGATGCACGACCATTCGTGCAGATAAAACCACGACCGATAGCGTTTATCTCTACCACATTCGGTCTGGTATCTTGGTCAAAATGAGGGCAAATTTTCAGCTAGATCAAGCAAATAAAAACCGGCCAAGAGCATGTTGGGCCACGCTCAGTATAGGGTTCCGTAGTTGCCCATCCTTCACAATAGACGGCCTTAAAACAGCGGTTTTAAGCCCGAGGTTTAAATTACGAGAAAGTTTTCAAACTCCACAAAAAGTTGTAAACGCCAAAGTAGCTGTAATTACTTATTACCTTTTGGAAGTTATTCATTATATGCGCCATATTGAGCGGAATGTTTTAATAAATAGTAATAAAATAATAAAAATCGTTTATTTCAGAAATTCAGATTCCATATTCGTAACTTACGCCACTTACGTCATTTTAAAGAAAATTATGAAATTTTGCGATAACTCAAAAACGGATCGGCCGATTTTATTCAATATAGTTTTTATTGAAAGTACTTATAAGGCTTCATTTTCATGAATTTTTCCATATTTTTTTGAGCCGTGGTTGAAAAGTGACAGGGGTCGCTATTTTTTGGATTTCCGGAGCGAATATTTACAAAGCTGCTGACTTCATCAAATTTTTAAAAGATCTATTCAACGCCACACACTATTGGAACACACTGTTGGAACGAAAAAAAAAAAAACCCCGACTTTAAGTATACGAGGTACCCGAAAAAAAAATTTTTTTTAATTTGTATTTTACCGTTTTGTCGGCGTGATACCTACACATAACATACTCATACCAAATTCCAGCTTTTTAGTACTAATGATCACGGAGCTAAGCCGCAGACGGACGGATAGACAGACATGGCGAAACTAAGGGTTCCTAGTTGACTATGGAACCCTAAAAATTGATGATATGGATAATCTCACGTAAAAAGAGAGGTATCAAACTAATTGTCTGCACAATGAGTTTGACAACGCTCTTTTTAAGTCAGATTATGTATCAGAAGGAATTGAACGTCGAGGTGACGGTGACGGGTAACAGGGAAGGTGGAGGAAGAAAACATATTATGTTGCGCCGACCCCAAACAATTATCATTAAGAAAATTATCCCTGAAGAGTTATATAATAGGAGTTTTTGTAGCTATATAATACTCTCCAAGCCGTGTTCGCCTACAGTGACTACTTTCCTACAAATTAGTATGAGAGCGACGCTGGTGAGCTCTCTGGTGGCTGACATAGCCGATTTTAGCCATGAAAGAATACTTATCCATAGGTATTATCTATGTTCATTGTTCAGCTTGTTTTTCGTTGTAGTTTTGGCCTGTTACGCAATAGTGTGTTGTTAATGATTTCAGGGTTTAGCTTTCCATAGTTCCGGTATATGTAGTGCAAAATCTTTGTGACTTGTGAAATATAGATTAAGTGTGTTATATTTGAACCGTATTCCAGTATAGAACGTTGGTATTTTTAGCTAGGGCCAAATGAGATTTCTTCATCTATGATGCAACAAAATTTGAGCCTTAATGATACCATCGATTTACAGAAAACGAGCGGTCATATCTACCGTGCTAATGAGGTAATGAGGAGAACGTTACAGACACATGTCATGTTCGTTTCTCTGAATAGCGGACCAAACCTTCACGTAATGAGCGCGTTTCATGCCCTCAACAAACTTACGGTATTTGCCCCAGAAAAAACTGTCTGCACAATGTTACATTTGGGTTGACTTTTCAGAAAGCGCATAATTCACGAGAACTGGTAACTCTCACGGTTAATTTGCTTGAAAGTTTTGTCTCGCATTCTGGTTACTGTCAAGCCTTTTTTGCGATCCCTCTACCTGCGTCACTTGAGTTTTTTTGTCCGAGGGCAGTTGTATAATCTTTCCGAAACGTGACTTTATCGTTTCTGCTTATACTTTTTTTTAAATTTGTACCTGCTGCTTATTATCCCAAATGCTTTCTGGGAATAAAAATTATGCCTATTTGGGTTTGAATTTCTGAATGAACCACTTAAGTTCATTATCATTTACTAATGCAATAATTCATTAGCAGGCCACTAATTAAATACAAAGTCCGCATTCTTTTGTTTTATTATACCTACTCATGCAGTTACTTCCATTCAAATATTAACGCAATTGGTAATTGAACGCACGATTGATGTCACTACATGTGCAAATACGAAATGTGAGAATGATAAACAAGATCCGAATATCAGTAAGCATTGATGACTGTAAAATAAAAAATCTTGATAGTTTACATTACCTACATTACGTTGAACATCTTTGTTAATATTAGACCAATATTTTAACAATTAATCATGCAGGTATTATAGCAAAGTATTACTCGGTGAGTTCCCGCGAGAGAGATAGTCTCGTGATTTATTCATCATCATATTATCATACAATACCTGCTTACGTGTTTAGGTTTGATCCCTATTAGACCACTAAAGTGCATTTGGCACCACAACTAGAGTTCGAGAGAAATCGACCGAGAAAGTGACGCCCGTGAAATGATCCGCGAACATGCATACCCTGGAAATGCTAAAACGCCACACTGTTATACAATTTGTAATGTAAACGAGGTCTTTACTACGTAATAGTATTTTAAAGTCGCACAAAGATCGCACGGATGCCCGAGAAGATACTTTCTATTGGCTTAGTGATCGGCTCTCGTTTGGACATCGTCCATGGTATGCATTATGCAAAGATCAAAGAAAGTTTCACGCCAAAAGTGAGAAACTTTGTGCTATCCAATTTCTTAACATTACGTAAGTATACTAGACAAACTATAGATAGGTTTGCACCTTTGCATTTAAACGTGGCTTATTCAATGTTAAGTCCAATTATAGAAAATAAAATAAAAGATATACTTTTATCATACAATTTGCAAACTTGGACTTGGACAAAAAGAAGACATGTAGAGCGCCTAAAAGGGCATACTACTTACGGAGTCATACATTCTCATCTTGTTGCTTCTGTTTCGCACTTAATAAAAAACGTTTGCACATAATAACAAACTTGGTGAAATGGATTCTGTAGAAAAAGTTGAATTCTTAGTTTGAATCATTAGCTTTGCATAAGGCATTGGTACAAGCGTTTAAGCTATAGATGGACTAATGAAAGCTACTGACGTTCAAATCGACTGTCGGTGACTGCATATCAGATCAAACGGCGCCTACTGAATTACATTATCCAGTCATCCTGGCATGGAAATCGTGACAAGGATCTTAATAACCAAAAAGTACACCGACACGACACAGGAAGAGCAGGAATTAGTAAGCTCGAGTTTGTTTATTATCATACCTGGGAAGGGACCGGATGTAATGTTTGTTATTCACGTTAAAAATAACGCATCTGGGGTGAAAAAAGTTTGTAACTTTGTATGTCCTATTAATACTTATCTTGAACCGGCTCCGAGTAATTTGTTGTATGCTTTCTCTTCTGCTTGATTTAATGAAGCTAAGTTGAATTTGGTGATGGGCAACACAGCTGTTGCCGTACCAAAGCTCGTTAACCCAGGTAAGTTAATAGATTGCTAACTAGTTATTTATATCGACGTAAACCTACATAAACACAATGCAGTTAATTTAATACACGCCGAAATGCAGTGTTACCACTAATTTTACCGAGAATTAAGTTTGAACGAGTTTTCGAATACCTAATCTATACCTATACCTAATCTTGTTTAATTGATGCGATAAACGTGAGTGTGTAGATACTTTAATGACTATGCTCCAAATAATGTGGTTCAACATGTTAAATTTCATGAGAATTTACAGATGATTCCAACGTTATGGTAAGTTTGTGAATGGAAAAAGACGAATTCGACATACCTACAAGTTATGCACCACGTATGAAATCTGTATTGCACATCTCGCATAACAAACCAGAAATATACAAAGAGAGAACATTATTATTAGGCAGTTTAGCGATAAGAGTGAAAAGTTGTCTTGTACATTTATATGTTTTCAGTGTATTACAATTAGGTTGTCGAATAAATATATATTGGCAACGTCTTACCCAGCCCAGTTGTGAATGAGCCTCAGAAATGATTTGTTCGACAAAAAGACTCCTTGGGTGGTCTAAAAAAGGCCACCACGTAGGTAATGAGAAACGTTTTATTTCCATCCTATACAAGCGGAGATTTTATTGCTATAGATTGTCTAATTTGTGTTTATGGCTTACCTTATGGTAAATATATCAGTATAAAACTACCACGAATATTCCATAATAATGTGTAGTGTGTGTGACTTTGGGAAAGTACAACATAAGCAGAATATTTAAAGTCCTAAAATACCTTAAAAGAGACAAACCGGTAAATTGGTTCTGTGGAGGACTCACTCTGATATGGTATGTATCGTATTTGAATCACAATCAGTTATTAGTCTTAGCTGAGAGGCGGCGTTTGCGTTTGACCTCGGGATACTTTCATTTGATACTCAATTCAACTGAAATTAATTGTTTGAAAGTTTGAAACGCCACACTCCTTAGGCATTAGCGCTAGTAATTTAAGTATTCATTTTTTTTATTAGGTGATGCGTGATGTTGTCACTAGACTAGAGGTGCGTCAACAATAGCTAATTAAAATACAGCAACCTGCTTTCTTCGGCCTGGTGTCACCCACTTCTCATGGTTTCCGTCGATGCCTACACTTTTTTGTTCTATCCGCTTTCTTACGGGCAGATAATTCGTGCTTAGTGTCGAAATCGACGGAAGTATCGAATTACACATGTACCTGTAATTTAGTACTTCGTTTAAATTGTGGATTTGGTGTCAGAACATCACGCAAAGAAATGAACATGGTGCAATTCGCTCTTACAAATAGATAGCGTCCGTATAGTCCTAGTGGTTTTGCGACACCCTATTGATAGCATTTGTTGCTAGTTATGTATTTCGCATATTAGACGTGTACGTGTGGTAACACGTAAACTGTCGTTTGCTTGCCCAAGTCGCGTGCGGATATTGCAGTCAAGCGTCATTGCGGCAAATAATGGAGGTGTAGCGTCTGGGGGAGGTTACAGTTTCTCGGGCAGAAAGGAAACTTAACCACATGTGGTCGAGGAAGTGACTAGTCGTTCTAAGTGATGACACTAACAATTTTAAAATAGCCCTGTACATGATAAGAGCTCATGGCATTGCTGACTTTGCTATTAAATAAGGTTGTACAACGTGTACACCAGTAGCACCGCATGCCGTCATCAGTCATTACACAGAGCATTATGTTATCTACGAGTTCTACGATATGACGTAATAACATGCACCGATGAACTTCCTTGTTAAACATTGTCGTTTATATTATAAGCATAAAGGGTGCATATTTGGAGTATCTCCGGAATCCGAACCAAAAGAAGACACTTTAAGAGTTTTAACGATTGAAATGTGTAAAGCCTATCAGTGTGAATCGTGAGTCGTGACCCTAAAAACATGCTATAATACTGTTATAGGCTGGCACTAACACTATTTGCTTCGCTTCTAAAGTTACTTAATATTTCAGGTACTTACCGAATCGTAATAAAACAATGAAGTTTAAGCTTGAAAGTGTAACTAATCTTTCATCATTTATATTGCTTTCACGATCTGACGTGTACCTAACCATCGTTTATTTTATGGCTTTCTGGACTTTCACTGTATGCTCTGAACTTCATTAACGCGTGTTACCTTCATTAACCTTTAGTCCATGTTCATTGATTACAGAAATTAGAGTAACTTGCTGTAACGCGTTTTTTGGAATAGGTAATTACAATTTTTTTACAAAATGCCATCGACTGATTTGTTGGTATTGGTAATCACGAGGAAACATTAATTAAGTTTTAAATTGTTTTTATGAAGTTCTCCTACTTCCGTGGAATTCAGTCTCTATTCGCCTAACTAGGCATTCATATTGTCCAAATTTTCAGGTCAATGCCGTTCATATTTTGCTTTGAATGACCTACTTTTCATTGGAAGTCCTAATTAGTTATTATTATACATAAAGGCTGATTTAGACGATGCCAATTTTGAGACGCCTAAATTACGGCGCCAGTGATTACCGCACAGCACACCTCCGACCGTTTAGACGATGACTATGTTCAGCCGCCTAAATCTCGCCGCCAGTCGTGTTTACACGGTGCTTTTTTTCAGTACCAGTCATTAGTGGCAGCGAGAGACGCGGAGGGGGGGTCACTGGCGCCAAAAAATAGGCTCGTGTTCTATTCCGCGCCAGCGCTGGCATGCGGCGAAAAAATGGCGCGGAAAGTGTTTACACGGTGCCTTTTCGAGGCGCCGTAATTTAGGCGTCTCAAAATTGGCATCGTCTAAATCAGCCTTAATGTTTACCATTCAGTGTCTCTAACAACAATTTATCTTTGTCTATCATTTCTTCACACAGCGCGGTGTCTCATGATTGTGCCATTTGCTGCGCATTCGCTTTCTGAGTCTTGAATTGTAAATCTAAATCGAAAACATTTTTGATAATTAGTAGTAAAGTTTATATTTACAAATATTTTCCGCATAAAAACTAATGTGAGTTAAAAGTTGATTCGTGTATTGTACAAATTGTTAACTTTGACTATAATTGACGACAACATCAAAATTTCATGAGCATCTAAGCAGGAATATTAACGTCGAAAGGCTATCAACACAACACTAACTTACGATGTCTGTAATAGGTGTATTAAACTCTAGAAAAACTGCCATTCTTGCTAGCGGATGTGCTTCTATATCTTCAGCATCCACTTCAACATAATCGCCACGTGTTGGCACATTGATTATACTCATATAGCTAATACTAGACTCATTCCTTCGCGTGACTTCGGTCCCGTGGTCACGTGTTAGAAACTTGTCATTTGCACGACAATATAGATACGCTGACTACTATTATCTGTTATAGACGAATTACGAAATGCATTTATTGAGTAATTTGCGATAAAAACGTATGTGATTGAATGCGTGTTTTGCTTTTTGTTATAAGATATTTCTTGGCACGATCTTAGACATATTATTGTAGTGACACTAAATAAAGCGACGAAAAGTGATTTCATTCTACTCAATTATCATTTTAATCATATTCATAGTAAACATTTGGAGCTTTTGGTTTCTCTTTCTTCATGAGTCATGAGTAGGTTACTTAAATTCCTTTAAAAAATTGGGCAAGTGCGAGTCCGACTCGCGCATGAAGGGTTCCGTTTCCGTACCATAATCTATAACAAGTTTGTTATATGGGAGCCCCCCTTAAATATTTATGTTATTTTATTTTTAGTATTTGTTGTTATAGCGGCAATAGAAATACATCATCTGTGAAAATTTCAACTGTCTAGCTATCACCGTTCTTGAGATACAGCCTGGTGACAGACGGACGGACGGACGGACAGCGAAGTCTCAGTAATCTAGGGTCCCGATTTTACCCTTTGGGTACGGAACCCTAAAAAGGTAAGTCGGTGGAGCTAGCGATAATGTGAAATTATCAACAAAAGCTACCACTTTGTCGCTTACCATAAGGACGTGTTGTTAGGTTATTATAAAGATGCAAATAAATTTCGTCTTTATGATAAGCGATAAAGTGGACCCTTTCGATTGAAAACATCAAATATGAGAGCATTATTTAAAGGTGAACAAAATAGTGTTAAATTACATTGCGGCAGATGACCGGCAACATGATCCACGGCAGGTGCGAGCTATTTTTGTTTCACGACCGTTTTACCTCAACTATATAAACGCTGATATTAACATTTGTTAGATCGCAGGGAACATAGCAATTAGGGAATAATTAATTGCTACCTTTGTAAATTAGATACCTATTATTACCTTCAATTGTTCTATTTGTGTCTTCTGCAGTGTCAGTTGCGGTCAGGCTGTCTCATATCATTCCTTCAGAGCTAAAATTGCAGATAGGGTTGCCACTATTTAAAAATGAAATTCGGAATTTTTTGCACAACAGGCTCACGTCAATGGGGCCGGCTTGATCCTGCATCATGTTTCTGTTTTATTCTCAATATAATATGTAACTTTTATAATTTTATCGCCAAATGTACTGTTGTCCAATGCACAACAATTGAAGTAGTACAGATATGCTGGTATGTTATATGCACTCATATGCAGACTTACTTGAGACGTTTACAAGTGTAATTAATTCTAGGTAGTGATTAACGTCCAATCACATCCTCTTCTCAACATCAACACTAACTTAGGATAAGTTAGTCGTTAGCAAATAATCATCATCTTGAACATAAACAAAACATATATGTATCGCAAATTGCAGTGATCATTGACATTCATACCACTAAACGAAGACAACTAAAACATTTTCAGGTCTGGTGAATGTAGTAACGACAAAAATGACATTATGTTTTCATGACACATTAGAAAACTAGCGGAACGAATCAACTAACTTACATACTAAAGACAGATCATGAAAAATCTGGTGGCATAATCTTTAAGTGGGTACTGTACGTGAAATCTTAGAAGAACATTCGGGTTTATACCTGTCTCGTCGTTCATACGCGATCCAGATAAGAACCTCTCAGGTTTCACCTGAACCCGAATGTTCTTCTAAGATCTCAAACTGTAGGTTAGGTGGAAACTTCTTGACCAGACATGTCGCCAGACACATGAACGTGAGACCAAAAAGAAATCCATCTTGCACATTAACAGAACCACGCATTATTTAGTACAATTACGTACAAATTATCTTCGCCCTTCCCTGTCTACATATTTCCCTTGATTTTAAATCGTTGTTAATACTTACCTGATATCAGCTTCTTGCCGCAACTAATGTTTATCCATCGTTTCTTCTATATTTTTCTCATTTTCCTCGTTTTCAACAGATTTCTTCCTTATAAACAAGGTTTTCTGTTTCTGTTTTAGTCATGGATTCTGGGGTTTAACACCTTCATAGACATAGAACCATTTTGAAATTTGCACGCTGTGGCATAGAAAAATAATCATTTGTAGTCAAAAACGGCACACAAGGAGTTAGGCTGCATATAAACATCATGAGAAATTTGGCTGCATATTGTAAACATCATGAGAAATTTCCGTCTCTACATGTCTGTAATGGGAAGATAAAAGTCGCCGTCCGCAGACGTGGTGCCGTATCACGTAGGTCCGAATTTACGTCACTCGACGTCCTCGGATCTAGGTACTCGTATCGTATATAATCTCGATATTCAAATTTCCCCAAAAAGGTAGTAAAGTAAACGAAACGATATTACAAAACAAATATTTACCTCAGTCTATCTACAATCTACATCATACGATACCCGATGAGAGCTCCGTCGGTAATACAATAGTAGATTGTTAACCAAGGGTAGAAAGTTACCCATTGCACCCGAGATATTTCTGGCGCTCGAACGAAGTGAGAGCGCCAATAGTTCGAGGGTGAAATGGGTAATTTCACCCGAGTTAAACACTCTACTTTTCATTTCGACTGCGAGGAAAATAAAATACTACACTCTAAAGTCATGAGTGAGTTAAATTAATGTCCATTTTATTTTTAACCTATAATCAATAAAAGACATGGTATTTATATTTAATCTGCGTCCTGCTTTTTCTATTGCAAACTTTCATTATAATTATTTTTTATAGAAAAAAAAAGTTAAAATATACGTACCGCTAATATTAAAAAAAAAAAACAAATCCAATGGTTTAAATTTTGTTTTCTATATAAATGTATGATTCTATCAATAAAATGAGGGACAGAATTATATGTCAGTATTATAAATACAATAATACATATTTATATTTAATAATAATTGGATATAAATAAATATATCTAACCTTTGGAGATTTTTTTTAATGGCCACTTACCACGGCCGACTAGATTGTACCTAATTGAGTTGGTCACGACGTGCATCTAGATGGCAATAGTCTTTGACTCCGTGGCAATTAAAAAAAAATTACTTTCCACCCTAGGGATGGAAAAGCTATTTTCCACCCGGCTATCTACTCATGAAAATGACACTTTCCGAACAGGAGAGATGAAAAAGCCCATAATCGTTTGGCTCCCACACCCAAAAGGGGTTATGTTATATGGCAAAACTACGGCACTAGCGTCTTGTTATAAGATGTGCCACGAACACACACATACACACCCGGGGTGAAGAACTCGCACTTGGCATTGCAAGGTGAACGGGACGAGTCCCGACCGACGCACGCGCAGGTTATAATAATACTTACATATACCTCATATATAAGTATAGGTAGGTTGTTCCTATTGTTTGCATTTTGCGAAGAGGTTAGACTAACGTTTAATCGCCGACGGTTAAGCGGAATAATGACGCTATTAAAGTAGGTTCTCTTTAATGATGTTCTTGAAACCGTGAACATCTGTCTATTTCAGGTTTCTCTTGCTAGTGTAAATATGTAGCTCTTCATCCACCATTGGTCGACTTTTTCCCAGAAGAGCCAAGAGCATATGTATTCATTACACATTTGCCTTTGGGATTCCAACCCAGGACAGCATGCTTAGCAAATTATAAATTATAGAACCAACTTGGATAAACATGTCGTCAAATAAAACGCACTTGGATATTAACACGCAGTTTCTTAGACACGATTATGCTTTCTTACACCAACATGAGAATATAGGTATAATATATGTTAATAATGTTTTTCATAATCATAATTTTGAAATATTTTTGAGTTGTTGAATTGAATTTAAAAACACAGTTTAAAAGCAGCATCTATTCGTAAAGTTACAGTAGCTGCCGTAATACGAGTAGAAAAGATATCAACGGGCGTTACGTCAGGGCACGACCATGAAATCATATTGTGTCCGCAGCCGAAATATAATATACCATCGAATAAAAAAAAAACCGGCCAAGTGCGAGTCGGACTCGCGCACCGAGGGTTCCGTACAAACACTTTCCATCCCTAAGTGGTTAAGTTAAGTTTGCACCTGGTATGTATAGCGCCCCATATAAATTAGGTGCAAAGTTAGGTATTAAAAAAAAAAATTATGGTTTTCGTAATTATTCCTTTATCTATGCTATAAGACGTTGCTTCGTACCAAATTTCAAGATTCTGAGTTCACGGGAAGCACCCTGTAGGTTTTGATTCCCTTGCAAGTGTCGAAAATTTGCGGCATAAACGGCTGTATCTTTTGATTGCGTTGGCTTAGAAGTTTGATTTTTTCACAGCTTCAAGGGACAGTAGACCTGAGTAATTGATATAAATTTCAGCTTCATACCTCCACGCGTTCCTGAGAAAAAGGGTCTTGACAGACGGACAGACGGACAACAAAGTGATCCTATAAGGGTTCCGTTTTTTCCTTTTGAGGTACGGAACCCTAAAAAAGTATTTTAAATTCAACCGTTCTTATTGTTTATTTTTACGCGTTTCTAATAATTCTGTTGTTGACTAAGTTTTGTTAAAGTAATATTGATAGAAAAGTTGCCCCGAGCTCCAACGTAGCGTAAAAAATTGTGTAGAATATCTTTATCTTATTATGATTCTACGGGGTAATGGTGTATGAGTAAGGTTATCTTAGGTAAATTGCTACAACCTGAAAAAAAAACAACTTTAGAAACGGATACTCCTAGGGCTTTTAGTTGAAAGGCTGAACGTTTCTTCGCACTCACTAAGAAAGGTCGCGAGAGACGTCAAGAGGATTGAATGGAACAGGAGCCAGGCACTTTCACTCTCCTTTGTCGTGTTTATCCCGCATCTGTTCTACCTACTTAACTTCCGTCAACATATAGAAACATCTTACCCAAACGAAACAGAGTAACTAACAAGCAAGCGAAAGTCCCAGACAATGGTGACGAGTAATTACCGATCGTGGGACGCCGAGAAAGTGGCCAAAACCTCACATGTCGAGCATGTGTCGTGATTAGGTGAGGAATTGTCTCCTTTGCTTTAGAACTATCACTCCTCGTCTGGTAAAAGGCGATACGACGGAGATTCAAACCCAACACAGGACGCGATGCGTCTTAACAATTTTTTAGGGTTCCGTAGTCAACTAGGAACCCTTATAGTTTCGCCATGTCCGTCTGTCCGTCTGTCCGTCTGTCCGTCCGTCCGCGGCTTAGCTCTGTGATCATTAGTACTAGAAAGCTGAAATTTGGTATGAGTATGTGTATGTATCACGCCGACAAAACGGTGAAATAAAAACTAAAAAAATATGTTTTTTTCGGGTACCTCTGGTACACCTAAAGTGGGGGTGATTTTTTTTTTTTCGTTCCAACCCTAGTGTGTGGGGTGTCGTTAAATAGGTCTGTTAAAAATAATAGGGGTCTCCAAACATTACTTTTTGATAAAGTCAGTAGTTTTGTAAATATTCGCTCCGAAAATAAAAAAAATAGTGTCCCCCCCCCTCTAACTTTTCAACCACGGGTCAAAAAAATATGGGAAAATTCATGAAAATGAAGCTTTATAAGTACTTTCAATGAAAACTATATTGAACAAAATCGGTCCATCCGTTTTTGAGTTATCGCAAAATTTCATAATTTTCTTGAAAAGGACGTAAGTTGACTTCCAGAAGGTAATAAGTAATTACAGTTACTTTGGCGTTTACGACCTTTTTCCGTCTTTCCGTCTTTGGCCGTATCTTGTGAAGGATGAGCAAATACGGAACCCTACACTGAGCGTGGCCCGACATGCTCTTGGCCGGTTTATGCGCGTGTTTTTTTGTCAAATCAAACTGGCATGTGCTCAAAATGGCTGGAAAGATCTTGTTACACTGGAAGATATTCGATGATAATTACCTGTGATAGGATACTTTCAACCTTATGGTTTGGGTTTCATGACTTCAAGAAAAATAGAAAATTGCCTGATGCGCACTGAATGTTCTCCCGTTGTCTCTATAAACAGATACAAGTGAATAGGTTAATTGTTGACGCGTTAACCATTGGGATAACGGTCTCGCCTCGACGCATTCACGACTAAATCGTACTGCCACCCCCTTAAAGTTCTTTAGCGTTCACCTAGCTGAGAGCTCTTTGAGAATTATCTCAAGACTATTATGGAAATTATTAGACCCAATGTCTTCTCCAGTCTTGAAAGTGCCTGATGTGCTACTGAAATTCCTCCCGTTGTCTCATAAACAGATACAAGTGCGTAAGTTGTTGATTCGATTAACCATTGCTATTAACGGTGTTTTCCTGGACGCAGTCACGACTAAACCATACTGCCAGATGCAATAAGATATATACGATTAGTCCGCTCGAAAATATCTTCGCTTCACTCAATTTCCCGTCAATGGAGGTGAGAGAAGATATTTCTATCTGACTAATTGTGTATATCTGTTTGCAGCTGTACTGTACGATCGATGGCTACTTCCTTGGTCTGCTTTTGGCATGCACCAAGCTGAAAGTGATACGCTTAAATTGTATAGTGATTAGTTTTAAACGGTGGTTTGGTCAGAATTGTTTGACCTCTGAGCGGAAGGTTTTTAGGCTGGATTTGATTCTTGTTACTAATGTTTGTAAAATGCGATCCTTCATTCAATTATGCATATCTAATTTGTTTATCAATTTGATTGTTATTGGCCTTCATAATCTTAATAATGGAAATACCCAATGCTTTTGAATCATCTTGTTGAATATCAAACGTAAACAGCTAAATATCACATTTCATGTGAACGTTACTGATTATAGTTCTATAAGAGTTATTCTATACTTTTTTTATTTAAATACCCAAATACGTAATGGAACGTAGGATAAGTTAATGGGTACATTTTATAAAGATCTCGACTTCGAGTACATATACCCAGCATAAATTATAGGCAGTCGTTAACATTAAGTAGGTACTATACTCACTTTACATTTTAATGCAATCAATTAAGGTAAAAGTAAGAGAAAGCCAATCAATATTTTATTTAACTTTGAATTTATCCAATACCACAATGCATACTGACTTTATATTGCTGTAAATCAACTTTTTTCCCCACGGAAGGACATAAGTACTCGTAAGTAAACTTATCGACATAGTATATGCGTGTAGGTATAGACAAATCGCTGTATAAACGGAAACTCTAATGGAATTATCCGTATATTTATACCGACACGTTCCGTATTTAAAAAAAAGTATATGCACTGCATTAGATTTTTTGTGAAACTTGTATGCAAATTATTAGCTATTTTACATAATGGACTGTTATAAATTACACACGACAATACACCGCGCGGATGTTTTACGTAACGAGCATACAATTATATCACGCACTATAAGTTTCCGATTTTTAATTATTTACATTAACTTACATAACAGTCAGATTTATATAAATAATCGGACTTTCTTACTTTCCCATTGAATACTATCCTATGCTTTGAAGACTAATCGATTCAACGATCGATGAACTCCGGTTGAAGGAACGTCTCGCTCGGTTGGCTGATCGCGCTCGTTTACTATTTTTAATGATCATCAACACCCACAGACTACGGAATAAGGTTCACTATGATTCCCGATGACGGTGAGAAATACTAAATTAATGTTCGTGGGAATGCGTTCGGATTGTTCTTATTAAGTTAACCAAAGAAAAAGATTCGATGATGAAACGAGACAGTCGCTACGATAGACAATACATTTACACAGATCACATGCGATGCGTGTAATCAGGCTATTTTCTTAAGTATAGGTTAGTCATAAACATGAAAAAGAATACCTAGTTTTTAACCGACTTCAAAAAAGGAGGAGGTTCTCAATTGGAACTATTTTTTTTTTTTCTATGTATGTTACTCGATATCTCCGAGAATCGTGAACCGATTTTCAATTATTTTTTTTAATCGAAAGGGTATAACTCCTAGTTGGTCCCGTTGGCACTAAGTCGGGATCTGATGATGGAATCTTGGAGAAATCGAGGGAACTCTTCAAATGTTATAGGGACATGTACGGCGCTTTCGGTAATTTATTGATAAAGTCAAGAATTTACATTCAGTAAATAGGATTTGGTGTAAGGAAACTGATGATGAACACACATACGAATCACTAAAAAGAAAAAAAAAAATTTAACAAAAAAAAGAACCGACTTCAGTAAAACTAAAAAGCCAACAATAACCCGTTCAAGTACAGATTACATTTGACTCACCCTTCGAAGTCGGTGCCAAACCTCGCGTAAACTATAATATATAAATATAAGAACTGAGTGGTTTGGGATCGACTTCGAAGGGTGAGTCAAATGTAATCTGTACTTGAACGGGTTATTGTTGGCTTTTTAGTTTTACTCAAGTCGGTTCTTTTTTTTGTTAATTTTTTTTTTAATATCACATTATGAATATGAAGTCACTTGATCAAGAATTTCACAATATAGATAGGTACTAACTTTACAGTTTATTTACCTATGAGCTATGAGCATCGCTCTTGCATTTTGTGAGACAATAAATTGAATTAAATTGTTACACTCGATACTGCATTCTCCACTTCAGTATTTTGTTTCTTGTAAGGTACTTAAGTAGAACTGAATTCATATAAAGATATTTCATGAATTATTTGGTAGGTATACCTCGCTTCGTTTTGTAAGATATATATAGGCTTTTGTTGTTGTAAACGACACAGAAACTGTTTCAAAGCTTTATATGTAATGTATAGTTAAAGGCGTTACAGTTCAAGAAAATTGTTATTTCTTGCATCCATTAGTTGCTTAAAAACAGTTACTAACTTTTTCTGCGCCAAGCCAGATATCCAATCCACGGAGCTCGGTCGGATTCCTTCTTGCTCGTAGACAGGTGAGGTGACGTCGTACCGCAGGCTGCCAACCGGTTCCTAGGAATTCGCGGCGCACACAGACGGAGAAAATTTTGTTTAAATAACCAATATCACAGGCGTGGTTTAAAGAGTATGAGAAAGCTTTAGTTTCGTCGATTAGTCTTGAGAAACCAAACACGCTCATGAAATCAGTAAAAAAGATTGACGATACATGAATACGTTTTGGTTTATTTAACCGATTTAACGGAATAAAGGCTATATGAGTAGTAATTAGGTTTTCAATTTTGGTACCAAGACCAATTTTAGTACCTACTGTCTAAAGGTAGGTATAATTAGAGCAGTTAGCCCTTTTTAGCACTGTAGTAATAGTTGAATCGCGATCGAACGTTCAAGTGTCCGTCAGATAATTCAAGTGTTTTGATTCACCAGTCGTGGGTGAAATGTCATTCTAATTTTGCCTATCCCCTTATTAAAAGTAAAAGTACGAGTAGTCTCCCCAAGTCCCAACCAGTGCTTGTGCTCGTAAATAACGGAACAGCCAAAACGTGTCCAGCAAATCAAAACAAGGCGTCGCAACGGTGCGCCGCAAAAACTCGGACGGCACCGGTGCGTGAACGAATATTAAAATATGGGTTGTGCTGTGCCGACGAGCCAACTTCGTGTTACTTTGTATAAATACAGCTGTATTTACTAACAATTTTCACCCACTAGACTCCATGGGCAACATCGGTTGCGTTTGTCAGACAATGACATAGCAAAAAGTATTTTTCCTAAATCGATCGATCTGTTTTTGTGTAAACGAGGAATATACCTACTTAAAATACACCCACCAAACTGTATAAAATACACCCACCGAACTGTAAACCTTTTCTTTGTAGTATCCGGACTCCTATCTCCTGAAAAAACCCATTAAGAAACTCGCCATGCCTTGTGATTCTCCGACACCGCCGAATGAAAATCCTTGATAAAATATGCAAGTTTCCGATTGTTATCCGACTAGAATGCCTACGTTTGTCCAAGTCGATGAATGGGCACGAGTCGACCTTCCAAGAATCTCCATAACAAGGCTGCTTGGGAAAGTAACCTTTTGAATTGTCAGCCATTCTGGAAATTATAGCCTTTGCTTGTGTGTTTGCGGAAAAGTACTTAGAGAATGCTTATATTTGAAGTGTTAACATTTAAAAATATGAAAAAGGACTAAGAAAATTGTAGTACCATATCTATCTCCGATTACTATCTGTGAGTTTCTGTAATTGGCTTTATGCTTTTATTTAAGTTTCTATGTACATAGTTTATTAGCTGTTGGTTCTCCTAAAATAAATAAATAAATAAATATCTTGATCAGAGGCCATATTTGCCCTGTTCAGATTTTATCATGTCGAGTGCATTTATTTAGACCATAATATTAATAAGTAATATTACAAACCCAGTGGAATTAGAATATTTTACCCGTCCCGTACGCAATAATGTCACCAGCTTGTGTATTGAGCATAGGCTCGATAGACCTCTTCCAAGACAGGATTTCTGGGTGATGCAAGTAACAGTAAAACCAGTTTCCTAAACATGTTCCGTCTAAATTAGAATTTAGATGTTGAACTACACACCGAGGTAAATAACTGTACCTTATATCTAACTAGTAGAGTTCATATCAGCTTATCTAGTCTTAAGATGTAGCTAAACTTCAGTAGATCATTTAAATATACAACACAATGTTTCTTTTATAGCCTACATCATTATCCCACTTCTGAATCTATCCCATATCTACGCCGTATGATCTTGTTTTTCTCTATGCCGGTTAGGACCATTCACAAATAACAAAAGAACATTCTTACGATGTTAAGAGTTGCACTGTCATAGGGAAACTCGAAATACCGTTCACATGATGAATAGGGTGTATGTTAATTCCGTTCTTAGAACAACTTCATCGTTTCCCACTGTTCTATTCGCTTTCGATCCAAACCGTATCGGGCCTGAGAACGGTTGTAAGAATGCGTGTATATCTATAGGGAGGTTTTGTGGGTCTGTAATTATCTCTTGAGTGTTCTTTTATGGACAACGCCGCCGTCATTTCTGTAACGTAAATATGATTATGCTTGATATTTGGGATTCTTTCAAGAGTCCACGTCGTTTAGTCCTGAAGCCTTCCAAGCATACTTCGGCGTAGTTCTTCTTGTCAATAACATGTTTTTTTGTTTCAGACGTATGCAGGAGCAGAGAGCTCAGCGGGCAACAACCCCCAGGCCCAGGCTATTCTGGACAGCCTTAACACAAAATACTACTTCTACACGAGGACGAGGGGGCTGTTCCGGATCTGCTACCCGAAGGAGCGACCTCCGACAGGTTAGTCCCAAAATGTAAACGTAAGCGTGGAACTCTCTCGTTAGAAGGAAAATCTCTACTATCCTCTTCCTAATACGGATGCTGAATGAATGAATTCATATTAATTGTATATTCTAGTCAAAGTAGTGTGTAGTGTGAAGTTGAAAAGAAAGTCATAAATATCGAATAGTAATAAAAATTCATGAGGAAGTTTAGCGGAACAATGGCGGATATCAAGAAACTCTCGACGGATGCAGTTGCTTACCTCAAATCTAACCCTTCAAAAATTTAAGTAGAGAACTATAAAAGCCATACGATAAATAAATAATGAGGAAACAATGGCTGTAGATAGAATACCTTATATACTGTATACTGTAGGTATCAGCTATACAATACTTACTGTATGTAATGGAATGTTTGTTTACAATAAAATTCGCGCTGTTAGGAATATAAATATTTTTAATTTTGTCGATTGTTTGTATCGACATAAGTTGTAAGTTTGTATTGTAAGTATATAAATACAATACAAGAGTTTCAACACTCACCGGTCGATTTGAATAACATCCACTACCGCATGCCTTTGACTTATTTGTAACGAAAAATTTGTGCATTTGCTGTCTTCTGGTCTTTTTTATCTAGTTCCCACGGCTAAGTAATCGTCATAGTCATAGTACGCCATGCTCTACTTTAACACTACCAATTATCGCGTAATAGATGGTTAAGTCTTATAAATTGTGCAAATTCAAGAGTTCTCTTGTCGGCTGCGCAGCTAATGAAATCCAGCCTCCCAGACATTACCTGTATGACTTGAATCATGTCATGTAATGGCTAGGTAACTTTCTCTTTTATAAGGTTTGAGTAACTTATCACAAAGAGGAGTCCTCTTTGCTACCTCTGTTCTTAACCATCAAAATTAGATCGCATTCCAAAATGGTGCGGTATTTTAGAAATATTACAGATGCAACAAAGTAAGCACAGTTCTCGAATTGCGCTAAATACCATCTTCATCGAAAGATAATTACACATTCCGTAATTTCTCAGAAACTGCACAAAACAATCATCACAGTGTTAAGTCTAATGAACGCCCATGGTAATCATCTCTGCCTATTGGAGCGTAAACTGAATTTCACGGGAGTATAAGCTTAGAAGCGGAAGAAATATGACTTACAATGCTATGATATTTCTTCCATTGATATGGTCAGTGGTCCAGGTGTGCGGTAAATCGCTAACTGTTGCTAATAAATACAATAAACATAACGTCCTAAATAACTGGTCCCATTTACTTCGGTACCAATGTCATCGGAATTGCAACTTGCGGTTAAAACTGCCATTAGAAGGTAATCGAAATAGGTTCCGGTTTAGAACTTTGACAGCATATTTCGTAAAGCGGATTACTAGCGAAGTGAGGTTTAGGTTAAGATATAATCTATGGTTTCTGTGCTCTAGTCTCTATAGAAAACCACTGCGAAATTCGATATTATTAGAGTTTACTCTGTTTTCTTCTTCGTACACAGAGACAATCGTATGTCAGCATGATTGCATGACAGTCGTACACGTAAGTTCCTAATTTCGCCGTTCCACAGAAAAGTTGGTCCCACTATACGGAAAGTCTTCGACCTTCATTAACGTTCTGTATTTGCAAATAACGACCACTGAATTCCGTTTTACCGATTACATTTCACTTTCAATCGGCGTCCATCACACCGAAAACCGAAATAATTACTTAATAGAAAGTGAGACATCTAACGACTACGATGCCCAAGCGCCCAGAAAAAATGTAGTCACGACAATTAATAACCTTCATATGTAGGCTTTAACGAGATCTAAAGAATAATGTTTTAGATTAGAGCATAACGTGCCAATTGTTCAATGGAATCACAACCTTGATTAAAGTGATTGAGAGCGTGTTTAAAAACGTACGTTTTCGTGTCTGCATCACTGTTTAAATTCTATTGACGTGCTCGGTTTGGCAAATTGACATCAAGACACAGCTGTTGGAGAAAAAGAAACGAACATTTAACTCGTAGCTTTGCTCCAGGCAGAATTTCCATATTAAAAAATCCGAAAAATTTTGGCTTTACAATGTAAAAGGCCACCGCTTTATAAAATTTCACCATCGTCTAAGTGCAGGCAGCACTTGATTTGTCAGTCAGAAGTTCTGAACGTTTCCTTCTATATAAATATATACCTACACATATCGATTACTATAGTTCCAGAGGAATTGGTATTTGGCCCGTGAACTTTTGGTCCCATGAATTTTCGGGGCCTTTGGCCACTTCCGCCGGTCCGTCGGGTTGGAAAGTGGCCGGCAGTAATTACGTCTCATATATTCAGCTCAAGTAAGACGCGCCTTAACGCCGGCGGCCATATTTGCAAGGTTGACGTCGATTTTGTACATGTATTCGTTTTGTATGCAAAATAGTTCCTAAGGTCTAGGTCGTACGTGGATATATTTGTGTTTCAACACCCAGGATGATAATGGAATACTACATAGAATTATTATTTTTAGCGTAGCGGTAGCGTTTATTTTCACCAATTAAAGAGTAAGATCAACCATTGTGTTGATGGTTGATCTATTTCCCTTCCTTACAATGTACCTACCTAATCGCAGAAGGACAGAAAAAAATGCTAGAGAGTATCAGTGATAACTACTGACTATGGCACTTAATACATCGGAATGGCAACGAGCAACGACCCTCGCAGGCAGTCTTGACTAAGCATAAATAATGTAGAATGTGGCAGAGAGACAGAGCGATTCTACTCATCCCATCGAACATTGTTAGTCCACAGACATAGCGATGGTATGTAGTGCCGGTCGTAAACTATGGTGCGTACACGCAGTTACGTGCTTACGTGCGCGTTACCGACTCGACCAAGGCTGCGCGCGCGAATCACGTTCCAATTGTCACTGCGCCGATAATAGTCGTCGGCTATTCAAGGGTGCTAGATTACTTGTAAGAAAAAACCTGTTTAATAAAAATATACGTTTATGCTTTTAAAGTAACCGTTTGACTTCGATCTCACCTGTTGTTACGTGGAAGCCTAAAGGAGCATATTCGGCTCGGATACGAGATTCAAGTTATATTCTTTGGTGAAAAGGTACTCTAATAGAGTTACACCTCAGCGTGGGTCATTATAAAACCCCTGTGAGCGAAATCCTTTCATTTTAGGTCTCGTCATTTGTGGTCTTCAGCAAAAAGTAGCTTTGGTAAGAACGGACGTGAAAGACAACATTTTGCATGAAGAAATAGGGACTTTTTGGGTGCAGATGCACCTCTGATCTGATGAGCTAAGCCTCAGAGTTCCCTACCATCAGATGGAATCTCGATTGCCTACTCCATACCGTAAAATAAACATTTTATAACTGCTCCAAGATCCTGAAAGTATTGGAAGCAACATCACGTTCTTCTAACCATAATACAACATTCAACAGTGTCTCTCGAATTGGCGTCTCATGTTCTGCAAACAACAAATCAAATAGCGATGTCGAAACTGCGCGTTTGTGCGATTGTGACAAACAATAGACTGCGGTTCCACTTGGAGCTGAACTGTGGTAGAGGTCGTAACCTTGCCCCCCATGTTTTTATGTTGTTTTAATCCTTAAGATGTTAATCGATCACGTCATAGCGCCTAAATACTGTAAAGGACAAGATGGAAATTTTACTACTAACAATTATCTAAAGTAAATGACGACTATTCTGTATTAATTGTTTAAGATATTATACATCGACATCGAAGAGGGCAAACACTTTGTACGCTGCTTTCATATTTTTAAGCTAACAATCATTTCTATTGCTTAACTATAATTTAATACACCTTTTAACGATGTACGATGATAGGTTTATATATAAGGAAATATTGTCGAAATAATATATTAAACTACAAGAGTAGGTAATTAATATCTGTAAGTCGTTAATAAGAACTAAATAATGACGTCTTTAATTAACGGAAATATGACCATTAACTTGCACAAGTTACTACCTACTGCTACTGGGGCTGTGTCAAACGATGTTGGCAAATCCTAATGGTCCTAAATAAGTCAAGTTCCGAGACAATAAACTCAAGTATTCAGTTAAGCAAGAACGACCCTTGTGATTCATTAGCAAACGATGATATTCAAATAGTCTCGTACCACGCATATAACATAATACAATAACTCATTTGTACAGTTACACTAGTTGAATCAAAAGTTTTTGTGTTCCACCTGTTGTCCAATACTTCAGCCCATACATGTAGATTGTAGACCAACATTTAATCTTTGAACTAGACCATTATGACTTAATCAAAAGATAATTTAGATTGACGCGTTGCAATAACGAACATAAAACTGATTGCGATTGCAATAGACTCTCAGTTACAAATCGCCGACTCATTGCTTTCTCGGTAGACGTAGAATATAATCGCTTTGTATCATTTTACAGCAAAAACGTTGGTAGAAGGTATCACAGGTGAAATCTCCGTTCTACAAACCGAGAGACAACCGGTCTTGAGACGGCGATACACTCGTCTTGCTCGTGTGTAGAAGGGAGATGCGCGGACCTTTTTTATGGGCGATTAAGATAAGTTTGATGCAGAAGGTCGCGATACCCCCGAGGCGACATGCGGTTAGCGTTGCTTTTTAAACTCGGGTTAAATCATTTATGTTACCTCAGCGCGCTTAACAATTATTTCGACAGAACCGCACAACTAAACACGTAGATAATTTAGGTCGCGTTAGCCAGCTACTTATCGCTCTGCGCTCAACTATTCAGTCGTTGTAAGCGTAAGGTCACGTTTCCTGTCTTCATTGTCACTGGGTTGTTAATTGTTTAAGTTATTTGTGGAACCGGAATGACATCGGTACACTAATGAGGATTTGAGGGCCCTTGTGGAGGCTTTTAGAGTTCCAACAATAACAACCATTCAAACATTTTTGTTTTTTTAAACTGATGGACGCCATTCAAACTTCAAATTGTCTCCGACCATCTCCGTTTCAGTTTGGCCCATAAATCTTTCGTATGTCCGGATGTCCTTTTAACTAGGTCTAGGGGTCCGTTTAACTCTGTGATCTGTAGAACTCACGATAATTTTTCGAAATGGCTGATACATTTTCAACCTCCATAAAAAATACATATAATAATTGAACTCGATTCTCGTGAAATTATGTAACCATAATTTCACGAGAATCGGTTTAAAAATGCGGGCTGTAGGCGAGAACAGCTGGAAATCCGCACAGACTGACATCGAAACATCCGGACATACGAAGGAGTTTTCCGCTTCGCTCGCTCGATCAAGTTTAAGAACTTCTTTCGCTTTTATTGGTTTATATTCAGTGTAATGCAACTGAATACATACTTAGCAGCTTATTATCTCTTGATATGTAGTCGCTTTGCCCGTACGCCTAAATATTTATTTTCTTGGTTTATTTTATATATGAATAAACATACAACTAAACCATTGAACTTATATGCACTTTTTTCCTTATTTATAAATAACTATAAACTCATTATATCTGTCTTTATAAGGAAAAATAAATAGGCTAAGGGCCGTGTGTATTTATACAACAATGTCCATACACAAACAGTGAAATAGTACCTACAAAGACCTGGACAATTACGAAGCAACTGTTTAGAACGTACAATGTACATTCTTACATTTGGAATGCTGTCCTAGGCTTAATATTCCTTAAAAGAGATAAGATCTGTGAGTCATTTACTATTGCAGTCCCACTTTGTATGGAAATTTGACTGTTGACTGACTCGGTAATGCATAAATAATAGGGTACGTTTTACTAATTTTCAATCGGATTCTTAAATTATTATCCTTCTGTTTCTTACACTCATAGGTATAAAAATAACATATGTGATGCTTTTACTTAACTTTTTCGCACTTAATGAGTTGAATCTCGAAAACATACTGGTTTCAAGTTTCCAAAAGTTGGTTCTGTAAGCCGCATAAAATTACTTGCACTGTAACTGTACCTAGACTTCCGTAAATTAGTTTGCCACGAATATTTCCGCTCGTGAGGTTTTTTTGAATTGAAGCGCACCGTTTATTATAGCGAAGTTAGTGTCGCCACACCAGATCCTGTCTCCACGCCATGCTCTGTCAGTGATTAGCGGCTGATTAATCCTTTATGTAACCATTTAACAAAATTATTCAGTTATATCAGATTAATCCGATCATTAACATAGCCAGAGACAGATTTCCCTTAAGGCCAACTAGATCCAGGCCTAAGGTGGCCAAATAGTAGGGGCGGTTAATCAATGTCTCAATGAGCTAAGAAAGGTCGGCTGGTACGACATGGCTTATGGCGGCTATAACTGCAAATCCGCTTCTCAACAGAGCATATCTTAGGCGCAAGCTAAACAGAAGAGTCGTAGGACGAGAACGAGTCGCAGACTTGGCACCCCTTTACTTATAGAATTTTCATAAAAAATATATAGAAGCGTCGCGATGTATAACAAATAGAAGTGATGGGGCGAATGCACCCCTTCGTCTCTCCTGTTTGGCTTGCGCCGAACAGAGCACAGGCCTGAACTTGTTGGCAGGTAGTTGGAAGGCAGTTGCAGCAAATGATGAACCTGGAGCTGAGAGCCTCGTGGGCAATCACCGGTAACTATTTTTACGTCACCCTAGGCCGTAAGTTGGATTTTCTGAAGGAAATCTCACTTCCTGGTCTAGGAAGAAGGAAAGAATTACGTCTTGACGTAAATCTTTAGACAAATCACGGGCGGTAATGAACTATTGCAATTCATGGCAAATTCTTTCCAATTAACTAGTTGGAAATAATTATTTCCATTACTTCATGCCTGTATGTATTGTCCTTTAATTAACAACGTGAAGATGGGTAAAATTTGAACGCTGCTACCTTCTCTATGACCCACAGATGAATAATATGTAGCTAGCTACTATGACCTAGTAGGTTTATGACCTTGAAATCATAAACTAGGCCTACAAAGTGTAGGCGTACGATACGAAATAGATTCTATTGCAATTGTCAAAAGTGCACAAGGTTAACCTAGCGCTTGTTTTCAACGGCTAGTAATTATCAGCCATTAGTATTGTATTCAATACCGTCCACGCTAAACTGTAGCTGTATGACATTTGACAGGAACCTTATTCATAACTATTAGGACTTATTTCAGAACGCTTTTCTAATCAAGTGTAAGTATATGCATAATTGCATGACATGTAGATTGGTAATTTTCTATAAGTCCTATGCAAATTGAGTTTGGTCATAATTTCGACGTTGTTTCCTTGGCAAGATAATCCGTAAATTATTTGTGACATCGAATTGCATGCCAAAATGTCCCTTTATTGTTGAAATCGTGCTATTAATATAAACATTACTAATACTAGCAAAAATTTAAGTAAGTAAAAATACGCCGTTTATCAAATTAAGCTATGTAGTATTTTACAATGTCTATCAGCTGATGATACGATGATGATGTCTTTTAGAATATCTTACAGTCTGTCTCTTGTAAAGTAAATGAGTTTTCCCCAGAGCTATAATCAATGAAAATCATCAATTTCAGAGATTTAGGATAAAGATAATATAAAGGCTATTGTAGTGTTTCACGAGATCCTATCTAGATAAGTACACGGTATTGTATGGTTGATTACTCATTGGATATTTGCTGATGAATTCGTGTGATACATAGGATGTCCCAGCTTTCTACTGCTTTTAAAAACTGGTTTGATGGAGTGAGACACTTTTCATATCTCAAAATAGAAACGATTGGGTAGGTGTAATCCATCTTCTTCTGCATAAATTTATCATTGACTCATGGCTTTAGATGCATGGACCAATATTTAGGTATACTTACGGGTTCTCGCGTTGCTCGGAATATTTCTTAACCATGACCTAATTTAAATGCTGAATGTTTATGTGTTATTGAGTAAGTAAATAATCAAACATCTTCACAATCTGTCGCATTTATGATACTCGTGGTAGGATTGAAAGGATTTTGTATTTTTTCTTTCATTTACATTCAGTGTCAGTAATTCATTGTTCACATGTAACAGACTAATTAAAATGTTATTTTCTACCATCTATTTAATGTGAAAAAACCTCTGTAGGAGGAATTATCCTCATTAGTGGGATTTGTTTGCTGTGTTTTTAGTATTCTTCGCTTCGATTGATTTTATAGATGTTCGTATTCCGCTAGGCACAGTTAGGTTTTTGTGCTGCGCTTCTGGTCTTACTGGTAATAATGGGCAAAGGTACTATACCTACTAATTCAACACGACCTTCTTAATTGGTATGGTTGAGTTTCAAATGTGACACGAAATTAAAAGTATCTAAATGAAGATAACCTGTCACTTCTGTCTGTTATGCATCGTGGCGTTTCTATACATTTTGTATAGCAGTGTCATCCTACGTCTCTCCTGTTTGACTTGCGCCTAACTGACTATTATGACGTCCTTTGAAACTGACACAAACTGCAATTTACCGAAAACTGTTAAAATTAGAGACACGATAAGTTTTAACACGAAAATTTAAGAAGGTCATCCAGTACCGTTTCCTGACTTATTTTTTAGATGTTTTTTTGCTTTGATGTTATATGTTTGTAGACTGCTAAAAACGTTAATTATTACGTTGGGATGGGAAGCGTTGTTGTTGTTATAAATGAGATATTGATACGTTAATAACGTGGGCGTGGAATTAAAAATATATAGTACAAGTAGTGATGATTTACAAAAAAAAGCTGATTTCTGCAACTTGAGCAGCATTCACTCGATTATTTAATAAAATAACCATTAAGGGAGAGGAGGACCAAATAATAAACCACTATCTACAATAAGTATATTATTGAACTAAAATTCATAAAAGTTCACGTAAGTACCGGGATACCAAAAGGCATATTTTTTAATCCCAGTCTTATCATATTTACCTACGTGGTCAAAGAGTGATGTCATGGTATCATGTTGACATGCCAGCGGAGTCGTGGTGAGCAAACAGAGATTTAATGTCCGTAATTACTGGATTAGTAGGAAAATTTGGTTCTTACGGTATAATCCTTATCACTCGAAAACACGTTACTATATGAACCAATATTGCATCAGATCATAAGTGCTCTTGTGCGACGCTCTATTTATAGCCTAAATAAATTGTTGAGTTTAGGTACAGAGCCTCAAATATATGTCAGTAGGGTGTGCTATCCCTGGAAATTTTTGTTTGACAGTCTTGGGACTGCCATAGTAAAACTGCACACCCTACATGTAAGTATTGTAAGTGTCCAACGCAAAAAAAAATACATTTCCTAGGAAGTCTCGTTTCCCGTATAAATAACATTGTCACTAATCGAGACGTTTTTTTGCGGTAACCTTTTGACAGCCTCAGTCGCCATAATTATCACCACATCGGAAAATTGTGCCACTGATGCCAACGTCCTCTAGTAACGTCCGAATTTCAATAATCAAAAACTTTGTAATTCTAACAGCTACAAGTATTTTTCAAGTCCTGTTGATTTTTTGCCGTGGCGGCATGGTGAATTGCTTCGCTGCTTGGCGCTCAAAAGGTTAAGAACAAACTGACACTGGAGCCATAGGTAACTGAGTGTCTAATAGTGACCTCGGACAAGCTAGAAAAATTGCCTATAACTTCAAGAACCATACAATACAATGGTAATTGTTTTATGGCTTGTTAATTACTTGGTAGCGATCAAAATCTTGACTAAACGACAACATAATGCACATATGCATATTACGCGTAACGTATGTATCGTACGGTTCAGAACGTATCATAGAGAATTATATACAGATTCAAGGTTTATCATACCTTGGTATCAAGTCGGTCAAGTTATTTGCAATATTTTCATTCACAGTCGTGCATTAGACCGATCGCCAAAATATATAAAATATCATGCAGTGCAATACTTCATAGCATCTTTTTGATATTGGTAGTGTGAGGAATAAACTTATTATTAAACTTTATATTACTTATATTAGTAAAATTTCAGAATCTCTGATTGCTCCAACCTACCTGGTTGACTCGATCTAGCTGAATAGATGGAAAATGAAAGAAAACCAATCTATTTATTTTTTCAATATACGAGTAAAAAAGTACCTCAATGTTAATTATTGGAGAAGAATCCCATATCTAAATATACGACAGTTGTAATTGTAGAAAACTATCATTAGCAGTAAATATCAATATTCCATCGTCATCACATTTAAAAACTCCGGTCAACCCGACAATTAACAACGTATTGTCTGACTATTAACCAAGTTAATGATGCATATTATGTGAAGACGCGGCATTGAACGTTTCGCAAACTGCGTTCAATCTACGGCCATATCTAGTGTTGCAACAGTATGCCGTGAAAGAATGTTGCCCGAAACCTAATGTGGACCTAGTTTGCCTAAGTATGACACCAGCAGGCCTAGCTATCTTGCCATTGCCGTGACTTCTGCTGTCGCGCGGCTCAGCGTCACCTGTCTTGCTCGCACGGCATTGAAAGGAAAGTGACAGGTAGTATTTGTCGCGTAACAAAGAGTCAGTTATACTAGACGTGCTGTAGGTTTAGATCCCAGTACACGTTTCTGCACCTAAGCTGTCATTGTCTTATCCCCCGTGTAAAATTTTATTTAAAATTTCACCGGAAAACTGATAGGTGCTGAAATGTACAGTAGCGATCTTAAAATGTAGCAAGTCGCCAGTGTACCGTGAAATAATTGCTACTCGAAACTTATTATGGACCTAGTTTGTCTAAGTATTTACGCCTGGAACTAGTTAGAGAGCGTAGACCAGGTTCCATTAATGTACTTGGTAGCACCAACTTTCGATTTGAGTAATGCAGAGCTAAGGTTAATGTCGATTAGTCTTGTCGTTGATATGCCAGTCACTTATATTTATTGTTATACTAGTTGCCCGCCCCAGCTTCCCACGGGTGCAATGCTGATAAATTATACCTGTTATTTCCTAAAATCCGTTACGTAGTTGTAAAGATATAAGTATACATAGGGACAGACAGACAGCAGGAAGCGACTTTGTTTTATACTATGTAGTGATGCACCTAGTTTGGATCTAAATGTAGTTTCTAAACGTTGTCATATCTGTACCTGTTGTATATGCAATGATTAAAGTCTTGGCATACACAACTCGTAGTAGGCACGTACGAGTACCTACCAATGTATCAATGTTTTGTATCAATGTTTAGCATCAAGAAGTCAATTATTTAACAAAGACATTGTTGTTTATATTTCTGTTTACATTTTCAAGAAGAATTCCATTGTTTTCTTCAAGTCGAAAAACCGCAACATTATAGTTGCGGTATATATATTTTATATATCACAATTATCATAACAATAAATTCTCAATGAACATGCACAGCATACGTTTTCTACTAACGGCACTCTTCTGTTTTAAAGAAAAAAATCACATCAAGCAATAAATTATCTTTTATATACAGTATTCATTGTTTACTTTATCTCTACTGCGCCTGTTTTATGTGCATTCAATTGTTTACACACATACATAGAGGTACAATCAATCACAACGATATTATCACTTCTTAGAGCTTGGCATGCGTGCAGTTTGTCCAATCCCGTTGCTTGACCGCAGCCACGCTTAGCGTGTGTAGCTCGTGCTCAGATTAGACACAAAAAGTTTAAAAGTAACAGGTATCTGGTATGCAGATGTCGGTTCCAGGGACCTGGTTTCGCGGGTTTTGCGGACGAAGTATTACTTGTGAGATTTGTGATGTGGTTGTGAGCGCTTTAACCTTGAGTTTGTGGCTAGAAGTAACAGGTATCTGGACTATCTGGTATGCAGATGTTGGTTCCAGAGGCATGCGGCATATCTTGACGCGACTTCGCTTGTCACGCGACTTAGCGTCACCTGTCTTGTTCGCACAGTAATGACAGGAAAGTGACAGGTAGTATCGTCGCGCGACAAAGAGTCGCCATGCTAGACGGGCTGGCTTCGGGTTTTTTAAGTATCTACTTGTGAGAGTAGCGATAGGTTTGACATGAGCTCTGATTTAAGACAAAAAGTAACAGCTACAGAGTTCCAGAGTTGGTATGTTTTCATATTAACTTATAATGTACCATTCACTATGTTGATGTTTTAGTGGCTATTTTATTTTTGTATAAGTACCATTTATTTGTACCTGCATAACCAGATTAGATAATAGTACATTACTGCAGAGGCCGCGAAATAGGGAATTGTTGGCCGAGTAGTAATAGATGGCCGAGTGATAACGAGGCCATCTAGAGATACGAGGCCGACAATCCCTGTTCGCGCCGAGGCTTGTATAGTGCTTTTCTCAAATAAATCCAAGGAAATAATACAAACGTTCAACTTATATATTCATATAAAAACAAATGTATTTCAAAATTAAAAAAGAACAAATTTATTTTTTAAGCTGTTCGTGTTAATGTTTTTGCCACCAAATGTTAAGATGATTCTATTTATTAAAAAATGACAACACCTTATTAATTAGATATTGTTATATTTTTTAACAATAAACGTGATTCCTTGTTTATTTTATTGAATATCTGTTTTAATCTAATTTAATAATCTAGTTAAATATCAGAAATAAAACGTAAATATACATACACAAACTACGTTTTTTTTTTATTGGCAGTATGCCATAGATTATCAATAAAAGAAATAAACCCCACTGAAACAAAAGACAATCTCTTTGTTGGCCACGGCCAATAATGGTGTATGAAATTCCTTTATTGACCTCTAATTTGAAATTAGAACGAATCTTCAACAATTGCTATACAAAGACGTATTTCGCGTTCTGTTAACACGATCATAAGCACGACATTTCCTTGGATGTTTGAGAAAAAGTATTTTTTACATCTTTCATTGTTCCGTATACAACATTTTCAACAGTCTCAACAAGCTACTTAATTACTATTGCGCAAGCAAATTTACATTAACAACGATATTTAATAACAGTTTAATTTCATGTTTTGTGCGTAAAGGTGCGTTAATTGGGTAACTTAGGTATAAAGCCGATTGGACGCTTTCTAATAGTGTGTTAACAAGGGATGCTAATAAAGTAGGACGTACGTAATATTAGCAATGTAGTATGTACTTAATACATTCAGTTTACCTTTAGGTTTAGGTAGCACATGAGGTTAAGTTGAACATCATTGAAAGAAAAAAAAAGTTCTTCAAACTTTTTAAGATCTGAAGAGCTAGAACTAGAGAAATAGCTGTTTGATCGTTAGATAACACCATTACCAATCTACATATACGGTCATACTGTACATACGTACACGCCTATGCAGTATTTTAGTGTCTTATATGGAGTTACTTAAGAAGAAGGTTCTTGTCGTAGGTGCAACACCTTGTCTGTTGTTTAGGTCTTCATACTCAATTTGTTTAGCACAGTCACACTGGCTCTCTCTGTATCTTTTCAAAGGATGGCGGGTCCAGCTGCCTTTCATTTGTTTTCCACTTCGTACTATCCTAGACATCATTCTGAGATACATGATTTCCGTCTTATGGACCAATGCTGGTGACAACCAAAACTCACTTACATGTATGTCACTACTTCAAAACCTCGTATCTAGTTTATAGATTGATGTTGAGATACGAGCTTTGTTTTAAGTAGGTATTTGTTACTTAGTGAGTTTTGGTTGACAACAGACGATAAAATCTGATAGATATCCCATGATGGTTACTTTTATCACGCGATAAATAAGTGACAGAGCATCCGTCACGTTTTGACAAAATGCGAGTGACAGATGCTTTATCACTTATTTATCACGTGATAAACGCAACCATCATAGGTCCCATGATTTGTGAAGGTTTAGCTACGTTTCTAGTCTTGTCCGCAAGGGGCGCTAAAAGCACAACATGTGTTAGCCGCATTTCTTCGTTTTCATTTCTCCGGTGGTTACGGGATGCATCGGAGCATGAAGTCGTTTAGCTGTAAATTTTATTACAAGGATGTTATGAACACTTATTACATTGATACACATTCTTTGCTATTATTATGCTAATCATTTACTATTACTGTTATTTTATAATTAGGTTGCGATTTTGCTTTAGAGGCAGATTATTATCATTGGATCGTAGTTCGGACTCTAGGATTTTAGGTTTTTATATTTGTACCTAATATTGTCTTATCGAATATGCGTTATGTTTATGTGCTTTTAAATACTGATACAAATGTACCTAGCGCCCCGACCACGACTTCGTTGGTCATACGAGTGAGCGAGTTACTGCGCTCGGACCTTCCGCTCCAGCTGTGGCCGCCGATCGCTGCTGCCGCTTGCCGCGGAAGTTGTGGCATGTCCGTAACGGTGGTAAATTTATCCATTATTTGTATGGGTTTCTTCCACTTTTTACCACTTCTAACAAACACGAAGTGTTAATCTTCGTATAAAAACGTAATAAGTGTAGGTATGCGATTTAAGATTGGTTCAACATTTAAAACTTGATTTAAAATTAAACTCGTATTTTCCATGTATATGAGAGCTGTATAGCTAATTAGTTTGTTTTTCTTGGTAAATAATACTGCTAATTCTGGCAGGCAGTACCCACGTTAACCCAATTATGCAGCAACGAACGCGTGAAGCGTTTTTGCTCACCATTTCCATTTTGAACGATTACAGTATCACGATTCACTTGTTTTTAGACAATGGATATACATAAAGACAATATAGTGGTCGTGGCTCATATTTATGGATTGGCACGTTCGGCACATGATTAATTAGCTTACGTTCTTTAAACAAAGCTTTTGGCAATTTTAAGTTGCCGTCTAAACTGTGGACATAGAGATAGTCTTTGATTTCGGTCACAGGATATTTAATTCCTGGTGATGTGGGCTAAGCTGCGCCGCGTGTTGTTACCCGGTCATCCCACGGGAACGCTAAATTTTTCGGGATAAGAAGTAGGTAGCCTGTGTTAGTGCAGCCAAAATTTATCAAAATTGGTCCAGCCGTTTCAGTGTGAAGAAGTAACAAACATACATAAACACACAAACTTTCGCCTTTGTAATAATAGTGTAATAATCTCGTTCAATAAAATTTCGAATTTGTATCAAAGGTGTTATGAACTATCAAGATTACATCGACCATACATAGCTAAGCTGCATTTTGGGGTCTATTCAATTGTCGGATACCAATCTAAGTTGATCCCATAAACTGATAAGTTGCTGGTTGCTTCTTATTGTGAACGATGATACAAAATAACAGTCTGTGGAAATAAACAATAAGTTCACACTTAGACCGTAAATTGTTTCAGCGATAAAAACAGTAAATTACAAGGCAGCCGGCCACCAGAGATACGATCCTCGGTCTTGAGCCCGTCCGGGGTTTTGCAACCGATGTGGCAATAAAAGAACAAATGCCAGACATAATTGAACACATCTAACACATCGCTTAAGTATTTGCTATGCTCATGATACAGCGTACGAATTTGAATCGAGTTGAAGCTACCTCCGCAGAATAGTTATGTATGAGTAAGTTCTGTAGCGCTGTATATGTGTCAATCCTTAGCGAGCTTAAATTTCTTTTATCTTTTTCGGATACTCTGGGCATGGGGTACCTATTGGTCAAGCGTACATTGAATCATTCTAATGGTGTCCTATCGTTTGACCAAAAGTCATTTTACAAAATTACACTTTACAAACAACGTTTTACAAAAAAACGTTTCGCCAATTGATCATTTTACAACAAGTCATTTTACAAATGAATCACTTCACCAAATGATCAGATGTTAAATTTACATTTTACAAATAATCATTTGACAAAATGATGATTTAGCAACTGATTTATTAGACAAAACTACTCTTGGTCTAAAAATGTATAATTTGACAAGTGTTTCGTTTGTTTTTTTTTTTAGAGCAAATGTAACTTTTTTTTCTCCAATTTGCTCTACTAATTTTACTATTTTAGATCGTAGAGCATAGTGGATAGATTCATTAATGGGTTAGGTTATGTTAGAACTGCGACCACAACAGCGTGCGAGCCGAGCGAGCGAAGCGAGCGTACCGCGGCAGCAGTCGGCGAAGCGCCAGAACAAAAAAATAAAAAAATAAAAACAATTTGCTCTATCCGTGAAACTCGTACAGCAAACTTGAGGAAAATGTACAATTTGCTCTATTAGTAGATACAGATTGTAGAGCATAGTGGATAGATTCTAAGATAGTAGCGGAATAAATTACCCAACTACAGATTACAGACTAAATCATAATGTTTGAAAAAGAAGTACTTTTTATGAAATAACATTTTGTTAAAATGATATTTTGTTATTTAACACATTTGTCAAGTGCAGTGTTTGTAAAATAATCATTTGCTAAGTGACTTTTTGTAATGTGATACTTTTGTTAAATGTCTCGTTTGCCTAATGAATATTTTGTTGAAACGTTGTTTGGTCAAATGATCATTTGTCAAACGTTTTTTGGTCAAACATTAGTGAACCCTTTAGCATGTGTAAAATTCGCGGTAGCATCTGGTCTAGAAAAATTTATTTGCGATAACTTGTGGTACAGGTCGATATTTCATTACATTTAGAGAACATATGTATTTTGCATTTCTTATTAAATAAAATTTAAAATTTTGTTAAGTCTGCGTTTTATGTATACGTTCTTGGTACCTACTGTTGGAAATTAGGACTCAACATTTTCAACATTTTGATTTACTTGTTTTATTTTCTGTTCACTGTCGTAAAAAATCAATCGATTCGGTGAGGAGTTTATTTTAAAACCTGCATAACTGCGACAAATACTATCTATAACTTTTCTTTCAATACCATGCAAGCATGCCACGTGACGCTGGGTCGCGCGACAAATGAAGTCGCGGCAAGATATGCTAGCCCTGCTGCACGTGCCTTCGCAATAAAACCTACAAAATATTCTAATTAGATACGCAAATACCAAAACCACGCCTACATTCCAAGCGGCATACCGTAGGCACTAAATTAGCACCCGCTGGCCTTCTGAGTACATTGGAAAATGCTGGTGAAAGTGAAACTAGTAATTGGAAAAGTGAGACGACGATCGCCATTTTTGATTTTCTTTCCTGTCACTTAGTCGACGGGATAATTACTCGTGTTTACGTTGGAAATGAGCTGTTAGGGTTGACTATGGTTACGGGGGATACGTCCAACAACGACGGAAATAGGTATCAATAGTTTTTATAATTTAATATTAGTGCCGACTTGCTGAGGTAGCCATCAGGCAGGATCGTATGTGGAGTTTGTTAGAGGGTTGTTATAACCATAGTAATGATTGAATATATGTTGCGAATTACTTTGTCCAACAAGAAATGGGTTATCCTTCGAGAAATATTGTGATTTATCAATGAATACTTATCATGTACCTTTCTCCTTGACTAAACTCACCATAAAGCACTTCAGCACATTTCTAAATTCATTGACTTATGTTATACGTGATGGTTATACATCATTTAAAAATAAGCAATTTCATCTATGGCTACAATTTCCTGAAATATTTTTTTTAATTCATTTTTTCTTTAGCTTTGAATTTTACCTTACCGTACCTGATGGTTTATGGTTAATGTAATTAGACTTACATCCCTACCTAAGGTAGAATAATGATAATGATATATCTGCTAATGAAAGACCATAAACAAGTGAACGTCCATGGCACGCCCGCTACATTACCGCATTCACAGCTTCATCTTAATGCCCATTCTATTGTTTTAGACGTGTTATTATAAACTTTATGTAACTCTTACATAACTTAAAACGAGGAAGTATCTAAATGTAAAATTACTTGCGTATGCAAGCCACGGCTGCATTTTGTTTCTTCGTTTGACCGATAGCAGGACGGCTTTCACCTCGCCATAAATTAATGCTGTAATAATTTCTCCTGATGTAAGTCCGATTGCAAGAAAGTAGGATTTTGGAATGTCGTGTCTGCTTTCTAGTGTCGCTAATGTTGACCCTAGATTCTAACCCCAAAAGGGTATCAGATGATTACCTCTTGTAAGAAGGGCGCGTAATACAAATGGTACTCATTTCGGTAAATTACGTTCTAAAGTGGCTGTGAGACAAATTCACGACTACGGTTTGTAATTATCTAACTTATTTCCAATAATATTGGATTTTATGACAAAACTAAATCGATTGTTGCCACGTTTACTACTACCATTAAAAAAAACAATCGTAGACGGGAATCAAAAGAGATGTCTGCTATGATTTGAGTTTCGACGCGAATTTTAGGGTCAGCCAGAAAAGGAAAGAAAAATCACAACCTGGCTACTACCGCGGGCCTATGATGTTGCGTTTATCATGTGATAAATACTTAAATGATAAAGTATCACTCACACACGCATTTGGTCATTTTTTTTTTTTAAGTATCATTGGGAAGCCGGAAGCCTAGTATGGCTGCATCCGATGGTCAGTAAGTAGCAGGGGGCGGGGCTAGCCGGCCGCACCTGCCTGGTCAAAACGTGACGGATGCTTTGTTACTTATTTATCGCGTGATAAACGCAACCATCATAGGCCCGCTGATAAGCCTAGACTAGATGATGATTATAAAGTTGAAATATATGTAAGCGACATAAACGGTGCATCAGAGGGTTGAAGGCTGAAGATGGAAATCCTTTGCACGAAACTTTGGTAATTGTATCAATCTAAGTATTTCCTTGACTTAGCGCTTCGATGCTTGGCGATCCTCATCTAATCGACCGGCTTAGGCAACGCAGCAGGTGATTCGCAAGGACAACGAACCAACTTTCTCTAAGCGCCTACGGACTGAAATGTCGTGCGGACCGGGTCACCCATTTAGCTGCACACTCGTCATATTTGGCGATGGTCCAAAAATGTTCGTGCAGCGGTTTTTAATCATGCCTTTGCCTTAAGTAAATCTTATGGAGTGCAGTTTTTACGTCTTTTTGCGACTTCCTTTAAAACAATGTAGGTAGTAAATAAAGCAAAAACAATCCGATTTTTCTGTCGGGAACTCAAAAATGGCCTGTTATATTTCGTTGATAAATCATACGAAGATAATGATTTTTCGCGATATAATCCGCTTAAATTGTTTAAAAGTAAATTAATAACACCGTTCTTCAAATATTTATTTTGTATTTTTATGATACCTTCGAGGAATTCTACCTTTGTTAAACAATTGTTGTAATGTATTGTCAATAAAAAAATATGTCCCGTGACTACACACCGAATAGGTGCCAATGCCAACTATACATAAATATTTTAAGTCGTTTCAATATTATAAAGCCTAACCTACTCAAAAAATACTTAAATTGAATAGTTGACCGATATTTATAAACAAAAAAAAAAAATGATGTATCTAAATAGATATTGTGAAATCGTAGAACGTGGTTCTACCTTCGACCACATTGTCGCTTAGATATTTACTATCACATTTACAATATCCGTGTGGGCAGCACAAAGCCTCTGAGCTGTGCTGTGGTGTATTGTTGATGCTCATTGAATATTCATTCGCACTAAATATCGTTTGGTACCTGGCCGATTGCACCTCGTAATAGTTTATTGGAGTACTTGTCTGTAGCTTTTGATCACTACTTCATGGTATAATACCGTAGACGTATATTTTAAAATTGTATAATATAGAATATAATCGTTAAGGTATTACAGAAATATAATGTTACTTTAAGTTTGAGAAATAGTACGATTTCTTATAGACTGCCGCACTGGATAGTCTTCTCTTTTCTAGGTATTCATATTCAATCTGTCTAGCAGTCACACACTTTCTCTTCCTCGCTATATATCGCATATACGATGGTGGGATTAAATAGATGTCCTTCAAAGTCGTCTACACTTCGCATTTTCGACATCATTCTGGGATAAATAATCCTTGCAAGCTAACTCATCCAATACAGGTCGTCACTATCGTAAATTTTATTGTTTGACCTAGGATTACTCGCTTTGACGTCTCCTTGAAGACGAGTACCTATTGATGAATCAAATTATCATACAAAAATGACATCACTGCTTGCTTACATCATCGAACAGTACAATTTATTTCTCAAAGAGTGTGCATTGCATTGCTTGAGAAGTTGAGACCCGGTGTCATTTTACGAGTTTTTTTTAATCGAAACACGATCACACTTTTGCAGCATAGGTACACATTCCGTCACTCTCTATAACCAACATATAGTGTAATGCCAGAAAGAGATAACGAATCAATTGATCTGTCTTGAAGTGAACATTTGTGGGAACTAGGAACCGGTTTCAACATAATCTCACGTCATAATTGCTGGCGTAATTTTTTCGGAGAAGCTGTTAATCATTAGAAGGAAATGTGGGTTTTTGGAATAACTTTTCGCTCAAATTGGAGCGAAATGTTATTTAGTACCACAGTTGAATTTTATACCAACATCTCCAACTATTTTAATTAGAGATAATTATTATAATCAAGCTCAACATACATAATATCTACCGCTTATTTTTTGCAGCAATTTCGTTCAAAATATGGATGTTTTATCTTCGAAGATTATAGGCTCTCCTTTTCTGGGTATGCATAGACACTTATGCATTGTAGGACAGTTATGCATTCACATAACTGTCCTATGTATGCCACGTAACACCCTTTATTTTGCCTCCGCAAAGGAAAATGGTAGAATAAACCCTAGTAAAGGCCAAATTGAAATTATAGCACTTATCTATGATCCACCAGAACAATAGCGGCGAAGTTATCTCCGGACTATTGTGCGCATTGTTTTCCTGGTTCATTGCGCATCCGAGTATGCGCGTGGGCCCTCTTCCGCAGATCAAGGTTGCCATGAATCAATCGAGTGTAGGATTCCATGTGTAGGTTATGTAGTATGTTAAAGGTAATGGTTAGGAATGTCGTGCCAATGCATCTGACTTTTTGAGAGATATGATATGTGAGTGCAAGAATGACAGATTTATTTATTTATCGCGTGAGAAGTGCCTCCATGGTATGCCTTACTGATTCTGATTGAGATTGAAATCAAAGCGGTACTTGCATGACAAATGTAATAACCGAAAACAGTCTTAATTTTATGTTTCTCTTCCAATACGGGATACGGACGTCCTAAGATTCCTAACAAGCAAATTTACGCCACCTACCTCATTTTCCTTCTTCGTCTTTTTCGTAACCGCTCATGTTCCGACAGCTATGTAAGTAAAGAAGTATCTACTTCAGCGCATCGTTCCAATTGGGTAAAATTGGTTAGTTTCTGTATTTGAATCACGTTTGGTCACCATTGTCTAGCGCACGCGTGTTTGCACAACAGTGCTTCCTATAGGGTTACCACACGTTACGTTACGACTGGTATATTAAGGTTTTTGTTAGCAGGGTTGTCAGTTAGACTTAAAAGTAGCAAAGAACTCTTAGCTTTATTTTTAGATTGTAAGGTAAATTTATTACATTCTTTTTATGTACACAATTGTAAAATTCTATTACTTTTATAAGCTATGTAAAAGAAACATTATGCTAATGATCCTGAAACGAAACTTCACCAACCATAATGCTTCTACAAGCAATGACGCTGTTTCAGGGTGAAGTGACAAGTCTAAATGCTTCATCTGAGAACGGTGTTTATTACATTAATCATCTCCAAAAGATTGTGATTGTGATGAGCGGACTCATCTACACTCCACTTTCTTGTAAAACAAGTCTAGGATATTTCGAAAATGATTACTGTATGGTTTCATAAATATCTGAACACGACTCTTATTGACTGGGCGTTACAGTACATGTTCACATATTTATGAACGCCTTATATGCTGCGATATATCTGATGGCGACTGTACGAAGGGAAGGGAATAAAATGCGCAACAAGCGCGCGAACGCTTAAAACATGCCTGGGTCAACCAGTGAAATTGTAATTGTTCAAGTCTGCCGAATGTTTGGTAACCCTATGTCTCGACCGAATTCTCTAGTGACAGCTGGTAACGGGGTCTGTGTTCATTCTGCGATCTGGTTTCGCAACGGATGACTAATTGATTCATATTTGAATATGATCTTACTCACGCCAGCTGCTCTGAGGAACCATGTTTTCCAGAACGTAATTTATACGTAATGAAACCTTAAAAACATCGGTGGCAGAGCCTAGATCACCGGGTACCAAGTTAAATTCGATCATCATCATCAATTCGATCATGAGTGAGTTAGGGACATACTAAACATAACTTGTATAATGATAACAAAAACGTGAAACAAATTTCGTATGTAGGTATTTTTATTGCACTTTTTTCTGACTTATTGAGTACTAGCTGTGCCCCGCGGTGTTACCCGCTCATCCCACGGGAACACTACATTTATTCGGGATGAAAAGTATCATATGTCCTTCCCCGGGACTGAAACTATCTATATACCAAATTTCATCTAAATCAGTTCAGCGGTTTAAGCGTGAAGAGGTAACAGACAGACAGACAGACACACTTTCGCATTTATAATATTAGTATGGATAATGAATATCTATTTATAGGCTAATAAATAATATATTAATGACGTCAGTTACGGATAACACGATCGATGACTGAATCATGGGCAACTTTTTGCTACGTTTTAACGATGATAACTTTGCGATGATCTCAAACCTTGCATTTGCATTTTCCTGCCCAGCCCACACGGATTCTTATTGCAATACTGCAATAATCAAAACTGCATAATTTACAAACATAAATTATGCCCTGAATACAGTTCTGGTAACTTGGTAGCTTACTACTTACCTGCGCTATTTCGTGCTCGCTCTTGTTAGCTTTAGCTAACTATAATAACGTTGTATATTTCTTCCTTTCCAGTTGAAATCTACCTATCACCCGTGGAAACTCACTGCAGCAATGTGGACTACTTCATCCCCGACGAGAACAACGAGACCAAGGGGCTTTCTGACGACGCGATGAACAGGTCAGTGTCATATTCTTGATACACAATAAATATAGGTACCGTTGTTCTATAATCGTAGTAGGGAATGGTTTTTAATTAAAAAAAACAGCGGTTTCGTTTGAAGCTTGGTTTTTAATTCCCTGGAAGCCGTCGACACGGTTTAGCGCAGACCGGGCATTTCTGTATCTTTATAATTCGTCTCTATCTTTTATATTTTTATTCCTTATTTATTATAATCAAGCAACGTTTCGAGGAAACTAAAATGTGTCACGATGTCAGGTCACCGCTAAATTGTAAGACGTCTTGAGCTGTAAGAGCTCTCAGGGGGTCTAAGATGGTTGCTTTTATCGCGCGGTAAAATAAGTGACAAAGCATCCGTCACGTTTTTACAAAATGCGAGTGTGAGTGACAGATGCTTTGTCACTTATTTATCACGTGATAAACGTAACCTTCATAGGCCCCAAAATACGTATGTTTAAAACTTAAAAAGTAACCAAAATCCAGATAAACTGTTCCAATGTCCTTAGCCCAGCAGTGGGACACCCCTAAAGGTTGAAAGAAGTGTCCTGTTTTACTTTAACTAGGAGTCTTTGATTTGATTTGTTTGTTTCTATACCGTTCTTCTATACATATATACTAGTAAATGATTTGTACTGTTAACACAGAGAGGAGTAAAAACATTAGCTATGCATGGAATAGAATGCATTCCACGGCCGTGTCTGTTGTAATTGCCGCCCAGGGCTCTAACGGCACTGCATTGGCTTAATCAGCTCGTGCTTTCCGAGCCTCTAGCTAGGAATCTCGAGAATTTCTCTGTTAGCATATAGCAATAGCAACGTAGTGTGAATATTTAGTTCTATTATGAATCGACAAATATCTCGGTGCCTAAGAAATAAAACCAACCAACCAACATTATAGATAATGTAAAGTTTGCCTCAACAACACCATCCCAAATCCCAATTTTGGAATTTGGTGATATTTTTGACGAGTGCACTTTGAGGTATGACTTCACTAGCTTTGGCTCACGACTCATGGCTTAACGATGGCATATTATTTAGGTCTTCCCCATACAATTTTCCACAAATCCTTCTCAAGCGATAAATATGTCGCGTTTTGATAAAAGCGACCATCATAGGCCCGCAGGATCAAAATTCCTATATGTCCTTCCCCAGGACTCCAACTATCTTCATACCATTTTCATCTAAATTGGTTCTGTGGTTTAAACGTAAAGACGTAATAGAAACCTTGTTATATTCGTGAAATCCGTTAAACTAAAACTCATTCCCTCATCATTTTAGATTGCACATGGCGCGGTCCACGGTAGCTCTGTTCATCGTGGCATTCTTCTCACTCTTCGTGGCGTTCTGGACCGGCGTGGTCGGCTGCTGGAAGCGAAGCCCGGGCAACATCACCGCCACCGCCATACTGATGCTCGTGACTTGTAAGTTTAATACCATCCAGCATACCATTCAAAACCCAAGTAGCACACATGCTGTATACCAGCTTATACAGGCCTTATACAGCTAAACAAGTCGTATAAGGGTGGTATAAGATCTTATGCAGCCTAATTATTGTATTAAGCGGTTTACACTCACGTGAAATTGTCAGGAACGGCCCGACATGTTTCGAACTCGTATGGAGCTCTTCATCAGGGACTGCTACCCGTACACCGCCGCGGCAACTTCGTCACTTCGTCACGTGAGTGTAAACCGCTTAATACCTACAATAATTTTGTGGTTGACTGGTAGAGAATGCCTCATGGCATTAAGTCCGTCATTTGTACTTTTACTTCTCTATTTTGTGCAATAAAGTTTAAATAAATAAATAATTAAATATGTCTCACGAAAGTTTTAATAAGCTTTTGCAGCCTGTTTGCTACGTGGGAAGGCCTCCTGGCGCGATACTGTTAACGTGAAACGGCTGAGAGCTCGTTTTGCGTAGATATCATAATTTTCCAGGCGCCATGCCGTTTTACGTTTATGACGTCGCGCCATGCTGGTGTGGCCAGGTCCAGGCTGATTTAGACGATGCCAATTTTGAGACGCCTAAATTACGGCGCCTCGAAAAGGCACCGTATGTAAACACTTTCCGCGCCATTTTTTCGCCGCATGCCAGCGCTGGCGCGGAATAATAGAACACGAGCCTATTTTTTGGCGCCAGTGACCCCCCCTCCGCGTCCCTCGCTGCCACTAATGACTGGTACTGAAAAAAAGCACTGTGTAAACACGACTGGCGGCGAGATTTAGGCGGCTGAACATAGTCATTGTCTAAACGGTCGGAGGTGTGCTGTGCGGTAATCACTGGCGCCGTAATTTAGGCGTCTCAAAATTGGCATCGTCTAAATCAGCCTTAAGCTTGGCGTATTGAACGACGCGCATGCCCCAAAGATTGAGAGGCAGGTTTGGTTTTCTAACAAAAGTGACGTCATAGTAGACTTTGTGGCATATCACTCCTGCACCTCTAGCACAACTGTCATATGCGCGAGAAATATTATCTATCTCTTTCTTCGCAGTACTGTGAGAGAGTGACAAGCGGTGCTATGTCGCGCGACAAGAGTCGAGAAGCCTAGTTGTGCTAGACAGGTTTACTCCACTACACACCTTGCGATACTGGACGACATATTTTGACCTGGCGCAACTGGAACCCTACGATTGATAGCGTAATCCGACAACATTGTCGTCTCACGCGACATTGCTTGTCATTTGTTTTGTAAGAAACGTATAACCCCGATTGCACTTGCCGCAAAATACTAATGAGTTCAAAGACTTCAAAGCCCTTGCAATACGTGGCGGCAAACTGCGTGAGAAACTGAATTGAGTTTTATATGTCGCGATATTGATACACATAACACAGATGCAATAGTACTTAATAGTAAGAAAATATGTATTTGATTCCATAAACTTTCTATCTTGCAAGCTCCACTTTCTGTAAAATACATCTAGGGAAATTTACAGAGAGTAATAAATATGCACAGCTTAGAAACTTGCCACTACTTAATTATTAAGTTAACGATTTTTCGAAACTGACATGTAGTTAATGGTAGGTAAAGGAGACTTGTGTTTCCTGTGTATTTATAAACTTTCTTGTAATTAAGTGTTAAATGGAAAACTGCCTTTATAGAGTCCTTAGGACTATTAACGAGGTATAATCAGATTTTATCTGAATGTAACCAGTAAAATATTGATTAATGTCGGTACATTAAGGTGGGGTTTAACTAGGGTTGCCAGGTCTGATCGGATTAAAATCGGGACAGATGGTTTCACAAATCGGGATTTTGGTTTTTAAATCGGGACAAATAAAATATTTTTTACTTTCTTATAAATGCTTCATTTATTGTTTTTCGGAACTAATATTACTTGCCAGTAAATCCTATTTTAATCGACTATATCGGTTTTTAATAAGTTAATCGATTTATCGCAAGGGCGTCGCCTGCCGAAGGTTCAGGGGGGAGGCAGGGCAAGTTGATAAAAATGCTAGGGGATTTGATGCTTTACCAAGCACGTAAATATAGAAGTGTAGTTCGGATCAAACGCGAGCGTAGCAAGCGCGATATTTTTTGGAAGGGGACGGTTAATAAATAATACTTATAGTCAGATCAATCGCGAGCGTAGCGAGCGCGACATTTTTTGAAAGGGACAGTTAAAAATTCTTAAAGCCAGATCAAACGCGAGCGTAGCAAGCGCGACATTTTTTGGAAGGGGACGGCTTTACTTATTATAGTCAGATCAAACGCGAGCGTAGCGACCGCGAAATTTTTTGGAAGGGGACGGTTAATAATACTTATAGTCAGATCAAACGCGAGCGTAACGATCCCGAAATTTTTCGTAAGGAAGGGTAAAATTAAATCCAAATGAAAACGCGAGCGCAGCGAGCGCGAAAATTTTCGTTAGCAATAACGTAAATTGAAAGACAATCATTCAATGTATTCGATGCAAGTGCGGATAATCACGAGTCACGGCACCGAGAGATCTTGCCACAAGCCGAAGATCCACTGGACGCGACGAGTAAAGACTCGAGGTTGCCCAATATACCTACGTTAAAATCACATAGCTTCATCAACCAAGCGAGAGAAGCATCTCTGTTACAACTTCTAAGTGCAAACGATCAGAAAAGTCAAGTGACTGGACATATTTTTGAATCTCTAGGGGGGCAGCTGCCCCCCCTGCCCCCCTTGGCGACGCCCATGATTTATCGGGACATATAACGTCCCGATCAAGTGCAAATCGGGACGCGTCCCTAGACCCCTGAAATCGGGACATCCCGCGCAGATCGGGACAACTGGCAACCCTAGGTTTAACTGTCAGCTTGGCATTGCTGCAGCTGGCATACCAGTACCACTGCGCCAACGGCGTCGTCAAGCAGATTTCAGTTTTCATTTATTCACCATAAAGTAACATGTGTAGATACATGGTATGTCATCAGCATTAGCCATCAGCGTAGACAAAGATAAAAAGCGTTTTCTTTTTGGAGTTTCTGTTCTATACCAATCCATATAATTATTAAGTTTAGGAAATCTTTAATTACTGAATTTGCTTTCAGATAATTTTATTGGTAATGAAAAAAAAAATTGTTTAGGCGGAGTAGGAGCCCGCGTTCCCAAATGCTTCAAATTTTCCCTTCAACGTAACCATTTCGTTTACGCTAGCAGACGATACTGCTTTATAAAAATTAAACGTTTGTTTAGCAAAAAATGGCTTTGGGTTTTATGAAAATGGACAAATAAAGCCGTTTTTGGGTGTTCCCGAAATACACAAAGTCTGTGTTATTATATTCCAGGCTTGCTAGCAGCCGGGGCGATGGCGTTATGGCACGGGGTCGAGTTCTACGAAAAGGAGAAGGTCGTTGGAGAAGAGTACTACCAGCAGTGGCCCAATGTAAGCCTTGTTTTCACTGATGACGTAGCATTAGGTCGTGAGTTCTCAGATTGCGATTCGTGTTTCGGTGAAAACGGAGAGGCTCTTATCTGGATTGAGTAAGAACGAGCGAGACAGGTATAAGACGCGAATCGCATTCTATCAGCTCACGCATTGTATATTGTAGGTATCTACTGAATTAAGGCTGAAGGAAATCAAATGCGTGTGCGTGACAAGTGCGTTGTAAAGTATGGATTCTCATAAGAGATGTCACATCGCTTGCACGACGTACGTTTACACACAAAAACACGCCTTTAATTCTTACTTTTACAGATACTTGTTAAGAGGATAACGATCGATACCTCTTAGTGTGCTGTACTGTGTGTCGGGTCAATGAGATACGAATTTTGCATAAGAGTAATAAATTTTTAAATGATCAACGTAACAGTGACTTGATCAACCAACAACATGACTTTGCATAGAGTTAATACTGAAAAAGGCACATATGTTGGGTGTACAATGGGCGACGAGCTACATCCAATTATTTTTTACGGGTGTGAACGGTGGTAAGGTTACCTTCACCACTGCGAGGCCTTCTATGAGGGCTGATCAGCATATGTTTAGTGGCATTACTTCCCAAGGGTGGGCTGAAGCAATGCCCTGGGGCCCCCACGTTCCTAGAGCCCACAATCCAGCCTTGGGACAAGCTTTGATCTGACATGGGCCCATATCTTCTGTTTTGCTTCCGGACCCGTGATCAGCTACGCCGCTACATATGTTGCTGGCAAAATGGGCGCAGGAGTAAAAATTTATAATACTTAGTTAATAAACATTGTCCACGTTTTAACACTACCGACCCGAACAGGTGCTAAAAGACAACTCTTCGATCTGGTACGACTGGTCGTACATCCTCGCGTGGCTGGCGGTCGGCGTGTCCTTCGGCGCGTCTATATTGTTCTTCTCGGCCGCCATTTGCCTGAGCAAGGAGAAGCGGCGTGAGCAGCAGAATAACGTGCAGTACATCATGCCAGGTCCGCCATCTTGTGTCGGCCATCTTGGTTACTAACGCTTGGCGGTTACGGAGTTTTTAGGATTTTAGGGATGCAGGAGATTTTATGATATGTTTATTTATATGTTTTATATTAGTTAGGTCAGTATTATGAAGGTTTATACACAGATATTTTGTATATGTATTTGTTTAAACATCTATACTTTATATAAAATACGATTAAAATCGTATTTAGCCCCATTTAGGTGAATTACGTGAGTATGTGAAACTAACAAAATGCTTTTTCTTTCTTTTCATGTATCTATGAAACTTGGCTACTGCGCATAACGGACGGAAACGACCATTAATGCATTATAAATAATTGCGCTATTTCTTAATATCTGGTTTACGCCAAATGCAATACTAACACGCTTACGAAACGACCGGGGTTAACATACGGTGTTGTATATATTCGACATAACATTGACTAAAATCCTTCCAACTGGTGTACATAAACTCAATCTACCAACTCTAAATACTTGCTAAACAATCGGACATAAAACTATCTCCCTCACTAAATACAAACATATTGACAATAATTCAAACTTCCTACTCATAACTCACAATTATAAAAAAAAAACAAATGAAAATCTATTCGAACTTGTATACGCTGCTATGATACACAACATTCAACTCAAAACTCGATGACATTCTCATACAAAACAAATGAAAATCCCACTACGCCAAACAAACACATTTTGTGCTCACACCACGACACACTCCTCGACGCTAAACCAGATATTGCGAGATAACGCGCGCGTGTGGTACGACTGGTCGTACATGGTGGCGTGGTGCGGCGTGGGGCTGTCGCTGCTGTCCGCCATCTTGTTCTCTTCGGCCGCCATTTGCTTGCGCGGCGAGCGCGAGCGGGAGGAGGCGCTTAACATGCAGTATCTCATGCCCGGTAACGCGCGTCATTTAGTTTAAGTCATGCCCATGGATATTGCACTGTCTGGAGAACTTCTGAGTCTTCCTCATCCTATATTTTTACGGTCAACAATGATTATTTGATGGTCTATGACGCTAAAAGAATCCGGCTTAGTTTTATACAAGTTTACAGAATACAAGCTATGTAATGTAATTACGTTATGGTTGTTGCAGTTTTAAAGACAGTGAAAGTTCCATGAAAAAGCTAAATATAACATTAAGCTGTGTCATCCATTAAGCTAAGGACTCATACAAACACAAACACAGAAACTCTGTTGTAAATATTCATTTCAAGTTTCAACGATACGCAATTGCCAGTTTGCTTCGGGTTTGCATGGTGGAGATTGGTACCTATTTGTACACAATAATCCTTTTATTGAAATTATCAAATATATTCCAATCATTTGATCGATTAAATCATTCCCAGTAAAGTTGCGATTACAGTTTTCTGAGTATATTCATATTCGCTACATAGTTATCTATACGCTAAGAAAGAAACTTATCTCATTCCAGTGTACCCACAAAAGCAGCAGTACGCGTACGCAGGGTACCCGCCGCCGCAGGCGTACCCCGGGCCCTACTACCACGGCTCGCAGTACGGGCCCTACAACTACTGAGCTCGCGACCAGATGAGGGAACTAGTGGCGGCGCACTTCAGCAACGCGCCCGCCCCGCAGGCGCCCGCGCGCAACCTCGAGCGCGGCGACTCTCTCCTCACGTTCAACTCCCACCGCAGGACCCGGCCCAAGCTCGGCGACCGGCGGGTCTACAGGCCCGTGCGCAGGCACACGCTGTCGCGGATCGACGAGACTCCCCCCCAGACCCCGCGCCCCCGGTCGAAGAGCCTCCAGCACTCCACTGATTTCTCGTCGACGCGCCCGATGTTACGGTCCCGGTCGAACATATCTGCGGACACCAGCAGAAGCGTGCCGGTCTGCAACGAGAGTCACGAGATCGAGAATCAGAACGAGTGCCACAGTCCGCAGTACGCGGAGCCGAAGGGTTACGATTCGGCGTCGTCGTACGACCGGCCGATGTCGATGAGCGACCTGCCGATCGTGGTCCCGGTCCCCTGCCCCGAGTACTCGTACTACGAGGACGGCCGGGCCGGCAGGTGCTGGTGGAAGTACAACAAGAGGATGAGAAGAGCGTCTGCGAAACACAGCAATTTGTATTTAGCGTTCATGTATTGACGCGCGGGTTCCGGAAACCGACGTTACGAGTTTCGACGAATGCCGTCACGATACGAAACCACCCATGGTTTTTCGATATGAAGTCTCTCTCTCGAAGCAATCGTGGTCTTCCGATGGGTGGCCCGAATCTGGTTGACAAGTGATAAATCTGTTACTATTGGCACAGTTTATTTTGGCCGACGCAGGAGTTTGGTCGGGCTTAGCCTCTTCACGGGACCGTTTCGACGTCGATAGATTTTTATTATTTAAGATCTATTTTAATTGACTGACGTTTTCGTCTATGGACGTCGAGACGCGCTCCCGTGCGGAGGTGCCCGACGTAGTTAATTCCCTAAGTTCAATTCAGTAAAAAAACTCATGCTTGGCCTCTGAGCACGGCTTCGAAACTCCGACACAGCTGGTCTCTTCGAAATGCGATGTGATGTTACTTCGAACAAACGTCTCTGTTACGAATTTAGTAATAAAATAACGATATTTTTACAAGGTGTACTTATGAGAAGGTAGGTTAGGAGTAAGAAGTGTCCACCACTCCGCCATAAGTGTGTCGCGATGCAAACAAATGTAGGTAGGATCAGTCGTAAGCGTCAGAATTTGTTTTGTAAAGGATAATACAAAGAACAAATTCTATATATTGGAATAGTGTGCCTTATGACGTCAATGCTCATTATATATTGAAAATTAGAATAAACATATCTTATAACTGGTAATAGTTAAATAATTATGTAGTTCAATGTATTGTACGAATAGGTACCTACTTTTTTTAAAAGGCAACACAAGGTAATTCTGGATTTTTAATCAAATTTATGCAATTCTTTCATATGTGATGTGTAGGTATTCGAATGATTGTGTACCATTCGGTATGAGTGACCGGAGTGAGGTCCGTCCTTTGTACAGTCAACATGAATAATATAAGCATAAATTGTGCTCAAAAATTGTCACAACTCTTGCTGCGCCGTGTCTAGTTATAACCCGTATCAGCAATTTTTGTACATATTCTTAGTTTAAATATTATTCACGGTGACTGTACGAGATTTATATGAATTTTCTCAACATTTCTGATAATTTTATTGTATTTAATAACGTTAGTGGAAATAGCGAGGTAGGTACTGGACCAACTAGTTAAGTCGCAAATTGTGTAAATTAAATAAAATTAATTTAAGATACCTAAACAGTTTACGAGAGTAGAGATATCTAGAATTATATTACATTTGATAATTGATATTGTATTTAAAATTTCCAAATTAAATTTTTAATGAAATTATATTGTTTTCTTTTTCATATAAATGGCTTCATGTTATGACATAAAAACGCGACCAAACCAAAAACAAAAAAAAATGTATTTTTTTACTTTACAACTTATCTATTTGTTTAATTGAAGACTCAACAATGTGCCTGAAAGAATCTTCAGGCCATGGTCACCCAAAAAAAGAAATAAGGACAATGAACGGGAGGGCATAGTGCAAAGAAAAGTAGCAGGTTGATCATATAAAAAAATATATTAAAAATGTACAAAAATATTATATGGCGATACGGTAATTGTCACTGGACATGATTGTTTCTGATTATTATCACATTTTATAAATACTTTTCAAGATAAGTATATGAGTAATGTCACAATAGAACAATCCCAAACAGCATATTGACTTAATGAATAACGTCAAAATACATTGAAAACCACGCGCGCATGATTGAGCAGGCATAGAAAGTAACACTTGTATGCGTGAAGATTATTCTATCATGGATATTTCGGGGCAGTTAATAGGTTTTGGGCACTGAGAAAGGTATATAGCATCGTAATTTCATGCCCTGCAATCTCTTAACCTTTTGAGCGCCAAAGACAGCGAATCACGTCGACGGAAAAGAGCCCCAACGCCAACGTCAAATGACGTCCAAATTTCAATGCTGAAAAAGTTCGTAATTTAAACCGCTACAAGTACCTATTTTTCAGTCCCTGTAGCACTTTTTTTTTGCTGTGGCGTCGGGGATATAGTGAATTGGCTTTGCCGTCTGGCATTCAATAGGTTAATAGTATTATTACCAGAGAGTACCTATGGGTACCAGGAAGTCATTCTCATTATTATAGTGGATATTCTCTTTCTATATAGGCACTTAGGCACGTATTTTGCTTAGACAGTCACTCTTATCTATGCCATACTATTTCAATTTATATACCTCAAATAATATTAACATAATGGAATGTATCCAAAACTGACGCATGGGCGTCTGCACGAAACACACAAAAAGTGCAATAAATCAATAAAAAATAACGATATATTACCATCAAAGAGTTAACACACAGTCCTTATGATTAATGCAGTGATCATGATACTTTGTCACGAGAAAAAAAATAGCGAGAGAAAGAGATAATCTAAAGGTAGCATTCGGTTCTTAGTGACCGCGACCCACTACTTTGTATGGATTACTATGGAACGCTGACAGATGCAAGCGACCGCGTGGCGCGATATAATGCATAACAAACCGTAGGTTGTATGCCGCGGTCGCTAAAAACAGAATACTACCTAAGAGGCACTTCTCATGTCTATAAAAAAAAACAATAGTTTGCATGATGATGATGATGATGGTATCCTGTTACCCCTCATCAGGGACATAGGGCTCTCAGAAGGATTTTCCATTGCCGCCGATCCTGCGCTGCTTCCTCGAGTTTTTTCCAGTCGAGGCCAGTTGACGCGGCCTCTTTGTTGACTGTGCGTCTCCAAGTGGTGCGAGGACGACCGAGTCTTCTTCTACCGGATACTTGCCACGTCAGACCTTGTTTAGAAAGATGGTTGTCAGGTCTTCGCAGTACGTGACCTATCCAGCGCCACTTCCGAAGAAGTATCTCCTTAGCGATAGGATTTTGGCCGCTCAGCTCCCATAGCCTTATGTTAGAGATGGTCCGTGGCCAGTATATTCCCAGGATCCAGGATAGTTTGCATACCTACTTATAACTCACGGTTTTCAGAAACTGTACTGCGTATGAAATGACTGTGTATACAAACGTGTTTGATGACACTCTCTAAGTAGTCGTCGAACAGACAGTTGGCAGTATTCGTAGTAGGACATCATCAATGTTAACGCTGATATACTGATACAAAATGGCGTAGGTTAGTGACCCAAAACTTGTGTCGAATCTTGAAACACGACGATAGAAACAAGCATCGACACCGTTCGATAGTATAGGGTCAGAAAATATGATCATAATATGCACGACGCCCTTCAATTCTCTTTGTACTCATAAGACAAATTTATATAGCCGAATCAATGATAGCCCCTGGATTAGTCAACGCTTGCTTCCTCTCCTGAACCGCAGTCACCAGCTTCCGGTACGGCCCGAGCGGCAGCCCGAGGGTCTTCAAATCGCTCTCAGTGAGCAGCATCAGCGCATCCAGGTCTATCTGCTCGTCCTTGAACTTCTGGATGTACTGGCCCAGGCCCCAGGCGGTGAGGAAGCGTTCGAGGGACGCGTACCCGGACTCGTCGGCCTCGCCTTCCTCGTCTGATGTTATTGTTGAGCTCTCTGAAATTAATAAGGTAGAATTAGTTGGTACGTGAACGTGAAAAAGGGAAGAGCTACGAGTACCTAAATATTATTCATATATACTTTAAATATAAGTGAGAATAAATGGATCCGTTATTATTTTAAATATATTTCTCAAAAGTTCCACTGCTCGATCCACTTTATTATCTAGTGATCTGATTGGGTTATGTTATGGACTTATGGGTAAAGTTACCCGAGTGTGCGGAGTTCCATTCTGCGGGCTGGTAGGTGTGGCGCGCGGCCAGCGAGCCGGCGGAGCCGATGGACATGTCTTCGCCCGGCGCTCCGCCTGGCGGCAGCGCACCCAGAGTTGCCGTTATCGACCGTCTGCGAAATAGATAAAGTTTTTACTTACTTATGGTCAGTGTCATTTAAAACACCCAAATACCTACTCGGGCACCATTCATACTTAAATCTACTTCTTAAATCTCTAACTGTCAAGAATGAAGCTTTCAATCAAAGTAAAATACTGATTCAAAGAGTTACAAAATGGTGCCGTGACCAGGATAGTAATTTTGGTAACCAAATCATAGATCAATTTATCACAATGTTTCGTTATCTATCTATATTTAGTCCAATCATACTTCTTCTTAAATATAAAACATATTACAATGATATAAATGTGAAAGTTTGTGAAGATCCTGCAACAATGTTTACAACGTTTGTAAACTCAATAATGTCTACCTTTGATTTTGATTTAGTTTGGCACGTAGGTCAGGCTATGTATTATAATATAACAGAATTAATTTCTTCTTGTTCAATCTCCCCATTTGGTCGATTATGAAAAATTCGAACGGTACAAATATGAAAATGTTTACGAAACTCACCGGAAAGCGACACTGCCAAAGCCCGGCCTGTCGAATATACTGGCAGGCTCCTGTAACAGGACTTCCTGCCCGATGCCACTGTCCTCGCCTTGCGCCGCCGTAAAGTCGGGCTGGCTTGCTGATCTGTAGAATTATTAGTATACTTAATACGAGGCATATAAACTTTCCAGGCGAGAAGTGTCTCAAATTAAGTATAATATGTTAAATATGATAGTTACCGAGTGACGATTTGATGATTTGACTGTACTTGTTAATGTTTGGAGACAGAAAAAAGTCATGGGAAATTTGGGACGAGGCCTACATCCGCAGACGGATAACCCAAAGGTTGAGATACACAGAAATTCCTTGCCTGTTTCGCGCTTGAGTTACTTATTAATACTTTAATACTAACCTAGTAAGTGTGACCCGCTCTTCAGGTGCCTGCTGAAAGACATTAGTCAGCTCGCCGCGCGCCTGCGGACCGGCGCCGAACGTGCCCACATACATAACTTCAGAGTCGCGCCGGACACCGCTCAGCGATGTCACCGAGCGCCGACCCGTCCGCTCCACTTCACCAACCTGTTGGCCAAATTGACCATTTCGGGGTGATACATTTTTCATTGTTTAATTTAAATTATGATCAAAAATATTAACACTAAGTAATTGTGAAATAATCCCTATAAAAGGTAATCCTGGTTACGGCCCCAATATGTAACACACGTGTACCTTGTCCCAATCGAGCAGCAAGTAATATTAGTAGAACTTAAAATATTGGTTCATAATATAATCTGAAATTATGAAAGTAGCTTAAATAGTATTTCGATAAGTGTACCTTGTCCCAATCGAGCAGCAAGTAATATTAGTAGAACTTAAAATATTGGTTCATAATATAATCTGAAATTATGAAAGTAGCTTAAATAGTATTTCGATAAGTACCTAACTAAGCAGTACATTTTCATATTACTGACCCACGACAGAAACGAGTGACATCATTATATTCTTCGATTTAGATTTGTAAATTGCATTCTACACCGCGTGCGCCACCGAGCCCCTGAGTTCCAAGATTCAACCAGTGCGCTGTACGTAGGTCGCTACTACCGATCTGCCAGTAGATTACTTGAGGTGACAAAATAGCAATACCTTGAAATCGTCCGTAGGCCCCGTGCGGCCCACAGTGCCGTTCTTCATCTTACTGGCGAGCGCCTTCTTGTATACCGCGCCGCGCCCCCGGGCTCCGGAGTTCACAGTTCCGACTAGTGCGCTGTACGTCGGGCGCGGCTGCTCGTCGGCCAGTAGGTTACCTGATCAAATAAAGGCAAATGGGTCAAACTTTTTACATTTAATGTCCGTTTTGTTCAAGAAAATTGATCCTGAAACCACATTATTTCGTTCTGCATAAGAATCCCAAATTTAGTGTGTATTAAAATCGTGTGTCCTGGAACCACATTATTTCGTTCTAAACAAGAATCCTAATTTTAGTGAGTATCAAAATCGTGTGTCATTCCAATTTCATTTTATCACTAGCAGGATTCGGGAATGAGAAAGGTATAACCTGAGAAGCTAGAACTCAAATTAAACTTAAATATTTTATATCGGAAGTCTACTTCTCATTAAGTTCTTCGTTGCAGGAACAAGACAAAGCTAATTGAAAGTGCAACAAAATTGTTTTTCTCAAAAATTGCATGTAATGTTGCCTTACCATCGCTAGATAGACTACAGTAAGTGGAACATACCGAAGACTTTTTAGAAGTGTCCAGTAAACAGCGAGATTTTAAATTTGGAATCAATATTTGTCCAGTAAGTAAGTATGTAATTCCTATTACGTATCAAGATATTTGAATATCGAAACACGATTTACATCGTCACCGACCTATAAAAAAACTAAGGATGTGAAGGCGATGAGGTCGTATATAAATGTAAAAAGGATGCATTCCACAAATTGTTTTAATTATAAGTACAGTGCGAGAGCAAATTGTAGAAATTAAAAAGTGGCGTCCCTTTTTCGTAGATTAAATAGAAAGAGCGACATTGCAGTATACACTTGCAATTTACACTAAGAGCAAATGTAAAATAAAAAGAGGTTAGTACTATTGGCAGTATAAACGTAACTCAAAATGCATATTTAAAAAAAAAAAAAGTTGCGACAAGGTTTAGTGCGGAAGTTTGTATGCAGCGTTTAGTTCATAATTGTGCTGTCTAAAATGACAATGATATTTCGGAATTCCTTCCTTTTTTGTGTCGTTTAGAAAAAACCTCGGAGTAAAAATTGAAGCTAAGCTTTATGATATGAAAATTAGTTAGAAAATACAACAATGTATAACAATAATTAAATTTTATCTTTAAGACTTAGATTTGTAAGACAGTGCAAATAATTAAACGCAGTATTTATAAAAAAAGAAATTAAGGCGGGATTTAAATTAAAAGACAAAAAATTCAAATTTGTTTGTGTGATCTATTACAATAATTCAGCAAAAATGAGTTCAGACTAGTCTGATTCCGAATAGACGGCACTCCTCCATACTTAAAAGCGGAGGCAGAGTTAGCTAAAATAATTTACTTCCGACTAAATCCAAGGAGATATAAAAAAATACAAGAGATTCATTAAATGGAAGGAAGAAAATCAAGTTAATAGTTGGTCAGATAATGTGTGATAAGGTCTGAATATTTCAACAATCTTTCTGAGACAATCGGATGGCTACAAAGGAAAGAAATCACAAATATTCAGCAGCAAAATATAGAAAAGTTCTTAAATCAAGCTCTAGATGATAAACAGTTTGGCGATGAAGGTAAATAAATGCTGCCACTATTTGATAACGATATAACTATATCTTTTATCCAAGTATAAACTCATAATTATTTTTGTTATAGGTTGTTATCATGGGAGTTAATGGTGCCTACGACGACGAATATCACAATGTGTAATAATAAAAATGGGATATAACAAAAATATTCATTGGAAAATGGCCGAATATGAATGTCACCTATAAAATATAATTTTAATCTAATTTTCTTGTTTAATTTTTGAGAAAAGCACTATACTTGCTTCGACCGTAAGAGCCATCCTGGCCTCGTATTATATCCGGACCTCGCCTACGGCTCGGTCCGTCTAATTCCTACTCGGCCAGTATGGCTTACTTACTGGTCTCTGCCGTAATGTACTATTACTGCTTACCCTGGCTGGTGGACCTGGTCATCTTCTGCTTGAGCGCCATGAGCACCGTGCTGGGCCTATGTGGCATCGTGGACACGTCCTCATTGTACCCCTGGTCCCACTCTTTCGCAAGCTTCTTCAGTTCCTTCTCAGCCAGGATCTCCGCCTTGCTCTGCCGTTTCTGATACTGTTTGTGGGATTTTTCGTGGTCTTTCTTTGCTTTCTCTTTCATAGATTTAGCTTTTTTTCTGTAAAGAAATAAAATATACTGAATAGATTGAATATATAATTCAAATTCAAATTTAAATTCAAAAAATAATTACTGAGAATGTTTTGATAAAATGCGTTATCGGGGAATTCCGAATAGTCTATATATTTAAAAGATATACCTAAGTACCTACCAACATTTTAACTAACGATAAAATAGAGGAAAAGTAATCAAATAAACATCCTCCGGGCTTTAAGATGGTTGTTTTTATCACACGATAAATAGTGACAAAGCATCCGTCACGGTTTGAGCGTTAGCGAGTGTGAGTGATAAATGCTGTATCATTTATTAATCACGTCATGAACGAAATATTATAGGCCCTCTGCTTTGACACAATGACGTCAAATAGGAATTAAAATGCAACGGCAAAAGAGATTTTAACGAGGGTCTACGCAATTGGAAGTGGCGATGTGGCGAAAAGTAAGTATGTCGTTTCTACAAGACGCTATAGATAGAAGGATCTAAACGTCTAACACTCACTTATCATTATTCTCCAGCTTAGCTGTTGCCTGGTCCAGGAACCTCAGTATATCGTCTCTTCCGTTAATGGCCGCCAGTTCCTGTGCCGTGTGCCCGTCGACGTCCATGGTGTACACATTGGCACCGAAGTTGACGAGAAACGTGACGCACTCCTTGTGCCCCCGCGCCGACGCGAGGTGCAGTGCTGTGTTCCCGAAGTAGTCAGCTTTGTCCGGTTCACCCCTGGAATATATAATAATAGCCATTTAATAAACATATCGAGAGAGAGATTGTGCTGTTTAGGTTGGTTTTAAGAATGTGCTCTGATTGTTATGTATCGTAAACGGATGGAAAGAAAATAATTCACATACAAAACGGAGAATGCGCGGCTAAATAAAACATTCTGAAAGTTCTATCTAAGTATATTCATATTTTTATGTCGCCGTCGCACAGAATACACAGATGCTCGACTCGTAGGTCATGTTTACGTCATGACTAGATAGCTTCTTAAAACATAGAAGATCACGTTGCTTTTGCAAGAGTAGTCCAGCCCTGAATAACTTTTGGCGAGCCAATGTATGTTATATGTTAGTAACTAGTAATTTATAAGCAGACTGAATGCAGCCCTCGTATTAACTGATCTTCAATTAGTTGCCATAATTGTTAGTGCTGGGTTCGATAAATAACGTTTTCCTCTTTCATACGTTTTCACCGTTTCCTTCTTATCTATATCGTCTCTGACGTCATGATCGATGCTTGGAGTAAATCCCCTATCCCTCATTAATTAAGGCTTACAGGATTACATTTGATTAATATCCAATAGTTTGTCGCGATTTTATTTCAAATTTACTAACACTAATAAAGCCCGGTCGTAATCTTTATCAAAGGCTATAAATTTCTAGATTATTTGTGACGTGTTTATTGCATTACTAATACTAGTGACGGGCCACCGCCTTAGCCACGGTACTTGGCAGAAATTTCAATTAGGAATTTGCAACAAAGAAAACATTTCTTAAATAAGATTTACATTTGAATCATAAATGTCTCATACTGACAACGGGAGTCAAAGTGTGGCAAGTCTACTGAAGGTTAAAAACGCTTCTTAAAAAAGTCGTGGAGTTGTGACGTCACAAGTCACAGGGCTGTCGGCTGGTATAAAATTGATTGGCATAACGTATTGTTAGGCATAAAATCGTTCTGAAATTATCATCTTTACAAGAGTTTTGGAAGAAGAACCCATAGTTCAGGTTAGTTTAAGTCACTTTTGTTTTATAACAATCCTGGAAAGTTATCTGTTTCCGAGAAATGTAATAATTATGGCTAAGAAAATTATTATGCCAAATGACAAAAAGTAATTATCACTATAAATTTTATGCAACCCAATATGGAACACAACCGATGTCACAATTGCCCGCATGAACTACTTACTACATAAATGTATGGAAAAACATGCATTTTACTCTGTAGTTGTTAACATACTGCGTTAATATATGTATATAGCTGTCAATAGTCTCAATGCTACATTTATGTTTACGGTTTTGTATGAAGAATTTGATAGTACGTATCATTAGTTTGACCATCAAAAAAAAAATTACATATTTAATCATAAATTCCAACTTCAAGCATGTTCCCTATTAAACTCAACAATTACTACAAGAGACAGCGGCTCGAACAAGCTTTAGGTGCACACAACGGTTTTTACACGATCTTGTGCGACTTATAGCATGATTATCGCACCTAGGTACTTGTTGCAATCACAATACGTATGGAATGACTTCCGTGAAATTTTTGTGTGACATAGTCATACGTTTCATTTGTGATTCGCGAGTGATAATTATTTCAGTAGTATAACAGTCGGAAACGACTTGACTAGAAAGAAGGCGTTAGAATGCGAAGTTAGGCGAGTCTTTAGTATTAGTTATATATGAGTTAACCAATCGATACACTCTCCAACTTTTTAGTGAAAACTTTAAGAAACAAAATGTCATTTTGGAAAGTCATGCCAAGAGCGGTTTATTCATGCCGCACTTTTTCTTGCATTCCTTCCTCGTAAGTGGAAGGAGGAGAAAAACCAGTAGTCAATTAGTTCTCTGTGGCGCCACCTATGGTCTCACCGGTAGATCAGCGCTGGCTTTCGACTTAGCAACATGCTGAGAGCTGAGGTGGGACCATTTTGAAGCATAATTTATAGTTATATATAGTTTACGATAGGTATTACTGTTTTTGTCGTTTTAATTGTGCTATGAATAAATTTGTTTCTTTCTCTCTTTCTAATTACTAACCCTCGTCCACACATCAGTCTCCGGTCTCAGGGCTTAACATGACCTATGACCCTGAAACACCGCCTACAGCGTTGGAGTCATGTCAACTCATCCTTATTGTTGCACTCCTTCCTCGTCTCTCAGAGAAGTGATAGGGTGGATTAGCTTTGGAAAGAATTAAAACGTAGAAATACAAAACATTGTTTATATTTGTATATGAGAAAGAATAGAATAAATTACATGACACTGTACATCAATCAGTTTTTAAATAATTCCTAAAACAAATTCAAAATATAACATAGACAAACATGGACAGCATCACGGCCTTCCAACACCTTCTCCTGATGTTCGTTCATGTTGCTGAGACACGTTTCTATACATGCATTAATCTTGCACAGTGTCTTTCAAACTTTACTTTTGACAGTGGTTTTGTCATTACGTCAGCTAACTGAATCTCAGTTGGACAGTAGCTGATATTGATCAGTCCGTTCACGAAGTGTTCGTGTATAAAATGGTATCGCACATCTATGTGCTTCGACCTTTTGTTGAATGATCCAGATTTCACAAGTTGAATCGAACTTTGGTTATCAACGTGTAAATTTATCTTTATATCCATATCGGTTATTTCCTTCAATAAAGATTTCAGATGCAATGCCTCTTTGCAACAGTCAGCTGCGGCTATGTACTCGGCTTCGGTCGACGATAACGCCACTATAGGCTGTCTCTTGGATGCCCATACGATTGGTCCATCTGCTATCATGAGCACGGAGCCAGAAGTACTTCTTCGCGTCAATGGATCTCCAGCATAGTCCGAGTCGCTGTATGCATCGATATTCTCTATCGGCGTGTTTCTTTTGAACAAAATGCCTTTGTCTTTGGTTCCAACCAAATATTTAAATATTTTCTTCAGTTTTGTGACATCTTCTCTAGTGGGATTTTCGACCTTCCTGCTAACTTGATTGACCGCTTGTGCGATGTCTGGTCTAGTTCTGGTAGACAGGTACAGTAAACTTCCCACTGCCTCCCTGTAGGGATATTCCTTCTCCTGGGCAGTTTCCTGTATCGACTTCGAATCGCTACTTGTACTTGCGGGCGTGTCACAAGGTTTGGCATTTTTCATATTATATTTTTCTAGTACGTCATTTATATAAGATCTCTGAGTAAGAATTATTCCTTCTTTTGAATTTCTTATTTCCATACCCAGATAAGTACTTGGATTTTGATTCTTTTTCATTTCAAATTTGGTTTCAAGCTTCTTCAAAATAACTTCGATCTTTTTTATGTCTTTACCTATGACAAGTCCGTCATCGACAAATAATCCGATTATTATTGACTTATCTTCGTTTATGAAAACGCATCGATCGGTTTTTATGGTCTTGAAACCTAACTCAAACATCGCTTGGGTAAAAGTTTTGTTCCAAGTGAATGGAGCTTGTTTTAATCCATATAACGACTTTTTTAGCCGGCATACTACTTCAGTAGTGTTGTAGTCAGTTTTATAGCCAACAGGAGCCTTACCACAATCTTTATAAAAACTATCCAAAAGCAGTGCAGTTCAGTTTAGGCACCTAAATTGAATCGCTGAATTTCGTACCATAACACATTTAAAGCAGCGCTGATTCTCGATCGCATAAAGTGAATGAAAGACCGATATTTGTCTCTGGTCTGCAATTGAGACGCTACGGCGCGAAAGGGATGCCGCTATGTGAGTTTCGTATATGTTTATCTCTTTCTGGCTTCTATCCGTTCGGTAACTAAAATATTACAAATTAATTTCGCAGCACACTTTGTTTAAAACTAATTGGTAATTTTGAAAAGAAAAGACATATATTTCATAGCGGACTTATGTTCTTTTTTTTAATTTAATGACAATATTTGCCATACCAAATGCTTTATTGAATGAAATAAAGTTTAAAATGTCTGTATTTCAAAAGAATTGTAATTAAGACTCGGAACGTGTGCCGCCTTCCGCCTGTGATAATGTCATGTCAATCATTGACATGTAAATTTGTTAAATTTCAAATGAATTTTACGTGGTATGCCAATCTTCGAATTCAGTTTAATCCTCCGCGGATTTAGTGTATTCGTTCAGGGGAAAGAAATTGTGACCAGGAAATGCGGTGAAGTGATTTTATCACCCATATAATATCAAGTGTGTCAATGACAATGTTAAAAGCTCCGTTTTTATCGCCAGCTGTCTCCCGCCGAGATAGAGACCTTTGAAATCGGGCTTATATTTTTGACCCCATGATATCAATATTATCCAGCTGCAGTCCCGGCACTACGTGTACTTCAGCTCATTTGTGGTGTGCGTGCCGCGGCCGCTGCAGGACACCATCGCAAGTGCAGACTTCTGGCGGAAGGGTGTTGTGTTTCGGCAGTTCCGCGGTAATTTGCCGAATTATACACCAGATCAGACGACGCAAAGGACCCACGCGGTTGTGTCGCCTAAATTAACTAGTTTTAAGTCTTGTTTATATGTATTTTTGTAGTTCAGTGCCTTATTGGTTTTATTACTGTAATGCTGTGTAACTTTTTTGAATAATAAATAAATTATCAACTGCTTAAAGATATGTTCAATTATAGTTGCCTATTTTAGGTTCAGTGCAAATGTTTGTAACTCCAGGAGCCTTACCACAATCTTTATAAAAACTATCCAAAAGCAGTGCAGTTCAGTTTAGGCACCTAAATTGAATCGCTGAATTTCGTACCATAACACATTTAAAGCAGCGCTGATTCTCGATCGCATAAAGTGAATGAAAGACCGATATTTGTCTCTGGTCTGCAATTGAGACGCTACGGCGCGAAAGGGATGCCGCTATGTGAGTTTCGTATATGTTTATCTCTTTCTGGCTTCTATCCGTTCGGTAACTAAAATATTACAAATTAATTTCGCAGCACACTTTGTTTAAAACTAATTGGTAATTTTGAAAAGAAAAGACATATATTTCATAGCGGACTTATGTTCTTTTTTTAATTTAATGACAATATTTGCCATACCAAATGCTTTATTGAATGAAATAAAGTTTAAAATGTCTGTATTTCAAAAGAATTGTAATTAAGACTCGGAACGTGTGCCGCCTTCCGCCTGTGATAATGTCATGTCAATCATTGACATGTAAATTTGTTAAATTTCAAATGAATTTTACGTGGTATGCCAATCTTCGAATTCAGTTTAATCCTCCGCGGATTTAGTGTATTCGTTCAGGGGAAAGAAATTGTGACCAGGAAATGCGGTGAAGTGATTTTATCACCCATATAATATCAAGTGTGTCAATGACAATGTTAAAAGCTCCGTTTTTATCGCCAGCTGTCTCCCGCCGAGATAGAGACCTTTGAAATCGGGCTTATATTTTTGACCCCATGATATCAATATTATCCAGCTGCTGTCCCGGCACTACGTGTACTTCAGCTCATTTGTGGTGTGCGTGCCGCGGCCGCTGCAGGACACCATCGCAAGTGCAGACTTCTGGCGGAAGGGTGTTGTGTTTCGGCAGTTCCGCGGTAATTTGCCGAATTATACACCAGATCAGACGACGCAAAGGACCCACGCGGTTGTGTCGCCTAAATTAACTAGTTTTAAGTCTTGTTTATATGTATTTTTGTAGTTCAGTGCCTTATTGGTTTTATTACTGTAATGCTGTGTAACTTTTTTGAATAATAAATAAATTATCAACTGCTTAAAGATATGTTCAATTATAGTTGCCTATTTTAGGTTCAGTGCAAATGTTTGTGACTCCAGTTCTTTGTTTTACAAAATAGTTTACTTGTCTTTATAATTCAATCTATTAAAAATCATATTGTGGTTATGAACTTAAATAGTAACCAAATAAAGAAGCATGATGTAAAGCACCCTCAAGCGGCTAATTTAGTTACTACAGTCTGCAATGCTACGGAAAAAAAACGTATCTTACTATGAAATCCATACAAAGCTACGAGCTCTTTACCGTAGTATTGCAGTAGTCATATGGAACCGAAAAACACGAAATTCTATCTACTTATTACCAGTAATGCACTCTTATCTATGCGCATTGTGCATCTTTTTTTCCCCGTTGCATTATCCAAGAGATCGTATTATAATAACTTAAAAGAAATTAACTCGTCAGTATTCTGAAAAACCTGTCAAACACTTCGCTACCCTAAATTTTTCGGCGATGGGGTGCGTACGTACGTAGTAGTGCGTGTATATTGTAACAGAAATAGATATTAACGCGAGCGCAGCGAGCCCGAAATTTTTGGCCCGGGGATGCGTAGTAACAAGATGAAAACGCGAGCGCAGCGAGAGCGAAATTGTTCGGCGCGGGGGTACGTAGTAACAAAATTGACCGATATAGTGTAAAAAGATCCGATCTGGCAACGCTGATATATGTATGGCCTATTGCCACCGCCCCTCTTGCCGGCCCGCGACCTCACTCGGCGCCCGCGCCCTATATTTGAAGCATGTTCATGTTCTTACTTACAGACGCGCCCCGAAGATATTGACAAACTTACAAGCATGTTTTCGACCAAAACTATTTGTTCTTGTTATTTTTCATGTTCATTTTAAATTTTGGATTGACAAAAAAAGGTGAAAAGTAATAGTTGGTTGAAAGGCGCCAATACCAAAACAAAATGCAAACGGCCAGGGGCGCCTACGCCGCCCCTGTCGGTTTGGCGCCCCGGGCTATAGCCCGGATCGCCCTAGGCTAAATACGTCCCTGAATAAAACGGTAGGAAGTTACACAGACACGGTTCCAGACCTGTGCGAGACAAGTCGCGAACAAAAGCTAAGAACTAATAAATATTCTACACAAAACTATCCAGAACGATACATTCAATGAGGAACTTTTTATGAGTCGCAAAATTTGACACTCGTGCGATTCAGTTTCGTCTCAAGTGACACATCGTGGTACGAAAAGTACTTGAAATGAGAGAATGAAATAGTTGAGACGCTCTTACTGAACTGTCATCTGAACTGAGTCGTAAATACAATGTCATGGTATGAAATAGCGATACAGTTCAGTTTAGGGCCTAAAGTGAGTCGCGTTAAGAGATCGTGGTAAGGCTCCAGTTCTTTGTTTTACAAAATAGTTTACTTGTTTTTATAATTCAATCTATTAAAAATCATATTGTGGTTTAAGAACTTAAATAGTAACCAAAATAAAGAAGCATGATGTAAAGCACCCTCGAGCGGCTAATTTAGTTACTACAGTCTGCAATGCTACGGAAAAAAAACGTATCTTACTATGAAATCCATACAAAGCTACGAGCTCTTTACCGTAGTATTGCAGTAGTCATATGGAACCGAAAAACACGAAGTTCTATCTACTTATTACCAGTAATGCACTCTTATCTATGCGCATTGTGCATCTTTTTTTTCCCCGTTGCATTATCCAAGAGATCGTATTATAATAACTTAAAAGAAATTAACTCGTCAGTATTCTGAAAAACCTGTCAAACACTTCGCTACCCTAAATTTTTCGGCGATGGGGTGCGTACGTACGTAGTAGTGCGTGTATATTGTAACAGAAATAGATATTAACGCGAGCGCAGCGAGCCCGAAATTTTTGGCCCGGGGATGCGTAGTAACACGATCAGATGAAAACGCGAGCGCAGCGAGAGCGAAATTGTTCGGCGCGGGGGTACGTAGTAACAAAATTGACCGATATAGTGTAAAAAGATCCGATCTGGCAACGCTGATATATGTATGGCCTATTGCCACCGCCCCTCTTGCCGGCCCGCGACCTCACTCGGCGCCCGCGCCCTATATTTGAAGCATGTTCATGTTCTTACTTACAGACGCGCCCCGAAGATATTGACAAACTTACAAGCATGTTTTCGACCAAAACTATTTGTTCTTGTTATTTTTCATGTTCATTTTAAATTTTGGATTGACAAAAAAAGGTGAAAAGTAATAGTTGGTTGAAAGGCACCAATACCGAAACAAAATGCAAACGGCCAGGGGCGCCTACGCCGCCCCTGTCGGTTTGGCGCCCCGGGCTATAGCCCGGATCGCCCTAGGGTAAATACGTCCCTGAATAAAACGGTAGGAAGTTACACAGACACGTTTCCAGACCTGTGCGAGACAAGTCGCGAACAAAAGCTAAGAACTAATAAATATTCTACACAAAACTATCCAGAACGATACATTCAATGAGGAACTTTTTATCAGTCGCAAAATTTGACACTCGTGCGATTCAGTTTCGTCTCAAGTGACACATCGTGGTACGAAAAGTACTTGAAATGAGAGAATGAAATAGTTGAGACGCTCTTACTGAACTGTCATCTGAACTGAGTCGTAAATACAATGTCATGGTATGAAATAGCGATACAGTTCAGTTTAGGGCCTAAAGTGAGTCGCGTTAAGAGATCGTGGTAAGGCTCCTGGTAATTTCATATAAACTTCATCTGTCAACTCTCCGTACAAGAATGCTGTCTTTACGTCAAATGTCATGAAGTGGTAAGATTTGGATGCGGCAACGGCTAGTAAAGTTTTCAATGCAGATTGAGCCACGACTGGACTATATATGTCTTCAAAATCCAGGTTTCCCTTCTGCTCGCAGCCACGTACGACTAATCTGGCCTTGTACGTACCGTCATCTTTAATCCGAAATACCCATTTGTTCGACAAAATTTTGTGTCCTTTGGCTTCTGATCTGTCAACTAGTACCCAGGTGTTATTTTTCTGTAATGAATCCATTTCAGACTGTATTGCCTTCTCTCAATTTTGTCTGTCGGTGCCCGTCACTGCATCTTGATATGTAAGAAATGAATAGTCATAATCATCATTACTATCTGAAGTAAACATAGTCACGCAACGACTTAACTCATAGTCTTTGGTCCATGTTGGTGGTCTCACTTCTCTTTGTGGTCTTCCACTTGAGGAAGGTGGGTCAATTGGATCTTGACTGGAGCTGGAAGAAGGAAAATTTGTAGGTTCCTGAAAAGGTAAGTTATTATTAATTTTGTTTTTAATTTCAGGTTCTTCAATCTCAATTAATTCGTCCGATTTTGGTCCTAGAGTAGAGTCTTCGTTTTTCTCAGCAGAAGTATTGCCATAATGCATCTTTTCGATTACTTTTACGTCTCTGCTGATAACAACGTCATTCTTTTCCGGTATGTAGATTCTAAAGCCTTTGGTATTATTCGCGTATCCCAAAAATACTCCTTCTGTCGCTTTGGCTGTGAATTTTCCTCTTCGGTTCTTGTTCATCACAAATGCTCTATTTCCAAACACGTGTAAATGATTTCCCGATGGTGTTCTTCCTACCCACTTCTCATATGGGGAGTTTCCTTTGAGAGCTTTTGCTGGGCTTCTATTTATCAAATAGTTTGCAGTATTCACTGCTTCTGCCCATAGATTTGCAGGAATATTGGAATCCAGCATCAGACATCTTGCTTTATCCATCAGCGACCGATTTTTCCTTTCACTCATGCCATTTTGCTGCGGTGTATAGGGTGCAGATAGTCTTCGGCTTATACCATTATCTTTGAGGAATTTGTCAAACGCTTTCGACCTATATTCGCCTCCATTGTCAGACTGAAGGTTTTGAATTTTCTTCTTATGAAATTGTTCAACATAGTTTTTATACTCTTTGAATTTTTCGATTACTTCGCTCTTTTCTTTTAAGAAGTAAACACAGCAGTATCTTGTATAGTCGTCAATAAATGTAACGAAATACTTGGATCCGGCCATTGATTTATGCTCAAAGGGGCCACATACATCGCTGTGAATTATCTGGAGCACTTCGGTAGAGATTATTTCTTCATGGCTTTGGAATGGTAGAGTGGTAAATTTACTCTTGATACAAGTCTCGCAGGTACCCAAAGGTTTTTGTTTAAAGTCGAGTCCTCGCATCATTTTATTTTTAACCATTTCCTTTAGGTCTCTTTCATTGACATGACCTAATTTCTGTTGAAGTATTTATATTATATATTGACAAAGACATGACATTGAAGTTTGCTAAAACCTTTTTCTTTTTAACATCCTCCCTTTTTGGCAAACTTTATAGCTTTAAGCCAATCAGCCCACTAATAAATCCCAGTCTGGGCTTAAAAACAGGCTTTGTAAGAATATCTGCACATTGGTACTCAGTTGGAACATATTTCACCAGTAGTTCTTTATCAGTAACTAGTTCTCTGACATAGAAATGTCTAATCGCAATGTGCTTTGTCCTTCTGTGCAATTCTGGGTTTTGCGCAAGCTTTATAACTGCATCATTATCAATTTGTAAAATCGGGATATCTTTCAGTGTTGTTATCTCATTGAAAAGTCTTCTCAGCCAAACTATCTCTCGTGCTGCTTCGCTAGCTGCGACTATTTCGGCTTCTGTGCTCGAGATCGCTACAGATGTCTGTCTGCGACTTGCCCAAGAGATCACTCCTCCTGCATAGATGCACATAATTCCAGAGGTTGAACGTCCCGTACTTTGATCTCCACCATGATCGGAGTCGCTGTAGCATTCTAACTCTCCGGGTTTGTGTCCCTTTTTATAAATAATCGCCGAATCTAGAGTTCCTTTAAGGTAACGAAATATGCGTTTCACCTTCTGAACATCTTCATTCGTTGGACTGTCTAGTGTTCTAGATACGACACTTACGGCATATGATATGTCTGGTCTGGTCCCTGTCATTAGGTATGCCAGTGCACCGACAGCTTCCCTGTATGGAAACTTGACTTTTTCATTCTCTGTCTCCGTATCTGACTGTCCTTCTTTAATTATTGGAGTACTGATTGCCTTGCAGTCACTCATTCCAAATCTTTCCAAAATCTTCTTGGTATATAACTTTTGAGAGACCTTTATGGAACCATCCTTCTCGTTGTGGATTTCTAGCCCAAGAAAGTAGGAAGCTGGCTTTGTGGTAATCTTGAATCTTCTCTTAAGTTCAGCCAAGAACTTCACGGATTCTTTTTGATTCGTAGAGGCAATCAAACCGTCATCAACATAGAGTCCTATGATGGTTTTACTCTCAACTCTTTGTTGTTTATTTAAGACCAATCGAACAAATAAACACGGATCAGTGTCAGACTGTTTGAATCCGATTGTCTTGAGATAGTCCACAATACATTTATTCCAACATCGTGGAGCTTGTTTGAGACCATACAGACTTCTCTTCAGTTTGCACACTTTGTTTGTGCCATCACTAAATCCTTCAGGTTGGTTCATATAGATGTCTTCATCAAGTGATCCATTTAGAAAGGCAGTGGCAACATCAAACTGCATAAGAGTAAGCCCTTCGTTTGCTGCGATGCTTAGGATTGATCTGATTGTCGCCAATCTAGCTACGGGACTGAAAGTTTCGTCATAATCAATCCCTTTCTCTTGCGTGTAACCTCTAGCTACAAGTCGTGCTTTATACTTGTCCAGGCTTCCGTCAGCATTTATCTTCTTCTTGAAGACCCATTTACATGATATTAATTTTCTATCTTTTGGCCGATCTACCAAGATCCAAGTTTTGTTATCATTTAAAGATTTAACTTCGCTTTTCATAGCCTCAAGCCACTCAGTCTTCTGTGGACTTTTTATAGCGTCTTTGTACGTAGTGGGCTCATCATTGATCAATGTAGAAACAATGAAGTCATCATATCTGCTTGGAGCCCGCAGTGTAGACCTGTCACGAAGTATTCTTGTATCAGGGATGTCATCATGATCTTCGTCTGAATAATTTATTCGACATCCATCTGGTTCAGGAGATGACTCGTCCAGATCTTCCTCTTCTTGACTTAAATCATTCGATGTTTGAGGCATTACTTCCGCATTTTGTGGTATATCCTCCCTTGCTTCAAACATTGGTTGATTTTGTGGAGTCTTTGGAAAATTGAGTTCGATTTCTGTCGTAGTTTGTTCATCCTCTACCTCAGATTCAGATATATCAGATTCCAATCCAACTGATTTTATTAGAGTTTCTTTAAATGTCACATCTCTCGAACGGATCAATGTAGGTTCGTTGTTTTTATTGAATCCCAGTAACCGATAGCCATCATCACCATCATATCCGATTAAAATACATTTTTGAGCTTTCTTGGACATCTTTGTTCGCTTCTGTTTGGGAATATGTGCAAAACATTCTGTTCCAATGACTCTCAAATGTTTAATGGACGGCTTCTTTCCAAACCATAGCTCAAATGGTGACTTTCCTTCTTGAGAAGTTGGCCCAGTTCTGTTCAGGATATACGCAGCCGTGTTAACAAGCTCTGACCAACAGGCAAATGGCAGTTCTTCGTGAGCGTGCATCATAGTGCGAGCGGCTTCAACGAGGGTTCTATTTTCTCGTTCACTGGACCCGTTTTGCTCTGGTGTATATGGCATTGTAAACCGGTGCTGTATGCCATGCGAATGGAGTATCTTCTCAACGGCTTCGTTTTTGAATTCTCCTCCATTGTCGCTAATTATTGTTTTTATAACATGACCAGCTGTCTTCGTTTCATTGATCATCTGCACAAGCTTGTCTTTGACTTCCGACTTTTGCTTGATGAAGTAGACATGACGAATGTTGCTGTAGTCATCTTTGAACAGTACGAAATACCGAAACTTCATGAAAGAATTTGGAAACGGACCACATACGTCACTATGTATTATCTCTCCTGGTTCTTTAGCTCTTTCTCTTCTTCCAAATTTATGTCTATGTGTCTTTCCATATACACATCCTGTGCATAATTCAGAATCAAGTTTGACTTTGATACCAAGTTCCTTTTCAATCAATTTTTTAACGTGTATTTTGTTCTGATGTGCGAACCTTTCATGATAAAGTTGCAAAGTGTTTTCCGTTGACAAAGTGTTCATTTCTGGAGTTGGATTTCTAATAGTCTGGACTTTCAGCTTATAGAGACCTCCATTCTTGACTCTTGTGCCAATCAAGTTCACTTTTCCATTATTTATCAGCTGACAGGATTCTCTCTCGGATGTGAAGACACTGTTTTGTAGCTTGTCTTGAGCAGCGAGTACAGAGAACAGGTTGCGTCTTATTGCGGGAACGTACCAAACATCGCATAATGTGATATGCTCTTGTCGACCATGGACATCTGCAATCAATTCGACTGTTCCTTTCCCAATGGCTTCAGTTGTAGATCCATTTGCAGTTGTAACCGTCTGGTTCTTAGTAAAATGTTGAAAATTGGAGAATATGTCAGGTTGACAGGTGACGTGACTTGTTGCACCGTTATCGACGTACCAATTGTCAAGATCTTCAAAGTTGGTCACTGCTTCATTAGTCTCAACTTGCATGAGGGTTAGGTTTAAGTTCTTATTGATAGATTGACTTGTAGATGGTTGTGATTCTTTGGGAGGTTTACCATCAGCAATCCACTTTCGACATTGTTTGACGTTATGCCCAAAAAGTTTGCAATATCCGCATTTCTTCTTCATTTTGTGAGAAGACTTCTGTATTACTAGCGCTTGAGGTTCAGATTCCTCTTCTTTATATTAAGATTGGACAAAAATAAAAACGTCGTTCAGTCCGTCATCTTTATTCGCAGAGCACTTTCATAGACAAGAAACACAGGAATGTAGAAATGCATTCTAACTTCAAACTATACACTACAACAGGTGGCAGCACTGGCCACTCAAACTAAATTGTACTTGTCTTTTGATACAATCTCATCACAGCCCCTCAAGTTTATAACGAAAGAAGCTGAAGTTAAAACTTGCAAAACAACTTAACTTTTATATAAACAATTATAACTAAGTTTACATAACTTGATGTAACTTGATATGACTTGATACATTCAAAGTCAAAGAAAAAATTATGTGTCTAGTACACATTAATTAACATAAGTTCAAATGTCATATGAGTACATTGAGTACTAGCTTAATACATTTAAATTGTTTTATTTTAATTACACAGAAATTACTATACTAAATTTAATTTACTCAAGAAATAATTATGTTTAATACAAGGTAAAGCTTTTGTAAAAATATCAGAAATATTTTCATTTGTTGGTACATAGAACAATGATATGAGTTTCTTATTTACTATATCTTTCACATAATGATATTTAATGTCAATATGTTTTGACGCTTTACTATTAATCTGGTTTTGAAACAATTTAATAGTACTCTGGTTATCAATAAATAAATAAGCAGGAATATTTGTTTCATTACTTGAGAAATCTGACAGAACACCCTTAATATGCATGAGTTCACTTACAGCATGTGCACCTGCCACAAATTCTGCCTCAGCTGTTGACAATGCTGTGCATGTCTGTTTCCTTGAGAACCAAGATATAACATTTTCACCTTGATATATGACGCAGCCACTGGTGCTCTTACGATCTGTCTTGTCTCCTGCCCAGTCTGCATCGGAGTAAGCTCGAAGTGTGATGGCCTCCTTTGACTTCTTATACAGCAGCCCCTTTTCTGCAGTCCCTTTAAGATAACGCAAAATTCGCTTACCTGCTTTCCATAAGTCTGCTGTCGGTCTGTCCAAAAATCTACTCAGATAGGAAACAGCATAAGTGATATCTGGTCGACTGTTTGTGGATATATATAAAAGTGAACCAACTAATTCTTTAAATGGTACATTAATTACCTCTGACTTGGTGTCTGCGCTGTAGTTGATTTCCATTGGAGTACTACTTTTCTTACAATCTTGCATATTGAATTTTTCTAGTAATCTGTTTATCATGTCTGTCTGTTTAATTTCCATTCTGTCCTTCTTTCTTGTAATTTCCAGTCCTAAATAATTCTTTACTTCTCCCAATTCCTTCACATTAAATTCTTTTTTCAGTTGGGTTATGATAAAATTTCCATCACCTAGTATTAAAATGTCATCTACATACAGTAATATCCAGGTTTTTCCTTTTCTGTACAAACAATAGTCATATTTTGATTGTATGTATCCTTGTCCTGTAATAAATTCATGAAATCGATTGTTCCAGCATTTGGGTGCTTCCTTCAGTCCATATAACGCCTTTTTTAGTTTCAATACTTTTCCTTCTTTTATTTTCAATCCTTGTGGACATTTTATATATACATCCTGGTCTAAAAATCCGTTTAAGAAAGCTGTGGGAACATCCAGCTGTTTTATTATTTTATCTTCTTGAACTGCTATGCTCATCATTAGTCTCATTGTTGATGATTTAGCTACTGGTGCATAATTGTTGTATGAGCTACTCTGTTGAAACCCTTTAGCTACAAGTCTCGCTTTCTTTATTCCATCTTGCTTTGTTCTAAAAATCCACTTTGTATCTATAGCTTTACACCCTTTTGGTAAAGTCGCTTCTTCCCATGTATCTAATTTCTGCTGTGAGTTCAGCTCTTTCTTTATTGCTTGTTCCCATTCTTCACTTTGTATGGCTTCTTCAAAATCTTGTGGGTCACCTGATAGTAAGCAGTATGCTGTATAATTTAAGTCATATTTTTCAAGTAATTCCCTTGGTTTTCGCACTTGTCTTCCCGATCTTGTATGAAATTCCTCACTTTCTTGTCTTTGTTCTTCGATATTACTTTCCTCTTCAGTTTCTGTAAAATATTCATCATCCTCTTGATTCTTTTCAACATTTTCTACCTGTTTCTCTTGCTCTTCAGACTGTGTTTCCTTTAATTTCTGGTCATCTTCTTCATCATATTCATAATACCTGTATCTTACCTCTTCATGTTCTCGCTCTGACTGTTCAAACTTCACTTGTGTCTCATCAAATCTTATATCTCTTGTTACTATGATCTTATCCGTTTCTGGATCCCATACACGATAGCCAGTAGGTGCATATCCAACAAATCTCATTGTTTTCGCTCTCTTTTCAAGTTTGTCTTGCCTTGGTAATATATGAACCCATACCTTACATCCAAATATTCTTAGTCGTGACAGATCTCGATGTCCAAAGATCATTTCAGCTGGTGTATGAAAACTGATGGCAGCTGAAGGACATCTATTTATTTGATAAACGGAGCATCTTACCGCTTCACCCCATAATGTTTTTGGTAGTTTTGTTTCGGCCAACAATGTTCTTGCACGGTTGTATATGGTGCGATTCATCCGTTCTGCAACACCATTCGATTGTGGGCTATAAGCAATTGTAAATTGTAAAATTATACCTTTTCTATTGCAGAAGTCTTGCATCACTTGATTTTTAAATTCTCCGCCATTGTCTGCCCTAATTTTTCTTACTTTATTACCTGTTTGTGTTTCCATTTTATTTATATAATTAATTAATTTTTCTGTTGCTTCACTTTTCCTCTTCAATAGATAAATTTCGCAGAAATGAGTGTAATCATCAATTATTGTTTGGTAATAAATCTCACCGTTAGCTGTTGGAGTGCTGACAGGACCAGAGAGATCAGTATGAATTAATTCTCCTATATATCCGGATCGGGGCTTCGGAGTGGTACAAAATGGTAATCTGGTAGACTTACCTTCCATGCAGGCTTCACAGGGTTGGTCACTATATGGCAGCTTCATCATCCTCAAGTGTTTTCGATTAGCATGCCCTAGTCTCTGATGCCATAAAAAGTCACTGTTGATATTGTTAGTTGCTAAGCACCTGTCATCATCTAATTGCATAGGTATAACATACAAATTTCCAAGTAAGTTTCCAAAAATTTCCTGAGTTTTATTTTTAATTGACACATTTTCTTTATTAAATTGAACCATATAACCTTTTTGTAACAATTTCCTAACAGACAGTAGGTTGTGTGACAATTTAGGTACTATCAAACCCTCTATATTTACTGAAACATTCCCACATTTTAAATGTAATTTACCCCTTTTGTTACATGTCAGATATTGACCATTTGCTACAAACACTTTTATTTCTTTTTCTAATCTTACTACATCTGTCATATTTTGCTCAAATTCAGTTTTTAGCAAATGTTCAGTTGCGCCAGAATCTACAATGAAATTTATACAGTCATTTCCATTACTCACATTACAATTATTTGCATTAAATGCAGTGAATGATAATACATCCTCATCTACAAGTTGTACCATGTTGCTAGCTTGCCCCTGATAGTCACGATGTGGCATTCCCCGCTGTCGACTGGAATAGCTTCTGTATCTGGTAGGTCCACGATATCCTCTTGTCGCTGGTCGTCCTCGGTGAGTATTGTTGTGAGTGTAGGTCTCCGGTTGTTTCATCCTACAGTCCCTGATGATGTGTCCTTTCCGTCCGCAGCCATAGCATACAAGAAATGCCTCCTCCTTTGTGTCCTGATGAGGTTCTTCACTTAATTTTAGTTCCGCGTCGAGTAATCTTGCTTTGATCGATTCTATATTTAGCATTTTCTCACTGATCATCGTTTCAATTGATGTTATAACGTTGTCATAAGCAGATGGTAGCGCTGCTAGTAAGTAGCAAATTTTATCAATCTCCTCAACTTTAGACCCGATTGCATTGAGTTCTCCGAGAAGAGAATCAAACTTTAAGAAAAAATCTTGTAATTTCTCCGTTGCACCGCATTTCAACATGATAAGTTGTCGTTTTAGTCTTAACTTGTTGCAAATACTTTTCCTTTCGAAAATGTCTTCTAGTTTAGACAACATGTCCGCCGCAGTTTTCGATTGTTTCACTATTTCGATATATTTATCACTTAAACATTGCACGATTATGGATCTTGCTTTCGCATCACTGATGATATCTGCTGGCTTTGTACTATCGAAAGACTCTTCTAATAATACTTTATGTACGCCTTTTTCTTCTAATATAAGTTTCACTCTAAATTTCCAATTCCCAAAGTTACACTTTTCACTCAATCGTATTACATTATATTCTGTTGCCATTTTGCGCTAATTACTTATTTATTTTATTATTTCATCTGTTGTTTTACAAATAGCGCAGTGGAAGCGTATTAAGATTGGACAAAAATAAAAACGTCGTTCAGTCCGTCATCTTTATTCGCAGAGCACTTTCATAGACAAGAAACACAGGAATGTAGAAATGCATTCTAACTTCAAACTATACACTACAACAGGTGGCAGCACTGGCCACTCAAACTAAATTGTACTTGTCTTTTGATACAATCTCATCACTTTATTCATCAGAGATCTTTCGTAACAGCAAATTTGCGCTGTCAAATTTTCAATGTTACGGTCCTTTTTTGACATGAGCATCCAACTTGACTTGAACGGGAAGTAACTATCATCAGGCACCGTTTCTAAAACTTTGCATATGAGTAATATCTCAGGAAGATCATATTTAGTTTCGTCCTTTCGTAGCTCAACCTTTAGTTCGTGCCATATGTTCTTCAATTTGGATATATGCATGGACATGTCATGCAGGAGATCTTTGCGATAACTGAAGAAGCTGTAGCAAAGGTTATAGCTTTTATCCTCAGATGTGCCGTCGAACAGAGTATGTAATTCATCCCAAATCTGTTTCGCACTCGTCAGTCTCATTACCTTTTGCAAAGTGACATCTGACATATTTGCCATCAGCATGAGCATCGCGGCACTATCTTTTTCATTATAGTCTTGTAGAGCTTTCTGATAACTAGCCTGGTCTGCCGATGTAGCTGTTGCGCCGGGTTGCGTCGGTGGCTTTAGGTTGCCGTTGATAGCGTCCAATCCTCCAGGCGTACCTCGTAGCAGTAACAGTACCTTGCAGCGCCATGTCGACCAATTTTCTTTACCTTCCAAACGACCAATATCAATTTTGCAGCTCGTCGATGGAGTTGACATTTTGACGGATCTTGTTTGAGAATGGTTTGAATTTGGTTTGAAATTGGTTTGAAATCGTAGCTAATTATTTCATAAAATAATTATTTTACACAATCACATAACATGTAAAAATATATTTTTCTTCGCTCATTACAAATATAACGAAATATTTTTCAATATTTTTTACGATAATAATAACTCAGGCTCTGCTACCATGTTGAAGTATTTATATTATATATTGACAAAGACATGACATTGAAGTTTGCTAAAACCTTTTTCTTTTTAACAATTTCTTGTGCCATTTCATAATTTCGCTTTCAGCACTGGGCGTGAAATTTGCTGTCTCTTCCGGCTTATCGAATTCAATAAAATATAATCCATTTCTTCTTTTAGCTTTTAAGCTAACACTTCCGTCTTTTATGACACTGGCTTGTTCCTTTTCAAATAAAACTTTATAGCCATGATCTGTAATCTTGCTTACTGACATCAAGTTGTTTGACAAATCTGGTACATATAATGTGTCAGTTATATTATGTTTGCAATCTTCTGTATAGAGTTCAGCTTTTCCTTTCCCTTTAACTTCGGTCGTATGCTTTTCTGAAGCTAGTCGTAGAGTGTCAGATGCAGGGATTAAGTTACAGAGTATACTTTTGTCACCCGTCATATGTGACGTACAGCCACTATCCAGACACCATAAATTGCTTATACATTTCGACGTTTCTGTTGTTAGACAGATGTTGTAGGTCTTTTCTGGACCTTTAGTTTTATTAGGGTTATCAGGTCTCTTCTTTGACCAACAATTTTCTGTGGAATGCCCTTTCTTCTTACATTTGTTGCAATATAGTACCTTTTTCTTTGTTTTAACATAGAATGCTTCTGAAGTTTGAGGTTCGCTTGCTTCGCTTTGCCTTCTTGCTTCGTATTCCTCTATGATTTTTACTTTTAACATGTCAGGACTTGGTAAAATATCTCTCGACTCAATTGCCGTTCTGAAGCTATCGAAATTTGCAGGTAAACTGTATAGCATCATAATGCTTAATAATTCTGGATGAATTTTGACATCCATGTCTTCTAATTTACCCACTACGTCCATAAAGTTACTGAGATGGTCTCTCACATCTTCTTGTGAAGTCATTTTCTTTAATACTAGCTGCTTTAATAGCGTAGCCTTTCTCGCAGGTCCTGAACTTTGGTGTACAGATTTTAGTTTATCCCACACCTCCTTGGATGTGTTACATCCCTTTATTTGCTTAAGTTCTGGTGGAGATATAAGTAAAAGTAGCTCTGACCTTGCCTTTAAGTCTTCCTTTAGGAACGCACTCTTTTGTTCGGCAGTCGCAGTTGCCGCTAACGTTTTTTCACCACTAGCGTACTCCCACAGATCGTATCTAATGAGAATCGCCTGTGCTTGTAAGCACCAGGTATCGTAATTTGATTTTGTCAGCGATTCTATGCTTCTTAGACTTGAGCTCATTTTGAAAATTTTATTATCTCATTTACTCACGGTTTTATTTATTTTTCTTCCATTTGCCACTAATTATTCAACGTTCTGCTACCACTGATAGGGTGGATTAGCTTTGGAAAGAATTAAAACGTAGAAATACAAAACATTGTTTATATTTGTATATGAGAAAGAATAGAATAAATTACATGACACTGTACATCAATCAGTTTTTAAATAATTCCTAAAACAAATTCAAAATATAACATAGACAAACATGGACAGCATCACGGCCTTCCAACAAGAAGAAGGAAGCCAATACTAACCCCCGTCCACACAACAATCTCAGGTTGCTGTTGAAGCCAACATGGCCCTCAAACGCCACCCATAGTGTCGGCGTCATGCCCGACACATCCTTGTTGTTGCACTCCTTCCTCGTCTCTCTGAGAAGGAGGTAGCCAATACTAACCCCCGTCCACACAGCAGCCTCAGGGCTTCAACATGGCCCTCAAACGCCGCCCATAGTGTCGGCGTCATGCCCGACTCATCTTTGTTGTTGCACTCCTTCCTCGTCGCCTCTCGCAGGACTTCCAGCAAGCCATCCTTGGCGGCCCTGAAATAATAAATATCAGTTTTACAATTCAATACAAAAAATATAAAATGCTTTTTTGCACACCAAAAAAGTTCACAAATTGAATACGTACAATAATTTTAATAACGGTAGACAACAGGCGAGCCAGTTTTGCGTTTTGATTACATTTCATACACAGGTAGTTGTCACAATGGGCGTCCCTTAACGTTCTTTTTTACCTAGAAAGACGCGAAGTTTGGGTTTGAGAAGATCTGGAATTATATTTGTTAGATTTTTTTCGTGTTTGCGTCTATATCAAGTGTCTACACAAAGAAGTTACTGGAGGAGGCAATATAGAAGTTGTAAGATTACTCGAAGAAGCTGCGGCTTCCTTTCAAGTAACTTATCTTAGGTTATTAATTTACGGCTCTATAGATAAGACAGGCGAAATAAATTGTCAATTTATAATCGTGGGACATATTGTTATAATAGTGTAGATATCTATACTCGGGATGATTTTGCACGTATTACCTACGTAAAATATTGGTGGAATTTAGTGTGTTTACGGCGCAATAGTCTAATAAATCTTTATCGAAACACATTAATTGGTCCCGGTCTCGACTATCATTCAGATAACTGCACACTTCGTTATTATCACTGATGTTATAAATAAAAGATATGCTCGGACAATTGTCGACATGTTCGTATTTTACGTCATTCTACATAATTACGGTCCTAAAATCGCTGATATAGTTTTTTTTTAACCATTGCACTACATAAAAGTCAATGAGTTAATGCTTTTGAATGTACTCCTGTGCCGCGAAAAATCAAATTCTTCTTCTTCCTCGGTTTCACTCTTTACCAGGGGATCGGATACAGGTATTCGACTCCATACAAAATACCGGCATAAAATATTGTTTTTTCTCTATTTATTAGTTTATTACACATTTTTATATAATAATGGGATAAAAATCAAAGTTATACATCAGTACCTAAATTCTATTTAAAAAGAAACGCGAAAATATCTAGTTATTTCATTTTTACTCAACACCGGTAACGACCCCTGCCCCTGACAGCGTGGTCGTGATCATCATTTCAGATATTGGTGGGAAGCGGTTGTTAGGGAAGAATGGTGGCGTGGTGAAGCCACCATTCTTCCCTGACAACTGTCTTCTTAGTGCATTCATTTAAAAATCCATCGTACAAACCTGTCTCTGTATGGAAAGAGTTTAATCGAGAAGGCACGGATTTTGTCGTCAGACTGCTTATTTATAATATGTAGTGCCGTAAGTACTTCGTCCACGTACCTAACACGAACGCTGGATAATCTAGAGAGACGGCGGATATGTCTAAAGTGGAAGTTGACGTCATTTACTGATTAAATATCAATCACATTACTTAATTAGCAATAGATACATTGCTTGTAACCTGTAATCTTTTTCTCGAAAACGTTAGCCACTTGATAACATACGAATTGGTACATAAAGATTCTTAGAGTTCCAATTCAGGCTTTCCGTCCCAAACACAAGGCTCCTTCGGATAAGTTTCTATCTCGTCAAAGCAATGTGCTTGTAGCAACGATCTGAACAATCGTTAAACCCGCTCATCCGAGGGAAAGTCACAACAATGAGACATGGTTCACTTTTCATGACCGCGCTGTTACGCCGTTGGTTATGCAATTAATTAACCAAGGCACTTTGTCGCAATTGCCACCTACACTGGAGTCTATTTTCAATGAAGTCGGTTGGAAATGCGGTTTGAAATTCAGGGTTGGAAATTCACTTCGCTGATGTTTGTCAAACGTCCAAGTAGGTGCACTTCTTTTTTTCGTGTTAAAGAAAAGATAATGGTAACATTGATGTTTAGCATTGCCAACATGCCAAAGATATCGATCATCTTCAAGTCAAACTGGGAATTGTATATTGGTGGTGAGAAGCTCTAGTTTCCTTGCACGCGTAAGCATCGACAGTCACAACAAGTTTAATTTATTTTAACCAATGGCGGTGATTAAATGAGCTCCGGATACGACTTTCCTGTTCTAATTTCTAATGCTAGGCATTCTGGTAATTTTTTGTCTTCAAATGTATTGACTGGCACGCCATAAAATTGCCTTGCCTTCTGGATCCAGCTCTGGCGTGAACACGCATGCGCGTAGGTGTACAGATAGAAGCGGAGCAATGAGGTAATGTCGATCGACTCCAGATCAATTATATATACAATACAATTTCCATCACAGCCTCATTCATTCCTTACTCGGCTCTGCACTAGATCTATTTAGGTAACCTGACATACCTAAGCAATGTGGTTCATTCATTATTTTTAAGTAGCTTGGCAACGTGTGTTTGTAACTTGGCAATGAATGTTCCCAATTCATCGATCACCACCTCAGCTCAGCCATGAGCCATAACAACAATCGATAAGCTGATAAAACTCCCCTTACACAAATATGGACTTTACCAGTCAAAGGTAAACGCTTACATTCGGATGGTTATCTGAAATGCCCCTCGGCAGGTGTGTGTGCAGTGTCCGTAACGTTGCGTTGCTAGCAAATTAAGAGTTGCATATACATAATGCACATTATGAATTAGCATTTGCGCTTGTCTCTTTGCCTAGTGTTATTCTATTCTATTTGCGTGTACCTTTCTAAAATGGGATCCATTCGGCGCACCTTTTCGCAGAATATAAGCTGGACCTCCTGAGGTAGAAAGAGAGCAATAGAAGTGTTCTAGACAAGCAAAGCTTGATCGACACATTCATTAGGTCGAGTTGAAATACTTTCATAAATCACTTAAAAATAAATAAATAAGTCGGTTTTCTTCGTAATTTTTCGTCATATTTCTGTCCATCGTGTAATTTTTTTCGATTTTGAATTTTAGTAGGTCTACGGATTCAATTTGATCAATTGCATAAGTACAGTAGTGGTACTTTTTTAGCGTTTCATTATATTAGGGACACGGCATGGAACACTTGCTCTTACTTAGCTGTTTTGAGAGTAGACTTAGCGTTTCGCATTGTCATTTCGATGTCTATTCTGCACTTGGCCCATTATCGGAACTTTCCGGAATTCAAGGGCTTGATTTAGCACCAAAGCGTTACAATTCATCCTCTATCATTTCTTTTTCTCTCAAGAGTTTAGACGAGGTATAACTAGACGAGCTTCCAAACACGGTGTATGATACGAAGGTAACGAAGGGTAGGTATTTTTCATTTACATCAGTGGTGAAGAGTAGGTACAATGCAAATTTCAGGCCAGGCCTTACGGAGATGCGACGGCTTTGCGCGACAGCGGCAGCGGTGCGTGTGTCTCGCTTACTCATATGGCCGCCACGCTCGGATCTCTCGCTCAACCGCTCGCCGCGCCGCTGGTCGCGCAAAGTCGTGGCATCTCCGTTTGTAGCGGACAGCTGATCTTACCTACTCCGATTATAAAGCCAATAGATGAGGAGTGGTATTAGTGTGTATGCTAGCAGGTCGAAGGTTTGCAGCTGCACTTCTAGAGCAATTATTATGATCATTGCCTGTCTCTTTCTTTACAATAGAGTGAGAGGAAGGAGGGTAGAGTCGCGCGACAAACGAAGTCACGACAAGATGTGCTAGTCCTGCTGGTGTTGTATAGGTACACAGAAACTCATCAGACGAGGTGCAAACATAGCTTAATCAGTTTATAGTGCCGTTTTGGAAGGGACATTGAACTTGACAGGGTTTTCGGTATCGCCCTGAGCACGGAGCGTGTCTCCGTACTATGGCTTCCGGTTCCGTAGTAAAGGTAGCTATTATGTTAGTTCAAATGTAATTGCGGCTATCTATGGTAATAGTAAGTATAGTAACACCCTGTGTCAGATGAGTTGTCTCATTTTATGAACTCGGTTTTTTTAACTGAGTTCATAAACACCTGGGTAAAAAGCGTAATAATAAAAAAAAAGTGCGTGGAGGCCCTCCGCGCGGAAGAAGTGAAACATCGTAATGTGGAAATGAAAATGGGAAGGGGTAGAAATTGTAATTTCAAAAGAGAAAACCTAACAATCAATTGATATTCACAAGAGACGTACCTTGACATAACCTTAAATCCGTCGCATTGTCCGTGGGATTGTTGCGTTGAACGTTTAACGCAACAGTGCTTTCCTACCCCCTCCACGGTAGCGTTAAACGTTTAACGCAACCTTGTTGGAATTCGCATTAGAAGTTTCACTTCAATAGTGCGTGGAGGCCCTCCGCGCGGGAGAACTGAAACTTCGTAATGTGGAAATGAAAATAGGAAGGGGTAGGAATTGTAATTTCAAACGAGAAAACCTAACAATCAATGGATATTTATTTATTTTTTTTATTCACAAGAGACGTACCTTGACATAACCTTAAATCCGTCGCATTGTCCGTGGGATTGTTGCGTTGAACGTTTAATGCAACAGTGCTTTCCTATTCCCTCCATGGTAGCGTTAAACGTTAAACGTTTAACGCAACCTTGTTGGAAGTCGCATTAGAAGTTTCACTTCAATAATGTTATATATACCTAGATAGGGTGCTTTGCGTACCTGTTTTATTTAGGTATCTAGTTCGGCCAAAAACATATTACCAAGTAAGTATAGAAGTAATGTGATTTGGTTATACACATGTATATGTCGGAAACGGTCATTAGTATGGGAGCTCAACGAAAAAGCGCGCCATTGAAAGGCGACAGTAGCGCCCCCTTGAACCTGTTTTGGCGCGCTAGACAGAGTCTTGGCGGTTCACTCAGCGAACGACCACCGACACTTCACTCTGGGTCGCCATCGAGTGCAAGCCTTGGAACTGTCCCGTTTCGTTGTGCTATACCAAGTTTAGAGTCAGTGTTATAACCCCGCAATGTGCCTAGTGTTAATTTAATAAAGACTATTCTGTTCGAGACTTCGATAACCTAGCTTACAGACCTCTGTGCCAGGAACTGTTATTTTGTGCTTCATTGTATAAGGAATAAATCAAGTTAATTGTATCTGAAGTGTTTCATCTCGCTCGAACTACCTCCTCATCCACAACTATGTCGAATAGCTCATCTAATGTGCCACAAACCGCACCGGCCATCCACACCTGTCCCCGACATCAGAAGTTGGGATGGTATCTACGGCCCATGAGCGAATACGAAGAATGATGGAATTCGAAGCGAATAAAACGGAAGAAAAAGTTTGTGATTACTCTTTGAAATACAACGAACTTGACATCACTAAATCAAGGAACAGGAGCTACAAGCGTTTCCGTTATTGAAACTCAAGCTAACACCGTCACGGAGACCTACAAAACCGTATGAAAACAAATGAAGATTGCACTGTTTAAATTGTTTTCATTGCGAGAGAAACGGACATGAAAAATTCGATTGCTTACTTCGTATAAAAGAAAACTACAACTTACCACCTCGGCGACAAAAGCCAGCAGTCACAATACAAACTACATCGAAGTTCATGGTTTGCATCAAGAACAGCGGGACATATCGTCAGTCGTTGCACCAGTGGAAGTGACCCAGAAGCGACGGTCAACTACAAGCGACGCGTGGACGTACATAGGCACTATGGCCTCACCGACACATTTTGAAAAACACATCAGTTTTTGTTTCAGGAAAAGATTCGCGGACTTAGCAGCTAACAGCTAAGCCATGAGTCGTCTACTTCGGCTGCCACGGTACAAGACATCGCGTAAAGAACTGCGCGAAGGCGAGCGACAGGGCGCCTTCAACCACGGGGAAGAGGGTTGACGTGTGACGTCACCACACCACACCATATGAGGCAATCTGGTGAGGAGTTCTCATTTTATTGTGATTCGGTTGCCGAGTGATCGCTTATGGAAGAGTTGATTTCCAATAAGTTCCATGGCAATTGCTTGTATAATTCAGTGACTATGTATGACTTGTATCAGTCTAACTAAAATTGTTAGTACTGTGCAATAAATAAAGTTACTGAAGCGAGCCTATTAGAAATGTTGACATGTAGTATTGTAAATTGCAAGACCATTTTGCCATAAACTTGACTTCCAAACATGCGCGTACTTGCACGATAGGTTGAGGGAAATGCCCGGGAGCTACGTACCATTTGAAGTAGACGAAAAAAAAAATATAGTGAGACTGGTAGGGAGGTTCTCAGTTCGGCTGGTCGACCATACCAGTCACTTCATCGTAGCCGTAGTCCGGTAGAAGTCGGCATCTGCTCTAAGCAGTCCGTGGATACGCGGTGCGCGGTAGGTGCTGGCGGAGGTCGGGTCTCTCTCGCAGAGACCGTAGAGTCATAGGGTTGACTCGGCGATCCCGTAGGGATGCGCGTATTGGGTGGCTAAATTAGCCCTAGGCCACGAATGAGATACCTGTTTTGTTGAACGGATTTTTGTTGATTTAAATGTTTTGATATTGTCAATAAGGCGAACCAAAAGGAAATGATATGGTGGTACATGGTTCCTAATGTGTTTTCTAAGGTAGAAGTGGTAAATAGCTAGTTTGTTTCACAACAAGTAACTTTGTAGTACAATCTCATTTAAAAACGTATTGCACTATTGAAAGAATAAGTAATGTTACAATTGGTAATTGGTATCCTACATACCATAATTCCATTTGAATCTTTTGAAATATTGCGGTTATAAACTTCACTTAGTTGTCAAAATGATTTTTGTGATATTTTTAGTTTTAGTGTCAGTAACTATTTGATGCGAAAAGAAAGATGAAGTTTTTGTTTTGTCTTACCATTTTGACGTGTTTGTCAGGAGTGACCGAGTGGATACTGTTTTGGTTGTTGATTGTTTCAGAGCAACACACGAGGACGTGTGTCATCGCAGGATGGCCGTGTCGGAAACGGTCATTAGTATGGGAGCTCAACGAAAAAGCGCGCCATTGGAAGGCGACAGTAGCGCCCCCTTGAACCTGTTTTGGCGCGCTAGACAGAGTCTTGGCGGTTCACTCAGCGAACGCCCACCGACACTTCACTCTGGGTCGCCATCGAGTGCACTACTGCCTTGGAACTGTCCCGTTTCGTTGTGCTATACCAAGTTTAGAGTCAGTGTTATAACCCCGCAATGTGCCTAGTGTTAATTTAATAAAGACTATTCTGTTCGAGACTTCGATAACCTAGCTTACAGACCTCTGTGCCAGGAACTGTTATTTTGTGCTTCATTGTATAAGGAATAAATCAAGTTAATTGTATCTGAAGTGTTTCATCTCGCTCGAACTACCTCCTCGTCCACAACTATGTCGAATAGCTCATCTAATGTGCCACAAACAGCACCGGCCATCCACACCTGTCCCCGACATATAAATATGGAAGAGCGGGACCAACTGACACAAGTATATACAAATACTTAATAGGAGATCCCAAACCTGTAATATGTAAATTTATGTAAACCAATAAACATTTTCATTTTCACCATTTTCATTTTCATTTTAATTTTCAATGAGACTGCATTTAGGTATTTGGTGTGGGGGTTACGCTAATAGTCAGTTCTACTAATATTTAATATTTACTTAAAAGGATTTAGATGTAACTCTAGATAAGTACCTATTGTAGGTAAAGCTACCTTAGAAGGGAAGGGTAACATTTCCGTGGTAACATAAAATATGTTAGGTTCTGCTGCTGACTGTACTTATTTCCCGGGAATAGGATCGAAGTGAAGCCGCGTGTAAAAAATACTGGTACCTATTTTTTATTTTATTTGAACATAACTTGGTGAAAGTGACATACTTAGTGATTTAAGAAGATTAGATCGGTACATAATTACATGGATAATGGATATTGGTTATATTTCTTTTTGATAATATAAACAGGTAACTAATTATCTTCACGCTTAATATTATTTACTCATTATCAGATTAAAACTAGCAAGTAGGAGTACTTTTACATGTTTTAAAAACCGGTCAATAAGTATAAGGACATCGTTATCTACTATTATTATCAGATATATAATTTAAATCTTATCAATAAGTAACAAAGTGCCACTTACTTATGAAATCTGTCTGTAGTCATCTTGAATTTTACACTAAACACTAACGGGAATAATATTCAACTCATTTTAGCACTGTCCACATAAAACACCGCTTAATTTAATAAACACGAGAAAGTTTCTATGTTGTCACACTTCCGAACTAATTTGACGGAAAACTTAGTTTAACTCTCGAATCACTTTAGTTTATCACAGTTTGGAGCTGACTTATTGACTGACACCTCTAAATACGAGACGTGCAGCATTGCACACCTGTTTCATTCACCTGTGAGAAGTTATACTATTGTTTTCTATAGATTATCACTCGTTGCTCGCAGCCGACCACTACGCACTGTCATTTGGTGAGTGAACTAACAAGAAAAAAAAAACTAAGCGAGCCACGATTCAATGACCCTTTCGTAAGCACCACCATCTAGCGGACGCCGTTGAAACTAGAAGGTTCTATCGCGTATGTATGACAGAGCGCCACCTGTCGGTGAATAGCACGGCACCGTAGTTTTATCTGTTTTTATCTGTTGCCTGAATGAGTGTGATCATGTGATGTTGAATGATGATAGATAAAATAATGATTATTTTATTTTTAACCGATATCAAAAAAGAGGTGATTTTCATGTAGACTTCCTCGTAGTCGTCTACTCTTGACAGAGTCGTCATGGTCGTGGTAGGTTGTTTCGTTTATGTAGATTTATGATTTTTTTATGTGATTTTTCCTCAGAACTCTGTCACTATTCCAAACTTATACAGCGTAAAGGATAGGTATACATCCTACCTGGACTTTACCTTCCAATTGTATGTGTTCTCCGACCGCCTGGATGGGATGAAATTAAATATTTTTAAGGATTGTCTGATAAACATTCAGAGGCACCTTCTTTGTATACCTATCACAGAATACTTACCAGTCAATTACCAGTAGGTACTAATACCTATTTGGAGAAGAGCTAAGGTAAGGATGAGTTTCAGACTATAGTGTCTGCTTAAAATTTCCTCCTTAAGTAATTTTGACCTTTTTGCAAATGCATCAAAACCTGTTTACAGTATTTCTATTCTATTTCTATCCCGTCATTTAGGTAAACTCTGTCAAAAATTAAATGTCAACACTCGACGAAGCTTTAGAAATTACTGGTATACCTTATATTTAATGAAACGTTCTCAGATTGCTAATTTTGTATATCGAAAGCATCATTGTATATCATCATATTAATCCATATGGAACGGCGACATGATCACCAGTCCTTAAGAAATTATATATCGTAAAAATCTCACTACACGAGTTGTAAATAGGACTGGCGTTAGCCATACCGGTCTCAGGCACCCTAGACCTGGCTAAAGAAACGCCCTGGCGCTGGCGCCCTGGATGGCCGCCCGGGTTGATCCCCGCTAAAGCCACTGGTTGTAAATGTAGCTTTTTTGCTGGAGAGTTATGCACAATTCCCTAAAATAAAAAAAACATTAGACATCTCCATGTTGAAATTATGATGATGAAACTAAATACAACTGTTTTTCAGGGCATGGCAAATTCAACCACCTGGCCTTGGCCACCAATGGATTTCTTCTGCAGTACGCAACCACAGAAGCCCTGGGCTTGAGTTACCTCCTCAGCTCGGCAGACTGCGACTTGCAAATCAACGACAGGCAGCGCGGAATTGTCTCTGTGGCCACGCTAATTGGTGAGTCTAAGGATGCTCTCTCACCGCTAGCATGAGCCTGTAATGTTATAAAAAATATATGAAAATCTCATTTGGTTTTTGTCGTAAAGTCGAATATCGCTCGACATGTTTCGAATCGGTTCGCGATTCATAAAGAGAACCGATCAGTCGCGGCGGCGGTGGCCAATCGAACGCTGATGTAAAATAATCTGGGATTATAGTTTTTCCATTTTAAATAGTCTGGGATTACTCGTCATGGTGGACAACTAATAGCTACTGACCCAAATGCGCGCGGTACCTAAAGAATACCCACTAATTAACTTTATTGCACGTACAAGTGCAAATGGCGGACTTCACATATATGTTAAGACAATATAAACAAGACATCTGTAGCCTGTACGCATTCCAATGTCCGCGTTCCGTTAGATGCCCATCGAACTGTGTTGAAGGGATATATCTGTCCAATTTTCAGCCTGGTTCTTTGCTTGAATGCCACTTACTGTGTTGAATTGTAGTAGCGGATTTTCAAGACGATTATGAGGTGATTAAATATGGTGCGGAGTAGGTAAATGTTTATATATTCTGTGATCGTGTATGAACGGGGCGTCAGGCTTCTCAATCTCATTTCTCATTTGGCAGGAGTGGTGGTCCCAGCTATATTATGGGGCAGCATAGGTGATGCATATGGACGTCGCGCCGCGATGCTGCCGCCGACCGTGCTGGCTGTTCTGTGCTCCCTCATATCTTCTTTCTCACAAGACTTTGTGACCATATTTCTGTTTCGCTTATTCACTGGAATTATGTAAGCACCATATACACATAATCCACACAACAGTAAAGCTAATTTGGATCTTTATTTGATTGTTTGCCATTACTGCTATGACGCCTGTGTCCAATCTGTTAACTATTAGAATTCCAGTTAACAGATTTGATACCAGCGAAGGTAAATAAATTGATTTCATGATCAGTTTCGCCATTACTGCATGATAGGTTGTCAAATCTTAACGTCTAATTAGTGAACATTACCTATTAGAAGCGGACGTAATAAATCAAATCACGATAGGCGAACATTTGTCATTATGCAACACATTGAGCACTGACACAATGGGAAAGCACACATTTTGAGGAAGGGATAGGAAAGAGACATTTTGATTTTTTTAGATCATTTAGATCATTTTTGTTTTGACAACGTGATTGACTGATGGTAAAGCCGATAACGAGTTCACGAGATCATACAGATTTCGTTGGACACGACTCAGAGGCTTTCCTAAGGTTGTCATTTGTCATGTGATTATTTTTGGAGACCGATATTTGAACCAGAGCTATTAACTTAAGGGTGAAGCCAGACGAGCGCAATTTGATTTGAGTCGCGTAATTTCGTCGCCTCGCGAAAACAGGGTTCTATCTGACAATTTTTAAGAAACCTGTGTTTTTGTATTGAACTAACTTCCTTCACATTACGGGTATTTTGCTATATTTAATTTTCGAATATCAATAATGGGCTATGAGAAATCTAGAGGTATACTAAGTTCTATCTGCAAATGTTGAATTTTCGGAGCATGAAACAAGGTTCCATCTGGAATTCTGTATTGATGATATACCTAATACAGAACGCTTCAACATGTTAATCAGCAATTCATCATCCACTATCAAAACTTAATGACTTTTAATAATATGATAATCCTAATTTAACTATTAAAATGATCATAAAGACATTTAAGGTTAAAATGTTTAATTAATGTAATGTTTGGTTTATTGTGCTATATTGAACGAAACATTTGCAGGCAAATCTGGATGTAATTTTGCAAGAGGATTAATTAAAATATTGAAGACAATCCTCAGTAAATATTAGTATTAAAAAACTCACCTGTGGAGTGATTCTCGCGTGCCTCAGAATCGTAATTCGTTGATGTCATTTGCGATATTAATTTTTTTGAAGGAACATGACTACATTGAATCTATAGAGCTAAAATATTCAACCCCCGGACATTCTGCTGTGCAGGAAGTAGATGCTGCTCATTCATGCATTGACAGAACTATGTCTGCTGCTGAATTTTATTCATCGCTTCTTCTTCGCTTGCTAACGAAAGTTGATTTGAAAAAGCCCTCCAATGTTAACCAAATGCAGAGGGATGACTTTTTTGATTACAGTAACTGCACAAAATATCTGAATTATGGTACAATTCTCTACACAAAAGTAGTTGCATTGAAGTTCACACAGTGTTATTTCACTGTGTCTTACAAAACCAGTTGGCATGAAACAGAATATGCTAGCATTTTGAAAATTCTTAGTCGCCCTCGCCGACATACCTACATGCACAATAATTATTACAATATGAAGATGCATTAATTTATTTTATTTTGTTATATGCCTATATTTTTTTTATATTTTCTGAAATTTGTATTAATTCTATTACCTGTAATTTGACGGCTAAAGTCTCAAAGTTCTAATCGCAATGAACATAAGGGTTCCAAGGTTCCAGCTCACATAGCACCTTGTTGTTTTACAAGCCCGCAGCAGTACTTACTAATTTCAGATAGAACCTTATAAATACGAATTTAACAAATAAACTTATTTGGCGTTTGCTACAAACACATTTTTGTATTTTAATCGATAAAGTTGCATATCATTGTCTTTCTTCAATCACTGTTGCTTACAAAAAAGTAAAAATAAGTATATATTTAAAATGCAAAATTTCATTTCTCTGTTCTTGAAAACCTGTGTAAGTATCACATGGAACCCTGTTTTCGCGAGGCGACGGTTTCGGTCGCGTCATACTTAGCGTGACGTGATCACGTGATGTGATGTATGGTGCGACCGAAATTACGAGACTCAATATTACGCTCATCTGGCTTCACCCTAAGAGGAATATTCATCGCAGGGTGTCAGCGTCATGTGCTACGGCATACGTGTACCTCGGCGAGCTGACCTCCCCCTCGCACCGGGTCGCTGCCATCGCCTATGTTGCCACGTTCACCGCGCAGGCGTACATCACGATGCCTAGTAATCAAGCACATTCATCTTCGAATCCATTTTTAAAGCAAAAGCAAATTCTATCCATCTGTCTTGTCTACACACTTTTAGGGTTCCGTACCCATAGGGTAAAAAGCGGAACCCTATCACTATGACTCCCCTGGTCCGTCCATCTGTCTGGCTGTCTGTTTGTTTGTCTGCCTGTCTGTCCGTCTGTCACCACACTGTATCTCATGAACCGTGATAGCTAGACAGTTGAAATTTTCACAGATGATGTACTTCTGTTGCCGCTATTACAACCAATACTATAAATAGAATAAAATAAATATACAAGTGGGGCTCCCATACAGCAAACTTGATTAGTTGCGTTAATTTTGCACCATTTGTAATATGCGGCGCCATACATACCAATCGCAAACTTAGCTTAACCCGGCCAGTTAAGATGAGAAGTGCTTGTACGGAACCCTCGGTGAGCGCGTCCGTCTCGCACTAGGCCGGTTTTTAAACGATTTCCATAAAAACGCAACCGCCATGTTCATTTGATTAGTTAAATTCGTCTTGTGTGCTTTGTTTTATAAGAAGTAATATATAATTTTCAGTCTGCGCTTGGATCTTGCTACCCCGGAAATTCTGTATCCCCATAACCGATAATCTCCACATCGTCCCGTGGAGGGTGCTAATGTGGGTGTACACCTTCTGGGGTAGTGCAGCCTGCGTCGGTATGGCCATCCTGCCGGAAAGCCCGGCGTACACGCTGGCCACGCGAGGTTCCCCGGATGCGAGGGTTATACTTGCAAAGATATATTCGTGTAACCAGAATAAGACGGCTGACGAATACCCGGTAAGGATCAATCCATCTGTTTCTCGATCGATATCCATCAAACATATATGGTTGCAAGTCATCATAGCTCATTACTCATATGTTTACCCGACTTGTACGAGATGAGGGTTAAACCCTCTTTCTGACCCAGTCGAGGCCTTATTAACACGCTTTTCGCGTATTAATAAGGCCTCGACTGGGTCAGAGGCGCGATAACACGCAGTTTCACTTGTATAAAAAAAATAACTAACTTTGTTAGTTACTTAGTTTGTAATTAGTTATAGTTTGATTATAGTGGAAGTTATACATAAATACATAAACGATAAAACAATAATTTGGTATCTTGGTGTTCTGATGATGGAAATGGAAGGTGGCCGTAGGAACTCCTAAACTGCACGAGATATACCCATCGTGCTTGGGATAATTTTATACGAGTAGGTCTTAAAATAGGTTAACGTTTGCGTGAGAAAAAATATTGTAAAGAATGGTTTTTTTTTTAGGTAGAAGAGATACATGTCAATCATCGCTTTACACCAAGCTTCGCATTTGCCTTATGCCACTTGAAACCCATGCTTCAGCCGCCTCTGCTGCGATGTTTCGTAGTTACTCATATCTGCAACTTCTTGGTGTTTATGCAGTAAGTATTAGTAGGTAACGTTCTCTTATACATTACTTATAACAATAGACAAAATTAAATTTAACGACGTTATAATGAAATATATAGATAACATGTACCGTGGAAAAATCCTCAAAGAGAGTAGTTGATAAGCACTTAACTGGTCATCAGTTCATAACGTACAAAATCATAGGTACATAAGCACCATCATTGCGGTAACTTATCACAATTTCGTTGTAAGTAAAACTTTGGGCTTTCATCACATTTTGCCAAAATCTTCTAAACTAGTTGGTATATAAAATACTAGCTGCACCACGCAGTGTTAACAGCTCATCCCACAGGAACACTAACATTTTTCGGGATAAAGAGTACCTAGCCTATGTGTTAATCCAGGGTGTCAGCTACCTTCATAAACGCCGCAAATATGTAGTTTTAGTGAGACCTACATATTTGCGGTCTCGGTTTGCCGCCTCAGGTCTCAGCAACGTATGGTCAAATGGGATGGAGCCAGGGTGTCCACGCAGGTAATGTCGCAGATGAGAGGCTGTCCATGGAATGAGGGTCATTCCGTCGGGTCTCTTGCCATCGCCACGTGCGTTATGTACATCGTGATTATTTATTTTATTTTGCAATATTTTTTGTTTTTCAGGAGCAATACCTTCTACGCTTGGATGCCACACGTGATGCACGAGATGTTGGAAAGAGGGCCAGAGTTCAAGGGAATGGGAATGTGTACGATACTGAACCGCATACATAACGGACGTGTCAGTGTAAGTTAATGGCGCCACTGAGCGGGTTTTTAGGGTTCCGTACCCAAAGGGTAAAAACGGGACCCTATTACTGAGACTTCGCTGTCCGTCCGTCCGTCCGTCCGTCCGTCCGTCCGTCCGTCCGTCTGTCACCAGGCTGTATCTCAAGAACGGTGATAGCTAGACAGTTGAAATTTTCACAGATGATGTATTTCTATTGCCGCTATAACAACAAATACTAAAAATAAAATAAAATAAATATTTAAGGGGGGCTCCCATACAACAAACTTGTTATTATAGATTATATATATGTACCTATAGGTACGGAACCCTTCATGCGCGAGGCGGGCTCGCACTTGCCCAATTTTTTATATAATATTCTTGTTGAGAATCGATAGGTTTTTGCCCACTGGCCACACAATCAGTTAGTTCATTTTTCTGTCACGGCTGCTGCGAGCGCGCGCGCGGTCGCCAGCGGACGCGAGCCGGCGCTATTGGTACTTTTGGTACTATCGTAACGGCTCTTGAACATTATAACCTCCGTGGTTTGGGAGATATTTTGGAAGTTTTACGCTTTAACGGAAAGTGGTGAAATACGGCACAATTCCTTGTACGGTGGGCTGCTTCGGGCGCCCCAAGGATTGTTATTTAGAGTGATATAAGGACTACTACAGTGTGAATTGTGTTTGGCGTGTTTGCTGACGAGATCGGGGCGGCGGCGGCGCAGACCGGGACGTCGTTTATTGGTGCAAGTAAACATACATACACTTTACACAAAACAGAAACACAACCTTGCAGCCAGGAAGATATTCGGCTGAACTCCAGGTTAGCAAAGTAGATCAAGTTAGGTTAAGTACATAGGGCGCGTATCGCGTTCCATTGTTTCGCGCTAGGCAAGATTGCTTTGGTAATTTGTTCTTACATGGGCCCGGGATAAATTCAATTTGTGTCTGGCGCAAACAAATTTTGGTAGCAGAGCGTGGTTCATATCCACAGAAAAGATATTTGTTTCATTTACGTTCGGATAAGTAATTTAGTTAGCATCAAAGTCATAATTGAAATTTGAGGGTGGATTGCGCTTGGTTCGCATTCCAATCTATTAACGTTAAGTTGCATTTGCGTAATTAAGACTAACTAAATTATAAGAATATTAGTTATTACTTTCAATTGAAATGTTAGTTGAGTGAATAAAGTAAATATAGTTGCGTTTCGATACGGAGAAACGTATTAATAAGTAATTAATAATTGGGGTTCCGCTGAACTATTATTCACTCAAAATACATTTAATTTAAAATAAATTTAGTGTTGTTTGCCGTTGCGTAATATATTGGTGTTGGGTGAATAACTTTGAAGTTGTCGCGTTTGGTACGAAAAATAAAAACGGATTGTTATTGTCGAAAATCGGGGTTCCACGGACAAAATTATTCACCCAAATTTATTAATTTATTTTAAAAATTTATTTTATTGATCCGCGTTATCGAGGTTGGTACCATGGCTCCATCAGTAGTTAAAACGGTCGCGTCAAGGGTCGAATCGGAATTAAGATGGTTTTCATTAGTTGTTACGTTAATTGGTCGTACGGATCGCGAGGACGCATTATTGTCACGCGCGCGACAGGTAGATGAAAGATATGACGCGGTATTGAAATTGCATGCCGAATATTTGGCCCGTATTGACGAAGAGGAGACCGGGGAAAGTCGGACCCAGGCTGTTGAAGTGGTGCAACGCAATGTAGACCAGTGCGGTGATATGGTGATGAGTATCATCCAAGCGGCAGCGGATATCGAGCGCGCCCGAAAAGGGGATGTTGGGGTAAGGCGTGCACCCAGTGGTGTGGCACTAATGGCGCCGTTGCCACCAGTGAATGTCCCGGAATTTGGTGGTGAATATGCCGACTGGCCGAGGTTTCGCGACATTTTTAACAGCGTGGTGCACTCGCGCACGGATTTGACCCCCGCGTATAAAATGGCGCAGTTGATGGGGAGATTACGCGGTGAGCCTCACGATATTTTGACTCATTTGGAGATTACGGATTCCAGTTACGAGACGGCATGGGGCCTATTAATTGACCGATATGATAATCGGCGATTAATTATTGATGGGCTCATCGAAAAAATATTTAGTATATCGAAGGTCACTAATGTACACGAAATACGGTCGAAAATCCTTAATCCCGTCACGGTGGCGGTGAATACGCTGGAGCGACTCAAGTTGTCACTAGGGGACAACAAGTACATTGTTGTGAACCGGGTTTTGCGCAAGTTACCTAGCGAGGTGGTGGCGCGGTTTGAGCAGTCACATGGGGGTGATTCATCGAGTCACCTCCCAACATTTGACGAATTGAGGGCGTTCCTGGAGGGTGAGTGCAGGCGGGCGGATTGCCAAGGGGCAACCACGCCGCAACCCCCCACGTCACCCCGGCGTACGGTTGGGCCCAAACCGGTGGAGCCCCGTCGGGGAGGACAGCGGTACAACGCCCTTCAATCGGAAGTGTGCCCCTTCTGCCGGAAGGGGGGACACGCGATCATCGCGTGCGCGGATTTTGGAGCACAGCGGGTGCAGAGGCGCAGGGGGGTGGTCAAGCAGCGAAACTTGTGCTTCCGCTGCCTAGGCGCACACTATGTGCGTGAATGCAGTAAGACCACCAACTGCCGAGTATGTGGAGGAGCCCATCATGAACTTCTCTGCCTGGCTGAGAGTGGGGAGCGGTACGGGGCCTCATCGGGAGGCCATCCTCCCTCTCCTAAGCCAGCCTTGGGCGGACGGTCGCCCCCCCACCGGGGAGGGGGGTCACCCAGAGACCAGCGGTCGCTCCCTCCTCGGAGAGGGGGGTCACCCAGAGACCAGCGGTCGCTCCCTCCTCGGGGAGGGGAGTCATCGAGGACTCCGGAGTACCGCCGGATGCCGCAGTCTCCTCCGCGGGGGGGGATCGGCGCCGAGATTCGGGCGGGTGCCCGGAGATGACCCATGGGGAGTCGGGTTACGCGACTTACTCGGCCGCGCTGGGGGGCAGGTGGCCGCCCCCGAGTAGTCGCTTCTCCCCACCACTCGCAGAGCGCCCACGTTTGATGGCGCGTCCGCCGCAGATGGGACGGATGCCGATGGGTTATTACCAGCCGGCGCGCATGGCACCGATGGGTCGCGGGGTGTACTACCCGGGGTGGGACCCATACCTGGGCCAGGGGCCCTCTCCCCCTCCAGCAGAAGGGGCGGGAGGTGCCCCCTGCTAGCAATTAGCAGTCTGTTCATCCGTCGTGCCCACCCCACCAGTGACGGTATTATTACCGACGGCTAAGATTACCGTCAGGGGTACGGATGGACGGCCAGTGCCAGTGAGGTCACTCCTGGATTCGGGGGCACAAGGTTGTATCGTGTCCAGCCGCCTAGTGGCCAGGCTGGGCCTCAGGTTGGAGCCATCACGGGATGGCGCAATAGGTATAGGTGGCAATCAGGTGCCTCACATCAGGGGTCAGACGGACCTCCTGTTTGAGATGGGTGACTCGGCATCGATCACGCGGGTGAAGGCCACGGCTATTGTTTTAGATGAAGTGGTCGGGGTTCTTCCTTCGGTACGGTTACCGCCGGCGGTAACGAAGCTGGCCAAGGGATTGGAGTTGGCCGACCCTCACTTCGCAATTCCCGGACGGGTGGACGTCTTACTTGGAACTGACGTCCTCGGGAAGCTGCTGCGGAGCGGTAAGCGGGAGCTGCAACCAAACGGGTTGGTGGCCGTGAGTACCGCAGGTGGGTACGCATTATTGGGCCCAGTACGGGGACCACAGGACGCAACGGATTATAGCAACATATACTACGGCAGCGTGTTATCGGAGGTCCTGCAAAGGTTCTGGGCAACAGAAGAGCCACCCACAGCTCCCAGGACAAGCCCACTGGACGAGGAGTGCGAGACATTTTATCAGTGCAACACGGTGCGTCTCCCTTCGGGCAGATTTATGACACGGCTGCCGTTTCTATCGACGCGACCTCCGCTGGGGAGCTCCAGGGGCCTGGCTGAGAAACGGATGATGGCCATGGAAAGGCGCATGAAACGGGACTCCAACTTTCGGCGAAAGTATGTTGAGTTCATGCGTGAATATTTGGCTTTGGGTCACATGTCGGTATCCAGGGTAGACTGGCGTCGTGAGGAGCACTACGTATTGCCTCATCATGCAGTCCTGAAGACACCTGACTCCAAGATCAGGGTCGTGTTCGACGGGAGCGCGGCGACATCTAACGGGGTGTCTCTGAATCAATGCCTGCACGCTGGTCCTAAGTTGACCAGAGACATTGCAGACATTCTAACGGACTTCAGGAGACACCAAGTTGTCTTCGTTACGGATGTGAGGATGATGTTTCGCCAAACGGAGATCCATGCGGATGACCGTCGGTTCCAGCTGATATTGTGGCGAGAGAGCCCAGAAGAACCGATGATCACGTATGAGCTGAACACGAACACGTACGGATTAAAGCCCAGCCCGTATGTAGCGATGCGGACGCTACGAGAGCTGGCTGACCAGGAACGGCTGCGCTTCCCTCGCGCAGCTGCCGTCATCGACCGGGATGTCTACGTGGATGACATTTGTACGGGCACGGACAGCATTGAGCAAGCGCTCATCCTAAGGGATGAATTGGTGGCGCTCATGGCCTCCGGTGGCTATGCACTCAGGAAGTGGCTGTCAAACTGCCCAGAGGTGCTGGCAGGACTACCAGCTGAGCACCAACAAGACCCGCATTTGTTTGAGGACTCGGATAATCCTCATGCGTTGGCAATTTTGGGGGTCCAGTACCGACCGACTCAGGATGTCTTCACATACAATTGTGAGGCCGAATTGCTGTCGAAGACCTGGACCAAGCGATCAGTCCTTTCGACTATCGCACGAACGTTCGACCCAAATGGTTGGATCTCTCCGGTCACGTTCATGGCAAAGTTCTTCATGCAGAAGCTTTGGTTGGCCCAACTAGGCTGGGATGAGCAGCTCACGGACGAGCTGCTGCACGAGTGGACGGCATTCGTGACCACATTGCCGCAAATTAAAGAAATTGAGATCCCGCGCAAACTGCTCCCTCAGGCGGGAGCCAGGGTGACCCTGCATGGGTTCTGCGATGCTTCTGAGAAAGGGTACGCGGCCGCGGTCTACCTGAGAACAGGTGAGACTGCTGGCGAGGGCGTTGTACGCTTGGTCATGGCCAAGAGCAAGGTTGCGCCTGTTCGGACCCGGTGGACGATTCCGAAGATGGAATTGGCGGGTGCCGCGCTTCTGACCCGCCTCCTAAACCATGTGGCGCAGAACCTGCGTGGCACGGTGGATCTGAATGACACGGTTTACGCATGGACGGACAGCCAGATCGTGTTGTGCTGGCTGCGGACTTCGGTCCATACGCTTGAGGTATTTGTGGCCAACCGAGTGTCACAGATAAATAACTCGGATACTCCTCTGGTCTGGAGACATGTTCCAGGTGAAGTTAACCCGGCAGACTGCTCGAGTCGCGGCTGCCCGGCGCCTGCTCTGGTTGAGCATTCTCTCTGGTGGGGGCCTCAATGGCTGGAGCGGCCACATACGGAGTGGCCTTTCAATGACTGCGGACGCCAGCCACTACCCCCTGACCAGGGTCTGAGAGTCAATGTGACTACAGTGGAGTCTGTGGCAGTGGACCACACTCTTTTGGAACGGTATAGCTCACTAGGGAAGCTACTTCGAGTCACGGGATGGATAATGCGGTTTTTCCATAATTGTCGAAGCCCTGCGGCACAGCGCAACCTGTCACCTGTAATGGGACCTGAGGAGCAGCAAAGGGCTCTCTCACGTTGGGTGGGGGTCATTCAGGGGAATGAGTTCCAGGATGAACTTAGGATCTTGCGGACTGGCGTGGGCAGAATGAAGAAGAGCCTTGTCCGCCTCAACCCGTTTATTGATGAGCACGGAATGCTCCGGGTGGGAGGCCGACTACGGAATGCCGAATTGCCCTATTCAGCGCGGCATCCTTTAATTCTTCCCAAGAAGGGAGCTCTGGTGGAGCTGTTGGTTTGGGACCGTCACATCAGGAATTCACATGCAGGCTGCAACACACTGCTGGGCATTTTGCAGCGGGAGTTCTGGATTTTGTCGGCACGGAGAGTGATACGGAGCGTTGTGTTTCGTTGCTTGCCTTGTTACCGGCTCAAGGCAGCCACAATGCAGCCACAAATGGGAGATCTCCCGCCCGACCGAGTTACGGAAGCTCGGCCGTTTGCTGGTGTGGGGACAGACTTCGCGGGGCCTTTCATGGTCAAGACATCACGCCTTCGCAACGCGAAGTCGGTTAAGGCATATTTGTGCGTCTTCGTGTGTCTGGCGACCAAGGCCGTTCATTTGGAAATGGTAGCTGATCTCTCTACGGAGGCCTTTTTGGCAGCGCTGGACCGATTCGTTTCTCGGCGGGGGATACCGGCCTTGATACGGTCGGATTGTGGTACCAACTTCAAGGGCGCCGATCGTTGTCTAAAGGAAATTGTATTATTTTTAAGTCAAAATGAGCGAGAGATCGGCACGGCCATCGCCAGTCGGGGCATTTCGTGGTATTTCAGTCCACCTGGATGCCCCCACTGGGGTGGAATATTTGAGGCAGTGGTTAAGTCTGCCAAGACTCATTTGTATCGGGTCATCGGCTCAACGATCCTCTCCTTTGAGGAATTGTCAACGGTGTTCTGCAAAATTGAGGCAGTTTTAAATTCGCGCCCCTTGTGTCCGTTGAGCGCTGACCCGAATGACCTGGAGGCCATTACCCCAGGTCATTTTTTGATTGGCCAACCACTTAACGCCTTGCCGGAGTATCCGTATACGGATGTTAAGTTGTATAGGTTGTCACGGTATCAGATGCTGCAGCAAATGACTCAAAATTTTTGGAAGCGATGGTCGCTTGAGTATTTGCACATTCTTCAGCAACGCGTTAAGTGGACGGACAGGACGACCCCACCGTGCGTTGGAGACCTCGTACTGGTTAAGGATGCTAACCTATCACCGTTGTGTTGGCGACGGGGGCGCATCGTTAACTTGATAGCGGGCAAGGATGGGTCTCCACGGATCGCAGATGTACAAGTGAGGGACTCGATCCTTAGACGGGCGGTTTCAACGCTATCCCGACTACCGGGAGTTTGAGCGGACCGACGACGGGTCGGTCCGGGGCGGGTGGTTGTTGAGAATCGATAGGTTTTTGCCCACTGGCCACACAATCAGTTAGTTCATTTTTCTGTCACGGCTGCTGCGAGCGCGCGCGCGGTCGCCAGCGGACGCGAGCCGGCGCTATTGGTACTTTTGGTACTATCGTAACGGCTCTTGAACATTATAACCTCCGTGGTTTGGGAGATATTTTGGAAGTTTTACGCTTTAACGGAAAGTGGTGAAATACGGCACAATTCCTTGTACGGTGGGCTGCTTCGGGCGCCCCAAGGATTGTTATTTAGAGTGATATAAGGACTACTACAGTGTGAATTGTGTTTGGCGTGTTTGCTGACGAGATCGGGGCGGCGGCGGCGCAGACCGGGACGTCGTTTATTGGTGCAAGTAAACATACATACACTTTACACAAAACAGAAACACAACCTTGCAGCCAGGAAGATATTCGGCTGAACTCCAGGTTAGCAAAGTAGATCAAGTTAGGTTAAGTACATAGGGCGCGTATCGCGTTCCATTGTTTCGCGCTAGGCAAGATTGCTTTGGTAATTTGTTCTTACATGGGCCCGGGATAAATTCAATTTGTGTCTGGCGCAAACAATTCTTCTATACTTTTATAAAATTGAAAAATTGAAGTATGTGTCCTCTCATCACGCCTAAACGGCTGGATTTCGACAATTTTTGGTACACGAGTAGGATATTTTTACCGACTATGGAGAAGCAAACATAATAACCCACTTTTATTTGCGTGGCCGAAGTTCACGAGCACCTTCTAGTACATATATAATATTATATCTCGTCTCACTCCGTCATGATACGAAAAGTGTCTGTTGAAATAAAATATTAGAAACTATGTTGCTACGTATATTGCTATTGAGCAAACCTCAGGGGCCTCTTAGCTTCCAAAACGGTGACTTATTTTATTAATGTTTTCATGTTTGTACTAGGAGGTGCCCGCTTCATCCCCATGGAAGAAAAAAAACGTAAGAGCTGTTTTTAGGGTTCCGTACACAAAGGGTACAAACGAGATCTTGTTACTAATACTCCGCTGTCTTAGACAGAGAGCCTGCCTGTCAGGAACGGCCCATGTTTCGAACTCGTACAGAGCTCTTCATCAGGGACTGCTATCCGTACAGCGGTGCGGTAACTTTGCCAGTGTTCTTTTTATATCGACGCGGCTTGCATGCCTACAACTTGCAACAATAATTAAATATGTCCCACGAAAGTTTTAATAAGATTAGTTGTGTTGTCACTGTTTAACAGGAGGTGCTAGACGTGTGTGTCCCGAGCAACGTGGACCTGCGGGTGTACCCGATCGCGATCGTGGTGGGGATATACACGTTCCTATGCTACCCCGCCATAGTCATCGCGAGGAGGAGATACGGGAATAAGAAAATATTTAGTGAGTTTCTGTTTTATAACACTTTAGCGCTACCGATACCTAAAGATGACTACTAGACTTTTGGACCACCTAATCCATGGACCTCCCCACTGGAGTATTTTGACGTTCGTCTTACGTATCTGTAAAGGTATCTCGCTTTGGTTGTACAAAAATGAGTGAGACGTGTAAGCGTTCGTGTAGCTATATACGTAGCTCATATTTTGTATGAAGATCTATTTCAACAAGTTTTAACTCATCGAATGGTATACCGTTATTCGTTAAAGAGGCAGCTTGAAACTCGCGATATCTCAAATTTATATAAAGACAGACTTTCAAGTGGGATTAGCTACTGGAAAAGTTTGCGAGGAGAAGCGGAATCGATAGGCAAATTAATCTTTGCACATAACAGTAGAAAAGTTGAATTTAGCCCCAGATTTGTTACAGCTATCGTGATGGCAGTAGGTGGAGTTATCTTGCTATTAGCGGCGATAGTGCCGCACGTCACGGTGGACCTTATCTTGTACGGCATTGGACTGTCCAGCATCACGGCTTCCACCGTGATGGTCAACTCGGTGCTCGACGTGTTCCCCATCCGCTTGAGGTAGCTGTACTTCTAGCCAGACTATCAACGGCAGCGGCGGTAGTGCCATGGCGTGGTGGACATCGTGTTGTGCATCATCGGGCTGTCCAGCATAACCGCTTCAACTGTTTTGGTCAACTCCTTGTACGCTATGATCCATGTTGTAGTGGATGGCTACTTGAGGTAAGGCACAAGGCCCAAAAAAGGTGCTGCCAGCTAGTGCCGCACGGTCCTACTGCACGTTTCCGATTAAAACGGCTTTAATAATCTTGTATTACCTGATTGTTACTGTTTAGCCTTATATTTAGTCAAGTAGAGAACTACAATTCTCCATACAAATAGTTTACGCTGTCGCTAGTAAAAACGGTCACTGTAAACTCATTGTACATGCACCGGACGGTATACTGTTCACAGAGCGCTAGCGATGTCTACTCTGTTCATGATCGGGCGGCTGGGCGCGGCCGTGGGATCCCAGCTGTTCGCGTGGGGAATAAAGCACTCCTGCATTCCCATCGTGGTCCTCATCACAGTTATCAGTGCGGGTTGGTACTTCTGAACTATAGTGTAGGCGTTCTTCCGCTGCCGATGCACGATGGCAACAGTTTATTGAATATCGCTTTCTAATGTACTACCAATAGCTGAGCGGTCGACGTCAGCCGAGCAATAAGACACGCAATGCTCATAGTTGGATTTGAGGTGTGCAATAAAGTAGATTTGTATTGTATTCTATTGAACCTTTTCCTTTTTGTAGTCTATCCAAGTAGTGTAGCCCTGATTTTTCTTCAAAGCCTCCCTGACTACTACACTCACGAAACACATTGTCTCTGATTTATGTATTAGTAAAACTAATAAAACCTACAAATTATAAATCATTACCTTATAAAAACTCTTGTGAGACATCTATCATAATTATTATTAGAGCCGTTTTCAAGAAACATGTACTTTGTTAAGGGCTATAATGAAAACAAAACTTAATTGATTCCTGTTTTTGTAACGACAGTTACCCACATCTTTCGTATGACCAACTTTCGTTACACAAAAGATGCGATCGTAATTTTGTTTTTATTAAGCCTTTAACTATGTGCATGCCTTTTGAAAACTACTCAAAACGGTTTTAAAAAGTGTCAGGAACAGCCCGACCCGACATGTTCCGAACTCGTATGAAGCTCTTGATCAGAGACAACTAACCGTACAGCCTGACAATTTTTTATGGTAGTTTTAAACCATTTATAATAATGACTAAAGGAAGAATTCTGGTGACATCCAAAATTGAAGCCTGTAGATTTTTTTAAATAGGTACCTAAATAGTGAAGATACATATTAGGGACAGTCATAGTCATCTTATAGTGTGTGGTACGTTCGGATTTCAAGCTGATAATGTATGTTTGCAGTGTCCGGGATTCTGATGTACCAGTGGCCGGACAACGCTAAAGTACGGGCCGAGATGCTTACAAAAGGCTTCAATTACTGAGAAAAACTGAGCTGAGAAAGGCATAACTACGAAAAAGAAAGCACTGCCGGCCCCGGCAAATTAGGTTCACTAACTGCAAATAACTGTCCACCCTCTTACACTCAGTTTCCGAAACCCATGAGCAGTTCGTTCAAAGTGTAACTTTATTTTTGAATAATATTGCATTAAGATTTATTGATTTATCTTTGTAAAAAATAATGGAATAAAATCAATATTTTTATAATTATTTTTTATTTATACTCATAGTTAGTGTTGCAAAGTGTCCGTCATTTTCAATAAATGCCCGACATTTTCGATAAATGTCCGGACATTTTCGACAAATATTGACACAATTGACATTTATTTTATGAAATATTTTTTCCAGTTTTAGTCAAATGATCATCGATTTCTACTTAAATACCTGACTGGGCTTTTTAAGATATCTAGATATCTCATAACTTTTCGGTAAATGTCTGGACATTTTCGACATTTACAGTAATAATGGACATATATTTTTTGAAAATGTTTTTACATTTTTATACAAATAATCAATGATGATGAATTGATGATCATTGATTCTTTGTTTGTGACATCACAGCTGCTTAACAACTTAGAAAAAAATCGGTCAAGTGCGAGTCGGACTCGCTTTATCGAAAATATTTTAAACGATAATTTTGTCGCTGGAAAACAGTTGTCTCCATATATCGACATAAGTCGGGGTTATTTTACCGACTGCAAGTAAGTTTGTACTCACAAACATTATACATTTACATTTTCGATTCCCTCGCCAACGTCAACAAAGCAACATAAACGCACGTATTTTTTTGATTGCGTTTACTTACTTCGAAGTTTGATTTTTTCACGGCTCCAAGGGGTAGGCCAGCAGGCCTGATTTGATATCAATTACTAATTAGAGCTTGATGCCTTCACGGATTCCTGAGAAAAAGGTATTGACAGATGGACATACAAACTGAAATGGTGTTCCTATAAGAGTTCCGTTTATGCCGATTGACGTACCTAGGATACAGAAACAAGATTGTTTTTGACGTTTCGAAGGTAACAAAAGTAGAGCTGTGCGCCGTGCCACTACGCCGTCACCCCCGGATTCGGTCGGCGTAAATCTTCATGGCGTGAATTGAAGAAATTCTACGACTAGACTAGTAATATAATAGGTATTTCGGAGATTTGTTTCTGTGCCTTTTGATTTAATAAAGAATCGATATTTAATTGATTAAGAATATGTAGACTGTTTTCAAAAGTATTTTAGGCTAAAATGTATAGCTGTATTGTATTGAATACATTTACTGCACTTTTTGAAAATCTATGAAGTTGTTGGTAGTATTCCGCATAAACATAGACACAAGTGGTAAATCTAAAGGATCCTGTATCAGATGTGCGATCCAAGCGGAGTCAGCTATATGAAGTAACCGAGATCACACCAGACCAGGTACAAATTAATACTAGAACTAGAAACATTAGTGCCTGTTCGCCACACGTGCGATCATCTCGATCAGCCAACTAAGTTAGATGATGTGATCATCCATTCTTCGTAACGAGATGGACACACGCAACCTTCCATGAGGATGGGAATGACAGGTTTTTTTGAGAAGATTTGAAAGAGAAATAATAGAAGCAGAAAGAATAGGCATAGGGACTACTCGGCTGGAGATCTTCACGTTACCTGATATATCGTTAGGTACAAGCGATCGAGGCAAAGGGTTGACCGTTACTTTGGATAAAGCAACATATACGCATTCTATCAGGTTTGGTAGAAAGCACTTCTTTCGAAGAATCCATCCTATCGGCTTTCCGAGAAATAATATGAATCAGTCAGTATCTTTCTAGCAGACAGAAGCATAAAGGTTTTAGTTTACGTTGCATGTTCAGACTCCATGTCTGTGAATGCTAGTCTCAAGGCTGTGTGATACATGAACATTGAACGCCGACGCTATTCTTTCTGCATATTAATGATAAGCTGCAAATCTGCACCATTCACAGTTATGCAGATGATAGTATGACTGATGCCACCTACACTGATTGTGGTGATATCTCTCGTCATTGAGATCCGAAACAAACTTGTGTCTGAAGTTGAGACTTTCACAAAAGAATTTTCAGAATGGGGTCAACTTAAGTTAGTCCGATTTGACCCTACAAAGACAAATGTGCGCTTACTTTTAAAAAGTTTGCTTTTGTTGTCGTTTCGTCACCTTTTAATTTAACATGTTTTCATTACAATAATGATTCAGTCTCCTGATTCGTCAACATTCCCATTTTATTACTTTTGTAACGCGTTCACATTCATATACGGTCCACAGTGCTAAGTCCTTCACTTTCTTAAATTGGTCATGGTTGTTCTATGTATTTAAGTATTTATTTATCTATATAAGTACGTATATCGTCGTCTAGTACCCATAACACAAGCCTTCTTGAGCTTAATTTGGGACTAGATCGATTTGTGTGAGGTTGTCCGATATTTATTTATTTATTTATTTTATTTATGTTTACAGTACATATCCGCGTTGATGATATAGTTTTTTTAATGCTAGCACCTGTGGTGCTGATCTAGCACAGGTGTTCAATGCATGAAGTTGCAACTGCATGTCCCAAATATCAATATTTCAACTAACTTATGTAACTGTTAAGCCCTAGCACACGAGGCCAAATATTTGAGATACTGATAAAAATAAGCATTGAATTATGGGTTACGCCGATAATTTTATTGGCGCCGGCAGCGTGGTATAAAACCCGTCGGCGCACATGTCTAGATCAGACTCGAACCGCTCTGGCGACAAATACTTTGATTCTTTAGAGTTTAATGAAGAATCCATACAATTTGAATCCATAGACGAGTAGCTTCATGAATACTGAATGTATTTTTCTTTATTTTGTTTAGTATTTATCGGTAATTTATGAGGATAATTTAATTTATAATGTCCGGCTAACTACAATTTATAAATGTCGTTTGTGTCTTTAGATGTCCATTTTTGTCAGGTAAATGTCGATTGTGACGGACAAATTGACAAATGTCGCACGGACATTCTGAAAGTGTCCGTCACTTTGCAACTCTACTCATAGTACATAATTGGTAACCAAGGTAAAAAATAATAACAATGGTCAAAATACTATTACAAGATACGACATCGCATCATAGCGACATTAAATTTTTTATATTATTTATTTATGTGTGTACACACAACATTACAATTTATACTATTTCATTGTGAAAAAAAGGATTATTAATCACAACATATTACTGGAATAGAAATATTCCATCGAAATATGCTCGACTTACAAGGGTGCGATGTCGTGTCCTGTAATAAAATGTTGGCCCTACCATCTACTTTGTGTTGTGCATGTATGATAAACCCTTTAAATAATATACAGGGTGGAACATTTCTAAAGACTGGGCTGACAGATTAGTGTCATTTGAGTTATCTATAATCGACCTATTATAATTGTAAAGCTGGATTTAAAAGTAAAAAGTCATTAAAATGTAATATTTTAATATCAGCGACTGCCCTACTAATTCAAAGGTTTTATTTACATTTTAAATAAATAAATGACAACTGTCTTTAACTTAAGCGATGTTCAAAAAATGCTAGTAGACCGGACTCTCAGTGGAGTTCCGTTTGCAAAAATTGCGGACCTCAATCTGACTTCTGATATATATTGTATAGATCCCAGACATCCTACAAACGAATGTTGCCGACCAGTTTTGTGGTCCCCCTCCCCCCACCCCGGCAAATAAAAATGGCATACAAATAAAATAAAAAAGTCATCAAGGGGGGAGGGGGACCACTGAATAATTCCCTGTTTGCTTAAAAGTCCCTCGATCTGTTCCACCCTGTATATTATATTTTATCCAAGGTATGAAGTTCTAAATGCGCGGTAGCAAAACGCACGTTGAGCGCTTATCGAGCTGGTAATAACAGAATTGAAAACACTACAATGGAAATAACAACCACTACCCTGCTAAGCCGAAAGGCGCTATGTCTGAGATACGCTTTTTGGTTTTGTTTTATACCATTCGATAGCTATGACAGTTTCGCATCTAATGGTATAAGCCAAATGCGTGCGTTCTGACTTAAAACTATTAAATAAACCACTAAAAAGGTTTTTCATATCTAATTTTTTTATTAAAGTATTATAAGTTTTCGCGGCATATCGTTACGTCGAAACCAAAAAGCCTTATATGGACATCCCACAATCGATTAAGAATACTTGAAAATTAGTTCATTAAACTTCTAAGGCAATATTCGGTAATTCCGTTTTTCGAGCTGGTTACGAAAAGTCGATTTTCTCAAAACTTACTCAAATTGTGATAGCGCTTTTCGGCTTAGCAGGGCAGCATTGATGTTTACTGGTACACGCTACCGGTGCCTCACTAGGTGCGTAATATTTCAATAAACTTCTTAAAAAAACTTGTAACCCTTCCTCTGCCGTAGTCGGGTAAAAATAAAATGCCGAGTTCCATGGCGCAATGTATTTTACAGAAGAGGCATGTACCCTACATAGTGAAGGAATATCTCCACCGCCAACTCCACCCTGCATATAGGGTGCGTTTCCACTGACGGAACTGGGTGAGCCGAGCGGAGTAGACCGTTAGGCTGCCTGTCCACTAGGGCGGAGCGGAGAAGTGCAAAATGGACCAATCACATTCCTCAGATTTAAATGCACTTATTTTGTGCTTCACAAAGACACAGCCTCATCGGTGCAGCCGCTCCGCTTCCGTGAACAGGTAGCCTAATTTGACCAATTACACTGTTTCCATTGATGCAGGGTTAGCATGTGCCTTTTCCGAAAATTTCTGGAAACTTTCCACATTTTGTATGAGGAAAGATTCCGGAATTTCCGAAAACGGCGCATTTCTACGCAGAGTGGATATATGATTGATCATTAGAGAGCGGATTTGAAGTAGCAGTCTCAATATTAATATGGATATGACTGGTATAATTTATTATTTTTTCTGCACACAAAAATAATGTAACTTATTGGAACAATAAAGTAAAAACCTGGTTTGGAAGCTTTTGTAAATATTGGGCAAAACTTATGATGATGATAAATAAAAACATCGTTAAACAATGAGTCATTCAAGTGTGTAATTGTGTATTCACGTTTTATTATATTAAAGTGACATTTTTGACATGATCTATCATGTAGGTACTTACATAATAAATAGGAACTATCTTTGAGTTACATTAAAACTCCTTTATTTAAAATAAAATACTTTTCTTTAAATGTAGTTTGTTGCAAACATAACATTCATTTAATGTAATTATTTATTTAGCTAAGTTTACGGTTGCGGTGTAATAATAAGACTGAAATTGAACAAATTGCACTAAGTAGTCATATCCATATTAATATTGAGATCGCTACTTCAAATCCGCTCTCTAATGATCAAACACGATCCGCCCAGCCCCGATCTTCAAGTTAGAGGCTCAATCATTGAGTTTTCGGGTATACTTTTCGAACCAGTTAAAACGTCAAGCAGGCTTGACATATTATCAACGAGGGGTCTTTGAAGTTGCGCATGTTGCAGTTTTCCGGGCAGATGGGGCAGTTCGTGGAGAACTGCTTGGCCGGGAGACAGGCGGCGGCCGTCGACCAGGTCGACAGTGGACCGTTCTGTGGGCAATATGACGTGTAGAATTAATAGAATAGAATAGAAAAGAATAGAATACTCTTTATTGCAGACCTCAAGAAGAAAGAAATACAAATATAGATGACACTTAACATTACAATAGAGGAAAACAATAGGCGATCTTATCGCTAAAAAGCTATCTCGTGTAAAACAAATACTAAGTATATTTAAGGGCATTTTAACTGTCATCGCGAATTGGAAAGCGCCACGGAAGAGCACCGATTAGGTGATTAGATTCATGAACTCATGAGAGATTTGCGGGGAGTCAGTGGCTGAGGTATGCGCATGATCCGTGGTAAGCTAGAAGTATGAAGTTCATCTTCAGGGACGCTCCATTGAATATCCGCCACGGAGCTGTGAGGATAACTAGTCCCTAAGGATGAGATCCATAGCCAGGCCATTCAGCTGACAACCATAAATAATTATACATACTGTTTTTTCAAATTGCTTAGAAATGCCTTACGCGAAAGTTTCAACAAGGTTATACATAGCCTAAGCTCGAATTTCCTATGGACATGAGCAGATAATGCCAGTGCATAATATTCTGATTAGAATAAGAATCATATCTCCATTATTCTTACCTTCATCATTCTTATCATGGCGCAATACATGATATCGTACTCAGGGCAGCTCATATACGTGCCTTGATACTTCGCTCTGGTATCCAAACAGTCCGTCTGTAACACCATTAACAAATACGAATAAGCAGGATGTAGTATATAGTCGGGTGTAATTGCGGTGAATTTTGAGTTCTGGATTGAACTTCCCCAGAGGTTTTCCACAGTGAAAAATAAAAGATGACGGAAAGCTTTCTTTTATTGGTATTAAAACCAGCAATTCATTAAATTGGGCGTTTGTGTAAAATGCATGATTTGGCGTAGCTTATTGCGGCATGAAGCCAGGCTTTTTTAGTATCCCCGAGCCGCACTCTTCACATTCTGAAACGCTCCTCATACCTTGATGCGATCTACCGCCAGGTCCCACTCCTGGTTGGTCCTCACCAGGCCCTCGTAGTAAGCGGACACTGCCGCGGTCTTCACGATCCCAGCCATCACGAGCCACCCTGCCTGCTCAAACGCGCACCTCGCTTGCTCGCACTGCAAAACAATAAATATTATAAACCAAAACACACTAAAATTCTGTCACTGCTTTTCAAAACCTCGTATCTAGTAAATAGATTGACATTGATATACGAGCTTTGTTTTAAGCCCGGTTTAGATTATCTTAGTGTTTAGTAGAGTGCTAAAGTATTGAATTTTTTCTAAAGCGAGTAGCGTTTACACGTTTCTACTAAAGCTCTCTACAAAATACTAAGATAATCTAAACCGTGCTTTAAGTAGGAATTCGATATTTAGTGAGTTTTGGTTGTCAACAGATGATATTTATTATGCTTTGTAATGGCGTCGATGGCACATGAATATTTTTGTAAGTTTTCAACAAAATATTTTCTTCGGTTTCCACGACTGTCACACATTTAAATAAAACAATTCAACTTCTCTACCTTCACACACATTTAAAGTAAAACAATTCAGTCAACCTTTGACAGCGGTACCTACATGAGATTTTCAACAGGTGGATGGCAATTTGTTTCCAGTATGTTAAGAAGAACGAGCATGCTAATTTTAAAGCGGGTGCCTGTTTTTTTTTCTCGTTTACAGGGTGCCGGTAGCACCAGGAAGGATGGCATTTATATTTTCATTACATAAATAGCGCACACTTTCAGGTATCCGCTGTTACAACTGGCTGCAACGCGATAAAAAAAAACACCCCCCATTTCCGCCCGGGTCAGTTCGGGTTGCACAGGGCGGTTTTCCACAACACTTTGGGAGCTCAAATATACCTGTCTCTTGGATACTGAAACTCTTACGCGTGACTTAGAAGGCTAGATGGGTGATACTTACTGTCAATTGAAGGATATTAACTGACTCGGGCATGCATTTGGCAAGTGCATCTTTTGGAAGCCAAGGGCTGTTGCAGCATTCGAATAACTGAAAATGTTGAGAAACATATCAAAATGAGGTTCAGATGACAATACAATAATTTTGTATCTTTTAGCTGATCTGATGGACTCGTGTAGTGGCCATAATTCTGCCGGTAGCCTTTTAGAATTATAAGTATATAATTCTAAAAGGCGAAATGAACTAAGTGCTGCTCTACGCCGCTGTGTCCAGTTGACACTTACACTCGTTTAAAATACGGAACTCTTGACCTGAATTACTAACCTGAAATATTTCAAGAAAAAAATATTTTCTATTCCTCTGATTAGATGGGAGAGCTTACATTATTCGGTTCGTTGATGCAGTAGCTAGGTCTCACCCTCAGCGCCCTTCCTTCGCCCGCATCAAGCTTCTCAAGTGATTTTGGTTGCACATCCTGGTCACATATTCAATTTGGTTATGGTTGATAGGAGAGGGGGAAATGTATGTAAGTATCTTGTTTGTGTATAACTTAGGGCCAATTGCCAAATTGATATTGTCCAAGGAGACCGCCTAAGATAGTGGTTCGAAACCTTTTATTCACCAGGGACCACTATTATTTCTTTGTTGTGTTGGGACCAAATATAAACAAATTTTCCTCCCCCGAAGGTCTCGGTACTTCGCCCAGCGCATCTGTAATCGTTCGCGGATCATATTTTGACTTCTACGGACAACGGGTTTGGAACCAATGGCCTAAGAGTATCAATGCGGAAGATAGAACATATTTACGTTTCGATTTATCCAAATGAGCGTGGTATTCCTGTGGCGCGGTCCGACCAGAGGGTGCATTTGCGCGATGTACACCGTCGCCCAACTGCACAACGTAAAAAAAGAAAACTAAAAAAGAAAATACTTCAATATTAAACTGGCACCCACTTCAGAAGGTGATTTAAATGTAATCTGAACCACATGGGGAGGGAAGGTCTTGTCTTGTTTGCATCTCGTTTGAATTATCTCCTTACTCCTAACCGTTAAGAAGTTATACCTTTCACCATCAGCTCAGCATCATGAGACGATGATTAAACTTTAGAAAATATATGAAAATCATTATTAGTGCCTGTAACATTTGAAGGTTGTCATCGATTTTCCTGAGACCCCATCACCAGATACTGGCTTGGCGACGATGGGACCATCTCAGGAGCATACTAAAAATAATACGACTGACGGTCTTAGCCTACCTATAACCTTTACAGAATAGTCCCCTAACGGCTACAAAACCATTAAGGAGTTGTACCTTCCATCATCAGGTCAGGTTAATGAGATGATGACTACGAGATGCAAATACCTGAATAACTTTATAAAATAAGTACTTGCAAAACATTGCTAGTGCTTATAACATTTGAAGGTTCCCCTCGATTACCCTGGAATCCCATGATGGGATTCCCATCATTAGATCCCAGAGAAACAATGGTCCACCTCAGGAGTATACTCTTTCAAATAAAAAACGAGTTTTTTTAATCAGTCCACAGTGAAACATAGAAATACACAGTGAAACATAGAAATAGAACCTCTTCCTTTTTTGAAGTCAGTTAAAACAACAAACGTTGACTTGTAGCAGAGAGACAGAAGTAATATAGTAGTAGGCACTGACTAAGGAATATTGGATCACATCTCAATTTTACAAAAAATAGCCACTTTCAACGAGAAGAAATTATATTTCCGAGATCAACTAAACAAATTGAGTTGCACTGAACAAAGCTGAGTATGAGCCTGAATTACATTTTATGTTAACTAGCGACCAGCCCCGGCTACGCACGGGTGTAATGCTGATAAATTATGCATTTATTATACATATAAAGCTGCCTCTTGAATCTATTAAAAAAACCGCATCAAAATCCGTTGCGTAGTTTTAAAGATCTAAACATACATAGGGACAGACTGACAGACAGACAGCAGAAAGCGACTTTGTTTACTCTAACGTTCTACCGTGCTATTAGAAATCTATTCTAAGGTAGTTAGAAATTGGAATAAACATTTAGGTACTTACAATATCCACGTGCAAAATGTAGCCAGATAGATAGAGCATCGTATAATCCTGGAAAAATAGCTTAAAATGCAAATCAAAAGTTCATTCGGTATATTGACCAAATGGGAAATTTTATATTATATGTCTAGCCTCTAAACGTAAAGTAAATTGTGCTTATACTCGGTGGGCCGGTACAGACGGACGGCATTTGAACTGCTACCTAGCGCAAAATGACAGTTCGAGTACAGTTTTGCTGCAGTTGGTGTAATTGCATCAAAACTGCAAACCGACTGTACATTCCGCTTAGTTGCCGTGCAGCCCTGTCAACCGCACACCGACTGCAAGCTGGCTGCACGGTCGTATTGCAGCCTAAAACAAATCCTCATTTCTCACTTAATACCGATCAGAGCGTAAGACAAATATTTTTTCTCTGAAAATTATACATATGTGGGTATATCATGAAGGTTATTGAGAGAAATGTTACCCTCGGTTAGGTCCTCTCTTTATAAAACACGGCACAAACACGAACACCGCGCCGAAGAAGATGGTCCCGATGGCCAGCGGCGTCAGATGATGAACCATCTAATTACAATCATACATCTTAAACTAATTGTTCATATTGAAAAAACAAAGACAAAAATATTAAACCAGTGATACAAAGATCAAAGCTCAAAGAAAAAATTAAATGAGTAACCTGGTGGAAGAGACCGGAAATCGAACCCTGTACCTCTGGACTGGCTCTAGATTAAGTATAATATTTAGTCTTGGTGATTTGGGGGCGAGTAGAAAGCGAGGCGAGCACGTAGCGATCGAGTACGCCACGCCATATCATTTGCCGCTCGCCCGCCAGTTGCCGATGCCGGTGTGTACAGGCTCTTACGTGTGTACTTACAGTATTTTTATTAAACTCCTCTATTAATCTCAAGACAAAAACTTTTCGAGCACTTTACATATAAATGTTAATAATTCGCAGGCGAGTGTAAGTCACATTGATGTCACATGTGTTTTTTGGAAGGAGAAAGAAGTTTTTGAATATTACAAAACTCATCATAGAGGTTCTATTTGACAGCACTTTATTATAAATTTATACTTCTTGAAAGGTTATTAAAATTTTCGATAAAAAAGCTTAAAAAGCTAAAAATAGAAAACTTTTTTTTTTTTATAAAATTACTAACATGAACTGCCATAGGGATCAAGGTTCCCCGGGCCGGGTATAGTTGAGCTAGCTACTCTAAAGGAGATTGCATACGGCGACTTTTTTGTAGTGATACAGTCGCGCGATGCATCGCGACATTCGCGACTTTTGGCCCTTTGTCGCATTTACGACGCGGGACAGCAGCACTGCGATGCAGTAGCGATACAAGCACGCGGCATCGGGTATAGGAAGAGAGAAGGGAAATTCGCGTCTTAATTATGTGTGCATCGCGACTGTATGGCGGCTGTGTATTTTTAACATTGGAAATGTTTTTTCGATCGCGTTGGTAGGGGACCGTTTTCAGCGAAAGTGCGACATCGCTCTGGCGTCGTCAATTTTGGGGCTACGCGGGTCAATGGGGTATCAAAAGACGTGTCTTGACGAGATCTACAAGATGATGTAAAAAAAAGTTGAAAAAGTCAAATACTTTTTCGAAAAAGTGCAAAAATGTCGAAAAATTACGTGATTATTTTGCGACTTCTCAACTTAAATCGACGATATCTCAAAAACGAAAAGCGATATCGAAAAAATTAAAAAAAACACTCGGGGTATTGAGTTGGGCTACAGTTTGCAAAAAACGGAACTTTACTATCTGTAATGGAGTTGGAGAAAGCTTTACCTTTATGTGGCGGAGTTTTCGCGGCGTGCGGCGCGCGCGTATACTATAGTGAGTTTCGTGTACTAGTAAGTTTAATATTTTTTTAGTTAAGTTGTAAACCTTGATGTTTTTAGATGTTTGTAATAAAGTAAGAAAAAAAAAATATAATGTATACAATAAAATACTTTTATGTAAAAAACTTTTATTTCTTTGTTTCTCTATTTGCTATACAATCTACTACCTATGTATCATACAATCTCGTGCCCTACTAGTACTTTGAAAATGAATCGTATAAATTAAACAAATAGTACATTACATCAGAGGCCGGGAAAATGAGTAGGTATATACGGCCGAGCGAGCGTGCGAGCGAGGCCGGATAGTGATACGAGGCCGGGAATCCGTTTTCACGACGAGGCATGTATAGTGCTTTTCTCAAACATACAATGAAATAAAAAAATATACTTCAAAGAACAACATTTTATTAATTGACAAATAGGACATTTTAGTCTAACAACCAACTGCAACCTTTAAAAACAAAACCTGCTTTTTGTCAAACCAGCCAGCTGTGTGAATGACCTTGTTGTTGAAACCAAAAAAAAGTTACTTTGCAGGCCTAGGCCTAGGCCTGAAAAGCAGTATGAAATCCCTTTACAGTCCCCTCGAGTTGTTGCGCACAAAAAGCGATACTTCCGAGCCTATTATAAGGAACGTAAAGACAATATTTGATTGCATGTTTGAGAAAACAAAATTTACTCTGCCTACTACGTGGCGATGGCGTGATGAAGCAAATATTAATTTTCTACTTATTTTATTATCACTGTGACACGTGCGACAGGCTCTGTACCACCCTTTTCATAGTCAATTTTTGTATTATTGCTCGTAAGCGGCAGTATCTACTCACTTTCTTCGAATTTTGAGTTGCACTCTATTTATATAATAAAATAAAAGCGTTGACAGGTAGCCGTAGTACTTCTTTTTTACCTACATTAAATCGAAGGTTTTCCGTTTTTTGGGCTTTTGAACTATCGATAATTAAGGTTTCAGAGTAGAATTTAAAAAAAAAAGCATTTGTTTTATTATTAGGACTATTACCTAATTAAAACTTATTTTACAGCCCATTCAGTTTTTTTATTGTGTTTTTTTTTATAGCGTGACAGAGTGGTCCTTTTAAGGGGAGACCGCGTTTTAGCTTACCACTCTGTCACGCCATTTTACGAAATAATAAACAAACGTTTGAAAAAAAAATGCTGGTTAGAGAAACTGACAGATTACATAATATTGATAGATAGAAAAATATGGATGATTTTTCGAACATTATAAAACCGAATATGATTACTCTGAGATGCCATAATAAGACGAAGGACGGACTATTGTAGGTAAAAAAGAAGAACGACCCAGTTACCAAAAGCAATTGAGTGGCTATAAACAATGAAGTCCTATTTTTTTCATGGTCTCAACTTATTTTAACAATATAATTACTATTGCTTCATGACTCCACTAATTCCACTATCCTTTATCTTATTTTATACGTAGAGAACGAGAACTTACCTATAGACTGTTTTTTTCATTTGTTACAAGATAAATTGTTTGACACATGAAGTAGAAAGTTCCTTCAACTAAAAAATTATGATTATTATTTCTATACTTCGTCTTCTCGAACGTAGGAATAGCGTGGCTTGGGTAATGCTGATGATTCCACATCTGGCGGACGAAAGCGTGTGTGCAAAAGGCGAAAAAAAGGCTGAGCTTTGTTAAAGGGCGTAGTCCGTTTATAAAAAATAACGGTACTCGCCGGTACCTGCTACTAACCCTTGTGTTTCTCTTGCGCAAAGAGTTGTTTCCATTATAGTTTGCCCTATCTAAGTGCATTTCCAATGTACCAGAAGGTCGTGAAAGGCACGAGATCTGTGAATTTTTTTACGTCATAGGCCGCACACGAGCCAACGGATCGCCTGATGGAAAGCAATTAACATTGCCCATAGACACCTGACTTCGTCAACAAATGCCTAAGATCCATCCTGCGCGTATTCTGGCCGAACACTATCAGCAACGAGGATCTATGGAATCGATGCCACCAAATCCCGATCAAGCGAGAAATTGCTCAACGGAAGTGGAAGTGGATAGGGCACACCCTCCGAAGACCAGAGGACAACACCGGCAAGGTTGCGTTCACGTGGAGGCCGCGCGGGAGCAGGCGACAGGGCCGACCGGCGCACACGTGGCAGCGCACCGTCGACGCCGAGCTGCGGGCGGCCGGGCTGAGTTGGAGTGACGCGGAGCGCGAGGCACAGGATAGGAGCGGATGGCGACGTCTCACGAAGGCCCTCTGTACCACTGGGGTACCATAGGACGCCAACAACCAACAACATAGACACCTGACCTGCAACACCAGAGGAGTCACAAGTGCGTTGCCGGACTTGCCGGCCTTTCAGGAAGGAGTACGCTCTTATCTTGAAAGTTTGAAGGTCGTATCGGTCCGGAAATACTGTAAGCGAAAATGTATTCCACCATGCATGCGAGGCAGGAAATTTCTAGAAAAACGCACAGTTGTCGACTGCCATGTCGGAAAGATGCGGCAGGAATCAATCCGAACAATTTCTCGGAGCACTCCCCGTTATATAAGCGACTAGCTGTGTTGTCCGCGACTTTGTCCGCGTGGAATCTTATCTTGAACATTTTACATCTTTATTATTTTCAGATCTAAGCAATGTTGAAATTACTTTTCTTTTTTTGCAAGTTGTATGAGATTTAAGTCAAGTGGATTTTGATTTTGGTGACTGTAATTCAACAAATAATATATAATAATAAATATTGAAGTGCTGCTCCCATACAACAAACGTGATTTTAATAAAATGCCCTTATACAGTTTCAAGTACCGCGCTCAAAATTTTTTTTGATCTTCATACAAATTTTCAACAACTTCTTCACCACCTTAAGGGCTGAATTTTCAAAAACTTTAAAATCACTTTTCTTGTATTCTAATAATATGCCTTTATACAAAGTTTCAAGTCCGGCGCTCAAAATAGGTTTGATCTCCATACAAACTTTCAACCCCTTTTTTACCACTTTCAAGGATGAATTTTCAAAAACGCTGAAATTAATTTTCTTCTATTTTATTTTAATATTTTTTTACGAAGACAAACTTTCATCCCCCTTTTAACCCTCTTAGAGGTTGAATTTTTAATAACGTTAAATTAATGTTATTTTTTTATTATTATATATATTCAAAGTAATGGATTCAAACTTTGAACCCATTTTTAACTTGCTTTTAAGGTTGAATTTTTCTAAATCGCTTCTTATCTCTTGTACACTTTATAAATACAACCTAGTGTGCAAATTTGAACTCTCTAGCATTTGTAGTTTCGGCTCTGCGTTGATGAGTCAGTCAGTCAGTCAGGACACTTGCATTTATATATATAGATAAATAAAACCGGCCAAGAGCATGCGACGGTCGAATTTTGAACATCGGAGTAGCCGTTCTGTTTATTTACTCGGTATTCTACGTCAGTCCACAGATAAGCTAAAGACAAAAATGGCGGTCGGCGTTTATTGTCTGTTCATGAAATTTCTATTTTCATTTAATAAGATTTAGCTTCGTTGCTAGCTATAGCTAGTAAGATCATTAATAACCATTTCAAATCTATTTAAAAAAACCGACCAAGAGCATGTCGGGCTACGCTCAGTGTAGGGTTCCGTAGTTGCCCATTCTTCACAATAGACGGGCTTAAAACAGCGGTTTTAATCCGGTCAAAAAGTAGCCGAAAAAACCTCGCGTGATTTGTGCACAAGCCCTTAGATTTACGAGAGGTACCCGAAAAAAAATTTTTTTTGTTTTTATTTTACCATTTTATTAGCGTGATACATACACATACTCATGCCAAATTTCAGCTTCCTAGTACTAATGATCACGGAGCTAAGCCGCGGACGGACAGACGCACAGACGGACATGGCGAAACTATAAGGGTTCCTAGTTGACTACGGAACCCTAAAAAATTGGTCAACTAGCCAATTGGTATTCCAGAAGCCTAAGCTTGTTGACCTAATGTTACTCGTACTATTACGTCAATTAGTTTCACCCCTAGTAGGGCCGCGGACGTAACGATAACGTAACGCGAGCGACCGCGTTACGTGCGGTTGCATTGCTTTGTTTACCTATTGATTGACTCATTTCCTCATTAGGGACCGTTCATTAATTACGTAAGGACAAATTAAGTCATTTTTGAACCTCCTAAATAATTCTCAAACTGATAGGAATCGCCAGATAGACCGATTCTTATCAGTATCAATTTTCAAATTCGTAGAGATTTTACGATGATTTTATAAAGTCATGGTAAAATGAAGATGCAGTTTAATTTATAGGGTTTCGTACCCTAAGGGTAAAAACGGGACCCTATTACTGAGACTTCGCTGTCCGTCCGTCCGTCCGTCCGTCCGTTCGCCCTTTCGTCCGTCCGTCTGTAACCAGACTGTATCTCAAGAACGGTGATAGCTAGACAGACTTTCACAGATGATGTATTTCTATTGCCGCTATAACAGCAATTAAGTACTAAAAATAAAATAAAATAAATATTTAAGAGGGGCTCCCATACAACAAACTTGTTATAGATTATGGTACGGAACCCTTCATGCGCGAGTCGGACTCGCACTTACCCATTTTTTTTATATTAGTGCTATGTGGAAGAACAGAGCTGCTGAATACATGGACAGATAGTTATATTGACGACGCGACGCGGTTGACGCATTTTGCAGACACCTGCCTACTGAGCCGGCGGTCCCGGTGAGCTTATTGAAACACGTATGAAACGGGTTCCAATCGACTTGAAGTCGAATATCGTTCGACATGTTTCGAATCGGTTCGGAATTCATCATCAGTCGCGGCGGTGACAACCCGTTTCATGTGTTTCATTATATCTGAGACTCACGGGAGTTTGCTATGGAAAATGGAAATGGTTTTGACGGTTTTGTTTTCCGGAAAAGCGTAAATCAGCAGAATACTTGTCTGTTAGCCCCGTACCGAACTATTTTAATATAATGGCAGTAGGTACCTACCACCCAAGTAGCACAGAGGCTGGCTTATACAGCCTTTATTCAGCTAAAATTAGTTGTATAAGGTCTGTATAAGTGTTTATGCAGCTTGTGCTGCTTGAGCAGGTACATAATACGTAGCCTGTTAACTTATAAGTTTGTTTGTTTACTTCACTCTTAATTATAATCAATATTTCCTTCATTTGCATAATTTATTACAACTGTGTACCAGCAATAATATTCTGTACTGGCTTAGACGCTTCTAACATGTCCCATCTCTATGAGTACGCGCGCTTTAGGATCGGCCACTCAAGACGCAGGTACCGCTTACCCGCTCCCCACGTCTTGACCCTCTACTCCGCCCTCTAGACGAGAAGACGATGAAGGAATCCTCTGGACGTTGTCCTGTCAGTCGTAAAAATCTAGGAACTTTGCCCAGCACTGGGTCTAGGCCTGGGACTGGGTCACTGGGACTCTCTTTCGGAGATGCAACGACTTCGCGCGACAGCGGCAGTGTTTCGCTCACTCGTATGACCGCCGCGTTCGGAACTCTCGCTCAACCGCTCGCCGCGCCGCTGGTCCCGCAAAGTCATGGTATCTCCGTTACGCTCTCAACCCTTATCCATACACCCTTCATCTCATAATGTATATCCTTATATTCATATTTTAATGTTATAAGCCGTTTCCGTAGTAGCCGGCAATTTCATATTTTTTAAGATCTAATATTTGGCCGCTAGAGGGACTCCGTTGGAGTGCTTGCCTACACTTAATCCGCCTTTGGCTATTATAGTATTTGGTTTTTTTTTTTCAATTTGTGACATAAAGGATCTAAAGTATCAAGGAAACGACTTTTGAAATGTATGAAAGTCACATATGGGAGGGCACTGCGTACAGCGGGGAGATGCGCCTGCGCCGACTGACCGGAGATGGTTCGAGAGCCGCTTTCTCCGCGCGCCACAGCTCTACTAGTGTGAGCGGGCAGAGGGTCCACTTCATACGGATAGTTTTTCTGAAGATATAGATGTAAGCTAAGTGTCGAGACGTCCATAGAACTTGAGCATTACCGGTTTGCTTTGTTTCAAATCAAACCCCTACCATATTGCTCTAGCCTCGTAAGTCATAGACCGATTTATGCATTTTTTTTCGTATTATCATACTATCACACTAATATTATAAAGGCGAAAGTTTCTGAGTGTGTTTATGTGTATGTTTGTTACTCCTTCATGCTCAAACGGCTGAATCAACTTTGATAAATTTTGGTATGAAGGTAGCTGATACCCTAGATTAACACATAGGCTACTTTTTATCCCGAAAAATGTAGTGTTCCCGTGGGATGAGCGGGTAACACCGCGCGGTGCGGCTAGTTATTTAATAAGAGTTCTTAACTAACCTTGAATGTGTACTTCGTGAAGTACGCGAGGGCTGATTAGGCTAAGAAAAAGTAAGCCAGACCTACTCAAGCTTTACCAGTGATATGTTTGTCGCCATGCCACTGGATGGAAATAGGCACCTACTTTATTGCATACAAAACTTGAAATACATTTTTAAGTAATAATATAAGCATGTGCAAGGAGAACTTGTCCCTTTAAAGGATCTTTTCGCTTTTCGATTTCACCTTTTAAGTAAAAGAAGTGATAAGCGACATGAATAACATAAAAAAAATAAACACTTACTCATAAGCACTGACAAGCTTGACCAAAATTGTGTTATGAGGCCTAGGAGAACCGAATACATTCTAATTTTACTACTTATTATTCCGCCCGTCTATACAGGAAACTAATATTTGAATCCTGTGGTTCTGTGCTGTGGTCTATGGAGTAATTCATCTGTGACGGCATGTTCTGTGCGCCGACGCATCGTTGGTATTCGAGAGCGCTTGTAGATCCAATAGATTATTACATACTATAACTTCATTTGGCAGATAACATCTTTATAGAAGATAATTCGGTACTTACTGTGCATTTTATGTTTTAGTTTCATGTTCCAGGATTGTACTGTGATGTGATTTATGGAATTGTAATGAAAGCAATGTTTTAATTTTATCTAAGAGTGCTCCTAGATTTCTTAGTTATAGCCTAACAAGTGTCGACTCGGCCCTGGGATAGATGGCGCTAAAACAGCCTTCATATGGCAATAATGATCATACGTCGTATAATTTGCATTATTAAACGTCATTAGCAATTTGACGAGGATTTGTCATCAACCAAATTCAAAACATTGTTTACCGGAATGCTGTTCAATCGTTCGTTCCTCTTGCGAAATAAATACTGATTCATTTTGAAAAAAAAACTTCAATTTTATCACTGCGTTTACGCAGCGGCGTCAAGATTCATGTGGGGTTCTTTCTATATTAAGGTTAGGTTTACCGATATTCTCTTTGGTAATATTGACAAACTATGTCAAAATATGCTAAGTCGACCATTATGTAAATAAAGTGAAGTGTGCGATTATATTATATTAAATAGCACAAATAATATAACATCAAATAGCTCTTCTTCAGGATCATCTTAATTGTAGGTACCATTTTATTTTATGTATATTTAGTTCATATTTTAATGCATCTGTATCAGCTAGGAATGGTAAATGTGTGTTACAGCATTGTAATAGCAATCCTTTTGAAGTCTTAAAATTTACCACAATTGTACGCTAATATGTCGCCATTATCACCGCAACCAGTATCACACGTCCCTTATCACCGTATCGTCACCTGTCTGCCCTTTTCCAAACCCTGCAGGTTCGGAAGAGCTACTTTCACCTGCCAGTGTGTCCCGCGCCGCGAGTCGAGACGAACGCGCCCGCGAGTGCTATGACAGTGCCATGACGGAGGATCGCGCGCGCTCCGCGGAGGCCGAGTTCCCTCGGCCAACCGCCACCGTATCCTCCTTAAAATCCGAGGACTCCACAGAACAATTGATATGCAAAACCCCGCAGGAAAAAGTGAATTTGAAGAAGGATAAACAGAGTGTTAGCTCGAAAAGTGTTGAGGCCGGTAGTGTGAGGGTTACTAAGAAGAAGTTGGTTGTGTTTCTGGGGTTGGGGCAGGTGATTTTGGGGGCGCTGCTGGTTGGAGCAGGCGCGCTGGCTGTTGTGAAAGGGGCTGCTCTCTCCAGGGTTGGTGCAGGGTTGTGGGCAGGGTGTGTAGCCGTCGTTGCCGGCGTCGTAGGAGTGCTGGCTGGGATTAACGACTGCTATGGATTGAACGCTAACAATGGGTAAGTTTAGGTTATCCTATATCCTATTAATATAATAATACCAAACATTCGGATGTTTAGTATGTTATGTACACAATAACATCACAATTGTCAACAGATTTAGGATGTTTAGGATACTTTTCAGTGGCCTGATGACGATGAAATATCGGTCCGAAGTAGAATAGGCTTATTTTTTGGAGAATTGAGTACGATAGAGAAGGTTTGGCAAACGCTCTAGAATAAGTAAGCCGGTGAGAATATAGTTCTATGGACACCTTACCACTGATACTTGATCTCTTCCCCATGCCATATATAAATACTAGTAGGTGTAGGTACCTACCACACATAAGCTGGGAGTCGCGTGAAAATCTAACTCATTAGTCAAAAAGATAAACTATGAAGAAATCGGTTCCGCTCGCTTTTAGACAGGATAAAATCACGACGCAGGTAATGATGATGACTAGAGACACTAACTTGGTGCTTGTGTACTTTTTTTATGTCATACGCAAATGAGCAAACGGATCGCCTGACGGAAAGCGATTACCGTCGCCCATAGACACCTGCAACACCAGAGGAGTGCGTTGCCGGCATTTCAGGTGGGGTACGCTCTTTTCTAGATAAAGTATACTGTTCACTTAATAGGTATAACATTAAGTAAACAAACAAAGTGCAAGGCTCCCGATACGTAAAACGAATTAATAATTACATTTTATAAGTACTTACTGCAGAAGGAAGAACTGATCTAACCCATAAAACACAAAAATATCAGTTTGTTATAATAGGATTCAAGTAAAAAGTGCGGTGTCAAACTCATTGCACAGTAGTTATTTATACTTACTGCGCAATGAGTTTGACGTGACTTTTACGTGAGATTAGGTATAAAGTAAACAACTCTATGAATGACCTACTCGATATGGATGAGCATTGATTCGAACCTAGAAATTATCGAAACTCTAAGAAGTTTTAACAAATTATGATTTTTTTTATTAAAAATGTAAAGATATTTTTTCAACTATATAAGTAAAACTTAACTCCAAGAAATATTGGGTATTTGTTGGTATTATGCTAGCCTACTAGGTATTGTACTTATTTATTATTTAGGTATTTAAGGTATGTATTTAAGTGTATTTGCCGAGTTCCGTAGACTTTCATCATCAGATCTAAACCAAATTTCTATAGGTCCTGACTGAAAGAGCCAACTTCCAGCTCAACCTTCTTTTTTTGACGTCAGTCAGTAGGGTTGTTTTAAAGAATGAGGTCCTCAATTTGAAATGTTGTGGTGTTACGTGATTTTGATGATCCTTTTTTTACATCATATACTTCAGAGGTGAAATTGATTTAGCGCTTTTTGAGAAAATCTCCATTAAACATAATATATAGGTACCCATTTCGCTCATTGAAGTCGGTTATTACTTGAGAAAAAGTGATTGTATAATCAAAAAATATAAATAAATAAAAACTATAAAAGAATAACCAAGCAACGTGTACTAGAGATGTGCCGTTCTCGAGAAGGTTTCCCACATCTCTAGTATAGACATGAAGTTAGTCTCCGAGTGACTCTTGTACGTTGTGTAGTCTCGATATTTTCTCTAGACTACAATGCCCGACAACGCCCGGCTCTTACCGTACGATATCGCGTATCGGTTCCCGTAACGGTCTTGCATAATGCCCGATTAATTACCATTGTTCCGGAAGCGTGTCGGCGTTGTACACATTATTGTACATGCAGAGAGACTCCGAAGATCGAAATTGGAACTTCGTATCGCTCCATTTCACTCATGCGAGTGGTTTTACTCGTTAGTGAGGTAGATCGCACAATACAAAGTTGTAATTTTCATCTTCAGAGTAGTCCCCTGAACGCGATGGTATTGATAGCTCTTAACACGACTTATTGGGAGCCATGTTTGAATAACCAGGTTTCTAGTGAGAGAGATGCGCGTTTTACATTGGAAACGAAAGGCACTACATAACTTCGCATATCAAAATAAATACTTATGTATTTATGAAGCGTAGGCCTAGGCCTCATGACATGACAATTTTCGAAATGACTGCACTACATAGTATAAAACATAGTCGCTTCCTGCTGTCTGTCTGTCCCTTATGTATGCTTAGATCTTTAAAACTACGCAACGGATTTTGATGCGGTATTTTTAATAGATAGAGTAATTTAAGAGGAATATTGATATGTATAAATCATGCATAATTTATCACCATTGCACCCGTGCGAAGGCGGGGCGGGTCGCTAGTATTCTTATAAGAATAATTTACGCCGGACCTTCTTTACCTTTTGCATTTTAAGAAAGAAAAGAGGTCGATGTTTTTAATACCGACAGGCTGTTCCCGTAAGATATTTATTTCGAATATTGAATGTTTTGTAATCTAATGGTAATGACAATAATCTTTATGTTCTATAATTTTTAAATTGAAAAAGTTATTGTAAACTTGCTCCACACGCAAGATTAAATAGATTACGTAAGCGTTGCCAAAAAGTAAGATATAGTCAATAAAATATTTACTAAACCAATAGAAAATCTACCGAAGCAACTTTTCGAAATTTCGATGTTAAAACAATCGAAGCGCCGGTAATAATCATAAAGCAGTTATTTTATTAGTTGGTAATTATTTAGTTGCGAGACAATGTGGTTTCGCCAGATGAAATGCCAGCGACGTTGCCTCACCGCGTCCGCAAACAAACAGTGAGGCAAGATGGACCCGGCACGGATACATTCGGGTAATCTATCATCATCTGTGCCTATATCTATGTACATATTAGGAAAGTTTTCGTGAAATAACCTAAATTAAAGAATTAAAACACCCCTGACACAAGTTACTGGTCTTCATGAGGCCATCGTTCAATGAGTGATATAGACAATGCTACTAACTATGAACATAACTTCAAAATGTGGGCTTCTTAGCTTCAATATTGGCTGAGATCTTGTCACTTGTTGCAATTAAAGCTAAATATCTTGAAGACCATCTCGACGGACATGTCTTTTGATAAAAAAGAACGCACTAAAGTTAGTCCATCCGTTGGGTGCTACGATGCCACAGACAGACACACACACAAACATTACATTTCGTCGGGGGTTAAAAAAATATGTTTAGGAACTAAGTGAGCCTCTACTTAATCGGATACGTTAGGTTGTTTAAAATGGCCTTTACGGCCTATAGGAGGATTTCCTGCAATAGTTAAGTAAGTCGCAACAGTATCAATTTTAGGTAATACAAGCGGAAATTACAAGACGAAATTTTAAAACAAGACATCAATTTCTTGGCATTACCGTGTTATGTAAACAACATAACATGCCTGGCAATTGTCGTGTCTTTTCGCTCAAAAAGGCCAATATATTTTCTGACTGATTGAGCTGAAATTTTGCCATCTTGAGCCTAAAGTGTAAGTTTCTAACGCAAAAAAGTCTTAATCGCGTTTACGTTTTCTGTAGGTATGCGATAAAAGCAAACTTAGTCGTTGCTCCGATCCTGGAAAAGAAGACTAGCTGTAAAGGTCCTGAAATACAGCACGGAAAAATGTCAGTCATGTTTGGAATCTGTATATAATTCATACGTTTCTTTGTACGGTCATCACGCTTATAAAAAAATTGGTACAGCAGGAGCATTTTTTTCCCGACTACGAAGAATCATAAAGTCATAGGCCATTTTTAGGGTTCCATACCCAAAGGGTAAAAAACGGGATCCTATTACTAAGACTCCAATGTCCGTCTGCCTGGCTGTCTGTCAGTAGTTAAGATGGGAAGTGTTTGTACGGAACCATCGGTGCGCGAGTCCGACTCGCACTTGGCCTGTTTTTATTTCTTCCACGTGCAGGAAGTTCGCGCGCACCTTCTAGATGGTACCTACACTTCGACCTAGTGGGATATTTGTTTAGTTTCCCCTTCGAAATATTTAATTACTGATATATGGAATTCATACAAATTGACTATTTTTTGCCCGCCGTGTCGTCAACGTTGTCCACGCGACGCGTTCCGCGTGGTCGATGCGCCGTTCCGCTGCGCGCGCGCACTCAAGTTGGATTTCTTTTACATTTCCCCTCGAAATAAGGCGGGAAGGGAAGCTAAAACACCTGGTCAAGAGTGACTACATTGTTCGTGTACAGATCGGTATTGCGTATCAAAATGCAGAGTTTATTCAAGTTTAATACATCCCTGGAGCGTAACGGCAAACAAAACCTCTGGACAAGCCCACTATTTTCAGTAGCAATAGATAATTTTTCTCAGTCATCCTGATGTGGGCAAGTCGGTGGGAATCGGGCTGTATGCACGTCACGCCATCGGTGAATCGTGTGCAGATCGTATTTATATTACTCGACAGCGACACCCTGATAAGAACGTTTAAATTTTAGTTTGCTTACTATCAAACCCAAATGTGGTTTTCAATGAAGTTTGTTTGGTTTTGAATGTTCCTTTGCGCAGAAGATACGACGAAAGAGGTACAGCAGCACTGCTGTCTCACGGCAAAATAACTTAACCTCTAAACAGCTATTTTGGAAACAAACAGTTTTATTGATGCCGTCTTTTATTTTTTTCATTTTTCTACTGATATATATAAAAATATTACAAAGGTTACGTTGTTTCTAACTTCGAAAATATAATCGAAAAAAAAAAATATTTGAGGGTCTACGTGGTAGATGCCGCTATTAGTAACCGATTAAGCTCAGTTACGTCGTCCTACCATGAGAGAGCAGAGCAGAAGTAGCTTATTAAGCAAAATAAAACACACAATTATTATCTGTGCAACCCTTATTTTCTTCATAATAGAGTTCGTGTGCATAGTTTTGAGCATTTATTGTGCGAGTGCGTAACGTCTTCTGCTGCTGACCGTACCCCGGGGTTTTCGGTGCACGAATGACCTACAGTAAAGTATTAAGAGACGATCGAACGGTCCGGCGGACCGAGAGGGACGCTGCTATCACTTAGAATGAGATAGTAATATACATCTCTCATTCTAACCTCGGTCCGCCGGATCTTTGGATTGTCTGTTAATAGTTGTAAGCCTAGTGTTAAATCATTCGTGCTGCGGACTGTACGAATGTTTATAGCTTTACTTTATCCATGCTGCGTTATGTGAACGACAAACAGAGCCGGCGGAATTATAACAATAATCGCCGGTAATCGAGTGCACGGGTACAGTTGTAATGCATTTCCCTTGGCTTTGTGTGTCTTTGTCCCCGACATAACTGTACCGCTTAATTCCACAGATTAGACCACATTGTAGCACTAGAGATGTAACCAGTGTGATTAACAATTGCCGTTGTATAATTTTAGCGCAGTTGCGGAGAAAACGTCGTTTACCTGTATTTAGTTGAATATGTTACGAGTTACACTGTTTAGTTAAAAAGAAAAAACTTTTTAACCTTATGATTGCCAAAGAAGTCGAGAATCACGTCTACGGAAAGCTATGGTCCAAACGGCACGACGTCATTTGCCGCTATATGAAGAACTTTTGTTATCAACCCTCGAGACATTCCGATTTAAATGATTGATAATCACGGAAACCGAAAGATAATATTAATTATAACATTGTTTTGGTATCATGATCAAAGACACTTCAAACTAGGCCAAACTAGAGCTTGATAAACGTAATATATTAGGTATTAAGTACGTGCTAGACTGCCTTAGCCTCCGCAACGTGGTGTATCAAAGCCACGATCAAACAGATAAACCGCCGCGCGATAACTGTCATCACTCATACTGTGTAGCCACAATCTTATACTAATCTAGCACTTCAAGCATAAAATTCTACACGTCTTAGTGACGTGCAAATTTACGTTAGAGTAACGTAAAAAATCACGGCAGAACGATGTGAGGTCAAAATTGCAGAGCAGCCGTAAAGCATCTGGGCATCCAAACATCCTCAATTCCTCGCACCCAAACATCGGGACATATGAAATAATTTTGAGCCAAGCTCAATCGGAGACGCTTCGCTCGCTTGGTCAATTAATCTCTAATATCTCAATAGTAAATTCGTTTTAGTAACCTTATAACGTTACGTGGCCGAGCATAGCACGATGTTTCGATGTCACGACGACGTAACATTACGACTCGTTGTCACGTTACCTACACGTTAAGTTGGCGTAATGTGGCATTTTGTTTTGGTCCTTATGTTCTTACACTTAACACTTTTAAGTTGCATTATTCAGTATATACCCTCATCACCTGCTTTCAGAGTGTGCTCCGCGGATCTCACTTTTCAAGGGTTCTGTAAAATTTCAATCGCTACAATGCTACTAGTCCATCATGCCGATTGACAAAGACTTAAAACACGATGGGTGAAACTTTAATAGCGATCTATTATGTTATGAGTTTAGGAGCCAAGAGTAACACTGCAGTGGGATTTATAAAGTTCAAATAACTGGGAAGCCTCCTCTTTAGTTACAATGATTTATGAAACCGTTTAATTATGATCGTCTAGTACCCATAACAACGGTCTACTAGAGCTTACTTTGGGACTAGATTGATTTGTGTAAGTTTATCCCATATTTATTTTACGAAATAGAAAAGAGGTAACAATGGTGACTCAGATATGCACATAATGATGAATCAGATAAGCACAAACTCATATTAATGGCTGCAGTATATTCACTTAAAATGTTAAGAGATCTGTACAACGAATAGTATGCACGCATGAAGATCGTGTGTACAATTCGTGCACACAATCGCACACTATTTAATATTTTTATTGCCGACAACGATGCGCAGTGGCTCGGAAATAGCGATTTTTAATAAAGATCCAAATAAGTAGCGCGTTCAGGCTTTCTCCCATACTCAGGCGCAACCTGGCCCAGTAATCGAGAGAATATGAACCTTATCCGATTGTGTAGTAGGTGTGTTATAGATGACAGCGTATTGGGCATGGACGGAATGCTGTAATTAAGATGATGATGCTTACAAATGTGGCCGCTTGTTATGAGTTTTTTGGCTAGTGATTGAACGTTTTTCTATGCTGTGTTAAGAAATTGTAAAGAAACTAATAGGTATATCTTATCTACTGTCCGGCGCAGGCAGCAGGCATCAAATATTATAAATAAAACAGCAGGTAAGAGTCAATCGTATACAATATTTAATTAAAAGTAACTTTCATAAGTGTCCCTCATGGAAAAAATATAGCAACAAAGTTTTCGATACCTATCTTCCTACTTAAAAAAAAACGGTAGGTAACCGCAAGACAAAAAGTAGGAGAAAATTGAAGCAGTGGCAACTAAAGGCTTCCAATCCCTTGTATTTTTGGTATGGGCAATCCCGAGATCCTGGTTAATCCAGATTTTACATACAAAAAATGCCTAATAGGTCTTAATAATAATAGGCCTTAGAGGCGACCAATGAAACTTTAATGAAATAATCAGAAAAAATATTCTATCAACGCAGTTTAGCCTTAGGATAGGCCACATATTATGTAGTGCCTATAGCCCAAGTTTTGTCGTCCTAAACCTACCGACTATACCTATATTTATTCATAAAATCAGATAATTACCTACGTATTTTCATCTCTTAGTGGGTGGGTGGTTTAATGGTTTTTCAACTAGCAATATAAGTACCTATCGAGCAAATTCAATCAACAGTTCTGAGAAGTTTATGATGGATTCCATCATCAGTTAGCACTTTCACTGTCCCAGGATAGTTTACAATTACTAAGCGTCGACCGTCTTTAGCGTTTAATATAAAAAAAATGAGTTATTTTTATATATTTTGTATCACTCCAACATATGCCCAGGCAATTAAAATGTTGACACATGGTGACAAGGTTTAATCTTAAACGGTCAATATTCACAATGGTGACCATCATCATTAAACTTTTGACAATTAGCCATACCATTGACCGCTAAAGGGTTAATTAACGCCATAAAATAAAACCAGTAGACATTGGTGGTGTGGCGTCCTACCTAGGTAGGACGCCACAACGGGACGGTGTAAGTCCGTGGGTTCAATCTGAGTGTCAAGTTGTCGTTTCATTTGTGTTCAAGTGAACCCAGCAGACTTCGCTCGTCGCGCGACTCAATAGGTATCACTCGTCTTGCTCACACGGTAGTGAATGGAAAGTGACGGTGGTATTTGTCGCGCGTCAAGGGTCGCGTTTCACAGTTATGCTATACGTGCTGTACACGCTACATTTGTAGTAGCATGATCATGCTTGCCACACGTCCCCGTGTGGCCTACACAGAGTGACACACACATAAATAAAAAACTAACACATAGAAAGAACTTAAATCTTACAATGGTGTTACTACAGTCTAGGCTAGATATTTGATTTCCATTTAATGTTCTCTCCATAACTTGTAATACTTAAACCGATAACCGTTCATCCTTACATAAACACTGATAATCACTCGATCACGCCTAAGGCATCAAGTAGATCGTACACCGATGATGCATGGCTCCCATACATTTCCAATACGTGGTTAATGACAGGCGCACTTTCCCCGCTCCGCCCTAATTGCTGCTCAGTGATAGATGGGTGATTGGCTATTAGCACCACGTCATTACCGTATGGAGGTGGCTGTTTTTTTTATTGAAAAAGTGATGGCGATGTTTTTGTTGTTGATGAGATATTATATGAAGCCCAAAAATCAAGAAACACGGTAATGCACACACCCAAGTCCTAAGGAAAAGTACAGGAGGAAGTAAGGAGAAATAGAGTATCACTAAGTACAAGTACCTATAAGATGCACCGTTTCGAATGCATAATTCCACTTCATATCCCTCAATTTTTTTTATTGAATAGAACTTTACATTATAAAGAGCAGTGGTTTTCCCGCGGGCACGAGGGCGAGGATCACATGTAATTAGAAAACAAATTCAAATCTTCCCCTCCTTACGTCTAGCATAACTTTGACACGCGACTCTTTGTCGCATGACAAATACTACCTGTCACTTTCCTTTCAATATCGTGTGAGCAAGACAGGGGATGCTCACTCGCGCGACGAGCGAAATCGCGGCAAGATACCTATATGCTAGCCCTGCAGGCTGGAAACCACTAATATAGAATATAATATTCTTTATAATAAATAATAACAATAAATATCAGACAACCTCACACAAATCAACCTAGTCCCAAATTAAGCTCAAGAAGGCTTGTGTTATGAGTACTAGGCGACGATATACATACTTATATAGATAAATAAATACTTAAATACATAGAACATCCATGACCCAGGCACAAATATTCGTGTTCATCACACAAATATTTGCCCTTGCCGGGATTCGAACCCGGGACCGTCGGCTCAGTAGGCAGTTGCTTAACCACTGCGCCAACCGCGTCGTCAAAATTTCGCTTTATTGCACACCTCAAAAAGAAAGAAATACAAATATAGATAACACTTATTATTACAATAGAGGATTAGGATATATGTAGAACATAGTTATTTATTGAATAAAAACGTAATAAGATATCAATAAAAACAATAATCAATAAACTAATAGAGGATGTCATAGATATTGTATAATTTAGTTTCTTATTTTTGTCGTCGAGTTGTTAGCTATATTATATCTAATCTCACGCTTTTTACGTGAAATAAGATATACCTACATAATATGTTATTAGATTGGGATTTGAGGCAAATTAATTATCTTACATTATGTGTTATGTGAATACTTTATTGTATACAAAAATCAATTAAAAATACACCATGACAAAAATACAGGAACAAAAGCGAACTTATCCCTATAAAGGATATGTCCAGTATAATTTTACTACCTAAGTTATTATTGAAAATTAAAATGTTTATTTCTCTTAAATATACAGGTTACAATAATTACAGGGGTTTGATGCTCCTAGTAAGTATAGTAAATACCAAAGACCATTAAACTTAGATTTTATGATTTCAAGTGCTGTGTGATTTCTCGAGCAAAATCTATTATTTTAAAGACTGCATCATAAATTATTTATAAAACCTTTCTAATAGCTAACAATTGGCATCTCTAGCATTTCCTTATAGTGAAAAATGAAGGAAACGTTTTTGCCATTAAACATTAATACCAAGCTATAAGGTGCGTCAGTTTCGTTGCCATTCGAGCAAGTTTATAATGTTAATTGTGGCGATAACTTTCCTATAATGACGATAAAAGTGGTTTAAGTTTTCCTTGACATAGCTTGTTGAGCTTGTATCTAGATTACGATCTATAAATTAACGATAATTAAGTAAGACACTGTTTTGTTACGAAGTAGGGAGAAATACATAGATATTAGACAGGTATGGCTAGAGATACGCAGTTCTTGAGAACATTTCCCATGCAAACCGTTCTCATTTTACAAAACGCACGTCACTAGGTAGGTATGCGCCAGGCGCGGTCGCAGGTCGCAGCCTGAAATAATTTGTAAATGTCATGTGTCCTGATGTCCTGTGACATGACTGTGTCCCCCCCCTTGAAACCGCGCCTGGTATCGGCACCCGTGGTTCAGGTGTCGGGTTATTACTCCATCTTAGTCTTCATCACTTTCTCTGGTCTGTCTATAAAGACCCTTTATCCCAGAAACGCGTGGAGGTGTCAAGTTGAAATTAAAACGATATACTCAGGTCTACAGTTCCTTGAAGCTCAAAGTTAACGTAAAAAATAGATACGGCCGTTTATGCTCAAAATCGTTATGTATGAATGTAAGTACGTAACCATTTTATTGTACACATCAACTGGTTATAAATACATTCATAACCAATAAAAAATGTACAAAGGCGAATTCATCCCTATTAGGGATCTCTTCCAGTTAACCTTATACTCAAGAACACTCGCATCTCATATCATTCATCCATCGTCAGAACGAAGATAAAGTCGTGATTTTATTAACTTTAAATGCGTTTTTGTTAGAGATTAAGCTGCTCAGCGACTAGGTACGTCTTATCTACAAGCTCAAGTAAGCGTAACGCTGTCAATCATGCTTTATTTTTTTAGCAGGCGGAACGTACTGGTGAGTCTACTTACCTCTATTTCATCTGACTTAGCTCGTGCTTTACAAGTTCTTTATTTGGATAAAATTCTGTTGCTATCGTGTTTTACGGCGATACACAATAGAGCAATATCATACCAGTGGCTTACCTATATCGTAAGTCCGAATTTTTGTTTCGCATCTGTCACGTTTCGCCAAGTTTTTCGTATGACCGATAGCCATTTTATTCCAAAACTGTTCATATTTCAGGATAATTATAACCTAATGGGTTCTTTAAAACGATGTTTATGAAACCCTGATTATTATGGGTTTCAGGAAAAAATACTATCGAACAAATGAAAATTTTGTGAAACGTTACAGATGAGAAAAAAGTTGTGATAGGATGCGAGTCTATAGAAACCAATTCCGAGCCACCTGCCAATTAAAGGGCGTTTAAGCATTCTTATCTCTATTAAAGAAGTTGTATTTTAAGCCCCTGTCCCACCCGGGTCACCCCTCTAGGAAGCCCCCATAAAATGCGGTGATTGGAACAATCTAATATAAAAACATGTCGTTTTTTTTTACACGCACTTTGTTAAGAACTCAAATGGCACTCTTCTCAAGTCAGCAGAAGCGTCAGCATCGCACGAACGCATTTACTAATTTTACTGTAACTTTCTGTTTCTAATTTGTTCTGGTTATCACGATCTATTTCCTTCAACATTTTAAAAGTATGCAGAGATATAAAGCATCTTCAAAGTAGCTCCCCGCACGGGTGCGTTCCCCACCTCATCGAACGCTCATCTCGGCTCTGTTCTGATTAGCACACTGTTAAGTTTCTCATTCTTATAACGAAACGGTACCTAATCGTTCTTAAAGAATGTTTATTTCTTAACTTAACGTGCTGTTATGTTGTGTAAGTTGTTTTGTAATTGTGACACATCTGAAGCGTCGGAGTAGACAAATAAATCATTTTAAACTTACATTTTTATTAATCATGTCGCAATTGATATCATTCGCTTTCCTCATCATCTTTATGACCATCATCCTCAAACTCCACCTTATTTTTCGTTGTTTTGGGAGCAGCAGCCTTTTTTCCGGCCTTATTTCTGTTGGAAGGTCTTGATGCTGTCCATGTTTGTCTATGATATATTTTGAATTTGCTAAAGGAATTATTTTAAAATTGATTGATGTACAGTGTCATGTAATTTATTCTATTTTTTCTCATATACAAATATAAACATAATGTTTTGTATTTTTACGTTTTAATTCTTTCCACCAGAACTAGACCAGACATCGCACAAGCGGTCAATCAAGTTAGCAGAAAGGTCGAAAATCCCACTAGAGAAGATGTCACAAAACTGAAGAAAATATTTAAGTACTATTTGGTTGGAACCAAAGACAAAGGCATTTTGTTCAAAAGAAACACGCCGATAGAGAATATCGATGCATACAGCGACTCGGACTATGCTGGAGATCCATTGACGCGAAGAAGCACTTCTGGCTCCGTGCTTATGATAGCAGATGGACCAATCGTATGGGCATCCAAGAGACAGCCTATAGTGGCGTTATCGTCGACCGAAGCCGAGTACATAGCCGCAGCTGACTGTTGCAAAGAGGCATTGCATCTGAAATCTTTATTGAAGGAAATAACCGATATGGATATAAAAATAAATTTACACGTTGATAACCAAAGTTCGATTCAACTTGTGAAATCTGGATCATTCAACAAAAAGTCGAAGCACATAGATGTGTGATACCATTTTATACACGAACACTTCGTGAACGGACTGATCAATATCAGCTACTGTCCAACTGAGATTCAGTTAGCTGACGTAATGACAAAACCACTGTCAAAAGTAAAGTTTGAAAGACACTGTGCAAGATTAATGCATGTATAGAGACGTGTCTCAGCAACATGAACGAACATCAGGAGAAGGTGTTGGAAGGTCGTGATGCTGTCCATGTTTGTCTATGATACATTTTGAATTTGCTAAAGGAATCATTTTAAAATTGATTTAAGATTTATTCTATTTTTTCTCATATACAAATATAAACATAATGTTTTGTATTTTTACGTTTTAATTCTTTCCAAAGCCAATCCTCCCTATCAATTTCCTCGCTTCTGTGCCTTCTTGGCGCCACCACCCTCGACGCCTGATTTTATCACTCGAGATCCTAGAAAGGTTAAGTTTTACGAAGGTTCTACTGTTTACGTAAAATAAGTTCGTTATTGGAATGAAGAAATACTTAGCGGCAAAGTATTAAACAAAATTATAACACTGTTATGCTGTCAAAGCCGAATCAAAACAATACACAATGTGACAAAGGTTTGGACTCAGCGTTTGTTGTGTGCCCTTGCTCATTATTATACCTGAGACATGCACCGATGTTTTCTTCGTTTCTGGTAACAAACGAATAACAGCCGGAAATAACTAATTTACGGACTTTGTTAAGAACGGCATGGCACCTTGACAACCTAGACTTAGACTTAGACCTTGCAAGAACTTCAAATTAAATGTCCTGTTTCGTATCTTAGCTTTGTCTTTACGTATACTATTGTTTATATCTGTTTATGTTCCACAGGAGCGGTCTCTTGACGGCGTTCTTGGCATTGTCGCTGCTATGCCTGGCCTGCGGCAACAGTGCTGCCGTGCTCGCCGCCACCGGGCTCCAACGGGCTTCATCCAGGGCTCTCCCAGCCGCCCAGCCCCATGCCAGCTTCCAGGTGAGTTGATAAACAACGGATAAAATCCCTTTACCGTCCCACCTTGAAATAGATATAAAAAACAAAATATTAGGGACAAGCGTAAACTATTTACCATCAAAACTCTTTATCGAAACCAATTTATAATATCATATATATTACGACATAACCGTCTTCATACAGCATACTATGAATAGGAACATAAACGAACGCTATAAAGCATCGATGATTTGATGAATCACATCACATTACTCCGAATCACAGCTACACAATGGCTTCAATTTGTTACAAAACATCAAAGACAACCACAGAATTCAAAGATCGCTTATGAGGGTCATCAGTCACTTCAGCCAGCCCAGTGGCCTAGTTCCCAATCGTTCATTGGCCTCTTACATGCCGACCATCGTAACCCTTGGTAACCGATTATCCACGCACCAGTAACGGGTGAGGCAACGCCGGGGCGCGGCATACTGTCGTGAAACTTGCATAGACATGTTGGCCTGTAATTGCTACCAAATTGGCACTTACATTGTCACAGATGTGTAGAAACTTGCTGAAATGGACGTTCATATTATTGGCCCACCAAAGTTGTCTCTTGTATTTTTTTAATTATCTCTATTTTGAATGGTTATTCTGTTAACACATAAAGTCTGCGGTTTATGCTGATTGCTTACCGAATATTACATTAGGAAGTTATGTCAGATCAAGAGTGCATTATGCGAAATATATTAAGTTACAAAACGTTATGTCAAATGGTGTCCACAGAACGATAACATGCAGAAGATATAAGCTCGGGAAATGGATAATATTATTCGCTATTGCACCAAGCGGTTCTGCTCGGCTGGACACGGTGTGACTGATTTTAAACGGATAATTAGCATATTGCAAGTAAATTACTGCTTGTTTTGCAGTTCCAATTACGATCGAGTGTTGCGCTAAAATTAGGGCGTAGAATATAAAGTATTCAGATATTGCTGGAACCAGAAGTGATAAACATGTAAACTTAATGTTGCCAGTTACACGAGAGACGTAGGTGGAAATCGTTGACATATACTCCGAGCTATAGTTTTTGAAAACTAGTCTAGTTTATGGCTAAGGTATTTTACCTAAGCTAAAGTGGAAGTTTTTGACATATTTTTCGACGAAAAACGATTGTTCGGAGATATTTTCTGAACTTTTCACGTTCATTCTGCCATTTTATATCTCAGGCACATCTTATTTTTTTGTATTCACCTAAGGGCTCATTCAGCTAGCAGTAGGTAAATATGTACCCAAGATAAAACAGTTTATTTTGACCCAGTCAAGTGGGTTTTATTTTTATCCTTACTTGACGATGTGGTTAATTCACAGGTAGTGCAATTTTCCAAGAAACCAGCGTCCCTACCGGTGAGATCAAAAAAACATAACACATATTCTGCCCATTTGTGTTATGTACTGTGTTATCGTCATCGCCCACTAGATATTAGTTTGGTCAATTTGTGTATCTGCTGGCAAAACAAACTTTAGCTGAATAAAGAAAGAAATGGGACTTATTCAACTTCTGGTAGCACACTAGCGCTTATCGTATAGGAAGACACGAGCCACTGTATCATGCATAAAAATTCGTCGATACGTATCGTAGAACAGTGAACACGCCAACGTTATCGATATCGATATTTGCATAATGCAGAGGGCGCGTGCGACGATCAGATCTGATGACAGTTTTGCTTCGTTTGCTCGAAGATTGACAGCCGCTGCGGCCCAATGGGTTTGTTAATTTATTCCACGCGGATTATGTAATTAGCTGCGTAATAATTAACTTTACTTTTTAAGTAGTTCACAAGACTGCTTTTACAAGTCTTTGTTTGCCATTTCTAGTGGAGGCCACTGTTTCGAAGAAACACCGGAAGAGAGACACTGCACAGTCGGTATTTTTTCGTAAATATTCAGTTGTAATTTGTGATGTTGCTGTAAGTAAGTTTCTTTCCCGGACCTTTAAGATTTAGAAGAAAATTTGAGAAGCTCGACAAGTATTCTAAATCTTTCTCGGTCAAAATACGAAAACCTCGTCCGCATAACTATGCTGCGACACGCAACTGCGTGTCGCAGCTAATTTGCCCCGTAAGGAGTAAAAAGAGTACCAGCAAAAAAAACATAGGGACGGGCCTTACTACGCGGCCCGGATGGGGCTTTCGGCTTTCCACAGCTGTGGGGATGATTTGTTTGTACTTTGGACCTCTTTGGTGACAAGGTGACTATTAAAATAGGTGACCGGCTATGCCATGCGACAGGTTTGACAGCGGTTCACCGCATGCCCTTGTGATGCTCGAATTGTTTAGGTCTATATATATATCTTTGATATAACGGGTATAAATGTCGAAATGTTTTATAAAACCTCAGTGTTTATTACTTCTCTCTATATTAGGGACCTTATTTATCATCACGATTATATATATGGTTGACAACATTCGTGATTGTACACATGACAATTTATGGGTCGCATTGGACACAGGATTAAAATCCTTTAATATGTGTTTTCTCTGGGAGATGATAAGATTGATAAGTGCCATTTTCATGTTAAATCACTTCGTGTAATACGGCCATAGCAATTTGTAATTATCTGATATTAGGTCTCTAGAAAGTGTTTTCTTGTTCTCTATCCAATTTTCACGGGATGGTCTTAATATGTAAATTTCTTCATCTTGGCCTGCCTCCGTACCTACACTTTGACTGTTGCATCACTATTATAATGGCTGCGTACACGTACATCAACGATTATGGATAATTATATAGATAAGTGCCCTTTACCTGTGATGTCGTGATAGCGATATTACTTCACGATGATGGTCGATGCCTTGACCTGAGGTGCGGGTGCCGTTCTACACATCCGGTTGATTAACTCGGGAAAGAGCCTCTAAATTATCAAATTTTTCACAATAATTACTGAGGCACTTTGAATGTGTCAGAATTCAAATCATTAAAAGTAACATGGGGTTAGAATTGCCAACGAATCATTATTTTGATGTTGACCTTCATTAGCATTACTTCTCAGTTTTGAGACTTTTGAGTGATGTTAGGGTTGTGTATTATGTTATTTAGTTACCTTATGGTCTGGGTACTGTGTCACTCCCATCGATTAAGAATGCTTTTTCGTTTTCAATAAAGCGGAAAACATAATTAAAACATATTGTTATCTTGAACTGATTGAGACTTTCTGATATTTGTACCTGTACGTTTATATAACGTTTTTCTGCGTTTCATCAAAAGATCCCTGATGTCCGCTACCGACATAAAACATGTAATTTGTAGGTAATGGTATAATCAAATACTTTCGCAAACTGCTGCCACAGTGCAGGATAGAAAGCTCCATTTCTTGGATCTTCTAATTATGATTTATAAGCAATAGTAAGGAACGAGCCTCATGTTATCAGAATTTTAAACTAAATATTTTATTACCGAATTAAACATTAATACGTGTGTGTGTTTAATTCAAATTAAACTCTGCAAAATAGACAAATTAATCCTGACTGAATCCCTTAATCGTCACTAGGTATTAGCCCGACAGAATTTTACAACCTACGCCATATTGCGGGGTTTTATTGGTACTAATTTATCTAACAGTCGACAAATTTTTGGTAACTGAGGTTGAAAGTTCGATGAATGTCAGTGGGTGTAAGCAAAGAGGAAACAAAACTAAATATTCCGCAAATTTCAAGTACTTTTTGCATAATAAAGCCAAAACTATATAAAGTCTGCTTTTTGCAATAGGATTCAGTGTTTATTTCACAAGAAGAATGAAGGATTGAGCAGCATTCCGGTAAACAATGTTTTGAATTTGGTTCATGACAAATCGCTATTGACGTTTGATAATGCAAATATATGACGTATGCATATTACTGCCATATGAAAGCTGATTGTAGCGCCACTTAACTGTCCCTGAGCCGGACCGACACTTGTTAGGCTTCACCGACATCAGGCGATGGTCGATGTTACGGGAGCTAAATTTCCTTTGTGTTGTCTATATTACAATCTTAGCAAATAATAAACTCTAAAAAATATTTTACGAGCCGCAAATTGAGCCCGTTTTTTTTATTACCTTCCTCTGTTTTTAACCACATGCCTCCTTTTTTCAATTGTCTGTTCTTGATCACATAATCACGGTAACATAATGCAAGTGTTGGGTCAGTGGCTTGGAATAACTGTTCGCAATGTTTAGCAAATAGCCGTGGATACGAGACGAAGGCACCAAAACCAATCCAATGCGACATACTCAGTTTATTCAGATCATGAGTACAGCTTGCAATTACCTCAAATTGATAGTTTAAATCAAAATGCTTTTAAATAGCGGGCCTTTTAAATACTTAATGCTAAGAATTTTAAACTCCTAGGGTATAGTTAAATTCACACTGACAATTAAACACAAACAAATATAATAATGAAGTATGGCACATATACCACAATCACATAGAAGTCATCAATTAAATGCATAAAGCCTAATAGATGATACTTCCAGATAGATATCATCAAGAACAGTTCCGTTATGTCTATTTACTTTGGACAACTTCACGTAATGATAATTGTCATACGCACAAACAAGGAACGCAATAAAATTGTAAAAGCGTGAACAACGGCAGGGAAATGCTTGAGCAATTTTGATTTGCATTTCTAGAGAGTTTTAGAATAATTTGACTTTATTGCTGTAAACGGAGGTACACCATTGATTAATATTTTTGTATTCGGGATCATATTCGTAGTTTCTTTGTAGACATGTTTTAAGTTGTCACACATATGAACAGCTCGGTAAAGACTTTGTAAGAGCGGCTTGTGAACTTGCTCGGGAACGTATTAACATGTTTGACCTAATACACGCTTTGTCCTGTACATCCTACAATCAGCCTTTTTCCAACAGGATGAAATGGAAGCCTGGACTCCCGTCCTCACAAACATCGCAGTCCTCATCATCGCATCAGTCCACTGCCTGGTCTGCATCGTCAGCATCTATCACCTCTCCAAGCGAGTCTGCCCCTGCTTCCGTCCAAAGCAGGCCTACGACCACAATCAGTTTGACCCGGGCTTCAAACCGTACATCATACATGTGGACGAGAAGAATGATCAGAAGGAGAGGGATAGAGAGCGAGAGAGGGAGAAGGGACATGAGTTGTGCAAGGAGTTGGAAGGGAAGCTACAGGGAGAGACGCTGAAGAAGAAAAAGGCAAGTTCGATAAACACTGTAAATGATTAGTTTATTTTCTGATCTTGACTTAACTAAAAGCTTGGTGGAGGTATTTACCAGTAGTCCTACTAGGGTGAAGGAACGCAATCCAAATAGCCGCCTGTAACTAATATTAAAATGCTTCAGCACTTTAATCAGAGCGGTGTCAAGTGAGAGTCATGTCTCTTGAAAAACGTCACTGCACCGGCGTAATTTTAGGCACCGTATAATTTAAAATTATGGAAACAGTAACAAGGATCTTACGACATAGCCATAAGCATAGCGATTTAACAGCATTGTCAAAACTTTATATCGATCTTTCCAGCAGGTGGAAACTCCCGAGTTCGGCAGCGCCAACAGCAAGGAGAAGCTAGTGTCGCACTGGCTTGGGCGCCAGGCGCCTAAACTAGCGCCGGTAGCGCCTGTGGCGCCCATAGCGCCAGTACCACCAGGAAGAGGGCGCCGCGCGCGTGGGGTCCGCAAGCGCCCACCGCAGCTGCTGCTGTTGCCCGCGCATCCGGCCAGCACGGTCAGTGAACCTACTTTGTATACTTTAAGACTACAACCAGAAGCTGGGAAATGTCCTACGGTGGACAATGGAAAATACTACTTAACATCCAATTCAAATGCATGTAAGGACTGGACATTATATCTTCGGTAGCATTATTTGTTTAACTGTGTTACAGGATTTAATTTACTAACCTAACCTAAATTGCCAATATTTTAATGTTCTTTCGCTCCTTTCGATTTGCAGTCGTAAGTATTTTGAAAAAAGGTTTCCGTGTTAAATTATTAAGTGCATTTAGATTAGACGAGCCTGTTTCAATATCTTAGAATACCATACAAAAATCGATGATGCAATCCCATATTTATTTACAAACCATTCAATTTACATGCATCATGTATCTTTGCATCCAAATTACAGTTAAATGATTCTTATGCACGTTATATATGAAGTAATATAAGAAATGACCTCAACAAAGACTTCTAATACGAGTTATTAGGAATAGAATGGTGCCGGTCACGGGTCACAGAGGACGATAAAAACTATCATTTCTGTAATGGTCATAATACGACATCAACACAGTCATATTATAAATGACAGTATTCTACCCTAAAGAAAACACGCAACTGTGATAATATTGCTGTCACAGTCATGCTGCAGTGATACAAAAGACAAAGATGTTGAACGCGAATTTGTGCCAACTCAAATCCCAAAGCCAAAGTCATTTATTTGCATTGAACTGGTTACATTATGATTTTATCACCATTCAGCCATTTCTGGCGTACAAATTTCAATCCTTATATCTAAATTAACTAATAAAAAATTGTAGCGATGTTATACTAAAAAAAATATAATAATTCTAAGAACTAATTGCATTGCGTATTATTTTCAAAAAACTCATTTAAAGAGTAATAACATTCGCAGAGTAGCCATATTTTAAGTTTTGTATAAAATTCATTTACAGTCAAACTTATTATAGATTTAGGTATAGTATTATAAATTTTACTTAACATATAGTAAGAGTTTCTTTTAAATAGATTCAGCTTTGCTGCAGGTAGATTTAAAGGTTTATGTGTTACAGTGCGCTTATTTTCATTATTTTTTATCAAGAACAGATCTAAGTGTTTCCTTACAAATGTACAAAAGGCTCCAGAATATATAAACAAGTTTTGGTTTACATGAATCTGTTGGTTTTAAGTGTGAGTAATATACGAGTACGGCAGTTTCTTGTGAGACAACAAGTCTAATCTTTTTTAGAGCATATACACATTTATTTATTTTACTACATACTTCTTTAACTTGTTCCCACAATACATGTAAAGAAATACAAATCTAAATGTTGATAAATAAATAAATACGTATCATTATCAATTAAGGCTTTTACTATGGATACTAGACGGCGATAAATATTTATACTTTCATTACAAATCCCACGGCCATATCCGTGTTCCTCGCACTAATACTCGCCCTTGTTGATGACCTCATAAAAATATTTATTTAAGACAAAATCTAATATTTTTTTCAAAGTGGAATACTGGTTATTAATATGTACTTTGATTGTGTATAGGACGTGCACCGGCGCCCCTCCGCGCGCGTGACTTTTGACAGCGTCAACTGTCAAGAGATCCCACTTAACTTGCAACTGTCATTTCATTCTCTCATTATTTTTTTCATTGACTATAATTCACTCTCTAGACTTTTCGATCCGTAACATTAATTTCGTTGCGATTCGCTGGTAGTTCTATCGATCTACTGGTTTGAAAATACCAAATTTGATGATGACTCAATTATTTAAAAAAATAAGTAATTAAATTCTTTACCTTAGATTTTATAATGTAATAAAACGAAATGTGATAAATCGTGAAAACATGGAACTTAAAAAAGAAACAGAAGTTTTTCGAAAATACGAATCCTCGTTTGTATTACCATACTAGATAACGATATTATTACAATATGCAATCATCTTGTGCCTAAGAATTTGTTGAGATTTTTTATGGACGCAATGTCTTAAAAAATTTATGAATATCCATAACGTTACCAAATAATACATAACGAAAGTGTGAAACGCAAGTGATATGCCGAAGACCGCACGAGAGCACAAATTCTGATAACAATTGCATATTAGAAAGCATTTTATCGGAGATTCCCACGCGAGGGCGAAAAATTGCTATTTCGTAACACATGACATATATGAGAAGCATGTGCAAAGTGTTATTGCTTTCTACTCGATATTTGGAGTGTCCGACTTGAATGGAAATCACGTGTTTTGAATATTGATTGATGCATAACTCGCGATTACTTCCGTGTATGATTATGACATGGTAAATGGATATTATTTGCATCATTTGTTACATATAAAATGATGTGGGTTTGAGACTAAAGAGGAATCTGCGGAAAAGTCACCGAGGTTCTCCGGAAAAGTGTTGAGGGTATCCGCAAAATTACGTACTGTCATCTTTAAAATGTTCGATGGGGCTATTTGGTGTAATACATGCAGCTGTATTATTATATTAATGTTATTTTTTCTTTAATAACGTTTGTTTTTATTAATGTCTTCAAATAGTTTCACCAATACCAAGGTTGAAAAAGACATGTGTTTGTTCACTGCTCAGAATTGAACGGGTAATATCCGCCGAAACACTTCCAATACGCACCGTTAGAATCGACGACAGAACACGAAACAAACATTGATTTGTACCTTTACTTTATTTATATTTTGAAAGTTGGTTGGTAGTTAAATAAAATGTCACCTTAATATATATATTTTTGTCTGTATTTACATACTTTTGTGAACACAGAAGCTGAAAAGCGTTCGAAACGTAGAGGATGGATTAAATTACGCGATATAATCCGTGGTTACTATCCCACGTGCAATAAATTACATAACGTTGCTGATTCTGTAATATTTGCTCGGGTTAGCGACCGGGGGAAGCGTCAGCAAAATAACGCATTATGTAATAACATGCAGTAATGTGTAGTCATTTGCTCAAACAAGGTGCTGGCGCGTGAGTGTCTCGGACATATCGAACAACCGTTACAAGTGGCAACGGCTCTCAAACTTTCGGCGACGGGTCTTTTCATGGTTCCGTAAGCAAAGGGTGCTAAATCATCTGGGACCTTATTACTAAAGCACTGGTATCTACCTGTCACAGGGCTGTCTCTTTCCAACCGTAATAGGTAGATACTTGAAATTTTCGCAGAATGTGTATTAGTTATGCCGCTGGGTAACCTATCATAATCCCGAATTTTAATCGCCGCTATGACAACAAATAGAAAACCTTGTTTTTTTGGGTTTCTACGTTTTATTTATAACGGTTGAGTACATAGCTACAATACTATGACCGCTATAACTACAGACAGACAGTGCTTAATCAATATCGGAAAATAGTAATACAACCTAATGTAAACAATGTTTTAACTTCTTCTTCGTGTTCACGGAATAGAAAAACAAACAGTTTTTCTGTTTTGTGGTCATGTTAATAGACGGTGTGGCCTTGGAAGAAGCCGAAAGAAGAGTCAGGAGGAACACTTTGAGAATTGCTGGAGTAGACTGTTATGTTTATATACTTTGTCGTATTTATGTTTCTTGTATTTATCCTTGCCTTCGTTTGAATGTGCAATTATCATGTTACGTTCCTTTGGTGTTAAGCTAGTTTTGGGTCACACATGATGGAAATCTATTCAGTCATTTTGACACGACCGCACCGATGACTAAATTAAGTAGGTACACACAAAATTATGTAATTATGGTATGGTAGGAATCAAGATTATTAATGGTAAAACTTTTAACGGACATTTACAATACAATACAATACAAATATGTACTCTTTATTGCACACCTCAACCAACACAACATGAGATACATACATTAAAATAATAGGCAGAAGTAAACAACAGGCGGTCTTATCGCTAAATAGCGATCTCTTCCAGGCAACCTTTAGGTAGCGGAGTAGTTGAATTTAAAATATTGTATTTTTTTTGTTAGCGTATTAAATGTACGCAATAATTTTATAGAGGTACATGACGCGGAGCGCGAGGCTCAGGAAAGTAGCGGATGGCGACGTCTCATGAAGGCCCTCTGTACCACTGGGGTACCATAGCAATTCATCGTCAAAATTTTAATGATAAACTAATCGTCATTTTAATCGATTAAATTTCACGATTAATTCTCCATTAAAAGCTGGAACACGCTCATGTGCATTTTACCAAAATACAATACGTCGTCTTGTCATGTGTAAACGAGCAAAAACATTCTTGTGTGCTGTGTGAAATAAACTTGTTACAGTAATACAATGTGGTTTTTATCGTGCAATACTCTAAGATCTCCTAGGTAGGGACTTACAAAAAATATCTTATTTCTTCCTAATATTAATCGAGGGAAAATTAATCTAATTATTTAATCGATTATAAATTTAATCGCTAGATATTAATCTACGATTAACTTAATAGGGATTAAATTAATCGGAACTCGTACGATTAGATTAACTAATCGTCATTTGTAATCGTTAATCGCGATAAAGTAGGTTAATCTTGATCGTTAATCGATTAACTTTTGCCCATCTTTGCTTCGGGCACGTCAGAGAGTCCAAATTTTTCTTCCGAAGACTGGTTCTTCATAACCATAACTAATAACAACAGTGGTGACAGCGTAGAGATAACGTGATAATGGTGTCGTTAACCAACGTGTCGCTGTGCACAATGCGCGCGCCGTGCGAACGCGTTTTTGCGCGCCCGCGCCGCGCACAAAGGGTCCGCGCGCAAAAAGGGTGACCAGGCGTAAGACTGTCCGACAGGCAGACAGACAGAGACTGCAGTTCATAATCATAATAACACAGTGATGACAGAAAACAGATTATGGTGTCGTTAACTAACGTACCTGCGCACAATTCGCGCGCCGTGCGAACGCGTTTTTGCGCGCGCACCCTTTGCTAGCGCGCAAAAACGGAGACGCCGTAGGGTGACCAGGATGGAGAGCCGATATAACACCGTCTAAGAGACAGGCAGATGCGCCTGATTAGCACTTTATCATAACACAGTGAGTTGAAAATCCGTGATAAATTGATAATTGTGTCTTTAGACAACCTTCTGTGAATGTTTATAATTATGTAAGTAGGTATAGAAGCGAAAAATTAAAACGCTAGCAAACGTAACTGCTTTAATATAAATGTATTAACCTTGTGTGAGTTGACGTTTTCTCTCGCTATCCCTTGAGTCCTGTTTTAGGAAAGTCCTATAAATCAGGCTCGCATGGCCAACGCCGGCGGTAGGCTTTCCCAGCCGCGCTCGGTCGTTGACCCGCATTGTTTATTATTGTTTGTTTACCGCCCGCGCAACCTATACGATTATTATCGAAGGCTCGACTATTGCCGCGATTGATGGTAAAAACAAGGAGCGGAGTATTTGTAATGGAAGTTGGATTTGATTGAGATTTGCTTGGGTGTTGTCGCCAGTAAGAAACGTTACTTATAGGTAGGTATATAATAAGAATAACTTATATAAATGGAGTCGGCAACGCACTTGTAATTCCTCTGGTGTCGCAGGTTTCCATGGCTGACGGCCATTGCTTACCATCAGGCAATCCGCCTGTTCGTTTGCGTCCTATATCATAATAGTAGTTTATGCAACTGATACATAATGAGAGGCATTAAAACACGAGTGTGGTTTTATGAAACGAGCGTCAGCGAGTTTCATAATAGGATCACACGAGTGTTTTAAGGCCTAATTATGTACAGTTGTATACACTACTTTATCTACACACATATCATAAGTACTCTAAGATGGGTTCAGAAGCCATAAGGAAATGACCGGCACCACTAGTGCTACCTGTAAAATATCTAAAAACGACATATACTAATGCAGTAAGAAATAAATCTGAACAAATACATAAACAGATTATTTATTGTAATAGTTGTAATTTACATTTACATTGAAACAATATTTTCAACTACAATGTGAATTACAAAAAACTTATCACAATTATACTTTCGTAACAGCAAAGAACCAACAAACAAATGACAACAATAATGGCGGCAATTCGAACCTCCGTCAAGACGAGTTCTTTTTCTAAATCATATACAAACGAATGTATCCATATTCTCATATCACTCGAGATCAAATGTCGTGCGGTTTTTATAAAAAAACATACTGAATTGACGTTTCGTATCGATAACAATATTAATATCTATGGATACTAGAATAGAGACCTACTTTAGTTTTGACAGCTGTTCCAAATTTAAACTCATAACCTTACAAAAATTGATACTGTTATAACATTACAGTACAGATTTTACCTACTGCCACAGATAAGAAAGTCCTCATAGTAAAATTGGTTGTAGTAATGCTGGTCATTTCCTACGGTTTCTGAACGCATTTTAGAGCACTAATGATATGTGCGTAGATAAAAAATATTATATACAAGTTACTTTGGGTTTCTTGATCCCAACTATACGTAATTATATGAAATTTAAAAGGTTGAAGCCCATAGCAAACAGACCACACATATGCTCTTCTTGTTTTGGTGATATGATTAATATAATGGTCCTCCAAACGGCGCAAGGGTCACTTGCGTGTTTCTTATCTTGGGAATGATCTTCGCAATAAGATTATCCTCTAAACTTCCCGCGTTTACTACAGATTGACCGCACAATATGATCTTCTATTTTCCAGAATAAAGTCTTTGCAATAACCATTAAAATAAGCCATTCTAATGGGCAGAATATCTATGAATTTCATCGGGACGTACGCCCCCCTTTGTTTGGAAGGTAATCTTTGTAATGTTAAATATCTCTAAAGAGCGGAGGGTGTATGGACACTATGAACTTCAGCGGCACATATGCCTTTCTTGTTTCATAAGGAATTAATGTAATAAAGCCACACTAAAGAGCGGAAATTCTATGAATTTCAGCGGCACGTAGGCCCCTTTTGTTTCATAAGTAGTACTCTATGTAATAAAGCCACACTAAAGAGCGGAAGTTGTATGAATTTCAGCGGACCATACACCCCTTTTGTTTGGACGGTAATCTTTGTAATATTAAGTATTTCTAAAGAGCGGAGGGCGTATGGACACTATGAACTTCAGGGGCACATAGGCCTCTTCTGTTTCATAAGTAATTTATGCAATAAAGCCACTCAAAAGAGCGGAAGTTGTATGAATTTCAGCGGCACATACGCCCCTTTTGTTCCGGTGTCGCGGCTCGCACAGGAGTGCGGCGATTTCTCGCGCAGAGAAAGTACCGCAATTACCTCTCGCCGAGGCTAGTTTTTAAGGTTCCGCGCCTAAATGGAAGGGCAGGGTTTCTAAGTTTCTAATTAACGCGGATATAACTGGATCTAGCCAGATTACTGACGTGATAGGTATATAACATGTTCGACAACTATTCCGTTCAAGTCAAGGCCGCGGTAAACAGAGGCACGATACCAAAGTAAGCAGACATAGAATTACCTATAGTAGGCGGTGTTCACGACATACTCGTATTAGCGTAATATACGGCATTTGATGATCAGATGGTTTCCTTTGCCAGGATGAACCTTCTGAACCCTAAGAACATTAAAGGGTTCTAATTCCAATACAATGAAGCCTAAATATCTAAGACTAGTAACCGTTAAGCCATACTAAAAATAAATGTCTTCCTGGTAAATGCGGCAAGTCAACGCAACGGGTTGACTATTTAAAAGAAAAGAAATTTATAGCCTAAAATTCAGGCAACCTAAATCCTCTTGACTCCTCGTCTAAGGCCAGGGAAAGACAAAGCTAAGCTCCAAAAAAATGTATTCTTCGAAAAGATGGCTAACGGAACCCCTCGATAACGGAGCGGTGGACTCTCACGTTTCGTTTTTGAACACGTTCGGAGCGGGCGCCGGTGGGCGCACTCTAGGGTTACCAACTTATAGATCAGACGATTGCCAGTGGAAATGTCTATTGTATTGTAAGGTACACCACAATATTCTAATAATCTATGAAACGACACAGCACCTATACACATTGACATTGCATAATGACAACCTGTAATTTTTGTTAAGTCTGATTATTTATTATTATCTCATTCTGACGTTATTAGCATTGAAGGTATTAGTATTCAATCAATATGGTCTGATAGGTTACAATATCTTCCGGTTTTCTCAACCAAATTAAGCCAGTAGGAACACAATTGGCATCACGGAATAATCATTAATTCTAATATAATATATTAGTCATCATCATTAATTATAATAATAATCATTAAAATGGAGTCTCATAGATTGAAAAATGTGGTGACCACTAAAGTTGAGCAATTTGACTTGTTCTGTTTTAATTATCTGCATTTTAGATAATTAGAACTGGTTAGGCCAATTTGCTCTTAAGATTGTTATAATATAAGACCAGATTTTATTTCTATAACTATAAAACGCACTCATATCTAACCAAAACAATAAAAAATAATTGTATCAGTCAATCTTTACAGATTGGAAAAGTGCCGCTCGCCTTCTTTTTTCAACTGACGTGCATTCACCATGTACCTACCCCGGACACCCTTTTAGCACTACTAATAAAACATCCGTCAGCTCCTCCAACACCCTATTTTTTAATCCACCAACGGCTCAGACCTGCCTACAGACCAGATTAATTCTTAATTCTGCGTGGTTCACCAGCAGAAAGACAAGTTTCAAATCGCACGCAGATCGCAAATAGCGGGAGACGGAGACAGTCATTAAGAAGGATTATTATCTCTGAATTGAGGACTGAATTACGACCCTTTCCAGTACCATCCTGGCTAGTTTTTAACTGCTGCCGCGCATTGATATTGTTGGCAACCCTAGGTGACGTAACGTCACGATTACTCTCTTGTTATCGAACGCACAAATAAACAAACGTCTAAACTCGAATTTCTCTAGCGTTTTTGTTTTGTTTGCATCTTTTATGAATTTTTCATTCAGCTTGGGGAGACGGCGTTTTTTATTTCGTCATAGATACTTTGGATGTTTTGGATGTTTTGTACGTTACACTGACTGTACGGTAAACTTAAACGTAACGTAGTAACGTTAAAAGTACCCTGAACGTACAAGCAGAACGATTTTCAAACCTTGATGTTATGATATACGAAGTACGAAAGACAATTTAATCACACTAATATTGTAAAGGCGAAAGTTTGTGAATGTGTTTGTGTGTATGTGTTTGTGTGTATGTGTTTGTTTGTTACCTCTTCACGCTCAAACAGCTGGACCAATTTTGATAAATTTTGGTATGAAAGTAGCTGACACCTTGAATTAACACATACTTTTTATCCCGAAAAAATGTAGCGTTCCCCTGGGTTGAGCGGGTAATACCGCGCGGTGCAGCTAGTTGTAAATAAAATTGTCGTTTAATATAAAGCTGAAAATATAAAGGTATATATACTCCTTTACTAAGCATAATACATTGTATGAAGTACGGTGAGCATCAAACGTAGCTGACAACTGTACCACTGGCATATGTCAAATTGCATAATAAAATTGTCAGCTACTTATTTTATGTTTTTTTTAATCCAAAAGATTTTTTTAATTGTTTTTAGAGTCCTCATAATTTAACAAAGCAATAGTTGTACGGACAACCATGAACTTAAACGCCCTTTTCACGGTGAAAATGGCAAAATACTTATCGTCTCCATGCAAATATTGGTACCTACCTACCCTTTCTGACTTTTAGAGCAGTCTAAGTGGAGTTAGTCCCATATTAGATACTAGCATTAACCCGCGGCTTCGCTCGCGTGCCTATGTGATATACATCATCCTACGGGAACAATGCTCTTTTTTCTCAGGATTAAAAGTAGGCTATTTGTTAAGTTAGGGTATAATTTGCAATCTGCATTTCCCTCATGCATATCCGTCCAGCCGTTTTAGCGAGAAGAAGTAACAAAACATACACAGACTTTCGCTTTTCTAATATTACTGGGAAATACTTTTTATTTTATCATAACTCCACTTTATCAAATCAAACCGAAAACTCAAGCACTCACAAATCAAGCGATCTCAGCTTTTACTGTACCAAATAAAGCTCACTTCAAAATTCATAACTCGAAGTGAAGCTAAGGCACCGGGATATGTGTGCATTTTATTTGTATAAAGCTTTTATAATGTCCCGAGCCTCCGCTTATCGACTTGGGATATTCGAGATTGGTTTAATGATTCTAAGCCATGTTCTAAGTTACGTCATGTTCTATTGTAAGATATTGAGGTTCTCTTCGTTGATGAATGAAAAATGTATTATTCTGAGCCAGATAAACGTAATTCAGAATTCTGAAATGACTTAACATAATTTTTGAAAAGCTTGAATGTATTTATTACGGATGCAGGAAGTTTCCCGATCATTACTCCTCCCGTCCCAACGCACCGCCCGCCTAGGTACCGATTAACGACGATCGAGATGCCACCAAATACTATTTTTTTAATCTATTAGGATAACGCGGGTCTCTATCCATACCTCAAAATCAAAAACAAAACCCCCTTATAGGATCACGTGTAGCTGTCTGTCAGCCCGTCTGTTACAACCGATTTGCTGCAAAACTACTGGACCGATTAAATTGCAATTTGGCGCAAATGCTTTCAAGAATTTTCATGACCACAAATAAAATTTCAAAATGGGTGGCATTTTCGTAATTTACGTCCCAACAAACCTTAAAAATTACACCCATACTCATATTTAGTCATTTCAACCCCATCGCACCCCAACAGGCGAGACGGTATTTCACGTCCACGTTTGTTTTTTTTAAATCGTTGTTGTTTTGGTAATCAGCGACCCGATAAACCATAGAAACATTACCCTTGTTGATTTTCAGACTTTGTCACCATATTCTCCTCCTTTAGGGGTTGAATTCTCAAAAAACATGAAACACGTGCTTACTCATTTATCGTTAGAAATACTCCTTGGAAGTTTTCAATAAAATAGTCTAACTAATATTTTTTCCCTATACAAACTTACGACCCCCATTTCACCCCTTCGGGGGGGTGACTTTTGACAAATGCTTCTTTTATTGCACCCCTAGACTTTATAAGGACACGTAGGTTCCAAATATGGACTCTCTAGAACCAGCGGTTTAGTATTTAGACATTTCAACCCCATTTTACCCCAACAGGGAAGATGTTAATTCACGTCCGCCACGTTGGATTTAAAAATCGTTGCGGTTTTCGTAATCAGCGACCCGATAAACCATAAAAGCATTACCAATGGATTTTCAGACTTTGTCACCACATTTCTCTCTTATAGGGGTTGAATTTTCAAAAAACCTGAAACATGTGTTTACTCATTTATCGTTAGAAATACTCCTGTAAATTTTGAAAAATCCTTTCTTAGTGCACCCCTACACCTTATAAGGAACCTACGTGCCAAATTTGAACTCTCCAGAACCAGCGGTTTAGTATTTAGACATTTCAACCCCATTTCACCCCAACAGGGGAGATGGTAACTCACGTCCGCCACGTTGGATTTTAAAATCGTTGCGGTTTTCGTAATCAGCGACCCGATAAACCATAAAAACAATACCCATGCTGATTTTCAGACTTTGTCACCACATTTCTCCCTTTTAGGGGTTGAATTTTCAAAAAACCTGAAACACGTGTTTACTCATTTATTGTTAGGAATACTCCTGTGAAGTTTCGAATAAAATAGTCTAACTAATCTTCTTTCCCCATACAAACTTTGGAACCCCATTTCACCCCTTTCAAGGGTGAGTTTTGAAAAATCCTTTCTTAGCGGAAGCCTACGTCATAACATCTACCTGCATGCCAAAATTCAGCCCGATCCGTCCAGTGGTTTGGGCTGTGCGTTGATAGATCACTATGTCAGTCAGTCAGTCAGTCAGTCAGTCACCTTTGAGTTTTATATTATATAGATTAGATCCCAATATAAAAAAATTTAACGTTTGACTACAAAAAAAAATGTCTACACGTAACTTGTCTAATAACCTCAGAGTGCGCATCTCCGCGGCGCTCGCGCCGCCTGGCGAGCCACAATTATAAATTCTAATCGGAGAAAGCAGCCCTTACGCATGTATTAGCGGAATTGTTCACATAATGGCCAATTCTTATGTATTTATTCAAATTTCACGTTTCCTTTTATGTGTACCTGTTACACGTGCTTATAAATAAAGATAGTATAATAGTAAAGTTTAATTATATTCATAAGTGGTCTAAAAAGGAAATGACATCGTGAGTGGGCAAAATACGTAACATTGTTTCTGTGAAAGATAACCTGCCCAGTTATTTGGTAGTATTCAGACATACATACTAGGTACTTACTACTTACGATCATCAAACAAAGGTTTAAAGGTTTAAAGATATTTATTCTCAAAAAAGACACAGGTCACTTACATGAGAACAATAATTAAAGTAAAAATGTACATGATCGTCCGTAATGTTATACATTTAATTTACACTCACCTAATGCAATACAAAGTCATCACAAAGCATGTAGTAAGTAGCAGTGGTTGTAGTATACTAGCTATGGCGAGTAACATGTTGTGATAACTCCGTTTTGAATGCACCAAATGAGCTCAAACTTTTCAAAGCAGGAGGTAGCTTATTATACAGCTGTGCACCTTCAAAAGTAAAAATTTTTTTCCCTAATTGAGTTCTTATTTTAGGTAGTACTAAGAAACTTGCGCGGCGGGTAGATCGTTTAGTTACTTGTTTTAACTTCGTAAAGGATAAATTAGTATGGAGAGAGTTATTTAATATTTTTCTTACAAGGATACATGTGTTGTAATTGTACAATTGTTTTAGATTCATGAGTTTTGTTTCTGTATATAATTGTTTCGTCGGTGTTAAGAAATGGTATTGAAATAGTGTTTTTATGATTTTATTTTGTAATATTTGGAGATTAGCTAGTTTTGTTTTGGCGGCGCTGCCCCAGACTTCTATCAGATACAATAGGTGAGGTTTTACAAGCGAGTTATATATGGTATAGCGCATCTGGCGTGGAATACAACCTACGATGCGTCGTAGCGATCCAGTTAAGGACGAAAGCTTTGCGCGTACGTGCTCAATCTGGTGATTCCATGTCAGATGGCTGTCCATTCGAAGTCCGAGATATTTTTCATGCTTTTTTTCCTGTATAATTTCATTATTGATTTTTAGCGGATGGTGGTGGGTTATGATTTTACTTTTTGATTTAAAAATTACGTAGCAAGTTTTAGATGTGTTTATTGTTAGAAGATTATACTGAAACCAAGAGAACAACTTATTTAAATCTTCTTGAGCGTTCGATATTATGTCATTAATTGAGGCTCCAAAATAGAATAGGCACGTATCGTCCGCGTATAACGATATATAACCGTGTAGTCCAATTTCTTGTATATTATTTATATAAATTGAGAACAGCAGGGGACCTAGAATAGATCCCTGTGGGATTCCACAAGTTATAGGATGTTTTGAACTTTGTGTTTCACCAAATTTGACTACTTGTAATCTGAACTAAATCGATCAAACAGCTGAACTAAATCGATGAAAATTTTAAACAAAGAAGTATAATAGAGAAATAAGATATATCTTTACTATTATAACATTCTAAATATGTTTTGAAAACCAGTTTTCTATGGCGAGGTCATTATTTCAGGAAAAATCAAAAGCGCTATGATAAAATAAAATAAATACATATTAAGGAACAATCTTACACAAATCAACCCAGTCCCAAACTAAACAAAGCTTGTACTATGGGTACTAGACGACGTTGTACATAAGATAGGATAGGATAGGATACATTTTACACGACTAGGGTACAGAAATCATTTTTTTGTTATTGTTATATATATATATATATATATATATATATATATATATTCACTACCTTGTCTTTGCATACGTTATATTACACGTGTTAACTAAGACATTAACTATATTGCGGTGTTTTGTGCACGATTACCGCCGGTCTTAATATTCCTCCATAATTTCTAACAAATAAATCATGAAATCATACTCAATGAAGATTTGCCCGAAGCTGTCATGGTTACCATCTTGATTTTACCCAGTGTCTGTCCATCTAAATCTTCACATTCATGCTTTTTGCACCAACCGTACCAAATAAGCATCAGTGACAATTATAACCGACTGTAACACTCGACTTTATACAATCCGTGGTATAGTCTAAATTGGAACCAGATAGTTGTTTCTTAGTGCTTTTTAAATTAGCAAATAGTGTTTTAACTTCGTCCGGCCGCGGCGCGTTAGAAGTTTCTCACCGGAAGCCATTACTGTAGCTCTATGCTCTATGGAATCCAGACAGCCTGCGCTTGCGACTGACGGCTGGCGTAATTGCTGTGGAATTATATATGTACTTAATATATCTAGGCTGCGTGCGATTTTCTCGTGCAGAGAAAAGAACTGCACTGTCTGTTTGAAGATGTTATAACTTCGCATAAAAAAAACATTATACCTACTCGGTATCGGCAGGCAATAACCATTTTCCCGGGTTCTGTAGTAATTGTACATCTTGAATGTTTTCATTAAATGTGAGACAATAGCCAAACCGGATATATTTCTAACCGCCTGCGTAACCAAAACATCAGGTTGTGATTTTGATAATGCTCATGATATTCCGAATAAATAAATAAAGCATGTACCATAACGTAATAGTTACGCTGTCATCAATGTTGCTTATTGTTACGTGCAGCGCTATAAATTTTACGAAACGGTACTCGAAACATCAACAAATATTGGAAGAAAGCATGTTATTAAAAAACCTATCTTGACGGAGCACGTTTGCTCTTTCTTTCATCTTACAGAAATTTCTATCAAACTTTAGTATCTCGCTCTACTTGCTTCGTGATCATCTTTGATACACACAAATCACATTAAATTGAACTTTATTAAAGTGGGAAGAAGATTGTAGTGAGCAGAAAATTATGATAAATATTAGATGATGCACAAAATTAGCTAGATACTCAGTTATAATCTTTAAGTGTATGACATTAAGGAGGATAAGACAGCAAATAATGGGCGAGATGAAGGAACGTGCCGCGCGCGTGCGTGGAATGATCTAGTTTTCTATTATTCAATTATAAATAACGGAAACGTTTTTAAAGTTTGTCTACATCTTTGATAATACGATTGTGTCATACATTCCTATACGTAGATGATTATCAAATTACATCATCATCATCATCTCAGCCATAGGACGTCCACTGCTGAACATAGGCCTCCCCTTTGGACTTCCATATATACCGGTTGGAAGCGACCTGCATCCAGCGCCTTCCGGCAAATCAAATTATCAAATTACATAGCAAACTATAAAAATATGTGCACTTTCTGACCATCGCACTTTGGTCAGAAAGTGCACATATTTTTATCATATCAACTCGCATCTTATCGTCTTATGATAGGAGTCTTCGGTCATTATGAAAAGTAGCAGAAGTGTTGCTTCATGAAAGTAAATGATTCATACGGGATCCAAATCTAAATACTTAAGCTAGGAAAGAAAATTATCCTTGAGAAGATTTTTATTATGTGTCGACGCGTTTGGCTCGGTTTGTAGATACCTGCCTACTGAGTCAGCGGTCCCGGGTTCGAATCCCGGCCGGGGCAAATATTTGTGCAAAATATTTGTTCTTGGGTCATGGATGTTATCTATATATGTATTTATATATTATGTATATCGTCGTCTAGTACCCATAGTACAAGCTTTGCTTAGTTTGGGACTAGGTCGATTTGTGTATGATTGTCCCTTAATATTTATTTTATTTTTATTATTTATTATGAATGAACACGCATACAAAGACTGAGTGTTCATGGAAGAATACGCATATAGTTCTCTGTTTAAAGATATCTAGTGTCACGTTCTGTTTTTAACAGTTGAATACCCTGGTGTTACTCCGGTAGCTAGTTTTCAAGTTACCATTAAAACTAAAAAGAGCATGTTCTAAGTGTGGCACTCGCTTCAAAATCGTTAATTGAACAAAAAATCCCCTAAACCCGACTTTCTTTCAAAGCTGTTAATCTAGCTCCCAAATTTCTTGACAAAAATATAAAATGTGGACGTTCAACTAAAATTCTAAAAGCACATACGTTTATGGCATGTGTTGATGTGCCAATGCTTGCCACAAGTTCTGCTGTTATACAAGTCAAGGATGAATTACACTTAATTGATTGGTAGCTAAGTATGGTACTCACATCAAAAACGCGGTAACGGCAAATTCTCAATTTCCTCCATAAAAACATGGTGGCCACTTTGAATTCCAAGAGGATCTTGTTCTGTGCATGTTTTGGTCTGTCAAACGCTGCCGCACCTCTGCCGGTATGCGGGCCAAGGATGGGTCAACGCTCGAAAGCGTTGTTTTGAACTGATGCTATCTGCTTTCTTACACTTTTACTTCGGTCTCACGAGATTTAATCGGGTCTTGTTCTATTTTGGGCTATTGTGAGCTCAATAGGTTTTATAATTTGATATGAGATCTAATTACACGGTTAAATACTTAATAAGTGGGTGCTGGTTAATATGTCAGTTTCTAACTGCACTCAGTACTAGTTTTTAAGAAGGTCCAAATAAAGCACAGTTTTCGTGCGGATATATTTACTAAGTGACTTTTACATAAGAACAGTCGGAAGGCGCCTGGACATCCAAACATACGATGTTTTGGACTTTGGAGTCTGTCGATGCGGTCTGCGCGGGATCGTACCTTGTGCGAACTATAGGGGAGGCTTATAAGCACTTGTGGCTGATGGGTAGATAAATAACAACACAATTTTAAACGGCAGTGATATCTGCGCGCACGTAGCCGACAGAACTACAGTAAGTTCCGCCGCACGCGAGCGTTTTTGCGCGGCCGTTCCGCTCTCATAGCCGCGCTACCGATACCGGCGTTGATTGACATTACCTACACAGATATAGTGTCGGTACAAAAGGTCTGAGACTAGCCTAGATTTCAGATTAGCGGCTAAATAAAATAAAACGCAGAACATTCTGGAAACGTGCTAATGCGTGCGGTTTGCTGGGGCAGTTAGGGGGAAGTCCCCTAACGCCGGACGGCACCTAACGCCGGACACTCGAACTATCTCGGCAACTAGCAACGAGAGCGAATCAAGGACAAGTGGAAGGGGCGCGGGGATCCCCCGCGCCCCTTCCACTTGCCGAGTTGCCGTTGCCGAGCTTCCAGTTGCCGAGATAGTTAGAGTGTCCGGCGTTAGGTGCCGTCCGGCGTTAGGGGACTTCCCCCTAAATGCAATAGGCTAAATTTAGACTGCGAGAGTACATACTTTAAAGTAACAATTAATATTTTATACTACTATAATAATAGAATTCTAATATAGTATTGATAATCAGTTTTCCATGGAGAGGACTATAGGGTGGTGGCTCAGGGAAACACTTTACTTGTTAATTTAGAATATATTTTGGACTGAAATATAATATGTAATTAATATGGTTGTTTGGTGGCGACTCGTAGAGGAATAATCTAATATTTTTAATATGTCGTTCACTTGACAGTGACGGAATCTTTATTTAAACCAAATACTTCTTTATTACCGGCCTACATCCCTACGGGATATTATTGCATAAGTAATAATAATAATAAAACCCTTTTATTTCCCATAAACCATATTTACAACACACATTTTTCTTAGATCCTAGTGACATTAATTTATTTACAGGAATCCCTTGATAGGGTATAGGCCTCCTCCAATTGCTTCCATTTTTCTCGATCTTGTGCTGTTCTCATCCAGTTCCTTCCCACAACCGCCCTTATATCGTCCGTCCATCGTTTTTGTGGTCGTCCAACATTCCTTTTTCCGTATGGACCGATCCATTCTGTACTCTTAAGAGTCCATCTCTGGTCTGTATATCTCGCTATTACAACAACAAAATCGACATCTAAGTGAAGAATATCAATATTATTGCATACTAATAAATAATTAGTCAGTACTCTACATATTAATAAATAATTAGTCAGTATTACAATTAATCATTACATGTCAAATAAATTATATGCCTATCATGTCCTATTACAATTTAAGCAACGTCAAATATTACATAAGTAAGTCAAAATAAAAACTACAATAACAATAACACACTGCCTTGCTTACTTATCTGATGTAAGATACTCTTTCACAGAATAAAAACATCTGTTCAATAAATAATTATTAAGTTGTGTCTTAAAACTAAAAAAATTACAAAATCTAATATAGTCGGGTAGCTCATTATAAATTATAATCGCAGAATAATACGCATTCTTTTTAAATGTTGATAAGGACGCCTTTGGAACATGCAGAATTGCAGATTATGTGCGCCTCTCGTACGTGCATTAAACATTTCAAATTTTGTTTTAAAAATATCTGGGTGTTGTTTAACAAAAATACAAACGTCCAATATATATAGGCAAGGAATGAGGTTAGTAGTAAGCAGAAAGTTGTTAGGTATGACATAAATGACTTATTGTGATCAAAACAGTGAGTAGCGGTTGGTGTAGCAGTCTGCAGATATTATCATACACTTCATACTTTGAAACTGACTAAAACGGAAATGGACCCTATATGCATTTTCGTAAAAAAAAATAGTTTTTGGCACTTTGTAAAAAATGTACCTAAATATGTCGTCTCACGCCATCGCTATAATCAGAGGAAGATTTTCCTCCTTCAAGCTTAGATAAGTATGTTAAATATTTAATAACTTACATAGAGTCTTGAGGACACATTTTGTATAATTAACTGTTTTCACTTGAAGGAGCCATTCGTTAATTGTGTAAGCGTCCATAGAGGTATGACAGAGAGAGGGATTCCGAAAATCTCTACATGCCCTATCTGACAATCCCTAACAGTATCAAAACTTACTTACCCGGTCAAAAATGGTCAAATGCTCCTTACGTAATTAATGAATGTCTCCTTAAATGTATCAAACCACCATTAAGTGACATCTGTGACGAATATTGCATAGTTGATGATGATGTTGATTTGATGGCATAAAAGGTTAACAACCTTTCCAACAACTAATACAAAAACTTGATCACTGTATCAATTACCTCTTCACTACATGTATGTTATACACTGATGGTTATAACTAAATGGCTGAGAACAAATTTCTACAACATAACCGCAGTATATCGTTAGCGAAAGAAACGGCCATTACGGTACAATCTTAATTTAATAGAGATTTAATGATTTTAATGTAAAGCAAATTGGCTCGCCGCTTTGCCCAACGGTACTGTATCGATTTGTTTTAATTACAGAAGATAACGGTTTATTTGTTGTGGAAACTTCGTTGCATCATACACGCGACATTCACATACCGTCGAAGATAGAAAGTATAATTATAATAAGTTTTATTGTCATACAATTATATAATCTTTTAATAGACGTCTATGATAGGCGTAACATTTTACAAGAACGCAGCTATTATCTAACCACATCCAATAAACTCCGTAACCTTTACCGGGTTATCAATCCAGGTTCTGTGGAGCCTTTTACGTTGTCACTGTTCAGGAGCTTTTCGCCCTATGGCATGCCACTAAATGCCGCTATAAAATTGAAAATAGAGACTATGCCTTTCTTTCAAAAACCTAATTTTTATTATTCATGTATAACAGGGGGGTCGCATATTTTTTATTTTGTTGTTGGTAAATTGTCGGCTTTGCAACATATAACTAAATCTGACATAACGTTACTAAAGCCGTTTATTGCTTACTAGATCCATATAAATTCGCAACGTCTTACACGTTTCTTAATATTAATCTTATTACAATTAAAACTAGCGTAAGACATATTTTTATTATTAAAATCGGTGGGCCGTTAGCTGTCCCTGATGAAGAGCTCTATGCGAGTTCAAAGCATTTTGGGTCGTCCTTTACATTTTCACGTGAGTTTGCCGTTTTCATTATTTATTTCTTTATTATTATCGCAAATCAGTAACCTGGGTTAAAGTTTCACCGGTTGAAATATGTTTTATATTAATCTTTCACGTTGATCTTTTATGAAACAGAAGTATTAGCAGAAAGACCGCAGCAATAACTCTTTCGTAAGTAAGTATTATAGTCTTGCTCGTTATTTTTTTCTAGGAATCCACCAGTAGCGTAGTTATCTCGTACATTAACGCGAGGTGCGGTTACACCTAATAATCGTCCATAAATTCCTGGTTGATCGACGAGATCTTCAGTTGACGTGACGACCGTTTTCTCCTGTTAAAATATTTCGCATTGTCTCGTATTCTGTCTCATAACTCGGCGAGTTGGCTAGTTTATCGTACCTAATGTTTTGAAAATGTCTAATGAAGTTTCTTAGTTTATTTCTCATTGTATTGGGAGCAGGCACGCGAGTGCGAGTTTGCCCGAAGTGCATCGATAAAGCGGTCGTTGCTGTCGTGCGGGCAAAAAGATAGGTGTTTACTGTAAATAAGACTTACAGAAGAGAACCTCTTATTTTCGATGAAGTTCAGCTTCATACCCGGGAACTGATTTTTCTTTATTTTAATCCATCAATTGATTTTTTTGTAAAGACTCATCTAAATCCGAGATTGTTTAAGGTTGTTGAGCAAGAAGCATAGAATTATTTTCGAACGATTCTCATTTATTTTGTCATAATTAAGGTTTTTATTTTTAATTTCCTAAGTGAGCCTAAGACACTAAGCCTAGGCAGCGTGCAGTAAATTAGATAATGGTTGCGGACGTTTCGTATGGTAATAAATTCTATCACACGAGTACAAAATAGTCTCATAAATGGGAGAGTGTGAAAAGATGGGATAAACTGGAATAGGATGGCCAACGAAGTTGGAAGCGTGTCTATTTTCAGAGAATTTAAATTGGGTCTCTTCAAAGCATGAGCGAAGAGGCTATTGCTGAATCAGCCAGCTACATCTTACCCCCGTTAGTCACTTACCGGTCAGTCTGTGGATAAAAAAGAAGTAGAGGTGGGTGATTTTCCCGGGTAAATTACCAGATATACTCAAATTACTTTGGGGTAGATTATTTACCCGCGAAGACTGGACTTTTATTGACAAGCGCTCATTTCTATGTGAAAGCATAATGTGAACACTGTTTTTTTTAATTTATTTTTATTGCTAATAACGATTAGCCTGCCGGCTGTTATCGTAGGCGCTATCTTGTGGCGGTAGAATGCCGCAGCATAATCCTCGGCACCACGGGTAGGATGCTGCCGCGCGCGGTAAGGTAGGAAATCTGGTAGTTTGTTATACCTGTGCGCTCTGTACCTAATCCTATCTGCTCTGCACAGTAGTGTGGTATGCAGTGTGTGCAGTGGACGTCCCCGCCGGCGGAGGCACCGTCTTTCTTTAGTGAATGCTGAACAGTACCCTGACCATGAGTTTACAGTAACAATTCTTACTAGCGACTGCGTAAACGATTTGTATGGAGAATTGTAGTTCTACAAAGTAACTACTTGGGGCGCTATACTATTCTCCATACATATCCTTTACGCTGTCGCATGCGAGTACGCTCACGTTATCTCATGGAAAGGGTACAGACATGTTTGTGAGGTTTTGTGCATTTCACAACGATCTAGACACTGAGCGTGATGAGCTAATACCCGGCTATTTAAGTCCCTACTACCTAGTACTTAATTATACGGCAATTAGTGTCGAGGTGCTAACATGAGGTGAATGTGACATATTTACATACTGTACTTGGCTAAGTCTGCGTAGCAAAGCTCCCATAGAACACAATACCCACAGATTTGCTTGCTCAAGACACTAACTTAATATACTTTTGTAAAAGGAACGTTAGCCGAGCTATTTTAATGAATAAATAACAGACTGCTGTTTTTTTATACATACACAAATGATAGTATATTAATAATTGTCAGTTTTCAATTGCACATATGCGGAGGCTTCCACCAGGCTCATTCCTTTTCTTTTTTAGTCCAAATATAAAGCATAATAACTTTATTATGCTACCCAATTTCTTGCCAAACTCCAAAAATTCAATAACCAAACCGAACTCAAAAACCAATATTTTTTGCGATGTAGCCTGCACGACATTCAAGTATTGAGACAGGTTTTAAAAAAGAATAACACTCTTAGCAGATTAATATTAACGCTTAACAAACAATCTTAAGCAATGTTTACATAAGTTTCTGATTCCTGCGGCCCGTGGAGAGAGATGACATAATCGCAACGTGCATTATTTAATTACAGACATGACGGCCGGCCCCGCACCCTTATTTCCGATGCCATAGTACAAGTACGATAGACAGTACGATACGATATATAGGCAGTAGGTACGATGATCTTCAATTCTGTGGCCCGTGGGGAGATGACTAGAAACGTGCCGTTTTCGAGAACGTTCCCCGAGTTGTATTGGGGAAAGAACGTTCTCGAGAACATTTCCCATACAAATCGAAACGCGGTTTCAACAACGGCACATCTCTAGAGATGACATAACCGCATCGTGCATTATTTAATTACAGACATGACGGCCTGCACCGCACCCTTATTTCCGATGCCATAGTACAAGTATTAGTAGAGGATCCCTTTAAGAACGACCTTCACCGAGATGTTTATTTGATTAAATGTATTTTATATTTAATTTAATATGTCAATGAATATATTGCATATGGGTTGCCTAACAAATTTTAGTCCAGGGTATGTTTAATTAATGATTAAAAAAAATTCTTTTTTTAAACATTTGATTATTAGATAAATTCTATACCAATCGAAAGTATGAAGCCCATAGAATATGCAAACGTTAGGTTGCCTATTCTTTTCCCGTCACAACTATCGGGTAGCCAGGTTTAAACTGGTAAATCTATACTAGCATTTTGCAACGGTCTGATTATTGAATTGAAATTAAATAACATTAAAGATTATTTTATTATGAACACGGTGGTATAGGGTTGCCTGCGAAAAATCAGTCCAGAATTCCGGTTGTCGAATTTTGAAAAGTAAAATATTGCAGCGAGTGAATGTGTGCGACTGAGAGGTCCCAACCAAAACCATCCCATACGATAGAAGAGGACACAGCATAGCAGCTGTTTGAAGTCCGCCCATTTAAAAAAAGAGAGTGCGCATGCTATTTGTGCTTGAAAATGAAAAGGATAGCGATAGACTCGTATACAGCCCGACACAAAAGAGTAGAAAACGGATGAAAAAGGAACTAAAATTTTTCATACAAAATTGTTACCATATTCAAGCACTTTACGTCCAAAATGTGACAGTTGCGAAGGAAGTGGCGCCCTCATTTATTTTCTACTCTTTTGTGTCGCACTATATGCTGTACATTATTTTGGAGTAGTTTATTATTAAAATAGAGAAATAGTTATTTAACTTTTTTTTTAATCAATTAATTAATGAAATAATGAACTTTATTCTGCAAGTAGGCCACAAGGGCACTTTTACATGTCTGAGTCTATCGACATTTCACAAGAGGTGACCACTGTTGAGAAGAAACTCCGAAAGATTAGATACATTACTTTTGTTTTATTCAACTACCTATGTTTCTACTTGAATCACTTAAAATTAATGCCGTTTAAACACTTTTCACCGTTGGTTAAAATTCTCCAACGTTTAAAAGTATGAGAATCTCTGAACACCATGATGACGTAGGCTTGTGTCAGTCACGTGGTTCGCGAGTCTTGGAAGAGAGTACCAGGCGGAGTATATTATTATACCATGCATTTTATTGTATCTATAGCGACAATCTACTCCAAAATAATGCACAGCATATACGAGTCTATCGCTATCCTTTTCATTTTCAAGCACAAATAGCATGCGCACTCTCTTTTTTTAAATGGGCGGACTTCAAACAGCTGCTATGCTGTGTCCTCTTCTATCGTATGGGATGGTTTTGGTTGGGACCTCTCAGTCGCACACATTCACTCGCTGCAATATTTTACTTTTCAAAATTCGACAACCGGAATTCTGGACTGATTTTTCGCAGGCAACCCTATACCACCGTGTTCATAATAAAATAATCTTTAATGTTATTTAATTTCAATTCAATAATCAGACCGTTGCAAAATGCTAGTATAGATTTACCAGTTTAAACCTGGCTACCCGATAGTTGTGACGGGAAAAGAATAGGCAACCTAACGTTTGCATATTCTATGGGCTTCATACTTTCGATTGGTGTAGAATTTATCTAATAATCAAATGTTTAAAAAAATTTTTTTTTTAATCATTAATTAAACATACCCTGGACTAAAATTTGTTAGGCAACCCATATGCAATATATTTATTGACATATTAAATTAAATATAATATACATTTCATCAAATAAACATCTCGGTGAAAATCGTTCTTAAAGGGATCTTAGACTATATAGACAGTACGATACGATGTATAGGCAGTATGATGATCTTCAATTCTGTGGCCCGTGGGGAGATGAGATGACATAACCGCATCATGCATTATTTAATTACAGACGGGACAGCCTGCACCGCACCCTTATTTCCGATGCCATAGTACAAGTATAGACAGTACGATACGATGTATAGGCAGTATGATGATCTTCAATTCTGTGGCCCGTGGGGAGATGAGATGACATAACCGCATCATGCATTATTTAATTACAGACAGGACAGCCTGCACCGCACCCTTATTTCCGATGCCATAGTATAAGTATTATAGACAGAACCTTGGATATCAATTTGTGACATAAGTTGTATATATTTCGATTTCTTGTAATGTTTTTTACGCCATACGATTAAATAAATAATAGACAGTACGATGCATCTTATTTGACGACGCGGTTGGCGCAGTTTGTAGAGCACCTCTGCCTACTGAGCCGGCGGTCCCGGGTTCGAATCCCGGCCAAGGCAAATATTTGTGTGATGAACTTGAATATTTGTGGTTGGGTTGTTCTATGTATTTAAATATATATTTATAAGTATGTATATCGTCGTCTAGTACCCATAACACAAGCCTTCTTCAGCTTAATTTGGGCCCAGATCGATTTGTGTCAAGTTGTCTGATATTTATTATTATTTTCTTTTTTATTTATGTATCAAGTCTGTGGCCCGTGAAGAGATGACTGCTACATGCTTGAATGCGACTAGAAAAAACGCAGCATTTGACATAGAAATAGGGATCCAGAGTTTTAGATATTCTCATATATTTATAACTTTTATCTCCACACAAAAATATCAATTTGAAAATAAATTAACTAAAAGCCAGTTTTTCTCCTTACCTCTTCAAATTGGCCATTCTGATAAAACCACAAGGTGTGTTAGGAAAGCGAATACCTACTCAAACCTCGTTTGTGTAGTTTTCGCAAAGCTAAGTCCGGGTCAAATCCTCTGAATCAGATATTCAGCGCGCGACGTCGCGCGACAACATGCCAAATCTCAGACATTCACCTCAAACACTAAACCACGAACATCAGCGGGACTTAAATAATTGCAAGAGAAAGAATGAGGGAAGATGATATAAAAATGACTTATCCAATACCTGAGACATGAATTGAAATCGACTATGAATTAAAACAATAATATTACTAATTAGCAAAGCAATATTATTTATTAGGTACGCAAAGTAACGCCTGATACAATTAAGTATTTAATTAACTACGTCCTATAGTGAAATACAGTACGATTAAAATCAGTTAACACTTCGGCTTTTCTCGGGTATCATCGCCTAAATCCGGAGACGGAAATGACACGAAATACATTACCGCGATTTCTTTTAGGTAGCATTTAATTTGAGGTATCATAAACGCAATGTATAGCACCTGCCAAGATGACATTACTAACCGGTAGACCTAAGAAATTTATTATGCAGAAGTGACATGAATTTGAACATTCATTATTTATTAAAGCTATACTTGTATACAATATATGTGACTGTGTTTAGTAAAACGTCCTACTTTGTCGATTCTAGTTACGGAGTTACGGGCAGTTTAGTGAAATATGGCAAAACCTACCGAAAATCGGTTTTCAATAAAAACTGATGGAACATACTGTAATGAAGCTATGATTTTAATTTCGACGCATAATTAAACTAGTTAATTAAACATATAGGTACATATAGGTATAGGCACGTATAGGTATAAGCAGGGTTGTAGCCATCGATAATAGACTTTGTTATCCATGATTCCGCTGAATGAAAATGAGTATTGTTTAAAAAAATATAATTTCATAACGACTTAAGATTTATAGTATTTTTTTAAACATCAGACTTTTAAACTCTTTTAAATTAACAATAAAAAAAATACAATCACAAACATATAATTTCCTTTAGGAACTCTTGCTCCTACAATTAGTATTTTTATAATTATAACTTTGACGATCATAATAATTATTATTTCATTTTGAAAAACATTTTAGCTATGTTTTAAAAGCTGATTTTCTACTTGTAGTCAATTTTTAGCGTATGAACCACTAAACTGACAAAGTGGGACACTAAGTTTTAGCACGTTTGACTCGGAAATAAATTCAGTTCAAATTCCGTAAAAAAAGATCAAACAAACGACATAAGTATCAATGACCATTATATTAACAATTACAAACCTTTATCTCATACATAAAATGGGATTTATATACGAAACACATACATTTCACTGAGCAAGCACTAGAGTTTAGTAAATCGACAAAGTGGGACGCTCCCTATAGAAAATCACTAAACTTTATTTGTATAAAAAAGTACTCAATATTTGATATTTACTTACTTTTTATGCTTAATAAGTGTGTTTTTAAATTAATCGTATGTTATATATTACAACACACATGTCATTTGTATTTTTTTTATGCTATATTTTTCAGTTCATTTTTTATTAACTTTTTGATATAATGACTAACTAAAGGGATCCATAGAATTATTTCTATAAATTTTAGCATGAAAATACATTTATAAATACAACTTTAAATATAAATCTGCGTGTCGTGTTATCAATATAGAAAAAAAAAACCATATTCACATTGAGATATTTTCGTTCTGTTTTTATATTCAAGCCTCCGTATCATTCAAACTATTAAGGTTACATAATATATGATTTAGACTAATTTGAAATTCTTATGGTATGACAATTAATTTGATACCAACCACTCCATAACTTCAAAGTACAAGTGTGTTTTTAGCCGTCCCAAACTTTAACCAACGTTTTCTCAGTTGTCGCTTTTTCACGTTTGCAACTTTGAAGAATTAAAAAAAAACTTAAACTCCTAGAGACATAATTCTTTCACCAAAAGATAGCTTATGTTCTGTAGTATTAGGAACTACTCATAACTCCATATCGATGGGACCTTTTCCCTAAATAAAACTGTCACATATGAAAAAATACATATATATGCGTCAATATTTTATTCTCAGTACGATATTACGTCGGATTAATAATTGATAATAATCACCAAATTGAAAATTTTAATAACCGATTTCAACCGATTTTTGTTGATATTTCATAAACTGCTTGACCGATTTTGATAAAATTTACATGGGACCATCTCGGAAGTATACCCTATCAATAACAAAAAGAATTTTGTAAATCGGTCATATATGTAAATTGATAACTCTATGTGAGAGATGAGGGATTCACGACAGTTACCGAGGTTGGCCGAAGTGTTAACTGATTTTAATCGTACTGTACATAGATGTCAAATAATGCCCACCTATTTATATATAGATGTCGCGTGTCGTGGCAAGGTGTGGCGCTGAGGTTTATAGATACCCTAAACTGTTAATGGAGAAATCTGTGTATTTTTTAAGCAGTCAATAAGCCCTACTCGTATACTAAACAAAAAAGATGAGGTAAAAAAAATACTCCGGTAGTCAGTTAACAAATAATTATTTTTCTTAAGAAGAGCAATCCCATATGATGACTCGCCAGTTATCACACTCCTGTTATTTACGACGAACTAGGTAAATTTCATAACACAAATAATTACAACAATATAACCGCATATGAAATTATTTGTTAGTCCCTTTTGTTTGTGCGTAATGCAAATGCACAAACTTTTCGAGGAAGCACGCGCTTCCATTGCACAGAAAACGACATATTTATTTACGCAGTTTCCCCTCGCGTGCGCGTGCGCCTGCGCCGCCATAGCACGCGGAACGAACGACCGATATGCCCAGACTCCTTGTTTTTGCGCCATGACGGATTGACGGAACTCTTTGGCTAAACGCCTATTCACTCTCAACTGACTCGACTCGAAGAGATCTAAGTGATAATTTTTATGAAAAAGGTTCGCCAGAATCTTTTCTCGCCGGAGTCCCTCGTTCCAAATTTTTTTCATGTTTCATGTCCCATCTACTCAGTACAGTCACGTACAGTAGTTTACTACCTTGTCTCTCCCAATAGCTTAGCGTGTGCCGGCGCCGCCAGCATGCGGAACCAACGACTTAGGCTCCTTGTTTTTGCACGTGACGGAACTCTTGGCTAGATTTGATGGATTGCTTCGATTTTATCAGAGGTTTAAAGCTAGTTTCATAAATTAAATATTATTTATTTAGGTCAGTTTAGTTGTAAGCAACCTTTTTTACGTTGATTTACCGGTCACTTCAATGGCGAGATTGTTTTGCTACAAAGCAATAAGTCATCATTTCGATCTACGCCTAGTATTGAATCACTGGTATAGCTAATTGCAAGGTTACCTATTGGTTTGGTGGCCTACTGCTATGGGGTCCTTGAAACAGATTTAGAAACCAGCTTCTTTCAGCGCTGAGTCACCAATTACATGACAAAATGGTGCACAATCCAATGACGCTTAGTAATAAAGCATAAAGAAACATCCTAACTGCCCGGCAAGCACTATGCTAGCCGAAACCTATTCAACTCGCAAAACTTAAATTGTGCATGAAGGTTCACTTCCGACTCAAGCTTAGGAGGTTTCCCTTCCATGGGCAAAAGCCAGAACTTGAATATTTTTTGTATAAGTACTCGTAATGTAAGGAAACGCTGATCGGGTTGGCATGTCGTCTGTCCGCTTTCCGTTTCGCCGCAGCGAGAGTGGCTCGACCGCCCGACCCGACCCGCGGACACGAACTCGTCTGCTCTTACGTCACGAGAGTAACGTTACATCTGGACTATCTGGAGCGGCTCATTTGACTGATTGCCACTGAGTTACTGTTTATCACATGTAAGGCAGTAAACTATGGTCGATCGAACAAGGACCAGCGTATGATAAAAGCGAGATATTATCGCGAGATAAAAGCAACCACGCTTTTATCGCAATAAATAAGTGACAAAGCATCCGTCGCGTTCTGACAAAATGCGAGTGTGTCACTTATTTATCTCACGTGATAAACGAAACCATCATAGGCCCGCTGTATTGTAAAATTTTTACTACGTTGTACGATTAAAATGTCGTAAAATTGTATGAGAGCTCATTTCTCATTGTAATGGTGTATCAAATAAACAATTTAAAGTCATGGAAATTGGACAAATAGATCCGATCATATTGGGAAGGCGATTTTAGAAAAAACTTCTAGGATGCTAAAGAATAAAACCTTATTCTCGGAATATAGTAAACGGGTCATTGTCAATTCAAAAAACAAAATTCGTCCCTCCGGTGGTCAAAAGTTAAGAGCTTGTATGGTTATCTTGCTATTACATCGGATTATAGAAGAGGGAACGTTCTTTATTCTCACAGGCATTTTATCCCACCGGAAAGACTCGAACCTAAATTTGACGATGACCCAAACATAGAAATGGTGATGGTTTTATTCAGTGGGTACTACCAATATCACAATAAGATGTATCTAATAAGCTTATTTTTTGTTACAGGTAAGTTCAGAAGTTATCCAATTGATGAACCTTGCAACCATTTCCCGTTTACTAGTATTCGTAAGTTTTTGCATTTAATTATTACGTTTTTTTTTTAATCTGGGGGCACAGTAGTGCCCCCGCCAAGACGAGCAAAAAAGAAGCGGGGCACTACCTACCTTTTCTCGAACCGTTTCGTCTTTAGTACCGTAAATAAGTCTAATGGACTGTCCGGCCTATGTATATGGTAAGGAATTAAGTTTATATATATTATAATGAAGACATAAACTTAATTTATTGATACCGGGGCCAGACGGTCCGTGGGACTTATTTGCGTTACTCTATGAAACGGCCAAGCCATACTTTTGAAGCCAAGGTGTAGGATTAGTAAACTCAGGGCTTAGGGGCTTGGCTTTTCCAGGGATCTGATAACTTTTTTACAGCGAAAGCGTTATGAGCATGTGAGTCTTGGCCGCCAATTTTACATGAATTTTTTTGGTGGGATTTATTTATCATAAAGATACTTAGGTGATATGTAAAACAATTATATTCCGCCAAACTGAGGACATTTTTAATATGTAGTATAATTATTAATTACTGTACAGTCGAGTTCATTTACATCTACACACTTACGAGAACAAAAATATCTGAACACGACCCTATTGTTAGGAACACAAAATCGAGTTCAGATATTTTTGTTCTCGTAAGTGTGTAGATAGATGTAAATGAACTCGACTGTACAGTGACTCAGTGAGCTATACACCTTTCGAGTCTATTTACATATTTTTTTCGGCCGCATATCTGGGGCAGAAATTTATAGAAAAAAAATCCAAGAACTTACTAAAAAACATAAGAGGATTATTATCAAATCTGCTTACAAAATTTTTGGTGATCGATTAAGAAATGCGATCTCTATAGGAGAGCACCCGGAAATCCAGACAACTGGGCAATTTTAGGACTACTGGACATCTGGACACATGATACATAAAGCATTTTTGCCCAAGCTGAAACGGAGATACTTAACTTGCTCAGTCAATAAGCAATAACATAATCACTTTGGGAATTAAATAAATTTAAAATTAAATGCTATGTTCATTTACTAGTCACACGATAAAAAGTAAACAGCCGTAGCATGACGTGCAGAAGTCAACAAATACTATAGAACGAATACAATCTCAGTGTATGTCAAGCACATGTTTAAATTGTTTAAGTGCGATACTTACTACACACAGATGTACCATCATACCGCTATAAACGGAAAAAAACAGACAAGTACTGGTAGCCAGAGGTCTTATCCCCTCAGCTGTGGGAAGCCCCATCGGGACCGCATAGCAAGGCTTTGCATTTTTTTACAGATATTTTTATCTCATTAAAAATGAGGCCTTAACTCGCGAGTACGTGGCCCCGAAGAGGCTTTTCACAGCTGAGGGCATACGTAAGATTTAAGAGGATCTATACTGATTTTTACATAGCTAATGAAATACAATTGATAAAAAGGTATACAAATCCATTAAAGCTCGGTCCTGCATTTACTTTATTAATCAAATTGGAAAGGATGAAATACAATTGATAAAAAGGTATAGAAATCCATTAAAGCTCGGTCCTGCATTTACTTTATTAATCAAATTGGAAAGGATTTTAGGCCCTTAAATATATGATTGCGCCATTGCGCCAGTCTTTCGCGCTGAACATATAGTTATAGTTATTTATAAGATACCAATATTTACATACTGATATTCTAGCTAGGTGCCTAATGACAAGAATGGCAGAAAGGTGATCACGACACAATTTCCCTCTAAGGCCCTAGTTGTGTACCTAATTGCCTAGCTCTTATTCAATCACAAACGGTGTTGCTATGAATTGCAATTTGTTTATGCTGTTATAAAAAGCATTCGCAGTGCAACACTGCACCATGCACCGCTTTCGTCAGACCATGCCGCAACGAACCGCAGGATTATGCCACTTCCATAATTAAATAATTAGACGAATGTCGAGAAATTTTATAAATTATAACATCCATGTTTCGAAATTTAATTAGAAGAGATATAATTATACGAAGAACCAACAAAAATTTAAATATGCTCAGACTTTTGTAAAAGTGTTTGCGAGATAAACGCAGAGATTTTTCGACTTGTTAAAATGTCGTCCCTAAGTAATACTGAACGCTGGGTGAAATACAAGTTTATGAAAAGGCTGATGAAGCATTTTCTTGACATTATTTAAAATACTGTTTGTGGTCATCTTGATCAGGACATTACTTTAGAAGGCGCAATGAAACCATTATACGGTATTGCAGTCATTTGCTGATAACACGACACTCAAGTACCTTTGTACTATTTTTGGTATGAAATCAAATAAATCTCGTCTGTTGACAGCCAAAACTCAAGTAACAAATACCTACTTAAATCAAAGCTCGTATTTCAGTGTCAATCTACTTACTAGATACGAGGTTTTGAAGAGCAGTGACAGAAATTTTAGTGAGTTTTTGTTGTCACCAGGCGATATGTCACTGATGATCAAGTTTTAAGGCTGCCTGTCCAACTCCAACTGCAACCAATCAGGTTGCGTCTTTGTGAAGTTTAAAAGAAGAGCATTTATATCTAAGAGATGTGATTGGTCCATATTAGTACCTACACATTTCCGCTCCGCTTCGCTTCTGTGAACAGGCCTAAGAAGGGCCACCAGCGTAGCGAGTGCAATCTTGAATGATGTGCTGAATCGCTAGAATGATTACCTCCGCAGGAATTACCTTAAGACGAAATACCACTGCCCATCCTTCCTTGCCGTCCGTTTATGTTAAGTTTGCACCTGGCAACTATGGCGTCGTAAACAAAAGACACAGACAACTTAACCCTATAGACCCCGCTTCATAAAACTTTCTCTAGTATCTCATGTTGCCAAATTGGCGGGGTGAGGAGGGCAACAAGTGCACTGTGATTGGCTAGTTCAAGGTCAGCGAGCAATCACGCATGCGGTGCAAGATGCGCGCCATTTTTGATAGTGATGGGACACACTCGAAAAAGAAACTGCAGAATGTAAGTAGATATTTTTTAATTGAATTCAATAATAATACGAGAATGGTTTAAAATGCGTTTCAATTAAAAATATTAAATGTAAATCTACTCATATTATTAGAAAAAACAATAAATATGAAACCAGACATTATTGCTTTAACGGAGATGTGGCTTGGACCACTTGAGTTTCAATCTATAAATCGAAATGGATACTGTATCGCAGCTGAAAGTTCCCGCCATATAACTAAGGGTGGTGGTACACTTTTCTTTATTAAAAGATTGAAATCTGATTCAACATTGCACACTCTCGATGCAGATGTATGTTGATAATATCGAAAAAGAATGAGAAATGTGTGGTTTAAGCGTAAATATAGGTCAATTAAAACTCCATGTAATTGTTCTTTACTGATGTCCTCAGTCAAGTGTAAAATCATTGCTCCATACTATCACGAAAATTTAATTTTAGATTTAAGCAACATTAAAAACACGAACGTCGTAATATTATGTGGCGACTTTAATAGGGTCAATTTCAACAAGACGCATTTTTTGTATCATTTCGGTGTGATTCTTTATTTTTGATTATTTTTAAGTTTTTTAAATGTGAAGAGATACTTTAGAATATATTATTAAACATATGTAAAAGGGACCCTGAAATCTGAAATAGTTTTCGAGATATTCGAGATCGAATTTGAAACACACAACGGAATGATAAATGTACACCAGGATGATAAAATAAGTGCACCGCAATGAAATTTCATACGCCGGAATGAAAGAAAAGTGGCATATTATGAAAGTAATTTTACTTTTTATATTCGTAATATATATTATATTGGCATTACATAATAATATAAACATATATCTTAGTATGGCATTAAAAACAAAATAAAAAAATATTATTATTTCAACAATATTTATGAAAAGTGAAGCTACTTTTGATGTCATTCCGGTGCTTTCCTCATTTTGGTGGGGTTTAAAGTCATTTTACTACACCGGAAACACCGGAATGAGAATGGTGGAATGAGAAACACGACATATTTTTATTTCTTAAAAAAAAAGTAAGCCCTATATTCTTAAACTAATTCAACTCTTGTAATGGCGAGTGTACTTTACCTGATATATTTAAATTTCCAACCACGCAGTTAAAAAATAAAGAAACTATAACAAACTCCGGAATGACATTTTTTTTGTCCCCTGTCCACCGCGATGAAATATTCACGTTTATACGAGCCAAAGTATTGCCACTATACACAACCGGCCTCGTCGAGCGCCGCAGCTTAACTAATTCTTTGAAGTGCGCGGGAGACGGGGGGCGTACTTGATCAAATTTGGGAAATAAATCGGTTCGAAACATTGTCGGCGGTAATGAGAAGTTTTCTCGGGACAAACGTATATGCACTTATTCAAGGGTATACAAAGGAGATATATAACGGGTAATGTGCTTTTTTCGTTACCTAGTTATATGGTAATAAAATAATGGTAACAGATTTTCTTTGTCATGCATAGTATTTGACTTACCCGGCATTTTACAAACAAAACCGGCTTGGGGACAACCCACCTTGATGAGAAATTTGGTCTAAATATATATTTTTTAATTATTATGTATATCAATATTTAAATTTTAGCTGTTGCCCGAGGTAGACAATAGCGGGCTGTATCCGAAAAAAAATGGTACTTTATTATTCAACCTTTCTGCACCTGCGTTTTCAGTCTTGCCATCAAAAAATACTGCTTGGGAAATTGACCCAATTTATTGATTTTTCAGACCAAAAGGTGTCGATACTAAGGAATTGTTACAAATATTTCGTGAAGCATTAAAATGAAGCCAACAACGGACTACAACAAAAACAGCTTCAACAATAGATAACTTTGTTACTGATAGCCAGGACATTTCAAAGGCTTTGGTAGACCTAACTCATTTTCTTACCATGATGCCCAGATAATATACTTAAATAACAATACAGCTATAAATAACTTCAACGCCGTACAAAATGCTCATAAATGGAGAAGGTTCACAAAAAATTTAAATATATGCTTTACAAATGCACTCGAATTGCTATAGATTGCTGGGATATTCTTAATAGTTTGAACATCAAAGTACAGCTTTAGACTTTTTATGACATTTTAAATAAACTGCCTAATGGGTATTGTATATGGGGGATTCATCGGCAGATTAATGAAGTTTTCATCAAAATCCGTTCAGCCTTTTTCACGTGATGCGCGGTCAAATAAACAGACAAACAGATAAACAAACAAACGGATAAATAGATAAACAGATAAAAAATCTAAAAACTATTGGAACGTGTCCTGTTATGGATTCTAAGTAGGTATCCCCCGCCAACTTTCTTTCGAATATCTTCCATGTACAGACTTTCGAGCCACTTCAGCTTTATTTTATGTATAGATGTATCGTATTTATCCAGGATATTAAGTAGTCCTTCTCCAAGATATCAACAACTATCTGTTTTCTAAAATTCATCGAAATTCAGCAGTTTAGACATTTGTGGTTTCATAATTGTACATTTATTTACTTAACATAGGTACATTTCGATTATTCAATAATAAAAAAAGTTTATCTTCTATAAAAAGTTCAATATTGTTTAACGGGTATCGGTTACGTACCTACGTAAGTAATTAATCAGTCACATCACTACTAAAAACACCGCAAAGGTTATAAAAAGACGGAATTACAAAATTAGCAAGCGAAAGTAAGAGACAGTTGACAGAAGACATCAACGCGTCGCTAGGTTACCAACCTACATTTATAACTTATTACATTCTTTGTAAAATAGTAAAATATAGCTTATTTGTGAAATGAAATCCCATAGTTTTGAAGACTAGATGTTTTGCTGCATTTTCCATACAATAAGGCATATTTTGAACACTTTATAAGCCAAGTAAGCAGTGAAATATTGCATGTTACTTCGCCAACAGTCGACCGCGAACTAAGAGAGCGTTTGGGGGCGTGGTGAGCGCTTCTTGTTTTGTGAGCTTAAGCTTGGCTCACCCGGGCGCCCTTATAAGCGGGGTCTATAGGTTAAGTGGTCTGTGACAAAAGAGGTTCAAAGTTTACGTAACCAGGTTGAAGAAATCGAGGTTTCGTTCTCGTCTGTTTCCTTCTCCAAAACATAACCAATTGTAATTTCGAAAATTGAATGAGAAGGACACTAAGTTGCCAAAATTTCCTTACGATCGGTTAAGTTTTGGAGGAGGAAACAGTCGAGAACGAAAACTCGATTTGTATGGAAAAATTAGTAGTAATATATCCTCTTAAGCCCTGCGTGTCCCCTGGCCTGGGTGGCGCTATTAAAGTGAGATCAACACTGGTTGGGACAGGTACTGCGGTGGGATCCGCATGCCATGGTTGTCGCGCTCATTTGTTTCTGCAATTGTGATTAATAATCTTATAGAATATAGATAGCATCCATAACCCAGGAACTAATATTCGAATTCATCTCACAAATGTTTGGCCTTGCCGAGATACAAACTCAGGACCGCCGGCTCAGCAGGCAGCTATGCTACCGAATTCTACTGTTCAGACGCTTCTCTCTGTAGCCATGTGTTACAGAGGTAATAACGATAAGGGGCACTTGTGAAATTAGTAAATTTCACACGGAATATGTTGCGTGAAACTAGTAAGAAATGTAAGTTACCGATACTTCCCACAATAGTTGGGCAACTGCAACGCGACACGTCGCAACACGAGAAAGGCGCAATACGATCCGATACGGCAACAACTTAGAACGCGTGACGCTGCCTACATTGTCGTTGAAACGTAATTCAGTAGGGCACATACATTAGAAATATAGACGAAACTGTTATTAAACTTAAATGTTTCCTTTATTAAGCAACGTATGAATCGCAATACGATCCGATACGGCAACAACTTCACAACGCCTGACGATGCCCACTTCGTCGTATGTAAGTATTTAAAACTTAAAATACGACTAAGGCACATAACTTTAAAACAGGATAAACGGTTATTAAACTTATACCTTATATCTTATATCTTGCCACAGAGATCAATCCTGCGCAGACGCCATACAACTTCCACCACCAACTCTGTCCACCTATGCCGCCGTAAGCTGCGCTTCCCTATGCGTAATCGCGAAGGTAACACGGCATTGTTTATTTGTATCCAATGTTTCAGCGCAGGTTCGTGCTAAGTTCTATAGGATAAACTGAAAATTGAAAACACTTATCCAATAGTCCAATAGACCACTTGAAGAAAAAGAATATCAATAGCTCCGAAACCTAAATAGACGCGATCACAGTCTTGCTGTGTATGAAACAAAAGCCATCAACGAGAAGTAATTTTAACAGTTGAATTTAAAATGAATCTAAACATTGGGTGTTAGGTGTTTGTCCAAGTATAGTTGCCGGCAAACTTTTAGAACAAAAATGGCGGATCTGCGCATGTACATTTGTACGTAAATCGGCTACTGCGCAGTCAAGGTTATGCTCAAAAAGTTTGCCGGCACAGCTGTAGCACACATGCTGTACCTATAAGAGCTTATACAGCCCTAACACAGCTGAAATAAGTCCTATAAGCTTATGGAGCCTGTTTGCTACGTGGGTGGGTATAGGTATACGTGTTATTACTCATCCCATTACTTATTATTTAAATTATTTAGATGTAGCTGTAGGGTAGGGTTGACAGAAAATATATCTACTATACCATCTAGATATAGCCTGAGATCAGAACCAAATAAGTCGCGTTAGTGGGTTCAATTGACGTTTAATAAATAATAACGTTAAATTGAATCTTACAGTAACACCAAATCTTGGTCAATACAATACCGTTACAGCCATAGAAACATCAATACCTATGACGATTCGGAACACACAATCATCGTGACAGGGAAACGTATAATCACGTCAAGCAGCACCGGTAAATGGAAATAAAAGTCACGATTATTCAATAGAGATGTGCAATTAGGTTGGTATTTGTTGGATTATTTTTGTATGACGGCGAATCTGTATGACTTGGTATTCTTAGCAAGTCGATGAAATTTTGATTGCACGGTACAGGCGTATTCTTCATCATCATCAGCCTATTTCAGTCCACTGCTGGATACACTTACACTTCTCTTCATGTAATCCGAGTGAGCACAATCAGGTGCCAATTTAAAAAAAAATACAGCCGACATAGCATATAGCTCGTCATCAGTTATATTATATTCAAACAAAGTTTATTTTATTATTCTTCTTTGGAACTACGAGCTAACTTAATAATTTATATTTTATATGATTTTATAGTAAGTTATTATCAATTACCATAAACACATTCATAATCATAACCTTCGTTGTCTAATATCAGGCATCCCCGTATAAATAGCTCACTTACTGTTAAGACACGAAAGCATGACAAATGGGCACATTCAAATAATTAGAATATTAGTTCGGATTACGATTACTGTAAATACACATACTGTAATCATGTATGATTATCGCGTAAGCCGGTCGAACTTTAGCCGCTTGCGCAACTCGCGGCGCACCTGTGCCGACACGGCCATACTTACAAATTGTATGTCCATTCTCCGCTGGTTGAGTTTGCACTCCATTTGTATGCAGCGTAGTAGATACGAAGTGCAAAATGGAGTTGGATAATATTATCGAACTTGGTTTTTAATGCGTTTTTGAATTGAGAGAAAGATCGCCCTCGAATCGTGATCATCTCTGCAGATTTTCATTAAACCACGTATATAATATACCTAATCATTATAAAAACGGCTTAAAAACTTTCAATCCGGAGGTCGCGGGTTCGAACCCGGCCCGTACCAATGAGTTTTGGAAACTTATGTACGGAATGTCTTTTGATATTTACCACTCGCTTTTCGGTGAAGGAAAACATCGTGAGGAAACCACCTAAGTCCAATAAGGCCTAGTTTCCCCTCTGGGTTGGAAGGTCAGATGGCAGTCGCTTGCGTAAAAACTAGTGCCTACGCCACATCTTGGGATTTAGGTAGCCGACCCCGATTGAGAATTCATTCTCTAAAAAGATATGGGACAAAGGCTAGGAGGATGATGAGGATGATGATTATAAAAACGGCTTAAACTGACGTAAACATTGTCAGGAACGGCCCGACATGTTTCAAACTCATATTATGGAGCTCTTCATCAGGGGTAGCTATCCGTGCTGCTACGCGACTGGTGGCCCACGCCCACTGAGCCGAAAGCAAACCACCAATTCGCACTTTTTAAGTTTTTTCCCTAAAATAAACAATAAAAGAGTTTGATTTCTTGATTTCTTTTCTTTGTTAGATTTGTTGTGTAAATGTATTTTTCACCTCACTCGCTCGGAAAACCTCCGTTTATAGGGCGAAATCTGCGTGCAAAAGTCTATTTTATCCGCTAGCGTGCAAAAGTCATTTGAATTTCGAACACGACGATTTTGATTCTCTGTGGTGCATGTAACTTTTTTATATTTAAGACTCCCTCAACGCGTGACTGATTTCATCATTCGATAAATCTTCGAATAACCAATCAACGCACGCTAATAAAGGGCGATCTGGTCGGGCCGGCTGAAATCATATGCACGTTTGAATACTTCTTTAAAAAAAATACACCTACAATATCACGTCCAGAAACCTGGTTAGTGGTGACAGATTTTTAAGTTTATATTTTTTCTACACTTTATTTTATGTTGAATATGTTTATATATATTAATATAGTTAGTATTTCAGTTTCATTTACATATTTTGACTAGTAAATATATTAAATACAACACAATTTTTTATATTTATTTGTTATAAAAGTTGGAACATGAGAGTGCAATTTCCGAACGCACCCGAGAAAAAAATAATAATTAAAAAGTTGGAAGTTTGCACAATTCACGTAAACAACGTAAATTTGTTCTGTGCAAAATACATACTGTTGTCTTCCTTTATAGAAGTATCGAAAACAAGAAAGTTAAGACCAATTTGGAGTATTTATTCAATGCTAAAAGCCTGCATTAAAACGAAAAAAGGATTTGTTATAAATATTTGGAGACGATAAGTAATTTACCGAAACTATTGGCATTTTTAAAGAAGATAAAGCCGAAATAATCTTGTTCGGATCCCATCGTCTAATAACTTCCAAAGCAAGTCTTATGGAAAATACTTCCGTGTGGCCAACTAATCCTTCCTAGAATGCCATTCTCCCACATTCACAACGAATGTTTCAAGTAGTTTCAAATACAAATATAAACAGTGCTTAAAAAAAATCAACGATAAAATATACACGACGATAGTACAAAATAGTACAAATTACGGCCATATTACTTTTAATTTTTAATATGTGTGCTTCTCTCGTATTTATTTGGTTTGGATTTGAGTGTGTTATGTTTTAAATTTGATGTGTTAAATAGAAGGGAAAATTAAAATTGATTATTTTTATGTTTGAATTGTTTTTCTTGAATCTTGCATTTTCCTCGCTGTAGTGAGGTGAAAAGTTGTGTGTTCCGCATGGCTGCAAAATTATTTAGCTTCTCGTGTCTTGAAAGCCTCGCTACGCTCAGGAATCTATCTTTGAACCATTCGCTTCGCTCATGGTTCAATCTTAGATTCCTTCGCTCGCTCAGCTTTCAATTTCAACACTCGCGCCAAATAACAACTTTGCAGCCTTGCATAACAAATAACTATTGGTCTGCAATAAGGCGTATTTGTATTGTAACACAGTCTCTGAGACAAGGCATATGTTTAATTTTTAATTCACTTGAACTGTACTAGGCTGTTTAGCTCTCACTACGAGTGAGTCGGACTTTCTGCGTTTGTATAACCCGCTAATGGGATCATCTCCGCACCACAGAAGTGATAGGAGATATATGTATATGCAAATAGAATGTAAAGGAGGAAGGAGCAACGATGAGTCAGTTACGAATGTATGGTCTTTGAATTGTCCTTTAACCTTTCTCAAGAAGCATCGAAAGCTAGGTCACCGTCAGCAATCGAGATGCCAGTAATTTATGACTTACGACTCACCGGTTCATGCATATACTACGTATTAATTATACATCTCGATTGGCCAACCTCGGGGTAATAAGTAATGAGCGACGTGACCGTGGCATTAGGTGGATCTTCACGGGAATTAGTTTTTTAATCATAACTCATTAGTTTTACCCCGCGTGTCAATCATGTTTTGAGGAGTGAATTATATATACCTACTCGTATGTATACTTGTTTATTTTTAGATATATTCCGGGAACCGTGTATTTTACGAATCCTTGCTTAGTCCCTTTCTCACCCAGGGCATACTATATCTTTTCGTCAAACATCCCATTGATCCCCAAGAGACCGCCCGCCCAAAATGCGGTTGGCCATCATCATCGGCCTTGCCTTTTACATCTTTATCGAATGATTTTATGCAGCGTTTTTGTGGCAGTGGTTGAAATGACTATAGAGTCCATTGAACACACCTACATTACAAACTAGCGAAGAAAAAACATCATTGTTTGCTTGCATCTAAAAAGTATACGCTGGATCGCACTCGAAATCTCGCACGAGCCGGGGCGAATCGCCAGCTTCGATCATCTCAGGAACATTGTTATGGTAAATTGTATTTTGAATAGATAATAGTGATTAGCACTTGAATGGTCGAGGCGAAGGGCCTTTCCTTTCACCGCGGCATTCTAGACCGAGACACGTAAGGCTGTGGCCTGAAAATGCGAGCGTCCCCATCGATTATTGCGTTTCAGAAGTATCGGCAATGGCGATACATTTACCGAACTTACAACTAATGGAAAGAGAGCGGTTACCGCGGGTCTTTCCTATGCCTTTAATCCTTATGCATATTTAAATCAAATTTTGTTATTTTGCATAAATATACTGAGTACGTATATTGGGTTCTTGCCTCATTAACTCTTATTTGTATGCACTTTAAGAAAATAAGAACTGGAGCGATTTCCATGAAATTGTGTTCGGATAAAACACAGATACTTCATTTAGAATACGTTTTATCCTAAAATGACGCAAACAGGCTGTGTCTTATTGTCGCATAACATACGGCAATGGAATCACGGGCACGACTAGATTTTAAGACAAGCATAACAGTGACGCTGACTTGCTGGCTCCAACCTAACTTCGCCATATACGGACTAGGGCCACATATCGGCAATTACGTGTTGCAACCGGTGTGGCAGCGTAGTTTAGTTAGCTAGATTGCACGCTGTTTCAATTACTACGGCCTAATATTTGGCCATTAATTTTAACTTCACTTAAGACCTAAATATGCAAGCGGTGTTTGATTGCACTTATTACGCGCGCTGTATGATTTTTCTATTAAAAACGTTGTTTTAAATCCATCGTTTATCCATAGTACAGTTTATATTCAGTAATTTGAGCGTTTACAATTTGTATAGAAAGGGCCAACGTTCATCAATGTCCTTGTGCACTGCAACATAATTGTATTAACAGATGAGGCTGTACGGCTGGCGATGCCGCGTATGGGCGCGGGGATGGGATGATAATTAGAGATGAGCCTTTTGCGAAAATTTCCGGAAATGTTCTACAATTTGTATGGGAAATCGGGAAAAAATCCGGAAATTTACGGAAACGGCACATCTCTACGACCATACAAAACCTGCGTCGCATTGTTAAGATATTTCCTGAAATAATGATTCCTGTGGAGAGAGATCTTTCAACCAGTTGCTTCAACATGCCTTAGGGTGACATTTGGTTTACGTTAGCAGACGTTAAAGATTCAATGGCTCTGACATCTGGTTCGGTGGTCCAGTTGGTAGGACGCCCGTGTTGGCCCGGAAAGCCGTTGGAAACGCAGGATAGAATCCTGTCTGAACCATTAAATTTTTCAATTTTTCGCTTCTTTGTAAACATTTTGTTTACGTTAGCAGACGTTTCTGCTTTAATAAAAATAACAGACACCCTACACTGAAAATCAGACTACACTTGTATGTCTCGAGTTAAAATTGAAATTTTCTTTCAACACTTTACATACAACTCTAGCGCGTTGCATTTATAGAAGCGTTACTAACAAATCAGATCAGTAATTACACTCATAGTACAAATTGCATCAATTCAAACAGTTGCATTACCAAACTAGTAATCATTCGTTATTACAGATTAAACGAGCTGTAAATGAAAACAAATAATAGCGCACCAATAAGTGACAATAAAAGTGGAGGAAATAGTTTGTTTTAATGAGGTATTTGTGAGCGGCGTGGGCGCAGGCGATTCCATTATCTCACGCGATTGTAGCGTGAGCAAAACAGTGGTTTTTATTCAACTTAAGTAACAAAGTAAAAAATTATATATACACGGTGCTCGCGAGGAATCCAAATGATTTCACCAGCGCTATCCTGAGTATGCGTAGAAAATAAAATGTCGTATAAAGTAAGCCGAAATCGGCTTAGTTTTCGAGATATTAGCATTTTTTGTTTTAAAACATCTCCAGTGTAAATCATCTTTATCATTGCGATGTTGCGAGACCGTCACATTATCTGACGAACGTTGACTATTGAAAACCGTTCCTGTCACGATCATTGTTTATGTGTCAATCATAACAAATTTCCTTCAAAAATCCCGTTAAGAAATTAATTATGTAGAATCTTAGCTTAAATACACCTCGAACGATAGTCTTCGTACAACAGATTTGCACAGTATGAAGCCGGTTTTGATATTCCTTTTGATGGTGGAAAAACGATGGCTTAAGTTGTGAGAACTGCGTTATCTAGTTAAAACCTTGAAAACTAAATGGTTCGTGATAATAAACGTCTTGTTTTTTTACTGGTCATATGTAATATTTATTTAATACTTTGTTATTACCTAATTTATTTGATTAAAGTTTACAATAAACATCATGGTACTAATTCCCTAAATAAACAAACACAATCATTAATCAAATTATTTATTTATTACACTACAAGCAGTATGATTATTCTCAACAATTGCTGTATGCTTCTCACTGTATCAGCTACGTGCAGTTCATTGGAATCCACGGCTGCTGAACTAGAATCCGCAAAATCTTTTTCAGTTTTTACACCACCCTTGTGATAAAATATCACCGTGGAGTACTCAAAAACAGTTTTTTTTCAGTTGTTATAAAGGTTGACTGCGTGAGCTAGACACCGCAATTTATTCGATGGCTAATGTAATTATTATTTGTAATAATGAGATTACATACGTAACACCGTTAAAATCAATCACAACAATGACTTGTCATATGACTGGAGTCATTGTCAAAAGTAGTTATAATAGAAACGAGTAAAGGGTATTTCTTAGTGGCCAGTCATCATAATCCATGGAGTTTAATAGCAAAGTTATTAAAAGAGATTGTAGAGCAGCCATTAGATAAATCAGAAGATTCATGAGTAAGGAGTTTAGATCGCATATTTAAGTAAAGCCTGTTTTGAAAAAAACATTGCCCAACAAGAAAACTTCTTTATGACATTGAATCCCCTTTTAATGAAAAGAGATAACAATAACAAACGTTGCCAGCTCGTTCTAAAGCATTGTTTTACTGGTGAAGTAAAGATAATTTATTTATTATGTATGAAAATATAAAAAAAGTTAAAAATCATATTTCGACATAGGTTCATATAACATTTTTTACTCCATACGACCTCAGGAATCCGCTGTTAAAAGCATTTGGATTCCTTACGAGAACCCTGTATAAGTAAGTATTTCGATTTTGACTAGAATATTCTTTACGTAGATTTAATGTCCTCTTTCATTCATTTCACATTAGAGTGATAGTATCTCGTCTAATAAATATTTTCAGTTGTTGTCATTTCAATTACGATATACACGGTAATTTTTTTTTAATGTTGAGGACTTCTTCACTCCATGTTTTTGCCGTTAATGACTCAACTGTAAAGTTCCCCTCGATAAATAAGTTTAGTGAAAGGTTTTTTTTAAAGTTGAAATCATTTATTGTAATATTGTGAGTTATAAAAGGTCTTACGTCAAATAAGGCTACGTACGCACTTAGCGGCTGGGTACATCACAACCAACCGCAACGCGGCGTACAGTTTTATGTCAGAAGACAAGTTTCGTACGTTTTTAGATATTAGAATTGCCACATTATCAATTATTGAACTTATTTAAATAAACATTGCACTACACACGTCAAGAGTACATTTTACTAAATATTGAAATAAAAGTAACAATAATAATAAACATAAGTTTATTTAATAAGTACTTATTTTTGCATTCATGTAATCAGTCAGAAATGGTTGTTGTTGCTGACGCTCCCGTGGCAGTTTGTGCAATTCGTTTGGAAACAGCAGAGAAAGGTCGCCGATTAGCTGGTCACACGCTGCACGCTTGGACTAGGTACACTAATTCTACATCGTTCGGATACTCCTAATCGAACTATCAATCAAATCTTATAGGTTAAGCACGATAATATAAGGTAAATATTAACAGTAATAACTGGTTAGGACTCTGGTGGCAACCGTGTTTCAAAAGTCCACGGCGTTGCTAATTTAATTGTAAACAAATACTTTATGTTACTAATGTTACTGATCTATTACTACTTTGACTTTGATTGCTTTACAATTAACGTCTACGTGGATTTTTAAACCACGGTTCCCACCAAATGTCTTAACCCTAGTAAATAATAACCAATTATAATTTCAACCCCGACATCCGCTGCAGAATTAGGTACGAGTAGGCATCTAATTTGAAGCCCATGTAGCAGTGGCGTGGCGCCCACAGAATCCGATTCCCACCGGCTTGCCTATTTTAGAAAATATTGACCATTGTTTTTGAAAAAATGTAAGCGAAATCGGTCCCAGCTTCCCCCAGTTTTTTTTTTCACGCTAAGCCACTGCATAACATTCACCCTTAACTAGCATAACAGCAGGGTTAGCATACCTTGCCGCAACTTCTCTTGTCTTACTCACACCGTATTTTTAGGAAAGTGACAGGTAGTATTTTTTGCGCGACATGGAATCGCGTGTGCAAGATATGCTAGCCCTGCTGGTCGCGAGCCCATTTGCGTGCGAATCAGAATCATCCGTCCCTATCACGTCGTATAGGATAGGTAGTTATGCTAGATAACAAGCAAAACCAAAATAAAGCCATTTGTAAAATAAATACCTACTAGTCTATTGTCCCACATTAACCTAGAATGAGGATGTAGGACTCCCACGAGTACATTGCTGACATTCTAGTTTAATTTTCTACTTTATGGCCTGTCCGTCAGGAGCGTTCGACCGATAAGACTAGTAAGACTGACTCGAGGGCATTAGAGGCCACAGCAACCTGCCAAATCGGCAGGTGGCCATATATTAGTCAAATCAGACACGCAGGAGTGTCCGGCCTCCAAACGACGCCGCGGGGATCACTAGTAAACGACTTGTGCCGGCGCAACTCCAATTGCTTTGCGCAACGCAGTAGGTATGCGCATTCTGCAAAGGTCATTCATCTGTCCAGCTACGAAAACAAAACAATTCTAATGGCCAACTTTGTTGGTGTGAGTGTTACCAACGGTTAAAAGTTAACTAATTAGTAATTAATGATCCTTTCGTTTTCTTAGACATTGGCTTGGATCCGCAGATCTCCTTGAAGCCCTCTATGTCTGATAAAAGATGCATTGGATTCGGGTCATGTAAAATCTTTGTCTTTAATACGAAAATTCCTAATAGGTGAAGGTTTCTAACTTAAACCCAGGTAGCAAGGTGACGTCGGCGACTAAAAAATGACGACATTCTTAAGTCAATTTAGGGTCAGTACAATATACGTCATTATTGTACGTCATACTTAAGTCAATTTAGGGTCAGTACAATATACGTCATTATTGTACGTCATACTTAAGTCAATTTAGGGTCAGTACATTATACGTCATTATTGTACGTCATAGCTACGTACTATTAGTACACTGCACTGTACGTACTGTATAGGTCATAAATGGTCCCTTATTAGTTTAAATATGTCCTCCGGTTGACGTCTGTTGCATGACGTATCTGGTCCCGAAGAGCTAAAGAACGATAAGGAATGCAATGGATCTGACCGACTTATGTCCATGAGTGAAGTCTACCACCATCATAGTGAATCCAAACTAAGGGCAAATACTAATACATTTTTGTAAATTTGTATAGCCGGTACATATGCAAAGAAATTTGAAATTTGAACAGTTTCATAGTCGTTATATGTGGTCGTTATATAAGTATCTGATTTAAAAAAAAAATAATGCGTTTCTTTTCATGATACCAATTTGTCAATCTTGTGTTATAAAATATTTATAAAGTAAAAAAAACCGTCTAATAGGGTAACTCTACAGTTGATACTATAAAATAATTTATTACAAGTTTTAAATTCATAACATCAAGACAAGCTTAAAAATGTGATTTTTAAAAACATCAAAAGTTGAAACGGAACGAAATTCTGTCATTTTTATTGAGGTGTCAGATGTCATGTATTGTTTTCCCTCCTTTTTCGTTTGGCCGTTAGCCCGTTGCTTGGTCTATTGACTATTGGTTGTGTCGTACGTCCGTGCCTCCGTGGTGAGTGCTGTGCTGTGCTGTGCTAACATGTACTCGGTGATACAATTTAGTGAAAAAGACGGTGGAACCGTATCGGTAATAAACAATCAGTGGTTTACGCCAAGGCGTTGTGAAGTCTTTTGGCCACCCGTTAAAGGAACTAAAGCGTTTGAAAGAGTTTTGGCTGATGCTAAGACACCAGATGAAAAATGGAAATTATACAGCGTGCAAAGAGTTTTTTGTGAGACTGGTATGTACAGTTTAATATTTTTTACAAACCACTTGGATTTGGCTATGGGTGCCTAACGAAACTAAGGTCTATTCTATATGGTCTCTAAGGTCTCTTGCACAAGACTACTACCTATATATGGATGCCTTGCATTGCAGTTGCCTGCAATCTTAGTAGATCTTGAGTTACACAGTAGCCGATTTACGAACAAATCACGCTACTGTGCACTCAAGGTCTGCTCTAGAAGTTTGCCGGCAACTGTAATTATTGAAACTGCTTGAACGAGTGAGCTGCTGCTATGGTGTGCTAACCTCCTGGTGCAAGATTTGTTGTTGCATGCAAATATTAAACTTAAAATCTCGTTTAGATTTACTGAGAGAAGGCAAACATTACAATATAATTCATATGTATGACACATAAAGATACAAGATTTTGTATTGACTGTGTTGACAAGTAGTCACGGCACGGGTACAGTCAATTAATTTGATTAGTAGGCAATTTTGAACCTTTTCGCTATACATTTTATAACAATTTTATTAATTAACTACTTTGAGCAGGCATGCTGGCATGTCATCTCATCACATTACAACATTAATTGTGAAAAGGTTCAAAGTGGCCTACTAGTCAAATTGGTTGACTGTACCATTTCAGACTAATGCAACTCCGTCCTACATATTTACTATCTACAATAACCTTGTTTTATTTATATCCAGGGCCGGATTTAAGGGGGGGCAGGCGGGGCTACTGCCCCGGGCCTTCACAAGAGAGGGGACAATCAATTGTTCCTATTATTCTGAAAATAATATTATAATATATAATATTGGGCCTCTGGTCCTTTGTTGCCCCAGGGCCTCCACACCTCTAAATCCAGCCCTGTTTATATCCCTTGACTGAAGGATGCATTATGCTGTGTTCATTTATTATTTTTGCATGTGGTGTGTATTTTTTTATTTCATTTGCATGTGAAGATGATATAGAGAAAGCAAAAAAAAAACTAAAACTGGTGGAGGATACATCAGACTTACAGACTGAAGCAGAAACAGAACCAAGTCTCAAACGGAGAAGGGCTAAAAGATATATTTCTACCAGCGAAGAAGATAATGACAATCACATAAGGCCACCACCATTAAAGAAAAAGACCTTTAACAAATTACAAACATTTCAAGCTGCTGGCCTAGAAGCCTGTTATGGAGGTGAGTTTTATAGTCAATGGCTGTTTTGAAGTAAATCCTGACACATTGTAAAGATAGATGTAAAGATGCACCTGACACCTGTGAAGATAGATGTAAGTGTGGTAAAATAAAAAATAAACATTGAAGTTTTTGAATATTGAAAATGTGAACAATGGGAAAAAATGCTGTACTTTTTGCATGTGTCAGAATAGTAAGCATAGCATTTTCTTCCTAGGATTTATATTGTCAATATTCAATTTAGCATCTTCATTGGTGTGCAAAGTGTCAGAATTTACTTCATAACAGCCATTATTTGTAGTTATTTTTAGTTCATTAACATATTTGCCGCATTCTCATATTCAAAGAACTTTCAGCCATTTCATTCGAGATTGATTGTCCCATGGTTACCATGCAAATATGTTATATATAAAGAACTAGCTGTGCCCCGCGGTGTTACCCGCTCATCCCACTGGAACACTAAATTTATTCGGGTTGAAAAGTATCCTATGTCCTTCCCCGGGACTGAAACTATCTATATACCAAATTTCATCTAAATCGGTTCAGCGGTTTAAGCGTGAAGAGGTAACAGACAGACAGACAGACAGACAGACACACTTTCGCATTTATAATATTAGTATGGATATGGAAAGAACCTAATTATTACAAGTTTTTATTTAACTTGACCTGTTTGTAAGTGTGGGAACAAATCTTGCAAATTAAATTTGGTCCACTTCCTGGTGTTATATTTTAGATTGTGCTGAAATTTTGCATAATTATGTAAACCCAGTGCGCTGATGATGAAGCCGGGATGTAGATACCATAGGTTGAGTTTTGGATCATTTGTTTCTATGTTTTGAGTACTTGTTTATAGTATAAGTACAGTCATGTTATTAAAACTATCGTGAGACATCTCTACTAATTATAAAAACCTCCTTCCTGACAATTTTTACGTGAGTTTATACCGTTTTTATAATTAGTATAAGTACAGTCAGCAAAAAAGCTTGTATTAAAAATTAAATTTTGAACAAAAACTTATTTTGGTCAATATACCTAACTGTACCTAACCCTAACTGCTTACTCTGTTAAATAGAAGTTTGTTTTGTACTCAAACTTATCTTTTTGTTAGAACTATGGGGGGATAGATGGAAGTTTTTTCCTTTTGTGGTGTGGACCCCTAAAAATCAAAAGTGAATAAATCTATTTTAGGTAGTTTTTTTGTCATGTAATTGTATAGGTAAGTATGAAATTACAAAGTAATCTTAAAATAATATATTATGTTTTATGCAGATACCCCACAAGCTCAGCCAAACATTACCCAAGAAACCCCTTCAATACCAGAAAGTAAGTAAATTATAATTGATACATAATAGAGTACCTATAACCCACCCATACCCATAGTAGAGTATCTTACCTGTTAAAGATTAGGTTTGGGTAGGGCGTCTTAAAAATGCATCACATTTTAGAAGGTGATCAGGTAATGTAACCTTTGGTATAAAAAATAGGTTGTTCAGGCTGACTGACATACCTGGTTAACAGCTGAAGTGGAATAGTCATTTTTGTGAAACCCTGTAATTATAATGTATTACTAAGGTCGACTTACACAGTCCAGAGTAAAAAAAAATTGCTAAGCCGGGCTTAAGCCCGTCACACACTTCGCTATATATAACATATGGCGCAGTGCTATAAATATAGTGTGGTATATTGCGGTATTTAGAGTTCCTTTTCTGATGTTGCTTCAAAACTGACATAATATCCACTAAGCCCGTCACACACTTCGCTATATATAACATATGGCGCAGTGCTATAAATATAGTGTGGTATATTGCGGTATTTAGAGTTCCTTTTCTGATGTTGCTTCAAAACTGACATAATATCCACTAAGCCCGTCACACACTTCGCTATATATAACATATGGCGCAGTGCTATAAATATAGTGTGGTATATTGCGGTATTTAGAGTTCCTTTTCTGATGTTGCTTCAAAACTGACATAATATCCACTTAAGCTCCACTTAACTCCGCTCCTAAGGGCCACTTTCGCGGACCAGAGTTAATGACTTAACTCACGTGTTAGAGATGGCCCGAGGTTAAGCCATGTCAAAATGGTATAAACTCACGTAAAAATTGTCAGGAACGGCCCGACATGTTTCGAACTCATTTGGAGCTCTTCATCAGGGGTAGCTATCTGCTGCTACGCGACTCGCGACCCACTGCACTTTTAATCGCTCTTCTTGCCGCCCTCTGCGCACGCGCAGATAGCGCGGCGCGGGGAGGGCAGGGCTCTTGCACGCACGTATGCAGCAGCACGCATGTAGCAGCACGGATAGCTACCCCTGATGAAGAGCTCCAAATGAGTTCGAAACATGTCGGGTCGTTCCTGACAATTTTTACGTGAGTTTATACCGTTTTTATAATTAGTAAAGATGTCTCACGATAGTTTTAATAACATTATTCATGTCAAAATGTATGAAACTGTCAAACATAGTCTCGGGCTAGCGATTTTTTTTTTTACTCTGGACTGGGCAAGTCGCCTAGCAAGGCCTAAGCGTGCATTGTGTTATTAATACTGGCAGAGATGTTGTGGACGTGAAAATATAATACATATTAACTTAATGTGTTTTGCCAACAGAGACCGTGTCGTTGAATGTAGTTGACGGGCTTCCTGTCTTGACAAGCAGTCTACTGCAAGGTAAGTTATCCATGTTTATATATTTTTACCCATCTGCGGCAGTTTGATTTTAACCGTCATGTATGTATGTGTCTGGTGTTTATTCCTATGTTCCCCGCTACAGCGTAAACAGCTAAAACGAGTTTCAGAAATGACGTATTGATTTGATTACTGGAAAAGTTCTGCATTGTTTATATTTTTTATGTTGTCAGATTTGGCAGAAGACGGCGAGGAGCGGCTAACTCCGGTTGCGGCACGCCTCGGTAGTCCTTGGTGCCGATATGAACAACCGCCGAATCGCAGCAGCGACGTGCCAGCAACGCCATCGTGTGTTCGAGGATTAACAGGTTAATATACTATGATGTATTACTTTTTTTTTGTTTTTGTTTGGTACTTTTCTTTCGACTATTGGGAATGTTAGTACTATCCCCATATTTTAGTTATAATGTAGTAATCAAATCACTAACTTATTAAAAACTAGGAGTTGACCGCGACTTCGTCTGACTAAATTTCGGTTATCGCTATCCCCGCGGTAACTAAGTATGCAATTTTTCGAGATAAAAGTAGCATATCTTTTTCAGGGTCGCGTCTACTCCTAGGTATACCAAAAGTTCATTACAGTTGATACACAGAGTTCCTTTCGCTTTTATAATATTAGTATGGATGACTGAAATGGCGTAGGTACCCATCTCGTATTGTCTCGGCGAGTGTGTACAGTCGGCATAACATATATGTATAGCAGCATATATCCTCGCGACTAAAGTGCTTTTAAGTCCTTGACAATAAAGTCTTGTTCCGATATATTTGGCCACTTTGCACTTTCGTTGCCACGATATTATCTGACGCTGACCCTACTAATAGGTACTGTTTATTATTTTTTAGGTTACCAAGAAAAAGTGCTGTCATTATTGTCATGTATAAAAACCCAAAATGATCAAATAATAAGCCTTTTAAAGCATACAGGCACATTGAAAGGTACTCTAAAACCGGAATTTAAATTCCCAATTCAAAATGCCGATGAATTAAATACAATTGAATCATTATTGGAGAAAAGAGAAAATTATGATAATTTGGTAAGTTACAATACAATTACTCTTTATTGCACACCACATAATAAGCATTACAAAAAAAAAATATAAATAGTGAAAATTTGCACCAATAAGCGGCCTTCTAGCTTCAGAGCGATCTCTTCCAGGCAACTTAATGAGAAAGAAGGAAGGAACAACTTGAAGCAGGTGGTGCAATTTATAGTTATTTAGTAGCAATAAAAATACATACAATAAACACGCATACAATACCTACACACTTGAAACAATATGTAACAAGTGATTTTTAATCTAATCACTCATTTGGTCTGATCAGCAATTTATTTGCTATTTTACAAAAATACATTCTTTTGTTTGTTACAGGTTTCATACATGAGAACTTTTGGAGGCAGAGATATTTCTGGCAAAGTGTCTCGGATAATGAAATTTTGTTTCACTGACCGGCTAGCTGAACAGTATAACTTCTATGGGAAGAGATCCAACAAAAAGCCTTTCTGCCAACTGCACCTGCGAGAGTGTATCGTGGGTAAGTTTAAAATGTCACGTAACTGTAAGGCCGTTGTAAGACTACTTTTTAAAATTTGTTTTTGTCTATTTTAACCCCTGATGCAAACGTCTAACATAATAATAAACATTTAAATACTATGTCACGCTTGCAAAGTAGAATAAAATTGTAAATAACAAATGCTTATACATAGATGGCGTTGAAAAAACGGGGAACAGCTTTTAGTATGGTGATTGTCAGTCCTCGTGTTTTCATGTTCCTTGATTATGCTTACTTATTACATTAAGAAATGTATTATATTTTTATAGAAGGAGTTGTCACCACAACATCTGGGTCTACAGCTAAAGAAGTAGAAGATTGCATTAAAATTTGGCTAAAGCATGCCCCTGAAAGATTGAAGAAGACTGATAAACAAAAATAAACATATATGGCAGAGAAAATAAAATACTCAAAAAAGGCTATAGTTGGCAAACGTCAATTATTAAGAAGAGCAAAGGAAGCAAAGTTAAGTGTGATTTCAAATTTACAAGAGAGTACTACAGCTGTAAGTGTGTCCACTTCCTTAGTTGATTTGCCATGTACTTCATATAATTGTTTATTACCGATACGGTTCCACCGTCTTTTTCACTAAATTGTATCACCGAGTACATGTTAGCACAGCACAGCACAGCACTCACCACGGAGGCACGGACGTACGACACAACCAATAGTCAATAGACCAAGCAACGGGCTAACGGCCAAACGAAAAAGGAGGGAAAACAATACATGACATCTGACACCTCAATAAAAATGTCAGAATTTCGTTCCGTTTCAACTTTTGATGTTTTTAAAAATCACATTTTTAAGCTTGTCTTGATGTTATGATGAGCATTCACTATCTGATTCAGATTCTGTTAAGTCTATAAAAGATGATGATTTTAAAACATTGGGCCACTCAATATCAAATGCCACATAATGCTTTGAATAGTCTTCTTAAAATTGTATCTCCTTTATGCCCTGGATTACCAAAAGATAGCAGAACATTGTTGGCAACCCCTTTACAACTAGAAATTACTAAGTTAGATACTGGAGAATTAGTATATTTAGGTGTTCTTTCACAAATTTAAAAACAAATAAAACTATTTGACGATACTGATAATAATGTTGGGAATAGAGAAATTAAAGTGTCTTTTAACATTGATGGACTTCCCTTATTCAAAAGTACCAATACACAATTGTGGCCCATATTAGGATTGCTAAAAAACATTCCTAATGCTAGACCATTTGTTGTCGCTCTTTTTTGTGGTCAAGCTAAACCTTCGCCATTAGATGTTTTTCTAAAGCAATTTGTCGACGAATTAGAAAAATTACTTAGAAATGGTTTCGATCTTGAAAATATTCATTACACTGTTAAAGTTCATAGCTTTATTTGTGACGCTCCAGCACGAGCATTTATCAAGTGTACTAAACAACATGGTGGTTATTCAGCTTGCGACAAGTGTGTAGAGGCAGGTGAATACCGCGGCCGCGTGATCTATGAAAGTGTGTCAGCACCCACGAGGACCAATGAATCATTTCGTTCGCAGCTTGATGAAGACCATCATGTTGGAGAGTCACCACTTTTACGGCTCCCTATAGATTTGATATCTATATTCCCTACTGAATATATGCATAATGTTTGTTTAGGGGTAATGCGTAAGCTGTTAAATGTGTGGATTAGTGGCGATTTAAATGTTAAATAAAGATTATAGTACTTACATAGTGTTTTTTGTTTAGTTTCATCCATAAAAGTCCTTTAGGAGTGTCGTTCAGGGTACGTAGATGAGATGCCTGCTATCTCAACGCTACATGCTAAGCGCTAAATTGTATATCCTAGTCTTACGCGTAAGGATTTGCACGGTGGAGGGAAAGCGGGATAGAATAGAACGCGTAACGTACGCCCTAGTAGGTGTCTTGTCTAGGGCCCCTGGCCAATAAGTTAGAACCGTCGGTCGTAGAGCTTAATGCGCAGTTTTAGAGTTTAGTGTCATTTTTGTTTTGCCAGCACGTTAGTTCTCTCCACGACGGTTCTCTTTTTGAACAGACTACTCATTCATCCTACCTATGGGGAGCATATATGCCGTGCTTACGATATCAGCAGTTAAGTGTGTTCTGGGCGATTTTATTAAAATTTATTATATAATACCCGCCTAAATAAAACTGAAAATCGCTTGTTTCTGCAGAACACACTTACTGTTGATATCGTGAGCACGGCAGCATAATGCAGCCCCGTAGGCCCTGACGTGTAGTGTACATCCTAGTAACGTCACTATGAATCCTGTGTATGACGTCGCTCCGACGTCAGTGGCTGCCCTAATATGTACGGCCCAGTAACGTCCCTATGAATTCATCATATGACGTCACTCCGACGTCAGTGGCTGCCCTAATATGTACGGCCCAGTAACGTCCCTATGAATTCATCATATGACGTCACTCCGACGTCAGTGGCTGCCCTAATATGTACGGCCCAGTAACGTCCCTATGAATTCATCATATGACGTCACTCCGACGTCAGTGGCTGCCCTAATATGTACGGCCCAGTAACGTCCCTATGAATTCATCATATGACGTCACTCCAACGTCAGTGGTTGCCTTAACATGTACGGCCCAGTAACGTTCAGTATATGACGTCTCTCTAACGTCTGTAAACTGACGTCTTGAGGCTGTGACAAATTGACGTCATCTGCTGGGACCCCCCGACGTCAGGACATGACGTCTCTTACGTCTAGCAGTACCGTAAACGGACGTCATGATGACGTTTAAATGCTACCTGGGAAGTCTACTTCTTCGTCACATAACTTACCCCGATTATCTAAAGTTGTATTATTATCCAAGTTACAAAGTCATAAGTATAGTGAACTACACTACAAGTAATGCTAAAACCACAGAGAAAGGAAAATATATTCAAATGTAAATTTTATAGGTCTGCGTTAAATAATTAACATTCTTGTTTAACTAAAATTCATATACCAACTTCCGAGCCACCGAATTCACAGTTAGGGCCGAAACACATACACGATGATTTGTATGAAAATCGGCCAACGCTACCGCCAATTTTAAAGGCGCGACGCTGCAACGCGGTTATGTGTTTCGGCCCTTAAATATAAACCTAACGAATTTATGTTTACTTGCATCGTTTTACCCACGTTTTACCTAAGTAAAGATCTATTTATAGGTGTAGGTTACTTAAAATTCATGTTTACTTGCAATTCATTTACTTATTTCTTACCCTGCAGTAAAATATAAATAAATAAATATTAAGGGTCAATCTTAAACAATAAACAATATACTGACTAAAATATAATTATTTTTTTGCTTTGCCCCTAACCCGTGTTACAGACGTTACGGTTTGTTTTAGTCGGAGAAGTTCATTTTAGCTGGATTTCTCTATGAACTTCGGTGAAAAAGTTGAGATGGAAATTTAAAAACGAGCTTGCCCGAAAAACTACGATGGAAAATTATTATGCACTATATTTCCTATACCGTATTTCATATCAGCAGCAAATTAAAGTCGTGGGTCAGAGTATTAGATTTGATAAGTGATGGGCTATGGTGTAGCACGGCACGGCAAGGCCACCGACTGCACAGATGTGTATTTCATTTCATTATAACAAATGGTCAAAACATGGGCCATCGCTGTTCTCATTATGAATGAAGATGATTGATGAATCGTAGTGTTCACAACATGGATGGTGTGAAGATATACAGTACATCAGTCCGGTTAGTCAAGGTTGAGAGGTACATATGGGTTATGTTGGAACTTTCTCAGATCTTAAGGCTCTTTATCCGTTAAATGCTGATTGTTGTAGACATTTTTCTCTATGATCAAACATGTTTCTTGATATATTATTATCAATGTTACTACTTAGAACAGAGCCATTGCGATTTATTAGTGTATGAATTTTTCACTGATAATTTTTGTTTCAAAAACTACTCGAATTTGGCAAAATTCTCACAGATAACTGTTTTTTTTTACTTATTTTCGACTGCACGCAATTAAAGCATGAAGTAGCTATGTTACTTTCAGAATTAGTTATGAAGTAGCTATGTTACTTTTAGAACTCAGGGAAACGTATTATTCACTTTAAAAAGTTGGTTGAAAGTATCAATATATTTGTCCTACATAGGTACTTAATATTAAAAAAAAACAGGGAAAGAGGCCTCTTAAGCAGAAACGGCGCGGCGTTCAACAAATTGCCGAACTTCCCTGACTAACCGGGTATAAATCGGGTTAGCTATTGAGGTTTTATCAGCACAAATTTTACTGAACTCATATTAACAATAAAACACAACGCGAGAGCACTAACTAAAGTTACCTGCCAAATAAGTTGTGATTTTTTTCCAGAATTAAGAGGCCTTATTCCTTTTAAATTTTATTTTTTTCATATTATGACGAATAAATATATTGATAATTTCAACCAACTTTTTGAAGTGAATAATACTTTTCCACGAGTTTTAGGTAGTAACGTAGCTATTTCATGCTTTTATTGCGTGCTGTCGAAAATAAGCTGAAAAAACTAATTTATCGCGTGAATTTTGTCAATTTAGAGTACTTTTTGAAACAAAAATTATCATTGAAAAATTCAAACTGTAGGTTTCAAATCAATAATATGTTAAGAAACATGTTTGATAATAGAGAAAAATGCCTAAACAATCAGCATTTTAAAAGGAATAAGGGCTCTTAAAGTTAAAAGATCATCCCCCAATATCATACTGAGCTAAAAGGCGACCTTTTTGTATGGAGCTCCATACCAAAAGGTCGCCTTTTACCTTAACAAGGCAGCATTTTGTTGTTACAGGATTTGCATTTGAAAAACATATTTCAAGTCCATCACACAAAATTCTTTTTTGTGAAAATGCGCTTTCAAGATTTCTTCACAGTAACCACATGACGGGTTAAACTAAAAAGCTTGTAAACTATTTAATGGGTAATTCTGCAATTCCACACGCACCGCATAATTTACGGTCTGCGCCGAACCCTTGCGTCACTGACGGGCCGTGCATCAGATGCGTGCGCGCATCAGCAGGACTTGCGCAACGAGTCATTCCGTGCCCAAACACACTGTGGCCTTTCGGCCTTACAGTCCTTTAATCACTTTTTCACAGAAAGCAACTTCAACAAAAAGTAAATATACTTCCGGAAACTGCTGAACGTGTTACTATAACTGTAAACAAGTACCTTTACTCTTTCAAATAAAAAAAGAATTTGGGGAATCGGTCCACAATTTGCGGAATGATCGCGTAACGAAAAAAAACTTACAGTCAATCGAGAATCTCGTCTTTTTTGAAGTCGGTTGAAAGTACGTACAGTGCCAAATTTTCTGTAGTCTAATGTGCGGTTTCGCGAATTCCAGGCAACATTCTGTTTTGTATGAGCTCGGGAACTAAGCCAGCTCGCACTTGTTTGTATGTAGCCAGTCGTAGTCTGTGTATGTGTCGGTGTTACGTTTTACACAACCAATAACCCAACCAATAATTTTCTTCCTGTGTTTAGCTTTTTATTCTGTGGTTAATTCAAGAGCGCATCGCGAATGCCCGATCGGCTCGCCGTACAGTCGGCACCGTTTACCGGAACGTTTACTTACATAAAATCTAGTTTTCTCCGGTGATGTTGTATGTATGAGCTTTCTCCGCGGATTCCTCACGCCGACGTGCTCGCGTCAATTGATGGAGATGTCGGAATAACCAAGAATATTTACATTTGTAGGCCTTACACTTACATAAAATACAATAACTTTATCTTTAATTCATTAAAAATGCTTTGCGTTTATTTAATGTTTTAAATACGAGTAGGTAGTACATATTACGCATTGCACGATATCTGTCCGTCAATTTGGAAACTATTTCAAATTATTTTGTCGAACGGGACGTCTATTTTCCCCGTGATTTATTAGGTTTCTTCTATTTTGTTTTGAGTAGGTATAGATATGTTAAAGGTAAATGTCCATTACTCGACATTCTCCCATTAATTCACTATACATATACACCTTCACTTCAATCTTCAATTCATAGCGCAAGCACTAAGCTGACTGTATCGTTAAGTATAAAGACAACTTGACAGTGGTTTCATTCGATTAAAACATAGTTTTTTTTTTATTCAAACTGATGTCAATCTAAACATTAAATGTTGGATTTGACTAGGATTGTTTCGTTTCCTCGTTAGTTATTGTAAACTAAAACTGTATGGACTTTCACCAGAAAAACGGAAATCGATTCTGGACAAATGGTGTAGTATTAAAGGAATCACTCTCAGGAAGCTAGCTAAACTCGAAAACGTTAAGTATTGGTGGAGTCCAAAATGCGATTAAACAGTACGGCCAAGAGTATACTTTCGTTGACAAACCGAAATCCGGCCGAAAATCAGGTCCTTCAAACCCCAATTTGGATAAAAGATAGTAAAGGCATACACAACCAACAAGGAGGTGTCTGTTCGGGACTTGGCTATAAAGTTAGGTACATCTCTTGATATGGTCCAACGTCCAAAGCAGAGATACAATTTAAAGACCTTCAAGAAGCAAAGGCAGCCCAAACAAAGCAAAAAACAGCAAAGCTCAGTAAAATAAAAGGTTTCAAAAAATTTATGACTCTATTCTTTCAAGGAAAATCTGTGTCGTATAATGGACGATGAGACATAAATGAAATTCGATTATAAATCTCTGCCGGGACCGCAGTATTACACAGTTCAAGATCGACCTGTTATTAGTGAATCTAAAAAGTCAATTTTTACAGAAAAAATTGGCAAAAAAATTATGGTATGGCAGGCGATCTGCGAGTGTGGCCTCAAATCGACTCCATTTATCACTACGTCTACAATGACAGCATATTTATATAAAGGAATGTCTTAATAAACGAATTTTTCCTATATGGTTAGAAAACACAAGTGTTCAGACTATATTTTGGCCCGATTTGGTATCTTGCCACTATGGGTCCAAGACTTTGTAGTGGTATGAAGAGAAAATATCAATTTTGTACCTAAAGCTATGAACCCCCGAATTGCCCAAATCTTAGGCCTATCGAACGTTTTTGGGCTATAACTAAAGCTAAACTGTGGAAAAATGCCCGGTCTACAGATTCCGAAGAGCAATTTCGTCGAGATTATAACAGGATGACAAAAAAATTTGACCAAGGCGCTGTCCGAACTCTGATTTCTACGTACAGACAGAAAGTCAAAAATTAGCTAAATATGAATGATTTCATTGGGTTTAAAAACGTTTTTGTATTATTTAACGTCTAAAACGTAGAAGTTTTTTTTTTCTATTCATAAATATATGAAAGTTGTCAGTAATACTTTATTTTACTTGTCTTTATACTTAACGATACAGTCTAGTCAGTGCATAAAAATCTACTAAAGTTCAAAATTTGAATCGTGCCTTATTTATTAACATTGAAAGCTATATCGTAGGCATACTAATATCTCGCTGTGCGAATACAGATTGTGTCGTAAGACTCCATTAGAGCATTGAGCAGACATCAGTGACGTCACGCGGTCAGTGGCCACCGTCACCGCAGCTGTCTTGTCAAATTTACAACTTTCTTTGCGCCCGTATTGAAGGTTTTTTTATATATTTTTTTAACCACGTAACTAAAAGTTGAAATAAATCAAGATTTATTTGTAATGTCTATCATACTCGTATACACCGCGAGGGCCGAGTTCGGAAAAAGCGCAAACCGTATGTACGCCGCGTACTGGCACGTCATGGCAGCGTCGCCAGAAGGGCTACTCCGAAGAGTTTGAAGTTAGAAATTCCAACTGGCATCCCTCTCTATCTCGCGTCAATCAATATTCAAATGACCGGAACGGCACGATACGTAGGTGTAATTTTGAACATCGGACTCATCGGAGTAGACATCCAGTTACGTATCACTTAAAGGAATGTGGAAGCCAAATGTCGCCAGACAGCAGAGTTAAGCCACTATTTGTGCGAGGGGCCATCTGGCAAGGGGCAACCGTCTATCGCGCGATAAGAAGAGTTTATTAGACCATTCAGCAGACATCAGTGACGTCACGTAATCAACGGTCACTGCTGTCTCAAATTTACAACTTTCTTTACGCCTGCGGCGCTCGAGTCTTCCTGCACGTCTAGCATAACTGTGACACGCGACTCTTTGTCACTCCCCTTTCAATACAGTGCGAGCAAGACAGGTGACACTGAGTCGCGCGACAAGCGATGTCGCGGCAAGATATACACTAGTCCTGCTGGTCGAAGGGTGGCATTGTTTGCTTATATTTTGTAGCTCGTACCTGACAGCGGAAACAAAGCGTCATTCGTTGGAACCCTGAGAAAACTCAACAATTAATCCCAAATTGAACGTACCTCTGATGTGTTTTACGACATTTGATGTTGCTAAAGATAATTATAAACAAATAACTTTAATATTATGTTACACTTAAGTAATCACTAACCATATCAACATCAAGTTAAAAATTACGTCAGCACATTGCGTGCTTATTCATTTCCAAGAGTCCAAGTTTTTCAAAAGTCCAGAAAACTTTTTTGAGATTTTTATACAAAAAAATGTACGGATATTATCCATACTTATACCCTACTAAGTTCCTTCTCGGAAGTCTAGGCTTCCATTCCCTTGAAGTAAGGCGCAATTTCAGTCTGCTTACCTTAGTCTGCCGTGTGCTGCGAGGAGAGTCAGATTGCCTAGAGCTGATAAATAATTTAGTTAGGTTGTATGTTCCGGATGTCCCTCGAATCACGCTTAGACCCCGCACGCGACCGTTGTTGGCTGTGCCAGCAGCTCGTACTGTGTCGCACAGGAACTCGCCGCACCTCCGGGCCTTGACGCTGCTCAATGCATTTCTGGTGTCAACACCGGAATGTGATCTGTTTGCGTGGCGATGGACGGCTGTGTGTAGTGCGTGTTTGAGGTACTCTGAGTTGATGGATGACAGGATTACTAGTGTTCCTCTTTGATAAATGTACATCTTGTTTCACAGTGTATTAGATCTAAGTCTGTAATGCTGTGTAAATATATTTATAAATAAATAAATAAATAAATAAATTTATAAACTATCTCTACTTACTCATAATCATAAGCTTTTATTAACTTAAATCTAGTTGAGCTTTGATCTTTGTACCAATGGTTTAAATCTAGTGTTTTACATTTTGTTATTGACTTATTTACCAATATTATTAAATTAACATATTAATGCGAAAGCAAAACAATCTTTACCTATGTCCGAAGGTAAAGATTATTTTACTTTCGCATAGGCCTCCCCCAAATTCTTCCATAGGCCTCCATCGTGACACTTCCTCTACTACCACAAAGTAATTAATTAGTAATCGTAACGAAGCCAATCCGAATAGCTATAAAAGAGTTGTCAACATCCTTAACTTCCGTTCCGATTCGCACGATTTATACAAATAGCTACACGGCAGTTGACACATGATCTGTCGTAGTGTTATCTAATTGACAGGTCGAGAAAGCGACGCAACCGGACGTTGCGCAAGAGTGGATACGAATGTGGGCACAATGCCACCTTGCGGCGTTGGTTGCAATTAATCAGACCGAGCAACTATTAGGTATTGCCCAGAGTCCATTGAAGCGCAGTCCGTGGAAACATAGAGGAACTTTGCCTTACAAAAAACATTTTACATTCGGAAGCGTCCTTACTGCGAGCATTCACCTGTAATGTCATGTAATTTTTCAGGGTTCCGTACTCGAAGGGTAAAAAAAAATCAGCCAAGCGCGGGCCGGAATCGCGCCCCGAAGAATTCGTACAAACACTTAAGTATCCCATCTTAACTAGCTGGGTTAGGTTGAGTTTGGACCTGCCCGCCTAGCATAAGTACGCTTCGCAACTCTTGTCGCGTCACATAGCATCACCCGTCACTATCTCACAGTATAGCGAAGAAAGATGTACCAGACCCAAGTACATCATCAACATTTTCTCCTGAAGCTGCTTCATAAAAATATCTCCATACAATCCTGTTGGGATCTTCAATACTTGAGACAGACTCCATTTTGTATTAAACTCTAAAGTTTATGGTCAAAAATCCACTTCTTGGTCAAATTAAGGTTATGTTTGTAATAAATATCTCATTTTTCATTTAACTGCAACTCTTGGTTCTTCCGATTTTAAACACACGTTATATAGGAAGCCTTCTTGACTTTATTGGCCGGCAGCACAGGAATTGTGATTCTTATGAATGGATTTTGGAAGATATCCTTTGTCGGCGACCCATTGTATTCATATAGATGCTGTATACGCATCCATTGTTTATTAACTGAAATGTGAACAAAGTATGGATTAGAGCTTGTCTATTAAGGCGTCATTGATTGTATCACAGAATCATATAAACATGTAACAAGATAACATTTGGTTATTACTTGTTAAAGCAGAAAAGTAAGAGTTATAACCAATGTTATTGTTGTTAGGTTATGCAATGCAATTGTCGAAAAATGTTTAGGCTGTGCCATAGGAAAAGGGTTTAGTATTTACTTACCGGGCAAATATTTTATTTGCAATTATCCAAACAAGTTCAGATATATTGAAATCCTATTAAAAATAACACAGGAGATTCTTTTACTTTTGTTTACATTCGTAACTTTTTAATATTCTATAATCTTTGGGTCAATTTGGGGTAGCCAGGGATTAGCAATACATTGAGCAAAGTGATTGTCGTACTGACGGAATTAAGTGAAAATTAATTTTAGTAAACAATTTTAATAGAGAGTACAATTAATGCTAGTATTTATTTAATAAATGTGGTTGTTAAAATAAGAAATGTTTTTTAAAAGTATGGAGAATTGACTGCAAATATTGAGGGGAAACATTGAGCAATAACCATAGGCAAAGCACACCAAATATGGTCTATGGAATATAAAATGTCGATGTTATAAAAGGTATCTCAAACATTTTATTTCAATGGAAAATAGTAAAGATTAGATTTATAATGTAATATTAATCATAAAATATACTCTGATTTAAGCTTTATTTATGGGTATAAGATTTGTAATTTAAAGTTCTAGTCAATCAAATTGGAATATACAAAGTCAGCGGTTTTAAAATTGGCTCGGTGACGTTTTGCTGACGTGGAACCAATTTCCCGCGAAAATCAGGAAATAGCCACGTAGATTGAATTTTAAAAAGTTAGGAATCGGGTATAAAAGGCCATACATTGGGATGGGGGATTCATTCAGTGATCAGCAGTGAACAGAACAGGAACTCTCTCCAGGACCTCGGGTAAGAAATCTTTCCAATAACACTGGGCAACCTCACATGGTGACAACAAAGGTGTTATTGGGCTTTATTCCTTATGTATTTACTTAAAATCTTCCAATAATATCGGGAATTCCTCACGGTGACAACAAGATATTATTGGGACTTTTTATTTACTTAGAAGAGGAAATGTTAAACCAACCGGTGAAAATGACCCATCTCCTCTTTTAAGAAGGCAAATTAACTCTGTCGGCTGAAAGACTAAACCTCACAGTGGATGTCTATCAGTCTGGACTTAGAATCCTTGCAGAAAGACAAACATATTTCTTGCAAAAGAAAATATGTTAGTCTGGACACAGTTTCCAAATCTATTAGAAGCTGGGAGAATAACTTCCCATTGCCTTATCTTGCTATGCGAACTGTTTACTAATGCATTAATTTCTTCTGTATTGTGTTGTGCCTTTTATAAGTGTTCATTCTGTTTTATGTGTTCATATCAGACTGCGTTTAATTCAGAGTTCGTCACAAAGATTAAGTTAAAATAGACTGCTAATTGATAATATTAGTTTCGGAATTTATTGTTTAGTTGTGAGGACGGAATTGGATACGGACTGATATCTCTCATGTGCTTATTTCCGTTAATATCTTACTAACGTACCTTGTTCTCCTGTGTGTCCATTCCCGAGTTGCGTATGGGATTTATGTGATCATTTCATAGTTAAAGAAATACCAACTGATGTGTCGTTTATGTATTTAAATTAGTTATATGTCGGAGCCAGGATATGTACATAGATTGTTTAAATGTAGACTACTAATATTTATGTCATCAAGTTTGAATATTGGGATTTTGATATGTACATAACTTTCTTCCGAAGTGATCGAAGTAACCTTTTAGGACTATTTCAACCCTACCCATGGGATAACTTTGATTATTTGGAATTCAACTTTTACCTGGCCTAAGCAGTAAGGACTACTGCAATAATGACACTCCAATAGCCACGCGCGGTAACTAAGTAGACTTTTGATTGCTATTAGGTCAGAAACTCTACTCTTGTTTTAAATATTTAAACAACCAGAGATAGATTTCAGCTTGGGATTAATGCAATCAGGTTCATGGTGCTATCTCACAACTACTTCGTCAAAAGCGCTGTTAACACAACCCTTGGATGCATTTAAACCCAAGTATCTACAACTGGATTAGAGTTAATCATCTTAGGACAGATGGTCCATGTGGAGTTTCTGCTAATTATTAAACTAGTGGAACCTGGCGGAATCTTGGGGATTTGCAGCGACAAAATACTATTAAAATCAATTCATTAGGGAGACTCTACGCTATCTGTTAAATACGTAAATAACCAAAGGAAGGCATCTGATTGTGTAGATGTGGTCAGAATCCGCAGCGCAAATTACAACTACCCTACTTCGTCGAAAACGCTGTTAACACAAACCTCTGACCACATTTAACTTCAGGTCACTTCAACTGGTTTTGAATTAGATCAGTTTTAAGGACTTAGTGGAGTCTCTCGGAGTCTGGCAGGATCATAGGGAACTACAGTGAAATAAAACTATTAAAATTAACTCTTTGGGGACTCTATGCTTTAATACATAAACATCCATATGAAAGTTTAGACTGTGGTCATTGGAATTGGGCTAGGCGTACACGATAAACGTCTTAACACAGTAATTGATCTGTTTAAGCAGTTCGATTTTAGGAGCTTAATTTCAAATACCACAGAACTTCAATTGGACTTTAACTTAAATACCAAAAGCCATATGTTGCTATGTGAAGTCTCTAAATTTATTACATTCTCGGGGTCTGGCAGGTTCTTAGGGAATTGCTGAGAAATAAAACTATTAAAATTAACTCTCTAGGGGACTCTATGCTTTAATACATAAACATCCATATGAAAGTTTAGACTGTGGTCATTGGAATTGGGCTAGGCGTACACGATAAACGTCTTAACACAGTAATTGATCTGTTTAAGCAGTTCGATTTTAGGAGCTTAATTCCAAATACCACAGGACTTCAATTGGACTTTAACTTAATTACTTGGAGCCTTTTGTTGCTACATGGAGTTTCTTAAATAGTGAACTTTCCTCCTCTGACTATATTAAGGCGTTGGCGTGTCAATATGTATAGGGCTAGGAAGAAGTATCTTTATGATATTAATGTAGGATTACTAGACGACAACATACACTGAAAGGTTACTATTATACTCTTCGTGAAATGCATTTCATGTTAGGAGATAAGTTAGGCTAATCATTTAGGTATGGGCAGAGCCTATGATGGCATTTCATATTTGTAATAATTCATTTGCTTAATTGTTCAAAAATATAATTTGTATTAAGGCAGTCTGGGGGGTTTCTTGACGGTTCTTCCCCTTACAGTAAGCCTTATAGTGAACCGTTGGTAAAGTTAAATAAAATAAACTAATAAAAGCCCTTCTGGCACAAATATAATACAATCCGGCCTGACTGGCAAAAATAAAACTCATTAAATCTTAATACAAACAAAGATTCAATATACATTCCTTATTAACCTATTAGTTGTTTCATTGTAATCCTAATCCTCTACTATAGAAGCCTACATCTTTAGCTAGCTATGTGTTCCTATTCCCTTATTATCCACTCAACTGTATCAAGTCCCTATCTATAGAATAAGTGCAGGGCTGGAGGATTTATTAGTTAATTACAGTCGACTGGTTGGTAAATGACGGGAGGATAACACTCTTCTTAGGCTAATTATTTAGTTCACAAAGCCCTAATCTTCCTATCACCTTTACCCATTACATGTCAATGGACTTAAGCTATCTCTTAGTCAACTTAAAGAATCAGAGTTACTATGCATATAACGTTTACAAGGGTCCTAACCGCTAGAAGATCACGCCTTGGCCATTAGAGAAAGAGAAACCATATTAAAATATTATTATGAATTAAAAAGATATAAAAATACATTAAGAGATTAGGGGTTTTGTACAGTTTAAAAGTACCGTGACCAGAATAAATTAGGGGTATTTATCAGGGGCAGGGGGAAACAATATGGTTTTAAGTGACCTTTCTAGGTCACAGTTTGCTGTTCGTGAAAATGGAGGTTTTCTGAGAGAATAGCTTAAGTCCAGATAAAGTAAAATTGTGTTATAATTTTTCCACTAATGCATGCATTGCTTAATTTAGGTTTAAAAGCTATTTAGTAGACTAGTGACTGGTTCTTCATAGCTTCGCAGGAATTGTTTAATTTTCAAACTTCCAGTGTAGTCCCGCTTGGCTCCGGATTTATCTTCCGCTGAAAAAATAAAAAATCAAGGTGTAAATTTTGTGATAATGCGCTTTGAAGTACTGGTTCACTATAATAGATACCTTTTATAATTATGAAAACTATTTTTCAACATTGCTTTCAGATTAGCCTTTTGAACGCCAGGTAGTAGGGTTGGTCACTATGACACAAATATCACAGGGAAAGTTAACGGGGAACTTTTGAAGTTCATGGTGGGTTTAGTAGTAACATATCAACATTGACACCTTTCAACAGCTTGGCGGTCAAAGGGTTGATCACATGGGGGGCAGATCATGTATATAATTCCATATTTTTAATTCATCGTTAAATTTTCATTTTAATGTTCTTATTTAACATTGATTTGGAGTATCTATACATCTCCTTTACGTGTACCAGTGTAATTAGTTATAACACAAATGTATTATGTAATTGTTTTAAGTATTATTTACGAAAAAATGACTTACTGTTGAGTTTCTTTCGGCTTTCTTCTCAACAGCGGTCTCCTCTTGCGAAATGCCGGTAGATTCACAATCTGACTTGTAAAAGTGCCCCTGTGGCCTACTTACTGAATAAATTATTTCATTTCATTTCATTTCATTTCATTTCATTTCATATGTGGGCAGAAGATTAAAATATTGGGGGCAGTCCTATATGATTCATATTCAAAAAAAATTCATTAAATGTATTTCTAGGGATTAAAAATTTAGCTAATAATAATTATTGAAAAAACAATTGATAAACAAAACAACTTCATCAGATCAGTTGTTATATACATATCTTTAATATATTAATGCAAAAATATAAAACTATTATTATTTGTCAAAGAAATATTATTTTTGAGTACAATCTAATCACAGACAGACTAGACAGACACAAAGATATTGATAGGTTAAATTAGTTAAAATATTTACCTGTTGGAAATCTCCTATTCAATTTCTAAAGTTCTTATCTCCCACGTCGATTCTCGCTGTAAACAGAAGGGAGAATATTAAATTTTGTTTAGCATTTATCAATTGTCATGAAGTTAGAAGGCAGATATGAACTCTTTATTTATATATCAATATGTATACATAAGCTTAATTATTTATCAATATTGTTATTAGTAGTTCTAATTAAATTTGACTTACCGTGAATAGTTCTTGGAGGAAAAAATTCTTGACATGCATTGAATGTGTAATTGTTGTTGGATATAGTTTCTCTCACCATTCAAATCTGGAAACTAAAAGGCAAATGTGAATAAAAAAAAAAAAATCACTTATATGGGTTATGTCCAAAGCCGAGACAAATTAGTTGTTAACAAGTCTATTGGTTACACTATTTTTGTTTCATTCTTTACATCAAATATCAATAGACATTTTACAATTAAATTGTTACTTTTCAATATTTCATTCAACATTTTTAGAACTAGTAGGCGGTGACAGTAAAATTCTAATTTACCAGTAGTTCACCTTCAATGTTATATAATGTATTAATATTACTTCTCCTGGGGCAGTAAATGATATTATGTACAATACGAGTATTATAAATTCACAGTAAAGCTAAATCTAAAAATAAAACTAAGTAGGTACTCCTTGTATTCCAACGTAAACTAGTGCCAAAACAACATGTCTTTATTGTCTGTTAGTGATTTATTCATACATAGTTGTAATCTGGTTACTTATAGTTAGACAAGCTCACAACATTTTATAATAGTGAAATACTCATTAAGCGAAATGTAATATTTCTTTTGAGTAAAACAAATGTCTTTAACCAGAATGTTAGTCTAAAAAAGAAAAAAAAAAAAAGGGGAATACTTACCTAGTGTATATAAATCTCGGTTTTAAGCTCCGGGATTAGTCAATATATGAGAATGTCACCAAGTCACAACAACTTGTAGGTTAGTTTGATATCATAAACCTTGTTCTAACATCCAATGCACCTTACGATTGGAATAATAATTGAAACTTTTATTCTATTCACATATAACACGTATTATTTATCGGATAATTGCCCACTTATAGATTTAACTTCAAAACACGTTATAAACACAATTCCACATGGTTATTTGTTATGTATAATGTTTTCACAACACGATAGTACCGGCCGGCACAAACAAACACTCATGTAAATGAATAAAATGTCAACGGTAGATTAATAGGATCAATTAAATGTAGACATTTAAATTTCAAAGTATAGTACAGTATTAAAAGAGATAACATAACATGTCGCCATTATTGAATTTGTCAAGGATCTCAGGGTCAAAATAGTGTTGTGCTGGTCGATACTATTTTGTAAGAAATGTAGATATACGGCGGAATTTGTGATCAGATAATAAATTTTGTCGTTGGGGTTTAGTTTATTCATCGATATTTAACTTCAATTATCAAATCAGAATTTACCAATTAACAATGTAATGCGGTGTTTCAAAATTTTGCACATACCTTAGTATGAAGCAATTATTTATTTCATTTTTAACGCGAGTGTTATAGTGTCTAGAACGTGTCGAGTGTATGTGTTTATGATGTGAAATTAGTGGCAGCCACAGGGGTCATTTACATCCAATCTCAAGAGAGTTGTCTGCAATTACAATGTGTCCATAAATGTGTGTGTGATATCTAAACCGTGTAATACGTGCTTGGACAAGAAATGAAAATTTACTCGGAAATAAATGTTAATTGTCAAGATCTTCAGATTCATTACCAGATATTGGACAAAAGGTCATTTGGGCGATCATCAACGTGATGGATTTCATCGAATCATAGACAAGCTACAGCATAATTAACGCATAACGCTACATGGAATCATAAAATGACAGAAGCAGTAGAAAAGCTACCCAGAACCAATGCCATGAGTGCACGACAAAAAAAGAATAAACGCCTAGTAACGTTTGGTTCAAAACTATCGATACGATACCTTTTCACACTTACACAGCCCTAACATACCTTATCAGTGGTTATCAAATATTCCTGCAAATGGCGCCACTTATGCGGGCGATTTTCTTGATAAGATTTTGATTAAATCTAAATAGAATTATGTACACATATATAAAAGAATGATGGGTTGATGAGATTAATATTCGGGGGGCAGAGGGTTTAGCAACTTAAGAGAGCATATCCTTGATATACCACTGGAATGTACAAATGTGGAATGTTCTTTGTCTGTATCAAATTTATAATTGCTAAGGATTGATGTCAACAGATGACGCTGTGCACCAGACTTCGTGAGTCCATACAGGGCCAACAATGTGCAGTTAAGATTCGGGCGGAAAATGAAGAACCATCTGCCTTTGTGGGAGGCAGATTTTGGGGTACAATATATAGTAATGTCGGGTCAATATTTCATATTGTGCTATTAACACTGTCTTCTTTTATGGTTACACATAGTTCTCAATAAAAAACACCATTTACAAATCCTTTAATTAACCTTTTACATTTTTCATAAGGCAGCGGCCAAGACCTACAACAAACAGGTAGTAGGAGCGCACCCATCATGGCAACAATATTGCGGGAAACGCAGATAACTTTTACTATAATAAAGGTAAGAGTTTGATGTTCATTTATTCAACTCATGGAGTTATTGGAGCCGAAGCAGGTCTTCATGTTTGGCTGCACCGAGCGAGCACTGCATGTTCATGGATTTAATGAAAATTGTAAGTGCAATTTGTATCTTTGGATCTTCTCTTGATTTTCATAGGCTTCTGCAGCAGTCACTGATCATTTTATTTTGAGCCATCATTGCTATATACTGAAAAAGAAAAATGTATATAAGTATTGTTGAGAATTAAATACTTCATGGATAGAATATTTGACTCCGACATTTGTATAGTTATACTAACAAAATCATAGCTTAGAACAAGGTTATGGGAAGGAAGTTTCTTTGGATTACATTTAAATTCGAAATTTTGCCTTCGTCATGATTTCAATTATTGATATTTGTCTTTTCTATACAGTTAGAACTAGGGCGATTTTTGGGAAAAAAAAAGGGGATTAGTTCGGTTACATAAATTTACAGGATGTAAATAAGATAAAATAGAAATTACTTACCAGCGTGATTCTTGCCGTAAACTAATCAATAGCATATTTCTCGGCAAGTTGTTAGGTTATTACAAAACCAGAAAAGTATGTTGAATGTTGAATCACACATCCAGTTACAATATGCCAGACTGTCAGTTATTCTTTTAGTTTAATCTGTTGTTCATAGTGGCATTATGTCGATTCTTAGCCGAGGAAAACAAACACCAATTTTAACGACACTTTCTGTGTAATATTTAATTTTGTTTTGTTTGACACTTGACAGTCAAAGCAGAGTGACCATACGCGAAAATATGGGTACACTGTCATTACTAGCTGACTAGATTGGATAGAATTTGACATATTGGATGGTTCTAACAATCTTATCAAATTAGGTTTGCAATTAGGTCGTCATTGAAATTATCTTAGAGGAACGATTGAATCATGTATCAGTTAACATTCAGGATTTATTATAGTCTCTTGGTTCAGATTTCTGAACACACATTTGATGTTTGTATAATTGCTAAATGTAGCAAAGAAATATTATTTGCCAATTCTACCGATTATTGATCAACTATCGATATTTTATTTTTAATTTGAAAATATTTTGCTTAAATCAATATTTTACGAACGATACTAACAATTTGACCGGATCAGATTTGAAATTTATTGAACTCTGAATCCGGTATAACTATTCAGATTTACATTGAGGGTCATGTACGATTATTATATAATTATATTTGTGATAAATAACATTATGATTCAGCCTTGTTCAAATTTATCTTTTGTAGAAATCTGAACCTATTTGATTTGAAAGTTGCGATTAAGGGGTGCGATTAATAGTTAATATAGTAAAATTGTAGTTTTTGTTACGAACAGGGTTTTGGGTCCCTTTATTAGTGGAGGTTCTTTTGTAAATTCTACTCTAATTGAATTTATTTTTGTTATAGGCAACATTTTGGTAAGTTCTGCATAGTTAATGCACAGCATTTATTCTAGATGGCGCTAGTGTTTGATTTCATTGTTTATAATCATTTATTAGAATGCTTTAAAAATATAAGACAACGCGCTTTATATCGCTTGCATTTACGTTGAGTAATATTGCTTGTATAAACTTAACAAAGTTAGATATCAGAAAATTATATTGATTTTGTAGTTAATGCGCTCAATTCTAGATGGCACTAGTATCAAGTTTTACATGCTTATATCAAGTTTCTGATAAGAGAAAAAAAATTATTGCAATGTGTTTCACGATGTGTATAATGGCCTAGTTATTGTTAAAGTTAAAAACAACCATATCTTGGTTGTATATAAAGTATTTACCCAGCTACCCCATAGATGACTCTGTACGCTGCTCATGCATTTTTACATCACGTCGTTAATTTTTTTTTTCTCTTGATTTAATGAGGTCCATCGATGTATATGTTCTCGATTTTGATCAACTAGGGAATTTTTGTGTATTACTCTCACCTCCACGCGTATGGAAAGAGACTGACTTTGGAATTTACAAATCAGTAGTAGGGATTACCTGGTTCTGGTGCATTTCTGATGCACACTTCCATTGGATCATCTGAAGTGTACGTATTGATATACGTATGTTACATTTTCTCGATATACGTACAATTATTGATCATTGGGGTTCCCTCTTCGCGCCAACCGACCCGCATTCATATCACTCATGGTAACCTTTGTTATTTGTATTGGGTTTAGGAGTCTATTCATTTGATGCATAACAGTTAAATAATTAGCAATTGTAGTTCTTGTAAAAAGGTTTAATATAAAATCAACTTGGGGTAAGTCTTAATACTAGGTACTTATAGGGAAATCTAGGAAAGTTAGCGAGACAGGAGAGCATGTGATGGAGAACAAGTGCACTAAGAGAGAATGTGAAAATTGAGGAAAAAAAAAAGGGGGAATGAACTAAATGAAGATGGTGCTATTCGAGAGGAGTTTTACTGTAGCGTGGGGGGATCTAGGTATTTCAATCTAGAGTTTGCGTTTGTAATTTTGCATAGATCTATGCAAAATTTCAAGACGCAGGGGGCAGAGCTGTACCAGACCCAAGTACATCATCAACATTTTCTCCTGAAGCTGCTTCATAAAAATATCTCCATACAATCCTGTTGGGATCTTCAATACTTGAGACAGACTCCATTTTGTATTAAACTCTAAAGTTTATGGTCAAAAATCCACTTCTTGGTCAAATTAAGGTTATGTTTGTAATAAATATCTCATTTTTCATTTAACTGCAACTCTTGGTTCTTCCGATTTTAAACACACGTTATATAGGAAGCCTTCTTGACTTTATTGGCCGGCAGCACAGGAATTGTGATTCTTATGAATGGATTTTGGAAGATATCCTTTGTCGGCGACCCATTGTATTCATATAGATGCTGTATACGCATCCATTGTTTATTAACTGAAATGTGAACAAAGTATGGATTAGAGCTTGTCTATTAAGGCGTCATTGATTGTATCACAGAATCATATAAACATGTAACAAGATAACATTTGGTTATTACTTGTTAAAGCAGAAAAGTAAGAGTTATAACCAATGTTATTGTTGTTAGGTTATGCAATGCAATTGTCGAAAAATGTTTAGGCTGTGCCATAGGAAAAGGGTTTAGTATTTACTTACCGGGCAAATATTTTATTTGCAATTATCCAAACAAGTTCAGATATATTGAAATCCTATTAAAAATAACACAGGAGATTCTTTTACTTTTGTTTACATTCGTAACTTTTTAATATTCTATAATCTTTGGGTCAATTTGGGGTAGCCAGGGATTAGCAATACATTGAGCAAAGTGATTGTCGTACTGACGGAATTAAGTGAAAATTAATTTTAGTAAACAATTTTAATAGAGAGTACAATTAATGCTAGTATTTATTTAATAAATGTGGTTGTTAAAATAAGAAATGTTTTTTAAAAGTATGGAGAATTGACTGCAAATATTGAGGGGAAACATTGAGCAATAACCATAGGCAAAGCACACCAAATATGGTCTATGGAATATAAAATGTCGATGTTATAAAAGGTATCTCAAACATTTTATTTCAATGGAAAATAGTAAAGATTAGATTTATAATGTAATATTAATCATAAAATATACTCTGATTTAAGCTTTATTTATGGGTATAAGATTTGTAATTTAAAGTTCTAGTCAATCAAATTGGAATATACAAAGTCAGCGGTTTTAAAATTGGCTCGGTGACGTTTTGCTGACGTGGAACCAATTTCCCGCGAAAATCAGGAAATAGCCACGTAGATTGAATTTTAAAAAGTTAGGAATCGGGTATAAAAGGCCATACATTGGGATGGGGGATTCATTCAGTGATCAGCAGTGAACAGAACAGGAACTCTCTCCAGGACCTCGGGTAAGAAATCTTTCCAATAACACTGGGCAACCTCACATGGTGACAACAAAGGTGTTATTGGGCTTTATTCCTTATGTATTTACTTAAAATCTTCCAATAATATCGGGAATTCCTCACGGTGACAACAAGATATTATTGGGACTTTTTATTTACTTAGAAGAGGAAATGTTAAACCAACCGGTGAAAATGACCCATCTCCTCTTTTAAGAAGGCAAATTAACTCTGTCGGCTGAAAGACTAAACCTCACAGTGGATGTCTATCAGTCTGGACTTAGAATCCTTGCAGAAAGACAAACATATTTCTTGCAAAAGAAAATATGTTAGTCTGGACACAGTTTCCAAATCTATTAGAAGCTGGGAGAATAACTTCCCATTGCCTTATCTTGCTATGCGAACTGTTTACTAATGCATTAATTTCTTCTGTATTGTGTTGTGCCTTTTATAAGTGTTCATTCTGTTTTATGTGTTCATATCAGACTGCGTTTAATTCAGAGTTCGTCACAAAGATTAAGTTAAAATAGACTGCTAATTGATAATATTAGTTTCGGAATTTATTGTTTAGTTGTGAGGACGGAATTGGATACGGACTGATATCTCTCATGTGCTTATTTCCGTTAATATCTTACTAACGTACCTTGTTCTCCTGTGTGTCCATTCCCGAGTTGCGTATGGGATTTATGTGATCATTTCATAGTTAAAGAAATACCAACTGATGTGTCGTTTATGTATTTAAATTAGTTATATGTCGGAGCCAGGATATGTACATAGATTGTTTAAATGTAGACTACTAATATTTATGTCATCAAGTTTGAATATTGGGATTTTGATATGTACATAACTTTCTTCCGAAGTGATCGAAGTAACCTTTTAGGACTATTTCAACCCTACCCATGGGATAACTTTGATTATTTGGAATTCAACTTTTACCTGGCCTAAGCAGTAAGGACTACTGCAATAATGACACTCCAATAGCCACGCGCGGTAACTAAGTAGACTTTTGATTGCTATTAGGTCAGAAACTCTACTCTTGTTTTAAATATTTAAACAACCAGAGATAGATTTCAGCTTGGGATTAATGCAATCAGGTTCATGGTGCTATCTCACAACTACTTCGTCAAAAGCGCTGTTAACACAACCCTTGGATGCATTTAAACCCAAGTATCTACAACTGGATTAGAGTTAATCATCTTAGGACAGATGGTCCATGTGGAGTTTCTGCTAATTATTAAACTAGTGGAACCTGGCGGAATCTTGGGGATTTGCAGCGACAAAATACTATTAAAATCAATTCATTAGGGAGACTCTACGCTATCTGTTAAATACGTAAATAACCAAAGGAAGGCATCTGATTGTGTAGATGTGGTCAGAATCCGCAGCGCAAATTACAACTACCCTACTTCGTCGAAAACGCTGTTAACACAAACCTCTGACCACATTTAACTTCAGGTCACTTCAACTGGTTTTGAATTAGATCAGTTTTAAGGACTTAGTGGAGTCTCTCGGAGTCTGGCAGGATCATAGGGAACTACAGTGAAATAAAACTATTAAAATTAACTCTTTGGGGACTCTATGCTTTAATACATAAACATCCATATGAAAGTTTAGACTGTGGTCATTGGAATTGGGCTAGGCGTACACGATAAACGTCTTAACACAGTAATTGATCTGTTTAAGCAGTTCGATTTTAGGAGCTTAATTTCAAATACCACAGAACTTCAATTGGACTTTAACTTAAATACCAAAAGCCATATGTTGCTATGTGAAGTCTCTAAATTTATTACATTCTCGGGGTCTGGCAGGTTCTTAGGGAATTGCTGAGAAATAAAACTATTAAAATTAACTCTCTAGGGGACTCTATGCTTTAATACATAAACATCCATATGAAAGTTTAGACTGTGGTCATTGGAATTGGGCTAGGCGTACACGATAAACGTCTTAACACAGTAATTGATCTGTTTAAGCAGTTCGATTTTAGGAGCTTAATTCCAAATACCACAGGACTTCAATTGGACTTTAACTTAATTACTTGGAGCCTTTTGTTGCTACATGGAGTTTCTTAAATAGTGAACTTTCCTCCTCTGACTATATTAAGGCGTTGGCGTGTCAATATGTATAGGGCTAGGAAGAAGTATCTTTATGATATTAATGTAGGATTACTAGACGACAACATACACTGAAAGGTTACTATTATACTCTTCGTGAAATGCATTTCATGTTAGGAGATAAGTTAGGCTAATCATTTAGGTATGGGCAGAGCCTATGATGGCATTTCATATTTGTAATAATTCATTTGCTTAATTGTTCAAAAATATAATTTGTATTAAGGCAGTCTGGGGGGTTTCTTGACGGTTCTTCCCCTTACAGTAAGCCTTATAGTGAACCGTTGGTAAAGTTAAATAAAATAAACTAATAAAAGCCCTTCTGGCACAAATATAATACAATCCGGCCTGACTGGCAAAAATAAAACTCATTAAATCTTAATACAAACAAAGATTCAATATACATTCCTTATTAACCTATTAGTTGTTTCATTGTAATCCTAATCCTCTACTATAGAAGCCTACATCTTTAGCTAGCTATGTGTTCCTATTCCCTTATTATCCACTCAACTGTATCAAGTCCCTATCTATAGAATAAGTGCAGGGCTGGAGGATTTATTAGTTAATTACAGTCGACTGGTTGGTAAATGACGGGAGGATAACACTCTTCTTAGGCTAATTATTTAGTTCACAAAGCCCTAATCTTCCTATCACCTTTACCCATTACATGTCAATGGACTTAAGCTATCTCTTAGTCAACTTAAAGAATCAGAGTTACTATGCATATAACGTTTACAAGGGTCCTAACCGCTAGAAGATCACGCCTTGGCCATTAGAGAAAGAGAAACCATATTAAAATATTATTATGAATTAAAAAGATATAAAAATACATTAAGAGATTAGGGGTTTTGTACAAAGAGATGGGTAACATTTCTCGCGCGAGAAAGAGTCGCGTGTCACAGTTGTGCTAGAGGTGCTGGTATGTATGGCGCCGGATACAACTGATGGTTTTTTTTTTTTTTTTTATGTCATAGGGGGCAAACGAGCAAACGTATCGCCTGATGGAAAGCGATTACCGTCGCCCGTAAACACCTGCAACACCAGAGGAGTCACATGGTGCAATGTTAACGCAACCGATCACGTTTGTTGTATGGGAGCCCCCTTAAATATCTGCTCGCAGTCGCTTCAGCAAGCATATTGTAATACTGAAATACTAACAGAATGAGTTAAGGTTTTTAAAACATATACTCGTATTGTGATAGAAATGGGGGGAGAGAAATGAGGAAGGAAACAATTCAATCATTGTCATAATACATAGTTAAACTGCAAACGGACAGAACAACTAATGTAATGAAATTAAATAATATATTTAGTAAATAAGTAGGCCACAAGGGCACTTTTAGAAGTCAAATTGTGAATCTACCGTTTTTCCCAAGCTAAGAGGAGACTGCTGTTGAGAAGAAAGCTGAACGAAACTGCTGTAAGATTATTAGTCTATTATATAGTAATGTTACAATTTTGAATAAGACAAAAAGTATTTTAACTGGTATTGAAGGCACTATACACAATTCTGTTTGTTTTGTAATTTAGGTAAAATTTGCAGTGTTGATAATTATCGATTCCACTGATAGTTTTTTACTTTACTTTCTTTCGACTTTCGATATTCAATCTTCAGCTAATATTTTGGGTTTCTAGCAATAAATCGATTACTAGCGAACCGCAAGTGTGTAAGGAGAGCGTGCGAATTCACTTTCCAATAAACTGTGTTATTTTGCTAAGATTTATTTGTATCAAGTCTTGAGTCCTTTTGGGATTCATCGTGAGTCCTTTTGGGATTCATGACATAAAGTTCCGCGTTCTGATGGAATAAATAGTTGACTGTAGCCTTAAGTATTTGAGTTTAGGCGGCAGTTCTGTCCCTCATAGCAAAACCATGTAATCCGGGTCACTCTATTTTGTTATAGAAAAGCACCGAAATCGCCATAGATGTACCTATAATATTTGAGGAGTTATTTCCATTCCTCATAGATCTCGCCATCAGATCTTCACCAAAATTTTATCCAAATCTATTCATACATAAATGCCAGAGTTCCGAGAAAACATAAAAAAGAACCTATTCTTTTTGAAAGTCGGTTGATAATTATATAAATCTTGATAGAAAGACCAAGTTATGTATATTGAAGCTGATTGGGCCCTTCTAAACCGCCGCGCCTATAAAATTCCCTAGCTCATTGTTTTACGATTATCTCCATACTAATTACTCTTATTCATTATACTGGCATATTGGACTTTGACTCGGCGGTAAAACGTCAAAACTCGGATGTTTAGACAATGGCTTTGGATTAGGAATTCATTTGGAAGCCACTTTCAGTTGTCAATCATAATTATGCATGTAATATCACACGGGGAATGAGAAGTTCTATTGATTAGTATGCGCGGATAAGCCTCGTGCCCTCACAATGGACATACACAATTGTTTATATAATATAACAATATAAGAATACCATTGATACGAAGAAAAAAGTACAAAGAAAAATTTCAATACATGACCTAGTGGAGCAGACCTGGAAACGATAACAGTACCTTTGCATTACCGATTCAACATGTCACTCGACCACCTCAACGCCAGGAGACCTATCGATTTTTTCTCGCATTAAATCTTTTAACATTCATCATCATCATCATCTCAGCCATAGGACGTCCACTGCTGAACATAGGCCTCCCCTTTGGACTTCCATATATACCGGTTGGAAGTGACCTGCATCCAGCGCCTTCCGGCGACCTTTACAAGGTCATCTGTCCATCTCGTAGGTGGACGTCCTACGCTGCGCTTGCTGGTCCGAGGTCTCCACTCGAGCACTTTACGGCCCCATCGGCCATCTGCTCTGCGTGCTATGTGGCCTGCCCATTGCCACTTCAACTTGCTAATCCGGTGAGCTATATCGGTCACTTTAGTTCGTCTACGGATTTCCTCATTTCTGATTCGATCACGTAGAGACACCCCGAGCATAGCCCTCTCCATTGCTCGTTGAGCGACTTTGAGCTTTGAGATGAGGCCGATGGTGAAAGACCACGTTTCGGTGCCGTAAGTCATCACTGGTAACACACATTGGTTGAAGACTTTCGTCTTGAGGCACTGAGGTATGTCGGACGAAAAGACATTGCGTAGTTTCCCGAACGCTGCCCAGCCGAGTTGGATTCGGCGGTTGACCTCTTTCTCGAAGTTGGACCTACCTAATTGGACCACTTGTCCTAGGTAGATGTATGAGTCAACAACTTCGAGTACCGAGTTTTCAACAGAGACTGGGATGGGCACAACCTTGGCATTTGACATGAGTTTCGTCTTATCCATGTTCATTTTTAAGCCCACCCGTTGAGAAACTCGATTGAGGTCATCGAGCATCATGCTGAGTTCCTCCATCGACTTTGCCATGACTACGATGTCGTCGGCAAACCGAAGGTGAGTGATGTATTCGCCATTGATGTTGATGCCAAGTCCTTGCCATTCCAGGAGCTTGAAGGCGTCTTCCATAACGGCCGTAAACAGTTTCGGGGACACAACGTCCCCCTGTCTCACGCCTCTTCTCAATGGAATGGCCTTAACATTAAATAAATAATAAATACCCTTTCATACCTAGATGGCTACATAAAAAAAAACGCTTGTTCGTGGAACTTGTTTTAATTTTAACTCATGAAAAAGTTGTATTCTTAACAATATTTATAGCAGAGTATGAATGCAATAAAGTGTAATTGTATATGCAAACGTATTTTCAATAAATATTCGTGCTTTTTGTTATTGAGTTCAAGTATTTATCTCAATTACATGACAATAGTTGGTGTGCAATAAAGTATTGATGAATTGAATTGAATAGTTGCAGGATTGTCGTAGGCGCTACGCTGGGTGCTACGTCGCCTACGCCGTAGCAGGATCATTTTTTTTAAATTCATAGTAAGGATATCCATTAGCTATTCCTAAGCGATCTTGAGCGAGACTGTTGTTATATATCGCTTGTATTCACATCACAAGCAATCGTCTCTATTCTGCAATTAAAATCAATCTCGTGGAGCGAGAAGCTTAAACTCAATAAAAATATATATGCTGATAGTAATTTAATTGGCATACGTTCGTGATTGATATTTCTGATGTTGCAACTTGCTACGTATAAACCCACTAATATTATAAAATTGAAGTTTGTGTGGTTGTGTGTGTGTGTGTGTATGTTGGTTACTTATACACGCCACAAACGGCGGGACAGACTAGAATGAACCTTTTTTTATGATCGGTTTATTTATGTTCACTGCATACGTTACATGCTACAACGAAACATAGACAAGTTCTCGTAATAAAGGCTACGTACAGTTGGAATAGATTTTAATGCGATACTGTCACGTGTCTATCAAATGCGGCCATTCATAAATCAGCTGTCCCGCCCCGTGTGCTAATGCCGGGCACCGAACCCCACACAGGCTGCTGTCCTCACTATGCGAATAATGTACTTAGTATGTAATAAACTATAGTTACAGCTTATGAGGTCCTATTCCTTTTAAAAAAAAATTTTTTTTATTATGACAAATATTATGATAATTTCAACCAACTTTTTGAAGTGAATAATACTTTTCTAGATAGTAACATACCTAGCTATTTCATGCTTTCATTGCGTGCAGTCGAAAATAAGTTTGTTAATGCCAGTTTTCTGTGTGAATTTTGTCAATTTCGAGTAGTTTTGAAACAAAAATTATCGATGAAAAATGCAAACTGTAAAATAAATTGCAATGGCCGTGTTCTAAGTAGTAAAATTTTATCACATGTCAAGAAACATGTTTGATCATAGAGAAAAATGTTTAAAACAATCGGCTTTTTACAAGCTTTTATTTAACTTGCATTGTATGTTTAAAGTATGTTTGTTCGGGTGAAATCTTGCAACTCAATTTTGAAGCAGATATATATACTTCACTTTGATAACAATACACTAATATGGTACCATGGGGCTGATCTGATGATGGAGCCGGAAGGTGGCCATAGGAACTCTATAATAGAAAAAGCAATCCTACCGAGCTTGGGCTCTTTAGAATCGTCTCAGTGAGCATTTGATGGATATCCAAAGAAAAGTACAGTCGGCTATAAAAGCTTGCCACTAAAATGACATTTTTGACAGAAACTTATTTTAACAGATAGGTAAGGAGCCTTAAGTACCGGCTTTGACTCAACTGGTCGTAGGTTAGTTACCACCTTAATTCAGTTGAATGAATCTTTTTTCTCCATAGTGATCACAGAAAATATTGCTTAAATAGATATATGGTAAAAGTTAAAAATGTATGCATCCGAAAAGCACTCTTGGGCTGAGTCAACCCTAGTTTGATCACAGTTGTAGGGGCTTAGACTTACCTTACTCTTCCCTTGTGGAAATAATCGTGAGACAACTGACGTGAGAAAATGACGTTAGAACCGCACGGTTAGAACGCTCGGAAATTCGCCCGCGCATGTTCAATAGTCAAAGCGAAAAAACTAAATATTTCCTTATCGCTATGTCTGTAAGCGAGTATTTTACTTGTCTCAAATTACTAAACTGTGACTGTGACACTCCCTAAAAGGTGCTTAAATCTTTTAATCACCTTTTAACCGTGTTTAAACAAAATTGATTACCAAAACTACGTTCGTAAAACGCGTGAAAATCGTAAACAAACCATCATAATTTCACCCAATTATAAACCAAACGCATTCAACTTCACTTTTATTATCATTAAACATGCCAAAATGTTCCTCAGCGTAATAAACCGACGGTTTAAACTGAAATATACATCAGATTAAGGCTAAAAAAAGAATGTTCACGCTAAATCCAACGCTAATCGATCCACAAAAGATATAAATTCTCCCCGCGTATATATAAGAATATAAAACCTATTAACATTCGATTGACAACTCAGTTTGTATGGTAGGAAGGTAGAAATGCGTTATTACTGCACGTGGGAAATAAAATCGCGAGTAAGTGCGCCTGGGCACAAGGTCAACCGGAAAGCGGGTCGCTTTCCTGATGAGACAATGACGAGATGAGATTACTAATTAGATGGTCGAGTGTAATTGGTGTGAGTCATAAGCTCATGAAGAGGCCTACGCAGTGGCTATTAAGCTTGGATATAGTGTTTTTTAAAGGAAAATTAACACAAAAAGGGTATTTACGTTGATAAAATTAAAAACATTCATCCTATGTATATTAGGTAGGTATATCTCTGCAAAAAATATCTATAGGTACGATTGTTTGTTAGGTATCTCATAAAATAAATAAACCAACATATTTTCGCATTTATAATATAAATTAGAATAGTATTTGTTTGGTTTTCTAATAAGAAACCAGTTTGTAGACATATAATAATAATAATAAAATAAGACTGCATGCTAGAATACCTACTAGTGTTCAGGGTCAAGTGACTGGTAGTTCGTTGACCTCAGACGTGTAACAGAGTGTGTATCTTTATCAGTGATTTTAATCTCCAAATTTTTTAATCTCCGCTCATGTTATAGTTACTAATACTAATAGAGTTTACCATCCCGGACCTATCCTAACGTATATTGATGAACAGCGCGAATCATTGGATTTTTACTAAAAAAACACGAAAGCTACCGACTTCAAAGCACCATACGCTTCAGAAACTAAAGTAGGTAAATATTCTAAAGCGACCAAATCTTTTGTATTATTAAGAGTTGATTACAACAAGGTCGCACATTTAAAAAAACAGTATATTTAAATAGTTTTTTTGTGTTTTGTCTAATGGGCAATGGGAAACTATTTCGTTAAAAAAATATGTTAGTAACTTCCTTAACAGTGCATTAAGAAGCAAAAACCTGTATAATCTGTTTAGTCAATCGAACAAAGAGCAAACAGCATGATTGAACGATTATACGTTTGTGCATGCAATGCGTATCCAAAAAGGCATATGAACTAAGGAGAAAGGAATCGCATGTGTCGTTTTGGTTTGGTATCGGTGAATATTGTGAATGCAGTGCACCGCGGACCCAAAAAGGCGTATGACCTGTGGAGAGGAGAATTGGATGTGTCGTTTTAGTTTTGTGGTTATTGTTGTACAGACAGGGTAGGGCGTCTCTGGCGGTCCGCCTTGCGTCAAGGCTGCGGGACAGTTCTAATGCAAACAAGGTGCGAACTTAGTTACGAGCGCAGCGATTTCAGTTAATGAAGATGAACACTCACCCGGTCTGTAAATTTTGAGGATACGGCCACAGACATTCGTGTTGCATTTCTTTTGTTTCGTATTTCAAACAGAAAGGATGCATCACGAATAATTTAGAATACTATATCCGACGCATTTGCTGTTTGGTGCGATCCAATCCGTGGTATTCTTGACACACACAGTTCGTTCGTGTTGTAGGTAACAGGCTAATCCAAATTTGAATTTATTTCTTTTATAACTATATATCATTTCTGATGTACTTTCTTAATGTCACTTCGATAAACTGACAACAGTTCGGCATGCAGCAAACGTGTCCTGCTCAATGGTATTTGTGAAAATGGTATTTCTGAAGTCAGTTAATTTGACTCCTAAGATACTGCGTTCCATTACCCTCTGGCACACCTTCAGGGAATACTTTTGAACATTAGTCAATGTCATGTAAAAAACTAAATAAAAGTGCGTAAAAAATTACTCAATACGCTTATCACCATAGTATCTCTCTAAATATCGCTTGAACGGGTTTGGTATTTAGCTGAATAGTGCCCGTAATCGTATCAAGGCGGTTCGGTTCCAGTTGGAACATTCGAGCACAGGTACTTGCCAGTGCACGGTTGCGATAAACTATTTGTTTTGGTTACGCAATGCCAAAAGTGGTTTGCGCATCTTGTAGTATTTTGCGACATGTTTATTTATGTCGTTTTCGACTTAATTGGGAAAGTACTACTACTACTAAATACGCATTTTTGGGATATACCGACAGAATAACTGTCTAAAATGTTATAGTAATTCAGTGAATAAAGGATTTTGACCTTACAAACGGTCCGGTAGTTTTGAATTTTTGATATGTTGTCTAGAATGGTTAGTCAGTGTTTAAAATGCAAAATGCACAATTCCCCCCCCCCCCCCTCCGCGCCCGCCGCCATATTGAGAAAACCGGCACTCTCTTCATATTTTTGCTCATATCTTCCTTTAGGAGCATTTTAGCTAGAAGAAAGCTTCGACAATGTTATAGAGAGTTAAATTTACTACATTTTCCATTTTATATTTTGTTTCTAGGACAGATAGTTACGAAGATATGCACATTTAAAAAAACTTAAGAAATTGCAATTTCCAATTCAAAAACAAACTTCTGGATTATATCTTCGTTTAGGAGCATTTTAGCTAGAACAGTGCTTGAGCAATTTTGTAGAGAATTAAATTTACTATAATTTACATTTCAAATTTTGTTTCTAGGACAGATAATTACGGAGATATGTAAAAAATAAAGTCACATTTTCCGAAAATGTATGTAAAAATAGACATGAGTTTTATAAGCAATTATATTTCCTACATGTTTTAATTTGTCCTAGATTAGTCCGTAACTGAATGACAGCGTTCTAAACCAAGAATTTAGACAAATTTTCGGAAAATTCGACTTTTCCTGTTTTTTCAATGTGCATATCTCCGTAACTAACCGTCCTTGAAACAAAATTTGAAGTGTAAATTATAGTAAATTTTATTCTCTACAACATTGCCCAAGCTTTGTTGTAGCTAAAATGCTCCTAAACGAAGATATAATCCAGAAGTTTGTTTTTCAGTAGGAAATTGCGATTTTTTACGTTTTTTTAAATGTGGATATCTCCGTAACTATCTGTCCTAGAAAACAAATATAAAATGAATAATATAGTAAATTTAACTCTCTATAACATTGTCGAAGCTTTCTTCTAGCTAAAATGCTCCTAAATGAAGATATGAGCAAAAATATGAAGAAAGTGCCGGTTTTTTCAATATGGCGGCGGGCGCGGAGGGGGGGGAATTGTGCATTTTGCATTTTAAGCACTGACTAACCATCCTAGACAACATATCAAAAATTCAAAACTACCGGACCGTTTGTAAGGTCACACATAGTACTTTAGTCTCTATTCACCGTATTATAGTGATGTTCAGCGTTATAGTGATGGTGTGACTGAATGCTAATCACTACCTACATAGTATAAAACGAAGTCGCGTCCAGGGGGCCTATGATGGTTGCGTTTATCACGTGATAAATAAGTGATAAAGCATCTGTCACTCACACTCGCATTTTGTCAAAACGTGACGGATACTTACTGTCACTTATTTATCGCGTGATAAACGCAACCATCGTAGGCTGCTGTCACTCTGTCTGTATTTCTGTCCCTATGTATCTTTATAGATAGAGTGATTCAATAGGAAGGTTTATATGTATAATACATGCATAATTTATCAGCATTGCACCCGTGCGAAGCCGGGGCGGCTCGCTAGTATTACATAAAATGTTTTGTTGAATTATACATATATACAGGGCGTTGGATACATTTTCTAGGTCTGATTATTACTTAGGCATTTCCTAAATATTACTCATTTACGTGTGGACGAGAAATATTTTCAAGCCATTAACATAATATCCCATACAATGTACCTAATATTAAATAATATCAACGTTTACTTTGATCTAATCCCAAGACGCTAGAAACATCACTGATGTGGACCTTAGTAATCCGCTGATCATCACTTATGCATAACATGATATTAAGAAATTGTCCTAATCTACTGATATAGTTAATTATTGTTCTGATGCAAGAACATTTTTATTGATCAATATATTGTTGCTTAAATGTTAATAAACACGTAGACAACATCGTTGTAGGCAAATTTACTAATTTATCTCACGGTTAATTATACCTATAATTACAGTAGAACTATTAGCGAAGGAGATTCATTGCATATAAAATTTAATGTCACTTGGCCCATGCGTCAATTATCGTGGTTCCAAAAACATTAAACTGCCTACTTAAAGGTCAAACTTTATGTGTGCTCCATTAAAAAAACATGCCTTAGAAAATCACATCATAGCCGAACTATTAAAGTATAAAGTTATTCAGATCATTGGCACAACTATGCTTTGCGACTCTTGTCGCGCGACATAGCGCTTCTGTCACTCTCTCACATTACTGCACAGAAAGAGACGGGTAATTATCACGCGCGAGAAGTAGTCGCATCGTCGGTTATACTAGAGGTGCAGTTTTATTCATAATTGACCGATGGAGCGAAGCCTCTCCGTTTCAGTATGTCCGAATTTCAATTCTTTCGTATGTCCGAATTCTGTTTCTCCGGATTTCCAACTGTTATCGCCCACAGGTCGCATTTCTCAGCAGATTCTATAGATATTTATATAGACGTCAAAAGATATGATTACTAGACCTAATTATGTATAGATATTTTTGTCGAGTCAATTTTTCGAAATTGCGGAAATATGGGGATTGAAAACGTAAAGAAAAACAATTATCAGCAATTTCGAAAAAAAATCGCTACGTCTACACTATAGTTTGATGTAAGTAGTATTATGAACATAAAATATTAACTACAAAACGAATATCGCTCTAATAATCTTCGAGTAATTCAACCTCATGTTTGGCAATATTTGTCTAACCTTTAATGCGAAGGTTAATCGTTATTGCTTGATCTGTTTTATAAATATAGTTCAAAACAATATTCCCAAAGAGAATGTGGCTGTACGAAGCAATGTTAAGGTCAACCTCTAAGCCGTTTACATCGTCTCATTAAACGTTGATGGCCAAATCCTTAACAAATTAATTCTAGATTACTAGATAATAAGGAACTAGGTACGTATTATTCAGTAAACTGAGCGAATCCCTACATAGTTTGTTTCTAAACTGGACGGCAAGAGGAAATTTCTTTAAATGGTAGATCTATGAATCTATTCTAAAGCACTTGCGCTAAAGTTACAATAACTGTACGTATTTTACTTTTTGCTGAGGGCCATAACATGAAAATCATGAGAAAGTCGGCCAGTTAGTTTTTTTTATGTCAACTGAATGTTTCAGGTAGGTTTCGACCGCAGCGAACCATTTTAGTTTTCACTGCAATTGATACAAAACAAAGCGCCGAACCATGGTCTGGCTATCAATTGTGACAGATTTGTGCCAAGCAATCCCATTCGGTAACTTTAAATTAAAGCTTTGTTGATTTGTTACTTTTCTTTCGATGCCACAAAAAATGTGGTCTTACAGATTCCTTTCCTTGACCATTTATTACGTTAAAAGTTACGAAACTTAATATAATTACAGTTTATGATTCTTAACAACATTACGCTTCTTACAAAACTCTTATCTGTTATATAACTGTTGAAAATCATACAAACGGACAACAACCCGGAAGATTTTCCATTCCAATTTATACAGCAAATTAACTGATACAAACTGCTATTAGCATAGGCGGCGCATCACTAGTGACGGTTGTGACGGACGTGTCCCCTCCCTAGTCTGTACTGTATAATGCGATCCCCTTGAAATTGCAAAGTGGGTATAAATCAGCCGTCATCGAATGGTTGACAGCTCACTGTCGAGTCACCAAGTTATCATCTTCAGTCGCCGGTCGCGCCAGCATCCTCGTTCACTAACATACCACTCATACAGAGTAGTTAGTTCCCCATATATCCGCCTGCACATATAAGTTGGCAGTACTGTAGCAATGTTGCATTTTGATTCGCCTCAAATACAGATGCAATGATAATGTAAAGATCAAATAGAAAACGTTGACCGCCGGCACGACTTGAACTGCCGACCTTTAGCAATGAAAGAAACACGTCGGGACATGCGATGATATGCCATTTTTCAAGTGGATACAGAAAGTACTCATGATAGATTCAACATTAGTACAATACGATAAAGGCTAAAGAAAATGATTTACTCGTTTATTGTTCAGTGGTCTTCGTTTGCCACCTTGCTAGATGCTAGCCATAAAACAGCAATGACGCGCATCGAACATCAGCTAAATGATGACCACTCCTTGAATCGCCAAAGCCTCGCCCAGGATCTCCACGATGACCGGTCACACTTGTATTTAATGGCTTCCCCTGATCCTCACAAGGGAACGTAGCGTGGCGTTCATAGAACTTGATTTCCATTGGTTTGCCTATTACAAGGTCTGAGCACCTTCATAATAATTGATCAAGAAGAAAACCTGCTCAGATTTGCTCCTGCTAGCCTAATAATATTTTTGACGCCACGCTACCGCCCCTTGCTGCTTCGGCACGGCATACCACCTGTAGCTAGAACCAGCGGCTGCAAGTGGGCATTTTACCTTTATGGCATTTCTCCAGATAATGGTAGTTGTAACGTGTAACGTGTAAACGGAAAATATTATTCGACAAACTCAGCAACATTACAAAAAAGGAAAAAAATCTCGTGTCTCAATATTTGGCTAACCCACATACTTGTACACAAGTATTTCTCGTGACGGAACGTGAGTGAGCCAAACTAATAGTTCTCTAAACAATTTAAACCATGCCAGTGAGATTGGCGAAACCCTAGATTCCCAGTAGTCGTGGTGTGCCTGCAAATTGCCTTGTTACGCAGCCTCGGTCACGATCTCTGATGTCAGGCGGGTGGATAATATTGTAAATAGTTTAGTGTGCTCCAAATACCTAAATAATGGCCGTACACTTATGATATGTTAGTACCATTAGGTATACTACGCTGAATCAATAACCTCAACCTGAAGTGGGTGTTGATCAACACCATGCAAGCTGCTCTGGCAATTTATCACCTATCAAAATTGACACTTTGGAGCTGACATACCTAGGTATTTTTGAACTCCATCGATCTAACGATGCATTAGTCGCCCGACCGGAAAACATTTATTAGTGACGTTCTAAGTTAAATTCGACCGATAACTTTAGATCGCAAGCCAGTGAAAATTCGCGGCGTCTCCAAGTTCCATTGTCCATTCTTGCGGGTCGCACAATATTATTAAAATATTTTGGAACTTATGACAGTCACAAGTCCTAAGAAAGATATTCGCTGTATTGTATAACTTGATATGCTGGTTAGAAAACGAAGTCGAAATTATACTAGGTAACCCTTAAAAACCCCTAAGAATTAGAATGGCCGTGCCTGTTTACTGATTCCAGGGGCATCACTCACACTCTAAAGCTTGTGAACCACGCAAATGTAAAACTTAGTTGCTTCGTACTAAACCTAATCTCACCTCTTCAGTCAACGAACTTAGCATTCTGGGCAGGCATAATAGAATGGAGGGCGCCTCCTACTGACACACCGACCCGCTTCACACCCGAATCTTGAAAGTGAATGTGTACTTCGTAATTAGATGGACTCGAACAATGCCTTTGAGCACTCCCTGTCACTTTATTAAAATACATAAACGGGCTTACTCACGTCGTAGAAGTCGAATGACGCTCGACATGTTTCGAATCGGTACGCGATTCATCATCAGGAGAGTCGCGGCGGCGGCCAACCGAACACTCACTCGCTACTGAATTGTTATCAGATCATTGTTGGATGTAATTTATGAGATATTTGCTTTTGCCGTCAATTATTGCTATGCGCTGTGTGCTTTGACGGTTTGAATTCTAGAAGCAGGTGATGCAACATTTTGATTTAATAAAAACAAAAGAAGATAAAAAATGTTTTCGAGCAATTGAATTTTATATATACAATTGACCGGAAGAATTTGCTTGCCTACTCTACACGTTTTATAGCCAATTACATCGAGTTTACTTAATGGGCTATAATAGAGCTTACTTAACGGGTGATAGCCGTGTGTATCACACGATAAATAAATAATAAATCATCGTGTGACAAACGTGCAGCAAAACAAATAGACGAATGCATAGAGTTGGGGGTAAAGTACTATTATTATAGGCAGAGGGGGTAGAAGTTTGTAAATAAATGTAGCAATTAAGTAATTGTATACGATACTAAACATGTTTCTCTGTTTGTCCCCAGCTGGGCCGCATGCCAGTCAGCGTGATGGTCCCGCCGCGCTACGCCACGCTGCCGCTGCCGCCCGCACCGTACGCTGCAGCGCCGCTGTTCTACCCTGTGCACGATGCAGTAAGTATAAGCATGTTTGTCCCCAGCTGGGGCGCATGCCAGTCATCGTTCTGGTCCCGCCGCACTACGCCACGCTGCCGCTGCCACCCGCGCCGTACACTGCAGCGCCGCTGTTCTACCCTGTGCACGATGCAGTAAGTATAAGCATGTTTGTCCCCAGCTGGGCGCATGCCAGTCAGCGTGCTGGTCCCGCCGCACTACGCCACGCTGCCGCTGCCACCCGCGCCGTACGCTGCAGCGCCGCTGTTCTACCCTGTGCACGATGCAGTAAGTATAAGCATGTTTGTCCCCAGCTGGGCGCATGCCAGTCAGCGTGCTGGTCCCGCCGCACTACGCCACGCTGCCGCTGCCACCCGCGCCGTACGCTGCAGCGCCGCTGTTCTACCCTGTGCACGATGCAGTAAGTATAAGCATGTTTGTCCCCAGCTGGGCGCATGCCAGTCAGCGTGCTGGTCCCGCCGCACTACGCCACGCTGCCGCTGCCACCCGCACCGTACTGCAGCGGTGTAATGGAACTATTATATTAATCTGTGGTAATGGTTAAAATGTGTGTACACTTATACAGAGCTCTCCCGAACAATACAGACATATTCAGTAATCCTGCGTAATTAAATATTCACCGTCCCTTTTGCAACATAGGTAAAGCACCCACATAATTATGTTGTTTGCTTTTTCTTTTAGGTACTAATCAATAATCATCTTGTAAAAGATAGGCTCCATATCTCTAAACTTGACACCATCTTCGTCTCATTCCAGCGTCTACGACGACGACGCTCGCCGCGTGACCCACGCGAGCGCAGGCGGCGTGAGCGAGACCGCGATAGTCAACTGACTCGCTCGCTCGAGCGGATTCATCGAAAACGACGAGCAGAGCGCGATCGCGTGTCGGACGAGCAGCTCAAGCGGACGTACACCGGACTCGATAGGTGAGTTTAACTCAATAACACACTCAGTGTTGGATCTAGTGAGAAATTGAAATGCGTAACCTGGTGGAAAAGACCAGGAATCGAACCCGGTACCTCTGGATTTCCGGTCCAGCGCGTTAATTTCGAATTTTTCTTTTTGCTTTGCGGTTTCTTCCACCAGGATACGCATTACAATTTTTCTTTGAGCTTTGATCTTTGTATCAAAGGTTTAAATATCGTTATGTTTTGTCGAGTTGTTGTGATTGTGTCCTTTTAATTTTACTGAAGTATTTCATTCTAAATGTTCAGGACGTACGCCGAGCAGTTCATCGCGGTGTGCGACGAGAGCCGCCAGGCCGGCGAACGACACGACTCCCTCCCCAGCACTGCCACCAGCGACTCCAGCCAATCCCATAGGGAGTCCATGTAACCAGCTAACCCTCCAAGGAGGATACATAACCAGAAACTCTGTAGCGTACCCTACAGGAAGACAATGTGACTAGTTCCATAGGGGATCCATGTAACTAGTCTGTGACGAATGGAGACTCATTTATACTCGTACTTACAACAACTAACCAGCCACACAACGAAGGTGTAACCAGTAAACACTGTAGGGGATTCCTATAGAGTGTCTCATGGGTGTGTTATTAGCATGTCCCACGAGATGTCTTATGTAAAAAGTTCCATGTCTTGGCATGTAATCAGAAAGCACCCGAGGGTTAATGTAACCGACTCACAGAGTCTCAACCACGTGATTCGATACCACAAAAGGATTCGATAGTATAGCTTCAATTCGATATGTAACATGTGTAAAGATTGGATTTAACGATGTAACAAACTAACTAGATTTACGAGTTGCCCTTAAGGCTGCCTGTCCACTGAGGCGCGGAGAAAACCAATCAGCCTGCGTCTTTGTGAAGCCCAAAGGAATAGCATTTAAATCTGAGGAATTTGATTGGTCCATTTTACACAGCTCCATTTCTGAGGACAGGCAGCCTAATTCTATTAAGATAAAGCGTTTATTAACGGCATTTACGGACTCGTCAACTTTAATAAAGGCGACTGAAATTCATAAATTTCAAATACGATTTAAATTTTGCGCCTCGTTTACCTTTCTAGCTTTTTTATTAGATCTTAAAACCCCTTTATCAAAGTTAGTTGGTGACACTAAAATGCAAGGTGCAATATTTCTATCGTAAAATATGAATTTCAGTTGAGCATGACCGTATGTGTAGATAAAAAATATATTTAGAAATACCTTCAAATGAGGGAACTTGGGACACACGCAGGGCTGTCAACTCTAAATTCGCCGAACCGAACAAAGACTTAGAAAAACCCAGATATTTGGCGTAAATCTCATTTTTTCCCCGGACGTGTCCGAAAATAATATTGCAAAAAAAAATCGCTTTTTTTCCTTCACATAAGTGTCTAGGTTTTTCCCGAACACTTTTTTAAAACCCCCCGGATGGCCCCCGGACGGCCTCCAAACTAGGACAAATCCGGGGAAACCCGGACGGATGGCAGCCCTGCTTAGACATACGGGACTTCGACAATGGTTTTAAAAACTTGGGGCTGATATAGACGTAAGGTCCTCTGAGCCGGAGCGGAAAAAATAAACCAATCAGGCTGCGTCTATGTGAAGCCCAAAAGAAGTGCATTTAAATTTGAGGAATGTGATTGGCCCATTTTAATTTGACATAGCTCCGCCCAGTGGACAGGCGGTCTTAGAGTTGTCAGCAGCACTCAGGGAAGAGAATGAGCATATTTTCTAAAACTACTCCTGAAGTCACAAGTTACCTCACTTGCAGAAATTGTATTAAAAAAATCGGAGGACATAGGTATAAGTTGTAATTTTAATAATTATAACGACTCCAGTACTGAAAATACTAATTTGGATCACAATACTCTTTATTTTATAAATTGATTGAATTTAAAATTTGCGGGGTTAAAGAATTTAACTTTAATTTTATACCTAGCTGATAGTTTTAATGTTATCTTTGTAAATGTCTATGAAAATACTCATTTTCGAAAAGATGATGGAAATAACATACATAATTCTTCCGTATATGATCTAGATCATCAGATATTAAAAACGGTGAAGTTTTAGCCCTCACAACTTTGACGTACTTAGCACATCTTTTTCACTGAAAATAATACCAATTTAATTTTAAGATACGTCTGCTTCTGGATAAGGTATTCAGTCCCGGGAATTCCCGGGACTGTGATACAAAAAAATCCCGGAACTGCAAACCCTAATTTTAAATTGATCAGTCAAACATTCGTATAAGGTTCCTTTCCATGTGCACCTGGGCGGAATGTAGCGCGCGTGCGTGTTGAATTGGAACCTTGAACCTCAATTAGGTCGAAATTATTGTCTGCTACATATGGCTTTGTATGCTGTAAGGGGTTAAGCAATCACAGTAGTGAAATCTTCTGTGAAAACAGTGTGGTCGGTCAAATCACGGCCCGTTCCTTCCAGGTCCGCGACAGAGGAAGTGCACCATTATAGGGACGTGCTAGGATTGTTGTTGTTCCCATTGATTACGATTAAACTAACCGTTACGACACATATCATACCAAACTAAACCCGATAGCTTTACGAATGTACATATTGTAACGTTACTAACTATACACCATACTAAACACACACACACAAGGAGTTTGTCTTCGTAGAATAACTTTCTATTTTCGTGAAATGTGAAATGAATAGGTACACGTTTTATCACAAAACATCACGGAGTGAAATCAAGGGATGCTCTTGGAAATCTACAAGATTTGACTAGTTTTCGAATTCACTGCAAATTGCGTGAAAATAGAAAGTATTCTGCGACGCCATACATCACAATGCACCACACTAACATACTTAGTCAAAGATCCTGTCATGAAGTCATGAAGGCTCCGGTGATACTTATTTGATACAAAAATGTGCTAGCACAGCGCAATAAAAGAATTAGACCGGTAGATACACTGTAAACTGGAAAATGCGAGGTTTTTTAGACCACCCTAGATGAATTTAGCCTTCAAATGTTTAACGTTTACAACGTATTTATGAAAATCTTAGGATAATTTCTGATGAACCACTACCATACCTACTTAGATGTAGGTAAGGTAGATACCATAATTACTGTCTCTTTCGTCAAATTAATCAATATTAGTAAATCATCAGAAAAAAGCTAATGCAATGTCGATAATACTCTTCAAGGGCCTCTAGCGAAATGACATGAAATTAAATTTACGGATATAAAGTGCAATACTTCAATAATTAACTTTTCTTGCATCAATAATAACTATAATACTTGAATCATGATGGGATCTCTGTCTCAAATTACTAACAATCACACGATACTTGTAAACTTGTGTTTATTCGTCAAAAGTCTGTGTTATACGATACTTTAAGTCTTATTTATCTAGCTAGTAATATCATTGATTGGTAGAGATATTTTAATGAGTAAAACTACCGTTGTCAGCTTTTCGCCTTGTCCAATGCAAGTTAAATGTTGACACATTTAACCTGCATTGGTTGTAGGTAAGTGTTAACTAATTTAATCAATGGTTTTCGTTATCATGCTTTCAATTGAACTGTAATCTTGCCAAGATACAGATGACGTCTAAATGAGCTGTATTTGTTGTATTCCTGATCGCTTGCTTGCAGCCGTATAAGCAGCTGCTAGAAAAGAGACACTTCGAGTGGTTCCTTTTATTACTATTCAGTAGCCCTTACGCTGACAGAGCGCTGGAAATACTCTATCGAGGTATAATCTATAGAGGTGACTGTGGGTGACGGTAATTCTAATCCACTTTACATCAGGCGATCCGTTCGTAGGCTCGTTTGCGTCTGTGGTCCATCTATTTTTTTAAATTATGTTTTCAGGGAAACAAAATTTAAAAAAATAGATGAACCACGATAAGGTTTCCTGCCAGTTGAGGGCTGAACCACGCTCTGCTACCATAAAGGATTTTGGTTACTTATAGTAAATAAAAGATTAAACTTGGGACTAAAATATTTGACGTTATATTTTCCGAGAATATGAGAAGAACGAACAAAAGACGATGATGAATTTTCGGAAAATATAACGTCAAATATTTTAGTCCCAAGTTTAATCTTTTATTTACTATAAGTAACCAAAATCCTTTATGGTAGCAGAGCGTGGTTTTGCGTGCTTATGAATGACAGATTCGCGGACCAACGTAAAACTCCCATTGAACGACTCAACACGTTCGTCTCCGGCAGCGTTTACTCAGCTCTTACGCTATGCCGCCCGAATTGAATGAGTGCCACGAATGAGTGTCACTGGCATAGGAGTACATATTCCGTTGACACATATGGTGTGTCACCGGCATGGGAGGGAAAAAATTTTGAACACATATGTTGTGTTACTGGAGACGATCGTGTTGTAGCACTAAAGTTTGACTGCGTATTATCATTACGACAGGGCTCTACTGAGGGACGCGAATTTTCCTTACAAGCTTCCAAACGTGAAAATGCTTGCACTATTGTCGATATCTTCACTCGCCTTTCTTAATTACATTTAATATTCAATGGCAACTTGTCAAAACTGATGATCGTTTTACGATTAAAATATCTCTATCAACAATTTTAGTGTTAGTTTGTATATTTCAACTGAAGTCCTATGTACCTAAGTGGTGCCAAATTGCACGGAGCGATCGGTCTGTATATAGTGCGTCTAAATTTGCTCAATTCGTTCGCGTTTGTTCTAGATTTTATTCTTATTCTTAAGATTTAATAAGCAATGTGTAAAGACGACTTTTATTATTGTTGGGTAAATAGGGTAGCTATCATAATATATATTTACTAACATTTATAAGTAACCTAACGTAGTTGAGCTATAGCCGCGTACAAGCAGGTTGAGAAGGGAAAAGGATGAAAGTGTGGGTTTCTTTACTCCAAGCATATATAGATATATAAATAAGCAACGCTAAAAATATAGCTATCGCCTGTTGGGAGCTAAAACTCGCTATATACCTAATAGGTACAAGGTGTATTTAGCGAGTTTTAGTTATGATTAATTGATTACTTACTCATTCATAGAACAAAACTCGTACGAGTATATCAGTTTAGAATCAGAACCAACATGCGAGGTTTTAAAGGCATTTTAGTGCAGTCATTGAAGCGAAAAATACGGTCTTACCTCCGAATTTTTTCACGGTGAACCGATTTGCATGAAATTTTGGAATTAGGCTCATCTTACCCTTAACTTCAAAAGTGAAAATGATTTGAACTCCGCAACCACCCTGGGGGTGGTTGCCACCCCTTCTCGGGGGTGAATTTTTTTTTTTTTCAAAATAACCTCGGATATCGATAGAAGGCCTAATTTTAAGCAAAAAATCATCTATAAAGTTTTTCAAAAAATCCAATACTTTTCAGGTTATTGGCAATTGAAAATTCGCAATTTTTTCACGTTTTTCATCTGTTTTTTGCAAATATCTCCAAAAATATACGTTTTATCGAAAATTTTATAAAAAACAAAATTGTAGCAGGTAAAACAATGAACAATTTGGTTTTTTATAAAGTATTCTAAGTGCAATATTAAGCTAGATATTATCAAAGCCGTTTTTTATTATGTCTGAAATTTAATCGATGTGGTCAATGCCATCTAGCGGTATGTATTCATGCCTACGTTTTCAAAATATATGAGCCATATTATGTATATATATACACATTACAATAGTTGTGGGTCTCTATTATACTGCGTACTTTCACATTGCTCCAAATATTCACACTCCGAAATTTTCAGTTACTAAGTAGAAAAAAATATGATAAGTTTTTGGACCATAACTCCTTCAATTTTCATGCTATCATAATTTATAAAAAACCATTGTAAAGGTAATTAAGAGAGCTACAACATCCTTTATTGCAATATATAGTAAAAAACCTTTTTCTAAAACGGTGAAGGGTTAAAGGGCTTAAGAGAGGCTGTGATGGCGCTGCCACGCGCTCTTTAAACAATCATATCTCCGTCAATTTTTGTTGGACAGAAAAAACAAAAAAACCAAATTGTTTGTCAGAAAAATACCTAAATTTTTAATCTGTACACTTTTATATGTATCTGTCGTCATTTTTGAGATATTATGAAAATAAAGTGGGTTCTTTTAAAATTTGAAATTTTGTTTTTTTTTTTAATCGTGACTTTTTTGAAAAATATGTGTCCTGAAGCAGCCAAACTGATACTATCTATCAAACTCTTCATAATAAAGTTAATTCTAGGCGGAATACGATTAATTTTAATTTTGGTGGAAATGGCACTTATGAAACCCATTGATTTGAAAGAAAAAACATTAGATGCTCCTCTTATTTGCAATACAGCTCACTTATTTTACGTGCAAAAGACTTTTTATAGTGCTCATTTTAAAGCTTATTTCAAGCACTACAAAACCCTTTTGTATTAGAATGCATAAAATGCATTTGCTCGCCGCTAGATGGCATTGACCACATCGATTAAATTTCAGACAATAAAAAACGGCTTTGATCTTTAATATCTAGCTTAATATTGCACTTAGAATACTTTATAAAAAACCAAATTGTTCATTGTTTTACCTGCTACAATTTTGTTCTTTATAAAATTTTCGATAAAACGTATATTTTTGGAGATATTTGCAAAAAACCGATGAAAAACGTGAAAAAATTGCGAATTTTCAATTGCCAATAACTTGATGAGTATTGGATTTTTTGAAAAACTTTATAGATGGTTTTTTGCTTAAAATTAGGCCTTCTATCGATATCCGAGGTAATTTTCAAAAAAAAAAATTCACCCCCCAGAAGGGGTGGCAACCACCCCCAGGGTGGTTGCGGAGTTCAAATCATTTTCACTTTTGAAGTTAAGGGTAAGATGAACCTAATTCCAAAATTGTATGCAATTCGGTTCACCGTAAAAAAATCGGAGCCATAATGCTTCAATGACTGCACTATTTGAAGTAGGCGATATGGTAAAAATAAAAATTAAGAGGCGTCATGAATGTGTTCCTTTTATTTATCACAAAAACTAACTAGTATATTTAGAAAACGTATAAATGGTGCCCAGAAGGCTGCCACATTGAATGGCAATGCTGATTCTTTGTGCTGAGAAATCGCCCGACCTCTGCTAACCTGATGCTTCCCGAATCAGTCCCGAATTGAGTTTAAGACTAATGCTAAGTAGGTACCTACTTGACGTCAAACTTTCCCTTGTAAAATAATATCTTCTTAGGGGTTTATATACCTTTCTGAATTCTTATGGTTTGTACGTGGATTATACTCTCAAATATTATGAATTTCTGATGGGTTGATGAGAAAAATACTTTTATTTACACTTAGTATATTTTTATTTTATATGTGAATGGTTTGCACTGAATAATAATTTAGTAGATCAATCATGTTAATTTAAATGTAACGTCGTGTTGTACTGTGTTACCATTATTTCTATTGCAATTTTCATAATACACATATCTAAGTTAACTAAGTTTTTACATTTGCAACCGGGAATGTCTGTAATATTTTTAAGATTTTTGCGCTAACGCACATATGTAGGTATATTATCGCTCATATAAAACACGTATTTTTATAACGGCATTAAATCTACTTAAGGATTGCGCTACTGCACTTTATTATACTGGTTTCTTTATCTACAGAGAAATTATACGAATTAGTTAAGCATAATATTTTGTAAATACTTTGTTAGGATTATTAAATTGACTTCCTATATGATTTTTATATTTTTCCAGTTTAAGATACTTATTTACCACATCGCATAGAAGTCTAAGGGTGCTACCACACCGCGAGCAATTAGCAAAAGTAATGTAACAAAACAATGTATGAAGATTTCATTTCTCGCGGTGAAGCAGCACGCTAACTGGAGTCAAGTTATAATTATTGTAAAGGGATTGAGATTAATTAATATTTATTCGTAGGTACGAAATTATTTTATTGGTAATAGATAATATTGCCACGTGTAAATCGAAATTAATAAATACAAATTTGTAATAAATATGGTTGTTTTATTGAATAACTCTTACCATGCAAGAAACTGAATCTAAATCAGACTATACTGGCCGTGCTACTTATGTCACATTTTATTTATTAATTTCTAAATAGTTACAGTGCAAGAAATACAGCAGAAAACATATTGAATAAATAAGTGAAGCTGCTAGTATTAATCTAAACCTGTCTGTCTTATAAAATGACATTTTCAGAAAAAAAACACCGCGCATCATGGTGTCGTCAATCACTATCTTTTACCTCGACATTGATTGATATTGATGGGTTACAATTTCGGAATTGGATAGTATGGGCAGGATCTGCAATTCCGAGATTTTCGATACTACGCGTACAAGCCAAATCCGGAATTGCGAGCCCTAATTGACAGGTCCTGCACGCTCTCTTGCATAACGAAGGTGCTGCCAACTGGTGCAGAAAAGCGGAATCTTTCACCTTGTCAATAATCATGTTAAAAGTTTCGTGAGACATATTTATTAATTGTATTAAGCTGTTTACACTCACGTGAAATTGCAACCGAGTTCGAAACATCGGGCCGTCCCTGACAATTTTGCGTGAGTGTAAACCGTTTAATACCTTATCAATACTTGAAATTAACATTTACAGTGCTGCCCCCTGCCCCCTACAGTTCGTGCACGTCCCGTATATCCATGGTATAAGAAAACAAGGTATGGCACTCCGGCAAGTCAGCCTTTCTACGTAACCACAGACCACCCCCACTAGACGGAGCATGTAAGGCGACCCGCGCGCACCAACGATATGGTACGGCAGAACATTAAAGTACCAACACGGCGGCCACCGTTTAGTTGCGTCCATGTTTATGATCCATGCGTACGTCAACGAAAAAAGAAATTAAATAGATAACATGGTAAAGGACATTGGGTACTTTCTTCCCCACTAGTGGACACAAACGAAACCAATTGAAGTTTTTAGATAATGTTACGGGCTTTACCACTGTGTATTTTTTATTCCCATAACTAATGGGAAAGCTAAGAAAATGAGATTTTTAAAGCGCAGCAATAAGGTTTTCATTGCTTACAAACATCGAAAGCTTGCTGCTGCTGTAGCTACTGAAGTCGCTTTCTGACGGTTTTTGGAGGACTTCTTGCTGGAGATCGACGTCGATACTTCCGCGTTGTCTTCCAGGGCATGGTCAGAATCTAACGCGACAACCACTTCTACAGAACGCAACTATAAGGTTTTCTGCATAAGGGCCACATCTAATTATGTAAGGTCGGTGTTCGAAAAATGAGTCGGTTCCCTAGGGGGAATGATTGACAATTCGGTTGTTTCTCTGGCTAAGAAGTTGAAAAACTGAACGCCGTTTGGGTTAGATACTACGCACTCCCACGCGGTGTGCTTAGAATTGAAGTCACCTGCTGCGAAGACGACTCCATTGGGATCTGGTTGAGCAAGTAGGTTTAAGTCAGTCGGTAAGAGTTTGTTAGAGGGAGACAGATAGACTGACGCAATCGTTATCGGGTCGCGACCTTATGAGAGAGAGGGCAACTACGTGCAGATATCTGCGGTAGAAGATCGCGCTCCCTCCGAAGGGCCTATCCAACCAACCTATCATTCCTAACCATCGCGTAACCGGGGATCCGGAATGATTTTAAATGCGGTTTGTAAAAAGTTTCCTGAACTAGAAATATATCGATAGAATGAGCGCGTAGGAATTCCATCACCTTAGCTTTTATCCCACGCAGACCGTTGGCATTGAAGATGCCAATAATTAACGAACGATTCGTTAAGCGTGAGGGGCGTACTATCCATAATAGTTAGTATTGGCACCGCGAGCTGAGAGAAGTTGGCACTGTTCTTTGTAGAAAGTGTTTATCTCTTTATAAAGAGCTAGTATTACGGAGGGCTCTTTCGCAGTCTTGAGCTCATCCTTAATTGCTATGTCAGATGCGATGGCATTCGCATGCTTCAATTGAGGCGTACCCTTACTAGAAATCGCAGTCTTTGGGGGAACAGGTGCAACCCGGGCTGCACGTTGGACTTGTTTAGACAAGTCGAGACAAGATTGGACTGGGGCGCAGAAGGCGCTGGGGGGCTACGTCTGCTGAAGGCGGAAGGTACCTGTATTTTTTTTGCCGACTTCCTCGGAGGAAGCTCGCGCGCGCTTGCGCTTTTCCTTCCGAGGCATTGCGACCTGAAATTCTGTTTCCATCTTGTCCGCGTCGCGCCTCTTGGGCTGCGTTACGCGGTCTAAGGGGATTTGCTCGAGGGGGATAACTAGGGGCTCTTTGAGGCTTTGGACCTCTGCTAACGTCCCGGAGGCGGGGTTAACACTGAGGATCGGGCTCCGGATTACCTTTCCTGCACCTTTGGGGATGGGGGTGCGGGAACGGGATTTCCGAACGTCAGAATCCGTCTTGGACTTAGGGGCCGAGAGGGTGACTGGGGCGGGCGCGGCCACCTTTACTTCGCGTCTTAAACGGCGCCGGGGCTGCCTTAGAGGCAGGGGGCGCTGGGGGCTTGGAGGCCTTAGGAGTCTTGGCCTTTTTAGGAGCCTTCTGCTCTGCCGCTGGGGTAGAGGGAGCTTTAGGGGCTTCGATAACCGGATAACCGGAGCCGGAGGGACCGTGGGAGACGATGACTTCTGTGACTTTTCCGGCACACTCAACGAACCGAACGCATCAGCCACCGAAAAGCCACCAGCGAACCTCATGCTTAGCCCTTTTTCATGCTTGAAAAAGCGTAAAACTAAGCCAGCAACAGATTCGATGGCTTCCTTGTGGTCCTCAGAACAGGCCACTTCGCGGAGAAGGGTTACGGGATCTATGAGGAAAACGATGGAAACAGAATACTAGCAGTCAAAGTCGTAGTCTGGATTGACGTCTTTCGCGGTCCTCGCCGTTTCATTGTCACACTACGCTACGCAACCTACTCACGAAGGGCAGAAATGAGGACAGGACGTACACCTCAGGAGAGATGCTCGGGAACACGTTTCAACGTGTTCACCCCACGCGGCCCGCCTCAGTGTGCAATAGTTCATATAAAATACTCGAGACCGGTTTCTGCGCTGCGGGCCGGCCCGTAGCAGCCCGCCCAAAATGTGCGCGTACTCTAACTTGACGAGGCTATAAACCACAATCTCTATGAGTCTGGCACTTCAACTGCTATCTATACCAAGCTAGTCATCAAATAACACAAAATATATTTACCTACATACAGTACTAAACATTTACATACAGTATAACGTACGATCACCGTACCTGAATTATTAATGTAATAATATTTCGGTATTCCCATACGCCACAATAATGCCCCTTTACTTAGACAAACTAGAAGTTAAAAGCTTTCAATTGAGGTATGTTTCAGCTTTGTCCGCCGTGGGGAATTTTTCCATAGTAAAGTACCCAATGTCCTTGTAGTGTTAAGTGGTGTAGAGACCTCATAAACATGGACGCAACTAAACGGTGGCCGCCGTGTTGATACTTTAATGTTCTGCCGTACCATATCGTTGGTGCGCGCGGGTCGCCTTACATGCTCCGTCTAGTGGGGGTTGTCTGTGTACGTAACTGATTAGGTGCCGCATTATGGTAACAAAATAATTATAAGGGAAAAAATGTTCGCCGCCAGTCGTACAAAAAAATGCTTTACAATTGTCATGTTCTTTGAATAAATGTTATTTTGTCGTAATAATTGATTTTAAACACTCACGATTTTATAAGATTCATACAGGTAACAAGGGAATCGGGGAGTATAGTACACGACTGGCAACACAGAAACGGATTGACAGAACCGACCAACCAATCATGGCGTGATGACGTCACAAGTCTGGCCTGTCATTCCGGAATGCCATACCTCGTTTTCTTATACCATGCGTATATCGTATATGTTATCCTTCAAAATTGACACCCAACTGGGAGGTTGTGTTTGAAGATCGCGACCTTTCGAGGAAGACTTTGTGCGATGGTGTGGTTGCGCATGATAAAGTATGGCTTGCTTCTCTTTCTCACAAGCGCGACATGAGACACCAGCGTGCAGCTTTTCCTCCTTCATCGATAGGCAACATTTATTTGTCAATTATGCGGCCGCGGCTGTCGCTCTCGTATCGGGCTCTCCAGCTATCTTCGAAAGTTCCGCAGTTTATTAGACGCTGCTTAACTCATCTGTTATAGATGTAAAAGGCTAATGATGATGAGGCGTATATCGAGGTTTACTGGCTCCGCACACCACGGCTTCTTGTGGCCGCCACAGTACACTTCTTTTTTGCACGCTCGAAGTGAGAAAAAGAGAGATGTACTGTCGCGGCCACAAGCAGCCGTAGTGTGCGCTGGCTCTTTTATGTACGATTCCCACCGACCGGGCGGAGTCAGCGCGCGCTCAAGCGCATCTAAATAGTTGCCAAACGAATGTAGAGCTTCTTTGCGACAGTCAGATCCCATATTCGAATGTTATTGGCGCCGCTGCCGGCCGATCGGGCGCTTGCGGACGCGGACGGAGGTGCTCGGCTGTCGTCGCGCGTAAGCGGCTCCGTTCGGTCACCGCCGCGCGCCATCGGCTACGTTCAGTTACCGCCGCGCGCCATCGGCTCCGTTCGGTTACCGCCGCACGCCATCGGCTCCGCTCGCACGTCGGTCGCCCTAGAATTTAATCGCTTGGACGGACGCAGTCGGCTGCCGCCGGGCGCTACAGCGTCCGCTGGAACGTGGTGGCAGCCGAACCCGCCCGACCTGGTCACTGGACGCGGACGGCCGCTGCCGGCCAGAGCGCCCGTTGCGACGCGGCGGCAGCCGACCCGGCCCGGCCCGGTCTATGTGAATTGTACATTAGAACTCGTTATCGCTGAGCGCGGAGGCGCGGCCGGGCGCGGCGCTGGGGCGCGCGCTCGTGAGCCGCAGCTCGCTCTCCGACGAGCTGCTCAGGGAACCGCCCTCGCCGCCGTCCACTCCTGAAGGGAAACGTAGCCTTCATTTAATGTTACACAGGTAAATAGTTTACCTTAATTTTTGTTAAATTATTGCCAATAAAATCGCGAGGAATTTAGATACATCTTCTTTTTTCTCAACAAACTTAACTAATATGCCATCAACATCACTTATTCTATTATAACTCAGACGCTGAGGTCTTGTCCCGCGACAAAAGAAGTTACGGTTAGCAAAGCCAGCCCGACAGAGACTAGAGAGAAGAAAAATCCCTTTATGGACCGAGCGAGCGAAGCTTCTACGTCTAAAATTCTTTCGATGTGTGTTTGGATGTCCATTTGCCCGGATTCTTGGTTGTTGTCGTCACATTTCTCAATTCTCAAACGATTCTCGTGAGTAGGTTCGTTAATTGTGAAAAAAATTGTCGATAAATTTTTTCGAGAATTTTCAATACGGCGGAAATGTGGAGGTTGAATTGCAAATTTCAGCCATTTCGAAACAAACTCGCGAGGTCTACAGCTCACAAAGCCACTAGTTATTTTCTAATGCCGCAAGTGATGTAGGTATTTGTCAAAATTTCCACCGTAAAATGACGCCTATTACACAAATTATATAATAATTTACGCAAAAACAAGACGGTCCGACACGGAACATTTTCTTCCCATTCAAGTCCTATATAAGCTCAAGTATCGTTCAGTTGCACGACGTCGTGCAGCTGGCCGGCGCTACCTGGACTCGACAAGCCAAGGACAGGGAACACTGGAAAGGGTTGGAGGAGGCCTATGCCCAGAAATGGGTTACTCACGCTGTTTAATATCTAATAGTTAAATTCTTATTTTCAAATTTTTATTTTCGATTAATTATTTAAATTGCAATGCTTACATTCACTTAATCCTGAATTATAATTATTTCAATATGATATTCACGACACGAAAATTTCCTTCTATATACCAATATAATAATTAATAATCCACAATAATACTGATTGCAACGAGAAAAATAAATAATAGTGTTATTAAATTATTGAAACTAAAATTATGTAGAATTGTGTAGGATGATATAGCGTAGGTATAAGTTAATATATTTTACTCGTTAAAATTAATATTATCATGCATGTATAGGTATACTATTTAGACATTAGGTGAAAATGTAATTGTGAAGCATGTCAATTTGTGAGAATAAAGGCTTATTATTATTATTATTATTATTATTATCGTTCAGTTTGGGATTTGCAAGTAGTTCGGGACTTACCTTCAATGAGATCAGCAAAGTCATCGTCTTCGGCGGCGATGGTGCGCGTGGCGGGGCGCGGGCGCGACCAGCGCGAGGCCGGCTCGTCGTGACCTGGACAACATGCCGGTCGCAAGTAAAGGACAACTGAGAGGTTCTCATCTGGGTCGCGTAAGAGGGAGCGAGACAGTTATAAAATGCGAATTGCATTCTGACAGCATACGCACTGTAGGTACAGTTTATGATCTCTTAGGATTCTTTGGCCCGATTAAAGTAACGCGTCCACTGATCCTGGACCACATCGGACGGATTCCTTGCTTCGTATTGATTTGTATAGAACTGCGTGCACTGGTTCGGCAATATCGCGCCGAACAAATCAGTACAAAACTAGAAATGTGGCCGTTGCGGTGGCTGCAGTATGGGGCCGGTAGATAAGATCAAATTTGATCCACATAAGAGCGACCGTGACGGGAATACAATACCCGAAGATCAATTTAACAACTCACAAATGCATTGTACCTACTCATTTTATAGTCATCATATCAGTCGATAGGCATCCACTGGACAAATGCCTCCCCCAAAGTACATGGTTCAAGTTCTAGTTCAAGTTCATTTTATGGTAGGTAACCCAGTGTAACTATACCTAGGCTACATGCCGGTGAGAACAAACAAATTATTATGTATATCATAGGACATTAATTACCGTAGAGCAGCCGCTCGGAGTCTGAATCGGACTGCGAGTCGTCTTCATCGCGCACCTCGTCGAGCGAGTCCCGGCCCGCCATGCTGCCGAAGGCGCGCCTCGCCTCCGCCGCGCCCGCTCCTGGACACAAATATTAAATAACTGCAGCGTATTTACCCCTAGACTCACAAGGCCCCGGCCTAGGGGCCCAGCCAATCTAGGGGTTCCAGTCCTTGTGGAACAGGACTTGCTCTTAGGAGAGGGGGCCCCAAATGCCAAGTGCCTAGTTTTCATTGGTCGATATAGGGCCCGCATGCGGAAATTTCCAGAACACATGTCATAGAGGAACTTTAGTTCCTCTGGTCGTTAGCCTGGGCCTCGACCGATGAAACTGTAGGATGGGTTAAATCCCAGGTGGAGGCTAACTCGATAACTTTATCTTACCCCTTTGTCCCGTTTAGTTGGCCTTGTATTTGTCCGCTTTACCTTGCCCGCGTAATCAGAAGACAGTAACAGTTTTCACTGCTGCCATAAACCACAATTCTAACCAACATTTCATTGCGAACGCCAATTAACAGAACGATTGGTGCCAATTATTGCGTATCCAGACTTCTTGAGAGTAGAGAAGCTACGCAGAGAAGAAGAGAGGCAGAAATGATTGCTCTATAGACATCTGATACACGCTAATTCTGGCGTTAGTTCAGTCCATCATTCTGGACTGTCAGTTTACTGTCATTCATTCATTCACCAGCACCAGTCCGGACCGTCAGCCCTTCAGTCCAAGAGACACGATCATTCTCTTCATTCTGACCTGACTCCACGCCTGACGGGGGGCGTGTAGCCGCTGTCGTGTAGGCAACTGACCTGCAGTTTTAATACGCAGTCGAGTCTTGGGCCTCGTGGCCGGCCGCGGCTGCTTCGCTTCGAACTCCTTCGCGTCATCGCTGGAGTCCAACTCGTCTGGAAAGGAACATCAATAGGTATTCAATATATCAAGGTTATTAACGAAAACTTTAAAAAAAATAATCCAAACAGAGTGGGCAAATATTTTCATGCATGATTATGAATGTCTTATAAGCCTCTCTTTCGAAAAAACATGCAATTATGTAGTGATAAAACTAAAAAACGTAAATGTTGAGAGTCAAATTCTAATCCTAATCTGAATGACTGACAAATCTACCTTATCAGATGAGATATGTTTGCGCACCTGTACAAGAAATGATGAGCTATTGTCTCTTTTTAGCCTCTCGATGATGCTCGGCATAGTCGGTATTGTACCACTCCATACTCCAAGATATTTATTGTATGTATAATTATATATTATTAGCAACACGATGTCGCACCTGATTCACTAAGCTTCCCCAACACATCCTCGGCTTCGTACTTGTGAATCAGCTGCATGATGGCCGCCTGCTGCTCCTCAGCAGCCTGTAACACAATATCGTTACTATTTCTGGAGCTGTTGGTAAGATAGGAGAGGTAGACAAAAGGGAATTAATGTTACAGACAATATCCTATAAACTCTCCTATAAATAGCATATATAAATGGCACAGCAGCTTCTACTTCGGATAAGGCTCAACTTTCAAATCAACCTCGTCGAGCAAGAGAGCCATTGATGAGGGTATATTTAAAATACTGTATAAAGAAACAAAAAAAAACATATACCTAATATTAATTAACTAAACCCGTATACCAAAGTGGTTGAAATGAAATTCGTCTAGCTCGCTTCGTGGTTGTATGACAAAATAATATATTCCCTTAAAACTGATGACGGTGCCTAGAAGAATAATTTATTAATCATGCCAACGATTTATTATTATCAGATTTAATAGGTGTACATCTGTAATAGGTGCCTACTTTAGTATTTAATTATTACCCGACTACGGCAAAGCCAAAAGGAAGGGTATACATAATTAGGTTACATTGACAACTAGATTGATCAGCGTCATCTAACGGCTAATAGACAAACCATAATAATTTAACTTACCATCGTTAGATGTCACTTCTAAGCCAATGGATATTAGCGCCATCTAACGGCTAATAGACAAACCATAATAATTTAACTTACCATCGTTAGATGTCACTTCTGAGCCAATGGATATTAGCGCCATCTAACGGCTAATAGACAAACCATAATAATTTAACTTACCATCGTTAGATGTCACCTCTGAGCCAATGGATATTAGCGCCATCTAACGGCTAATAGACAAACCATAATAACTTCACTTTTCAACGCTAGATGTCACTTGATCCGATTGATATTAGCGCTATCTAACGGCTTAAAAATAAACCATAGTAGCTTAACTTCTCATCACTAGATGTCACTTCTGATCAAACTGATATCAGCGCCATCTAACGCCTACTAGACAAATCATTATAACTTTACTTTTCTGCACTAGATGCCACTATTTATATGAACACTAGCCAATTATTTTAAGTTCAACTTTTCGCCACTAGATGTCGATAATAAATTGTGTTTAACTTATCGCCATTCAAATGTTGCAGTAGTCAGCAAACAATATCTTAGCTTTATGCAACCGAATAAAAACTGAGGAGGTTCTCAAATCAGTATGTCTGTTCTTTTAGTCAAATATTCTTCCTCAATTTACAAGTTAGTATTTTGTTTCCTAAGGGCTTGTGCACAAATCACGCGAGGTTTGTTCGGCTATTTTAGAAAAAAAATTACTAATAGGTACCTACTCTAATATTTATAGTCATATAATTCATATCCATGAAACATTTTTTTATAGACATCGACTGCAAAAGATACCACACAAATAGTTTGATAGCATACCCCGGGGTTTTCGGTGCACGAATGATTTGACGCCTACTCATTGGCGTATTTAGGGGGGTGGCCGGGTGGGCCGTGCCCCAATATGGTCTAGTGCCCACCCCAGGATTTTCGGCTACCCATAGAAACTCATGACTTCAACTCATAGGCCATGACCAGGCCCCAACCCACCTGAAAAATAATCGTAGATACGCCAATGCGCCTACTGTCGACCTAGTGTCAAATCATTCGTGCACGGAATACCCCGGGGTATGATTACTGCAATGTGAACTGACCTCAGCTTGCACAGTCTCTAGTACACTGAGCTGATGCTTGAGCGCCTCGACGCAGCGGTAGCGCAGCACGTACTGGTCCCACAGCTGCTCGATTTCGTTCTCTAGAGCCGTCAACTCGCCTTGGTAAGCTGGCCTGGGGACGCAACATACGTGATTAATCTCGTTGTCCAGAGCCGTCAGCTCGCCTTAGTAAGCTGGCCTGTGGACGCAACAGACATAAATACAAACAAGAACGCTGCGTGATGAGTTGATGACTTATCAAACACTCACTCACCTTCGACGACTTTCCACTCGAACGGCATTGAGGTACTACAGACAACGACACTCAACGACTCTTACGATTACATTTTTACGACGACGCCACGTTTTCACACTTCGTCTTCTTTGGACGCCGAGGCCAGACGCGGGCGTACACCCCACCCCACGGCCCGCCGACTCCCAAGTAGCCAATAACACAAAAGCACAGATGTCTTACTTAATCTTCTGCACCGTGAGCAACCGTTTCTCCGCACGCTGTAACTCCACACACTGGCGCTCCAGCTTGGCGTCCAGCGCCGCTTCGGACGCCGCGACACCGTTGAAGCGTTGTCGGGCGTCTGCCCCACCGTCTCCACGTAGCCAATGACACAAAAGCACAGATATCTTACTTAATGTTCTGCACCGTGAGCAGTCGTTTCCCCGCACGCCGGCGCTCGAGCTTGGCGTCCAGCACTGCCTGGGACGCCGCGACACTGTCGACGTCTCCACGCAGCCAATGACACAAAAGCACAGATGTCTTACTTAATCTTCTGCACCGTGAGCAGCCGTTTCTCCGCACGCTGTAACTCCGCACGCCGGCGCTCCAGCTTGGCGTCCAGCGCCGCTTCGGACGCCGCGACACTGTCGATGCGTTCCCGGGCGTCTGCCACGCGCGCCGCAGCCGTCTCCACCTAATTAATTTAATGAGATTTAAAAATATTAGTCACTCGAAAATAGTAGGGATTGGACATGAGCAACTTATAGCCATCACCAATATCGTTTTAATCCAAATGCATGTTCTCAAGTACGTTGGTAAGCTTCGAATTGACTCCACAATTAACAACAAAATAATAATACATGTGGCACTTACTGCGCGTCGGAGACATGCTTCCATGGCCGACATATCCAAAGGACGGGCAAGGGCCTGCTCACGTTGTTCCTGTAAACCAAATGGTAATAGATTTTTCGTTTCGTTCACCCTTAAAACACATTTGATTGACACGGCTGTCACTGTGAGCCTGGCAAGTCTCGCATACCTACTTCCAATTTAATAAACTCTTATGGAATTAAATATTTTATCCGAAATTTTAAAATGCATATCACTTTGTGACCTATGAAGAATATTAATACTGACAATGAAAAGCATCGGGCTCAAAAAATGGTGGCACTAGCCAGAACAACATTAGAAATAAACGTCATTTTTATCTATACCTTGTGTTCAGCTTCCTTAGCAAGCAGGTCGTACAGAAACGATCCCTGAGCCGTGATGTCGGTAGCCAGAGCCCTGGCTTGTTTAATTTCACCCAGCTGAAATGACATGGAAGAGTAAAGCTACATAAACAAATTCAAATTCAAGCAACACGCAAACTCCAATCAAAGGTCCAGTTTAGCCATAGGTACTCGTAAGTACCCATCCATATTTTCTGTTTATCGCTGTCGTTTAAAAGAATCATGGGCCTGAAATAGTTGTCAACTAATTGACGGACGGAACTAGAAGGTAGAACGGGTGGAGAGGCGCTTCCTAGGTCTCGCACTCAGACGCTGCCGAGAGTCGGGGTGGTCTTGGGAGGACGAGGAAAATCCAGGATTAAGTTATATATATAGACATAGGCTGATGAATTGATGAATACATAGTTTTCATTTTAACTTACTCGGCTCGTGACGTCATACGTCAACGGTACATCAGCTCGCTGCTCGTCCGGCGCAGGCGCCCGCAGCGCGTCACGAAGCAAAGAGGCCACTTTGAGCAACTCGCGGACCGCCCAGCCGTCCGCGCCGTACAAGCGCTTCCCGTTCAGCTTTAGGTTCGCTCGGGAGTGCTGGAAGAAGCATTCGAAGTTTGAAGAGAAAAGCAAAATTGGTAATAAAGGCAGAATTCACATTTCAAAACTCATACAGATCTATCAGTATTTTAACCTATTGACCGCCAAGCGGTCTAGCAATTTACCGTGCCACTGACGCCAGAGTAAAAAAAAAAAAAGATGTGCCCCAAAATCAACAGGGATGGAAAAATACTTGTAGCGGTTAGAATTACAAAGTTTTTGATCATTGAAATTTGGACGGCTGTGGCCGACGTGGCGTCAGGCGCACGATTTTTTGTTGACGGCCACAGCCGACTGTGGCGGTCAAAAGGTTAATACAATAATGCATTATACTAATGATAATGAGCATTCGCTGATAGTGTTTACAACGAATACTCTTCTCGTAAGTCCGCAGTTTGATTTGCTTTGCTGATGACACCGATATCCTCCGCCCACAGATCACGTGCCTCCGCCTCTCCAATATACTTACACACTACAGCCTGCACACATGTCCTGTCTACCACCACTGAAGAATACTGCAACTAGGGATGTACCAATCACGTGCCCCTATTACCTACCCTAATACCTTACCATTCATTCAACTGTTCTAGGATCGAATCTCCATGATAAATCGTTTAGATACTAAGCGCGAGGAAAGGAGCACCTGCGTGAATAAACAGCGTTTGAAAGGCGTTTTTTTCCGTCATTCCGGAGCCAGTCCCGAGTGCGATCCTAGTTAGTTCATAATTAAAACAACTGGCTCTTGCAGTAATAACCGTGAAAAAGGAATTACTCTAGAACCGCGCGGTTAGAACGCTAGGAGAATCACCTAGCTAGTCACACGGTGTGGGTTCCTTCAATCACGACTTTAGCAGCCCGCCTACGGAACGAACAGACCCATCTATACCCTCCCATTCACTACTCTGTTCTCCTTTCTCTTGACTACTTAGTACTCACAAAGAGAGCTATAGCATGAGTGACGAGCGCGACCCGTTGCTCGGCACCGGCGCGGCCTCCGCGCAGTTCCACATCAGGCTCAACTCTAGCTGCTAGCCAGCGAGTGCACTCTTCAACCGCCTCCCAGTTCGGATTCCGAAAACTCTCCATACAGATCTGACGAGGGTAGCCGAGTGCGCGCATGGCTTCGCTGAAATCTTAACATTTAAAATACAATGGAAAACGTTCACCTTGCCTGACTTGGACCAACATGGCTTGCCAGGCCGGGTCGAACGCATTACCAATTGTGCCAAAGGTATCCTACGAATTTTATAATATTTTATTCCTAAAAAAAAATATTTTAGCTGTCGTTATACCATCGACACGCACAAGCTTTGCCTCCACAATTCCCATTAGGAAGGATTTCCACATTGGCTAGTATAATACAATAGCTATCTACTTGGATCTCTTGAAGTCGACAGTGCGGCACTATCTAGGTAATCATGTTTCATCATAACTTCGCACCAAAAGCTGAAATTATATCTAGCAAAACACTTGTTTGTTTTTTTTCGTTCGTTAAAACTAAGAAATAAATAAATATCAGACAACCTCACACAAATCGATCTAGTCCCAAATTAAGCTCAAGAAGGCTTGTGTTATGGGTAATAGACGATGATATACATACTTATATAGATAAATATATACCTAAATACATAGAACAACCATGACCCAAGCACAAATATTCGAGTTCATCACACAAATATTTGCCCTGGCCAGGATTCGAACCCGGGACAGCCGGCTCAGTAAGCAAGTGCTTACAAACTGAGCCAACCGCGTCGTCAAATATAATCAAATATATATCACTTTCATCATGATTTAAATGAAAGGTACATACATAGGTACCATTTCTACAAGAGCAGAACGTGACAAGTTAGCACAGAAGTGATGATCGCCAACTTTGATCGCCTCTGAACTTATTATAATGTACCTAATCATAATCACTACATTGATGTGCTTGCTGCACTGTTGACCTTAATCAACTCAAAAGTTTTGCCTAGGTTCAAGACTACAAGTGTATTGTTTTTTACACTATGACTAAGGTAATATTCTATAGGTAAACTTACTTCGCAAATCCCTATACGACATGATAGCGCTGATAAAAACCAAGTGATTATTACAAATCTTTCAACACACACAATACAGTCTCGTACTCACAAATGACAACTCACTGTTTGTTGTCAAGCGTCGCCATGACAATGCCACCCCAATACCGGCCGCGTGGCACGTGTGCAGAAAAAATATGGCAAAGTCACGGGGAAAGTCAGATCGATGATAATCGATGTAAATTGTTTTTAGAATCACCATCAGTAAAACCTCGCTCAGCAGGGCTAAGCATATCCTGCCGCGACTTGGCTTGTCTCGCCACTCACCATCGCCGGTCTGGCTCGCACGGTATTGAAAGTCACCATTATTCTGTAATTGGGCCTACTCAATGCATTTATTTTATTTGTGGTGTAATTCAATATCAAGACTTGACTTGGCTAGTTTTTACATATAAATTTATATATTTTTTTTTACGTTTGAACTCGAAAAATCTTTATTTAAAAATAATAATATTCTGTAATTTAGATTTATGTAGTATTATTTAGTATTCTGTGGCTTGGTTCAGTCAAGGTATGAAACTGCCACAATTCAAGAAGAAAAATAAACAAAAAACTGTTAACCCCTGTGTCTTTACGGGCCAAAACATTATTACAAGACACGACATCGCACCCCAAATTAACTATATCTTCATGTTCCTAACAAGATTCAAAATTGAAATTAAATTTTCAATCTCATGACGTCGCATCGTTAAACGATGTCAAATGGTACCACGATGCGATGTCGTATCATACGAGACGATACGTACCTACGTACGGTATTTTGTAGTATTTTCGCCCTGTGTCACCCCAGTTACCTAGTGATTAAGGAATAAAAACAACATTTACACGGTATACACTTTATTTCAACTACAATCTAATTATAATATTCAAAGTAAACAATAAGTAAAGATAATGGTAACTGGACGCGCTCGGCAGCCAAGAACAGACTGGCTGCCGCCATCACCCCACTATTTTGATCGTCATCTCTTTCCATTGAAACTTTAGGGTCATTTGATGATAAGTTCTATTAGAAATCTTATGATTTAAAAACTCTATCAACGATATGTGGCAGTTTCTTTTTGGACAACAAGTGCCACCAATTACAGTTTGACTTCAGTTTGTTTAAACCAAAGCGAAGAGTTGTTATTTTTCTATGCTTCGAGCGTGTCTCTTCGGATTGTACCAACAATATACCAACTGATCCGTTTTAGTCGATTGCTTTCATTGCATGGATGGACTTGGCTCCCGGGGATCAGAAACATGAGGTTGAAATGACGGTTAAAATAGTCGGATTCCTTTTGGACACTGGCTTTACAGTAAACAAGAAGACAATGGACCCATCATTCAAATACTTTTTTACAGCAATTACATATTGAACGCATTTGCATTTACAACGCCCTTCCTCTTTCTATTGAGATGGGCTTCTGTTTAGTTCAGTTCAGTTGTGGGTTACAGTAATTATGTATTGCTTTTCTTCGACGCTGAGTATCGTCGACATCGCCGTCTAGTGCCCATTAAAGCATTGCTTACCTAGTACCTGCTCGCTTTGTGTAAGATTGACCCGTAATATTTTAATATGTATTGTTTGTATTTGAAATTGTTTGGGTCCATCGCATTGTCCTATACCGCAGCCTAGTGTAGCCCGCCCAATTAATAGAAGAATCATAAATCTACAACAGTTGGAGGCTGCCTCTGCGCACGCTTCACGGCGTCCCCGCGCTTCAGGGCCACGCGCATGCGCGCGGCTTTCAGATGCCTGTGGACAAAAAATATAAATCTTAGAATGGCAATCGTGGATATGTCCGAACCACAGAGTATACGCCAACGACTATTTTAAAGAAGCAACATAAAAGGCTTAAATATCTTTATAATAGCAAATTAGTATTCACACTGATGCTGGGTAAGTATGAGATGCTGTAGTTAGGTGGATAATACTTAACTTACCCCACATTAGTGTTCCATATACATGCTGGAAGTGAACATAGGCGTAATAATTGTCAGAACCGTTTCTATACTGATACTACCTCATGATCTTGAATAGCTTAATTTTCTTTGAGATCATGCATAACCTAGAGAAGGTCGCTGGAGTTCACAGAATTCGCACAGCACAGGCGTTATTTGCGGAAGGCCTATGTCTAGTAAAGGGCGTTTTGGCTGATTGCGACGATCATGACGCAATTGGTTAGTTTTATCATTCGTTTTGTCAGGTCTGTCAGATTCAGATTAACCAGAACATACCTCTGCCTAACTTTCTCAAGAGTCTCTGGTGAAGGTGTCTCCTCAGTGACGGCAGCTTCCCGCAGGAGCGCTCGCAGTTTCTGCAGGCAATCCGCCAGGTTGAGCTGCTGGGAACGGGTGGTGTCGGAGCGGATGATGAGGTATCCCTCCTTGGAGAGCTTCTTACCATGCTGGAATATACAGAGAAATGATTTAAATATGGACTGACTCACAGATTTACATAGTTTTTATTTTTTAATTTAAGTAACTTCTGCCTTCTGAATATGTCTGTGTTTTTCTTGAATAAATGTTTGACATTATTATTTACAGGGATTTCTCATCTTCATACAATAAGTACCTACTTTGCCATATATGGCTAATTGGCTGTTGCTGTAAAAAATACACAAGCTCTTAACCATATGTTTTGTTGCGAGTGAGCTCCCCGGGGCCAATGCCCTGAACAGCATTTTCATACATTAGAAGGCAAAAAAAGACAACACGCCTAGCAGTCAGCAAACGGGGCTCCAAATCCAGTTTCTGCCCCGGTTCAGAAGATCTAGATCTGGGGTTTTGAATTTATGAATTTGATGAGTGTCGGCAAAGGTTACTCCATACCATTAAAACAGATTAACACCACTGATATCTCCAATATGACCAGACTCATAATGTAACTACTTAGTCGGCCTATAAAAATAAGACTTACACATTTTATTTATCTTATCTTATGAAGTTTTTGTACTGTATTGTCCAGGAAGAAGTTCCAGCCTTAATATTTTTTTTTTAAATGAATGTTATTTTTTCCTTTTCACAAGAACCACTAACCAGTTCAAGCATCTTCTCTTTCACTTCTGGATGCAACCAGTCTGCTTCACTTGGCTTGAACCGGAGATCTACCTTGGTGTGTACCTAGAACATCAAACAAATATTTAATATGATTTTCGTAGAGAATTAGTGTTTTATTTTAAGATATATTTACTTATAAAAGTGGGCGCAGTAATCGCCAATAAACAAATGTTTGGCGATGTATAAGAAAGTGTACCATGTATTTTTTTTTTTTGAGATAAATAAATAAAAAAGCCAAAAATATCATTTTATGTTGTTATAGTATTGTAATCAGTCAGCAGGTATGTTGAATTTTCAACCAGGGATGGTTCCCGGTTTTAATAAAAAATTTAATATATTTCTAATTTCACATTTTTTTAGATAGAATATAGGTACTATTGATAAAAAACTTTGAAATTAGCCCACTTAAATATAAAAAATGTGTAGTAATATGGGGGGAAACATGTTACTGTGGTGAACTAAGATGTTACTCCCCTTATTTTGGTCACAATATAAGGAAGCAAAAAGTAGAGTTTTGTTTTTAATTCTGCTAGAAAATATATATTTAAACAGCGAAATACGGTCAATGGATCACAGACAGGCAGAGCCAGCTCTAGGTAAAAAGGACTTTACTGTTACTCAAGAACGCCCACGCAGCAGAAAACTAGAGGTTAAACGAGGAACAGCTGCTCCTGGCACTACATGCGCCCTGGAAGCATCAGAGAGGCAGCGACTTATTCACCTGTACTATGTTAAGTCGGGTACCACGGATGAACAGGTGCGCACTCATCTAACTGCTATATGCAAGAGGGACGTTTGCACCGTGGAGACGCTAAGAGCGAAAGGGAATTATGCGTCATTTAAGTTGAGTGTCCCAGTAAAGTTTGCAGATAATGTGTTGGACCCCGCAAACTGGGCCGAAGATATTTGCATAAAGCCCTGGAAGCAAAACTTTCGAAGCTTTCACAACAAAAGTAGCAACAAAGAGTAAATCGAACTATACATTAAGTGCGTACTACCAAAACGTTAGAGGACTGCGTAGTAAGTTACAGGAATGGAGGACTAACTTAACCCTGGCATCGGACGACTTGCACTTAATAGCGGCAACGGAAACTTATCTTAACGAATCAGTGGAGGACGCGGAGCTGTGCGTTGGAGAGTGGAAGGTGTTGCGGCGCGACCGCGAGGATGGGCGGGACGGCGGCGGCGTGCTGCTGGCGGCACGCCCGCCAGTTCTCCTGGAGCGTATGACCCAATATGAAACACCATATGGAGAGGATCTATGGGCACGCTTCCAAGTTGATGGCCAGTATATTTATGTGTGCGTTGTCTATATACCGCCGAGTGTGGATGACATTGCCTATTCGAATTGGTTTGATAGTGTTGAAATTGTCAGTGAAAAAGTGTGTAGCATGAAAATGTTAATTTTAGGCGATTTAAACTATCATAGTGCTAGTAGTAATACACTTGTACTTTATGATTATTTTTTATGTAAATGCGATTTGAGCCAATATAATAAGGTAGTAAACAAAAATGAGAGAATCCTAGATGCGGTACTTACGAGTCCAGAGTTGATCGATGGAGTGCGGGTTCGTGGAGCGGAACCAGTAGACGAACTGTCAGTTATCGATGGGCATCACCCGCCTTTATTTATCGATGTTGAGTACAAACTACATAAAACAGCTACCGTTGTGGCACCATCAAATGCCCAGTCGGATCGAGACTGGGATTTCAAAAAAGGGGACTATGAGATGTTGTATAACAGAGTACAAAATATGGATTGGGATGAATTAAAAAACGTGTTGGAACCAAATAAAGCCGTAGAAATATTTTATACAAGTATGTACAATGTTTTTAACACCTGCATTCCAAAAAAAACCCGAAGAAATGTGCCTGTTAGAGTATATCCAGTTTATTATACTAAGCAAATAATTTCAGATCTAAAGCATAAATCAGAACTACATAGATTATGGAAAAAAAGTAGGGACAGTAAATTAGGGGACGAATTTAAACATATACGGACAAAATTAAAAAAAGATATAAAAAATGCCTTTGATGACTACGTAAAAGACGTGTCCAATCGTTTATGTTGTCATCCGGCTAAATTTTGGGAGTACGTCAACAGCCTAAGATGCCGGGGAGGGATAGAGACTAAGATGAATTACGGCGATAAAGAATGCCATGGAGTGGATATGGCGGCTGCTTTTGCGGAGCATTTTCAGTCGGTGTTTCTGCCCGATGTCCCGCAACTGGACCCAGCCGTGGCAGACGCGACTAGTGGAGTCGATTCGCGGCGCGTTGAGGTGCAAAGTTTTAGTTTAGCCGAGATACGACGAGCTATAAAAAAACTAAGAGCAAACACAGCTGCGGGTCCAGACGCTATACCGCCATACGTCATTAAAGGATGTATAGAGTATTTACTAGAACCTATAACGTACATATTCAATTTAATATTATCAGCAGGTGTATATCCAACGATCTGGAAACTGTCTAGAGTGACTCCAATTCCAAAAACAGGGTCAAAACTTCAAGCAGAAAATTATCGTCCAGTAGCGATTCTGTGCTCATTGGCAAAGGTGTTTGAAATGTCACTGCATGATCGCATTTTGCCTCAATGCTTGCCATACATCACCCCCGCACAACACGCTTTCCTGCCGAAACGATCAGTGACCACTAATCTCGTGGAACTTGTTACCTTAATAACAAAAGAATTGGACAATAAGAAACAGGTCGACGTAGTCTACTTGGATTTCCAAAAAGCGTTTGACAGAGTGGACAATGATGTCCTTCTAAGAAAGCTGAGCGGTATGGGTTTTGTACCAGGGTTGCTCACTGTATTCTCGAGCTACTTAGCTGAGAGAAAACAATTTGTAAAATATGGTCCATATTATTCGGAACCATATTGCACTCTCTCGGGAATAAGTCAGGGATCAAATTTAGGGCCTCTACTTTTTAATATCTTAATAAATGACCTGCCGGAGCTGGTTCAACATTCAAAAGTATTGATGTTTGCTGATGACGTAAAACTAGTCAAAGTAATTAATAATATTGACGATTGCATGGCTTTACAGGACGACATCAACACACTTTATGATTGGAGTATGCTGAACAGGCTATATTTTAATATTAAAAAGTGCGAAACGATGAGCTTCACCCGATCGAGGCATCCGTACTATCACCAATATAGTCTGGACAGTACGGCAATAGATAAAGTGACACAAGTTCGTGACCTTGGCGTGTACTTCGACCGCCAACTCACCTTCAGAGACCATATTATTAAAATGGCCAAGAAATCAGCGCAAAAGTTAGGGTTCGTGATAAGGAATTCACAAAACCTCACGACGAATGCTTTTCGAGTTCTCTACGCGGCCTTAGTGAGGAGCGTGCTCGAAGCAAATGCATCGGTCTGGAATCCCCACGAAGCTAAATATACCTTAATGATAGAAAAGGTCCAAAAGAAGTTCCTAAGGTGTCTTTATAAAAAGGAATATACCTATTACCCATATCTCTATCCAACATTGTTTCTTTTGGGGGTACTAGGATATGAATCTTTAGAAGTGAGGCGATACCTGGCAGTGGCCAAATTTGCGTTGGGCATCATTAATGGTAAGGTTGATTGCACGGGGTTGGTTGAGAAGGTAGTTCGCCTATATGCGCCTAGCGCGCGATCACGATTGCGGCGCACTCCCCTGCTGGCGGTGCCGAGCGCACGCACTGCGCTACTGAAGCATGCGCCGATCTCGAGCGCGCTATCCATCATCAACTCTGTACTCGACGTGGCCCCGCACTGCGATATATTTGCTGCGAGCTTGCCGAATCTACTGGTGGAGTGCAGGAAATATCTCGAACGGCGGTAAATTCTATGTTTGTATTTGTATTCGTATTTTATCTTTTATAAATTGTTTGCTGTGCACTAAAGTTTAGGTTATTCTTTTTTTCTTTTTTTTTTCTTATTAATTTTTAACTATTAACTTTTAAGGATATATATATAATGCTTGTTGTTTAATTTTAAGTTAAGTTCTGTAACGCCTTGGCAATTAGCTGTAAGTTGCAGATATGTAATTATTATAAAATAAAATAAAATAAATAAAATAAAATTTACCACTTACTTTATTGACATTCTGCCCTCCTGGCCCAGAACTGGCACTGTATTTGATGTCGAGCTTCTCGATGGGAATGAAACCAGAGAATTTCTCCTTTGTATCAGCATTCTGAGGAGAGTTTGAAAATATGTTACATTAGATAATTATAATAGTAAACAATGGAAGGCAGAGTATTTTAAGTGTGAGGAATATAGTTGAGTCTCATTAATCCAACACTATTAAACAAGGGAGTGCTGAATTATTGGCATGCTCAGTTTACAGGATTGTATAGTCGTAAAATTTAGGAACAACAAAAAGAATAGCACTATGTAGGAGTTGACAGGGTGAGTAGAGTGCGAGATTATTGGATAAATCAGACTATTGAAGTATTGTATCTGATTAGTGAGACTTTACTGTAAATATATCATAAAAATACAGATAATGTCTTTCATATTGCTTGCCTTAGTAGGATACATTATATGACCAGCAGAGTAAATATGTTTGTGCCAAGTATCGAAAGTGAGAAAAAACTTAGAAGTTTGACAATGCAGTTGCTGCAGTTAGTAGTGCACCTGCCTACTGACCCGGCGGTCCCAGGTTCAAATCCCAGCCAGGGCAAAAATCTGAATGATGAACTCGAATATTTGTGCTTGGGTCATGGTTGATCTATGTATTTGGGTGGATCAACTTTTTCTTGCTGTTATTCTGTCCGTGACCCAGGGGATAATAGTGATTACATTTCTAAGAAAAGTGTTGATAATTGACATTACTGGTATTGTCAGGAGATAGTCTACATAAGAATAGGCTTATAACTGCTTAAATTAATTAATGGTAATTATATATACATTCCTATATATATCTTATATTATCGATTTGTGTTTTAATTATTTTATTTCTCTGTAACTTTGATCCTGCACCGACTACATATTTCTGTTTAACCCAGTGGTTGACTGGTAGAGAAGGCCTAAAGGCATTAAGTCCGCCATTTGTACTTTTTTTTGTATTGTGCAATTAAGATTAAATAAATAAATAAATTACAAAGCTTTTGCTAAATATAACCATGGAAAATCCTACTTCTAAAAAGTGACCCAGGGGCATCACCCGGCAATGAGTGGCAGAAAATAGTTGATTGACCCATTTAGTAGTATATTCTATATGTACATATTTATCTATATAACTACTTATATTGTTGTCATGTACCCATAACACAAGCCTTCTTAAGCTTAATTTGGAACTAGAACGATTTGTGTGAGGTTGTTTGATATTTATTTATTTATCTATTTAACACTGTATATGAAATGTATTGAAGGCAATGTAAATCATCACTAAAACAATGGTAAGATAAGCTTCTTTATTTTCATTAATAACAAAGGTACCTAAAAGAGGAATTATAACTGAAATCTGAATGGATTACTTAATTAAATATAATATATATAATGTCTTGTTTTGTATAATACCGCATGCATTTTACTCGTCTACCCGAACAGTTGTTTGTTATTGTTGCTCACTAGCTAGTATAATTAATTAATTATATCCGTATTACTTAGCTTACTTCAGTTTATTATAGTACATTATTATGTTTTGTTTTCTCATGTAAGTGAATTAATGTTATTCTTTTTGAGAAAAATCTTTAAACCGAAATAGATCAATGAATTTTAGGGGACACATATATAAATCTATCACGTCCCAAATTAAACAATGGTTGTAATTAAAGAACTACTTACAAATGATGGAGTACTAAGTTTCAATGAACTGTTGGGGTATAATGTCTCCAGAGATATAGAACTTTTGTAAGCCATAGGTCGTTTCAACATAGTCGTGTATGCGGCATTTTGCACCACTTTCTGAATAAACCCCACTCTCAAGGAGGCAAACGCCATATTGGCAAAGTAATTTTAAAATAACTTATATTTTTGGTTTAATTAAAACTGGCTACTATGACATAAAAAGCCGCAAATGTATTTCATCGATTACCGATATGAATTTAGTAAAATTTTAACCTCAAATTTAAAACGTCAATGTCAGTCACTTGTCATCTAGTAATAACGAACACTGTTAATTCACGCTCATTTACCGGTTTTTTTCGGGCAGAGACGGTTTTATCAATGCCTTAAATGCTAGAAGCTGTCAAAAAACGTTTTGATACTGCTTCGGTTTTAAGTTGTACAATTAAATTTAATAACTGTTTACAAACAATGTTTTAATGTCATAAGATTTTACATTATTTTTTTACTAGAAATACGTAGCTAAAATAAATAAAATACATACACGTAGGTGTTTAAAATCGTATCCGATGTCTGCGAGCGGTTAACTGCTTAAGGGAATAACTGTAATACCTAGGTAAAATTAATTACTGCTTATGTGTAATTACTGGTCGTGTTGTAAGTAATGACTTATGAACCTCGGCAGCTAAACTGATATCAATAAGATAGTCTTAATCATTTAAATCCCAAATAACATTGAATAAATCTGTAGCAACACTACTTGAACCAAACGTCTCTTTAATAGGTACACAAAGTCTGCCGGTACCCATGAAATGCTGGAGATCTGTCGGCAACTTATAACTAGATTCAACGTTAAAGGTACTGTTTCTGATATATATAACGTAATAATTATAAATTTTAAGTCGTTTGGTTAACAAAACTTTGTATAGATTTCATAACCTATGTAAGTTTGAGAGCTTAAATCTTACAGCAGACGCGGCACGATATCGTTTTCTGCATCCCAACTCAAGTAAGAGCTGATTTTGCATTTATAATTCGTGGAAATGTGATCATTCCTACTTACTTATCCACTTTCTCAGTTAATAAAAAGTAAAAACCAACCATTAAACTGAATTAACGAAAATGTTCAGGTATTTTCCGTGACAAAACCAGATAAAGTACAGGTACAAATGAATATGCAACGTTTTAAAACTCCGATTTTTTGTGGTCAGTTTAACACGCTGGCAGTAATCTAAAGCACAATAATATATTATTACCAGTATTTCATCTTCTCATATAAGTCTCCGTTCCGATTAATCAGTAAGTATATAATTATTCCGTATAAGTACTGAACAGTAAAAAACTCCCCTTCTTTTAGCATAGCATTCTTTCCAAACGTAGGAATTTATTTCGCGATTTTTCCATTTAAAAAGTTAGTATTTACGTAGTTCCAAAGCGATACACCTTCGAACTTACTAAAAATGAACTTGAGAACTTCAAGTAAGAAAAACTGAGCATCGTTTTGTTTACCTACATGTGTGATTGGGTATAGTTTTTATGGCTTCACTGAGTTGGGGATATGTACATCATAATTAAAGTCCGTTATTAATTATTATGCCTCCTCTTATCTCGTATTTCTGTGGCTGCTACCTAGGAGAAGGAATTATTGTCACAAGTTCGCAACATTTCTTCCATGATTATTTCACTATGGATTTACTTTTCGATGTGGTTGGTTTTCTGCAGCAGGATTTAGACCACTTCGTCACTCATTGGCTCTGTCACCCATCTCAACATTCCATTACGTAAGTTTGACTAACTGTGTAAGGATCATGTTTAGAAACGAAAATCCAGATGAAGGCGCTGGTTAATTCTAATACAATTAGCACACCATCATCCAAAAAAATTGGTCTGCAACATTTCAACTTTTTTTTATAAGAATTAAGGTCCAAAAGTGGTAGACCACTTTCTTGGCTGACTGTACACGCTACTGCAAGAACATTATCGTGTATGTATAGAGGCAAGATACTGTGTAGAATAGTTGTGTTGTATCTTCATCGAGCGAAGACGGTTCTTCGCGCTCCAGTTGGTTTAATTAGGATTGTTCCGCACCGGAGCGCCATCTACCGTTGCTCGGCTCCAGAAAAATAATTTAATCAGTTTTGACAACATTCATTAATTAGACTAACTAACTATTATTGTAAACTTCATCATCATCATTCATCAGTTCGTACAAAAAGACGAAAACATTGGCGCAGCGGCCGTGGTTTAGCAGAAGTGGGCGTGTTTTAAATCGTTTTTGTTTTCCGAGATAGATGGATAACTTGTTACCTACGTTACAGAAAATTACTAAAACGTTCCAGTGAATGGTCACGGAGAACAAGTATTGTTACATAATAAACTATTTTCCTGAAAAATATATAAATAAGTAATAAATTTATAAGATATAAAAATTGTGACACGTCACTGTGTGGCACGGTCAAATTATCGAGTTTTGCTTATCTTAAAATATCTATCGAAAAAAATCAAAACTGTACCAAGGTAGTTTTGATAATTTATTAAATATTATCTGTTGTCGATTAACCGATATTGATTTCAATAACTAGAAAGAAACAACCCTAAACCTACCTACTGCGAAAATTCACTCAATGGTGGCGCCATCTCTGACGATCGCCTAGCTTGACATATTTCAGGTCAAGCCCCGGAATTTAATTCAGTGTTGCCAGGTGTAGTGAAACTCGGGACAGTCACGATTATTGCCAATGCGGCGACGTGTGCGGGCGCATTTTAGAAAACGTTTTTTGCGCGGCATAATATCTGTTATTCTATTATCGTGCGGATTATTATTAGCTACTAACTGAGGTGTAATTGAGCGAGGAGACTTGCGTTGTACGCATGCTCTCTTGTAGAGACACTCTGGTATAGTTACCGTTATTACCTACTTGCATTGAATTTGCTCCAGTTTGCACTTTAGGTAGGTATGACCTATAAAAAAAAATGGGCCCGTTTGAAATGAAAAGCGAGTAAAACGTTAAGAAGCCTAAACGCTTACTTAAGGATACTACCTTCTTTACCCGTAATACCCTTTTTTGATAGATTTGCTGGACCATATTGCTGTGAAAGTGTTTTTGTCCAAAAAAAATTTTTCATCTTTTGGTAATGCCTCGCCTTAACCTCTTCTTTTATCTGTTGGTAGCTTCCGAAGATCAGTCAAGAAGAAACTACACCTTCTTGTGGCCGGTCTCCGAAAAAAGTAATGGCAGAGTTACAAAGCTCTTGTACACAGTGAGTATAATAAGAAATCATACAAAATACTACCTATGAACTATGAAGTGTAAAATCGGATCGGGCAGTAGCCGTGAAAACATCATCCACATGTCACTTTGTAATTTCGACCTGCCCTTAACATAGTCAAAAATATTTACAGAAAATCAAATAATCCTTTAGTCGCATCAAAGCCCAAAATACAGGAAAATGTGGAAATTGTGTCAGTTAAACAATAGGTACATGTCATGGACATAACAATCTACAATCGATTAGAATAATTACTATGCCATCACTTGTTGCCTAAACTTATGCAAAATGATTGGAGCTTTAGGAATGATGACACAATACTTACATACATACAAACGTTGTCGGTCGGTCGCTTCCGCGGTCGTCACGTCAAGTCAAAAGGCAATCTTTACTTACTTTGTAGTATTATTGAACATGATTACGGGTAAAAATAATAACATTCTACATACATGTTAACTAAAGAATTACTAACTTAAATCTAGTAGTAAACACGGCGAAGCACACACACTGTTTAAATGCTTTAGAAATAACGTAAGTAGGTATAGTGATGCGATGCGTAAACTATTTTTCTCAAAAATTGCATGTAATGTTGCCTTACCATCGCTAGATAGACTACAGTAAGTGGAACATACCGAAGACTTTTTAGAAGTGTCCAGTAAACAGCGAGATTTTAAATTTGGAATCAATATTTGTCCAGTAAGTAAGTATGTAATTCCTATTACGTATCAAGATATTTGAATATCGAAACACGATTTACATCGTCACCGACCTATAAAAAAACTAAGGATGTGAAGGCGATGAGGTCGTATATAAATGTAAAAAGGATGGATTCCACAAATTGTTTTAATTATAAGTACAGTGCGAGAGCAAATTGTAGAAATTAAAAAGTGGCGTCCCTTTTTCATAGATTAAATAGAAAGAGACGACATTGCAGTATACATTTGCAATTTACACTAAGAGCAAATGTAAAATAAAAAGAGGTTAGTACTATTGGCAGTATAAACGTAACTCGAGATGCATATTTAAAAAAAAAAAAGTAGCGACAAGGTTTAGTGCGGAAGTTTGTATGCAGCGTTTAGTTCATAATTGTGCTGTGTAAAATATAACAATGATATTTCGGAATTCCTTCCTTTTTTGTGTCGTTTAGAAAAAACCTCGGAGTTAAAATTGAAGGTAAGCTTTATGATATGAAAATTAGTTAGAAAATACAACAATGTATAACAATAATTAAATTTTATCTTTAAGACTTAGATTTGTAAGACAGTGCAAATAATTAAACGCAGTATTTATAAAAAAAGAAATTAAGGCGGGATTTAAATTAAAAGACAAATTTTCAGTTTGTGTGATCTATTAAAATTATTCAGCAAAAATGAGTTCAGACGAGTCTGATTCCGAATAGACGGCACTCCTCCATACTTAAAAGCGGAGGCAGAGTTAGCTAAAATAATTTACTTCCGACTAAATCCAAGGAGATATAAAAAATACAAGAGATTCATTAAATGGAAGGAAGAAAATCAAGTTAATAGTTGGTCAGATAATGTGTGATAAGGTCTGAATATTTCAACAATCTTTCTGAGACAATCGGATGGCTACAAAGGAAAGAAATCACAAATATTCAGCAGCAAAATATAGAAAAGTTCTTAAATCAAGTTCTAGATGATAAACAGTTTGGCGATGAAGGTAAATAAATGCTGCCACTATTTGATAACGATATAACTATATATTTTATCCAAGTATAAACTCATAACTATTTTTGTTATAGGTTGTTATCATGGGAGTTAATGGTGCCTGCGAAGACGAATATCACAATGTGTAATAATAAAAATGGGATATAACAAAAATATTCATAGGAAAATGGCCGAATATGAATGTCACCTATAAAATATAATTTTAATCTAATTTACTTGTTTATTTTTTGAGAAAAGCACTATACTTGCTTCGACCGTAAGAGCCATCCTGGCCTCGTATTATATCCGGACCTCGCCTACGGCTCGGTCCGTCTAATTCCTACTCGGCCAGTATGGCTTACTTACTGGTCTCTGCCGTAATGTACTATTGCACAATAAACAAAAGAAACGCGTTTTATAAGCAAATACAATCCTTTTGTGGCAACGTATACGTATGGGCAGCTCTCTTGCTGTTGAGCATAGGTATTATAGTACCTAGTACCTGTACCTACATATGATATGTCCATAAAATGACTGACTATTAGTTGACCACGTCTCATCAGGTGGTGCGTTTTCCACTTAAGTATTACATTAAAATACAGCTATAAGTAGATACATTTGTCTATGGCACAGAGACACTGAAATGAAATCTCAAATCACACAAATCAATAAATCGGATAACGTACCTTCGTGATTGGATGCCGTTATTCGGTGCAAAGACAACAAATGCACGAAACTCCGAACTGCACTAGTAGAAACAAACTGACAGATCGGCTTTTTGTCGATTCGTCGGTTTTTGTCGGAATTCGTCGGTTTTTCTCGGCCGCACCATACGCTGACAATCGCGCGTACTGTTATTTTCAATTTGTGTGGCGCAGTATCTGTGCAATAAACAGATGAAATATAGCCATACGAAGTAGGTACGAGTAGATACTTCTACAACAACCCAGTTAGCCATGCATAAGTCTAATTTCAAGTTTTGGTAACAAGGAAAATAATCCGACAAATGTATTTAAGGTGAGCGAGGCCAGTGAAATCGAATAATATAAGTACTTCTATCCAGGGCCCGTAATATATACATAACCGAAAAACCTTAAACTTTGAACTTTTTAAAGTAGTTTTATTACCTAGGACTAGCTCATTGTTCAAAACACTGTTCTCGTGATCCATATTCTTGATCTTCAGTCTAATTTGTAGGGGGAAACATGGGTTTTCCATTTCTGTGGTTTTCCGTTTCTTGTTCATCACTCGATAATCGTTATGGTATTGCGAACGCTCTAGGCGCCAGATGATGGGCGCCAAAAAAAAAGTTGCCATTTGAAAAAGCATGCGTAAAGATGAAGTGCTCGGCTTACCCTGATCTGCCAGCTGAGGCTAGCCATGTACCTACCGCAGTAAAAATTTAAATTGTAACTGTAGATAGTGGAGAAAATTAGTTAACTAGTTGACACAAATAAATGCAATATAAAGTATGTGTTTTTAGCGCATACTACACAAAACTAAATCACATTAGAGAGGATCGGCTGCTTTCATCAATTATGATAATGCGTCGCGGCGCACGCCACGCAAGTATGTCGGCTTTCCGAATTCCCCGCATTCGGTGCGCGCGCAGAAACAATGTAACTCATCACTCGATGTCTCGCACTGCTCGATATCAAGGACCATATACCCGGGACTTATGTTCTCATACAAGAAAACGTAACTCTGAAAAAGCTCAAAATTCGGTATAAAACCTAGATGGCGCTGCTTCGTAGCCTGGAAGTGACAAAAATGATATGTTTTACCAATATTTATAAGTGATTTTTGATTTTTGAAAATCAAACGCGTTACTGCTTTGTTTTAATACGATAATATAAATTAAATACACAATTTTTAAGGATTTCATTTTTTAGTCTTCAACAACGTGGTTTGATCGTATTAAAATAGATGGCACTACCTCTGGATAGCTCAAGGTTGCTTTTTTATTATGCTGATTCGAAAAGCCCTTAGGCTGTTATCGTGAGTCACTGTGTTGTGGTGGTAGGTTAGCCGCAGCATAAACCTCGGCACCACGTCTGGGAAGCTGTCGCGCGCGGGCGCTCGGAACAGCGGATGAGTACCTAGCTGAGGCAACTGGTCTCTTGTCCTGTCAGTTTGTAAAACATTATCTAGCTGGGCTTTACATTTTGTGGAAGGCAAGTGTGAGTGTTAACGCGGCGGCCGCCCCCGCCGGCGAAGGCGACGTCTCTGTAGAGTGTGCCTGTCATGTCGCTGTCGTCTTCTCTCGTCTCTATCTAGGTAATAGTCCGCGTCATGGTTGACTGTGAGGTCGCCCTCTGATTCGGTATCCGAGATGACGTCATCAGGGTACCATCTTTTTATGGTGGCGGTGATGACATCATCTGGGTCTGTCAATATGTGTCGTGGCCTACGTACTAGTAGTTTCCTAGCTAGCCGTAAGCCTGTCCAGTCTGTTACTGTCTGTGCTATGTCCTGTAGTTGTCCTGTAAGTGCTTCTACATTTGAAGGGGGGATGGGATCCCTTATGGGGATCTGGAAATCAGATTCTAGTGGGGGAGGGAGGGGTTGATAGTCAGCCGCCTCCCTTACAAGCCTATTCGGGTGTGTAAGAGCGCTGTCAAAGAATTTCTTGGATAGCTCTCTTATGTAGCTATGGATGGTGGGTATTTGAGCGTCGTGGTGGGTCGACAGGTTTGTGACGTACCAGGGAGCGTCTGTGGCTCCACGTAAAAACTTGTTTTGGATCACCTGCAAGGGGTGGAGTTTTGTTATGCCTACATGGGCGAAGACTGGGCTAGCATATGTTAATATTGGTCTGATGCAGGCGGTGTAAAGGAGCATTTTATTTTTAAACCGCATTTTACTCCGCCTGCCCACCAGTTGACCTAATCGGAAGAGGATGTGTGCTGCCTTATTTCTGGCCCCCTGCAGGTGAGCATTGAAATTTAACCTGTGATCCAGCACGACGCCCAAATACTTAACTTTATTTTCCCATGGAATGGGCCTGTCTAAAAGAGAGATGTTTTCCAGCCGAGCTGTACGGTATGCTGGTATGTTAGTGGTATGAAATACAATCGCCGCGCTCTTCTCCGGATTAACCTCGATCCTCCATAGGTTAAACCACCGACCAAGGTCGTTAATCGCTTCCTGGAGGTCTTTTCTTATTTTCGGTAAACTAACATTTGTGGAGAAGAGCGCAGTATCGTCTGCAAACAGAGCTAAATTTACTGATGGATGAGTTGGAATATCGTTAGTGTATAATGAGTACAGGGTAGGCGAGAGTGCCGAGCCCTGCGGGACGCCCGCTTTTATGGGATGTGCGGCTGATAGAGATTCCTCTACTCTGTATTTGAATGAGCGGTTGGTAAGATAATCCTGGATGAGGCGTACTAGGCGGTCTGGCATGCCCATCCGATATAACTTATATATCAGACCGGCGTGCCAGACTTTGTCAAACGCCTTGGCAACGTCTAGAAAGACGGCCCCTGTTTTTAGGCCGCTGTGATTGGATATGCCCTGACGGTTTGAAAAACCTTTCAGAACATGCTCGGTTATTCTGTGCACTTGTTGGACACATGAGTGCTGTGAACGGAAGCCAAATTGCTCTTCTATGACTATATTGTTTTCTGAAAGGAATTTCTTGATGCGGGCTAGGATTACACGCTCAAAAAGTTTGCCGATAGACGAGAGGAGGCTAATGGGTCGGTATGAAGAGGGTTGATTGCTGGGCTTCCCGGGTTTATGGATGCCAATTACTATGGCTTTCTTCCATATATCTGGGAAGTGGGAATTTTTCAAAGCAGCATTGAATATATTAATTAAAATGTCTTTTTGTCCGTCTGTCAGTAATTTTATTAGCCTATTCGAGATGCCATCCCCTCCCGGAGCCTTTCGGTGGTGTAGGCTTTTGATGAGTCGGTTTAACTCATCCGGGGAGACTGGGTCTAGAGGTGGCGAGCAAGTGTCCTTTGTCGAAAGTCTGTCTGTCATAAAGTTTGTCCAGGCTATATGCTGTTCATCAATAAATAGCCTGCTGGGAGAGCACTGCTCTTCCAGGCTGGCTGCAAGGCATTCAGCCTTCTCATCGTCCTCAAAAGCAGGGGAGTCCTGCCCCGGGACTATAAGGGGGGGCATGGTGTGTACTGTATCTGATTTCATAGATCTCGCTATCTTCCAGTACGCCTGGTGACTGGGCGGTATCTCTGAAATCAGATCGTGAAAATCGTTCGCCCGAAAATCTGCAATTCTCTGCCTGACCTCGCGTTGCAAGGCCCGCAGGTTTCTGCGGTTTTCGGGAGAAGGGTACCAAGATGTGTGCCTAAGAAGGGCATTTTTCCTTCTCAATAGCGCCTGCAGTTCCTCAGGCAGAGGCCGGCGGTGGATGTCCTCCGACGGTACCTCCCTTGAGGCCTCACTTAGTACAGTGCTGAGGCATCCATTGAGAGTGAAAATTGCTCTGTCGGTCTCGTCTGTTGTGGTCAGTTTGTCTGGAATAGATTCTAATAAGGGGGATGCCTTGGAGAGGCCTTCCTCAACCCTTCCCCAATCCAGTATGGATTTGAGGACTGGTGGGCTACTTGTGTCTGCACCGAGTCTTAGGACCACGGGCAGGTGATCAGAGTCTAACTCGTGGATCACCTCAATAGAACGAAACTTTAAAGCCACGTTCTTAATGAGGGCCACATCTAAAATGTCTGGTCTATGTTCATGTATTGTTGGATAGTGTGTGGGTTCTAGGGGTGCGATGAGATCGAAGGAGAGGCCTTCAATTAGGAGATGAAAAAGTCGAACTCCATTTGGGTTATCTACGTTACAGCCCCACGATGTGTGTTTTGAGTTGAGGTCTCCGGCCACAATGACCGAGGGCCCCAACTTTATTAGTAGTTCTAGATCACTTTTAGGGAGTGAAAGGTGTGGGGACATGTATGCTGAGACTATTATTACTGAGGGGTGACCGTCTAATGCGAGCTTAACTATGGAAGTCTCTATGGAGATCAAATCTGGCGGGTCGAGGCTGCAGCAATGCAGGTTACGCCTGTAAAAGATTAGTGTACCTCCCCCTCGTCTGTCGGGTCTGTCGTTTCTGACGCAGATGAAATTAGGTACTCTAAAGCATCTGTGACTAGGTTTTAAATTTGTTTCTTGAATTAGGATTACGTCAATTAAATGTGAGTTTATAAATTGGGTGATCTGATCCCGCATACCTCTAATACCGTTGGCATTAAAAAAGGCAATGTTTATCGAATTGGGTTTTAATCTCGTTATGGTTGTATTAAACATGTTGGGTGGTGGTGTTGTTGTTTAGGTACTCGGCCATGAGAGCCTCGTACTGTTCTAGTAACGGGACAATTTGTTCGCCGTCCGCTCGCTCCATCTCAGCTTTTAGTGACACCAGGCGCGCACGGTGTGCACGCGCCTTAATCACTATAGCCGAGATGTCGTGGGCGGGCGGCTGGGCAAAATGACCTGGAAGGTCATAACCTTGGGCAGTAGCCCGAGCTGGTTGTGGGGCCGCATAGTAAGCTGGCCACTGATTTTCGTGTGGGACAATATTTGACGCGGTAAAGTTATCAAATATGTTATTCGTGGTGGGGCCTGGCCTCAAGGTTGCTTGCGGGCTCGCCAATTTTTGCTACACAAAATAGCTAGATGGCGTTGGTGCACTGATGTAATGGACAAAATAAGTTACGCCCGAATTGTCAAGCGACATTTCCCACTAACAAACAGTCAGTAACGTAATATTTGTTAGATAAGTTTTGTACAGTCAAGGAATTTCATTTCCTACCCATTTCGATAAAATGTCGTTAGACATTCGCAATGCATTAAGGCCGAAAATTATATTTCAATAATAGTATTGAAATGTCAATATTATTATTTGTCACTTCATTTTACAAAAAACCTCCTCGCGAAAGGTTATCATTTGCTTTTAATTTCTAATTAGGAACATATGTCAGTGTCAATCGAGAAAATCGTAAAATAATTTTCAGCAACGTTATTAATTTGAAAAATAAAATGCTTGCCGCTAACCGTGAACTATTAAAAGATAATGATAATGACTGAAAACAATGAAGAGCTCAAAGAGTGGAGTTACACCAGGAAGGAATACGGATTTATGAGATCACACGTCGGTTAAATGCTAGCAGGGACACAGTTTGACGTTGGGTACGGCGATATAATGCTGAAGGAAACCTTATTGATCTACTGCAAAGCAAAGTAACCATTGCATCGTCCGCTTGCCATGGCCCATGCCATGACAAAATGGCTTTACGCCAACGGGACGATTTGCGGAAATGTTTGACATTTACCCTAGAACAATTAGGAATTGCCTACATGCAGGCGGCCTGCGAAAATATATTCGTTCGTTTTGTTTTTGTTAAAAGTAATATAAAGAAAACGTTTATAAAATTGTGGTTTTATTGAATTATCACTGTCGTTATTTCTGTTAGTTTTTGTATAGATAAATTTCGGGTGCCTGTCGTATCGCATAACGTTTTTTGTCCTAAAAATGTTTGGCCGAGAATGTTTGGCATACTGTTGAATGGCATACTACTCGTTTGTCCTACTATTTTCAGATGATGTGCGTATCGAAAGTTTCGATTCGAAACGTGATACCTACCTGAAGGGCTACTCCGATGTTGGAAATTTTACTGTCGTATAGTGCTATTCCATTCACTAAAATATTCTTTGACAGATGATCGAGAAGGATGGCGCTATTCGACAGTCAAATTTTGAACATCGGGGTAGCCCTTCTGGCATCACTGGTTTGACATGTCTTGCCAGATGGGTGTGTGATGTCGTCAAATCAAATGTCATTGTTTCAAATTTGTAAAATTGTATGTATTTTATCCATGAAATTACGCGATTAATCGAATTTTGCGGTTACGTGTTTCCATATCAGAATTTATTGTTTTTTTACAAAGAATAGTTTGGTATGCGTTTCGTGAAGGTCTATCGTAGGCCCAGACAAAATTATTATTATATTGATTAGTTTACGTCAAAACGATGACATGTAGGGAATTGTTGCAACTACAATGATTTGCTCTCCATACAAATTTTAATCCCGTTTTTCGTCCCTAAAAGGGATAAAACTTGGTATAAATGATAGCCTATGTCCTATTCTGATATATAAGGTACATAACTGGAAAGTTTCATCATAATACGTCCAGTAGTTTTTGAGATTAAGTGAAACGTACATACATACATCCATCCAAACTTTCACGTTTATAATATTATTAGGATTAGGATTAGGATGTAAGTAATTTTTATGTTTAAATAAAACATACACAAATAGTGAAATGAGACGAAACGGAACGTAGTAAACAAACATCGCACCTAACGTCATCTATTCACTTTTTACTGTATCACTTGGAACTTGGAAGTTGGAATGTCGTTGAACGCTTGACGACTGTGTTACTTCACGCTTGCGCGTACCGTACGGTAGAGATTGAAAAATGACGACTTTTGAATGAATTGAGACCCTTAGCGGCATCTAGCGACGTAGAACGATAGTAACTAACGGAGTACGGTGCGTAGTATGAAGAATAGCGGTCCCGTGTATATGGTCCTTGTCGATATGTAACAGATTCAATTCATCACAATGTTGACCATATTGGATTTGGACATGTAGAGAACCACGGACAGATATCGTGTAGGCATAGGCACGGGCACTCAGCAGCTCGCATATTTTTTTTATAGTTACTACTTGCAGAGAAAAGTTTTACATTTTTCGGTTGTTAATTTTACCTACTACGGATCCCATATTCTCGGGTTTGATTAGTGGTAACAGAATGTATCGCTTACTAGCTCATTTTAGGGAAACCATATCAATGAAAAAGATTCCGACGAACTGAGAACTTTTTTGAAGTCACACACACGCAACTACGTCCAAGTATTTTCTTTTCTTTTACCATAGTCGGGTAAATAGTATCCTATAATATAACCATCTTTGGACGTCCAGTCCCTCCCTGTACCAAAATTGGTTAAAATCCATCCAGCCGTTTCGGCGTTAATGAGAAAAAAATAACCAGCAGATGACAGGTAGGTAGGTACAGCTAGCTATAGCGCCACGCAGCATTGCGCTGTTAAGATTTTTTTTAAATACTGACCCTTCTCCCTCATACATACAAAACTGTTTTTTTAATACAAGTTTAGAATTTAGTAATGATAATAGTATTTATATATAAGTTAATTCTGAAAGGAACGTTAGTAAATATTGGCCCGTTTCACAGCAATTCAATCACGTATAAACTTTCGCTGATTTCGATCGGGAGATTCAATCGCCGTCGATAACAACGGTCCAACGCGGTCGATAAACGCCAAGAAAATCACTATAATATTAGATTGATTGATTATAACTGGGCCTATTTGAATCGAACTACTTTAAACGGGCGTGGGGCTCAGTCACGCAAAAATACTATGCAGTTTGTTTTCTGGCGCCGTTTCACCCTGATTGCAAGAATATTTATGCATTACGAGTACGTGTGTATTCACTCTCCATTCTCTTCAATCTAAATCTACTCTACTACGCCTCTTACTATGCCAAAATTCCTCCGTCCAATAATCGAAATAAAAATATCCCTATCATCTGTTCCAGTCCCAGGAGTCACGAAGGTAAAGGTAAGGTAAAAGAGTCCTAAAAGAAGCGAGAAAAACGCTAAGGACTCGAAAGTATGATGACTTTTCTCAACAAGAACTCTCATAAAGATTCCAGTAGTATCAATGTTCAATTTTAACGCCAAAAGTCGTGTCCCTGGCTAAATTTAAATGTACAAAAGATTCTACGGATCTCGTTTCAGTTCAGTCTTAACTCTTAAGGTAGCATTCGGTTGTTAGCTACCGCAATTCATGTAGGCGACCGGTGAACGAGACCCACTGCTTTGTATGGATTACTATGGAGCACAGAGACAGATGCAAGCGATGGCATCGCGCGAAATAATCCATACAGCGATGGGTCGCGGTAGCCGGTCGCCTTCATGTGTCGCGGTTGCTATTCTAAGTATCGAACGCTAGTAAGTAGGTAATGCGTTTCTTTACAGTACGCTTGGCTCGGTCACATTATATCATGTGGATATGCGTCTCAGTCTGTCGCCATCACACCGGTCCACGAGCATTCTCCATGCGCAGTCAGTGAAAGCGCACTTATAAAATTCAAATAGCACGCAATAAATTTCTTAATTAAATCGTTTGCGGCCAAAATTGTTCTACGGCTGTGCTCGCGACTTCACGCTCTTCTTCGTTGGCCTATAATTTAATTACCAGCCAACCTAGACCCAGATCTTAGAGTAGGCTTAAAACATGGAGAGCTCTACTTAGCCTGGTAATTATGTTAGATTAAATGAAAAAGCCACATTTTATGGTTTTAACGGTAGGTGGAGCCTGCTAATTGGTTAATGCTAGAGACTTTCATGCCATTAACATTTATATGCGATGTTTTCCTTCTAATCCTTGACTTAGATTTAATTTACTGGCGTTACGGTGCAGTTTACATTGACTAACTACTTACATAACATACGGAATGAAAGAGCTTCGACGGTTTAGGTTTAGATTCAAGAGAGCATATTATATTTGTTTAGTGAACGGGTCAACAATGCCCTCCAAATATTTACCGACCACCGCACTCCTCGATATCAATAAAACGGAACACAAAATTGACAATAAACAGAGGTTAAAGGGCTTTTGTCAAATTTTTATTTAAGTACTTTTAGATAAGTTATCTCGAAAAAATAAACACTTCCGATTAGTATCGGGCAACACGTCTTCATAACGTATGACAACGCATGCAACTCTAATTACTACATTGCAATGTTTTTAATAACACCGATGAATTACTGCTTTCAATTATCAGGTTTGCCAAATACACACTTAGATATTTATCATTACTACGAATAGAAAGACACAAAATAATTTTGTTTATAACTGATTTAGTTCTTTATTGGGTATGTTCCCTTTATGTAGGTAGCTATTTAATCTCTTTCATAAAGTTCAAAGGGCCATTCCCTTTTGTTGTATAATATTATTATTTTTGTTCACCTGAGGGACACCGATTACTTAGAAGCTATAAGTAATTAGAGTCCACGAATCAAGCTTGCGATCATGAAAATTAACTTCGACATCGTATGTCGCGCGACTCAGCGTCTCCTGACTTGGTCGCTCGGTATTGAAAGAAAGGCAAGGAAAGGAAAGTGACATTAAAAGTCGCGTTTCGCAGTTATGCTACACTTGCTGCAGAGGACCAAGAGTGTCGCGCCTTCGCCTTACTTATAACCTCTAACATTACATTACCTATACGATTAATGATCCTAACTAAGCCACAGACAAAAGCCTTCAGAAACATTCCTAATTGGATCTTCCTACGCCTGAATATCACTGAAGGGTTGTTTGTCGGGCACAGTGTCCAGACTGACGAGCGACGCGTGGGCATCGCTATGACCGGCTATACCTACCTAAACGCGAACCGATTATCAACGATAAAATGCCTTCGCTGTGCTGGTGCGTCGGCTACTAGCGCGAGTCGCGGCGTAGTGAGCTAGTTTTGAACTCAACGTGACCAAAGCAGCGGGAAAAGCATACCTACACTGAAATTTAGCAACGCTACAAAGCAACGAGTGTTAAATGACGGCAATCAAACAATTATCTGCTATCGGCGCATCGCCTTTCGCTCCGCAGCGCTTACGCTGCTCTAGGGAATAATTGCTTCGAGATACGCGTTGTGGCATGCAAATGTGGCTAATTATAGATTCGATTATGTGTGCATGCCTCTGTTTTTGTGTCTCATTAGCAGGCGATGAGTTGTTTGGATTTGAGGCAGCAACGGTGTCCAGTAGCATGGTGCGTGCCAACCAGCCATTTCATCCTTTAACGAGTTAGGTAAATGCCCCTAAAAGTCGCCATGTCCAAGTCAGAACTATGACAAATTTTGTCGTACCTGTATGATAGGGTAGGGAGATAGGATAGTAGACTGGATTGGTGCTTGACAACCAGCCGTCCGTTATTTTTAAATACTTAGGTTCCCTAATAGTCACCAAGTCCCGATAAGGACTAGGGTTATCCGACCAGCTAAATGTTCTTGACAATTTGTCGTAGCTGTATATATAGGACACTGGTAATAGTAGCCTGCTGCGTCCCAACCAGCCGTGCGTTATTTTTTAAATACCCTAAAAGTCACCAAGTTCATATAAGTACCAGGGTAATCCCACCAGCTAAACGTTCTTGACAATTTGTCGTAGCTGTATAATATATAGGGTAGTAGACGGGTGCGTGCCAACCAGCCGTTAGTGGTCCACCGTGATGGACGACGGACACCGTCGCGGGACGGGTACCGGTGTACCGATTAGTTATTCCGTCCTGAGCACGCAGATCAAGACAGTGGCTAATGAAGTGGGGAACTACGCATGCATCAAACACTACGTCGGTTATAATAGCTGTATTGCCTGTTTCCGGTTTAACAATACCTAAATATATGCTGGACATGTTGGTTTGATATACAAAGTAGTTTTCTCACTTCTTTTTTCAGTGGGTCAAGACAAGACTCAAGAGAGGCCGTCAAATAACAGGGTATGGCGTTTGCGCGAGGGTTGAGTAAGTAATGCTGCCACTCTAAGCGCCAAACTGTGATGGGCCCAAAAATTATGGCAAAAACAAGCGGAAAATGAAATTTTGGTGACGTCTTTTGATATTAACGTTGCTCTCATCACCGGCTATGGCCTGCGCTGATAGGGCAGTACTTTCCTTTGATTTAAAATAGTCATGAAATACTGCAAAGTAATCGTTTTTTGGACTGAAAACGTGTTAACCGGTATGTGACCAACGTATAAAGCAACGCATAACTTTGTGGAAATCGATTTTTGGAAAAGCCTTATAACACCTATATTATGGAAAATTGCAAGTAAAATATACTTACAACAGTTGTTACTTACGTAGTAACATACAAATATACAAATGGCACCCCGCGATGTGTGCTTATGCTAACATTTGCTAGTTCCCACTACTCAATGAGGCACTAAGGCACGAATAAATTACGGCAACAATACAAATTGCACATACCGTTCTCTGGAAAGCGGACAGACGGACAAACTAACGCTACATCTACTATGGTAAGTCAGAGACATTTAGCGTTAACCAATAGGTAATTAAACTAGTGCCTTTGAGAGCTGTAGACCTCGTGAGTTTGATTCCAAATAGTTTAAATTTGTATTTTTTTACGTTTTCAACCCCCACCTCCGTCATTTTAAAAAATGTCTTAAAGCTGTCGGCTTCTGAAGGACACAAGTGGTCACCATAATTAATAATTTAGTTTAGAAGTGGTTTAGGAGCTGACTTAGGCAACTCGAGTTTAAGGAACTGCTTGGGTCTTTCAATCTGGCTAGACTTTCGTGTTTCACTATTTTCAGTCATATCTTTTATTGTACAGTGGAAAGTTTAAATTGGGCCGGCAAGATCCGGTATAAAATGCAAATAAATGACCGTAGAACAAACAATTTTTTTAAGTTATTTCAATCGCTATGAAAAAAAAAGTTGGATGCGTTGGGGTGGGGTGTGGTGCCCTATGCCAACTTAATGTATCTGACCCTTGGCTGTGCCCTTGGCAACTATGGGATTGATTCTCTTTCGATGAGTGTTCTATTACGAGTAGGTATAAGCGAAAGTTTGTGACTAATGTTAACTTCTCCACTCAGAAACGGCTGGACGGATTTACATAAAATTATCCCGACGAAAAAACACGTTTCCCGAAGGATTGTGTATTAATGTGTTAACGCGAGCGGCCGAGCGAAGCCGCGGGGAAGCTAATACCTAATAATCTATAAATTAATGACAATAACTTTTAAGTTAGCGACGATCTCTTAATCAAAGTTAATAATTATTGATGGTGACAAGTATTCCATGAACTGACTACAGTATATGAGCATTTAAACTTCCTACACTGTATGTGTATTAGGTAGGTTAGTTGTATATTTTTCCTCTTTTATATAGTGAGTCACGTACGATGTACATGAAACATGAAGCAAACTCAATACACCATTAAAGCGATATGAAAGTATTTTAGCGTCTGCCAGTTATGTATTAAGCGTTTCTGATTTGTCAGACGGACACTTAAGTATAATAAACAAATTGCATTCGCGTGGTAATATATTATTTTAATACATCTAGAGAAAGCCGAATTAATATTATAATTTATTATAATTATAAAGAACTGATGCGCTACCGGAAATATCATCGTGAATTTAGAGCACATTCTATCTCACTAACATCACGCAACGTTTAAGATACTTTTGTACGTTAATCGTGTAAACATGTTAATCTAGAAATAAAATTAATTGTAACAAGACTTGTACAAAATACCGCCTAATGTTAAAAAGTCCGCTATAATTATGTACCTATCAGCTTTGACAAAAGAAGGTACCAATACTAATTGAGCTAGATGATTAATCGAGACACTGTTGCTTAATGGAGACATTTCAAGCTCGAATTAATTTTCATTAATTAAATCTGAATTAACATGCGCATCATACGATTAATTACGTCGCATATCGCTGCAAGTGAAGATGAACTTGTTTTGATTTGAACTTTCACGGGCAAGTAAATCAGACTAGAACTTTCATCGCTCATTGGCCAACCGCAAGAACGCTGTGCGCTGATTGGTGGATCCCGTAACGGGGCACTCGCGGCTGCCTTCACTCGCATCGTCGCGACCGCACAGCCGGCGCCATCTTCATTTCTATCAGTCCGCCGCGAACAGCCGTGGAGGGAACGTCCCGTCGGAACGCATTAGAAAAAAACCTCATCGGCCCAATTCACCGGTTTTAATGAAATTAGATATAAAACAGCATTTATAATTAAAAAAAAGTGTCAAGTTAATTGATGTTTGTGTCGCGTCTCGCTTAGATATTTTTTCGCAGTGCAATCATTGTGGTTTGATCTCGCGATCTACGTGACTGCATTTCTTTGGTGGAGGCTTGCTGAAGTGTAAAAAGGTGAGTTTTTGCTCTGGTTGGAATAGAACGTGCGGGTGGATGGCCGGAGCGAGCTGCCGGGACGCCGGGCCAGACCGGGAGCCGCGAATCGATTGTCCGGGTAGGCTATACCTACTTCATTATGCGGGGTGCCACCCTCCCCCGTACATGTTCTTTGCCGCTGATCTTGAACTAGGGCCGCGCCGGTTTTGTTATGATACGATGAATTATTTATACATATGCACTTATTTATGCTTTCCAACGCTTGGTATTGTTTTTTCTTGGAAAGTAGACGATGCGGTGCAGCCAGTTATACATTGTTCATCAGTTATGTGAATTGTGCTTACCCACATTATCTAGTTGACTTTCATGCGATTCGATTTGAATAAATTGTTTTTAAAATAATATGCTTTCAAAACATGGTACCTACTACGACCGAAACGAAATCTCTCAATGTCACCAAGAGTAAATCAAAATTAAAAAAATAAAAACAATATTTAAAGCAAATTGAAAATAGCCTGTTATTATCATGTAACAAAGTAAAGGTTTTTTACGTGAGTATATGTAATATTTTTCAATGGGAAATTTTGCCTAAATATAAATACCCTAAATACTTGGTAAAATCCACTTCGCCAAGTTGGCCATAACGAAGGATGGACGTCTCCATCTATCGAGAATCAATACCTACGTAAGTAGGCACCTACGCGAATCTAGGAAAAATATTTTTTAGGTAGGTAAATGAACAAGTGAAATACTTATATATTTTGATGTTTGAGTTTGACCGTTCATTCATTCTTATATGATTTAAATAATACTAATAAGACCACCACGCCTCCTCTTATTCAAAGCAAACATTTAAAATTCCATCTTCCACTAATTTTATGCACCGTGTTGCTCTTACTTCCGTCAGTATGGCTTGGGGACTTCAGAAACAGGAGTGCGTATCGTTGAAATGCAAATCATTCACAAAATTCTGAATAAAAAATGTAAAACTGACTTTCTAGTCTACCTACATTAGTAACCAAAGAAGTTTTGAGATGAGATCTTTTTTGACCGAGCGAAGCGGCTCTGTTTCTGGTTGGCCGAAAATTCTTTCGCATGTTCTGTTCTCCCCTACAGGCCGCATTTCTCAACCGATTCTAGTGATATTTTGTGAGCAGGGTCAATACTTACATATATAGATATTTTTATATCGACTATGTCTGGACTGGACTATCATGCTATCGAATGTTAGTTGGCTCGACTGTTATTGGATCGAATATGGCCACTAGTAGGTATTTAGCCTGTTAGAAAGGGTTGCACAAACAAACCTCCCGGTGTAGATTCTGGCGAAACACTCAAAACTTTATTTCTAGCACTGATGACACTTACTCGTCTACCTACGATTGAGATGTGTAAAGTAAGGATTTCTGGACTACAATCATCACGTCTACCAATCCTCATGTATGGTTCTGAATGCTGGACTCTAAAGCAAAATTTAATTGATAAGCTTAATGCCTTTGAAATGTGGATATACCGTAGAATGCTCAAAATTAGATGGACAGATAAAATATCGAATGAAAAAGTAATGCTGATGATGAAGAAGGAAATGGAAGTCGTATCAACGATTAAACAAAGAAGTGTCGTACTTCGGACATATATATAGAAATGAAAAATACAACTTTTTAAGATTCATTATTGAAGGAAAATAGAAGGGAAACGAGGGCGTGGCAGAAGGCGAACATCTTGGACGAAGAATATTAGAGACTGGTTGAAGGCTGAAAGCACGGAAAAACTAATTCGCATGACTACAGATAGATCGACATACAGACAAATGGTCGCCGACCTCCGGGATGGAGATGGCACAATTGGCACATGAAGAAGAAGAAGAATTGTGTGTAATCTGATTATGCCAGCCATGCTTAGCATCTTGCCATAAGATCACGCGCATAGTATAGGCACAAGGGTTAAGCTCGGGTTTCCTAGGTTTCGTACTAGTACGAAGTATGGAGACGGCCGCTATATGACGGCACCGCTATCCTAGGAAACCAGAGCTTTACAGAAATACGAACACATACGTATATATAGAGGACAGACGTACAGAGACTGCCGATTTGAAGGGAACGGGAATTCGAAATGGCGGACCACGTTGTGTCCAAGTCCAGTTAGATTCTGGACAGTTAAGCACAAAAAAAAAATACACCGGTACAGCGAGAGAGTCCTGTAGACAAACGTCAAGATATTGGCGTCGAAAAGAAACCACCTACATCTTATGGTAAATTTGTATTACCTATTTGAAAACTTCTCCATGTCTCATTGACATTTCCCCCTTCCAACCCAGTCAGTTTATAATTATTACAGAAGTTTACCATTAGGTGAGTATAATAATTTTGCATATCGACTAACTAACAATTCACTGCTAAACAAAGGCCTTTCAACCTTGAATTTAGACAAATCCTGCCATTGGCAGCATCCGGCCTAACCCTTAAAATCCCGTTGAAATTGTCGCGCCATCTTTGACGGCCATTTTGTACCATAGAACCCAACTAAGCGTACATACATTTTGGCAGACTTTTAGTCAATAGTCACAGTCACAACCTTATTCCAGTATTTGTAGAAGCATAGATCCTAGAAATGGATTTTATTTAGCAAAAATGCAACTTCGTCAGACTGCCGTGAAAGTCAGACATATGAATTAGTTAAATAACTCGAGATTAATGGTAATGAATAATTAATCGAGCTCTGGCGTATCATCACATTACCATACTTTCGTTTTCGTTATTTATGGCGCCGGTGACAATGTGAGGAAAATGATCTTCGAGATGTTTTGCTTTCTAGACATAAGTGTATCTCCTCTCCATATGTTTTAATGTTATGATATATAACTGAATAAGAAATGGAAATATTTCTAAATTGAACATGTACATTGAAATTGATCATGGCAAAGTATGATTAAATTGGAAATTGACGCAATATTGGGTATTTAAGTTTTCTTTGGCGTTGCAAACTCTAGCAATCTTGGCAGAACTAAAATACGGCTAAAACAAGACTTAATTCCTACAAAAATATTCCTTAAACAAGAATTTGTAGCTTGATTTATGATAAAAGTTCACATCAATCAATAGAACCTAATTAAATACCATTTTGCGAACATGAGCATCGTCCCAAATCTGTTAGAAAGCCTCGCATGCGCGTTGAAGATCTAACTGGATCAGATTAACGAGCGCGGGCGCAGGCAGCGAAGCGTCGCGTGGTCGCGTCCTCCGCCGACGGATCATGTGTCAATGACAACTATGCTTTATTGAACTATGTAACTACTACATATTTGTAACTTGTACGTGACAGAGGGAGAAAATGAAAGTGAACTAAAGCATATTAGCGGGAACTTTGTAATTATTCGTGTCTGAAAATTTATTGTTTGGACAGAATTATTTATTTAAAGCCTGACCAGAAATATATGAGGATTGTCAAGCGGGCGCTATTTATAAGATTTATAGGGCAACAATTTTCCAACCAATCGCAACTCACTATAATGACATTAGTTTTAAATACCTGTCAGTTCCACTATGTTAACCTCGTACCTAATATCATTTAATTGAATGCACTCTTTTCCTGACTGTTTTTCGTGTAGTAAACACATGTCCACTTTATTTATAATCTTACTTTCACGACTGTGAATGGTATTCGGCATTTTCCTTTAATAATTTTAAATATTTGAGTTTTTCAAGAAATCGCCACGAATGACAGTGACAATCAGAACGACCATATAATCATTGCCAGTGTAAGAAATTAGTTCCAGTGAAATTCCGAAATATGGCGCATCCTCATATATTTCTGGTCAGGCTTTAGTAGTATTCCACTCGGTAACTAGCTAGTATTACAGGTTCTTAGACAAATATATTTTAAAGAGATACACAATATAGGCTTCATAAGTTGAAAATTATACACGTCTTCTTGCTTCGTTGTATATTTTCAGTTTCTGGATTGAAATTTTTGAGAGGGATAAAACCTATTCTAACTAGGCTTTATCACTCTCAAAAATATCAAAACAGCATTTTTCCGTGTAAGATGAAATAGGATTCTGTTCTATCTGTATCTACTTTGCTTCGATATCTTATTTCATTACGTAAATTGTCTATAAACAACTTGATGATTGTGTCTACTATTCATTTGGAGTTCGTTCGGTCTATTAGGGCTGTTGGGGGTTCATTTGTCCGATAAGGATGATTTAATTGCCTTGGAGTCTGTCAACATTATTACCTACCTAATTGAGGAAGTTTCTGTTCACTGTTCAACGCTTATCTAGTTGAGTTGAGGTAAAGCTCACATTTCAAGTTCTCCATTTTGATTAGCTCGAAATGAAATGATAAACAGTGATTTATTAATTATTAACATAACACTACTCGTAATTCTCGTTTATTTATGCTTGTGCCCAAGGACTGTGCCGAAATATTGTTTATCATAATTAAGTCAAATTTAAAAATTATGTTTGCAGAAGAATTTAAGCCGGAGTTGTTTTGATACAAACGCATTAAAAATAATGAGTCAGAGCCACAGATATTAATAAAGCGAGGTGAAAGGCATTCAAAAACGGAACTATTCCGAGTATGCGTTCGGAACATCAACTTACTTTCCCAAATCCGCACGCCACGACTTTCCACAGTCTACTCATTACTGTTATCTGTATAAAGATGAGATTTAGTCGCGCTACAGATCACCATTTCAGTAATTATGAGCTAATTATGTCGACGGACAGCGGAACGCTTCTGAACGGACCGCCGAGCGTTCGCATTTCATTTAAGTTTTGGATTTTTTATAGTGATGGGCTCTAAATTGCCAGTGACTGCACTTTTGTATTGAGGTGCCATTGGTCTTTGATGTTTTTTGTCAAAAATAACCGTACATGTTTTGTGCGATCGTATCCGATTTAAAACTGAAGATGCAAAAGATTTCAAATATTGAAGACGGACATAAACAAATATCCAACGGTTAACTATCAGGTCAAGATAAAACAAATTAATGACATGACATTGCAGAATCGAAGAACCAATATGATCCTACTTTCCCATCACCGTTACACGTCCTGGTCTTGTCTCAAGATCAATAGTGGTTAAAAAATCTTTATAAAATGGCATACAAAAATCGCATTTTCTTCTTCCCTTGAAGTGTGGTCAGACATCATGACTGACATATCGTGTTTTTATCGCAACTATCTTATCGCTCTCTAACCGACTAATATCTCGCTTATTACCATTTTCGAGAGGCTTTCAGCACAGCTGTTTGGGGTGATATTTATTGCGGTTATTATGCCCTTATCAAGATTGGTTACTTTATCAATTAACATGATTTTACTATTAATGGCACTTGTAAAACCGTGTCTAAACTTGACTACATGATATCTGGAATTCTGGATTAGGTTCATCGACAGTGAAGAGTTGTTGTCATCATATTTGCCTTCATCATTCCGGTACTTAAAAGTTCGTAAATCTTTCTTTGTTCGTAAAATAGTAAACATATTTATATCATCAATTGTGGTTAGAGAGCTTTTGGTCTTAGATATGTTTTTGTTGCCTACTTGTTTTAAAATCCGGAACGCAGGACCATTATTATTTTTTTGCCTCCTGTTGTTTCCAGGCCCTTAGACGATCCCAGCTTATTAAAAAGCGATAAGTGTACGCCTAAATAAATAAACATATGAGTCGTGTCGACACAATACGCCATAGTGACATCCGCCCATTGTAGTCGTGTACCTACTATATTTACTGTATTATTTATTTATCCATAATATTTAGTAACAATGACCTTTTTCTGCACTGCTTAGAGCTTGGCGGCTATTTTAATTCCTTTCCCACTCCCACGGCGTCTTGCGGTATGCGCGTCTTCAAATTTCTTTATGCTTCGTTTGGCTTTATTATAGCAACATAACATATTACATCTACTATAGTCAGACATTCACATGGCATCGGGTAACCAAACATTGACTGTATCCCTTGAAATTGGAATGCTACCATGAATTAAACTTTTCATCTGCGAGTTTGATCTGATTTTTAGCAAAAAAGAGCGTCACTTCATTTAGTCACTGTTGCCTGTCTTTGCTCTTTCCCGTTTCCGCTCCCACATAGAAACCATATATTCCGTGATTGTAAGTAGCTTATGTTTTAATCCGGGATTATAGATTACCTGTCTGTTATCCACAGTGGTTAAGCCGTACTTGACGTAGCGTAGTGGAATCAATCTTCTACTGTTGCATTCAATCAATTACTTCAACTACTTTTTCTCCTCAAATCAATCATTTTTCTTCATTTCCTCCTCATGCCATGCTATTTATTTTAAAAATTTCTTGATTAGCATCCCGACCAAAAACTAAAGAAGAGCTGGAAGTAGGTAATCTATGTCTAGAACACACTCATTAATGCGACGATGCAAAACTGGCCGATAAAGGGTGCCATATAAGTGTTTACGAAAAAGGAAACTAAGACTGCAGCTGGCAATACTGATTGGCGCTAGCGTTTAAATTTAGAACGTAAGTGCAGTCTCGACGCAGGCTTATTTTGCGGTTTGCCTTTTTGGGATGCCAGCTTGTTGACTTGGTTAGATCATGTATAGACTCTGTATTGTATTAGAGTGTACGGACATGTCGATGTGTCTGTATACAGTGCGTATGCGTATGACTATATAGTCATGTATCCTCGCAATAATAATTACAAATTATAACTAGTAGTTATGTGAGATTTAAGATATGTTTAACCTCGTTCCCTTCGTCATATTCATCTTTCGAAAAATTTACAAAAAACAAACACAAAATTGCAAAGGCGAGACATCCGGAGATCTGGAAAATGGACATACGAAAGCATTTTGACCGAAGCTGAAATGGAGACGTTTCGCTCGCTTGATCAATATTTCAAAAATATATGGATTCCCTAAGGCGGTTGTCACACTGCGACGGAATCCGGACGGACGAGCGGTGCTGCGGATTTTTAGTTTGAGCGGAGATGCGGTGTCAGTGTGTTATACCCTGCGGTTTTTGTGCACAAATTAATATTCTACAGTACAAAGTTAAAAACCGCAGCACTGGACGCCGCCACTCCGATGTGCGGAGCAGATACAAATAAAATATTCTATTTAATTTCAGCGCATTGTTACTCTTATCTTTGACGTCACAGTCTATGGTCACCATTACCATATTTTCGTCGCGCCGTTTCGAATTCACTTTTAGGGTTCCGTACCCAAAGGGTAAACGCGGGATTACTAAGACTCCACTTTCCGTCTGTCTGTATGTCACGAGGCTGTATCTCATGAACCGTAGTAATTTTCATAGATGATGTATCTTTGTTGCCGCTATACAACAAATACTTACTGAAAACAGAATAAAATAAATATTTAAGTTGCGCTCCCACACGACAGACGTGATTTCTTTGCCGTTTTTTTATTTGATGGTGCGGAACCCTTCTTGCGTGAGGCCGATTCGCACTTGGCTTGTTTTTTAAATATGGAACGGAACATGCCGCGACAGTGTCAAGGTCACAGACGCCATTCGAAAACATGGCTGAATGCAGGGCTCAAGCATCAAGCAGAGTGCGTTGACTCTTTTATTTTTAATCCAATTTGGGCTACAGCTGCGTTCGGTTGAAAGAGTATTTTTATTGGGCAACCATTAAATTCACTTAATGTGTTTCTGTTAAGTTATTGCTTGTTAGAAATATGAAGTGATTAATATTCAATCCATAATTTGCTTCCATTTTCGTAGCGGTACATTGCTTTTAACGAGTCGTTGGGATTGTTAAATGGCTTGCTTGTTAATTTGTTATTGCTACCTTAAATTGCTGCACGAATTTATGGCTTTTCGTTTAACTTATTTTAGGCCCAATTCACCATGCTATGTTAGTTATAATCAGCTAAATTCGTTGTCAGTCAAATAAATAAGTATATTAAAAAAAAAAACATTTATTAACAAACGTAGTAACAAATAAAAGTAAAATATTAGCCCTTAACGAGTACAAGTAACGGAGCATGGTGCAATTAGTCTTTATTAAATTTGGCGATGTAATTGACTCTAAAAATCTGGTAGCTATTGCTTAAGAATATCTCAATTGCAGGCAGTAGTAGACATAACCCATTGAGCAAAGTTTCCATCTGGTGCCCATAATGTCCCATTCTATGACCGTATGAGTGAACTCCAAATGCAAACTTAGCTTAATTGTTTACAAATTCACAATGCATGACTTCCTTCCTAAGTTCCAGTTTTAAGGAGTTGCATTTCTAAGAATCGACACGCCGATTGATATCGCTTCGATCCAGTCAGCATCACGTATCTGCACGATTAGACAGAAAAATGACAATTATCGAATGACCTTTGTCATTAAATCAATATTTTATTGTTCAATATGCAATCCGAGTTCAAAATTATCTTCGATTTCCACTTTTTTTATTACCAGGAATTACCATACCCCAGGATTTTCGGTGCGTGAATGATTAATACTAGGCCATCAGTAGGCTTCAAATCCTTAGTGCGCCGAAAACCCCAGCACTGCGATGTTGTTGGTATTATGGTAACGTATAATGAAATGACCAGTGCGTGTACTGACAACTTCACAGAAATATAAGTTTGTCTCTCTTTAAGTTTGTTAGTGGTCTGTCGGTCTTTAGTAATATTCTAATGTATGCACATTCTGCTAAAATCAAATCTCCGGAATGCTATTCGAGTAAAAATAGGTTGTCTTTATCTGCCAGCCCACTATCACCCCGACCTATTCCAACAAGGCATTGACTATGTATATCGACAACCATCTTGGATATCCGTGGACAAAGCTATAGTTAGTAACCTCTATGGTGAAGACTTAGGATCTTTATCATGGAATTGTTATAGTGGTCGTTGCCACACGCCTCTTGCGACGGAAATAGCTCCCGGAATGCATAAAACATCGATGTATGAGGGTTTACTTATATGGACTTAAAAAAATATCTTCTTGTATAGTTTCGCAAGCTTGAATTAGTAAAAGGTTAAGTCCTTGGTTGAAAAGAAAATAAGAGGTACTTTTGTGTATGTGAGTATACATATTTTCGGGATTCTAGAACTCGACCATGTGCAAACATTTACTAAGAACCAACATAGATGAGTTAGGACATTATATACTATACAAAAATGAATAGAATTATTTTTTTTTCTATGAAAAGCTGAATTTCATTCCAGATTTGAGAGATTATTAGAGAATCTTGTAGTTGAGATGTGGCGAAATAGGAAACTAAGAAATGCATGAGACGCAGAACTGTCTGTCTATTTTATTAAATTATTTCTGCTGCTTTGGCAATCGTTTCCTATCACAACCCAAAAACATCGTTTCCCATCTGTAACGTTTCGCCAAATTTTCATTTGTCCAAAAGCCGTTTTTACTAATTCCCGGATTCGCAGGGTTTTATAAACAAAGTAAAGTTACAATTATTATGAAATATTAAGAGTCTTGGAAAAAGACTTGCGGACAAATGAAAATTTGGCGAAACGTTACAGATGAGAACCGAAAATTCGGTCTTACGATAGGTTATCTTTGGCTATAACTATAGAGTGCACAGGAATTCCCGGTACTGCCATACTAACATTTCCCGGACTATATGCCCTAGCAGAAACGTATGTTGAGGTGTAAGATTACTAAATGCATAAAGAAGAATTAAGAAACTAAATACTAGTGTGTACTAAAATCATCCTACCAGAAACTACGTAGACAAGAACTGTGTATATTTAAACTCGGAACCTCCATCCCGCTTCGTACATCCTCGTCCCACATTAATTTGACGACAACCAACTGTAGCCACTTGGTATAATCGTTAATGGCTGCTTGTTGAGATTTGTTGTCTAGCAATTAGGAGGGATTTGATCCTTTTTAATTAATGAGACGAGTTTAGTTGTTAAATATGTCCTACATGGCTTAGGGGGAATAAATTAGTCCGTAAATCTTTTTTCCGACAGATTCATTCTGGATACAAGGATTCTGAATGTGATATTTTAATCTGGAACATTGAGATAATGTTTCATCAACTCATTTGACAGGCGTAATCTCCTGTCAACAACTAACTAATTCAGAATGTAAAAAACTTCTGACCCAACCAACAATGCTAAGATAACTCTTTCGATTAAAAAAAACCCATGCAGACACACAAATAAACAATCGTCAAGTGCAATCGGGTCTTCGTATTTGAAATAGAGTATACACATTGAAGCTTATAACACCCCTCTTTTTGTGAGGTGGTAAAAATTAAAACAATTTTAACTTCTCGAAATCTCGAGTTAACAAACTTTAAAGTTCAGTTAGGTACATAAAAAAACTGACAATCTCCTTTTTTGAAGTCGGTTAAAAATGTCTGTACACAAGCCCAAGACAGTAATTATTGGTTCATCTCGCCGTGTTGTGATAAAAGACTGAACATTTTATTGAAGTTTAGAAAAAAATAATAGGTGATCTACTGCTCATCTCCCAAGTTTGTTTCGATGTGGCTGAAATTTGTAATTCTTTAGAAATTTCGAAAAACTTAATCCACAAAGAAACAAAAATATGCGTAGAACCTACTCATGAAGTTTTATGAGATAAATGCGACTTAGGCGAGAATATCTGTAAATACAACTGAATATCCGAACATCCGAAAATCCAAACATCTGGAACATACGAATGATGTTTTACCCAAGCTGAAACGGAGACACTTCGTTTGCTCGATCAAAGAAGTGATTCGTTTTTAATAATGAACTGTAAACAGATCAGAGCAATAAATTAACCTTTCTCTCCCGGAATGGGAGTTAGCACCGAGAAGCTCACAAACTCCAATTACCAACATTCCTCGCAAGACCAATAAACCCATTTGTCCGTAAAACAATTTTCCGTGTAAGTCCATTTTTTCCACTCCCGCGCAGCCGTTCCGGTCTGACGCAGACGCAGACGCAGACGTCTGTCACGCGCCGTTGCCTTGGTAACTTAGTTATCTACTCAAAAAACCCCGTCCCTCTCACTCCAACTGTGAAAGGTACGGATGAAAAGGACCAAAGAATTTTCTAATTCTTTGTTTGCGATGTTTGGGTATATTTATTATGCAGATCTCGAGATAACTGTGGATTTAGAATCGTAATTTGCATTAAGTTAACACTTTAATGTAAGGGAATTTGAATAAATGTGAAATACACACGAATGTAATGAAATTCCTGATTATTTTCTTGTTTGCAGTTAATTCAGTAATGCAGAATATCACTTAAGCCGATATTGTAAGCGATATAATTTATGCAAGCGAGAAATTACATTAAAGGATATATGTTTTTCCTGTCCCATCCAGGCCACCTGGATAAAACCGAAATCCTCCAGTCAATTCAGACATTAAATTTATATTGTGCAATGAATACATTAAATCACCTGGAATCGATTACCGTCGCCCATGGAATGGACACCTACAACACCAGAGGAGTTAAAAGTGCATTGCCGGCCTTTCAGGAAAATGCTTCTTCATTGAAGGTTTGAATGTGGTAACATCCATGAAGGAATCCCGAATAAACGTCATCTCGATCTCCAGAAATTAACCTCCAAGGCTAATCATGCATTAACCCCGTTTCCAAATCCCATATAGAATGAGACCGAAATGCGATACCCATATTTACGAGATATTCCTTAATGCGGAGTTTTTGCTGAGGTGAGATAAATGGCTCGCGGCCGTTCACCTCTAACGGTCTGATTTTGCCCGTCATTATTTTCATACATATTATTAAACGCAGTGCCGGTAGCTTTTTAGGTTATTTTTAACCCATTCTCTAGCGCAACAGTTTTTTAGCATATATTAATCGTATAAGTATTGGTTGTTAGACATTGATGCTGTTGATTGGTATATAAAACCAATGGGTAACAATGATGTGATCAGCTTTCTCAGCACTTCAAGTGAACGATATGCCGGTTCTCCACTAATCGCGAACTTGACCGAGTCCCGTTGACCGAAGTATTACTTCCTCCACCGAAGTGTCTTTCCACTACACACTATCATATTCGCCTAACCTCGGCCAACTTCGCAAGTAGTTGAGAGCTTGTGATAAAGTTATGTCATTAAAGTCTTGTAGAGGGGACATTTAACCAGTTTTATACTCACACTTTTCCAATCTGGGATCAAAAACAAGTGACTTTCTGTCACTAACACAAGTTACTTTCTGTCACTTGCAAGTCGAAACCGTAGTTGTAACTACTTGTAACTCAATTGTATTAGGAATCATCAGGAGTGTTAGTCGATTACTCTACAAATAACAAAAAACCATCTGTTTAGTGTATTCCTTCCTGTCTTGTTTAAGACTGTTTAAGCTTTAAATCATTTTAAGTTTGCCTAAATTCCAGAGCAAACCTTCGAATTCCAAACCTAAAAAAATAAGCTTAATTTCCTTTTTGGTTTCATGGAACTTCTTCATGTCGCCTGTAATTTGTCCTTTATTTATTAACGTATGTATGGTTGCGAAACTTAGTTAAATCTAATCTAAACTGCAGCCATCTCGTCTCCAGCGCAGAAGCGGCCCACTTCCCATAATGTCTGTATCGGCTGGGTAACTGTTCTCTCTTTCAAAATGAACAGTTAAGGCGGGCATGACTGTTCGGTGTATTCAATCACTTTTTGCATCCAACTGGTGAGTTTTGATATTTAGCGTGCTTTGCGTGTGACTATTGACATTTTTTTTTGCTAAATGAGGGGTTTGATTTTTCGATTCAATATACGGGTCCAAGATTTCGATAAGCCGTTGGTTTGGGAGTAATAATTCGATATATTTACAGTTATCTGTATCAATATAGACGGTTGTCCATCTGACCATCATATCTGGTGGCGTATCCTGATCCTGAGATGCTTCACGGTTTTACGCCAAGCAACCTAATGCAACCTATATTTTTGCTGTTAAGTACATATAGGTATGATACTTGAGCGTCTGATACTAGAACTATCTATAATGCTAACACTGGCCTGGCCAATCGTCATAAAGATGAAGCAATTACACTATCAAATCCTACATGTATAAAAGCTGACCATCAAGTTCGCCAAATTGCTTGCAACAGCGAATTGTTCCATGTAAATGCATTTAAGAACACTTTATTAAGTTTTCGACTTGCTTCCGTCCTCTGCAAAAACCAGTTCTCAGTTTCTTATAAAAAGGCGACCATCTGACGGTTTGTTGGTAAACTTTACAGTCGGTCGAAACCGGTTTCTATGCGGTATCGGTACCGAAATACCGAACTACAGTTACATATTGGCATCGCGAACTTCGATTTCATCGGATACATTTGGGTGTGTAGACTGTAGACCAGTGGTGTGTGTGGCGTCAAAAAGATGTGGCTAACTTATTCCAATAGCAATAGAGAAGAATAGTCAAACGCCAAAATAGGTAAGTTGATGAGATCAAATTCTACGGACACCTCCCTAAATAGTGTGTTTTATCTGAATTCCACGAAAGGTAGAAATAATATATTCTGTACCCTATTCAAATTATCCTTAATCTGACAGGATCAATGACTATGATAATAATGTTTTGCACTTTTGCCCGACAGAACTGGTTTTACTGACTATCCCATTGTGTATCACCTTGGGCCGGGCATATCAGCTATAGAACGAAAAAGCGTTGGGGTAGGTGTTTCAAGTGAATACCGTGATTTGTAGTGAATGAGGGCGAGTTGTCAAATTCGACAGTATAACACGTGGATTAACGTTAAAATTTACGTTGACGTTCTATAATGTTAACGTTATGTAAAGTTGCTATTTCAAATAGCATCAAAAAAGTTTTACCGAAAAACTAATCACTCCAACCACTATTAAGATTGTAGGTATGTTCTTTGTTCCGGGCGTGACTAACATACCTGCAGGATAAACTGATCCTGCGCCATCTATTAGTTTCTGTTTGGCCCTATAGTTGTTTGGTAGAGAATGCCTTAGTATGAGAAAGAATATTATAATATTCTTTATTATCATGTAATGAATTAATGATCTATGTCAGGTATTTAAACTATTGCAATTATACTGATCATATTTTTATTGGAGCGGAGCGAGCGAAGCGAGCGAAGCTCCCATGGATCGACTCGAATGGACTTTGTAACAATGCGCAGATCTCAGCGAGTTCTCAACCGATTTTAGAAATTTTTGTTTTAGAATGCACAAATTAAATTTCGCTAGGTCGTGACGAAGAGAAAATTTCGAAAATTTCGAAAAAAAAAAAACTCCGCTCCCATCTATGGTGCAAGCTTAGCCGGTGGCTGACTCTGCATCGACCTAGTATAATATGTACACCATCATAAATATCAATTTCATTTCTAGAACTACAAAAAAGCGACCAGAAAAACAGCATTACTGCAGATTCACTCTAACATACTTTAATTATAGTTATTGCACGGTTCGTACAGAAGTAAGTTATTATCGATTAGCTACCGTTTGGTTAACTATAATTATAATCTCTTGCCAAGTTAACCGTAGGTTAAAACCAGTTCTGACGTTCATAGTGTCTTAAAAACCATTGATTATTGCTTGAAATGTATCTATGCAAAATATTTTGAAGTGTACTCTATAATTTTTATGGATTTATTGTCTTTAGGGTTGTCTTCTTGGTCGCATCTGACTAATGGAGTTAGAATATATTTATCTTCTTGCTTGGGGATCCTGGGATGCAGTTTACGTACATACAACCCGTTTAATAATAAGTTTGGACCTCATTAGTATACGACGCCACTGACACTAGGTCGAAACTTAACGTAAACGGGTGGTACGTACATAATCTAGAATGGTGTGATGAACGGTAGCCAACATCAGGATTATCGCTTAAAACGTATCCCCCAAACAATTAGCAAAAAGTAGAATTGTAGAAAACCTACCAAGTGTAAGTGGAAGTCAAGGTGGCAGTCCTATTGTTATGTCAAGAGGACTTTGTACTTCCGATGTCACCTTAATATAGAAACCGCTTCTCCGTATGGCTCGGGAGAGGTTATCGGCCGCGACCTTGCCGTCTATGGAGTATGAGCATCGGCATGGAATCTTGCGTGCCCCGGTCGGTCGCCCACTCAGGTAACAAAGGTTCCCTTTCTACAAACTTCAGAAAAAAAAAGAAAAATATGAGGCGGGTACTGGCACGTACTGGGTAGGTTCATGACAGAATTTTCCGTGCTTGCTTGGGCTGACGAAGAAAAAAATGACAGTCGTTACGGTCGATGCCGATGAATAATCTGGGATTAGCAACTACTGATCTGACATGATATTGTCAAGTTCGAAGGACTCGATATTGTCAAGTTCGAAGGACTCGATGCATCTATCTTGGGACCCAGATGTTGTTCAGGGCCTAGTTTTGATATCAGAATGACTATATGAACTCAAATTAAATTAGTGCAGTTATGTTACCATAATGCTATTATGTTATGTGTATGTGTTAAGGTACTTACAATCAACAAAATTGGTTCTACGTATTAAGCGTTTCTGTATAAATCTAAATTTAAAGTAAATCCCAGTAGTTTTTAAGGTGTGAACAAAATTGTTTACCTAAATCTGGCTTCAACCCAAACAACGGCAACACTTTGTTTTTGTATTCTTTGTTTATTTGTTTACTAGCGTTTATGACCAGTTCGGTCGAGGACCTTTCGAGGCTTGCGTGATAAGGATATTTATAGAGCTTTGTCACGCTTATCACTAGCTTTTTCCTGGCTTTACCTACTTGATTGTAATTAAGTTTATACACGAGTCTAAAATCATCGACTTCTAGATATTGAACCAGAGATACAAAGCAGGATATTTTTGTTCCGTTTTAAAATCGTTTCAATGCTGTTTATCGTATCATAAAAAAAATGCGTTTTTCAGTAATATTAAGTTTCTTTATACCTTTCAGTCCGTATTCAATTTCTTATTACAACAACAATATTTCTATTTAACTCTAGACTAAAGGCTAGACTAGAACTCGGCAGTAGAACCAGACATCATAATATACTTAAGTGCACTTATGAACTTGTGATTATGACTGTACAGTGAAATGAAAATAAGTATATTCTTTTTGACATATGTATTTTATTTACTGTACGTTTACGATACTTTCCAAAATAAGTAAGTATCCCAAGTTTACAATCACATAAAAATATTTTATGATACAGTAGTAGGTAATTACATAAACATCGGTTTACGATATTCGCGAAACGCGGGAATCGGTTATTGACCCCCCGCCACGGTCTGCCCCCCCAGAGTCATATTATACCTACTTAGTACAAGTATTCATAAAAAGTGCCCTGTGTAACACATGAGTGGGCTAACTGTAAACAAATACTATAATTAGTTTACCTACACATATACATATATATATAGATACATGTACTTACATGTGTTGCATGCTAGAGATGGGGGAACAAACTTTTTTTACTTATGAGTAAGTAAAAGAACATGATAGCCAAATTTTCAGAAGAATAACATATCAAGGGTTGGTTTCTATTGATAGTACAGTCGATGCGCATGTATGAGCATTTTGATCAAAAATATCCGAACACGTTGTTCACAATGAAAGGTGTGTTCACATACTTATTTTTGATCACATTTTTGCTCGTAAGTTGAATAACTCTACTGTACATTAACCATATAACACCAATATTAGATATGTATGCATGTGTTTGTGTGTAGCACACCTGTAATCTGGTAAAATATTCATTAAACGATTGAAATTAATAAATTCTAAATAAAATAAAAACCCAGACCCAACCACACACAGCTAAGCATTACCACCATCACCACCACCTCCTCCACCTTCATAACATACATAAGCGCCACCTTCCAACTCCATCATCAGACAAGCCCCAAGGTTTATAATTGTATTGTCATCAAAATGTAGTAGGTAGAGATATGCAACATTTCAGCTCAATCGGTTGAAGATCTGCTTTGAAATTGAGTTGCAAGATTCCATCCGAACATAGTTATACATACCTACGTATATCGCACCTTCCGTTTACACACACACACATCCGACACAACGTTAAACTTTTAACACCCCTCTTTCTGTTGGGGGTAAATTACTTAATTGATTAGTATGACGAGATTAGAGTGGATTTGCCGGGTATATAAATCTCGCGAAAGCTCTCGTTGATTCCTAACAAAAGCTTCCAAGATTTATATGCTCACGTTTCTCCGTAAGTGAAAACCGATTCGTCATACCAGTGTAATATCGGGCCTAACGGGAACCGACTAGACGAGAGCGTGCCAGTTGCTGTGATTTACTGATATATAACGACTAATTGCTTAGTTTAGCTTAACGATTGATTAATGTATGTGTAACGGTAAACAACGATTTTGTTAAGTTCAGATTAGCTGTTTAGACTCGTTTGTATCGGCCGACAGAGAACTGAACACAATTGAAGTATTCTATTTTTTATTCAGAAGTAAATTCAGAATCCATTTCTGTGAATAGGATTATTATATTTATTATACCACCATAAACAATTAGATCTTGTCAATATGATACTTTAAAATTTATGATTTATTCATATAAACATTTCCGACTTTCAATCGTTCTTGCCGTTTCGCAGTACACCTGTCAGTCAGTCATCGCAGAGTACCTGGGAGTTTTGAGTAAAATAATAAACGCATCCAATCGGGAAATGGATTAAAATAGTATCTCAAATAGCCCTACATTTTACGATTAACAAAAAAAAAAAAAATGGTCTCCCTTCGAGATAAATTCGATACGAGGTTTTCGAAGGTCGTCCGTGAATTGCGGTTGTATGTCGCATTTATACTTGTATCACCCTAGTAATCGGTAACAATGTACCCTATGGTATCTAGATATATGTAAATAATTCCCACCTTAAAATATGACATGCCGTTTTTTACCAGCACAGACACGCTCATGCGTGAAACCATGAATGAATAAGGATTTCGCGTGTGTCACAGATATGCCTCGTAATTAGGTACATTATATTACATACGTGCAATATCCGTTTGAGCACATGGAAACTTAAATATAAAATTATAGGTATAAGAGAGTTCTGGGGCTACGTAGAACCAAAAGGCACTGCCATTGGGTTTCATATCCCGATATGAAAGTGGTGGAACAAACCTTTCGGGGATACCACGATTTTGCGCGACAGCGGCACCGGGAGAGCGAGAGATTCGGATCTCTCGCATAGACCATAAGAGTGAGAGTGACACACGTACCCTACCCCGCTGCCGATGCTGCTGTCGAGCAGTCGTGGCATCTCCGTTTGAGTAGTTGCATAAGTGGTATGGTAACTAAGTATTTACACAAAATCCCACTGGGTCGAAGTGTAGCCGTATGGACCTCTACCATTAAAGAAGTAGATTAAATAGCCAAATTATCCTTGACTGATGATGAATATAACTATAAGAAACTGTGGAAACACGCAGCGAACACAAGAATGGAAAACAAGCCTCCACAGCTGTGCTGTGGACCACGCAAATAAGTTACAAATAACGACTGTTGCTCACATACTCGTATGGATAACCGCGCATTGCGGTTTTGAAAGGTGTATCGTGACTTTGCGCATTATCGCTACATGTTGTAAACCCGATCGAAATCGAACATAAAATATATAAGAAGTCGTTTTTAGGGTTCCGTACCCAAAGGGTAAAAACGGGACCCTATTACTGAGACTTCGCTGTCCGTCCGTCCGTCTGTCACCAGGCTGTATCTCAAGAACGGTGATAGCTAGACAGTTGAAATTTTCACAGATGATGTATTTCTATTGCCGCTATAACAACAAATACTAAAAATAAAATAAAATAAATATTTAAGGGGGCTCCCATACAACAAACTTGTTATAGATTATAAATATATATAGGTACGGAACCCTACATGCGCGAGTCGGACTCGCACTTGCCCAATTTTATTTGTTGAAACCGCAAACGGAAACGTATTATGAGTAAATCGTTAGTCTACGGAAATTGGTAATTTTTACGAGATACCAAGTAGCCCATGTTGCTTTTTAGCAAAACAACATAGTAGCTTCTCCTCACGACTTCGCTCGGGCAGACGGAGGAAATGGGTCTGGTAAAACATGCCAATATTTTCTAAATTGGTTCATAAATGACAAATGGCGGAGTTCTCAGGTAACAAACACAAAGAAAAAATACAATAGAACAGAATAGAGAACCTCCTTTTGAAGTTGGTGAAAAGGGATGGAGGACTCTAATTTCATTTGTGTCTTGCAGTGACTCTCAAATTAGCACGTTGATTCTGTGAAAAGTGTTAACCAGTAAATATACAGTCGGTCAGTTTTACAGTATGCAGTTATGTGGACGCTGGGTGGACGTAGATATGTTTTGCAATAGCGATTTCATTTAAGTACATTAAGGACTGGTAAATGTAATATAGGTAAGCATAATTATTGATTTCTATTTATTGTTTTAGGAAATTAAATTAATTATCCTGATTAAACACAATGCACATACGTTCACCACATATGGTTAACACAACAAGGCTACGGAGGTACAACTTGATATTGGAGTACATAGCTCCCTATTTAGATATTGGGTGACTCACTGATAGTTTCCTTATTTGCCATTACCACAATTCAATATAATATGGTCATATTCTCACTGTTTCCTCCACTGTATCCAATATAAGGCAAACGCATATAAGGTAAATGAACTCGCATTATGCATAAATTTAATAGCTTAACCTTTTGAGCGCTAAGCGAAAGGCTCTAAAATCATCAGGGATTGAAAAACACTTCTAGCGATTTGAATTTCAATGTGAATGATTGACGACGTTCAATCGAAGACAAGTGGCATAATTTTCGTATATTTTGGTATTTACAAAAAAAACTGGTCATCAGAAAGCCTTACTCTCTGCCAAGTTTATTTTCGTATTTAGTCTTCTATATAACAACGATGTACCTACACAACAATTAAAATAAACTAAACAAGTTTAAAAAGTTACTCCCCTGCGGCATGCTACAGAATATGCTGGCAGCAGGCAGCATTTCATCGCTGAACAGCTATGCTGATACGTTGTGCGAGTAAGCTGCCAGCTCTTCGGTCCACAGTGGTCTCTGACAACCTTTTACAGAGCTCTATTATTTGCTTGTATACGTCGATTAAGTCATATTGCCCTGCCCAATGCCCTAGACACTCCCTACCCCTCCCTAGTATTGTTGTACCGCAATTTACTACTTTGGGAAATAAATTGCTGCTTGCAACAAAGGAAGGAACTCATCTAAAATCAACATTGTTTAGATATATTCCATGTGTCTATCTAATAAGTAGCAGCCCGCACTCGAAATTAATATGATAACTCGTGTTAGTTGATTTTTTTAACTACCATAATTAGCATTAATTTTGATGAGCTTGCAGTTAGGGATATGTCTAGGTACGAGTGCTTTCCAGTAGGCAGTTCTAGTTATGATGACTAGAAAATTGCGCTAGTGGTGTTGCTTCTCGTGGTTTCTACCGTTTTCAGATTATCAATAATAACTTTCAGTTACTTCCACTGTTTCCTGATTCAATTTTATTAGCCGAGAGATAGCATAACCATCTATTGTCTAACTATTTTGGATCAAACCCTGAGACGGCGACTAGAAAACAATGCTGTAACGCGTAGTAATCGTCATGGATTTCATAACATTGAACCAAGTCGTACGTGTAAGGGCCATAAGACTATTCCTCGTTTAAGTATCGTTTCACGTCACGTTGCCGTGCTAATAATCTTTACGTTACGCGACGTAAGTAGATTTAGATGCGACGTCGCGTAACTGTTATTGTGTGTACGTGTAGACATCGATTCGGATGCTGTAATGTGACTTCATCACACATAACCTCACAATGATAGGCGGAGCCGCTGACCCAGTGGTAGGACCTTGGGCACTCGCCGTGACGGCCTGGCCCGTGACGGATCGGATCGCGTTCACACCACCAAGAGCTGACGTGTTTTCCTGCTACAAAAACACAAATTAACAGAATCATGAGCAGATACAACGCTACAAGGTAAAAGTAACTAATTATCGATTTGCTTGAAAAAAAAAACTCTGAAGAAGTTAGAGGGTTCGGTAAATTTTCAGTACTTTGAAGGACAATTTGTCCTAAAAGGTTGAATTACGGCAGCTAAAAAAAATACGTGTCTGCTATTTTAGACTACTCTATAACATATGTCAAAATGAATCAAATCGGAGTCGGACAGATGGGTACCTTTCCTAGTTAGTCTAGGATGTTCCTGAGCCTAAGATGGCAGTGGCACATTGCCAGTATTTATATATCGTTTGTAGACGCGATCACCAATTATGTGTCTAACTAGGTACAAAAGGCACAAACCCCTCGGTATATTTTACCTTTTAAGGTCCTTGCTTTTAATAAAAATGTTGTCATGTGTTGTGACTCAGCCGCTATAGCTATACCGTTCTACACTTTTAAAGCTGACTTAGTAATCCACTATTCACATGGGAAAATATCCTATGGGCTTTCACGATATTTTTATTTGTGCATGTAGTTTCTGTGTTACAGTCTCTATAACTCTCAGTTTCCACTTTATTTACACGGTTTCCACGGAAATCGCAGCTGCCAGAAACATTTCCTGCTCATGCCCGGACTTGCATTTATTTGCAACCCGAAGCTACTAATCAGGTTTCGCAAGTCATATCTGACCTAGGATCGCAAACTGGTCTGGCTATAACCTGAGTCAACTGGGAAGTAGCGGCCATTACAGGCCAATAACGACGTCTAGCCCACTAGACTGACCTGCGTGACCCCGACTTCATGCGTACACCACAATACTCTTTTTTTTCTAAAGCGCATGAGTCAATTTTGGGAAAATGGGTTACAAAAATTCATCATCATCATTCACCGTAGCAGTACTTATTCAAAACTAGGAGCTTCTTGGATTCGACATGTGATTGCGATGCCCCCCTGGGCAGTATCCATATTTATAGGTTGTGCTTATTTGTCGAAGCGGTATTTTTTCCGAGAGTATACATAAGCATTTTGTGATGATTAAGTCCTTAAGCACGTCATTTTCGTCCCATAAACAATAATAATGCGAAAATCTTCGCGATCCAACATTCGCTATCTTTTATTTATTTCTTAACTAACTGTACACATTTTATGACGCTACTCGTATGTACACTAAATTGTCACTGTTTAAAAGTTTTTGCTTTTGTAACTAACTTTTATAAATGTAATTCTTTTACACTCAGCGTTATGGCTTCAACTGAAAACGTCACAACTCTCAAGTTTTGCGAAATGAACCGTACATTTGAATGGCTTCAAGTTCCTTTGTTTTATTTAACTGTCTTGAGTTTTGCCTAGACGTTTTGTCTTCGAAATTATAATAAGTCTGCGCAGTCGAAGCAGAAATTATGTGCCAATCATCCTGACAAGCCACAGCTCACTCCGCACATACGTTGATTGTTAAGAATTAGCCGGACAAAATTATTTTACATTGTATTTTGTTTCTAACCGACTTCAAAAAAGGAGGGGGTTCTCTGTTCGGTTGTGTTTTTTTTTTTTTTAATGTTTGTTACCTCAGAACTCCGTCATTTATGAGTTCACTCATAATATTTTTCATATATTTTCTAAAACTATTTAAGTATTTGCATATGGTAGTCATCATCTTCCAATGCTGAGCTGATGATGGAAGGTACAACTCCTTAACGGTTAGGAGTTAGGAGATAATTCAAACGAGATGCATGCCTTCAAGACCTTCCTGATCACCCCGCCATAAGTATTTTATATGAATCACTAAAAAGAAAAAAAAAATTAACAAAAAGAAGAACCGACTTCAGTAAAATTAAAAAGCCAAAAATAACCCGTTCAAGTACAGATTACATTTGACTTACCCTTTGAAGTCGGTGCCAAACCTCACGTAAACTATAATATATAAATATAATAACTAAGTGGTTTGGGATCGATTTCAAAGGGTGAGTCAAATGTAATCTGTATCCATTTTATCGGTCAGCGTAATTGTACAGTTAATTTTTCGGTCAGGTACCTTTACTTGAAGTGGTCAACTTTAACATTACCGTTTTAAAAAGGTACCTATTACATTTATATATTTGGATACCGTTGCTGTTTTTCAGTCCCTAGTTCGAACGTCCCGCTTAACCAATCTTCATTGGTTTTAAGGAAAGTGGCTTCTTTTCTGTGGACTTTAGACTATTTTTCTTTGATAACTCCCTTAAAATGTAGACATCTCTTCTTCAAACCCTTATATTATTATCAGGTGTGTCACCATAGCAGTTTATAAGATAGTCCTCTAAAAAAATAAATTTCGTCCATATTAGTTGAATTTTGCAGTTGCATGTTATCGTATACATAGCGTGTAGTCACTATTTTTACTCCAGTAGTATCCAAAAGCAAGAAAAAAGGCACTTTATTAAATTTAAAAAAATATAGTGATTTTATATTTGTACGACTTCCAATCTTAAAAACCCTTTAAATCAGTCATCTGCAGCTATCTGCACCTACAATATGCGTCATAAGCTAGCCTAAAGTTTAAAATATTTAAAACCAAAAGAATTATGATCGGATCGGGAAAGCAAGTATAACAAAATTACATTTGAACAAGAAAAAATTACTAAAAAAATATTAGCTTTGATAGCATTTTCTAAATTGATAAAAATACTATAAAATAAAGTAAATATATTTGAAATATATATTAATATTATAAATAATTCCTGAATTACTTGAATCCATCACAATCTTTAAGAAATATCACTTACAAAACACACAAATTAAATTTGTTTAACTCCTTCAATTGAGAGTGCTGAGAACACGAAAGTGCAATTAGCGCGACGATCAAATTTGAACTGCAGGTACATGCAGGTGGTGAATTTATTATTGGTGTAGGGGGTCATTTCTTGTAACTGGAGTATTACTCTATCAATTTTGATTGTAATTGGTAGCTAATCGTTACTTTTGAAAATTTGACTTATGTCCGGCTAATTCTTAAAAATCAACGTATGTGCTCCGTTTGGACAATTTTCGAGAACAATTGTAGGAAGATCATTAAATTTCAACTGCTTCTCATGTCTTTGTTAATGATACTATTATTTTCTCTCCATAACTGAGAAAAATCTTATTATGTGTTTGACTAATTTTATCGCTTTGTTTACCTACGTTAATTTTGTGCTTTATCGACTACTGTCTTGGCGCACGAATTTTCCGAAGTTCCCACGATGCTTCCATAGATTAATCTTCTAATTTCCTTATCCCCAGACACCATGAACGGTTTGAACGGTCATGCCAACGGCGAGCTCAACGGGGCCGGAGATATCCTCACGCAGAACCAGCAGAAGGGCTGGTGGACCATCGGCCTCATCAACAGCCGGTACCGGTACCTCACGGCGGAGACCTTCGGCTTCAAGATCAACGCCAATGGCACCAGTCTCAAGAAGAAGCAGATATGGACCCTAGAGCCGGCCTCGGGGAACGCTAATGACAGTAAGTTGCTTTTTGCCAGGAAATGCCGTGTTATTGCAAACCAAAATCAGTTTACCGAAAACGATCATATCAGTAAAGACCGATCTCTACCAGAAAACTCTTAAGTATACCATAAAGTGATAGGATAATATGGTTTGCTAATACCTACTAACTTACAAAAAGACAAATAAATTTTAATTATTTTGTTGCGTTACCGAATAAAACATACTTAGCAGTTATTTTCATATATGAGACAACTCCGTTAATATTGGTTAGAATCATCAGGAGATTTAATAAACAATTCGAAATAGAATCGAAATCCACAAAATCTAATAATAAAATAATCAAACATTGTTTTCGACGCTTAATAGTGCTTACATTTACGCACAAACTTTAAAAAATTATTGGTACGCGATGGCAGCTTCAGATCAAGCAGTCGCCGGTAAAACGTCGATTAAAATTCCAATCAATAAAAATATGCTAATTGCTGCAAGTTTTTAATTAAAATCGTGGCGATAAATTGAAGTAAAAATACTCGTCGCATGCGAGCCGTACTGATTGAGGCAAAAACGGGCCCTCCATGCACCCTTCATTTGGGCACGTGGGGATGTAGTGTGTGGAGTGTGCAATTACTGGTTTACTAATGTTTCGCCGAAAATTATTTAGCAAATTCTTAACTCGCCGAACTACGTATCCCATATTTTTATTTGGTAAAATTTTCATTTCCCAACTCAACGGTTCGCACTGATATCATTTCCCAACTAATGATTTGATAAACTATTGTTAGACCAATTATTATCTGGGATTTTTTTAAGATGTCAATTATGTTTTCGTCAAATGTATTGATTGGCATACCTTGATTTAGCAACATATTGAATGGCATTATGAAATCTAACCTAGTTTGTTAGAATGCAAGGTTCAATTTGCAGTATAATTTTATTGCATTAATAGTATTACTTGTTATGGACGGTTTTGGCCTGGAAGCTGCACTTTGTGATGGAAGCAAGCCGTTTTGCACGGTGATAATATAGACCAAAATAAACGATTTCACTCGAGGCGAAATTAGTTTCACCCCTTAGGAACAGAGATGGCGCCACTTATTCAAAAAAAGTTTAAAAAATTCTAAATCCTGAACGGATACTCCGATTTTGACGTAAGAGGTGCCAATCGGCAGATAATTACCCAATTTAACATGAAAAAAATTAAAATCACGTAGAAAATAATTTTGGATACCTAAGAAATAATATTTTCTGAAAAAAATATTTAAAATTTGTGATTTTTGGAATTTTACTCGTAAAAATGTATGTACATGGTACTTTTTTTATTTATTTATATTAATACACAACTAATTTTACATTTACGAAAAAAAACCGCATATCATTAGCTCGTATAATTCCAAAGTTATTGAAGAATACAGACATGGCGCCGCTGGGTCAAAAAATCTTACAAAAAATCTAAAACCTCAACGGATATTCCGATTTTGATAATTAAGGTGGTAATCGACAGATAATTACTTAAATTAGTTTAAAAAAATAAAATAAAAATTCAAATAGGCAAAAAGTAATAATATTTCCAAAAAAAAACATACATTTTGAAAAAATATATATTTTTTTGGGGCTTTTATGTAATTTCATATAAAAAAATTATGAATATGGCTTTATTTTACTTATGTATATTATAACACTATTAGGTAATTGATCGTTTAATAAAAAACCGCATATCGAGAACTTGTACAGTTCCAACGGTATTGAAGATTTTACTATAGGGTGCCGGTGCGATGTTGCCGCCGCACGTGCAAATTATGTACATGTATATAAAAAAGTATTCTCCCGTTTCGAAGGTACTGATTACCCTGAAAATATAACCACAATTGAAAGTACAAATAATAATCATCCCAAGTAGCACACAACACACTTATATCCCTTGTACAGCTTAAATTAGAGTTTTAACGGGTGAATAGGCTCTTATACAACCAGTTTGCTAATATCACAAGTATATTCTGCCTATTTTCACTAAACTGTGCATTGTAACGTGCTTGTTAGGCCGTTGCATCGGCTGCAACAACGCATTTTTCCATAGCTCGATTTGCACCCATACTAACTGTTCTATTGTGGATCGCACCTGCAACCTGCTTCCAACGCCATTCCATTCCCAAAAAGAAAGGACTTGGGACAGGATATATCCAAATTAAGACGTTTATTTCACATTTGGCTCGCTTGAAACGCTACACGCAGAACATGTTGTTCAATGGCAGCTGAAGTAGTCGGCGAAAGGCTTGTCGCCAGCTCTGTGAAAGCATCGAAGCATTCAAATTGCAGTCGTCAGTGCAACGGTCTACTACATAGTAGCAGTTTACAAAACAGTTATTACTTTAAGTAATGAAATGATGACTGCACTTCAAGGCTTTCACAGAGTATGACAAGACGTCTAATTTTAATACAATAATTTTAATAGAAAAGAGACCTGTTTTAAAACTTGCATGTTATACCCTGAAATAACTACTGCTTTTGCAAGTAGTTACATTGTTATCTATAGAAATTCTCTCTCGATACGTAACGGCTCATGTGAAACGATTACTAAGGGCCATTTTTGTTTATTTTTTTAGGGTGTGTTTAAATAATTAATGTCATTCATTATTATAACAAAACGGGATTTAACCGAGTTCAAAAATGTTTATTTACCGCAATTAAGTCCCGTTTTATTATTTTAATATAATGTGTGAAAATCGTGTAAGATTCAATCACTAAAGTAAAATCCACAGACCTACGGACCAAATTGACAAGTAAGTATGAACAAATGTTGCCACAGTTTGGCCAGTGTCGTTCTCATCGATATTAAAATTATTGTTACATCGTAGGTTTAAGGTCCACCCAGACGGGACAATCAAATTGGCAATTTGATCGGCTAATCTATATACCAACTTTTTACAGTGATTTTGACAGATCAAAAGGTCTGTAGACCCCTAATTAAATAGAGATAAAAATTTAATGTCAAACCAGCAATAATGTACATGAAAATTATATATTTATGATCATTGATAGTTTATTGAATACATACATTTAATTAAATGAATTAATAAAATTATTGTTCTTTATTTTCAAATTCCCAAAAATGTGGTCCATATATCTTTTTAACAAAAAAAAAAGCGGGTATCTTCAGAAATAGTTGACCGCTGTTTATTAACTACTTTTATGTATCTAACGATATGTATGCGGCAATATGTCAAAAAGTGCATATGTTTTTTGAAGAAAACGAGGTTCCGACTGTTGCAAAGGTAAATTATATTGCGATTTTCAATTATTTCCGTTAAGTTTGTTGTATATGTAATATAGTCTGACAACCCAAGTCCGACAGTAGAATATTTTTTTTAATTTATATGACTCCCTTTTTTTCGCTCCGAAATATAAATTTAAAGAATATTCCACCACCAGATTGTGGTTGTCAGACTATAGCTAAATTTTTATTTTGTAACTGATGATGATGATGAAGATGACGAAATAACGGAGCCTGGGAATGAATAATATTTTATAATAAAGAGTTATCGTCGGACAAGGTGTTTTATTTTTTACCTACAGACTCGGAAACCTTTTTATGCTTTAAAACTAGTGGGTAAAACGCATTTTATCCATTCACTTCCTCGAAAATCAAACAAACCAAAATTTTACCTCTTATTTGAAACTAATATACTTATTTTTGATTTAAACTAGTCTGTTATTTGTACTTTACAACTTGTCGATATATTGTTATCGACATATACCCTTCACTATTTTTATTTTGCTGTTCCTGGTATCATTTTACCTGTCAGTCATTTGTCAATTTAGTCCGTAGGTCTGTGGATTTTAGTTTATATTAATGTCATTAATTGGTTCTCAATTAATCGTAACGTTGTTGGTCCCAGATTCACATGCAGGCTATACGATGCTCCAACAGAGCATATATTATTACTGTTAATGCGATTCGAAAAGATCTATTTAAACTAAAAAACACTAAACTAAACAAGCTTGTGAGATACCTTCCATCTATTTCAGCTGCCATTGAATACCGTTTCATGCAAACCAAATGTGGGTTCACGTTTTAATTTGGAAATATCGAGTCCCAAGTCCTTCTTTTTGGGAATGAAACGGCATCAAAGGTAGGTGGGGTCCACAATAGTTGAAGGTTAGTTCAATTTGGAAACTCCTTGAACATTATGGATACAAATTGGGCTGTGGCATAATGCGTTGTTGTTTTTTTTATGATGCGACGGCCTAACTTGCACGTTACAATGCAAAGCCTGCAAAGACTAAAGTGAAAATAAAACGTAAAGTAAGTAAAATATTGATTCAGAAATGCTATTTAGCATCTAATATACTTGTGATATTAGCAAACAGGTTGTATAGGAGCCTATTCACCCGTTAAAACTCTAATTTAAGCTGTACAAGGGATATAAGTGTGTTGTGGGCTACTTGGGATGATTATTATTTGTACTTTCAATTGTGGTTATATTTTCAGGGTAATCAGTACCTTCGAAACGGGAGAATACTTTTCTATACATATACATGTACATAAGTTGCACGTGCGGCGGCAACATCGCACCGGCACCCTATAGTAAAATCTTCAATACCGTTGGAACTGTACAAGTTCTCGATATGCGGTTTTTTATTAAACGATCAATTTCCTAATTGTGTTATAATATACATAAGTAAAATAAAGCCATATTCATATTTTTTTTTATATGAAATTACATAAAAGCCCCAAAAAAATATATATTTTTTCAAAATGTATGTTTTTTTTTGGAAATATTATTACTTTTTGCCTATTTGAATTTTTATTTTATTTTTTTAAACTAATTTAAGTAATTATCTGTCGATTACCACCTTAATTATCAAAATCGGAATAGCCGTTGAGGTTTTAGATTTTTTGTAAGATTTTTTGACCCAGCGGCGCCATGTCTGTATTCTTCAATAACTTTGGAATTATACGAGCTAATGATATGCGGTTTTTTTTCGTAAATGTAAAATTAGTTGTGTATTAATATAAATAAATAAAAAAAGTACCATGTACATACATTTTTACGAGTAAAATTCCAAAAATCACAAATTTTAAACATTTTTTTCAGAAAATATTATTTCTTAGGTATCCAAAATTATTTTCTACGTGATTTTAATTTTTTTCGTGTTAAATTGGGTAATTATCTGCCGATTGGCACCTCTTACGTCAAAATCGGAGTATTCGTTCAGGATTTAGAATTTTTTAAACTTTTTTTGAATAAGTGGCGCCATCTCTGTTCCTAAGGGGTGAAACTAATTTCGCCTCGAGTGAAATCGTTTATTTTGGTCTATATTATCACCGTGCAAAACGGCTTGCTTCCATCACAGAGTGCAGCTTTTTTTCATAACAAATAGGACTATAAGCGGGTAGGGTGAATGGGTGATGCACCATGCAGCTAAATTAAGAGGGTAGGTACTTTTGTTTACATACTTTGTGGCTCAAAATAGCATTTCATTCTTGAGTTATCGTTGATAGTTAATGTGCGTTGCTGTTTAAAATTAAACTATTAACCATACCTTACCTAACCCTAACCTACCCATCTCTGGGAGCGGTTTCGTTTAATTAAGGTCATAAAAAAAAAACCCTAACCTACCTATCTCTGGGAGCAGTTTCGTTTTTAGGATCATTTTTACGGGTCATAAAAAAAATAACCCTCACCTACCTATCTCTGGGAGCGGTTTCGTTTTTAAGGTCATAAAAAAAAGATACCCTAACCTACCTATCTCTGCGAGCAGTTTCGTTTTTAGGATCATAAAAAAATAACCCTAACCTACCTATCTCTGGGAGCAGTTTCGTTTTACGGGTCATAAAAAAAAAATAACCCTAACCTACCTATCTCTGGGAGCAGTTTTGTTTTACGGGTCATAAAAAAAATAACCCTAACCTATCTATTTGACTAAGCAAATAATTTGCTTCATAATTATTTGACAATTATGTTATTTGCCTTAGCAAATCATTTGCTACACAATTATTTACCACATAAAATTTGACGATATGTTATTTGCCTTAGCAAATCATTTCCTACACAATTATTTACCACATAAAATTTGACATAATAAAATTTTGGAATATAAATATGTAGCGAAATAAAAAAATTACGAAGTAAAATTATGCCAAGGATTGGTTTGCGTAATAAAACTTCGGCGAAAAGTTGGTTGCCAAATGAAATTTGACGAAATATAATTCGGCAAAAAGGCAGTACACCGCAATTACTGTTTGTTAGAATCGCTTGTTTTAATGTATCGTAATGGTACTTGGGTACTGCTTTTGAATGCACGTCTTTGGGATTTGTAAAATGTTAATCGCAGCTTGTATGAAATGATGTCCACTGCTAGACGAAGGCCGCTCGTAGACCGACGACATTCATGATTACCGATCTTGTGTTACTTGCACTTAACTTTCCTCTTTCTTTGATCCAGACATGATTATTAGTTCACCTTGCTGGACTCCCTACTTTGCATATATTTTCTGTCCATTGTGGCATTTCAAAGAACTGGGGCAGAAAGCTCCTGCTCGGTTGTACGATGTTGTTCTAAAATGTTAGAATTGTTTATTCGTGTAGAAATGTTTCAACTTGCCTCAAACAAAATGAAGCGTCCCTTGCAGTAGACACGTTTGTCCAACTCCGTTGCGCTAAGATTGTGATAAATATGTAATTGTTTTAAAGCACTAAAAATAATCTGGACGATGGCCCATACATCGTCACGAGGGTCATACTTGTAGGATGGATACAAAAAAGCGAAAGCGAGCAGAACTTTGTGGAAGATTTTTGGTATTTTATCTGCAGCTATAGACATCCCCGGGTTAAAACTTGAAATTATGATAAATATGAAAATTAGCGTTCCCAAAGTAAGTGACAGTGAAATACAGATAAGAACACAGTTTTAACAGACGTGTAACACGAAAAAAAAACAAATCGTAAATGCAAATCTTGTACTGTACTTATAGATAAAATTACTGCAAGAAAAAACATGAGCTTAAACACAGGATCATTGCACACTCAATTCTAGCGTATTTAAGATTGAAATTACCGATATTACCGATATGGCCGCCAACTTAATGCGGTATGGTTGTAAAGATGCAACATGTTCTTGAGCCTGTGTTTACGGCTTGCGCTTGCGGCGATCTGTACAAATCATACGGTTGCGTTCGTGGTTTAATTCTAGACCAACTACATAGTATTGTGTTTGAAATGTACCATCATTGCTGTAAGGTATTTTAGAACAGGCTGTATTTTAAGCAGTATGTCTAAAATAACTTAATCGTAACTATCATTCGTTATGCATAATCTATGTACTTATGCCATGAGATGATGCTACAAGTTTGATCTTTTAAACTTCCTGTGTGTTTTAGACCATGATGGACATGATGGTATAATTTTGTTTTTTTTTTTTCATTATTTACATTGCATTACTACTTTACGTCGACTGTGAGTTTGATATTCAAGAAATTAGGATTAGGATATACCAATTTTTACGACCTATGTTAATTCTGAAATCATTTCCGGAAATAGGGTTCTTATACCGGTATAACCAATTAGATTTAAACGATATGACATCTGAGAAAAATTATTCATATTTAGTTTTTTGACTTTCACTTGATCTTGCCGTTTTGCAGTACAAGTCAATCGTGACTCATCACAAAATGCTTACTAAGGAGAAAAACAGTTAAACGTATCTAATTGGCAAACTGATTATTATCTTAAATTGGCCTATATTTTAAGATTTTAACAAGAGAATCGGGTGTTTATTTTTTAGGTATATCCCAATTGGACGATAGGAACGTTACTGATATATTGACAATCGGACAATGCACTTTATCTCGATAGTTGACGATCAGGTGAGGCTATCTGGATCGTATCACTAATCGGCTCACTTGCAGATCATTGTATCGAGACTTCGAGAGTATTCGAAAGGTATAAGCAGCGGCACGATCCTTGAACAATTATTATTCTAGACTTACTTTTTAATCGTTTTCTATGTCGCTTCGATACGATCTATCGTAAGAGCGTCTTCATTAGAGTTTACTATTGCCACTGATCAGAGCTTGTGTTGTTACCCTTATCCATACTAATTAACTGGTTAGAGATTTCGGTAACTCGTTAATAACGTCGATGACTTTTGTGCTTATAACTTTTATTTCGTAGATCTGGATCTATAAATACGGAACGGAACACAATGTTGAAAACAAAATTTCTGCATTTAACGAGCTATTTCAAAAGTAAGATTAATCTGCTACAACCCCTGCTATTAATATTACTATAATACATTTATTATGGGTCAAAAATAAAATTTACAAATAACAAATAATATTAATATCAATTAATTCTAGGTATTTCCACAATATTTTAATGATTGCTAAAGTTAACGTCCATATTCAGCGATTAAAAGAAAAGAGAAGTTAAAAGTTGATTGATTTCATTATTTTTGTCTGCTAATTATTGGGTAAATCAGTCATTCATACAAAATCTCTAAGTCCGTCTTTACTCAAAGTGTTTTCAACGGCATAAGTTAAGTTAGCTTAGCTTCAATATCGACACCCTACGGTAGACAAACCTTCACCTGTACGGTGTAGCACATATCCAAATGTAAACTCCAATTTCCAATGGCCCTCGAACCGCCCCATCATTTACCGATGGGGCGCGAGCCCTGTCAAGGTCCCAGCTGTGCCCTTACCATGAGTTTACAGTGACAATAGACATGTTGACTGATGTTGAATTCTACAGCGTACTGTAGTTATATGAATAAAATTAGCTAAATATATCACGAAACAAAGAAAATAAATTCAGAAAATAATTCTTTTTGGAAATATGAGACTTCAATGGTACGCAAATTTTATGATATTGTTTTTTAATCTAAAAGAAATTTTGAAAATGTTTTCAGAATCCTCATAATTTTACAAAACAATAATTGTACGACAACCATGAACCTAAACGCACTTTTTCACGGTGAAAATGGCAAATTTCTTAATTTCTCCATACTATTATTGGTACCTATACCGGCCTGTGACGTCACTAGCCTGGACGCCATTCGTATGGAGCGTTTTTAGCGCTACGTAGGAATGTTGAACTTTGACGGTCATTTCTGACTTTTAGAGCAGTTTAAGTGTAGTCAGTCCGATATAGACATATAATCAATTAATCACAATAAAAAATAGAATCGATAAACATCCTCAAAAAAAAAATCAACATGTCTATTCTCGCTAGCGAGTGCTAAACGATTTGTATGAAGAATTTTAGTCCTACAAAGAAACCGCTATACAAATCGTTTATGCTGTCGCTAGCGAGTACGGTCACGTTAACTCGTGGTAAAGGGTATTGAGGGGTTCCAAAATCAATACGGGGGATGTCAGGTGTTTTTTTGGGGTGCCAGATGTTGTTTTCTGTGTCATTACGCAGGTCAGATCTAAAATTAAATAATACCTATACGTGCACGTACTGTAACTATAGATATTCAGTTCAAGCAGGAGAACTTAACACTTTGACTTTTTTAAGGCACGGGGGTGTATGTTTTTTGTATCATTTACCAATAAAATTTTTTTTTTTTTTTTTTTCATTTTATTTTGTTTTTTGTATTCGAACTTGGTTTGTTCTATTTTGGGGCATAATGAATTTACCTTAACCGACCCTCAAATCCCTCAATAGATTAGATATTTATTAAGTCATTTAATATTATTGAGGATCGGTTTTTTGCATGTTAAGTACGGGTTTGTAACTTTGTACACATTTAGATCCTACCGTAAGAGATGTATGGATATAGTGAGTAAAAGCTGTGCCATCGTATTCTGTTGGGTAACTTCGTATTTATATTTCTATATCAATGTTACTCATGGAAGCTTATTAAGAGCGCACGACAAATCGAACTTTTCCAAGAAAATAAAATGGCAAATCATATTTCAGGATATAACCTGAAATATTTGTGCAATATCTATTAATCAATCGTGATTACCTGACTGCCTTCAGATTTAGCTTAACCACAGGCTAAACAGCCTTCCATGTATAATAGACAGATATCCATGCAAAATAATCCATATCCATACTAATATTATACACAAATGCGGAAGTGTTTCTGTCTTTTAATACCTCTTCACGCTTAAACCGCTGAACTGATTTAAATGAAATTTGGTATATAAAGATAGCTTGAGTCCCGGGGAAGGACATAAGATACTTTTTATCTTTCCATGCTGACTCGCGGGCAAAGGCTAGTTAATTAATAAGCACTAATAACACCGTTGTGAGCTAATAAAGCACTATGAAATGGAGAAGTGTCGTTGCCAGCATCGGTACTTAATCCAAAACTACTCAGGGCTGGAAAGTAGATCATACTTGGATCAACAAGATAATAAACGATGGAGATCGTAAGTCAATCCATTAAGAGCTATAATGGATTGGCTAGCAATTATGATACAATTTTAGATGATAGCTAGTTGTATCTTTATCTCTATTCATCTGGGAGATAATTTGCGATACATTAATCTTTACAGCTGCATCGTTAATCTCAATCGGAATTATATTTTAACGGTTATGATTACACTTAGCTTCGAGTGTTATCATCTGACTTCTCATCTTAAAACCATTTAATGACTTTCTCATAGAATAAGGTATGTGGATAGCGGCTTTTGCAATGGTTGTATGACGGGCGGCGCACAACTAGAGATGTGGCTTTCTCGAGAACGTTTTCCAATTGTGTGAGAACAATTTCAAGAAAAAAATCCCATGCAAAACCTTCTCCGTTTCCGAAAATTCTCGGAAATGGCAAATCAGTACGCAGAATGACACGATGAGATGTGGAGATCCGCGGGAGAGGTCTTTGTCCAGCAGTGGACAAAGGTCTGTTTTCTCCTGTCGAGTGGAGAACATCTAGCCACTAGAAGCTACAGAGACCAAGACATAAGCAGAGCACTGCGGTTCCATATGCGGACTAGATCTCGGGCTTTTTCTTTGGAATTAATGTGCCTATAGTGCTTGCACTTCGCTTGCGCTTAAAAATAAACAGCAAGTGCCTGTGGGAGATTCAGTATAATATTTGTGTCTATTGGTTTGTTTAGTTTGGCCAAACAATAGTTCCCACCCTGTCCACCATCGTTTAGAAGCATTTTCCTCGACAACGTTCTCCTATTTGTATGAAGCGAGACCGTTCTTGTCAACATTTCCCATACAAAATTTAGAACTTAAGGAAAACACGTCACTATTGTGATCTTCAAGAGTATGTGTACACTAAAGAAATAATTTTCTTTCCAGGCATGATATACCTACGGTCACACTTGAACAAATATCTGGCTGTGGACTCATTTGGAAACGTCACTTGCGATTCTGAAGAAAAGGAAGCCGGCAGCAAGTTCCAGATTAGGTGAGTCTAGACAGAAAAGCGAAATGTTCAACCGAACTCTTTTCACTGTCCTATTTATGACACTAGTTACCAAAGTTATAAAAACTCAAATTTGATCCACCCACCTACTTTCTCTGTCTGTATCTGAGCTGTCGCTCTTAGAAGGCTCCTGCAGTAAACAATAGTCTAATCTTAAAACCCTAGCCTAAAAATTATCATGATATATAACTATATGACTTCAAAAAAGGAGGTTCTCAGTTTGACCTGTATGTATGCGCGATTAAAAAGTTGTTCATGTAAGTATTTGCATCTGATAGTCATCAATTCCCTATGCCGAGCTGATGATGCAAGGTATAACTCCTTAACGGTTAGGAGTCAGGGGATATTTCAAACCAGATGTACGCAAACATACCTCACCGATATATTTTTTTGTAAAAAAATTTTTAAGTACCAATTTGCCTAATTTTGGATATAATATATTAGGCTCTAACTACGCACATATAATTGATTGATTCACTAAAATAAGACAAAAAAATAACGACACGACACGACAGTCGATTATCGACTACAAAGTACGTACTTAAAGAGAAAACCCGCGCTTTATCATTTCTATGTCGATTGAGATATCAACTCTATAATCATCATAATCGTCATCTTTTTGCCACCATAACTCATGTTTGTCATCTTGCCAGCGGAAACACATTTTTTACCCCTCGCAGAATACTAATACAAATGACTCACCGGAAGTGGTTTCATTGTATATTGCCTTTACGATGCAGCGTGGTGGCGCTTGCAAATTGCGAGTTAATAAGGTTTTTAAGGAAACGTCACCATTGTCGAATATACAACGCACCTAATAATGGCAATGCGACCATAGAATGCATTTTTTTTAATACTGTGTAGACACACTTTGATGAGTGTGCTCTAGGATTGCATAAACTGATTCCACCGTCTCCATTCTGACATCACAGTACACGAAGGAAACTTGAGTTTTCCTCCCTTATGTTATCGATATACCACTGATTCGTACGAAACGCTTTGCGACTACTTTTCTGATCAGGACAACAAACGAGTGTTTTCTCCCTAGTTCCTGAGTACCTTTTCTTTTAACAATGGGCACTACCGAGAGAAAAGTTAAACACTTCTGACTCTTCTTAGAGCTCGAACTCTTGAAAGCTCGCACGCTACATAATTTTGCTTCGCGAACAAATCCGCAGGAAAAGCTAGTGTTACATAGGTATTAAGTTAAGTAATCCACTCCACATACTGTTAAGCTACTCTTACATGAACAGAACATTCAATGAGTACTTTTATAGCCCTTGGCAAAAACATGAATGATTGATGAATGAATTTTGGGGACGTTAAATAAAGATCGATGAAAAAAGTTTTCTATCCCGTAATTGAAATACGCGTTTACGTCTTTTACAAACTAATTTTACATTACACGCAATAGGTATTTTCTCATTCGTATATTTAAAGGTCATTTTAATTAAATATGCAAAAGTTACATATATAATATCGTGTATGAGTATGACTGTTATTTTTTCCTCTTTAGGTATGAGGCAGATGAATACGCTTGCAAAAGCACCTGCAATCACTGAAGCTTTTCTAATTGCAATAAATAATTTCTAACTTTATTACGCTTAAATACGTTACTAACGTATCATAAACGACGAAATACCTGGCAATTTATACGGAACCTGCGATTAATTTTGCAATGTCACATAATTAATTTGGCAACACGATGATGAAGTTGTTAACCGGTGTTGCATTGTTCAACTTTCATTGCATGATGTTTTTATGGAACTTAAAAATGCAACTCGATTTATAATTTATTACCTACGTCGCTATACTTTCGTGTTATTGCAGTATCCATACTAATATCCATACTAATATTATAAATGCGAAAGTGTGTCTGTCTGTCTTGTTACCTCTTCACGCTTAAACCGCTGAATCGATTTTGATGAAATTTGGCATGGAGATAGTTTAAGTTCCGAGGAAGGACGTAGCATAGTTTTCATCCTGGAAATAATCCCTAAAAAGATTGAAAAGTGAGTAAGTAACTCATGATGACATTGATGACCCTGTGGAAATGTAATGATTAGACCAAAAGCACAATTGCTCTTACATTTGCTTAGGCGCTTTTAATAATCCCTTTTATTAATTAAGGTGATTAGGTGGATATCTATCGTGTTGTACGAGGTTGCTTCCATACTTCCAAGTTCCACGCGGACGTAGTCGCGGGCAAAAGCTAGTATATGTATAAGTACGAGTACTAAAAATATGTTATTTTCCGGGCATTATAAATTATTATATTGATAAGCTACTTAGGTAGATTAAGTTACCCTAACCTAATTTAACGGCATTATGAAAAATCACCCAATTGATCACTTGGCCCATAACATATACAATGAAAATGAATGAATAAAGTTTATTACAAAGGTTCGGTTAGTTTTCGTTTACGATTGTAAATTCTTACCTATTAATATTTTAACAAGCATTAATATATGTTGTGTGGTGTACGATTATTTAGTAAGAAAGTCATTTCAGCTGTTAGATTCTCGAAAGATGTATATATGATGGATGATTGATAAATGATAATAGGTACCGTAATTAAATTCCCTAACCAATTTACATTGTAAAAGTATTTCCTTAATAAGTGCTTATTTTTATTCTGATACATTTATTCGAAAGAGGTACAGTTTTATATAAACACTGCATTCATCCACTCTCACGGTGTGAGAGAAGAGGTACCGCAAGAAATTCAGCAGCTTTTTACTTTCCTTATTTTCTCTTCAAAGCATATTCACTTGTTATTGTAAGCAGGCAATGAGTCAGATTCGCCGATAAGTAAATAAAGTGAGTGAGTCAGCAACTCCGAAATAACTTAGGGTGATTCTACAAAAAATGGGTAACTCGATGTCATAGGGCAATAAAATAATGTTTTGTTATATTTTGTTTATATTTTTAATTTTATTTGAATACTACTAAAAGCCTTTTATTTGGTCACCCAATTTCAGCTATTCATTTTAAATACAAATTTGTGAAACTGCACAATTTATCCTTAAAACGTCAGTACTTTGGCATGTCACAACCTCAAAAGTGGGCAATCAAATGGCTGTGTATTAAATATTACCTCTAATGTAAGAAAACTTACTGTTTCAATACAATCTATGATGTATTTAATAATGTATAACACTACTTTCATAATATAATATTCTCACTGTTGTTGTAAAAAATATAAGAAACTTTGTGTTCAGTTTTATTCGTCAGTCCGCTGTCTGTTGTTCGAATTGGAATTTCGCGCTAAATATAGGCGACTCAAATTCAAATCCGCGTTAAATTTCAAAGTTGATAGTAAAGTTAGCTGCAGGTCGAGCCATTTTACGGCCACTATTACTAAGCCTGTACCAGAGTTGTGGTTGTCATGTGAACACGTGCCAATCCAGTCAAAAAATCAGTCCTATGGTAAGTCGTTATTTCCTTGTTAATCTGTGTTATACTTGAATTTATACACAGTCAACTTTGTTTTGTTAAAATGTAGCTAGTTGATGTTCGAAAATATCAAATTAAATGTTGATTCTAAAGATAACCCCAAATGCATGTCCTTTTCATCAGTCCGTTGGCGTCAGTCCTTTGTGTTATATTGCGCCAAAGGACTGACGGGTTTCCAGGGTACTGACATTTGTAGCGTGTTGAAGCTGTATATTTTTACTTATTTCAGTTTAAACCATCGTGCCGCTTCTTAAAAAAAGAAGGAACATGGGTAAAGACATTTGTTAAGGAAATAACACCTTGGGAGCAACGATTAGCCACAAAAATAAAATAAAAAAATCATCTGAGTACACGCAAAAAAAAAACAACTTCTGAATCATACTACTTATATCTTTGTTCGCCAGAACTACTGACCACGAAGCATAATCAATAGATGGTGAACAAATGACCTATTATAAACGACGACCAAAGAGCAAATGAAGCGAAAGACAGAAAAAGTCCAGAAATAGGCAATTAAAAAATATTTAACCAAGCAATGGTTTCAAAACTGAGAACTAGACTGAAAAATCATCGACCAAAATATAGGAGAGTCAAAAAACAGTCTAAGTAAGTTGTCAAATCTATGGAAGAAACTCCATAAACCAGAATTGGAGAAATGAGTGAAGATATTACTAAAAGGAAAAGAAGGAAACAGTGAAAAAGGGCCTTTGCTGAAGTGTTATTTAAATTAAATTAAAAGAAACTACATAAAGAGATAAAAAAAAGTTTGAACAAGCTACAACAAATACAAAATTATAGAGAATACCAAAAATAGCAGTGACTTATAAAAAAACAGGAATGCTTACTTAGAAAATGTATACTGTTAAACTACCTCAAAGTAGTAAAGCCAATTAAAAAGCTGTTTGAATGGTGGAGATAGATCTTTCTCACAGTATTACACGTTAAACAGTTTTTCAATTATTACTTCAGTGAATGAAGACTAAGAATAAGACTAAAAACATAAGAATAAGACTAAAAATAGTTTCTATCGTCTGAAAATCGAAGGTGAGTGAGGTACTCGCCGTTAATGTTGATGCCAAGTCCGTTCCAATCCAGTAGCTTGAAGGCATATTCCAGTGTAGCAGTAAACAGTTTTGGAGAAATAACGTCTCCCTGTCTTACTCCTCGCTGCAGTTGGATAGGCTCTGGCCTTGGATTCGGACTGACATGTTGGTGTTTCAGTACAAACACTTCAGCACTTCGATGTATCGATAGTCGATACGGCACCGCTGGAGAGATTGAAGCACAGCCCATGTCTCGATCGAATCAAAGGCTTTTTCATAGTTCACAAACATAGTGGCCGGCTATACTCCTTTCTCTTCTGTACAACCTGCCGCAGTGTATGAATTTGGTATATGGTGCTAAAGCTTTTCGGAATACGGATTGTTCGGGAGGTTGGAAATCGACTGTGCGCGAGACGATTGGTAATGACTCTGAAAAACAGCTGATGAACATGGCTCAGCAATGAGATGGTCCTGTAGTTCTTCAATAAAGGCTATGCTCGAAGTTTCTGAGCGCGAAAGAATCAGAAATAAGGATATCCGCAGTAGAACCAGGGTAACCGACACAGCTCACAGGATTGCACGGTTGAAATGGCAATGCGCAGGCCATGTAGCCCGGTAAATGAACGGCAGTTGGAGCAGCTAAGTCGTAGAGTGGCGACCACGTATAGGAAAGCGCAACGTGGGAAGGCCCCCGACTAGATGGACGGATGACCTCCTGAGGGTAGCGGGGAATCAATAGATGCGGTCTGCACGGGATCGCACTTTGTGTCGAGTCATGAGGGAGGCCTATGTTCAGCAGTGGACGTCTGTGGCTAATAGATAGATTAGTTCCTAAAAGATTTATTTCTAAATTTTAATAAATATCAAGCATATGTTATGAAGTTGTGTATTTTGTCAGTACTTTGTCAGCCTCGTCAGTCCCCTGGCAGTCAAATTCAGAAAAACCGAAATTTCTCCGGTTCTACTTAAAAAAGTGACTGGCCCAATCTCGAGCAATATATTCATTACATTACCTATCTTATATACCTTAATTTGTAGCATTTTGATTAAAAAACTATCATAAACAAAATATCCCGAAAAGTTACCCAACTTTTGTATATTCGCCCCTTAGCGAGAGTTGCCTGGAGAAATGTGTCACTAATACTCACTGGGGTACATATACTTGTAGAATGCGGTATTTGACTGTAGTGAATATTAATAAACCACTAATTATCACTTGAGTGTATCAAAAATACACGAAACCAAATAAACTACCGCTAACTTTTGGACATTTTTTTATTTTTGATTGAAAAAAGAAACTAATAAAAAGACTTGTTTTGACTACTGTTTTTTATGTTGTCACCACAAGCCAGTATTCATGCAAACTTCATACTAACAAATTGTTTTAACATTTCATAAACAGCAGCTGATTTCAGCTGTTATCAAATATCGTATTGCTTAGGCTGGATTTTGTTTATGGTCATGTCTTGCACTGCTAGCGCTCTTACTAACAGTAGAGTTCATTTCATATAACGAGGCCCGATGCCACTTGAAACAAAATGAGAATTATAATGATATCAGCTTGTTAAATTGGCAGCTGTAGTTATTACCTTATCTTTTGTTCCATTGTTACCGCCTAACGCCGTGCTCAAGTGGAATCGGGCCTTGGTATATGTATAAATTAATTATACTACCTAATACCAAGACGGGCTCACTACCTACGTGCCGCGAACCACGCGCATAGGCTACTCATCAACGCGCGCGTTCTTAGACAGTCGTGGCGGTGCATACGCATCTGGCGGACCCCATGATCAAATGCTTTTTACACAACTAACCAACCAAAAGTTTAGCTACTGAAGAAAACAAACACTACAACTACGTAAATATTTAATACTTAGTACAGTGTATTAATTTTATATTACAGTATTTAACTACAACTATGTACTGTAGGTAAGCAACAAAAGTAGCTGTCAATAAACAATAAGTAAGCTGTTAGTATGCTATTTGATAAATGCCATTAGTAAATTGGTCAGCTATAGAATGTAAATAGTACTTTTTGTGTATTGTCACAGACAAGATACCCCTAGACCGCTATTCTCATACAAGAAAACGTAACTCTGAAAAAGCTCAAAATTCGGTATAAAAACTAGATGGCGCTGCTTCGTAGCCTGGAAGTGACAAAAATTGTATTTTTCACCAATATTTTAAAGTGATTTTTGATTTTTGAAGATCAAACGCGTTACTGCTTCATTTTAATACGATAATATAACTTAAATACACAATTTTTAAGAATTATATTTTTTAGTCTTCAACAACGTGGTTTGATCGTATTAAAATAGATGGCACTACCTCTGGATAGCTCAAGGTTGCTTGCGGGCTCACCAATTTTTGCTACACAAAATAGCTAGATGGCGTTGGTGAACTGGTGTAATGTGGACAAAATAAATTACGCCCGAATTGACAAGCGACATTTCCCACTAACAAACAGTAACGTAATATTTGTTAGATAAGTTTTGTACAGTCAAGGAATTTCATTTCCTACCCATTTCGTTAAAATGTCGTTAGACATTCGCAATGCATTAAGGCCGAAAATTATATTTCAATAATAGTATTGAAATGTCAATATTATTATTTGTCACTTAATTTTACAAAAAACCTCGCGAAAGGTTATCATTTGCTTTTAATTTCTAATTAGGAACATATGTCAGTGTCAATCGAGAAAATCGTAAAATAATTTTCAGCAACGTTATTAATTTGAAAAATAAAATGCTTGCCGCTAACCGTGAACTATTAAAAGATAATGATAATGACTGAAAACAATGAAGAGCTCAAAGAGTGGAGTTACACCAGGAAGGAATACGGATTTATGAGATCACACGTCGGTTAAATGCTAGCAGGGACACAGTTTGACGTTGGGTACGGCGATATAATGCTGAAGGAAACCTTATTGATCTACTGCAAAGCAAAGTAACCATTGCATCGTCCGCTTGCCATGGCCCAAGACCAACGCCGACGACAAAATGGCTTTACGCCAACGGGACGATTTGCGGAAATGTTTGACATTTACCCTAGAAAAATTAGGAATTGCCTACATGCAGGCGGCCTGCGAATATATATTATACTATGGTAGGCGTGAAGTCAGAAACGTTACGTATTCTACCTTCAGGCAGGTCAGATTTTGGTTAGGATAGGTACGACGACGAGCGAAGCGAGGAGGAGTGTTAGGTAGAACTGTGACCCTTTGAAAACTCTGCTTGCTAAAAATCATCAAGATGTTTGCTTAATGACATGTAGTCAAAACACATAACAGACTATCCTAATATTGTAAGACCGAAAACTGTAGGTTAGGTTAGGTTTGTTTTATGACCATTGATAGCGGAGCGCGCGAAGCGAGCGGAACGTCAGAATGCTTGCTTAAAAATCTTCGAGATTTAGGTATAATGAAATGTAGTCAAAAGATTTTTAGCACATTAAATAAATAAATAAAATAAATTCCTTGACTGTACCTACGTAGGAAATTTGTTAATCGTAAAATATATTTGTAATAATATAAATAATGAGCCTTAGATATTGCAATTTATAATAGACATAAAAAGACATTTATTTATAAGTAGTTAGGAATTAAAAAAAAACGAAGCGAAGTATAGAAAACAAATACCTACTGAATAATGATCATTAGTACGAGTATACTTACTTACTTATTCCCCCGTTTTTCGATGCTGCAAATATAGCTTCTTGACTTTGCTTGGAGTGCTTCCGAGGTTGACGATAATTCCCTATTGCTGAGCATAGAGTTGATTAGTCACGGTCATGAGCTTATAGATAATTACCTGTCTTATAGGCCTCGTATCTTAAAAACTATACACGTTTTATAAAAAAAAAGACGTATACATGAGAAGCTTTATATCATGTCGAGTAAAAAAACCAAAGGAGCTCAAGGAGTAAGCCCCTTTTTATTACCTCGCACTACGCTGCCAAAACTTTAACAAGCGATTTCTCGATGTATAGCAGGCAGGGGGCGAAATAGTAGAATAGAATGTGATACTTAGAAGATAATCCTATGGATTTAACTAATGCGAAAAGTGCAAGTTGCATTAGATAATCCTTCACATTTATTTGTGAACTTTGTAAGGGTACCTAAAGAGGGAAGAAATAAAACTCATTGATTTCATTTTACTTTTTACTTAAAAATAATAATTAAAATCAATCTACGAAAACACAACTTCCATTATTCGGTATAATTGGAATACGTGGTGTAAGTACACTTTGTTCCTTGGCTTCTCCCGTTAAAATGGTTAAAATCGTGCCCTTTACGATGTGCCTATTTCCCGAATTAGGTGCATAATTGACAGACAATTCGGGCATTGTCGTGTATCCGAGTCTAAGATCCGAGTAATACAAAACTTTATGCTCTAATACTGTACTCGGCGGTAAATAATTATTGCCCATCGGTCTTTAGAAAAAGACAATTCAACAATTGGCTGTTTACGACGATTTCCTAACACTGGTGACCGTCCATCAATCATCGTTTAAAATTAAGAGGAACGAACGTATTTCACGTTTATAATATTATTAGGATTATTTATATAATGTTGATTATACTATCTTTGCATACTCAGTTATTACTTTATTTTTATTCACTTACCAAGCGGGGGTACATAGTTCAAGCTCGTACTATTTTCAGATGATGTGCGTATCGAAACGTGATACCTACCTGAAGGGCTACTCCGATGTTGGAAATTTTACTGTCGTATAGTGCTATTCCATTCACTAAAATATTCTTTGACAGATGATCGAGAAGGATGGCGCTATTCGACAGTCAAATTTTGAACATCGGGGTAGCCCTTCTGGCATCACTGGTTTGACATGTCTTGCCAGATGGGTGTGTGATGTCGTCAAATCAAATGTCATTGTTTCAAATTTGTAAAATTGTATGTATTTTATTCTTGAAATTACGCGATTAATCGAATTTTGCGGTTACGTGTTTCCATATCAGAATTTATTGTTTTTTTACAAAGAATAGTTTGGTATGCGTTTCGTGAAGGTCTATCGTAGGCCCAGACAAAAATATTATTATATTGATTAGTTTACGTCAAAACGATGACATGTAGGGAATTGTTGCAACTACAATGATTTGCTCTCCATACAAATTTTAATCCCGTTTTTCGACCCTAAAAGGGATAAAACTTGATATAAATGATAGCCTATGTCCTATTCTGATATATAAGGTACATAACTGAAAAGTTTCATCATAATACGTCCAGTAGTTTTTGAGATTAAGTGAAACGTACATACATACATCCATCCAAACTTTCACGTTTATAATATTATTAGGATTAGGATTAGGATGTAAGTAATTTTTATGTTTAAATAAAACATACACAAATAGTGAAATGAGACGAAACGGAACGTAGTAAACAAACATCGCACCTAACGTCATCTATTCACTTTTTACTGTATCACTTGGAAGTTGGAATGTCGTTGAACGCTTGACGACTGTGTTACTCCACGCTTGCGCGTACCGTACGGTAGGGATTAGTGATGGGCCGCGAGAATATTCCCGTTCCCGAGAATATTCTCCTGGGGAATATTTCCGGAAATTTCCTTTGTTCCCGAGAATATTCTCCAAAATGGGGAACATTGAACTTTTCTTAGTACTAGAGAGAATTTTAGTACCAGAAAGTTATAATTTGGCATGGTTATACATATAAGTCATTTTGACAAATTGGTAGAACAAATTCTTGGAAAAATACTTTTTTACTTTACCTCCCTCTATAATAAAGTGGGGATGTCTTTTTTTTCTAGTCTACCCCATGGTGTGATATGTCGTTGGATAGGCCTTACAAAATGTTGCAGGTTTGTTGCAACAATTTTCCGATTTATAGATCTGTTTGTGAAATATCAAACTTTAAATTGCAAATTTTGGGAGTACTTGGGTATTGGCTATATAAACGCTGCTAGGGTAGGCTTTACAAGTTTACGAGTAATAATAGTCAACCAACTCATAAAGGGTACTTAGAGAAGTAAAACTTGAAACTTGTATAACTTTGTTAGCAGTTAGCAGAAAAAAATCATTAACACTGACGCGCTGCCACAAAACGATTCATCTGGCCCAGCATGACATATTTTATGAATCTGCAATCATATTGGTTTCGTGTTTGTGTCCATTTTACGGTAGTATGATCTAGTGTTTTTGTTGGTAGGTTAATTCAGAAGCTTCTCGCCTAGCTACCTCCTACTCCAATAACACCATGCTGCAGAAATAATTCTAAGAGCTGAAAATTTCTTGAACACAGGTTATCTTCCCGCAAACTCATTTTGTAATGACACTGTTGTAGACATAGACTGCGCCAAATTTAAATCTGAAGCAGACACATATTGAAGTTTTGGAAGCAGTTTTCCAAATCGAAGACGTGTACAACACAGCGCAACAACTTCAACCAAGATGATATCTGTTCAGCTATTACAAGGAAGAGCGGTAAGTCAATTAACGGATTTGAAATCAATGCATGTGTCTTCTCTCGGCTGGTTTTGAAACTACTGACGGATCAAACGAGGTTACCGACCAGTCGGTAGGATCTCGCTGCATTGAAGAAGATCTTTGAAACCAGAAGTTGGCCTGGAATCTTTAAAGACGTCAAGCCGCGCGAAAGACAGTCGGCATAATTTTCCGCTACAGAGACATGGCAGAAATAATCCACTAAAAGTGCGCCAAATATGCGCCTCATTGATGGGGCGAATAACGTTTCCAGCAATAAGTTACGGTTGAATCCGAAAATGAAAATGAGAAGATGTCTTCTAATTCCGTAAAATCTACTGAGGAGTCGAAGACTATAAGATAGGGGAGGGGCCTAGGGGAGAAACCGAACAGAAGGGAAACAAGATTGTTAGTCTTTTGATTATTTTAAGTCAACTTCGGAAACGATGATTAAGATATAACTTTGAAGCCACAAGTGGAGCTAGGACAAGCGGTGGCGGCACTCAAATCAAAGAAACTACCAAGAACAGAAACATGATAGCTTAAATCCAAAGTGATGAGACGATGACTCAAGAGACACTCTCGGAGGCAGAGCCCCCGTATTTAGATAATAAACACAACTTTGAACTTTCAAGTCACGAGTAGATTTACGAAGCGGAGGGCTCGGGGGGGATGAGCCCCCGCACCAAAACAAGACTTCTCTTCTTGATCTTGTAATATATTTGTGATAGCGGCTATGGAACCCTGCCTGGAGCATCAACATTGGCTTGGATCCAACTGATTAAAGAAAAATAATTTTATCAAATATTGCAAAAGATTAAATGCTGATATTCATTTTTTTTATTTTATGTTTCTGGCAGTGTATTTAAGTAATGAATTATGGCATGCCTGTCTTTGGTACTACTATACACTACCTATTTAAAATACTATTGAAATAATGAAATAAATATATACATAAAAACGATAAAAACTAAATAAAATACAATTATTTTGCTAATTGCGTTGACAACACACGTGTTTTCTCTATTCCTTCTCTATCAGAAATTAACTTGCTTGTCTCACTGGTATTTATTTTACCATGTTATTGCTGAGAGCAATTTAAAAACTTGCGGAATATTCCTCGGAAACAATGAGAATATTCCCGGGAACATTGAGAATATTCCCGGAGAACAATGAGAATATTCTCGAGAACATAGGAAATTTACATTTACAGCTGACTTTTTATATTTTTTTCTATTGAATTGTTAACCTATCAAATAGATAAGCATTTACTTATATAGAGAATGTCATAAAATAAATGTTATTCATATACAAATCCTAAATTCCCCTATATTCCCCCCATGGGGAATGTTTCCGAGAATATTTCCGAGAATATTCTCGCCTGGGGAATATTCTCGGAAACGGCCCATCACTAGTAGGGATTGAAAAATGACGACTTTTGAATGAATTGAGACCCTTAGCGGCATCTAGCGACGTAGAACGATAGTAACTAACGGAGTACGGTGCGTAGTATGAAGAATAGCGGTCTAGGGGTATCTTGTCTGTGGTATTGTGAAACAACCTCAGATAAAATCCCCGTCCCTTTTCAATCTCCCTCCTAAGCGTTAAAAATTCTCGCTTAGTTAGCTTTAACTCTTGATTATGACGTTATAGCCCTTAAAACAACTCAACCCGATCGATCTTGAGCAGACAATACCTAACGAATAACACTAAAAGGGTGCCCTCAGTATCTCCAAATATAGAAATACACACCGTACTTGATAGAAATAAGACGCATTTTTACAAATACAAAATTTGTAAGCAAGCCGGGTATAAGTGTGAACTCAAATGTTATAAGATAAGATAGGTTTTGTCGGGCAGAGGGGTCGGACGCGTGCCAAGATTTTAATAATTTGTTATGCTCCCCTACGTGCTTTTATGAGAGTTATAATGGTGTTAGTCTGTTTGTACAGTAGAAGGGTTTTTACGGTGGTGGCAGTGGCAGCGGTATTGCATTGTACACATAGACATTAAACATTCCTAGGTCAGTGATTTGATGACACTGACACGTGGGTGGTAGTGTAATTTTATTTAGTCTCATTATTTATTACTTCAACATTTTCTATAGAACTGATTTTCATCATAGAACCTTTGAGAAAACAAATATATATTATCTAAAATATTGTAAAATTTACAAAATGAAATCTTTGTCCTTTCATCACGTCTAAACGGCTGGACCTATTAAAAAAAAAACGTATACGGGTCCATCCACAGGGCAATATAGGATACTTTTTACCCGACCACGAAAAATAAAAAAGAGGGTTATGATTATGACGACGAAGTTCGTGGTCACCTCCTAGTAATATATAAAAAGACTTCTAACATTCCTAAATCGTGATTAATGTTTACAATGTTATACCAAGTGTTATTTTTTTCATGGTCTCCATTGGGCTGTCTTTGTGATTTGTGAATTGCAATTCCTAAACATATCATAAACATTAAACATTCCACCCTGCCTGTTGTTTACCTCTAATTGTAATTTCTTGTGTAGTATTTCTCCTCTATGTTTTATGAGGTATTCAATAACTCTTTATTGAATACCTCAAGTAATACTTTTTATTGTATTGTAAACATTTGGATTACACCCATCCCGCTGCTGTTGCTGCACAAATAGTGATATTTTCATGCACCATAATGTCAACATAATGTTAGGGTTGTCACTTGGTTTGGCTTTGGTATTTTGTTAATGCCAAAAGTTGGGATTTATGATTGTCACATTTAAGGACGTAAACTATAAAGGGTAATTTCAAAGTTAATGTTAGAACTTAATACCTGCTATAAATACGAAACATACCTGAGCGAACCACTTTCTTGTTAGTTATCAATTCAAGTTGTGCCCATTTGCTAAACGAATTTAATAATGCACCAGTAAATGCAAAGGTATTGGTTTTTTTTTTGGTTGGAAGTTATTTTCATTTCTTAAGCAATGAAAATAACTTCAGTGATCATTATCCACTAGGCTGTCCTCCTAATCTACAAGTGTTTTCTTATTTTGGATGATGAAACAGTATATTAAGTAGGTATGTCGAAATAAAATATTATGTATTTGTATTCCATCTTCGAGTAAGTCTAGTCATGCATAGCATTAATCTTAAATCTTAACCTCTCAGCGAAACTAACAACCCGCACGCACGTAGCTCCTCTGACTCTCGACGCATCCTAATTAGCATCGGGTGCAGTGCTTATTTGCACTCCTCAAGCGTTAGCGAGAGCCCTCCCGTCTTTTCAGACCTTCTGATGAATTCTTCCAGTTCTAGTGTGATAGCTGTGCCTTTAGCTGTTCTTCTGTAGAGTAATAAGGACATTTTCATAAAAAATAAATAAGCAACTGTTACTGGACTGACTGAACTTGGTGTAGCTAAAGTTCTCAGCTCCATTTAAGTTGCATTTATTTTGCGAGATTATCTGAAATCGTGTACAAATACAGAAGAGATCGCTATTTAGGGATAAGACTACCTGTTGTTTACCTCCATTGATTTTTTACCGTATATCTCTCATATTTTGTACCTGTGTATTTGAGGTGTGCAATAAAGTGGATTTGTATTGTATTGTAAAGACCACATCCCTTGTATAGAACATCAAACTGGAATTATCTATATGATACCCAAAAAATCTCCTAAGATTTGACATGACATTTCTGGTTACATCCGTGAACTCTGGGGCCCTATGATGGTTGCTTTTATCACGCGATAAATAAGTGATAAAGAATCCGTCACGTTTTGACATATTGCGAGTGTGAGTGACAGATGCCTTGTCACTATTTATCACGTGATAAACGCAACCATCATAGGCCCCCTGAGTTCCTTTTTGCATTCCAGTCTATTCTTGCTCTTTCCGTTCTAGCCATAGTTTATAGTTAGTACTCTTATGAGACTATTTCTTTATGTCTATGATATTATTTTCTTGAGTTCGGGTCGAGTGTTGTACGTAAGAGCATTAAACCAACAATAATCGTCTTAATAACTCTTAATAATTAATTTACAAGCCAAGTTAATAAGTTTTTTTGTTGCGAGAATGCAGCTTCGTTAACACGGATTGTTGTGATGTGCGTTCCCATTATACACAATATAAAATGCCAACGCAAAATAACAATAGCATATAAAAATTATAACACGTATGTATCCGCATTATGTAGGGTGTTTAGCACCTTTTGCGGAATTCGTTGTCGCGGATTTCTTTTCGTAGAAAGAATTTTTCCTTGAAACCGTCAACTATTTAGGATTGTTATAAAAAACACCTAACTTAACCTAGCCTAATCAATAGGGCGATTTCGACGAATTATGAAAAATGTACGAATACAGAGGAATAAATATCTGCGAAGTGAAAATTCGACGAAATAAAACATTCACCAAAAATAATCCTGCGCAATGGCAGTATACCGTCCTCAACTTACGAAACTACCAAAAAAATACAGTTTTCAACAACTTTCGACATCCTTTACCGGCAAAACCAACAATGCGAACGTTCCGCCGGCCAGTCGTCCCTTTCCCATTGTGCTCCTTGTTAAAGCCACCTTGTTTCACAGCAGAATGGGTTTTATTGCCTTTCTCTTACAGTTTCTTGTGCCGGAGCGGACGCCGACGACAAAAGGATTTTAATCTCGCTGTAGATTGTGGTAGGTTTGATTGGCACTATTTGTGGATTCTTGGGCTGTTATCTTAATGTTGTAGGTACATACTTTATATGAATGTCCTTTAGGCTACCTAAGTTATTTATAGACACATACATACCAGCTCGACCGTCCTGATAACTTCCGAGAACGTTTTCCGGCTTGAATGTAAATTCGTATTTTTGTTAAAAAGTTTACAATGTAATAGACCTCTACGGTCGGATCCATTTTGAATTCCTTAATTTTCTACTCCTACCATAAAAACACTAGTAAAATGCAACCGAATACTATCCAATTGCATTTATACTATACGGCTGTCAAAAGATGAATCACAAATAGTTATATCACAGTGCAGTTTTAAGGACAAGTCACGTCTCGCAATCAAGTCTAAATGGAGTTATGTCTGCAAGTGTGAGGAGCCGAAGACAATGGCCCGATTGAATTTGTTCAGCAGCGTCGCGCGTCTGCTGAATCTTTAATATCAACGCATACAAACGTTGCACACTAAAACAACACACGTGCTCTTTTATTCATTTGAAAATGTCGAGCACGTTCGAGTTGGGTCTCCTGAGATTGAAGTTCAAAAAGTTCAAGAAGTCATTTTAATGAATACCATAAATAGTAAATTTCGTTAGTACAGGTAACAAAGGCGGCGAGACGTTCAAAGAAACCGGTACTGTAGACTTGTTTAGTTCAAGCAATTTACTGCACTTTATACCGACTGTTATTGCAGAATAAGATCTGCCAGCTTGTCTGAACACAGTGAATGTTCGCTTAAGAGGTGAAAATTATAAATCCTTCTCCTAATTATGAATACGTAGGTATGTTTGTTGGTTCACTATTGGTTACCTTTTTCCGCCTCAGAGCGTTCCAAAGTTGAAATATTCTAAAATAATGTCGTTTGTTCCAGTGTATCGGAAGACAACAGCGGGCGCTGGGCGCTTCGCAACGTGGAACGGGGCTACTTCCTTGGCTCCGGCTCCGACAAGCTGGCCTGCAGCGCCAAGGTGCCCGGCGACGCTGAGCTGTGGCACGTCCACCTCGCCGCCAGGCCCCAGGTAGATAGATAGATAGATAGATTTTTTATTTGTAATAATCATACATTGTCAATCTAAGCTATAACACAATCATAGCCATTATTATTATTACATATAGAATAAATTAAATTCAGTATTCTTATTTTACATTTGGTATACGTATATGTCAAGTACCAACAAGTCAAGTACAGATCTTGATGCTCTCATCATAGATGCACAACTGCACATTCTTTTAAGGCAAGCAGTGTATCGAAAGACAACAGCGAGCGCTGGGCGCTTCTTAACGTGGAACCGGTATACTTCCCTGGTTCCGGCTATGACAAGCCGGCCTTCAAGTACATATCTGAATCTGAATGCTCTCGGTGTGTATATGTTTTTCAGGATCCTCGCATCTAGGCTTTGGCTCCGATAAGTTGATTCTCAACACCACGGTGGCCCCAGGTGCTGATCTTGATGCTTGTACTCAACCGTCCACGAGCAGTTAGGAGTCGATTTCCTTGGTGGATACCGAGGACAGCTCTTTTAATATTCAGATGTAGACAGACGTGGGTCTATTCTTCGGTTCGGGCTCTGAAATACTAGTGAATGCTGGCATGGCATGTGATATACCAAAGAGGTTGACCGCCCTTAAAGTTCCTTGTCTTGCAACGTTGATCGGGGCTACTTAACATAGCAACAACCAATTCGGGCTTCAATTAATGTTGTCAGCGGCGTTGGAGACTTACAGCTCCCTAAGAAAGTGCAAACTGCGTTCTTCTATGAAGTATTTTGGAGCCAGCTTAACGGCAGATTTAAAGTTACGGAAATTGTTTCTCCGTGTCTTCTCAGCCAGTCATGTAGTTTATTACATTATAAAGTATTGGATGTGATGACGCGTGCTATCGCTATCACGTTCTTGTAAGAACATATCGGAACGTCATCCCATATCTCATAATCATATCTTCGGTCCTGTATCTATCTAATCATGCTTGCAGCATCGCGTGTGCCGGAGGCGATATCTGATTCAGATGTCGGCACGTTCGGTCGGGTCCGCACCGACCGTCCATACGCTGCTTACCTACAATAGAATGCAATCGGATCCTAGAATGAAACGTCGCATCGCCAAGCGTACCTGTGTCTCACATTTGTGTTAAATATAATTGAGGAGTCTTTTGTCAAAAGGACTTATTTCTGTATGGAAGCTATACAAAACTAAGCCCTTTTGAAAAAACACTCCTCAATTAACGACTAGACGATTACCTACGCAGTTAGCAATGCGCTACACCTTACGTTTACATTATATTATCGCTGATACTATATTTTATAGTCACCGCCAGGTAAATTATCAAGTTACTTTCTTGCTCCCTACATTAGAATGAGTATTTGACTACACAGAAACAGCCATAGAAAACATTTCAAGCAATTTTTTTAGCTGACTTGAACCTATTCCGCATTGCGTTGGTCAGTGCCATCTTATCACCGAGTTGCAGTTTTAACCTCAGAAGGTCACCTGGATCGTAGGTATTCATAGTGTGGGCCGCAAAAAAATGTGTTGTCTTGTCTAACGAAATCATTGATCGTCTGAAAAAAAAAAACATAAAACTCCTACAGTGTTAATTTTTGATGAAATGTTATCTTCTGCGTAATGTAAACCTATCTTCATAACTATTGCTAAGCGGTTATAAAACATAGTACGCAAACGCAAAACATTTTTGTACGAGTTAAATCATGCAGTCGACTCCCAATCTTCAATCATTTGTCGACCTGCCTAAACTCAAGGAAATGTCCTAAAAGCACACATCGAAATGTGATTATCGAATGTTCGGAACTCTGTCAACCTCTTATTCATTGGTATATAGGTAGTATACTGCCGGTCGGGATGCGGTCGGTGTGTACCGTCAGATAGTGCGTGACAACTACGCATGCGTGGTACGTGTTTTTAACGCCAGCTTCTGCAAATTGACATTAAATATACGGTCCAACAATCAGTATCAATTAATTAACTGCAATTAGATGGGAATTCCGCTCTATGAATACATTTTAACTAATTGCGGGAGAGAAAGGAAAATGTCGTACCTATACCATCGTAAATAGACGAGAAGATATAATAGATCGTTTGATACTACTGCATTCTCTCTAGAAGAATTCCTGGGGAAGTGAAAGGGAGATGAAATCCTAGAAAAATATGCGTAACGGCTAGAAGAAAAAGTTATTGCCTCCTAAGCGTTAATTTATACCGAAGAGAACCGAATGGAATGATTCACTAACTTATACTCAAGGCTTAAACTTGTAAAGACCAGTTGTATAGAAAAAATGTTATATTTACGAGTAAACAAGCCATGCAAAAATTAAGCAACACAAGACGCGTTGAGTAGACGTGTTACCCTATAATTCATACTTGTCAGATTTTATACAGTATACGAACATTAAAAACTTCACTATTTACAAGTAAATAGGAAATTTGCAAAAAATCATCGTAGTACTCGTTTGTAGGTTTTATGTTTAAGCTCTTAAACATTTTCACTGATTGCCACCAAAGTGTATTTGACTATTACCAGCTCCAACAGTAACCAATCGCTTTCTTCCAGATGAATCTCCGCTCCATCGGGCGCAAGCGTTTCGCGCACCTCTCCGAGACCCTGGACGAAATCCACGTGGACGCCAACGTGCCCTGGGGCGAGGACACGCTGTTCACCCTCGAGTTCCGCGCCGACGAGGGCGGCAAGTACGCCATACACACCTGCAACAACAAATACCTGAGCGCTGCAGGGAAGGTGAGTTTATTTTTGCTCCACTTCAATAGGTAGCAAAATCACGCTTTTCTCTCAGAAATTTGTAAACCGCCCCTACAAAACCAGTATTCCTATGGGACCGAATTATTTAGTAGTAGTCATGAAAAAGAAAAAAGATATACCTAACCTATATTGAAACGCCTTTTATTAAGAGCAAGCGGTTTCATACTTTTCTCGAGAATATCAAGAAATTGGTATGGTAACATAGGTTTCACAGAAGTGTGCATGTGTTGTTTTGTTATCAAAAAATCTATGAATAGTAAATTTTCATGTCTTAATATAAATATTGAAAAAAACCCACGTCTCCACGGCTTTCCGGGCCAGACGGGTGCATTACCAATTTATGCTATCGAAGCCTCGAGCCAAAGCACCGAATTCTTCAACCAGTTGCTTCATATCTTCATGCCTTAGCCTCCTGGCGCCCAGCATTCATAATTTGTCAGTTTAATTTAAGCCTTATGACAAATAGAAGTTTATCTATGTGTAGGACATGGACACAGGCATCGTAGCGTCATCTTACCATAAAGATCATTTGTTTATGTATCTTTTTTTATCGTCATATTCGTACATTCTGAGTCTACATAATCGGATATTGACACGAGTATAATATGAGCAACCCTAATCTTACTTTGCGTTAACCTCGGATTTCGTGAAATAAACGTTTAAAATATAGGCCTCCTAAAATTTAGCCACATCTTGTATTACCGGCAGTTTCCCTTTAAACCAACCTGGCTTAAACCGTAATACATACACAAAGATCGATTGTGTCTCGCAGTCACAACCCACTTACATCGATACCCATAACAATTGTCTCCATAGTAAATACATCTCGGCCGACTCGGGCGCAGCTGTGTCAACCGTAATGGCGGTAATGCAACGTCAAAACAATGCAAATTTCAGAATAAAAAGTACAACTCTTCTATTCTTAGACAGAAGACAAAACTTTGATCAGGAGGCCTATGATGGATGCTTTTATAACGCGATAAATAAGTGACAAAGCATCCGTCACGTTGTGACAAATCTCGAGAGTGAGTGACAGATGCTTTTTGTGACTTAGGGTAAAGCCAGACGAGCGTAATTTGAGTCGCGTAATTTCGGTCGCGCCATACATCATACATGTCACGTGATCACGTCACACCAGTATGGCGCGCCGAAATTACGCGACTGAAATTACGCTCGTCTGGCTACACCCTTATTTAAACGTGATAAATGCAACCATCATAGGAAACGTAAACCCCTGGATTGTAAAAGCGTGTACATGAATCTAATCATACTATTAATACTACTGATAGACACTCTACGTTAGATAAATGTACCAATGCTCGATAATGTCCCATTAGTTGACACTTTGAACACCTTCCGTCATAGCAATAAAGGAAAAAGAAAGGATCTGTTCCTTTATTGACATTATTACGGTGTGAAACATGGGCACGTTACGTTGACATTATAATCACTACATAGTAAAAAACAAAGTCGCTTACTTCTATTTGTCCCAATGTTATGCTTAGATCTTTAAAACTATGCAACGGATTTTGATGCTGGTTTTTTTATAGATAGATATATATTATACATGCATAATATAGCATTGCCCGTGGGAAGCCGGGGAGGGTCGCTAGTAATATACAATTTATCTACTGTAACTGTACATGGGAAATCGTATGAAACGTTTCGCTAATCGCAACCCTCTCACATATAAAATGAGAACATAATTTACAAATAGGTAAATGTATTTAGCTGATTGTATTGAGTGCCATTTAATTGAAATGTATAATGATCATGTAATCATAAAACAATGATGTTTTTAATCATTACCATTACAACTCCACCGATAACTAAACATGGTTTAAAGTAATCGATGCGTCATCTACACTACAATTTTAAAACGTATTATGTGCCAAAATATTCATACTTATATCACGTATGTGGTACGTTTTAGTTCTGTAGCTCAGTCGAGGCACGCAGACGACATCGTGGAGCAGTAGAATCTTAATGAGCTGTTTATACCACACTTCCCTTGGGACAATAGACAAGTGCATCGGGAATACTGGATTAAACATTTTATGTAATGGTTTTTTTTCTTATTGTATCCGATGTACTTATTTAATTAGATTAGAAAACTACCGTGAGAATCAGACCCACGGATAACCGTTCTGTAATTTATATAAATACATCTGTTATATTGAATGGTTCTTCTTCTTAATATGCCTCTGACTAGCGAAGGTTGCCAGTCAGCTCCGAACATTTTCTTTTGTCTCTTACGAAGCAAAACAAATGGGCAACACTTGTGATACCAGTTCACTCCTGGAAATTTCTAAACCAAGATTTATTTCTCCCCCCATGTGTCTCTAAATGGTTCCATTACCTATTTAATAAAAACTCACAATACTATGAAATTTATGAAAACCAGCAAAGTAGTTAAGTTACGAAGCGATGAAATAACGTGGCTAGTTTTTCAGCCTTTTGGTTGTCTAAGTTGTCTTGCAGTATGGTGTCAATTAGAAACATGTCAATATTGTATTGGTGCAGCTGAAGCAGGCTTTGTCTCTCATGTCTGAAAGTAAACAAATTGGTTATGTGACCTTACTACCCGGCTACGATGAAGCTTCCAAGCCTAAACCTCGATCTATACGTCTTTCCGGTACAATCCTCGCTCCTGATCTGAACCAGCCTTTGTCCCATTTTTTTGAGAATGAATTCTCAATCGGGGTCGGCTACCTAAATCCCAAGATGTGGCGTAGGCGCTAGTTTTTACGAAAGCGACTGCCATCTGACCTTCCAACCCAGAGGGGAAACTAGGCCTTATTGGGCTTAGGTGGTTTCCTCACGATGTTTTCCTTCACCGAAAAGCGAGTGGTAAATATCAAATGACATTCCGTACATAAGTTCCGAAAAACTCATTGGTACGGGCCGGGTTCGAACCCGCGACCTCCGGATTGAAAGTCGCATGTCCTAACCACTAGGCTACCACCGCTTGTCCGTCACATCACTAACCACCCATATTTCCACAGCTCCTCGACACCTGCACCCCAGTCTGCCTCTTCAGCGCAGAGTACCACGCGGGAGCGCTGGCGCTCCGCGACGGCACCGGCGCGTACCTGGCCCCCATCGGCTCCAAGGCGGTCCTGAAGACACGCTCCACGGCGGTAACTCGCGACGAGCTCTTCTCCTTGGAGGACAGCCTCCCGCAGGCTGCCTTCGTGGCTGCTTTGAATGAGAAATACGTCTCTGTCAAACAAGGTACGTTCACATTTGTTAAATTTTACACAAGAATTTGAGGGAACAACCCCTCAAATTCTTGTGTAAAATTTGAGGATCTAGGGTAATTTGTTTATGCTTGAGTACTAAAATTTCTGGATAAGTAAAAGAAGTCGACTGGTCCTTCTAAAACTCTTATATTATGATAGTTTTACCAGATTACGGTAAAACAATCTAGGGAGTAACTACGTTATTCTCCACACAAACAAAGTTGTTTTATTTTAAAGTGCTTAATGCGACTTAATAACTGACAGAATAGTCCTTCAGGTCCTTCTTAGTCTAAAAATTATGATCTTGCTCGGTTTCGTTGTACGGTCTTCTGTTGTATTTGAATACAGATTATAACATATATCAAGAAATAAGTCAATACGGCTAAAAGAAAAGTATACTTAACTACTTGAAAGTTGATACAAATGAAAATATAAACCTACTTTATTTGCACGTCAGACTTGCACGGAGCTAATGAAGCAGCCAGCAAAACATAGATCTAAGTAATCTAGATGCTATCAATAACCCATTCATTCCGTAATTACGGAACAAGCAGACGGACAGACGGGAAAGTTAATTGCGATTGATTGTAGACTGGGGACTGGGGAAGTGTATCTGTTTCCTGCAGATTTACGTAAGGTATTTGTGTAGTGAAGGCGATGGGCTCCATAGCATCCATAATACGTGCAACTATTTGTGCCGTCGGAATACAGTTCGAAAGAAATATCCAAAATACTACAAGGTGGGCACCTTCTCTTCTAGTCCGCGACTTAGTCCGCGTAAAACATTTCACCTCCACCCGTTTCGGCGTGATTAGCATAAGAAATCTTTACCAACAAATGGCACTGGCGCCGCGCGCCCATACGGATCCAGGATCGAGCTGTTACGACTTTTACATGAAATAATTACCCCTGTTCATAGAAGGTTCATGTTATAATTATGTAAATGTATTATGAAAACATTTCGAATCCATATATTATTCTTGTTTCAGTTGACGGTTCCAAATATTGTTAAACATAAAAATATACCCTTATTTCATCGATATCGTTTGTGAAATTTCTGTTAAATTCTAAGAACCTGGGATATCCTGGAGAGATAAAACTTCTCTCACAATTTCTCTTTTAACCTCTATTATCAAACATTAAGACTATTGTTCAGTTTTAAGAAACGCGCGTGTCACGCGTTTGTTCCAATTCTATTCAATTATCCACCAATTCTTAAACTACATAATTATGCCGAGTACGGAAAAACGTCATCTCGCGATCTCACATGTTACTCTGCCAATCGAGGCCAGAGGACTCTGATTGTTCTCTCTCTTTCATTGTTCTCAACGTGTTAGCATTTCTCCACATTGCTATGCAACATCCTACCAATTCTCAAACAAGCGTCCAGTCCAGAAGACGTCATTTCATCTTTCTCAGCGTCCACCATTGTCTATAAAGCGGTGTTTGCATTTCTCGAGATGCGATTGTGCTCGTTCTTCGAACACGGTAACGGCTTATTGTTGTGGTTCCACTTAATAACTGAATCTCTTTTATTGTTTGTATGAAATGCCATTCAAATAGAGAATGGCTTAACTCTGGAGAAATGTTCGGTTTGTGGTTTGAGTTTGACGCGGTGAAACTATTTTATGGTAACGCCATATTGTTGAATACAACTTTATTGTTTAAATTTACTGTCGTCGTTAGTGTAAATTTAATATCGATTTTACCCTGCTTTTCTAAATGGATTATGAACTTGAACATTTGTCTTTTTATTGATGTGTTATTTAAATATGGGAGTGTGAGTGAGAGCGTTTTTTAATAATAAACTAAAGCATTCTTCAAACTTTTCAACGATGCTCTCACAGCGGCGGAGAGGGAATGATAAATATGCAAATAACGTTAAGTGTAGGAGCAGCCTTAGGTCTGATGTCGAGTCACGCGCGCCGTTTACAGTACACGACCTGATAGAGTAGAGGGCACAGCCCTTATACCCTTCAAAGTTCAAGATAATACTGGTTCTGTACCTATGCGAGCCGCATCAACGTATCGACTTGAGTTAGGAATGGAACTAGCTCCCATCGTGTGTATTTCCACAATAGTAGATTACTGCTAACGCCGGGAAAAAAGCACGAAGGGCTTGCCGGGTGAGTAGGTATAGTGATACGAAGCCGGCAAGCCCTTTTCACGGGTAGGCATGTATAATGCTTTACTCAAACATATGCAATTATAAATAAAAGATTATATTTCATGAAACACGATTAATTATTAGAAATGCGAATGTATTTAATAATAAAGGTGAATTAATTTTATCATCCATGGTCCGTAAGTCCATATTAGTCTTAAATAAAATAGTTTTTAATTTTGAATCTGTTGGCTAAATATGCAAGCATTTAAAACGTCACTTTAAAAAAAAAAAAGACGGAACATTTTAATTTTCTATTAGAATTTTGAATGATAATTACCATTACTCGTATTAAACTTGAATTGTAATCACCAATTAGACCAATTAATTGTGTCACTATAATTTACGGACAAAATAAGAATCATCATCTTCCAGTAAAGAAGCATTAAAGCTGAAGGCTATGTGTATAGAAGAGTCAATCTAAAGAAATACAATATTTATCGAAGGAATATATTGAAGGAATTAAAATATCCTCAAAGCAGAAATCACAACCAACATTTGACCCACGCCCATCAACATTGTGGGATGAGAATGAGCCTAATGAAATAACCATCGGCAGCCTTTTTGAGGAAAGGTCTAAGGCGTCTCTACTATACTCTCCATTCTGTCCAACTTTTACTTCGATTTCGAGTGAAAATATTGAACTTACTTCTCAAATACAAACCACGCCGACCCAGCTTAATTTTCAGGGGAAAACTATACATTTAAATGTAAAGAATTATACAAATTGCCCTTTGAATTTTTCTGCGGTTGGATTAACGAAATACGTAATTGTAAGAAACTTTGTTATAATAAATATTGTAATTTTATATTGAACTTCGTTTCTTTTCCTCGCATTCAAAGTGAAAAGTAGAGTGTTTAACGCGAGACTAAACAACCATAATGACACTCGAACTATTAGCCACCCTCGCTTAGCTCGGGTGGCTAAAACATCTCGTGTCATTATGGCTTGTTTTAGTCCCTTGTTGAACAATCTACTATTCTATCTCTAAACGCGGATACTGAAAAATACAATCTGTAATAATGTTTTCTATAATAATCGATATAATGAATGGATTGTAATTAAAACGCCTGATTATCCATTCTAGAAGCAAGTATTTTAATTAAATTTGAATTAAGTATTTTATTCATAACGATTTAAAGTAGAGGTTTGCAACCATTCTCAACAAGTAAAATGTCGGAATATAAAAAATTAAACAAACAAAAAACTGACTGCAAAAAAGGCAGATTACTAGATGATAAAAGACAGTTTTAGGTATACATATGCATGTCTTCTTCTCTTCCATAAATTGACCAAGTTTTAGTATTATCAGTTGGGTATTTGTTTGTTTTTTTTTTTTATTTTGTTTTATTAATTTTTTATTGCTATTGTGAAGTTCAACTGGTAAACAAATCGTGTTGATCAGAGTTCACAGACGAGTTAAATGCTAACGAACACATTTCATTTATTACTGACGGCTCGCCTTTAGAAAATGGTCACTGATTAGCTTTCTATTATCCTTATAAATGAATAATTAGGTATACCTACAGTGCCCACATAACAAATTAAAATCCAGTTTTCGAATTTTTTATTACGCCGAATGTATAATATATTTGTGTAACCTACAAAAACATTATACCTATTGAGACAGAGACATATTTATTAGGCTATATCTTTTTAGTTTTCCGACATAGCTGTCATTGGCTTCACTCAGAAATTATAATTATTTTTACTGGACTAAAGTGTCAAATAAGCTTCCGATAACTACGTTTCTTGGAAAGCAGCGATCATTTCGCGTAACCATTACGTGCGTTTAATTACGTTGGATAATATATAGGATAATAAATAAAGTAAGATATTATTTTATTTATGAAATAACGGTTAGAAATGGGAAAATCTCTTCAATTCGCGCAATCAAGTCGATGGATTGATGGTTATCTAACTTGAAAACCACAACCCTATCAACACTTTTTATTTATCTTTTGAAAAATATCCCTAACGTAAGACAGCCATAAGGTAAAAGTGCGTGCCTAAGTGTTTATTAAGATTTTTCCAACATCAACCATAGCACAGTAACATAAAGTTAGAATCTAAGGAGTTATTTCAGAGTTATTTAGGTTTATATATTACGCTCTTTTTCATATTATAATTGAACCATTAGGAAATGCAGCTCTTTCGAGTTGTAGACTCAGCCTCAGTGTCTACAACATACTCTGGGTTGAATTATTATTGCTTACCTATTCGATCGTAGTCCATGGCTACCCTAAATGCATGTATTTAACCAAGAATGACACATCTAGAAAAAACATCCAAATTCGATGAATATAACGCAACTGGAGTGTACCTATATATCTATTACCACTTACCGAGTTTGGGAGCCGCGCCATAGCAACGTGGCGCGAGATTGCGTCTGCGCAAAAACGCGCATTGTGCGCGCTTTCCAGCGTTTCTCTCACGGATGCCTGCGCGCGCGCCGCGCTGCATCGTCTCTTAAATTAAATCATAATTGTCTAGCCAAAAGTACTTTTGAGCAAATGACAAAAATAGATTTGGCTATTTTGACGGAACCGTAGGCTTTCCGTGCCAATAAGGAAAATGTCCTGGAGGCCTATGATGGCTTTGATGATTGCTTTTATCACGTGACAAATAAGTTACAAAGTTACAAAACATCTGTCACTCTCGCTCGCATTTTGTCAAAACGTGACGGACGCTTTGTCACTTATTTTTATCGCGTGATAAAAGTAACCATCATAGGCCCGCTGAAATCATTGGTAATGTCATGATTTGTCCTTACTTTTGTAATATCACTGAAATACGTCCACTGCTAGACAAAGACCATCCCAAGGAATATCCACAACGACCGGTCGTCGGTCTGCTTTGTTAAGTAAGGCCTTCCGGCAATGCGTCATCCAGTACGCGGTAGTTATGCAATACATAAAAAAAATATCCAGACCAAGCCTTAGCGCATACCGGGTTCTTTGTTTATTGTTTTACTGTCTAATGGAGTAAAAAAATGACATCTATAGTTTTTCGAGGCCCCGTGTGCCATAATCATACCCCATTGTTTTCTGTGCACGAATGATTTGACGCCTACTGCTCAAAGGTCGTATTTTTATACATACTATACTATGACATAGTAAGATACGTCCTTTTACCGTAGCGTGGCAGTTATGGCCATAATAAAGATTGAACTGATCCAACTACACTGTCCTATGATCTCAATTTCGTTTCGAGTATCCATCATTGAAGAAAGTGCAGAATTAAAACAGTGTAACACTAGACGATGAAGCAGTGAGCGCAGTGATAAAAGCTCAGTTAATTACTCCTCGGCCGTCGACCCTCGATATCACTCAGTGAAGTTGCATAAACATCCACATACCTATTATGGTGCATCGTAGAATAGGTACAAGTATCTACATAAATTCTTTACTGTATAGAAATACTCAGGCGACGAGGTTATCTACCCCAAATAAAGTGGAGTAATAAAAATGTTTGCCTTCGATTTTCTCGTCAAAGTAGGTAATCGAAATTTAATATATTTTGAATAAACTTTAGGAGAATCCGCAGTAGGTTTATAATTCTGAAATAAGTTTATGCCTATTAAAAGTTGTATGAATCCCTGCAATAGGTCCTGTTCTGGGTCTTTCCTTCATCTTGCCCACCACTGCCAATCTAATTTTCAGGTTTGTGGTGTTTAGCCAAAGAGTTCCCACGTATAAATTAAAAGCATAATAATCCACGTTATCCACGTACGTACGTACAGTATTCAAATTATCAATCTCTTCTCAAAATACGATACGCTGTCCTAACAAATTTCAAGTAAGTCTGTTTAACAAAATTGATCACCACAGCTTTAACGATAATGCCTTTCGTTGTACCCGTCGCATAAAGCGTCTTATCGAGGAGGGTGAGGAACGGAGGTGCGCGGGCGACGACCGATCTAGCGGTGGCCATTAGGGCTGACACATTTTAAAGTAGTGTACATTATATAAAATAATAATAATAATACCTGTTACCTACACAGTCAGTACCCTAGACTATGCCTACTGCTAGCATAACTGTTACGCCCGGATTATGTTACGTGACAAATATAATTGACGTGACAATAATAATTTCTATTTATTTGACACGAAGAGGGAATCACAACCTAAAGCCTTGCTGATATAGCGATTGACATGTCTATAAATAGGAACGGAAGAAAATAATCCTGAGAAAGAGTTTTCAACACAAATTAAGTTCAGACATTCGAGAACCCGGGTACATACATCGAGACACGAGTACCACCTATATGAAAAAATATAAACCGCATTTACCAATGCACAACCCTAGCACCGCCCCGCCCATTCGACCTCTTGGATGCAAAACTGCAAGCTCACTGATAGGCCGGGAACAGTCAATGCTGGAACACGATTCACTATTTCAACACAATGGGCTTTATGTTAGTTTGAGATATAGGTACCTGTCATTATTAGTATACTATTAGATTTTATCTTAGAACTATACAAGGAATGACACTGGTATTTGGTTACTAAGTTAATCTTAGCAGAAGAAAAAGGCATAACATTTTAAGCCTCTTTTTTATGATTTGACGTAGTCGAGTAAAAAGTATCCAGTAAGACAATATCTTACAAGAAATAAATAAATAAGGACCTATCTTCGTATCAAATAAGTACCTTATACGAATAACCGTAGTCAGCAGACATCGAAAGAAAATAATCTTCACCAAATGGTTGGTCATGATGGTCAACAGTAATGGCTAATTGTCATGTTTGTGTATGTAGGTAGGTGATTTGCGGTTTTGAAATTCTATGTCCGAACCGGTACGGAGCCGATGGCACACGTTTCATCGAACCTCTGCAGTGGGTCAGCCATGACACAGCATTCCCAACAATGACAGAAGTAGGAAGCTTATCATAGATCGGACAGTGGAAAGTTGTCTATGATGGTCCTTGCGACTTTTATGGTTATTATTGACAAAAAAAACATTGAGCTGTATCGCAATGCGTGTGCCTCAAAATGCCTAAATAGTTTATAGTCAGTTGATTCTGCTGGTTATATCAATAAGTTAGGTATGCCTGGCATATGGCAGGAGGAAAAACTAATTATCCTATATCCTCCCCCGGGACTCAAACTATCTCCATACCTAATTACACGTCAATTATTCAGCGTTTTAAGCGTGAAGAAAACAGACAGGCTGAGTTACTTAGGTACACATTTACAATAGGGATCGTATTTACATGAAAGGAATTTTAGGGTTATGGTGTAAAAACATTAGCAAAAATTATGATTTTTACTATAAAAGTTAGGCCATTCAATCAATCATTCGACACTGCACGCCAGAGTCGAATTCGGTACCTAGGCCGTATCTTGCGGTCCGAGTAACTTAATGCCCCTTGTTACACATTAATTAAAGTTCGTTTACGGCATACCCAGTTTTCAAGTCGATATTTTCCCATCACAGTCGATTCAATAAGTCCATCAGTTGATTGCATCGATGCTACAGTCGATTGAAGCCGTTATTCTGTCCGGTGTTTGCGGTCCATGCATCTCGTCAGACGTCTTAAACAAAGAGACCGTATTTATTGGTAAACATGTACTGTATGGGTGTAACGGTTGGGAGATGAATTGTAAGGTCATCGTCACGACGAGTCTTGAGACACTTGAGTGCTTGAAAGTATACGCTTATAAAAAGTCTTGTGTTTAATGCCATGTTTACTGAATAATTGATTTAACAGTGAACAAACAGTCATACATTCCCGGGGTTGGGATTACCAATAATTCTTCACTTACTTTGAAACAAAAGCATATAGTTGGGAATATACATATATAGTTTAGTTTAGTTGATGGACCATTTTGCTTCTGCCAAGCCCTGGCTTGTATTTGTTATATGAATTCCAAATTGGAATAGGCATTTAAAATAACAACAAAACTTAGTTACGTATGCGGACGAAGAAATTTAAGTGTTTAGTTTTATTTTTTAGGGTTCCGTAGTCTAGGAACCCTTATAGTTTCCGTCTGTCCGTCTGTCCGTCCGTCCGCGGCTTAGCTCCGTGATCATTAGTATTAGAAAGCTGAAATTTGGTATGAGTATGTGTATGTATCACGCCGACAAAACGGTAAAATAAAAACTAAAGAAAAATGGTTTTTTTCGGGTACCTCTCGAACACCTAAAGTGGGGGTGAATTTTTTTTTTCGTTTCAACACTACTAGTGTGTGGCGTGTCGTTGAATAGGTATTTTAAAACTAATAGGTGTCTTCAAACATCATTTTTTGATAAAGTCGGCAGTTTTGTAAATATTCGCTCCGAAAATAAAAAAAATAGTGTCCCCCCCCTCTAACTTTTAAACTACGGGTCAAAAAATTATGGAAAAATTCATGGAAATGAGACCTTATAAGTACTTACAATGAAAACTATATTGAACAAAATCGGTCGAGCCATTTTTGAGTTATCGCAAAATTTCATAATTTTCTTCAAAAGGACGTAATTTGACCTCCAGGAGGTAATAAGTAATTACAGTTACTTTGGCGTTTACGACCTTTTTAAAGAGCTTGAAATCTTTCTTGTTACTTAAACCTTGGGCTTAAAACCGCTGTTTTAAGCCTGTCTATTGTGAAGGATGAGCAACTACGGAACCCTACACTGAGCGTGGCCCGACATGCTCTTGGCCGGTTTTTTAATTATATTTTTTAATAAAATTTCTAATTTTTCCAGGAGTGGACGTGACAGCCAACCAGGATGAGATCTCCTCGCACGAAACGTTCCAACTGGAGTTCGACTGGGCCACGCGACGCTGGTACATCCGCACCATGCAGGACCGCTACTGGACGCTGGAGACCGGCGGCGGCATCCAGGCTGCTGGCGACAACAAGTCAGTGTTTGAACAAATAATATCATACATTTATGAAACATGTAATATCTCTCATTCCATGTTGATGATGATGATTTGGTGTAGGGAAGCCCGGCCGGAGACAGGGCGGGCTGTCGATCGCTTGGTTGCGTTCATTCAGCTTAGGTAATTCATATTGTAATAATAATCGCTCCTTTAACTTTGTGGCTCATACTGTTTTTGTTTTATTTATTACTTTACAATATATTTATTTATTATGTCTAAGTATTTTATGTAAGTATATCTGTATATTTTTATTTATGTATGTTTATTACCTTTGTCTTTTATGGTAGTCGTTCATTTAGTCCTTTAATTATTATGCACCACCTACTAATTTCAAACATTAATTTTTCAACTACTCCGCTACCTAAAGGTTGTCTGGAAGAGATCGCTATTTAGCGATAAGACCGCCTGTTGTTTACCTCTGCCTGTTATATGAATGTATCTCATGTTGTGTTGTATATTCCTTGATGTTGGAGGTGTGCAATAAAGAGTATTTGTATTTGTATTTGTATTTGTAATTCCCAATTGGAGCCAACGGTTACTGTCCCGGCGGCGCTCCCATACAGTCTTCTTCCGCGGATCTTCTTGTTCTGCAGAAGGAAAGGACATCTTTAAACATTCATGTTTCATAAATTTATAAATAACAGCGCCCTCTCTCGCTTGCTTGTTCACTGCTGTAAAGTAGTGCGGTAAGATGTGAATATTAACGTATTCACGTAGAGGTCGCTAAGGTGTAGGTAAAGCCTTTCAAATAAACAATGCAAAGATCGACACATAAAGCATAAGGAAAAATACGAAAGGTTATCTTAGCGTTAGGGTGGCGGAAAGGTTAACGTGCTGGACCGGAAATACAGAGGTGCCGGGTTCGAATCCCGGTCTCTTCCACCAGGTTACGCATTTAAATTTCTTTGAGCTTTGATCTTTGTATCAATGGGTTAAATAATATCATAGTCAACTAAACTGATGATCACTGGACAATCGAAGAGGTCCAAAGATTCCTCTGGAGCACGCGCTAGCTGAAAACGAACTGCCTACAAATCCAATTCATCTGTGGTATGGAAGGATATCGTGTCTGGGGATTCCCCAACCGATTACTTGACATGTTGACATCAAGAAGTTGCGTTACGCGCTGATTGCCGAGTTAACGTGCCAATGTTTACGTTTGTAAACATAAACACATTTCGCCGCTGTACTCTCTCAACCTCATATCTGTCAAACACCTGTTCTTATTCACGGAACTTGTGTTTTTTGTTACTAACTATTCGACGTTTAGAAGTAAACAGATGTTTTGTTATATTTATGTGTACAATTCCTGTAAAATTATTAGAATTTCACAGGTACTAAAGCAAATATTTGAGCGATGAGCACAAACCTTAGACTTTGATTTGAACGTGTAAATTTCTATGATTTCTTTAGTACTAACCTATTGTATTACGAAGTAATTCCTCAAAAGATCACAGTGAGTCAAAGTGTATCCCTAATATCCCTATCATAAGAAAAGATAAAATAAGTAAGTAAGCAAGTAAATAAATCCTTTATTGTAGACAAAAAAAGTAAAAATAAAAATTACTAATGACATAAGTACATAGGCGAACTTTCCAGTTGACCATAAACTAACCTATTGTATGTTTCAGGTCGTCGAACGCCCTATTCGAGCTGGACTGGCAAGGCGACGGTGCCGTGGCGTTCCGCGCCAACAACGGCAAGTACCTGATGACCAAGCGCTCGGGACACCTCTACGCCAACGCTGACACCATCGACGACAACTGCAAATACTACTTCTACCTTATTAACAGGTCAGTGGTAAATATAATAGTATGGTGCCTAACCATTTTAGATTGTCAAAAAAATTGCTAATATCCTCGCTTTCACTTATCCAGCCTCGCCAAGTATACTAGATCAATTCACCAGGAATGGCTTAGGTAGTTTTTTCAAGCCATTGTGACCATACAAGACGTCTTGTTCGCCCGAGACGCTACTTTTTAAACGACTTCAGAAAAGGGGCGAGGGTTCTCAATTCAACTGTATTTTTTTTATGGTTACCTCAGAACTTTCGACTAGGTGAACCGATTTTGTTGATTCTTTTTTTATTTGAAAGCTGGTGCTTCCCGTGTGGCCCCATAGCCCCATTTAAATTTGGTCCAGTTCTGACAAAGACATCCATGAGGAAATCATATAAGTGTTATCGTATGTTCCATTTTGCTCATTGCAGTCGGTTATTATCTTTTTGTGAAAAAATGATATATGTGAATCGCTAAAAATCAAAAAATAATAAATATTTTACAAAAATAGAACCGACTTCAAAAAAACTGAAAAGCCAAAAATAACCATCTGTTTTCATAGTAATAATTGAGTGATTTGGCACCGACTTCAAAATGTTATTTTTTGCTTTTGTTTTTTGAAAAGCAGCGCCTCTGTCGCAAAAACTACAGGTGGTCATTTTCGCCACAAGCTCACGCAGCTCTAACACGCCACGCCCCAAACTGAAGTATCTGGAGAATTTAAAGCTACATACTTACGAGTATATGGTGTGTTCCATCAGAGCGTCTAATTTGTCAGGCATGTGTCGGCTGACAGCTTTAAACATGTTGATATACCAAAAATTTACTTTCTAACTTCTTTATAAGTATAGAAAGAGTCTATATTGACTCGTATAATTTTTCTTCGAATGTTTCATTTCGCCGAAAAATAATCTCGTAGAAAGCATTTTTCGTTGCAACCGTAAACTATTTGAGATTGTTATAAACAAACCTAACCTAAACTAATCTATAGGATGATATTTGCAAGAATTATGAAAAATGTATGACTACATTGGAATATAAATTCTGCTAAATGAAACATTCGACGAAATAAGTTTCTAGAAAACAAAGGGATCCCGTGGAAAAATAGCGTCACGTGCCCGAAATTCTGGTGAAATGCCCCGTATATCGTTTGATGGATTTCATTTGATTATTTAATGTTGTTCCGCAGGCCCATCCTGGTGCTGAAGTGCGAGCAGGGCTTCGTGGGCCCGAAGGGCGTGCGGCTCGAGTGCAACAAGGCCAACTACGAGACCATCCAGGTCGTGCGCGGACCTAAGGGAGCCGTCTATTTCAAGGGTAAGATCCATTTAGCCAACCAAAAAACCGATCAAATGCGACTTAACGTTATTCTGTTTTTAGTATTTGTTGTTATAGCGGAGACAACGATACATCATCTGTGAAAATTTCAACTATCATGGTTCATATCATAAGATACAGGTACAGAACCCTAAAAATTAGGACGACTCATGTTTTTGATCTTGTTAACCTTTTTAATACTTGAAATTGTCACTAATTATATTATAAATACTGATGAAATGACTTGCCTTTAGGCTTGGTGATGGATTATCCGATATATCCGTTTCCTTCACTTCACGATGGTTTTAATACTGTCGCAGTGGCCACACTAAATGTGTTAAAATATTTGTCTCGGGTTTACAGTTTACTCGGTACTTCCGTATTATTTGTCAATTATTCCTATTGTATGTTTTCGGCGTCTATATTGACTCCTAGAATTATTTTTCGTCAAATGTTTCATTTCGCCGAAAAAACATTTCGTAGAAAGCATTTTTCTTTGCAACCGTAAACTATTTGAGATTGTTATAGGGTAAATCGTCAATTACTGGCCACCGTTCAATAACTAGCCACCTCAAACTAAAAATGAACTCTGTTCACCTATAAATATTATTCATTTTACTATAAGGTTTTAATTACTGGCCACCCTTTAATAACTAGCCACGTTATACTAAAATGAATTCTGTTTGTAGATGAACAAAGCTAATTTTTAGTATGAGGTGGCCAGTTATTAAACGGTGGGCAATAATTGGCGGTTTACCCTATGTAAAACGATTCCATCTTTCCGATCTTTTTCCATATCTCGCACAAAAAAGCAAAAAGTTTGGTAGGGATGTGTCGTGCTGCCATTACATAACGTGCAGGTTACAATACATGTACTTATGTTATCCAGGCTCGAACGGCAAATACTGGCACGCGGACGGCGAGTCGGTGACGATGGACTCGGACTCCCCCCAGGGCTTCCACCTGGAGCTGCGCGAGCCCACGCGCCTCGCCATCCGCGCCGCCGCCGGCCGCGAGTACCTCGCCGCCGTCAAGAACGGCAACTTCCGTCTCGCAGGTAATACATCGGAAACTAATAATATTTTTAATAATAATAATAATAATTTATTTCCACAAAACATCTTTACAAAGATTTCTTAAAATAGAACTCTACTCCCTAAATAGGTGCAAGACCTGTACTATAGGATAAGCAGCGCTCCTCCCCCAAAATGTAATTGTTTGATGTTCAACAGTGCACAGTCTTTTATGAACCCCGACCTTGCCTCATCCGTTTTTTATTGCAAAAATTGATAATTTGAATCACCCGAAGCACCAGACTGAAACTCCGCGATCGATCCGAGCTTTAGCTTAAACTACCCTCAAAAAAAGTTTTTCTCAAACATGCAATGAAATTTATGAAATGTCGTCATAACGTGCGTTACAACACGCTTCGAAGTATCACGTTTCGGGCGGAACAACTCGAGATAATTGTAAAGGAATTTCATACAAAATTGAAGGCCTAGGCCGGGAAGTTTTTTTTTTTTTTCATACATGGCCTGTGTTCATGAACAGGCTAAACAGCTGTTTTTTTGTGTGTTTTTTTTTATTTGATTGCATATGTTTGAGAAAAGCACTATACAACACTTAGCCGTGAAAAGGGCTTGCCGGCTTCGTATCCCGAGCTACGTTAGGCTGAAGTCAGACCAGCGTAATTTCAGTCGCGTAGTTTCGGTCGCGCCACTATTGTGACGTGATCACGTGACATGATATGGCGCGACCGAAATTACGCGACTCAAGTTACGCTCGTCTGACTTCACCCTTAAGCAGAAAGATCCTCAAGAGGTGAACGAGTATCGTTGACTTCATCGACAAGGTGGACCACAGATCGTCCGAGAAACAGTACCTCGTCAACCATCCGCAGAAAACCCAGGAAAATGCTGGTTAATAGCGTACGAGCACACGAGCAGTTGTTTACTTATAGCCTTTGAAGAAAGAAGAGATTTTCTGGCCAGCAATGGACGTCTTTCGGTTTATATAGTGATGATTTTGTTCTGTATATTTGCTTATCTTAAAGTGCATCGATCTACTCTCATGAGTTCAATTTAACCTTCGAATCAATACGCCTAGAACGATAGTCTGTATGCAACAGATTTGGGAAGGATGAAACCGGTTTTGGTTTTATGTGTGCGCGTCTACGAACCAATCATAGAGGCCTTGCTTGTGATATGGACGTTTTGACTGATGCGTACACGGCGAAACTGATCCCGTGACAGGCACTAAAACTGGCTTCACTAACGCTGACTGGGTTTCTAGGTGTATTTATTCTAAGAATTTAAGTAACTGGTATCTCACCTTTCAAACCTCATGAAATTCGTCGGTACTATGCATAATTAAAATTGGATTTATCTTCTTTCCAGGCACCGATCTCAGCACGGCCACGCACTGGGAGTATTAGATACGTCAACAAAATGAGATTCCTTTGGACGAACCAGCGATGGATACTCAGCGGCGTACTACAGTGCGCGATAAATGGCCCCCATAAATAAAGACTCGTATTTTAACCCCATATCACAACAAAACCTTGTCCAAATATTGGTAAGAGCGTGACCAATAGTTAGAGTAGGTTTTGGAAACTTTTTTAACCGATAAAATAAGTTTTTAAAAATGAAGTAACGGTGTTAATAGTCTTTTATATTGAGGGTCCTGTCGACAAATGTTTGATTTTTGATATCATAAGTTTTTGTAGATTTTCTATTGCGTTAGTTAAGTGGTTCGCTCAAACGAATCTCTTTAGTAATAAACCGTAAATTACAAACCAGTTCACGTAATCTTCCATAGCATACGAGTCAGACTTGGCTATCGACTCTCCAGTTCCCTCGCTGAAATTGTGCGCGACCGCTCAGTTGACGCCATTTTACCCAGCGGCCATTTTGTTTACAAGATGGCGGCGTCCGAACGACCCAAACAGCTGGTTCCGAGCAGAATCACCTGCCATTTGTTTGGTAAAATAAAATAGTAAAAAAACGGGAATGTTACTCAATGTTCGCGCATTGTCGTTTCACATTTCGGCGAAAAAAAATTGAAAACGGATCAACTGAAGCGGATCTCGTTTTTGCATTTAGTATGAATAAGTACTCGCCGCTCTGCGGATGTGATCGATCGTTCGCTTCACTATAATCATAGTTATTTTAACATCGTTTAGATCTGTCTATGCTTGCTTAAGATATTTTACCCTTGAACATCTCGGCTTCAATTATTTATTATTAGAATTATATTTGTGACGTATATTTTCGAGATTTATTGGTAGTGTCTAGTCGGTGGTTTATACGGTTTACGTATTGGCGTAGGATCATGAGACTGAAGCCTACAGCAGTGGAACTCTGACCTAATTTAAGTTGAGGGCTCACGCAATACTGGCCGCGCGCGGTATGTGCTCCGGGGGTCTACTTTAAACATTCGGAGTGATCCCGTCTCCCTCACTCTCTAGGGGTATGATGCGATCGAAACGTCAATTTAAATGTGCAAAGTACTCGCCCAGGGAGGGATCTATGAGCATAGGTTAGACACATGTTGAGTAAAAGCCGTGCCAACAATATTGCCTACCTAACCTGCTATAACAGTGTGCAACAAAACGAGACAGGTAGTGAAGTTATCATTTTATAGGAAAAACTGGTAGTGTGCAAATGTTTTTCGTCAGAAGTGTTGCCAGTTTTCAACTGCAAATATTGTAACTTGTGGTTTTATAATATTGAGTACTGATATTATTCATTGTATTGTATAGATCCAACCGAGCGCATATGCGCGTCTGGCTAACTAATGAACTAAAATAACGATAAGTAAGTTAGGTTATTTAAGTATAGGGTAAGGCGATTGCCGCTTCCAATATAATCGTTCATTCCACGCTTCATGGGGTGTTTTATACATTTATATAACCGGTGCATTGTATATAAACGATTGACGTTTACTCCGATAATCTCTGTACTTACTTGGGAGCGTGTTTTTTATAAACAAAAATGTTTATTGATGTACGCAGAATGCTGATCCTGGATTAATATTTGTACGATAATGTCTTTGTAAACTATTTATGAATAAATTATAATCATATTGTATAGTGGTCTTTCATTTAGCACTACGTTTTATTATACTAATAGTCCTTAACCAGTTTCACTAACATCATTATGTTTTCAAAGATTTTTATGCTTCGTTAAGTAGCAGCAAATGTTTCAATAGGATTGGCGTTGATAAATGTTTGTACGAATGCAATTAAATCCCCTGTGATTGAAGTCCAAGCCACCGGTTGCGTGTGCAGCACGCATCATACACGCATTACACGGAGCTACTTCGCTGGTTCGCGCTGGTACATACTCAATTGTAGAGCCAAAAGTGTCGATGAAGTCGTAAACATTAGGGCAGACTTTTCACTCGTTCCAGTGGCGGATTATCCCTAAGGCAAAGTAGGCACGTGCCTAGGGGCGCAAGGCCGCAAAGGGCCGCAATGGAGCGCAAAGAGACGCCGATGGCGTTTTTGCCTAGGGCGCTCTCGACCCTTAATCCGCCACTGACTCGTTCTATAGAAAAATCGACGAGTGCGAGCGAGTAGGCCGGCTGAATGGGCTTATTAAACTATGGGCACGTTGAATTTGGCCCTACATTAGTGCCTCGATACAATATGTGCGCACTATTTATACTGGATACTAGCACCACCAATAATGTAATGAATTATTAATATAATCTAGGGCTACTATGAACTGGTAGAAAGTAATTTTGATATCAGGTGCTGGCCTGCTGGTTTAGCTATATCACGGCGTGAGGTACAGTCTGACACAAAAGAGTAGAAATTTAAAAGTGGCAATACTGTATTGACATCCCCGTTTTCTTAGATTGATTAGAAAGGGACGACACGACAGTATTGCCACTTTTAATTTCTACTCTTTTGTGTCAGACTGTATTTCTGGCATTACGTGCATATTTATTAACAAGTTGGTGGCAACACTAATTTTAACGTTCTGTTGTCCCACCATTTCTGCTTTCGTTCGGAAGCCACGAAACATACACGGCTTAGAGCGATACATGTTTCACCGTTATATTATAATAATAATTCCATATTTTTATCTTCGAGCCCGAAGGTCTTAAAGCAGAGTTTTAAGCTTTTTCTATTGTATATTGTTATCTTTGGCTGCTCTCATCAAACCTTGTTTCGAAAATGGTACTATTATTGGATTTATTGGGGATCTACGAGTATCTATCTATCATTCTCATTTTTAAAATTGTGGTTTCAGAACGAACAATGAATATTTGTTTCGCAATTCGCATTATTCGTAATCGCATCGCATTCGCGGGAACCCGTTTTGTACAGCCATGTATTGTCCAGCCACGTTTTGTACAGCCACGTTTTCCGCGTCCATATGGACTCGTAAAACACGGCTGTACAAAACACGGCTGGGCAAAACGTGGCCGAGCAATGTTTGTTCGGGGAAGTTTTTCGAAGCCAGTTTTGTACAGGGTCGTATTGTCCGGCCCTGTTTTGTACGGCCATGTTTTCCGAGTCCTGGACTCGGAAAACACGGCCGTACAAAACACGGCTGGCCGCGAACCAAACTGCTAGGTTAGGTTAGGTTAGAATTGCGACCACAACAGTGCGCAAGCCGAGCGAGCGAAGCGAGCGTACCGCGGCAGCGGTCGGCGAAGCGCTAGAACCGAACTAGTATAGCATACCTACTTGCATTTTCGGGACTCGGAAAACGTGGCCGTACAAAACGCGGCCGAACAAAGACGGGCCGAGCGTCATGGACTCGGAAAACGTGGCTGTACAAAACATGGCCGAGCAAAACTTGGCCGTGAAAAACAGGCCCGGACAACCGCGGTACAGGCACGTTTTTCGAAGCCAGTTTTGCTCGGCCACGTTTTGTACAGCCATGTTTTCCGAATCCAAAAAGTGGACGCGAAAAACGTGGCTGTACAAAACGTGGCCGTACAAAACCCCTACTCGCATGCATTCGCCAATCGCAATCCTATCGCATTCACACACAAACGTGTACGTCAAAATAAAGCCGGTAATTTTCATTAAATTATCAATTAAAGTTACAAAGAATTGACTTTCAAAATGCTTCTAAAGAAGTTATTTACTATAGTGTTCGTCAGGAACGACACGCAAGTGCTATTAGGTTTAAAGAAACGTGGTTTCGGCGTGAACAAATGGAACGGTTTTGGCGGTAAAGTCGAGCCAAATGAAACGATAGTTGAAGCGGCTGTGCGCGAATTGCAAGAAGAATGTTGTGTTATCGTCAAAAAAAGTGATTTAAAGAATATTGGCCATTTAGAATTCACTTTTGAAGGGGAATCAACTTTGATGGACGTAAGAGTTTTTAGTACGACCGTGTACGAAGGAACTCCTACAGAGACGGAAGAAATGCTTCCTAAATGGTTCGACAACGATAAAATACCTTATGAAGATATGTGGCTTGACGATAAAGTGTGGTACCCGATCATGTTAAAGGGTAAGCTTTTCTATGGACAGTTTCATTATCAGGGGCATGAAAAAATATTGAATTACCATCTTGAAGAACTGAAGTCTATGGAGGAATTTTATGCGAACAGGAAGACCAATAATCATTAGTAGACCAAATATCATCGGTGTACCAAATGGTTTTAATTTTAACCTTAACTTGAATCATCACAAAGGGTATCAAGCAGATTATTTTAAGCCAATTGTCAGAATTGTCTTTTGTATTTTATGAAAAATGATTATAGACAGATTAAGAATTTGAAAAAAATTGTATTATGTAGAACTTGTTGTCTTTTAAGAATTGTTCTGTTTTAATGTTGCCTCATGTAGTTTTAAGTCTTTAGATTATGATGCGAGCTGTGGCTGTGATTCTAATCTGATATTGTACTTACTATCGTGAATTAAAAAATATTCTAGATTTTATTTTTGTTTTATTAATACAAAAAAAATACAAAATGCTTTATTGCACACCAAAAGAAGTTTACAAATTAAACACAGAAACAACAACAACAGGCGGTCTCATCACAAAAAAGCAATCTCTTCCACACAACCTTTGTGTAATGGAGTTGATCAGTATGAGTAGGTGATGCAGAAGGGAATGGGGGAACCAAATAATTATCAACAGATAAGCAAGTAAACATAACAATAGAATGCACATTTTTATTCTAAGTGTATAAATATCAAATCAATCTTATGTTCACATTTGCTAATAAGCATACAATTTTAATTTGAATGTTATAATAAATTTACACCTAAGAGGTAAAACGAAATTTGCAATCCTGGATCCAACACTGAATTTGTTTTTGGGATGTGTCTGATCTGATAAGATAAAGCATAGACTATATAGAAGAATTCGGCTATACTAACTATAACATTTCTTTATAAATTTATTCTATTTTTGATGCATGGTCAATTTGCCATTTTTCTTTGCCGAATTAAACACTCTTGCTAATAGAAGCCCTCTTGACAGGTTAAATATGTTGGTAAATTGAAGCTTCAATGGGAAGTTCCAATGTTTAGCAAATTCCAACTTGTCTCGATCTTGATCAAGCCCGGATCTAAGCCAGGACCAATATATTCCATAATTATCTCAAGTGTTTACTAGAACATGGTCACTAAGAATAACACTGATATTGTTATACACTGTATAACAAAGTCTCTAAACTAACAGACAAAACAACTATCATCATTTAAGCAATCTTATAGATTCACCACTCTAACAATGATAATGATGAGAACCAAGGAGGCGGGTGGACTGGGGCTCTTTCATGATACTCGTGTATCATCAATGGCAATGAAAATGAAACAAGCACTACAAAAATATAAATTTATTTTACATTCAACAATACTCCATCCTCCATTCTAATGTTTGAAACAAGCTAACTTTACACAGGTTACATAAATATTAAAATTCATTCAAAACTAAATTATGCGTTTCAGAGATCTTTGTTTTCATGTTTTTAATACTAAATATAGAGGCCAACTTGAGCTGATACCAGAAGAAGTTGTTAACCACCTTAATGAAAAATAAAAAACAAGATTTCAAAGAACAGAACTTCATACATGTTTTTATAAAGAGTTCTATGGAAAAATAATGTAGTGTTTTGCTATTACAAAGTTGAGAATAAAGCGTTTGTTCTGCACACGATAACGATGATTTCCGGAACGCATAATTAAAATGGGCCGCCATGACAGTACTATAAAAGAGTACTTATGTTACAGTATTTTGTTATATGACGCCTACCGCGAAATGATTTAATCTAACATTGAGATACTTCACAAACGTAAACAAACTTAAGTTTATACAATACACACAGCTTTGCTGTTACCAAAGTTACTGTTTCAACTAACAAATTCCTTACTGTTATATTACAATACAAGCCTATCAAAGGCAGTGCAAGAAATTTTAAGCTAGTACAAATATTTCGAAACATTATCACAATCTTTTCACGCCCAGCACGACAAAAAAACTCCAAGTAAAAAATCTATGGAACAATTTTTAGTTGCGAACTCCATCATCGACGAATTTCTTTTCGAGCGCCATTCTTTAAGATTGATTATAATCTTTCTTCTTGATAGATTGATTATGATCTTTTGGGTGCTACCTATGTATGTAAGTATTCTGTTCTGTTCTGTTCCCTCATAACTTATAATTATTATAAATAGCGACAACTTTTGGAGCGTTCCACCAGAACGTCTATTTTTTCAAAAAATTGACTATCGATACAAAAAATCAAGCTATCAGGTTTTATTTAAGCTTTTCCTATGCTATTACAAATTGTTATTTTCTTTTAGTTATCAAATATTGACATACCAAAAATGTACTTTCTAACTGCATTATACGTATGAAAAGATTGGGCGTGTCTGGTGGGATGCCCCATTTGTTAAATAAAAGGTTATTAAAGTCTTGCATGATGTTTCGGTTAGTCTAGTAAAAAGTAACGTTCATCTAATATGCTGTCATTCTTATCTGGATTTCATACATAGGTGAAAATAGTGCCCTGTTAACTTAGAAGTACTTGCAACTCGGCCTTCGACGACATATCCATAAGCATAACCTCCAGTAGTAAAATCGTCTGCTGACAACCAAAACTCACTAAGTAACAAATACCTACTTCAATCGAAGCTCGTACCTCAGTATCAATCTACTAACTTATATAAGAGATTTTGAAGAGTTACGACAGAAATTGTAGTGAATTTTGGTTGTCATCAGGCGTAATGCACAAATTATTGAAAGTAGGTTGGCATAAGGCCTCATTCTCGCTTGGCGAACTAATAAATTCCATTCCTATAGCAGTAATATGAAGTTCTTCCGTCATTCGTCATCCTTGATGTCGACGAGCAAGCTTCTAGCCAGATTCCGGGCTAGGGCCAACCGTAATAGTTCGGCGCGGTCGCCGGAGAGGCTTTTCCCGCGCAGTTCCAGGCACAGCATGATCTCGAATGTGTCAGATGAGGAGAATACTGGTTCGTCTGACTCCAGTAGAGGCAGGGTGTCCAGGAGTAGCGTCTCCCAGAAGCTAAGGGTAGACAGAAAATTAAATTATGTGACGTTAGAAAGCCTGCGTAGATGTACTGCCAAGGAAATTGCAACACGTACGCAGTACGCATTTTGTTTACTGTACATTGCTTCGACATTAAAATGTTGACTTGGTCATAACATACGTATTCTGCGTCTAATTTAGTGACGCCACTTGTGTACAATTATGATAAAAAATATTGTTAAGATATTAAATGAATGAAGAAAATAATATTGTTATTAATACTCACTAGTCTGGCGCAATTTTGGAAGTCAGCAGTGATATGAGCAGTTTGCTCGCTTTCCTGAATTCCCGGTTTTTGTACAGCCTGTGGAAGTCGCAGTATTTTCCTGTAAGAGAAATCAAATGTCATTCGGAGGATTTTTAAGCTATATTTTGACTTTTTTATTTGTTCTGATAACGAGACTATACATTAAAAATTGGGCAAGAGCGAGTCTGACTCGCGCATGAAGGGTTCCGTACAATAAAACAAGTTTGTTGTATGGGAGCCCCCCTTAAATATTTATTTTATTTTATCTTTAGTATTTGTTGTTATAGCGGCAATAGAAATACATCATCTGTGAAAATTTCACCTGTCTAGCCGTTCTCAGCACCGTTCTTGAGATACAGCCTGGTGACAGATGGACGGACGGACGGACAGCGAAGTCTCAGTAATAGGGTCCCGTTTTTACCCTTTGGGTACGGAACCATAAAAAAAAAAAATTATATCAAGCATATTTTGTAGTTTCTTTTTCACTTCTAAGTTGCAGTAATAAGCCCATAACCTGATTGGTATTGTCCCCAATCTCACTGCATTCTATCGTCATCACTGGATTTTCAATGGATGTATTTGTGTCGCACGATCTAAGCTGATTCTGGCATACAGAGGGAGACTTCTACTACCAACAGCAGCACCTGTAGCACAACTGTCACACGCGACATTTCTCGCGCGAGATAATCCGTCTCTTTCTGTGCAGTAATGTGAGCAAGTGACGGGTAGCGCTATGTCGCGTGACAAGAGTCGCGAAGCATAGTTTTTTTTTTTTTTTTTTTTTTTTTCTTTTTTTTATTTAGGTACACACCTAACAGCAGCGCCCTGTGGTGCAGCAGCAGGCCGGCGCCGGCGGACGGCAGCATGTCCCGCGCCGGCAGCGCGCCGCGCGCGCAGTACCCGCGCAGCGCGGCGTCGGCGGCGCGCGCGCACAGCGTGGAGTCGCGCCCGCGCATGCCCCACGCCAGCGCCGCGCCCGTGCGCCCGTTGGACAGGTGGCGCGCGCCCACGCATGCGCATATCGTGCGTACTGAAAACATACAAACTACGATTACTAACTGTAATCACAGAATACACAATGATCAGGCCCGGCCAGGGCCCCTAGGCACTTGGCATTTGGGGCCCTCTCCTCTATCTCCAAACGGTTTTCAGCAAACTAAGTATTAGTATTTTAAGTGATAAATAAGGAGAACATTATTATGGTGCAAGGCTTGCTTTTGGGACTGGGACCCCTAGACTAGACTATCTGTCAGTGACATAGTTGCCGCGTCGATGTGCGGGCAGCAGTCCCTGATGAGGAGCTCCGTACGGTACGAGTTGGAAACATGTCGGCCTGATCCTAACAACTTCACGTGAGTGTAAACCGCTAATTAAGTTTAAATAAGATTATTTAAGGCAGTTGCTGGTTGTAGTGACTTACCAACGGTGTGCAGTTTGTATTTTTTCGCCTCCCTCGCGACTCGTAACGCCCTAGTCTCAGTGGGCACTGGGAGACGCGACAGTAACAACTCGGCGCGAATTGGACCTTCAGGCGGACACGACATCAGGTACGACAGCCCCACGGTCCAGAGGGACTTGTGCTCCATTAGTAACGTGCCGTATTCTAGGATCATGCTGTCGCGAAGGCGGTTGGTTACACTGGAAATTGAGTAACAATGTTTTAGAATTATCTTTTCTTTAAATATTCAGGCAACAACATAAAGTTAGGTATTACAGACAAAGCATGTACTTACTCAGCTTGGTGGTTGTCCAGGATCTTGAGTTTGCCGCAGTGGTAGAGGATGTCTGTGAGATGTGTAGCGAACCAGCCGTTATCAGATATCTGCTGAATTTCGTGGATCACCTGATAATTAAAAAAAAAAGGAAAGTTCCATCACTTCTATCTTAATCCCTTGCTCTTCTGGCTGAATCCTATTAAGGAATATGTGTTAGAAGCCAGTGCATTTTTTATTGAAATTGACTGTTCACAGACATGAAGCCACTGTACACAGGCAGCATATTGCCCAAAGAATGAAATTCGCTAAACTTATTATTTGATAGTTTATCTATGCCAGAAGAGACATATGTATAGCAGTTGTGTACAATGTGTACTGTACTGTACTGCCCTGTTCAGACAAATGGTGGTAACTCACAAAAGTCACTAGAATTATTCATACCATCATACCGCTTAAAACATTCTGCGTCAGATAACCTAAACTTATTTGCGAAATTTATTTATAAAAAGTTAATAGTTTTGAAACAAAATGTTTCAGGGCAATAGCTAAGTAGTAAGCATTATCTTCCACATTTTCTCAACTTACTCGCAATTTCTTAAAATTAGTTTTTTTTTTTTTATAACGGCACAACATAGTGGCTCCACTTCGCCTGATGGTAAGCAAAAAGGGAGGCCCAAGTCGCAATGGCAACTGACGAGAAACCAACGGTGCCAAGTCAGTTGACACTGCCATGCTGGCCCGAGAGATGCTTCTTCACGCTTCGTTTGAAGGGTCCCAAGTTATAAGGAGGAAACACATGAGCTGGCAAGGAGTTCCATACTTTAATAGTTCGATACGATAGATAGATACGTATTTTGGCTGAACTAGCCAGACCAGACCTGATGTAATTCTCCCTCGACTGCGGGTCTCAGCAAGTCGTGGAGTGCGGTCCGGCCCGCGCCACGCATGCCGGCGCACGCGGACGCCGCTGCGCGCAGCTCGTGCCGCTTGGCCCACGGGCTCGTGAACACCGTCCAGCCGCCCAGGATGTACAACCAGGAGTCGTACTTGGATAAGATGCTTTCGAACGCAGAGTAGTCGCCAGTTATAAGCTGAAATTTTTTCAATCATAATGTTAATCATCCTGCAAATAAGCCAAATGGACAATTATACAAGTCTGCATCTGCAAGTATTTTAGGAAATATGACTAGTTTAATCAACAACCCCTATCTCACATTTGTGAGACATGTTAGAATAACAATAACATTACAGGTGAAAATAATAGAATCTGAAGTTTATTATGAGCTTCAAATGGTCACTGCTGCAATAAATACAGCAATAAAGCCAGTGGTACTGGGTTGACTTTTATTGGTGTGCAATAAAGTATTGTTGTATCGTATTGTATTGTTGACATCCCCACAAGGACCAGGCGCGGACCCAGCCTTTGAAAAAGGTACTGGAAACCCATGAAAACACTTGGTGAAGTGAGTCGGGTGCTGTAAAGCATGAAAAATTAAATAAACTATAGAAATTAAATTAAAATGGAAAAAACGATAGTCAGTAAATGATTTAATTATCTCAATCAGTATTTAGGATACTGTTTCTTACCATTTTTATACTGGGGCTAATGAAATATTACTTAAAGATTTAGTGGGAAATTTAAAAAAAAATTGTGGCTCACATCAACTATGTATGTACTTGAAAAAAAAAAGACTCATTTTTGCCACCCCCTAAATTTTGCGGCCCTAGGCCCGGGCCTACTCAGCCTATAGGGAAATCCGCCCCTGCCCATAGTACAAGCTTTGCTTAGTGTGGGACTAGGTTGCTTTGTGTAAGATTGTCCCTTAATACTTATTATTTAGTGGGCATGCCCACATTGCCTCTGCATTGGTCCACACCTGACAAGCATTCAATATTTTACTCACCCTCATTATGAGCTCCAATTGTGGCTGTGAGGCGACACTGCGGCTGCTCAGTTTGGAGCGGCATTCTGCCTGCCAGTGCTTCCAGGTTATAGTAAACTCGCCTGTGGATAGCCCTCCATATACCTGGAAAGTTTATGTTATGCATTGAAAATTACTAGCTGTAATGTTATGGTATATCTATGGCGGTGAATTTATGGATGTCTCAGAATGCAGATGTTTGTATAATCTTCTTCTAAGTCGGTCCATCACTACTGAGGATCGTGACTACAGCGATTAATATTTTGATAGCAGCTCTCCACTTCTCCCTGTCAGTTGCTTTCTGGAGCGCGCTGCTTAACGTCGTATCCAGTTGGTTGGATATCTGATCACACCATCATTTGTATAATATGTTTGGATAAATATGCAATCTGGGACGTACCATACCAATTAAAAAAAAAGGGTTTAAGAAATTTATTTTTTGTATAGCATATAATTATGTAAGTTAAAATGATTGCAGTTAGATTTTGTAATTTTGAAATGTATTATGATAATATTTATATGAATTATGATGTCACACAGTGCCCAATTGACCAGAACTTGTTGCTGCTAAAGATCTAAATCAAATTGCATTAACAAACAAAATATAGAATACTTACACTGTATATAGGCATATTCTTCAATGAATTGTCAACCAGCTTGAATTCATTAGTGTCTGTAGCCGAGTGAAGCTTTAATAGAGCCCGAGCCACATCGACCCGCCCCTGCACAATCATCCCAATGACAGTGTCCCAGTACTCCGGGTGGTCCTCCGAGCCCCGCTCGCACGCGTCCAAGAGTTGCGATGCCATCTGCTCATGGCACGGGAAGTGGAACCGCACCCATTCAAGCAGAAACGGCAGAACATAATCACCAGGCACATTGTCAACATAAAGGATCTCACACAAGTGCCACACACATTCAATAGAGTAGAATATGGTTATACAGGTCAATAGATTGTTCTTCTCGACGCCGTCAGACTCTTTCGAGACAGCTTCTTGAAGATTTTCAATGCACACACGGATGATTGACCGATATTGGCGGGAATGCTTCAGAAATTCCAGATGGGTATCCAAATTCTTGTTCGCTTCAGCAGATTTTTGAAGCGACAGGTACGTCCCGTTGGATTCATTCACTAGTTTACGTAAAATTGGGTGAAAGAGCAATATATCTTGTCTAATGTTTAAAATTCTGTCGTCGCTCGTAACTGGCGGAGCTTTGCTTGCAGTTTGACTTCTTGAAAATATAGAGAACTTATTGCCTCGGCTCCAAGTGCACGCTACACGTTTTTCAAAACATTTCCCCGGCAATACCTGAAAATAATGTAAAATTATTAGTCATAATAAACATAACCTTATTTCATTAAGAACAGGCACTTACAAAAGTTTTAGCCCGATTTGTGACTTGAATATCGCTAGCTTCTGTTAGATTATGAGAAAAACTTGAAATCTCCATTGTATTTAGTTGTCACTGATTTAAAATAAGGCCTAAACTTGTTAATTTTTGGGGCAATCACAATCGCGGGACCGTTTCATTCATTTCGCTTCGAACAGTTCGAACCAATAAACTTTTTTTTTAATGTTCTAGTTTATGGTTGTGTTGTCTATGGATAGAGTAGGGGTCTATTCGAACATATGTGACAATCACAAAATGTCATATGAGTCATTAGTAAGTTATCTGACAAGCGTGTAGAGAAACCTTTAGCCATCACTATTTTACTACTTTTATATTCTATGGGCGCACGTAGTCAGTTGATATTCTTGACGAGTAATATTTCAAGCATCACCATTTTATGTGAAAAAAATTAAGACAAAAAGACATAATAAACAAAAATATATTTTTGAATTATCATGCGTCTGGTAAAACATTTAATTCTTGGAGTTACAACTCGAAATGCATATTGTTGACCGGAAGACTTGTTGGAGGACATGTTGATTTGGTCAGTCACGAATGAAACGATATTTGTCAATTCGTCAAAGTGTATTGTTTAGACAGGAATTAAACAAAATTGTATAGTAAAATCTGAATAATATCGTGTTGTGTTACGTGTTAGGTGTATAATGTGTTATTTATATTTTCGACGATAAGTCGGACAAAAGGAAACATTTACTAATCATCAGTGACAATCTTACTTGGTGAGTGTGTTTTTGGTATTGCATCGAAATTTTGCCTGTCACTAACTTTCTATGTAGTTATTGGACCGCGGAACGGTTTCTTGCACTGTATATTATGAACCTTCACCTAGCCGTATGAGTTAACTTGTTCTTGCCGTAACATTACTCCGACAATAAATTTCTTAGAACTAGTGGACGTAGTGAGTAACAGTAGTAGAGAGAAGTATTCAGGACAGTGTATCCTCGTATGAAGTCGAGAATATTTTTTCCTGACGTCACTTCGCAGTACTAGTGTTAAATGTAGTGTGATAATGTTGATTAAGTTTATCTGTAAGTGATAGTGCTATCATGTGTGTTTTTCAGTAGACATTATTCAAAGGTGATGTTCAGTTTTCGTAAAACGGAGCTTTGTTTACCGTATTAGTTTGCACTTGGATCATTTTAACAATCTGTAAGTAACTGTGAAACTTCAAAAATTTTGCTTTGGCTTATAATATTTTTACTAACATCTTAATTGGCTCTTTAACAACAATTACACCTCAATTATTAATAAAACTAAAGAAACTTTATATATATAAAAAAAAAAAAACTTTTTATAAAGTAAATCATTTAGATACCATAACATCAAAAACTAGGAAAACATTCCATAAATAATATTGTTCCCAAAACATACCAGGAAAAATATATTATATGTAATTTCATCTATAGATTAACTATTATCATTACTAATGAATCATTATTAAATCAACTAATAGGCCAATCATTGTCTGCTGCAAATGTACCATGAAGGACATTATCGCAAGTCAGCTGATATTCTTAAAAACCTGATGTTACAAATCAATGTTACTAGTACTATCACCACATTTAGGGCCAGTTTATACAGAAAGTAGAAATATTTTAACATATTCACAGATATGTGGCAATTTATGTCTTAAGCCAACTAAAAAGTAAACTACATGAATTCTATACCATCATTGTCTAAGTGTTAATTTTGTTAAATGTGACATTGTCTAATGTTAAATAAAAGATCTTGCGGTGAAGGCGAAGCAATCTGCTTATGCTAGTTAACTTGTACTAGTAGGTTGCTGTCAAGTGTTAATTTAAACCTGCTAATTCATTAACATGCAATTATTACAGCTTTACCTTAAAATTATTCAAGCAGGTTTTAAGGTACTAACATTAAAGTCACCTTGAATGAAATAGTGTTTGCCACATTTTTTAGGGTTCCGTACCCAAAGGGTAAAAACGGGACCCTATTACTGAGACTTTGCTGTCCGTCCGTCCGTCTGTCACCAGGCTGTATCTCAACAACGGTGATAGCTAGACAGTTGAAATTTTCGCAGATAATGTATTTCTATAGCCGCTATAACAACAAATACTAAAAATAAAAAAAAAAAAAAATTTTAAGGGGGCTCCCATACAACAAACTTGTTATAGATTATATATATGTATAGGCATAGGTACGGAACCCTTCATGCGCGAGTCGGGCTCGCACTTGCCCAATTTTTATTTCTTGGATTTTGCTATCATCTTATAAATTTGTTACTGTATTACCCTAAATAAAACTTATTAATTGGCAGTTTATATTTTTCACTAGTAACTCAAAAGTTCCATTGTATGTTGCTCTTTCAATTTCTCCCGAATCAATAAGTCTCTTAAAAATCATCAAACCAAAAGATATAATAAATAACATTTGCTGTTTATTTCATGTGATATCAGATCTAGTGATGCTCATAATCTGGGGTTTTTGGTGCACAAATGATTTACCACTTGGCCTATAATAGGCAACCAAAAACCTCGGGATATGGTGATGATACTACTAAAAGCATGAAAGTCAAGTAAATTAACATGTAAACAGGATTTGTTTGTTTACTATGTGGATCTATCAAATAAGTTGCTCATCAAGATTTAAGCACTGCCAATTTTCTGTAACTCGCTACGCCAACATTATCTGAAAGAGATTATCTTTTACTGATAAGATCACGGGATATGCCCACAACCTTGACAACCTGAATTCCTTCAGGGCTAGGCTAATTGTACAAACTGTAGCCTGACTTTAATATCATAATTTTTTTACCTTTCTTGAGGGATATTTTTCTCCGTTTTCTTGTTTTATTAGTGGTGCACAATAAGGAATACTTTTATTCTTATTAATATCATATAATCGTTTTTCACACTAGTAATAACATGGAGGCATTAGTATAATTCCCTAGATTTCATCTAAAATTATTTTTTTGTTTTATTTTGAAATTTAAAAGGCAAGTTATTATTATTAATCATATTAAAAAGATCAATACTATGCTCTGGTAGTCAAACCATCAACCACATTGATACCATCACAAGGCCATACTTAATGTAACCATAAAACTTTAATGTCATAGTGGTTCCCATAAAGTTACTGGACATGGACACTTGCCAAAATGATCAATGTTTTCTTTACTACTTCCTTGTGTTTGGTATTTTATTTGTTGTTATTGGCATACCCCGGAATTTTCAGTGCTCAAATGATTTGACACTAGGCGGACTGTACCTTGGAATTTTAAGTCTTAAATAATACAATAAAAGACAAGTCAGCAGTCGCTTAGTCTCCATGAAAAACGTCTAAATGTATCGCTGTATGGATTGCATTATTGAAAATTATATTTTATTACATTATATTTTACCCACTCGAAAAAAACGAAATTCTATACTAAACTGTATGTTTTTATACTTTCTCTCTCTTTACTTTTTCATGGTAGCCTATATTACTCAACTGTTTGGTTCTTATTTATGCATTTTCACATGCATAAAACCTATACATTTATTACCTTCTAAAATACTTAATTACATATTCTGTGGATCTTAATTGAGTGAGCATGGCTTCCATACTAATTTAAACAGAAAGTTGGCTGAAATTAAAGAAAGGTGTATGTATCAAGGTTTGCATATGAATTTAAAAAATATTTACTGACTAGAAAATTGACATATATAAAAGAATTGAATGAAACCTGGGGTTGGTAAGCACCAATTTTATTTGCATTTTCTTATATATATATTTAATAGGTTCATATTATCCATACTAGTCCACACTAATATTATAAATGCGAAAGTGTGTCTGTCTGTCTGTCTGTTACCTCTTCACGCTAAAACCGCTGAACCGACTTAGATGAAATTTGGTATGGAGATAGTTTGAGACCCAGGAAAGGACATAGGATACTTTTCACCCTGAATAAATTTTGTGTTCCCGTGGGGTGAGCGGGTAACACCGCGGTGCACAGCTAGTTTATTATAAAGTTTCTTCTTGCAAGAATATTGTTAATGTGGTGATAGTAATACATAGGGAAATATTTAATTTCATAGTCATTTCTTAAAACCGTATAATTATTTATGCATAAAAAAAAACAAACAATAGCTACATCATTTATGTATTGTTCAACAGACATTTACCTCTGCGCGAACGTTTTAGGCACCTACAGTTGACATTAAATTATTATTATCATGAGCCTGTTATGTCCCACTGCTGGGCAAAGCCCTCTCCCCTCTTTTTCCATCTGTCGCGGTTTAAAACAATATATAAAATAAAATAACATTAAAATTTGGCTAAATGTTCAAAATGAATAAGATAATTGTTCAAAATAGGTTTGATGACAGCTCAAATCAGCTACTCTTTATGAATTAATCCAATTAAAAATAGTATAATGTCCAAAGGTTAGTAGTAGTTTCTTTGGTTCTGCGTATTTTTGAATGTATGTTTAGTGGTTTCAATGATATAATTTATTTTCACTATATTCAAATCCCGTTTTCCACAGACTCCTTCGATAAAGTCTTAAATTCTAAATTTAGCCAGAATTTACAACCAATTTCATTGCAAAGGAAATTGATAACGCACGACTTAGCCGATAACAAGTTGAGGTGAATAACATCGATGTTTGTATCACATTCGTGTTCGCGGATTGTTCCGGCTGCCTACATACGTATAATTATGTATACTACACATACGTAGTTGCCGAGATTTCGGAGCTTGACTACGTTGTTTTGACACGAACGTAGTTGCCGAGATTTCGGAGCTCGACAGCGTTGTTTTGACACGATTGATATCACCATCTCTTTGTTTTAACATAAATACAAAAGAGATGCAACTAGATGTTTTGATAAATATTCAGCCAAGTGAAGTTACTCGGAGTTTTAAAGAAGTACTTTCGTGTATTTTATATCCAATTGGATACCTTTGTATATAGACTTCTCGCGCTGTGTATACGTAGGTAGAAATTAAATACCTAATATATTTTATGTTTAGTGCAACATCAGTCCTAGGTGATATGCTTTACGTCATATACATATACCTACCTATATGACGAAACAATAAAATTGATCTAAGGCTCTATTAGTAGAGGCCGGTCTTTCCGGTTTTAATATTTATTGCAAATAAGATTTCATTTGAAATTTTGGCATACATAGTTACGTAACGATACAAATGAAGATAACATCACAATACAATAAAAAAAGTATAGACAACGAAGTGTCCTGAGTTAAAAAATAAATCTTGATTTACGATCTGCGACAGGTATTTGGTATTTGTATCTAACTCTATCTCTTTATCTAACTTTTGTTACAAAGTGGGAGGAGCGCGATAAAAGTTATCAAATAAGCCTATGTCTTACTGACTCTCATTTAAAATACAATATAATTATTCTTTATTTCACATCTCATAAAACAAACAAGAAACATACGAAGAAATAAACATAATATAACTTAAATTAAACATTTAAAACACCCTCACACAAGTAACTGGTTGTCATAAGACTCTCTTTTAATGAGTGATATAGCAAAAGCTACTAAAACTGAACAAAACAAAATTTGGAATTCCTAGCTTCAGTATTGGCTGAGATCCGTTCACTTAGTGGACTAAAAGCTAAATATCGTGGATACCAGACAAAGCTAAGAAACAAAGCTAAGAACCGTCTCGACAAACCAGGCTTTCGATGAAAAGAAACCGCACTCAAATCGGTCCACCCGTATGGGCGCTACGATGCCACAGACAGACACACAGATAATAAGTTTAACATGTGTGACACATATTAAACTTATAACAGCCCGCTTTTTTCGTCGGGGGTTAATAGTTGATACACAGTGTATTGATCCAAAACTACAATTAATTGGCACTTGTGACAGAAATACAGACAGACATCAAGCTGAATTAATTTAGAAGTTTTTTTATACCTGATGAGTTTCGTAAAACACAGTAAAACTTTCGTAAACGCGTGGTACAGTCAGCAGCAGAAGTTGCACGCCAGGTCCTCAAAATTATGTGCACACAGATCCTTCTCTCTAGGGAAGTAGGGTTGTACAGTGTGCAGATCATTGTAAGCGTGTTATTATGCTTAGATACTTTACTGCTGACCGTAGAGAAAAAGAAATCTAAGAAGATTTGAATAAATAAAGAAGGATAACACCAATTTCCTCTTGATTTAATAAATGAAGAAGTCTGTTTAAGCAGAGTTGTGCCGTTCCCAAGAATATCACAAACGTTCTTCATTATGTATGTGAAATACTTACGCTCCAAACAAAACCTTAGCCAGAACCACACAAACATCAGATTTTTTTACAATACGCTTACAAATTCCCAGCTAGAAAGAATCAGGAGGAGCATTCACGACAAAACGGACGTTTAAATTAAAAGAATTACCTGTGTTACCATCGGCACTCGAGGCCAGTTAGCTCTGAAGCCTTGACCGCCCTTGCCTAATACTTCGCTCTATTGATTTCTCGTATCACAACTATATTTAGTTAAACGTGATTTCCGACCTTGAAACAAGGCTGTGAACTTCAAATTACAACAAATAAAGATCTGAGTTCGAAAAGTAAAGGCACTGGGCATTTCAGCCGTAGTCTAACTAAGTTAAGGCGATTGGTTTGAGCTATAATTCAGTTGCCTTACGTTTAATCCCCGTTTGAAAGTCTAAGAGGGTTTTCTACTCCTAAAAATATCAAATAAGTATAAGCTACTTCTGAAATTGGTAGCGTTACTTCTTGGTTTAGCGGAATCCACGCTGTTGCGTCAAGAAGGATCAAATAGTGTTGGTGTTGGATACTATTGCAGTGGTTTCCAACCTTTTCTTTACTACATTTACGATTGTGGTTTCCTCCGGTGACCTCCTCCGGTGGACTCCGGAGATGTATCGCCTGCGAATTTGAAATCGTTCGCGGACCATATTTTGACTACTGCGTACCGCTTTTAGTTGGTTGGTGTCTGCAGTGGCTAATAATGCTGGATTTGGACATTGATTTAGACTAATTCATGACTGAAGACATCCGATACATCCGATACGGCTTGTTTTGATAGTTGGTTCATGCTTTCCGGCTTTACTTTTTCACAGAACGTGTCGTAATTGGGAGGTATAGAGAAATTGAAAAGTCTTATTATTGTTTCAAACCTGTGGACTGTAAAACCAGTAGGTGTTACGTGTGTTATGTTTATGTGCCTTTGATGACGTGTTCAACAGGCTTGAAATTCGCGCTTCACATCGGCGCGTCAAGAAAAATTACTCACAATTATGACGCCGGTCCAAAGTGCGAGCATAGTCGCTATTTATCGAAATACGCGAAGGATACGGAAATTAGGATAGTAAGATTGTTGTTAAGCCATATTTCTATCTGTGATTAGATTTATGGAATCTAGCGGAGTGATGAATGATGATAGCAGTCTCAAAACCTGTGTGTGACTGTCTATGTCATCATAGCTGTTAAACATGTGGACTAAATTGATTATGCTTTTTATTTAATAGCCGGTTTCCTCGCTTTGGTTTTAAATATATATTATATTTAGGTGAAATCCAATGTATTATTTAAATGTTAATTCAGTATCATTTACTTACCATCAGAAATACGATATTTTGATAGTAGATACTAGTTAAATATCTTATGGTCCAATACATACTAGTCACTTCCTCTGTAACTAAATGACTTCCGGTATTTTTTCTCTAAATATATCCATTTATCTGGTGAGGATAGCCACGCGGAAAATACAATAAGGAAAATCTGATTTTGATTCTATTTCAGTAGCATACAGATTTATTCTCGACCGATTTACTATATTTCTTTTCCCTCTAATGTTCTGTATATTCTGAAATATTCAGCAAATCAGTTGCAAATCGTATGCATATACGTAACCTACGATCGGGCTTACCGGTTTAAAAGAAGAGGTTAACATTTTTCACCGTATCGTTGGATAAACGACCGGCGGAAACGATCATTCGCGAGAGCCCCATGGTAACGCACAAACACACGAAACGACAGAGTTACTACTAAAATACCAGTCTCTTACGCCCTTTTTCGTAGTCGGGTGGAACAACGGCCGTCGGCTGCCGAAATGACGGAGTTGGTACGAAACTGTCGGTCGGTTACGTCCTTTTGTGATTCGGTGAAGCTACTGTCGTCCACCGTCGAAATGGCGGAATTAGTATGGAATCGTCAGTCGGTTACGTCCTTTTGTGGACGGGTGATATAACGGTCGATGACCGTTTGCGCACCTGTACCGTAATAGCTAGGGCTGATGCTGCGTATGCGTGCCGAATGGCAAAAATGAATAGCGGATGTCATCTGTCATTTCTTATATCGCATTGCATAACACACTGGCTAATATAACTGGAACCTTCTCGATGTGTAATATCGTTTGTTTGTCTTGTGTGATATGGTCACTCCCCGTGTCGCGAATGTATGACATTAGCGATGATATTTAATATCTACGCTGGCTACCCTGGACGGAAGAAAGACATTTATGGTGATTGAACTATTGTCTATTCACAATGTCTATGGCAATAATGTCTATGATGAGTGAATGATATTATCTATGCTTTTCAAGTTGACTTTTCGTTATGGCGGGATTGTAAGTGTCATTCTGTGCCTAATATTGTTGCATTAAGTTTGTGCGTGGTGTTTTGTGTTCATTGTCCATGCTGAAACCCTTGGGAGTCACTGATGGCTCCATATAAAGATGGTGGTCACGTGAGCTGACTACCTGAAAGCTAAGTGTCTTGATATGATGTGTTATTGCCTAATATAATTTACATCCAAATGTATCATCCATGTCCATGGTATATTAGCATACTCCGAGCCCGTATAAAGACCTATGAGATATATAATGATTTACAGGTTACACCTTGCCCTTGAGTTTGTCCATGATAAGCATCTATATGAAACTGTACATGACCTACTGACAACCAGTGTGGGGATTGGGGGGAAGCCCAACTAGTGCGTGAGTTCCGGTCATCCAGGTGCTGGATGATCGGCCCGACTAGCGTTGAGTTCATACTAGCTGAACAGTCCCAGCTAGCTACATAGGATACTGGCTGAACAGTCCCAGCCAGCTCTGCGACGGGTGACTTAGAATACTAGCTGAACAGTCCCAGCTAGCTACTTAGGATACTGGCTGAACAGTCCCAGCCAGCTCTGCGACGGGTGACCTAGAATACTAGCTGAACAGTCCCAGCTAGCTTTGAGACAGTTTATGTGTGACGATCCATCTGGGATACAGCTGTACAATTACAGCTAGCTTCATGACAGTTTACGTAGGACAATCAGCTGTACAGTTACAGCTAGCTTTGCGACGGGTCGCCTAGGAATCAGTTGTATAGCTATAGCTAGCCTTGTGGCAGGTTCACCTAGGATATCAGCCGAACCATTCCGGCTAGCTTTGAGGCAGTATATGTGGGACACTGAACGACCTACGACTATAAGAGTTGCCTATTGTTTAGCCCATAACCGATTTGATGCTCTATCCATAGAACTATGACTTAACCTGACCTACACTTAACGTATATAACTAGAACCTCTCATGCAAGTAACTGATTCCCTAATAACCGTAGATTAAACCCCCATGTACATTAATATGAGACACTTGGAGACAGTCATGTCATATATATTTAAACAAACAGGCGGGGAACGGCCTAGCAGGGAGAGCCTGGCGAAGCAGATCAGAGTAAAGAGGATGCGACGAGAGATATGAGGTAAGATTCAATATCCATAATCTCTTTCTATCGTGAGGCCTTTAACGCATCCAATTTAAGATCAATTAAATCAGACAGTCAAAGATAATAATCAATATATATAACCATACATACATAAATACATTTACATAGAAATGGCCTTCGCGACATGGTGGAGAGAGTGCTGGGATCTATTGAATCTATGCCTAAATTCATAATCAATTTCCTACATGTACATAACGTGCTTTACCCAATATTCAATATATGGTACTCGTGTACTACTTTGTAGTAAAGCAATTATTCCCTTGTACTCTGTCTTGTGTTGTGTAGGTACAGTCACAGTAACATTATATTACTCTAGGACAGCTATAATTAGTCTGTCGATAATTGTCAGAAGTTATTGACCAAAGGATCACTTGTTCGACATAGGAAAATTATCATCAATTATATCTCAAATGAAGAAAGTATCTATTGTCTTCATTTGTAGCAGAATGTCAAGCTATATGAAGACATACTTGTTCTTGTAATATTACTTCCAAATATTTGGTCACTATATAGCAACAGGAGTGTGTACCTATTGATATACTGTAGTTTAGTATGGTCTGTGAACAATTGTAGACATTGAAGTACTTCTTAGGTATAATTTTTTATACTTTAGGTATCCAGCAAGCAGATTAGTTACATGACATATCTATCTATTAAAGAAATTAACTGTTTATATCCTTTGAGAATAACTATGAAAGCGAACCAGATTATTCCAACCTTTAGTTATATCTAACATTTTAGTTAAAATGGAAAGTTGGCAATATTAGCAAACACAGGCTAACACTACACACTAATAATTGTCAATTTCCTTTAGTTAAATTACAATTGCATTACAATTTGGACACATAGTTTATTTTTTGACAGTGATAGAATAGATTATCTTTCAATGCAATTTCTATGTTAATGACAATTACAGAGAATTATTATTATTAACTATTGGGAGGCCTATGTCCAGCAGTGGACAAGAATAGGCTGATAATGATGATGATGACAATTACATAGTGGTATCTTAGATATTAGCTACTTAGACAAGTAATTAACAACACTTTAAATGCATTATTACAATTATACACCCACAACTAAGTAAATTGTTGTGCACTGATAGGGTTCATGTTATGGACTTAATCTTATTAATGTAACATCCTATTGTACAACATGATAGTGCAATAAGGAATTGTGAATTATGGTACATAGGTACTTATTATATTTGAATGAGACTTGAATGTCTATTTTTGAACATAGGATATTACTGAATTTATAGGTGTCTTGTTCTTTTTAGCAATTCATATTGATTTATAATTCATATGTAATACAGTAAGGTTACAACAACACCATATCATAGTGACTTTAATGATTCACTTTATTAAATAGTTGCAAACTGTTCTTGGGTACAAATGCTGAAATATGTACCGATATTTGAACGTCATCATAAAACATGTTTACGCAGGGCCCGCGTTACATGTAATATCATGACGAGATCTTATATCAGTTTCTTAAGTGACTTTTAAAGTTAAAAATTAAATATTTAATGTTGTTGTCTCTAAATGCGACTTTACTGTGTTTCATCTCAAGTATTAATGGATTCATTTACTTTACAATTCAATTTACTTATTTACAATATATTCTGGTAAATAAAGAGTTATTTACATTGATGGTAAATGATGATAATAAAACTTTAATGACATTAGGTACAAATAAATAAATGGTAGGTACCGACCATTTATTTATTCTATATAGACCTATCATACAAAGGGGGGACTTAATGCTTTCAGAATTTCTACCAGTCAACCTTTGGGAATAGCAAATAAGTAACGTTTCTTCTTCTTACTTTATACTTTAATTATCCTTTGCCTTCTATGAATGTTTATGAGTTTTTTGAACTTGGTTGTATAACGGTTCATTGACCTCGCGCTTTACATATCGGCTTAATGCAACACTATGTTGAAACCTAGTTTTTACAAGCTTTTATTTAACTTGCATTGTATGTTTAAAGTATGTTTGTTCGGGTGAAATCTTGCAACTCAATTTTGAAGCAGATATCCTCAACCGATTGAGCTGAAATTTTGCATACTTACTTAACTTTGATGACAGTACGGTAATATGGTACCATGGGGCTGATCTGATGATGGAGCCGGAAGGTGGCCATAGGAACTCTATAATAGAAAAGCAATCATACCGAGCTTGGGCTTTTTAGTATCGTCTCAGTGAGCATTTGATGGATAGCCAAAGAAAAGTACAGTCAGCTATAAAAGCTTGCCACTAAAATGACATTTTTTGACAGAAACTTATTATTAATGCATTGAATGGTGGTTGCATGCCTCCTTATTTATACGAGTTTATTTTATAGATAAATTTATTAAATAAAATTAATATACTTGCTATAACTATGGGATGTATATGGACATAAAGAGCATCATTAATGCCGTATTTCAACCTGCTTGCTTCTGTGGAATGTTGTATGCAGAGCTGTGTTCTATCGGGTTTGTGTGCTATTCTTTGCTATGTGTTTATTAAAGATAAATATCAAATAATTATCTTAATGGAAGCAAGCTTAATGAGCATCTTGAACGTTAGTACCAATCGTATAATTGAACATGGCAATGAGACAAAGGACTTATATTACACAGAGCCTAGAAAAGGAACTTTACCTTGCGACTATAGAAGATAGTCGACTAACTATATTCACATTTGGTTCCCAAGTGCCACAAGAAGTCAGGGGTCTCAGTTAAGTTGTAGATTTCAACACATTCATGCAAGACTATACCTATTGTTGCTATTGTAGTCCCTATGACCACTCATAGAGTACTCTATGTCGGACCGGACAAGGAGCATTGGAAGGCTAAGTTCGACTTAGCAGAGGACGGATCATTAGCTGACCGAGTTGATCTGCTTATCGGCAACGAATAATGCTTCTCAATTATGCCCACTGAAAAGATTACAATCCAGGATAACCTGTATATGGTGAATTCAGAATTTAGTTGGATCGTCAGCGGGAAGACAGGACTGAAGTCTATAGATGATTTGGCTGTAATCACATACTTTTAGAATAGCTTAGAAGTAAATCTTGACCAACCGGATTTGCCCCGGAGTGTAATTAACCTAAAGGAGTTATGGGAATTGGAAGCTATAATGAAACGACGGTTTGGCAGTTAACAAAGAACTAACTTTTCTTTTTAAATTACACAGATTGTATACATGAGTGTAGTTGTACACAGATTACCAACAGATGTCGTCACTGGTATCTTGGAGGAGATTATTTGTATATAATTCAAGAGAAGCAATGGGTATTGTCGATTCTCCAAAAGAAAGCACGGAAGAGAAAGCTATACGTCATTTTAATGAGACTACACGCTTTGAAGATAACAGATATCAAGTAACGTGACCGTGGGTGAAGTACCCACCTGATCTAGAACCTAACTAGCGCTAGGACGACTAGTAGGTTTGATGAAGCGATTGGACTCTTGATACGTTGACGTCGTACGACCAGTTAATTAAAAATCAAGAAAACCTAGGAATTATAAAAGTAATACCGGACGAAGAGGTTAGTAGTTCTGACCATCCAATACACTATCTCCCTCACCACTGTGTCAAGCAGGCAGGCAAACCTATAAGAATAGTCTATGACGTTTCTTCGAAGACCGTGGACAACAAGAGTCTCAATCAATGCCTATACTGCAGACCTATGATGTTAGTAGATTTAACGGGACTTTTGCTGAAGTTCAGGTCTCATATTCATATTCATTTATTCATAATAATTAATTATTACATCTCACAGTGTAAGGATCTGTGCTGACGTAGAGAAAACCTTACAGATCGGTTTACAAACTAAGGATCGCGACGTCGCGAGATTCTTGTGGATCAAGAACATAGACCAATCAGTTCATGAAAACAACTTGTTACACTTGCGTTTTGTAGGGTACCGTTCGGAGTCATCTCATCCGTTCTTATTGAAAGCAACTATAAAATATCACTTGTCCCAGTCGAGTTCATATAACGTACGAAAACTAGCTCAGAATATACAGTGTGTTGCCGCCAAGTAGGCTTTTCTTAAAGTAGAGTAAAGTAACATAGTTCTTTAACGTATCCATGACCTTAATTTAATTAATTGACATAAATTCAGGCTTTATTGACTTTCTAACAAAATTTTAATTGCCAGTAATGTACAGTAAAGTCAATTGGCAAGTGAGTATTAAATGACAGCGTGATATGAGTAATGACAGTTTCGCTGTACACCCACTACATTGAATGTGCGGATTTAAGAAATTTAATTGTGCAGATTGATCTACATAATTATGATTAGCTAACACAGGCAAATAATTACTAATGGATTATATTATTATCAGTTTTAATAAATACCTGCGTGCCGGTAACAGGCTGTATACGTAGATTGGAATTTAGTAAACAACACACTTCACCTAAGGATAAGAGGGAACGAGTACGCTGATACGAAGAGGGGAGTCTTGCGGTTTATTGCATCAGTATATGGATACGCGGTTCATTCAATGTTACCTGCTAAGCTTCTTTACAGGATTTATAGAAACTAAAAGTTAAATGGAATTCACCTCTGTCTAAGGAGCTAAAGGACAAGTGAAGAGACATCCAAGAAGGAATTAAGACACTTAAGGAAATAAACGTACCTCGGTGTTATATAAAAGTACTTTAGCGTAGAAATTACCAGATTCACTGCTTCACAGACTCATCAATGAAAACATACGCAACAGTAATTTATGTAATACAGGGCAACGAAAGGAGTTTCGTGATAGGTAAATCACGTCTGGTCCAAGTTAAAGACCACGATGACCTGAACATCCCTCATCTCGAACTACTCGCGCCTCTTATAGGCTATCGTCTAATCCAATATGTCATGAGATTTCTGCAAGGCAATATAACCCAGAGAATACTTTGGACAGATAGCCAGATCGTCATCAATTGGTATTACTCGGAGAAACTTCGACACCCTTCGTAGCAGGAAGGATCCAAGAGATGAAGAAAGATAAAGAATTACCAGTCCGGTATGTTCCAACAGACCTAAATCCATCGGATGTGGCTACAAGACCTGAGCAGTCTAAGGAAGAAATAGATAAATGGTTAACAGGACCCAACTTCCTATCACAACACCCCTCAAAACAGCCCATCGGTCCGGCAAGTAACACCTCTCTTTTGGCCGGGGAGCGTCTACCGAGTATTGTGCTCGCTTAGATTTATTTACAGATGAAGACGGAATACTGATATGTAAAGGATGATTCAAGTACGCGAATTGGACGTACGATAAAAGATATCCTATACTGTTACCTAAAGATAGCCAGTATACTGATGACATCATTATGAAGACTCATACCGATAATTATCATGTAGGGACTGCTCATATTCTCAGTATCATTCGTTAATCCTTCTGGACACCACAAGGAAAGAGGCAAGTGGGCAAGATCGTAGCATTACCAAAGGGAAATGACCATATGTATAGAGTAGCTAAGGTTGAAGTCGGTAATAAAGTGTACACTAGGTCTATAGCACAACTTTATCCGCTTGGAGTTGAGGATACCGCCTGTGATGAAGTTATTTCACCATAAGATGATAGAGTAGAAAACTCACAGGATATAGAGATCGACATGAGTGTCGAGGACATATGCAGATCACCTATTGGTGATAAAGGGGAACAGGAACTTCCGGATGATACAGAAAGTATCAATGAAGAAATTACTCCGTTTAGAGCAACCTCGCCTTATAATAACATAAATGGTACTAATACTGACGAGACTGCTGGCGCCTCTCCTGGACCGCGACGGCCCAGAGACACTGGCGTCAGAGCCAGTGAAAGGATAAGGCTCTGGACGAGCCCCCCTTATGTCACTCCTGTTTGCCGTCGGGAGTGTCGCGAATGTATGACATTCGCGATGACGTTTTAATATCTCCGCTAGCTACCCTAGACAAGCTACCTTATGTCACTCCTGTTTGCCGTCGGGAGTGTCGCGAATGTATGACATTAGCGATGATATTTAATATCTACGCTGGCTACCCTGGACGGAAGAAAGACATTTATGGTGATTGAACTATTGTCTATTCACAATGTCTATGGCAATAATGTCTATGATGAGTGAATGATATTATCTATGCTTTTCAAGTTGACTTTTCGTTATGGCGGGATTGTAAGTGTCATTCTGTGCCTAATATTGTTGCATTAAGTTTGTGCGTGGTGTTTTGTGTTCATTGTCCATGCTGAAACCCTTGGGAGTCACTGATGGCTCCATATAAAGATGGTGGTCACGTGAGCTGACTACCTGAAAGCTAAGTGTCTTGATATGATGTGTTATTGCCTAATATAATTTACATCCAAATGTATCATCCATGTCCATGGTATATTAGCATACTCCGAGCCCGTATAAAGACCTATGAGATATATAATGATTTACAGGTTACACCTTGCCCTTGAGTTTGTCCATGATAAGCATCTATATGAAACTGTACATGACCTACTGACAACCAGTGTGGGGATTGGGGGGAAGCCCAACTAGTGCGTGAGTTCCGGTCATCCAGGTGCTGGATGATCGGCCCGACTAGCGTTGAGTTCATACTAGCTGAACAGTCCCAGCTAGCTACATAGGATACTGGCTGAACAGTCCCAGCCAGCTCTGCGACGGGTGACTTAGAATACTAGCTGAACAGTCCCAGCTAGCTACTTAGGATACTGGCTGAACAGTCCCAGCCAGCTCTGCGACGGGTGACCTAGAATACTAGCTGAACAGTCCCAGCTAGCTTTGAGACAGTTTATGTGTGACGATCCATCTGGGATACAGCTGTACAATTACAGCTAGCTTCATGACAGTTTACGTAGGACAATCAGCTGTACAGTTACAGCTAGCTTTGCGACGGGTCGCCTAGGAATCAGTTGTATAGCTATAGCTAGCCTTGTGGCAGGTTCACCTAGGATATCAGCCGAACCATTCCGGCTAGCTTTGAGGCAGTATATGTGGGACACTGAACGACCTACGACTATAAGAGTTGCCTATTGTTTAGCCCATAACCGATTTGATGCTCTATCCATAGAACTATGACTTAACCTGACCTACACTTAACGTATATAACTAGAACCTCTCATGCAAGTAACTGATTCCCTAATAACCGTAGATTAAACCCCCATGTACATTAATATGAGACACTTGGAGACAGTCATGTCATATATATTTAAACAAACAGGCGGGGAACGGCCTAGCAGGGAGAGCCTGGCGAAGCAGATCAGAGTAAAGAGGATGCGACGAGAGATATGAGGTAAGATTCAATATCCATAATCTCTTTCTATCGTGAGGCCTTTAACGCATCCAATTTAAGATCAATTAAATCAGACAGTCAAAGATAATAATCAATATATATAACCATACATACATAAATACATTTACATAGAAATGGCCTTCGCGACACCCCGTCTCCCACGCTGTGCGCAATAAATATGTACCTAGGCCAGTCTGTTCGTTCGTACTTGTCCTATACAAACCTTACCTACCTTTTGTACCTTGTACAAAGTTCAAATGTCAAAATTGACATTAATATGCCAAAACTAGCTGTTTTCGCAAGCAAATCGATTCCATTTATGAAATTGGTAACGTGATATCCAAAAATTGTCTTGGACTCAGGTTATTTTATTTTATGTATGCGAAAATGGCAATTTTTTATAAAAATAAAAATAAACATAATTTGAGATTAGTATAGTTGCTGGCAAACTTTTTGAACAAAAATGGCGGATCTGCGCATGTGCATTTGTACGTAAATCGGCTACTGGCTACTGCACAGTCAAGGTTACGCTCTAAAAGTTTGCCGGCAGCTGTATCTTGTTTACTAAATTAGACGAGTAAGGATGAAAGACTGTAAATAATATTTGACATGTGACAAATTGACAATCTTGCGGCTCACGAGCGCGGGTGAGCCATGTTTGTGTGAGTAGATGTACATGCACATTGGCTCTGTGTGGGTGAGCCGGCACTGAGCGCTCCCGAGCTCACCCACACAGAGCCAATGTGCATGTACATTACTCACACAAACATGGCTCACCCGCGCTCGTGAGATAAAAGAGCTGTAAGTACTTGCATAACTGCCGTTACGGTGACAAGCGCTCGGTGCTGGTTATGCTAGGTCAGCTGCCCGTCTAGCACAACTATGCTTCGCGAATCTGTCGTGCGGCATACCGTCACCTGACACTCTCACAGTACTGCACAGAAAGAGATAGATAAATATCTCGCGCAAGAGAGAGTCGCTTATCACAGTTTTTTGCTAGAGGTGCTGGAGTGAGATGTTTGTCTCATTGAGACGAAGAGGCAACACTTTGTTTCTAATTTCACCTTAACTTTTCGATAAAATGCCAAAGCGTGATGGTACTATAATCATATTTCAATTGACATAATTAATTAAAAAAACAGAATTTGTTGACAACCCTACCCATCCAATCATGATTTGAACCCCATTATTTTAGGCGAGGCATTCTAGTTACTAGGCAAACCATTCAATTTTAATGGTGTAGTATATGTTCCTACATATAATATACTGGCATTTATGTTTGTAGCAATGACGTGCACAACATTCGAATATATGCGAAAAACATTTCTGTCGGTGAATACATGCCAGATATATGATGAAACAAAGTTTCCTTTTTAGGGTTCCGTACCCAAAGGGTAAAAACGGGACCCTATTACGGAGACTTCGCTGTCCGTCCGTCCGTCCGTCTGTCACCAGGCTGTATCTCAAGAACGGTCACAGTTGAAATTTTCACAGATGATGTATTTCTATTGCCGCTATAACAACATAATACTAAAAATTAAATAAAATAAATATTTAAGGGGGGCTCCCATACAACAAACTTGTTATAGATTATGGTACGGAACCCGTCATGCGCGAGTCGGACTCGCACTTGCCCAATTTTTTTAACTATAGAACCCTGAAACTCACACAAAGTTGGTAACAAAATAAATCACGTCTAATCCTTATATGGCAGGGCTTTTATTATATAAAGATAATTTAGGACCTGAATAGATCTAATCACACTAAGGGCCGATTTTTCAATCACCAGATAAAACATATCTGTCAGATAAAGGTTGGCTGTCACTTCTTTTATATGACGGGAGAAAAGGATAGCAATCATTTTAACTGGCAGATAAATTTATCTGGTGATTGAAAAATCGGCCCTTAATATTTATGTTATAAAGGCAACAGTTGGTGAGTGGGTTTGTATGTTTGTTACTTGTTCACGCTCAAACGGCTGGACCAATTTTGATAAACTTTAGTATGATGGTATTAGCTGACCAGTAGGATTAACACATAGGCTACTTTTTATCCCGAAAAATTTTTGTGTTCCCGTGGGATGAGCGGGTAACACAGCGGGCGCAGCTAGTAATAAATAAACTACGATTGTCTATACGGACATCCGGATGTAGTGGGATGTCGGCATCGGGTTTAAATCTGGAAAGATTGCACTTTCCGCAGCATTCGTGTATTGTGTATGTGTATTTAAAAATAAAGTTTTTCTGTCATTTAAATAATACATAATGAATTATGATATAACTGAATTTGCGAATCCATACTAATATTATAAATGCGAAAGTGTGTCTGTCTGTCTGTCTGTCTGTCTGTCTGTCTGTCTGTCTGTCTGTTACCTCTTCACGCTTAAACCGCTGAACCGATTTAGATGAAATTTGGTATATAGATAGTGTCAGTCCCGGGGAAGAACATAGGATACTTTTCATCCCGAATAAATTTAGTGTTCCCATGGGATGAGCGGGTTACACCGCGGGGCACAGCTAGTATTTAAATAAATATTTTCATATCTATGTAAAATACCTGTGTAAACGTTTGCATAGAAATTCTGTCGAATATACGGCGTTCCACTAACAATAGAGAACCATTAACCAAAAGCTGTCTTTGGAAAAACATATACAGTCTGTTTAAAACATTTTCTTCGAATACTATAATATAACTGCCTGACGGAACGAGCATAATATTTACGATAGGGTCGCCTCTGGCATCGCTCAGGGCACTGTCTGCCACTAAGGCTTCCTCCCACTAACCGTGTTAAGCCCTCCCCTCTAAGGCTTGTCGGCCACTAGCCTACACGTAACATTACGCCAGACTAATGCTGATGTGTTTTTGTTCGAGCTTCTGGACATTTTGGATAGCAATATAAATTACAGCATGTTTGTAAAATGGCTTACTAATGGATTGGTGTGCATGGTTTTAATATGGGTCTATATTTACTCCTAGAATCATTATCCGTCCATGTTTTATTTCGGCGAAAAATAATTTCGTAAAAATCATTTTTCTTTGAAACCATAAAGTATTTAAGATTGTCATAAAACAAACTTAACCTAACCTAACCTAATCAATACGATGACATTTGGAAGAATTATGGAAAATGTATGACTATAGAGGAATAAATAATTCTGCGGAATGATTTTCCGCGAAATTAAAATTCGACGAAATAAGTTTCTAGGAGTCAAAAGGTTCCTTTTTAATATAGAATGTAGAATTCAGACTATGAACTGAAGAATCGTATTTGTCATTTGTACCAACTTGGGATTTTTAGAAACTATTACCTACTAATATTACGAGGACAAAAATTTAATTTTGTTTGTTTCCTCATTACAATTACATACGTCCCCGTTGTACACGTCGCATCTTTACTATGTAAACGCTTTTACGCTTAAAACTATTATTTCGACACAATAAATATAATTGCGATAAACTCGGCATCAATACGTAGATATCACTATTAACAATCGCGCAATCATTTTCGTAATGGCGTGTAAACAATCATGTTAGCGTAAATGTATTTAAATATGAATACAACACAAAAAATGCACGTTGCACGTATGTTTACTTTATATTACATGAGGATGTTGCCTTTCTTTATTTATAATTTATATGTGCACATTTTAGCTTAATATTTACCCTAGTATGCTACGCTTTAGGTAACGACATGCATCCATAAATTCGTATTGTAGAACATTTTTTTCGCACCTTAATGTTAGTCCAGTGGACAGCAAGCCTAAGAACCTCCACTTTACTTAGTAAATCCTGTAGTGCTCGTCACTTTCGTGCACAAAAGACAAACACTTCTTATTTTTTGCTATACGTGCGTAATTTTCTAATACGAATTAAGTCTGTGAACCTTTTATTCGTGTTTTCGTTATATTTAAGTGTGTTAATAGTGTTTATATGTTTTTACTAACATTTTAATGGATTTGTGCTAAATGTGGACCGTCAAGTTTTTTGTTTTGGAAATTTTACAGAAAAAACTTGGCGTCCGCATATGTTTATCTGATATCCAATAACAAATGGTTTGCACGTTGTATATTCAAATTTGTATGAATGTTTATGTTGTCGGCAGAGTTGCGGCACCACGATACTTCGGCGTTTTTTGAGTTAACAAATAACCATACAAAGTAAGTCTGAATAGTGAAACCCAACGTTATCCATTTTTGCACTTTGCCAGCTTCTATGCTATAATGCTATAAAGAATTAGCGTGACATAAGCTTGTGTTATCATGTTCATTGTTTATTTTGTAGACAAGTTTACAACATTATCATTTCATATCAACGAACTATGTACGGGATTTGAACCCGCAGTTACCAAAACATTGACCTGATCTTTGGCGCTGCGCCAATAATTCGACATCAAATCTCATTGTTTGATTCCTGTTTTTTATCACATTATTTATAGCGCTAAAGTTTTAAATACAGAAATGTTAGGAGTTTTTATTAGGGCTTGTGCACAAATCACGTGAGGTTCCATAGGGGGAGGGGGGGGGGGGGGGGGGGGGGGTCACGAAAAAATCACGAAATATCACGTTGGGGGAGGGGGGGTATAAGGAGACCTCACGTGTATTTTTTCTACAGTGAACGAACTAAGAAAAAGTCAATATTTTTTTCTCGGTTTTGTTAAAAATAAGTCTTGACTTGTTAAATACCTCAAAATAGCGAGTCTATTTTACGAAATTTTGGCGGAAAAAAAATACACGTGAGGTTCTGAGGGGGAGGGGGGGGTTAGCAAAGAACCTCACCAAATATCACCAGGGGGGAGGGGGGGGTCAAAAAGTAGCCGAAAAAACATCACGTGATTTGTGCACAAGCCCTATTAGAATAGATTTTTTTACAAGTAGACATCATACTAGGTATGTCTTTCCTCTCCGGTATTGGTACTTACTTAAACGCCAACCAAGGACTAAATTCGACGTTTATAAATCCAAAATATCGCCACGACATTTCTACTTTAACGATGTGTTCTATTTGCCTTTATACAACAATTTGTCAAAGCCAGTTCATGTGCCTCGAATACCAATTATAGAAATATATGTATGTCTAAGATACGGCCGACTCATAGCTCAAATGGCTTTATGCAATATCGAATAAATCCCTGTTTCGATTGCAATTGGAGATGTGCCGTTCTCGGTTTCCCGATTTGTAATGGGGAAATAACGTTCACGAGAACCTTTCCCATACAAATCGGGGAACGTTCTGGAGAACGGCATATTTCTAATTGCAATCTATCAACACCTACTTTGAATAGACAGCAGCAATCTGGCTATATATAATTCAACAATTAGGTCCACAGTTTATCTGCGGCAGGTCACTACCCGCGTAATACGTCGCTTTGTTTACACACCCGAAATAGTATCTTTGTACCGCTGTGGAGCATCGTTTGGATAAACAAGGTTGAATGCGTAAACTTGGGTCTTTTGTCCGGAAATGGCGCTAGCTGAACACCAGGATATCAAAACGATTGTGCGCATACTGCAATGCAGGGCAATCACTAAATAAGAACGTTTTTCTATGTGAGAAGTGAGGGGTACACTACAATACTTCAAAGTTTCGTTTGTCTGAATGCATCATCATTCCGAATTTACATTATTCCAAAAACCATGTTCTGATAAAATATTGAGATATTTTTTGGGATATCATATTATAACCTTATCCTAAACTAATTATAGTAAGTAACATTATGATACATGGCGAAAATGATAGTTTCGCGTTATTTCTCCTTCGGAATTTTGAAAATTCCCAATATTTATGGTTTCGGATAAATGAAACTTTTGAGTGCGGAATTTTTGAGTGATCCCATTAGTATTTGGTAGTAGCTTTACCTTACGATACGTGAAAAGAAAACGGGTGGTAGTATATTTGTAATTATAGCCAGACGATATTTTAGTAATACTTGTAGACTGCGGGATGTAGGCAGGTTGTGTAATGAAATTCCTATATACCAAGAGGTTTCCATTGCTTTGTACTGTGACTGTGACAGCGTCCTTAACGTTGAGAGTGTTTACTCTCCAACTCCAAGGCACTCTGTAGTTCGAATATTTGTGGTTTGCCATTAAAAATCAAAACAAACAGATTTTCTAAGGACTATGCGTGTCTTTAGACTAAATTATGTATTTTCTAAAGATTATTTTTGTCTTAGTGTCGAATTTTTTCTTCGTGATTTTCTTGGGAAACATTGCAGCAAAACAAAAGACAATAAGAAAATGAAGTGTACCTAAAGTGTTTGATAATTAACTACGCGCAATTACATTTCATGCCTTTCAAATATTTGTATACAATTATCGATGTCACAGTTAACAGACGAGTAGGTAATATAATAACGGAAAGTTATATTGAGACATTCGGGACTTAGGCTTAGTTGTCAATTATATTTCATCTATTTAAATCGAATTGTGATTGAAATCTGAATGCCACGTGTAATACGGTCAAAGCAAAATGAACTAATCAACACATTGATTCATATAAAATTATCCGTCTAAAGACTAAAGAAAGACCAAGACAATAGCTACAGCCAAGCCATTACACTTGTTATTGCAACTTTCATACTTCTAGAAAATTCTGCGTCTTGTTTGATCCGCGTATCTGTTGATAAGATAGCTTGATGCCAAAACAAAGAGTAGAATCGGTCACATTATGTTTGGGAGCGCGGCGGCATGTCCGACCTCGAGTAAGGTCAATTAATATGCTTTGCAGGACAGTGAACTGACCTGGGATATTACTGTCATGGTGTCACGTTTGTTATTTCAATGCTACGCAATATTATTAATCCCTACGGTCTCTCGAATATACTTGGCCAAGTCATTTATCACATATCTTTTAGCTTTTGGTTTTGGAGTTTGCTTAGCAGAAGTTGCGAGTTGCTTTAGTAACTCAGAAAAGTTGCAAGACTGAAGAAACTTTTCCAAACCACTGTATCTTTGACGACGCGTTTGGCTCGGTTGGTAGACACCTGCCTACTGAGTCGGCGGTCCCGGGTTCGAATCCCGGCCGGGGCAAATATTTGTGCAAAATATTTGTTCTTGGGTCATGGATGTTATCTATATATGTATTTATATATTATGTATATCGTCGTCTAGTACCCATAGTACAAGCTTTGCTTAGTTTGGGACTAGGTCGATTTGTGTATGATTGTCCCTTAATATTTATTTATTTATTTATTTATCTATCTACCGTGCAACACCTACGCGGCAATGGGGCACTTATTAAGACACTACAACACACCACTGTTAATTGTCCCTTACTATTAGTTTACGTTAAGTATTCACCTGTCAAATGAGGACTAAACATAACGTAATCGGGTTCGACAAATCGAGGTTTCGTTCTCGACTGTCTCTTCCTCCAAAATTTTACCAATCGTAAAAACATTTTGGAAACTGAATAGGAATAGTCTATTATTAGAAATAGTATGTTCCATATCGGATCGTTTTCATTTTTGCGCAAATTATAGAATTTGTGTACTGTGCGCCTGTTAGCGGCGGAATTTTCCCAAAAATAGATACCTCGTACACATTTTTTTTTTAATAATAAGCGCAAAAATTTAAACCTACGGAGATAGAACGTTTATTTCCATTCAGTTCCTAGAATTGCGTAACGATTTGTTAAGGTTTGGGGGAGGAAACTTTTCACTCCTAAGATTCATAAAATCTTTATCTTGGCACGCCGTATCAGCAAGTCTCCTAATGGGATATTAGGGGGTAAATGTTTATGCAACTGATAAATATCTGTTAATACTTAGTCGTTACATTTCACAAACCCATGTTTACATAAAGCCCGGCTTTCGCGAATATCCTTTGTATTGGTCGTAAAAACATGCCATTAGCAATAGTGAGATATTTGCCTAAAGGTGTGCTATATTTATTTGGGAAGCCATATTTGCTGTCCTATCGATTTGAAGATTTTAGTCGGATTTGATGCGTAGTGAGTATATAAACAGTAGATTTCCCTTGTTTAGTATGGAGACTAAATACTTCTATCTTGATTATGATTGAACGTTGTCATATGTTCAAAACGCCTACCTAAAAAAACCATTTATAGAGTGATAGGTGCTCTCTAGAAAAGGTATTTAATGAGAAAAGTTGTTTCATTCGATGGCTTCACTGTCATCAGTCATTCGCGATTCAACGTATGGAGTGTCTAAAGATAGTAGGTAATGTCACCCATTGATAACTTTTCCAACATCACGTATCTTACATAGAATGCTCCCGAAAGTATCAGACGTGACATATTAAAATTAAATACATCTTAAACGAATTTACTCACTTCTTTGCGACTAGCCGCCGTCGCGACTGATAGGAACTCATGAAGACGAATCGCGAACCAATTCGAAACATTTTCATGTGTATTTTAATATCTCGTATCTTTCTTATTTTCACTATATTATCTCCCTGCTCTCTCATTAAGATGCATTAAAATTATAGGTAACTATATAGGTTTTCAATTGCCAAAGAGGGTAATAGCAATGCTTAGTTATTATACAAGAATAACCTTCAGCAAACTAGATTACAAAATGTTATATCTATATTCTATACCTATAGGTCCTACATTCCTTTCTTGTGTTTACTAGAAATATGTGTTTAGTTAAATATTGTGACGTCTAAGCAAGTTCTAAGTTCCCAGGTAGGGTTGTCTATCTCTTCGTAACAAACTTGAAAACCGTTGGACCGATTTAGATATTTACCAATATGTAACTATACATTATGTATATATTATTATTTTAATCGTGCCGGGCACTAAGGTCAAAACCACTAAAATTCGACTCCAACCCCCTGTTGCTAGTTTGAAGTTATCTCATTAAAGTACAAAAAATTTAGCGAAATATCGATATCGTCGGGGATAGTGGAATACCGCGTAAATAACAGCTGTCGATAAAGTTCTCATTTCAATAAAATACTTAGCATTTGTTTGAATATTGATTCGTATACACTTGTCACTTACGCGGTATTGCACTATCCCCGGCGATATTTCATACCGGTTATTTCGTATACAAATATTACCGGTATCGGTATATCCAATTCGAAGCCTCGTTGTTTATTTACGCGGAACTCGCGGAAGGAAGGAAGTAACCCTCAGCAAAGTTATTTTTGTACCTACAAATGTGACTCACCTTGGACGTCATCGTATAAAATCATTATCCTTAACAGCTTATCGACTTGACTTGACAGATAACGACGTGTTGAATGAATGTTTGTTTGAAACGAATCAGGTTGAAATCAATGTATTTTGTCCAAGTAAGTGTGTTTCTATTGTGACCACGGTCAGGTCTGCCATCTTTAAGGGCCTTATCACACTTGCGATTTGCGAGCGTATTTTCTATACAAATAAGCGACGCGGCGAACACGCTGCGCGATCGCCTTCATACAAAATACGCTCGCAAATCGCAAGTGTGATAAGGCTCTAAATTCGCCGAACCCGGAAAAAGATTTAATAAACCCGGAAATTCGGCGCAAATCGTATTTTTTCCCCGGACGTGCCTGAATATAATGTTATTAATTAAAAAACCAATCGCTATACGCTGCTAACGTGTTACGCTGAATGAAGCTAGTGCCCTGCTTGCGCTTTGTATGATTTATAAGGTTTTTACCTACTTTGTACACAATGCCGGTAAATAATTAATTCCGTAAGGTGTTTCCTCACATAAAAAGTGCACTTTTTGAGAACCCCCCGGACGGCCCCCGGACAGCCTCCAAACTAGGACAAATCCGGGGAAACCCGGACGGATGGCAGTATTAACCACGGCAGAGTTCAAAAAATCAGGTGAACTGCAGGTCCAAGGTTTGGCCCAGTTACACTACAGGCGTAATGGTAGTATCAAGAATTTAAATTGGCAGTTTCGTACAGCCAAGCTACCCGTTTCTTGGCACCTAGTGTGCCAATAATTAACATTTAGCACCATTTAGTTTTTAGGTAGAGTAGTACTTGGGGCTGTCACAACAGAGAATCTTACTGTAGTCTAAGTCAAACATCAATAAATAATAAATTTATGATATACTTTCGTTAAAATACGCAATTCCGAAATGGTTATTGATTTTATTGCTTTATTAAGTTAAATATTAAGTTACCATTTAATTGTTATAGTTAGACTTTTTTGACAGTAGGTACTTTAATGAATGATGTCAGAATGATTCAGTACGTATTTACTTTCAAAATATACCTAACTATTTACATATATCATCATAAAATCTAGCTATCGAATTCTTATAATCTATATAATATGCATTCTCGCAATTGAAACCGAGGACTTCATTTCTTTACGAATTATTTACTTATATTTGTTTTGCTGTGTTCAATTACTTCTAGATGGCTCAATATATGCACACACAGGGTTCTATATTACATTTTCTATGTAGTTAGTTATTAATTAGATTTTGTATGATAACAATGTTCGAATTTCATTTCGTTTGATATCTACCTAGAACCCTAAATAATCCGCCAGCGCCATGCACGCATTTTATTTTTTATTTATTTACTGCTTGTTTCTTTTTTTTCTTCTTAGCTAATAAGAATTGTGTGTATTTCAGATGCCCCGGGGACGGGACGATATGCAAGTAAACGTGGCGGGCCTAAGGAGAAATATTAAAAACCTCGCGCACAACTATTCCGATGCCCAGGTAAGAATAAATCTTAATAATTGATCCTGAGCTAGTATACGTTTCCATTATAGATGACTCGTTCTCGAAAACGTTCTCAAGAAAATTGACGGAAATTGCCGGAAACGGCACATCACTAGTTTCCACTGGAGCGTACGAATCATCAGTGCCTTTTAACAGTTTTCTTGATTTACTTAATACTTATTATAAAATTGTATTGAAATCGGTTTTCTAACTATGGAGAGGCGTAATTATTTCAGGAAAAATCTTAACAGCGCCATGCAAGATTTGTATGGGCGCGTGAAGCCAGCCGTACAACGCCATCGTTGGTAAAATATTCTTTGTGCTCATCACGCCGGAACGGCTACACGGATTTTAACCAATTTTGGTACAGAGATAGCTGACATCAAAAATGATTATAGGATACTTTTTACCCGGTTACGCTGCAGTTAAAGTATTACGGGAACGAAGTAAATCGAGTTTAAAGTAAAAATTAATAAAATTGATAATCAATTTACATTATTTATTGTAAGGACTAAGGCCTCGTTTAGTTTTATCAGTTTCCAATGCGTTATGCCGACTTTCAATGTACATTTGTTGAAAAATGCTCTGACTGGTCGTCGTATACGTTTTGTGAGTGGCAATTAACTACCCACTTCACTCCACTCTTAAGATTGTCGGATACTAGATTCTCTAGTGTTTTATAATGTGACTGTGTGTGTGAACTCGCCTCTATTGTTAACAGCTTAGATATTGTTGATCACATTTTTCACAATTTAAGAACTCGACTTCAAAATATTGTCAATCTTAGTATGCAGTTTGACATAAGCCAGTAGTAAGTAGTAGCTAATTTTGATACGGAAGTATACATTCGATACAGATGGATGATTGAAGAGGTAGAGTTTTTTTTCAACTGTGGGCACTTTAACAAGCCAATAAATAAAATAACTGATGGAATTAAACAACCCCAGATAGAATTTCATTTTATGTAAATTTTTATTTTGACAGGATTTTCAAACAGCTGGAAAGATTTTTGACTAATATAGCTAGCTATATTAGTCAAAAATCTTTCCAGCTGTAGGAAAACACGCTTTCATGTAAAAAAAAATGGAATGATGTCAGTCCAACCGTTTTAAGAGCTTCGATGCCACAGACAGACAGACACACAGATATAGGCTTCAAACTTACAACACGCTGCGTCGAGGGTAACCACTAACCTTACCATCTTTTTCCAGGTAAAAGTGCGCGAGGCAACGTCAAACGACCCATGGGGCCCCTCAAGCACTCTGATGGCGGAGATCGCCGACCTCACCTACAACGTGATGGCATTCACGGAGATCATGCAGATGATCTGGAAGCGGCTGAACGACCACGGCAAGAACTGGCGGCACGTGTACAAGGCGCTGGTGCTGATGGAGTACCTGATAAAGACGGGCAGCGAGAAGGTCGCGATGCAGTGCAAAGAGAACATATTCGCGATCCACACTCTGAAGGACTTCCAGTATATGGAGGAGTGGAAGGATCAGGGTGAGACGTTCGTTTATTTGCTATAATTCTAGGTCTTTGCGGGGTACACGAAGCCCCCTTACCCAGCGAGACACCACAGTGACGTCGCGAGTTACCGCATACAAAACAAATCGTATTGGAATGTATGTAAGCTAACTTACTAGGCGCCGCTTGGTTACTGCGTTTAGTTTAGGGTACGCTGCTATGACACATTATGTTATGGGGTACGCTAAGCGCCCTGACCCACGGGACGCCACCGACACATCACCAGCTGTCTCATCCAAAATGGATCGTATTGGAATGTATGTAAGCTAACTCACTAGGCGTCACTTGACTACCGCGTTTAGTAAGGGGTGTTTAGCTGGCGACGCAGCTATGACACATTATGGGTCTATTAGTGGCGTTCACGGAGATCATGCAGATGATCTGGAAGCGGCTGAACGACCACGGCAAGAACTGGCGGCACGTGTACGAGGCGCTTGTGCTGATGGAGTACCTGATAAAGACGGGCAGCGAAAAGGTCGCGATGCAGTGCAAAGAGAACATATTCGCGATCCACACGCTGAAGGACTTTCAGTATATGGAGGAGTGGAAGGATCAGGGTGAGACTTTCGTTTATTTACTATAACTGTAGGTTTTTGCGGGAAACACTAAGACCCCTGACCCGCCGGGACGCCACAGCTACATCGCCAGCTATCGCATCCAAAATAAATCGTATTGGAATGTATGTCAGCTAACTCGCTAGGCGCCGCTTGGCTACCGCGTTAAGTATGGGTTGCTTAGCTGGCGACGCGAACGGGAGCCCTTTGTTTCCTAGAAACTTATTTCGTCGAATGTATAATTTCGCGGAAAAATCGTTTCGCATAATGTATATAGTCATACATTTATCATAATTCTTGCTGATATCATCCTAATGATTAGGTTAGGTTAGGTTACATTTGTTTTCTAGCAATCTCGAATTGTTTACAGTTGCAAAGAAAATTGTTTGCTACGAAATGAATGTTCGGCGAAATGATATACGATAAAAATAATTCTAGGAGTCAATATAGACCCATGCAAAATGCATACGTGTAATACATTGTTGGAAAGTAATGGGGCTTCTAAACCATATTTTACTGCAATTTGTGGCCGGCAACTCTGGTCGTCCCTCTCTGACACCAGTGACGCCCTACGCTAGAGCAAGATGCAAATAATGGCCGGCCACAAATTGCCAAAACATGGCCCGTTTGGAAGCCCCTTAACAATTGAATCTTAATGCTTAGTAGGTACTTATTTCTTTATTGTCCTCTTGAAACATAAGGATATTGGTTTAGTAACATTTCTGAGTACTCAGTACCACTACCGCTTATTCACCCTCAGGAATTTGTACCGCAAAAAACCCACAGATCAAATAATTGCTACGGTTCGCGTGTTTTGGTCTATGCTTATCTATATTAGGTTTAAAGCTATATGAGGCCAGCGTTATTCTTGAAACCAGATATTAGTGTGTCGTGGTGATCTGTCAAAAATTAAGTGCAGCACCAGGATATCTGCTAAAAATCTCGAAATTACACCTAAACTGAGGTTTTTGGAACGTTATGGGGCATCCGCACTACGCCTGTAAGGTAACAAAAGAAGGAAATGAAAATTACATGATGATGATGATGATTTGGTGTAGGGCCCGGCCGGAGACAGACGGGCTGTCGATCGCTTGACTGCGTTCATTCAGCCCAATTCCCAATTGGAGCCAAGTTACTGTTCCGGCGGCGCTCCCATACAGCCTTCCTTGAATCTTTTTATCCTCCTGCAGAAAGAAAGGACATCTTTAAGGTTAATAATGTCCTTCATCTCTTCGGCTCCTAGTTTATCTTTTCTGAAGATGCTATATCGTACTGTCGCATACATGCAACACTGCTATAACATGCTTACTTGTCTCCTCCTGGCAACAGTGCGAGCAGGATGGAGTACTTACTACACCCATGAAAATGACATGACTTTGCAAGGATGCTCCCTTTAGAACAATGAGCAATTTCTATAGACTGGTTAATCATACTGAAACTGGCCCCCAAAAATCGAATACTAAATTCTGCAGATACGACAAATTTAGTCACAGATATCTGATTTCACAAAATCACGTAACCTTTCAGAACCAAACAGGCATAAGTCCTACGAAATTCATAAACACATCCGTCGTTCTGGAAATCATACCATATGTATCGCGTCCAGTAACAACCCGTTATCATTAGGTAGTGTTACGTACTATTCGGTCGTCTGTCGGTGCTATCGCGGCCTTGCATTGCTCATTTCACTCTTGATTTATTCTGGTTTGTATGTGTTACGCATACGGAGGGAAAATTTCACGCCATAATTTGCTATGTGAACTTTGAAACGGCTTTTGTTGGTCGAGTCTTTAATTGAATAATTAGCATTGTTTATTATTTATGTCTTTATTTTCTTAGATCTGACTCCACAAATTTTAGTTCGGTGGTATAAATCGGTGTTAAGGCGAGGTGTGCCCAGACCTAGCGAAAAATCTACCCCAATTTAAATAGGGAGCAATTCATTTTTGAAAATATGATGATGATATTGCGAACTATTTTTTAATGCTCGTATCAATGGTAAGGGTAACACACACGGGAATTTTCATTCATTTCGTTTCTTTGACGAATCAACATCGTTTACAATATAATTCTATGACAGTCTTCAAATAATACCGATTCCGTCATGTTATTGTTACCTTCTGTTATTATACTATACAGATCTATTATCGCGTAATTAGTCAGCGTTTTGATGGACATATATACCTAATCTCACGTAAAAAGAGCGGTATCTTACCGCTTTTTTATAGCATATATTTCTTTTGTTCAATTTAAAAATATATATATATATTGAATCCTTTGTCGATCAAGAATTAAGACCGACTTTTATAAAGACCACGTTACATGACAGAGTAAAAGTTTTTATGTATCTGTATTGGAGTAGTGAGGAGAACGATTTGTTACTTCCTACAGCATACATTTCGCCATGCGATGAAATAATAATAAAGTCCTCTCTTTCTTTCCAGGTCTAAACGTGCGCGAGAAAGCGAAACAGCTAGTGAACCTCTTAAAAGACGACGAGCGATTGAAGAACGAACGGGCACGCGCATTGAAGGCGAAGCAACGGTTTGCGCAGAGCGCCAGCGCGTTCGGCAGCGATGGCGCACTAGATACACCCTCCAGCCCGAACTACCCGCCTGTTGAAAACGTAAGCTAATCAGCTTATTAAAACAGCTTAGTAGAACGGGGAAACAATCCGTTCTGAGAAGACGGTTCTCAATTGAAAACGTACCTAAATGTCTGGTTTATGTTATTAAAACTATCGTGAGACATCTTTAAAAATTATTAAAAAACGTTTTAGACTCACGTAAAAATTGTCCTGACGGCCCGACATGTTTCGAACTCCTATGGAGCTCTTCATCAGGGACAGTTATCCGTGCTTCTGCGCAATAAGCGGTCCACTGACGCCGGGTCAGTTATCCATGCTTCGCTCAACGCTCAGAAGTAACACTAATACGAGAATACCTATTCTATAGACAAGCAACGTTTCATACATAATGCACACCTACTGTCCAGCTTGCTAAAAGGGGTACAATACTCCGAATGCATCATCATTCCGAATTTTCATTATTCCGAAAACCATGTTCTGATAAAATATTTCGTTTATTTTTAGGATATGACATAACCGTAACCTAACCTAATTAACTAAAGTAACATAAATGGTCCATGGAAAAAATTATCGTTTCGGAATTTTGAAAATTCGGAATATTGATGGTTTCGGATAAATACAATTTGGGAATTATTGAGTGATCTCTGCTAAAAGCAATTTGGGCAGAGATGATGCCACTATTGAAAACTAGTGTCGTGATTTTTCTCCGTTAAGATTTTGAGACCCTGTGTTCTGGCTGGTGGTAGATTACTACTCTCATTAGTTTCATATGTTAACTTTTCAGTTGAACAGCGAGTCAGCAGAATGGCACGGGCGCGAGTCGGAGCTCGCGCGACCTCTAACCGCGGGCGAAGAGGAACTACAGCTCCAGCTCGCGCTAGCCATGTCCAGAGAGGAGGCCGAGCGGGAAGAGCGGCGGCGGCGGTCCGACGACGTGCGGTTACAACTTGCCATCAGCCAGTCTCAACACGATCTGCAGTGAGTTTATTAGTTAGTACATCAGGCCCCCATACATGATCAGGTTTACCTTCAGTTCCATCTGATCGGACTTAAATCCGTACCGTGTATGAATGAAACGGCCTTAACCCTTTGTGTGCCAAGCGGCAAAGCAATTCACCGTGCCACTGACGCCATACAAAAAAAAAAGTTGCTCCAAAATCAACAGAGATTTAAAAACACAGATAGTGGTTTGAAATAGCATGTTTTTGACCATTGAAATTTTTGACGTCAATAGACGTCGTTGGCGTCAGTGGCACGAATTCCCGATGACGTGATTTGCCGTCTTTGGCGGTCAAAGGGTTAAGGTCACCACGCTTTACGGCAGCCGGATGGACTGAAGCGATTCAATCACATCGGCCTAATCAGTTTTGCCTTCCCATGTATGGGGGCCTTAAACTGGAAAATGTCACGGGAGACGTAGGCGCTTTAAAACTAGGGTTAAAACGATATCATAGAAATAGGATGCAGAGATGGAGAGAAGAAATGAAGAGGGGAAAAGGTGGAAAGTGGAACCGCTTACGATCGATTTACAGTGAGCATTTATTTTTAGTCTATGACAAGGGATCGCAATAATACGAATACGACACGGAGCCTGAGAAGCAACTGATTGAAGAAGAGGAAAATTCGAAGTTTAATATATTTCGGGATAATTTATGAGCGCACCTTTTGGCTACGGTTGGATAGTGTGGATTACAAGTCGAGTGCTACAATACAGTCCTGTATGAGCGCTGCACCTCAGAGAAACACATGATACGCGGTAGTAGCACGACTTTCTCATGGTTCCTAGCGCACACACGTCACACACTGCAAAAGTTATGCACAGATCATACATATCTATAAGAGTAAAATAAGGGCTTTACCTTCTGGTTCTAATTTCTCTGCATATTGGATACAATTTCTGTAACATCGAATCAAAGTGAAAGCCAACCTGATGCCTTTGTTGATGCTACCCTGCCAACCCTTAAATCCTTTCCTTTTCCCATAGCCCAAGACTCTACCCTCGCCTACACCACGTCCCGGATCCGTACTTGGTGTACAACTGCTGGCAACGCTCTGTACAGTTAGTGGTTCGATTACAGAAACTATTATGTAGATTGCAAAACCATTTTATTTCACCGTGTAGTGAGAAGGTAATTGTACTAGAAGAAAATAAATATTTTCTTCTAGTACAATTACATTCTCATCATAGTCGACTTTATTTTCCTGTTTCGTATATTATTTAAAACTGGTGTATATTTATTTCAACATTATTGTATATCTTATTATACGGACACCTTCACTTCCCCGAATTTCATTTGTCATAAATGTATCACTTGCCATAATTTTCATTTGCCATAAACTTTTTATTTCATAAATCATGAACTTCGGGATTTCTATAATACTATTCATGGAGAAATCATTAGGTTAGGCTTGTTTTATGACAATCCTGAAAAGTTGCAGCTTACAGAGAAAAATAGATTTATGGCAAATGAATTTTATAGCAAGTGATAGATTATGGCATATAAAATTCAGGCGAACGATAGAGAACCCTTATTATATCATTCTTAATTTATGATCCAACTTGAACAGTGTATATATATGTATTTCAAACATTGATACAAAAGTGTACAAAATGTATCTTGTAGATCGATGTTTGAATGTTCTTATTTGTCAACAGGTCTCTATTCCAAATTGGGTAAATAAAAAAAACCTGAACCGCCAAAATCCTCTCGTAGCTTAGCTCTCTTCATAGAAAAAAAGTATAACCTTTCATTACTGTTATATTCATCGCAAAACCGTATACATACAGCGACGCGAATCTTGGGTTTAATCACGAATTTTAAGTGATATTTAAATATTCATTCTTCAAGCCCTCAACGCTTATTTTAATTGAATCGCTTATTCTGAGTGTTTTAATATTATCAACAATAACTTCAGCGGTCACAGCCCAAGATTCGTACTACTAATGATTTTATTTCGTACCTTTGGAATTATTTACCTTCTCGGAAGTCATAGATTAAAATAAAATACTCATAGCATGATGGAAATAATAATTATTAATTATTGTTCTTTATATTACTTCCGCGCTGCCTAAATAATTTCGAAATGAAAACTTAGAAAATTATGAGCTATCCTTTCATCGTAGTCTATAATTGAGTTTTATATAACCGTTTGATAATGATAACTGTTTGACTTTCGTGTGGTTGACTGTGACTAATAATTTCATGAAAGTGCCTGGCGAAATCATTTCATTATTTTCATTTGGTTTCATTTTCTGTTTATCGATGACTAACCTTGTTCATATTTTAAGTATGTAGTTACTTTCGTATATGGTGAAATCGTATAAAAAACAGTGCAAAACCTGAAACCTGCTTGTATCTGTTTCAACCGTCTAAAGTATTTCTGTAGAGAATTGATTGATTTTTTGCTTTGGTTACTTCTGGTGTTAGTTGTGATCCATTATTTGACGCAATGTACATTTGTGAAGAAAATAATCTTTTACCATCGTAGGAAACGTCCTTTGCATGCTTCCGCTTTTAACTTCTGTGAAAAAGTTGAGTAAGAAATATAAAAATTGGGCAAGTGCGAGTCCGACTCGCGCATGAAGGGTTCCGTACCTATATATATATACATATATATATTTATAATCTATAACAAGTTTGTTGTATGGGAGCCCCCCTTAAATATTAATTTTATTCTATTTTTAGTATTTGTTGTTATAGCGGCAATAGAAATACATCATCTGTGAAAATTTCAACTGTCTAGCTATCACCGTTCTTGAGATACAGCCTGATGACAGACGGACGGACGGACGGACGGACGGACGGACAGCGAAGTCTCAGTAATAGGGTCCCGTTTTTACCCTTTGGGTACGGAACCCTAAAAACGAGCTTTCTTGACAAAATTCTGATCTCTTTTTAAAAGTGCCTAAAACACGGTGTCGAGGGGTCGTTAAATCATCTTTCCAAAGTGGATTTGCCCTCCGTATCTCATATATCCTGGTGGACAGGACTCCAGGGGCGGAGAAGAAGGCCGAGCCGGCGCAGCAGTCCCACCTGTTGGACCTGTTGGACGTCAACCTCGGCTCGCCGTCGGCGCCTGCGCCGGCCGACCCGTGGGGCATCGCGTCGCCGCCACAGAAACAGGTCAGTGTTATGTAAGGAAGCTTGAAGGTTATTCATTTATAATTTAAGACATGAGGTACAAATTAGAAAATAGAGTTATTACAAAATACTAAGGGAGAGTGTATACATAGGAATATAGACAGATGTGTTATCAAATCTTTTAGCATACGGGGTTATTTAGAGCATTTTCATTCAGAAAATTCCTGTCTCAACTTGACAGCCGAAGACTTTGCAAATAAGGGCAGAAACAGATGGTCTACAACCTAACTGCAACTTGTACATACATTGTACAGTCCTCTTTAATGGGGAACTCCCGTTTTTCGTTTTAAGTTAGGATACAATTAAATCCATTTTTTTGTCGATGCCACGAATATTACAAAATACTAAGGGAGAGTGTATAGATAGGAATATAGACAGATGTGTTATCAAATCTTTTAGCATACGGGGTTATTTAGAGCATTTTAATTCAGAAAATTCCTGTCTCAACTTGACAGCCGAAGGCTTTGCAAATAAGGGCAGAAACAGATGGTCTACAACCTAACTGCAACTTGTACATACATTGTACAGTCCTCTTTAATGGGGAACTCCCGTTTTTCGTTTTAAGTTAGGATACAATTAAATCAATTTTTTTGTCGATGCCATGAACAGCTCGGGGACTTGGACTTGGACATATTTACTGACGCCATGGTAAGGGGTGGAGTGACGTAGGCGCTAGAAAATGCTAGAGTTAGAGTTTTTGAGAGTGCTATATCAGACAGTTGTGTAGTTATGGGTGGGTTAGGCGGCCCGCACTAGGGCCGCTCACAAGGCAGGGAGCCCTTGGGTTCATGTAACAAATGTGGGCCCCTAATCTTTTGCTGTGCACTGGGGCCTTGACCACCTAGCTAACCAACTGATATCCAAGCTGCCTCGGTTAGTGCGCCGGGTTACCTATCTGAAACACTAATTTTTGTTTCTCATCTGTAACGTTTCGCCATATTTTCATTTGTCCGAATGCTATTTTTTTCCAAAACCGTTATTCTTTTAGAATAATTACAAAACCTAACCTAACCTAATGGGTTCTTTGAAACGATGTTTATACTCGTAAAATCCTTAAAATTACTTATTACGGGTTTCAGGAAAAAATGACTTTCAGACAAATGAATATTTGGCGAAACGTTACAGATGTGAAACAATGTCTCGGAGTTGTGATAGGATAGGTCTGACACAAAAGAGTCATCATTCGCTTGCCCTTATCCCATTTATTTGGGGTCGGCGCAGCATGTTTTCTTCCTCCATTCTTCCCTATTACTCGTCATCTCGTCGTTTACTTCCTTCTTATTCATATCATCTTTCACACAATCCATCCATCTTTTCTTTGGCCTTCCTCTTCTTCTATATCCGTCCACATTCATGCTTAACGCTTTTCTTGTTACGTGGCTTTCCTCTCTTCGCATCTCTCTCGTCTGACACAAAAGAGTAGAAATTAAAAAGTGTCAATACTGTATTGACGTCCCCGTTTTCTTAGATTGATTCGAAAGGGACGACACGACAGTATTGCCACTTTTACTTTTTTGTGTGAGAGTGTACAGTGATGGTATTGTTGTTAGGACACGGTGGAGGACGCGTGGTCGGGCGTGGGCAGCCCGGCGCGGGACCCCTGGGCGCCCGCCGCGCCCCCCGCGCCCAAGGACCCCTGGGCGCCCGTGGCACAGGTAACACATACTCACTACAATACCTCACCTGTCAGAATGGGATTCGCACTATACCTGGCTCGCTCGCTCTTAAGCGATCCAGAAGAACCAGCAAGAACTTCTCAGTTTTCACCCACACCCGAATCGCAACTGGGAGCTCGTGGACTGTACATAGCTGTCGTCATCGATACATGTACAGTAAAGGAAACTGAAACGCGTACCTTTTTGACCTTTACTGTCATTGTGACAAGAGCGAAAAGGGTACGTATTTCAATTTCCTTGACTGGTATATACACGCTAATTCTTGTCGTAAACCTGCTTCACTTCTACGTACCTATAATAGATTGATGGTTGTAAATATTTATAAAGCATTTGTCACTTTCCGAATACAAGAGATTGATGGGTTTAGGCGCTCCCTCTGCACCGTACACAAATCAGACCATCTTTTGTTTTACTTGGGGTTTTGGTATTACAAATTAAACTTTGATCGTCATTTGTTTTGTCTTCGCTTTCAATTACAACGATCATCATTTTATCGCAGAAGAAAGGCGGTAACAGCCTTCTGTGTAACTGTTATCATCTGTGCATCAAAGCAAATTGCGGCTTCTGGTGTTTTGGCAACGGTGTCGGGCAGCATAGAACCTACTAACCAACTAATCCAACCCGTCTCTTATTAAGGAGCTTACCACGACTTTGCAGAGCAAGTCGCCCGTCTCCGTGCTGTCGTCGCCATCTTCTGAGCTGGAGCAATTCGACGCGCTGTCGCAGCGGCCGCGCGCCAACACCAACAACACCAACAACCACGACGACCCGTTCGACCTCACTGCATTAGGTATGTGCCTTAGAGTTTAGACAACGTTTCTTATCAAAGTTGGGCAGTAAAATAAAATATGTAGTACCATTAAAAATCCGCACTATGGCGTCGGTTGTAAAATCCCTTATTGGGCTATAATGTATCTAGGTCTTTACTTTACCCATAGTATCTGAAATTATCATACTAATTTAAGAGGCCTTATTCCTTTTAAAATGCTGATTGTTTAGACATTTTTCTCTATGATCAAACATGTTTCTTAACATACTATTGATGTTACTTTCTAGAACAGGGCTATTGGGATTTATTGGTATATATTTGAAACTTACAGTTTGAATTTTTCATTGATTATTTTTGTTTCAAAAACTACTCGAAATTGACAAAATTCACGCGGAAAATTAGTTTTTTTTTAACTTATTTTCGACTGTACGCAATGAAAGCGTGAAATAAGTATGTTACTACCTAGAACTCGGGGAAAAGTATTGTTCACTTCAAAAAGTTGGTTGAAATTATCAATATATTTGTCATAATATGAAAAAAATGAATTTTAAAATGAAAAAGGCCTCTTAAAATGCCCTGATCGTTTCCAGGTGACAACCTGGCCGGCGCGTCACCGAGCACGGGCGCCATCAAGAAGAGTCCGTCTGCGTTCCTGGGCGAGAACTCCTCGCTGGTGAACTTGGAGCGGCTGCTGCAGCCCGCCAGCGCCGAGCCGCCCGCGCCCAACCCCTTCGCGCCCGAGCCGCCCCGGCAGATGTTCCTGCCGCCGCAACCGGTCACTATACACTCTCTTATAATACTACATGGTACCACATACATAGAGAACTCGTCGCTGGTGAACTTGGAGCGGCTGCTGCAGCCCGCCAGCGCCGAGCCGCCCGCGCCCAACCCCTTCGCGCCCGAGCCGCCCCGGCAGATGTTCCTGCCGCCGCAACCGGTCACTATACACTCTCTTATAATACTACATGGTACCACATACATAGAGAACTCGTCGCTGGTGAACTTGGAGCGGCTGCTGCAGCCCGCCAGCGCCGAGCCGCCCGCGCCCAACCCCTTCGCGCCCGAGCCGCCCCGGCAGATGTTCCTGCCGCCGCAACCGGTCACTATACACTCTCTTATAATACTACATGGTACCACATACATAGAGAACTCGTCGCTGGTGAACTTGGAGCGGCTGCTGCAGCCCGCCAGCGCCGAGCCGCCCGCGCCCAACCCCTTCGCGCCCGAGCCGCCCCGGCAGATGTTCCTGCCGCCGCAACCGGTCACTATACACTCTCTTATAATACTACATGGTACCACATACATAGAGAACTCGTCGCTGGTGAACTTGGAGCGGCTGCTGCAGCCCGCCAGCGCCGAGCCGCCCGCGCCCAACCCCTTCGCGCCCGAGCCGCCCCGGCAGATGTTCCTGCCGCCGCAACCGGTCCCTATACACTCTCTTATAATACTACATGGTACCACATACATAGAGAACTCGTCGCTGGTGAACTTGGAGCGGCTGCTGCAGCCCGCCAGCGCCGAGCCGCCCGCGCCCAACCCCTTCGCGCCCGAGCCGCCCCGGCAGATGTTCCTGCCGCCGCAACCGGTCACTATACACTCTCTTATAATACTACATGGTACCACATACATAGAGAACTCGTCGCTGGTGAACTTGGAGCGGCTGCTGCAGCCCGCCAGCGCCGAGCCGCCCGCGCCCAACCCCTTCGCGCCCGAGCCGCCCCGGCAGATGTTCCTGCCGCCGCAACCGGTCACTATACACCCTCTTATAATACTACATGGTACCACATACATAGAGAACTCGTCGCTGGTGAACTTGGAGCGGCTGCTGCAGCCCGCCAGCGCCGAGCCGCCCGCGCCCAACCCCTTCGCGCCCGAGCCGCCCCGGCAGATGTTCCTGCCGCCGCAACCGGTCACTATACACTCTCTTATAATACTACATGGTACCACATACATAGAGAACTCGTCGCTGGTGAACTTGGAGCGGCTGCTGCAGCCCGCCAGCGCCGAGCCGCCCGCGCCCAACCCCTTCGCGCCCGAGCCGCCCCGGCAGATGTTCCTGCCGCCGCAACCGGTCCCTATACACTCTTATAATACTACATGGTACCACATACATAGAGAACTCGTCGCTGGTGAACTTGGAGCGGCTGCTGCAGCCCGCCAGCGCCGAGCCGCCCGCGCCCAACCCCTTCGCGCCCGAGCCGCCCCGGCAGATGTTCCTGCCGCCGCAACCGGTCCCTATACACTCTTATAATACTACATGGTACCACATACATAGAGAACTCGTCGCTGGTGAACTTGGAGCGGCTGCTGCAGCCCGCCAGCGCCGAGCCGCCCGCGCCCAACCCCTTCGCGCCCGAGCCGCCCCGGCAGATGTTCCTGCCGCCGCAACCGGTCACTATACACTCTCTTATAATACTACATGGTACCACATACATAGAGAACTCGTCGCTGGTGAACTTGGAGCGGCTGCTGCAGCCCGCCAGCGCCGAGCCGCCCGCGCCCAACCCCTTCGCGCCCGAGCCGCCCCGGCAGATGTTCCTGCCGCCGCAACCGGTCACTATACACTCTCTTATAATACTACATGGTACCACATACATAGAGAACTCGTCGCTGGTGAACTTGGAGCGGCTGCTGCAGCCCGCCAGCGCCGAGCCGCCCGCGCCCAACCCCTTCGCGCCCGAGCCGCCCCGGCAGATGTTCCTGCCGCCGCAACCGGTCACTATACACTCTCTTATAATACTAGTTTATGCAACTGTTACATAACAGGTCTTAAAACACGAGTGTGGTTTTATGAAACGAGCCGAAGGCGAGTTTCATAATAGGATCACACGAGAAGACCTAGACATGAGAAAATACTGCCATTATTGGTTATTTGGCATACAAAAAAAATATGACGTCTTAACTCCTTGCACTAAAATTCAAGATGGCTGCCCATATTAAATTGTTCTTAGGGGTTCAGAAGGTTCAACTTGCTAAAGGAAACCATCTGATCATCAAATGCCTTATATTGAATCGAACCCTGCCCACTATTGGCACCGACTTGGCACGAAGCTGGTCATCTTTTCTCGAATCTTCTCATTCTTGTTTCTGTACAGCAACAATAATATTACGAGCATGATTACTCGTTCTGACGTTACTTGTTAAATTTTCCGAGAATACTTATCGTTTTGAACAATTTGTACACTACCATTTTCTTTACTTATTTTCGCTAACTCACTACCTTAAGGTTGTCTGGAAGATCGCTTTTTAGCGATAAGACCGCCTACTGTATAGTTTTTTATTATTTCCGTGTTTTCTTTATTTTTATTTTGTGGTGCCAATAAAGAGTATTTATTAACCCTTTGACCGCCAAAGACGGCAAATCACGTCATCGGGAATTCGTGCCACTGACGCCAACGACGCCTATTGACGTCAAAAATTTCAATGGTCAAAAACATGTTAATTCAAACCACTATCTGTGTTTTTCAATCCCTGTTGATTTTGGAGCACTTTTTTTTTTTGGTTTGGCGTCAGTGGAACGGAGAATTGTTTTGCCGCTTGGCGCTCTAAAGGTTAATAATATTTCTTTTTAATCTTCAGGCTAAGCTGTCCATCAACGAGCTAAAGCAACAGCAGATGGGTCTGAGCGGGCTCTCGTTCCCCGCAGCACCTGCGCCGGCGCAGACTAGCGCGTTCGGCGCCTCGTACGCCGCGCCGCTGCAAGCCATGCCCATGGCGCCTAACCACATGGCCGCCGCGCCCGTCACAGGTACAACGACGCATGTGGCCTATAAATAAATAAAAAATAAAAAAATATATATTGTAGGAGCCAGTTAGCGACTACACTTGTAGTTATGGGTAGTTGTAGTTGATGGAGTGCGATGAAAGATAGTTAAAGTTTATAGAAAATATATTGAAAGAACGTAAAGATACAGTGACGTTAATAGTTGATTGCTCTTTCTCTAGTTGCGTAAAAGTGTTGTTGTTTCGTAATGCACACTTCTTTTATAACCTTACATATTACTAATATTCGTTGCCGTGCAACTTAAAGTAGGTCGCAAGTAAGCATGAGGAAATGTACGGTGATGAAACCGTACATATTGGCAACCCTTAAAGAAAAGAAAAGAAAAGAAAATTGTTGAGAGAAAGAGAAACCATCACAAAGTGAATAATTAATTAATCAAATTCGAAGGCTACGTTGTCAGCAGAGGCGTGGTCTCGATGATGGCGTTCCGCTTGACTCGTCGAAGGCTTTGGTTCTCTCTCTCGTAGAGTTCTTGTTGGTGGAATGGTTTGCATTTCGATGTCTTCGTAATGTCGCTTTTTTGGCTTGAGCGAACATTGGCTCCGTGACGTACGTTTCATACAAAGGAAACGTCGCTTCACAGCCCACACGACGAATACAGTTATGGCTATCCCTAACAACAGGTAGCTAATAGTATATTGGTGGATGTCGTGACTGGAGATGTTTGATGGTAGCGCTTGTTCATGCTTGTACTGCCCTGTTAGTCTTCTATCAATTTCTGCTTCTTCTGAGTGCTCGAAAGTTGTGGGCGATATTTTGTAGGAAGTTAAGTTCACAATTCGGTTGACGGATGAGTTGACGACCGGTACGTTGATGTTGTAGTCAATTTGAATTTTGCTGTTAAATTGATTGTGAGAATGAATTGTGAGGTGCGAAGCTTGCAGTACGCACCCTTGCGGCAATGTTACGATCCCGGACGATGTCATAGTATGAGCTGTGACGTCATTCTCACATATGGTTCGTAGTGAGCAGGTGTTGCAACAAACTGCAAGCCAAGTGTTTATTGCATGAAGTTCAATCCACTCGTCCTTGCATGACGTATTTATTACGTCACACGGCGTGGTGTAGTGATGCCCGAGCAGTTTTGCTTCGCACGAGACGTTGTTATTGTTTAAGTTATAGACAGGTAGGTTCTTATTACATATGTATATGTCTGGCCTTTGTTGTATGCATTGTTTGAATAGTTCTTCAGTTAGTGAAACGTAAATATTCTTTCTGAAGTTTACGCCGATGTATTTGGAAGTAGTTATTATAATTGCAGTTCCCATGGTGGACTTCACGGGCAATGGTATAGCTTGGTAGAATGTGAAGTCTTCGTCAGAAATGAGTGGTATGTGAATCTCAAACAGGAAGTAGCTGTCTGTCACACGTGCCTTGACATAGAGTAGCTTGTAGAGATCCTTAATATCTTCTCTTATATTTTCTACCGGAAGAGACAGTGTTCTCGGCAGCCGGCCGGAGATGGCGCTGAGCTGCTTGACCAAGTTGACTGGCGTGACGAGATGTACATCAATGTGGCCTTTGTAAATGTCCGTTAGTGTGTTGAACAGCATTTCTTGAACACTTCTCAGATTGTTTATTAGCAAATATGCGGCTAATGACGCAGAGTTAAAGTAGCTGGTTGCCATCACTGCTTCTAGTGTGGACTCGACCTTCGCGAAGTTGGCGTTAGTGTTGTTCATAAAATCGTCTATTACATGAAATTGGCGTTTGATGTTCTCTTCTGACTTTTTTAGGACGGTGTTTTCGAGTTCTACGATTGAAGTTTGATTTTGAATAAGTTCGAGCAGGTAGTTTTCATTGTTCTTCACAGCCTTTATGTCATTTTGGTACTTGTCTGCAAACCTCTGGTCTAGGATCCCAAATAGGCTGTTAGCTACGTAGCCTACTCCGTCGATCAGGCCACGTTTCTTCCTGTCAGTCAAATGCTTATGCGGTGCCAAAAGTAATGAGTTGTAGTAATTCAAAAGATCGGTTTCGTGATATAGTTGCTCCAATGTAGTCTTGCAGTAGCGAGGGTCTGTCATTTGACAGAGGTTGTTAATTCCGTGAAGATAATTTTTTACTCGATCAACAGCTTGCCAGTAGTTACTTAGGTTGTAATACATAAGTAGAGTCCATTCGTCATGTATTATTTGCAGTTGACCCATTGTGTCATAATAAATGGGGCGCTCGGGTTCTAACGTTGTAATCTGAGCTGGTGTAGTATTGCCGGCGTGTGACTCATTAATGAATCCGCACATTATAATTAGTGATGTAAATAGTGTTATCAGCGTTCGTTTTGCGAGTTTGTTTTGGCGAGCCGGTTTTTTCGTGTTGGGTTCTGTATCTATTTTTTGAGGTTTCTTGATATCTTCATAGTTAGTTTCGATGGGAAGTGGCGATAGTTTGACGATGGGACGTTTAGTAATTCCAGATTTTGTTTTTATAGTTGTCACTCTTACGTAACCGTCGCTACCTGGGTGGGTTTCCAATACACGTCCCATTGCCCATTTTCCAGGTGGCAAGTTATTGTCCTTCACCAGGACTACGTCACCTTCTTTTATGTTTTTAGTAGGCTTGTTCCACTTGCTTCGTGTTTGAAGTTGTGATAAGTATTCATTTGCCCAGGACTTCCAGAATTGTTGATGCATGTGCTCGAGGAGTTGCCATCGGCGTCGCAAGTCTATGGTTTTTTCGTCACTATGGTCAGACAGTGGTAGCGATAACGTAGGACCCCCGGTTAAGAAGTGACCAGGTGTTAGACAGTTGTAGAACTCTTCAGGGTCTTCAGTTAGAGGGCACAACGGTCGCGAGTTCATGCAGGCTTCGATTTTTGTTAAAAGTGTTGCAAATTCCTCGTATGTTAGTTTTTGGTCTCCTAGCACCCGTCTGAGATGATGCTTCATTGACCTGACAGCTCTTTCCCAGATACCTCCAGCTGTAGGCCAGGCTGGGGCGTTAAAATGCCACTGCACTTCTTGTTTCCCCATCTCGTCGAAAAATTCAGGCGGTAGAAGAAGCTGGAACCCTTCGTACTCGTTTTTTAATGTTCTGGCAGACCCAATGAAATTTGTGCCGCAGTCAGAGTACATGTGCTTTGGCACGCCACGTCGAGAGCAAAGTCTTTGGAAGGCAGCGAGGAAGGCTTCGGTGCTCAAGTCAGAAACTAGTTCAATGTGTACGGCCTTTGTTGTCATACACACGAATATAGCGACGTATCCTTTCGATGTCTTCACTCCTCTTCCTTTATTCAGTTTTATTTCCACAGCTCCCGTGAAATCAACGCCGGTGTGGGTGAATGGTTTAGAAGGGGTAACTCGTTGCTCCGGTAAGTCGGCCATTAGTTGATAGTTTTCAGTAGGCTTAAATCGATGACACGGTACGCATTGTCGTAACCGCGTCTTTACAGCTCTATTGCCACCGATTATCCAATAACGTTGCCTAATGTAGAACAAAGTTACTCGAGCTCCTCCATGAAGTGTCACTGCATGTGCTTGATCGATGATTAGTTCGGTTAGTCGTCCTTTGTTAGGTAAAATAATTGGGTTCTTCATGTTGAGAGGCAAGTTGGACTTGTTTAAACGACCTCCAAGTCTAATTATCCCTTTGCTGTCCAAGTACGGATTGAGCTTGAAGAGGCTTGACTGTTTTGTAGTCGATTGTTTCTTCATAAGTTGTTTATATTCTTGTTCAAAGGTCAAACGCTGAGCACACTTTATTATGAGCTCATTTGCCTTTGCTAGTTCGCTTGTAGTTAGGTATGCAGTGTCAGACCTTTTATTGTTACGTGCAGCTATAAAACGTAATATCCATGCTATAACTCTTGTTACACGTGTGAATGAACTGTATTTTTGCAACAATTCATTCGTAATATATTTGTTATGTTTCGATGACGATCTCGTTTCTGTTTCGTTTGTTACGCATATGTTTGTTGTAAATGAAGTAGGTGGATTTTTCTTTTGACTTTCACTATCAAATGACTTCAAAAATTCGGGTCCATGCCACCAGAGTTGGAAGTTCATGAGCTTGTTAGGATAGAGTCCCCTCGAGGCGGCGTCAGCTGCGTTCTGTTCGGACTTTACGTAGTGCCATTGTGTAACTGGTATTATTTCCGTGATTTTGGTAACACGGTTTGCGACATATTTCTCCCATCTTGAGGTATCTCCTTGTAGCCAGGCCAAGACTACTTGTGAGTCACACCACGCATGTATAGTTACGGTGAATCCCGTCAATGCTTCCTTTATCTTTTTAACAAGTTGCGATAAGAGTAAGGCGCCGGCGAGTTCTAATTTTGGCAACGACTTTTTACTGGCTAGGGGTGCAACTCTAGTTTTCGCTGCGACTAGGGTGGTGACAATTTCTCCTTGCTCGTTCGTCGTTTTATTATATATGACACAGGAATAGGCTTTTTCGCTCGCATCGGAAAAGCCAAAAAGTTGTATCTCGTTTTCTGTTGTACCGACCCATCGTTGTAGTTTCAAAGTTTTTATTTCTTTTAGTTCCATTTTGAATCTTGTCCAGCTGTCTTGCAGGTCTTTGGGTAGTTCCTCATCCCAAGAAAGTTGATTTAGCCAAACCCGCTGGAAGAGTAGTTTTGCTGTGATTGTAATTGGGGCCCAAAATCCTACGGGATCATATAACCTCGAAATCTCTGAGAGTAGTACTCGTTTTGTTAGTATACTGGCTTTCTTCGAGTCCAAGTCCCAGTTGAACGTGAACGTGTCGTTGCCGGGATTCCACGAGAGTCCGAGTGTTTTCGTAGCCTGTTCGTTTTTGAAATCGAAGATTCCGGTAGTTGAAACTTGATCTTCTTTCAAGTTTTGTAAGAGGGCAGGATGGTTCGCGGACCATTTTCTTAAATTCATCCCTCCACCCTTTAATAACTCGATAAGTGTAGTTTGTAGCTCTTCGGCTGCTTGAAGTGAGTGATGACCGCTAAGTAGGTCATCAACATAGAACTCGTTAAGCAACGCGTTCGCTGCCGCAGGGTATTTATGGCCGTCATCCATAGCTAGCTGTTTTAGGGTTCTGATTGCGAGCCAAGGTGCGCTCTTAGTTCCGTAGGAAACCGTACAGAGGCTATATTCCTTTAATTTTTCATTAGGTGAGTTGCGCCATATAATTTTTTGAACGGAGTGTTGTTCTTCAGCTATCCAGATGCAGCGGTACATTTTTGCTATATCTGCGGTATAGGCGTACTTGTATGTTCTCCATTTCAGGATCAGACTTTGAATGTCCTTCTGAAGATTAGGGCCTTTGAATTGCACGCTGTTTAGACTATGACCGGTAGTCGTGTTCTGTGATCCATTGAAAACCACCCTAAGTTTGGTTGTGCTGGAGCTATCCCGGAGTACTCCATGATGAGGAAGAAAGTACTCAGGAGATGTAGTTGAAGAAGAAAGCTTCATGTGCCCGAGGTCCGCGTACTCTTTCATGAAATCCTTATACATTTCGGCTAGCTTTGCCTTCCTTTGTAGTCTTTTCTCGAGTTGTAGAAATTGTGAGATAGCTATAGCTTTTGAGCTTCCAAGTTTTTCTTCATAGTTGGGATGGAAAGGCATCTGAACTATATATTTCCCATCCGAGGCTCGCTGAACAGTTTGCTTGTAATAAGTTTCGCAGTGATGGTCTTCCTGAGGTACGTCCGAGCTATCCTGCATAATGTCTTCCGTCTCCCAGAATTTAGTTATCTCTTCCAAGTCTAAGGTAGTTATATGACAGTTGAAAGTTTGAAGTTTTCCGCACAAAATCCAGCCAAGATGAGTTTGTTGTGCAAGAGGAGATCCTGGGTTACCTCTAAGGACTCCGTCTAGGATAATTTTGGAGTACACGTCTGCCCCGAGCAGTAAGTCAACTGAGCGAGACAAGTTGTAGTCAGGATCGGCGAGCTTTAAATTTTCTAAGTGCGGCCAGTTCTTCCTTTCAAACGTAGCGTTGGGTAAATTATTTGTTATTTTACTCATAACTAGTGCTTGAGTTTCAAAGGCGTAATCCGAGTACATTGACTTGCACTTCAATTGAACGCGGCCTTTGCAATCTTTGGATGACGCTCCAATCCCAGAGATTGTGGCGCTGAGTTTGTTTCTTGGTAGTTTTAGTAGTTGTGCAGTGTTTTCAGTGAGAAGATTGACTTGACTGCCTTGGTCGAGAAGGGCTCGAAGAGTGACGTCAGTACCGTCGATCGCCTGCACCCTCAGTTGGACCGTAGTTAAAAGAATTTCTGTTTCTTTGTTGGATAGATGATTAGAAGTTGGTCGCGTAGTTAAAGTAGCCGGTCGTTGACTTGATGAATTATTTTTGTTGTAGTTTGTTGACATGTTTTTCTTCATTGGATTGTGCAAAAGTGTATGATGACGCATATTGCATTCTTTGCAAGTTTTTGTTGACTTGCATTCACTGTTGCCGTGGCTGTATAAACAGTTTTTGCAAATTTGCAGTCTGGCGGCAGTTATGTTACGTTGGACCGGATCTAGGTCAATAAACTTCGGACATTGCATCAACACATGACTTCCATCGCATAATGTACAATTTCCGTATAATGTGTGATAACTATTCGGCAGCTCCGTTTTGTAGGTAAATGATTTCTTAGCTTGGTAGGGTTTGTTGAAAGTTAATTTGTTGAAGTTTGATGGCTTCTGGTAGTTAGATGTACTAGTAATGGCTTCTTTCTTCTGGTTCTTCATAGTTTCATATGCCATAAATCTGTTTTCCAAGAAGGATAGAAATTCAGTTAAGACTGGTAGTTCCCTTTGATTTTGTAGTTCCTTTAGGTAATCGTTAAAAGACGATGAATCAAGTTTCAGCGACATAAGATGTACGATCATCGGATCCCATGTAGTTATTTCGAGTCCGATATTGGCGAGCCCGTTGAGACATTCTAATATAACATCGTGCATCTTTTTGAAGCTGTGGGCATCCGGATGATGCGCGACGGGTAAATTCAGCATGGTGTTAATGTATGAAGTGAATTGCAGACGCTTGTTGTCATAACGTTGTGTTAGTATTTCCCAACAGGAAGAGTAGTTCTCGGCGCTTATGGTGAGATGCTGCACCAATCTTTCAGCTTCACCTCGTAGTTTAGTTTTCAAGTGCTGCATTTTCTGCGCTTTGTTAATAGTAGGGTTGTTGTGAATAGTTTCTAGGAAGAGATCTTTGAATGATACCCATTGACTGTAGTTTCCTGTAAACTCGGGGACTTGAACTCTCGGGGCCGAATGCTGATAATGGGCTACCGACCAGATCTTGCCGTTCAATCTCCGTTTCAGTTCGTCATACTTGTGCTCTATGTTGACGAATAGATCGTAGTAATGTTCGTTAGAGCCTTTAAGAATGGCATCTAACTCCCAGTGATGCTTGTCAATAGGTTCCCATTTTGACTTCAAGATGGTGAGGTGATCTTCTAGTTCCCATTTTTGAGAAATCGTGTCGATGTCGACTTTAGACATCGCACGGTCGAGAGCTTTAAAGTTGCACTCTTGTTTGGTAAGTAGTTCACGAAGCTTGCCATCAGTATGCTGGTACTCCTCGTCTATATCCGTTGTGTTAAATTCTACCTTGTCCCCTTGTTCGAGGCTCTGCGAACGCAAAAGGTTCAAAATATCTTGTTTAGTTGACTGGTACATGGCTTTAGTTTTTCCGTAGATGTCTCCTGTGAAGTATTCAATAGTTTTTTCTTCCAATTCTTGCTCGAGGACGTTATGCCGGTGGCTAAAGTCCTCCCACAAATCCGACAGAGTAGTAAGTCGCTTGTTCAAATATTCCTGGGTCTTCCTAGATCCGCCGTCCTTCTTGTAGTTTGTACAGAAGATCTTGATATTCTCGAAGCTGACCTTTTGTTGCTCGAGCGTGCTCATGATGATATCAATATCAGAACGTAGTTCGTTTAGTTATGTTATGTATATAGTTGTATGTAGTTGAATGTAGTTGAAGTTAGAAGGTAGTTGCTTGAAGATAATAGTTGATGTCGCTAGTGACGGTAGTTAATTAGTTATGTTGAGTTCTTGAGTTCAATTGCCGTTTGAGGTACCTTGTAGTTGAGGTTAGCAGCTTGCAGCTGCAATAACTTGAAGATAGTTGATAGTAGTTGAAGATATCGTCGCGTTAAGTTGAAGTTAGTTGCTTGAAGTTGTAGTTGAAGCCGCTGATTAGTAGTTGAGTTTCACTAGTTCACGACCTGAGGTCTTCTTCCCAATCCTGGATCACCGCCGCACGTAGTTGTCGCTTCAGGAGTTCCGGGCCGGGATGGTCGCGCAGGGTAATCAATGTAATTGCACTAGAAATTACGATATTGTGCGCCTTCTCAATTCACTGGTGGAACCCGCTTGTGGGAAGCCAGCAAACCGATTCGCTACCGTAATTGAAGCACAAAAACACTGAATTACCTTGTAGGTTCGAAGGACCATTAAATGTAGGAGCCAGTTAGCGACTACACTTGTAGTTATGGGTAGTTGTAGTTGATGGAGTGCGATGAAAGATAGTTAAAGTTTATAGAAAATATATTGAAAGAACGTAAAGATACAGTGACGTTAATAGTTGATTGCTCTTTCTCTAGTTGCGTAAAAGTGTTGTTGTTTCGTAATGCACACTTCTTTTATAACCTTACATATTACTAATATTCGTTGCCGTGCAACTTAAAGTAGGTCGCAAGTAAGCATGAGGAAATGTACGGTGATGAAACCGTACAAATATTAAGGGACAATCATACACAAATCGACCTAGTCCCAAACTAAGCAAAGCTTGTACTATGGGTACTAGACGACGATATACATCACTACATAGTATAAAACAAAGTCGCTTTCTCTGTCCCTATGTCCCATTGTATGCTTAAATCTTTAAAACTACGCAACGGATTTTGATGCGGTTTTTTTTAATAGATAGAGTGATTCAAGAGGAAGGTTTATATGCATAAATTATCAGCATTCCACCCGTGCGAAGCCGGGGCGGGTCGCTAGTAAAAAATAAATAAATAAATATTAAGGGACAATCACATATCGACCTAGTCCCAAACTAAGCAAAGCTTGTACAGTCGCCATCAGATATATCGCAGCATGTAAGACGTTCATAAATATGTGAACACGACTCTTATTGACTGGGCATTACAGTACATGTTCACATATTTATGAACGTCTTACATGCTGCGATATATCTGATGGCGACTGTACTATGGGTACTAGACGACGATATACATAATATATAAATACATATATAGATAACATCCATGACCCAAGAACAAATATTTTGCACAAATATTTGCCCCGGCCGGGATTCGAACCCGGGACCGCCGACTCAGTAGGCAGGTGTCTACAAACCGAGCCAAACGCGTCGTCAAAAGTATCGTCGGGGATAGTGCAATACCGCGTAAATAACAGCTGTCGATATAGTTCTTATTTCAATAAAAGTTTTTTAGTGGTACTAATTTATTTTACTGACAACGACATTTTTGGTAACTGACGTTGAAAGTCAAACAAAGACGACACATGTATATATTAAAATTACAACACAAAGCATAAGGAAAAAATCGAAAGGTTGCTTGGGCATTAGGGTGGCGGAAAGGTTAACATGCTGGACTGGCAGTCCTGAGGTACCGGGTTCGATACCCGGTCTCTTCCACCAGGTTACGCATTTCATTTTTTCTTTGAGCTTTGTATCAATGTAAACATATGAGTATGTTTCTAGAATTAAATTATTTATGTTGAATTATTTTACTCACCACAGTTTTGTCAACCCTTTGCGGGAGTAAAGATATTTATTGATACAGATAAAAAGGATTTTAAGCTGTAACAGAACTGTTAAGGTCGAAATTCATTTAGTATTACAACTTCTTGAAATAAGAACAGGTTTTATTGCTTTTTACTCTCCCGCTACCGGACAGACTTTACACAGTGAAATAATAATGAAATAACGAACTTTATTTTATTTATTTATTTATTTATTTATTTATTTTAGGAGAACCAACAGCTAATACACTAAATATAGAAACTTAAATAGAAATACAGAGCCAATTACAGGAACTCACAAATAGTTGCTGTACATAAAACATAAACTTAAGTAAACAGCGCACATCGATGTACCGACGCGCACTTGCAGCAAATATATGTAAAAACTATGAACATTCATTAATCTACAAACTTAAACTTTAAACCTTAACTTTTAGAGCCTTGATGGGCTGACAACCTAAGTACCTACCTAATACACAATAACAATACTGCACAAGCATGTTATAAAAATCGCTCAATCAAAAAACACATTAGCTAAATTTCGCCTCACGGAAGGAATTACACAATTAAATATATCAATATCATGCTCTTTCGTCGTATTATTCAAATGGCGACTGGTGAATGGTGAATGGTTTATTCTGCAAGTAGGCCACAAGTTTACATGTCTGAGTCTACCGGCATTTCACAAGAGGAGACCACTGAAGAAACGCCAAAAGAAACTCAACAGTTAGTAATTTTCAGTCATTGTCAGTGTACGGGCAAGCGTACATGGTTGAAAGTCTTATACTTGACGAAGAGCCAATCAGTTAATCATTTTAGATACATGGGGAACTTGTAAATTATCATTATGCGACGTGATGGCGGAAGTCATGTCGCTCACGTAAAATAATGTATATATTGATGGTTAAGTATGGATTAAAATGTCGTTAAGTATCAAGCTGTGGTTTCACTCTGCTCCTCTGCCTCGGCATACATATTATATCATATATCAATGATCATTTATCAAGTAGTTAGGGTCGCCCCCTACATTTTGGTCGTTCGAACCGGATGTGTATACTAAGATGTCGGTTGCAGCGATGGACCCGTGGGCCGCGCCGGTGGCGGCGCCGCGCTCGCAGTCGCCGTGGTCGCCGCCGCCGCGACACACGCCCAACCCCTTCCTCTCCTAGCCGCGCCCGACAGGTACACTATACTATACCCTACTCTATTGAAATATGCTCTAGACTGCGTGTAGTTGTACAACCGCGAGGCGGTGCGGAGACGTACGGAATAGACCATCACCTGTTGAAAGCGGTATCTCAGCTTCGCTTCAGTGGAGACGCACCCTAAGACTGCCTGTCCACAGGAAGCTCCGCACCGCTTCAGTGAAGAGGAAGCTTTAGACAACAACATTATTACAATACATTTAAGCTTGTATATATTAAACTATGAATACAAAGATCAAAGCTTAAAGAAAAATTGAAAAAGGAGCTACCTGGTGGAAGGGACCGGGAATCGAACCCGGTACCTCTGGATTACCGGTCCAGCGCGTTAGCCACTTCGCTACCCTCGCTCCACGTAGACCTGACGAATTTTTCCTTATGCTTTGTGTGTCGATCTTTGCTTTGTATATATTAGTTTTTTTTTATATAGTGACGTTTCTTACTTTTTTAAACGAATAATTGGCGCAATTTTTAGTGTCTACATTCCCAAAACCTAGAAATAAAAGTTAGGTAACGATTTTTACGACATTCTGCATTTCATATTAAACAAATTTTTAATTTTATAGCTCGGTAAATAATAAGCCGCGAAAAATAATAATACCAAAAAATGAGTTAACGTTTTAAGCGAAAAGCCAATGATTGATGGATACATAATATTTTACCTGTTATAATTTTATTTCCAGATCGATAGCAATGAACGCGCCGCTAGTACCCGCGCCGGCACCGCTGCTCGACCGATGTCGCACGCTTCTCATGACCCGCCGACCGCCGAGAATATTAGTGGGATCCACGTAAAAAGAGCGCTCTCATTCTCAGTACTGTAGTCATTTCTATTGCGAAGGAAGATTGACAGCGCACTTTGTACGTGAATTTAAGTATACACGTATCAATATAGCTCAATTGTTTGACAGTTCGCATACATAACATTCATATCAACCCTTTAAACGCCCAAGACTGCAAATGACGTCGAAGGAAAGCTGTGCTCACACATTTTGCTTGTTGCTTGGCGTCCGGGACAGTTCCGCCAACCGGCTGGGCTTGGAATAAATGAATTGTTTGTATGCATACATTGAACAGACTATTTCTATGACAGTTTCGCCAGCTTCAATCGTGCCCTGAATGCGTTACAGTCACAGCGGTTGAAGCTGTCAAAATAGCTCGTAGAAATACCCTCTCGACTCGAGATTAAGATTAAGGCAGTATTTATGCGGTTGCTGGCAACCGCTGTAAAAACTACTGCACTGCTTTTTAGGGAGTTTCCTCACCACAAGCCTCGCCTGTAATGTAACTAAAACAAATGAGATTGTCATATCTCGCTCCCGATGTGGGAGCACCCTTACATTCACAATCAATGGAAATTGATACACATTGTACTGTACCTTCTTTCATTGACCCTGTGTATCGAAAACAATAGTTTATCGAGTCAAGAGATACTCAAGAAGAAAGAAAATATGTTTATAATCTTTTTGATAAGAAATATGTTGTATACTTATACGTAGAATATATCTCGGCGGTCGAGAAACTGAGCCTTCGGTCTTTTGACCGCTCTTTAGTTCTAATTCCTCGCTAAACACTTGAACAATTACTAAATTTAGTAACAACTCTGACACATAATGAACTACTCTGAACAAGTACTCTGGTGAATAGTACAGTAACTCGAAATTGTTTTATATTTGTTTGAATTTTTAAAATGAAAATTCTACGCATGGATCGGAGGAATATGGTCAGTCTTATCCCAATTTACTTTTGCTGGCGATAGTAGTTTACATTGTTTTTTTCGAGAAATAACTTCATGACATGGCGTTCAGTAGGTATTATATATGAAGGTTGTGCGTGTCGGGGCAATAAACTTTTTGATGAGTAAGTGAGTGGGGGATATTTCATTTATTGCGTAATAAACGCGATTAATAAGGTATAATTTTGATGTGTTTTAACAATTGACTATATAATAACATCACATTACATTTTATTTTATAAATATAATAAGCAAAATATAAAGTTAAAAACACAGTTGTATCAAGTAGGAACTTCATGATACAAACTCAAAAATCGGGGGTAGGTTTTGTAGGTAAGCCAGAGGTAATTTTGGGTGAGATTGCTAGTCGGAACTCCGGTCTATCATTTTTTTTTTGGTCTTTTCGTAGTAACAAGTGTGGAAATATCATGTTTAACAACGAGAAGCATGTTTCACACGTTATTGACTGTTCACCAGAGACTGCGCTCAGAGTCAACCTAGTATTCTTTCATCTAATAAATTTCTTGTCATTAGCACTATTTAAATTATGTATATCAATTATTTTTAATTCTTTTTGCGTATGGTGAGTGGTAATCATGTCAATACAGCCAGTGGAAGAGAGGGGTAGGATAATAAAACGAAAAACCAAGGAAAAATTACCACGGTGCATTTAATCACGGAAATTACACCTTTGAATTTGGTTTTTGGTAAATTGAGTGTGGTGATTTTTCCTTGATTTCTCTATCTAAAAGGTAAACTACTGTACGCGGTATACATATGTAAATGAAGTTTTTATATAGACTGGATAAAGCTGTGACGTAGGGCTCTAACTATACGCCATTTTTGGATGCGTTCGGAAACGGTGAAAAATAGACATAAATTTTGACGTATGAAGGCAACCAAAATGTTGCGTTGAAGTGGATTTCAAATATTATTAAATCAAAGGTTACAGGCCCCTTGGAAAGTTTTAATCGCGCTTCTACAACACTTCAAAGTGGTATAGTCGTGGTCAATACTTTAACTCAATATGTCCAATCATAACTCACTTCAACATCAATACCTATGGACTTCCTATGATCGCCCAGGGGTCGGGAATCTTTTTGTGAATAATATTAAAATCCACTAAATAGGAACAATAGATTGTAGTTTTAAAATAAAATTCGACTTTTATAATTATCAAATTTCTAAATTAAATAATTTATTAGATACAGGCTTGAGGTCGCTTCGGTGTTTGTTTGAGTCCTTTGGCCTGGTCCCAGGCCGCGCTCACATTAAGTTAGTCAAAATAATTTTTCGTGTTGTGAGAGATAAATTAATTATAATTTTGTTACCGTGTATTTTCTGACAAATTTAAAATTTAATCGTTTTTCGACATTCTTTGGAGGGAAACTAATGTCGTGTCGACTATATTTTATGCAATGACTTTTTTATTTATGTTTGAATGTTTGTTCTGACCAACTTCATATGAGCATGGCCTCTCTAAATCAATTGTAATATGTACTAACTTAAGGTTCTAAAGGACTTTTGCAGTACATAGCAGTTTGATGAACTTTTTCATACATGGAGAGGTAACTACTGCATTTTTATATTCAGACAAACGATTTGGACTTATCAGAGTCATAAATTCGACTTTTTTACTAACTTTCTGTAGATATGAATTTTATCGACAACTATACTAAATGATATATATCATTCACGATAAAAACGATATAACTTTAAATCGCATAAATACGTACTTTTTTTAAATCAAAGTTTATAGAATTCTATATAAATTTATAGCGCCAACAAGTTACGTTGGTCGAAGTTTTGCTCGTAATACCAAATCTCTTTGTTTTATTCAATATTTGATATTGTGACATAATTATTTAGAAGTCTAAACAATACATATCATACTCTCTCATTAAAATAAAAAAATCTCTACCGATTATTTTTCTTGTGATATGTCTGCACATCGACATTGGCACCTCCTTTAAATAAAACGATTTAAAGGCATTATATCGAGTATATTCATTATTTGAGCATCCTTGAAGTTTCGGTAACTTTTCTGGAAAGTTACCAAAACCCGTTTGAATCGTTTCATTTAAACGTGTGACAGTCGCGGAAACCGAAGAAAATATTAAAATACCTCTTAGTAAAATCAGCAAGAAGTGATAACCATAAAAAAAGTAGAAACGTCTTAACAGAACATACAGGACTATATAAAGGAGGGATTGTATAAAGAATGAAGTACTTAGGCTACTCGATATGAATAAACGTTTTCAGTATTAATTATTAGGCAGCTTGCAAATGATTTCGAAATCATTAGTCCTGAACCAAGTCGCCTCGTCTGTCTTTAAACGTCGTTTGTGACTTTAGTAAACTGAACTCAACGGAGACGCTTTACTCCCTTGGTCAGGAAAATATTGTATATATAGTATAGTAATTTAGCTGCTAAGTACTGCAACAGTCTGACGATGACGTCCAAGCCGGCGTACGATGTAAGGTTTCACGTTGTTTGATGTGCCTTAGTCTCCATAACATTGTGAATCGTAGACGTTTCTTGATTTTTTACACTGTGACGTCGACACGCCCAGCCTAGCACAACTATGGTTCGCGACATAGTATCGTCACTCTCTCACGATACTGTACAAAAAGGGATAGGTAGCATATCTCGCGCGAGAAATAGTCGCGTGTCAAAGTTGTGTTAGAGGTGCTCTGGTGGACAGTGCGGCCGCAACATGCGATGATGTGCTGTTCTCGAAAATTACCAGAAACTTTCCTCATTTTGTATGGGAACGTTCTCCCTCATACAAATCGGGAATCGTTCCCGAGAACGGCACATCTCTAGGTAGGGGCATTCCACCAGAATGTCAGCTATTTGACACGATTACTATTAAACGTGATATTATTTTCATACTTATAAAGTTAAAGGAAATTTTTTGGCATGTCAATATTTTATAACCTGGCTTTTGTATTGATAGTAAATTCATGAAGTTTCTGTATGTTTTTAGCCGTGAAGTGCCCGAAACGTAGACGTTCTGGTGGAACGATCCGGTGAAAACTAGCAATTACATTTATAAAACCTTCTGTAGTTTAAGTCGATATAAGGGATCCCATCTAGCATCCATGCTTACGATTGAGAGGGACCCAAGTAACATACCTGTATAAAAGAACCTACAAAACGATTATCACTTTAGTTTACGCATTATAAATGATGAGCGTTTATACGGCGTATGTGATGCCTGGTGGAGTATACTATACCTTATATCGACGTGAAACAGATGTTAGCTCTGGTTTCCTAAGATAGGGTGCTGTCAGCGGCGACGGCCGTAAGTGGGAGCGAGAGGTCCGAACACAGTGTTTGCCTCTCTCCAATGGCTGCCGCTCGCCGAGGACAGCACCGCTATTCTAGGAAACCAGAAATAAGCCCTCCACTTTTCTAAGTTATGATGAGAAAATTGTGAAATTTTTGTTGTTTTTAGCCATCGAAAAATCGAGAAATTGTCAGTTAAACTTGTCAATATTAAATTAATCAAGTTGTATAGAACAGCGGCAATGCGAGCCTGTGGACCTGCCTGTGATTTCCAATATGCTGACAAGTATTCAATAAAATATAATAGTAAATAAGTTCCTTCTGATATACACCTCAAAATCATTGCAAACGATTATCACGCTCAGTACAACATAGCAACGGACAATCAGTACCTCAAGCAAGTAGACAATTGATTAAACACTAAGAACGGTATATCAATACGTCTTGACCCGAGGTTTTCCCGCCCTGAGTGAAATGCTAAAACTGCCAACAGTCACAAAAGTAGCTTAGTCTTTAAGAGGGGATAGATAGTTTAGAACCGAAGAAAACCTTACCCTTCATACTCAAATCTCAAGTACCGTCAATGCCCGTAACTTCGCCTGAGCTTTCTGTCTTCATGTTTACAATGAAGCAAAATAAATTTAATGGTTTCCAACAGCTTTCCAGCGGCCTATCGCTTACGGGCATTGACATTGACGATATACATAAACATAACTCAAAAGAGACGTATTGAGTTTCTTTGGACCGTCTTTTCACTGGACTCTGTAATTTTTACCTTAGGCTTTGATTCTTGAGGTGAAAAAAAAGTCACGAATTCTTATGAATATGTAATCTTTAACTAAAGCTTATTGAACCGGGTCTATCGCGATATTTTGATTTACCTTCATTGCCAACAACTCGCTGTTTCATCAGTACGTCTGAGACCACGGCACGTGAAACCGTGTTGAAACGGCAGGCAATGAAGGTAAATCAAAATATCGCGATATACCCGGTTCAATAACTTGATTATGTGTTCAAACCGCGAGAATATAAAGTGTTATGAAATCATTAGACATTACTGAGTTGTGGTTGTATATCATAAACGAAAATGAGCTTACGTTTATTTATAATAGAAGTTTGAATGGAGAAATATTTCACTACAATTTGTGATAGACATTTTTATGCAGCTTGCAATATACACTTACTTTTTTTATTAAGGTATAATAGATTAGCAAAATTCGAAACTGTTAAATCTAAACAAGGCAAGTTCGCAGGCGGCTTTTTCTGCGTCCAGTACAAGGGTCTTGCATTAATGGACATCGTCACATATGCAAAGTTATGTACACGATATGGCACTCTACACTACCTGGCCACAAATGTTGTCTTGATTGCAGTCACTACTCGGTGCCAAGAAAATCCAATGCAATAAGTGTTTAAAAATGTATAACTAACGTGGGATTTGAACACGCGGCATCGTCTTTCCGAGCCAACACGCAGGTTTTGCGCTTTGCACGCTAAGCTACCGGGTCCATGCATGAGGCATTGAATTTGTGAACCAGATGCTTCATTTCTATATACCTTAAGAGTGGCATTGTCTGAAATAGAGTGTCAAAGAAATGCCATCAATTTACAGAGCCAAAGATACGACAACGTATTGGATCTTGTATTCTAAGTGGCTCTTATGATCATAATAGTCTGTTCAAGTAGACATTAAGGCTGCCTGTTCACAGAAGCGAACTAGGACTAATCACATTTCTCAGATTAAATACACTTCTGATTAGTTTACCACTTCGCTCCTGTGGACACTGGACAGGCAGCCTTAGGGTGCGTCTCCACTGAGCGGAGCCGGAGACGTGCGGAATCGACCAAGGGCTTGTGCACAAATCACGTGAGGTTCAATAGGGGGAGGGGGGGTCACGAAAAAATCACGAAATATCATGTGAGGGGAGGGGGGGTATAAGGAGACCTCACGTGTATTTTTCTATAGTGAACGAACTAAGAAAAAATAAATCTTCACTTGTTAAATACTTCAAAATAGCGAGTCTATTTTTCGAAATTTTGGCGAAAAAAAATACACGTGAGGTAGTGAGGGGGAGCGGGGGGGGGGTTAGCAAAGAACCTCACCAAATATCACCAGGGGGGAGGGGGGTTAAAAAGTAGCCGTAAAAACCTCACGTGATTTGTGCACAAGCCCCAATCACAAAAGTGAAGCGGAGCCAAGATTCAGATTCACCTCAAGTGATTCAGATTCACCTCAAGTGATTCAGATTCACCTCAAGTGATTCAGATTCACCTCAAGTGATTCAGATTCACCTCAAGTGATTCAGATTCACCGTAAGTGTCCGCTCTGCTGCAGTGGAGCCGCACCCTTAGAGTGCCTTATCGGAAGACGCGCAAGATTCTTGGTCCAGTTCCCGCGTTACCTCTAGTGTTGCGTACAAATTATTCCAATGTATATCTGTATGTCATTGTTTTACCGCCCTCATTTAAGTAGTATTCACCGTGTAAGGTAAATTGTATACAGTTTGTACGACTGCACGGCTGTGTTGCCAGAAGAGAATTTCCGCATTTTTACAATAGCAACACCGTAAGTAAGCAATATTTTTACACCCCACGCTTATTTGGCATCGCTTCCGCTGGCAACACAGCCGATTTTTCTTTCGCCTTATTTACTATAGAACAGGTTCAAATGGTTATTATTATGTTTACCGGTTATGTAGATAAATTATTTTTTAATATATTAATTTTTGACCAATAAAATGCATCGATGCGTCACTAGCCTAGGGAGAAACTGTAAAGATTAATGTAACTATTTAATTAAAATATATAAGTTTTTCAATAATGGTGTGTTGTTTCATCTTGTTTACCTTAAACCTACAATAACATAATCAATTAATCACCCTGTGGGATGCGGTTTTCAATAGATAGAGTGATTTGAGAGGAAGGTTTATATGTATAATACTTGCATAATATAGTAGAGAAACACTGATAATTTTAGAGGTTTCTAATGAGATGTCGTAAATAAACATTTCTTGCGGGGTCTTATTCCTTTACTTTTTACGAGAAATAATGGCTTATTTACAGAGTTATTTTAAGCTATACAGCATTAATTCTTATCCAATTAAGTAGCTTAAATACATTGTGCATTTAATATAGATCAAATAGCCCTTTACAGCATGTAATTTAAATAAATATTTTCGAAGATATTACAGATATAAAATGCAGGGACATAAAGATTGCTGCGGTAACGGCCGGGAGCCGGCAGCGCGTGCGAAACCAGGGCGGGTCGCTATATGTAATAATCGCCTCTCTTTCAATCGAAATAAGTTGTAAGTAGTTAACATTTTTACTCCAAACTGACTATATTCTATTTCATACAACTTTATTCTGACACTGACAAATATCGCACGCACAAAGTTCTATGAAATAGACTCCCTATCAACTCATATGAAGTACCAACTCGTAGCGTACCTAGATCACGATAATTGCGACCTGATAACTAACCGAGAGCCATATCAGTTACCAATCATCGGGTATCTCGGATGCATCTTAGTTATTGAGCTGTCAATTATAGGAACTTGATTCTCTGTTAGGGTGCTCGCATACAATGCATTTTAAGTATTTATTCGATGATATTTACGGTTGATCCCGCCGTTTTAAGGGCATGCATAACAAATCACTAAATCCCTTTAGGATATTTAAAAAACGTTTAAGTCTAATATCTGGGGGCATGGTAGAGCTAGTGCCAACACCAAGCATAGCTAAATTGTTTAAAAAAATATATATAAATTTAAACGGAGGGTGAGAAATTAGAGCTGAATTAGTCGTTAATTGACACAGGCCGATTTCCACGCGTGCGGAGCCGCGGCGCGGGCACAACTAGTACATATAATACTTTTTTCAAACATGTGCTACGACTATCGAGTACTTACCCTAATAAACTAACGTACGTATTAACGAGTGCATGAGTAAGTCACTGAGGAAGGATTTTGCCAAATTAATTCTAAGTAGAAATTTAGGAAGAGTGGGTATATCAACAAATTTAATTGAATAATCGTGGCTTCGTTGCTGCCTGGTGGCAATAAAACAGCTCACACAACTTTCAAGATCCCAATAGATTTGGACTGCACGGAAAGTCCTGTCTGCGGGGTACCTATCAAGAAACTGTGATAAAGCAAAACTGCCAGACCGATTTCCACGCGTGCGAAGCCGCGGGCACAACTAGTTTGAAATAAAATAAGTTATCTTTTCCTTTTTTTAAGACGACTCGTGCTAAAGCCGCCTTACGCAGCTCTACGTAATCAGACCCGGGGTAAAGGCGATAATCAACCAAGGCGGTTGATTATGATTCAATGTGGCTAATGAGATCTATCACGCGCAGTGCAGGCAGACACAAAGCGAATGCTTTACTGCTATCCGCATTTCAGTAATTTAGCTTTCATCAGAGAATATGGGGTTAAGGCTCCTTATCCATTCAAATATGCTGATTGTTTTAGACATTTTCTGTTTCTTGAAATATTATCAATGTTACTACTTAGACCAGGGTTATTGCAGTTTATTGTCATATATTTGAAACCTAGAGGTTGAATATTTCATTGATAATTTTGTTTCAAAAACTACTCGAAATTGACAAAATAAACACAATAAACTGGTTTTCTCAACTTATTTTCGACTGCACGCAATGAAAGCATGAAATAGCTATGTTACTATCTAAAACTCAGAAAAAATATTATTCACTTCAAAAAGTTGGTTGGAATTATCAATATAATTGTCATATTATGAAAAAAAAAAGCAATAAGGCCTCTTAATAGATTGAAATTAGGTAGAGGTACAGTCAAGGAAATTGAAACACATACCTTTATCGCTCTTGTCACAATAAGGGGTAGGGACTACCTAGCATATCTTGCCGCGACTTCGCTTGTCGCGCGACTAAGCATCACCCGTCTTGGTCGGACGGCACTGAAAGAACAGTGACAGGTAGTCGTTTGTCGCGCGACAAAGGGCCCGTTTTTTTTTTTTTATGTCATAGGGGGCAAACGAGCAAACGAATCGCCTGATGGAAAGCGATTACCGTCGCCCATAGACACCTGCAACACCAGAGGAGTCACAAGTGCCCGTTTCACAGTTATGCTACACGTGCAGATAGGTACGCGCTTCAGTTTCCTTTAGGTACTGTATCTATAGAGCAAATAGCCGCGATGTCGTATCTAAAGACAAACCCAAAAACTTCGTTCACGAGAAATGTCATAACCCTCTTTTTGTTTTATCGCAGTGGTGGACGGTAGTCGACGTGGAAATTGTTATTTTTATAGGTTTTATTATTCACTTGAGGTCCAGTTAAACATTTCTTTATCTTTATAATCACTTTATTGATAACATAAGCCAGGTACATTGATGCTACATGACATGAGAGAGAAAAACGGGGGAACGTATTTGTGAAAGTGACGTATCGTTCAGAAACGATTAATATATATTCATAACACCCCGCCTCGATTGAAACATTTTAAAACTAACAATTCAAACAAAATGACATCAATCGTTAAGAGTCCGCAGCAAGGTCCGCTCAACTCCGCGTTGAGATCGCGCGCTTACGCTTTAAAATGTTGTTGTTTCACCTAGAGGAAGACAGGGCGCTAGCAGTAAAGCGAGAGCGCGCTAGGAGCAAAGAGTATGTAATCACTACGTTTTAAGAGACGGGAGTGCCATACAAAAAGCGTGAACTCGCATTAGTATGAAACGGGGGCGAAACATACTGCCAATATGAAGCCGCAAACGATATCAGTGTCAGTGTCAACTCATGACATAATGCCAACATCAAGAACAAAATAGGGATGTCACATGTTACACAAATTATCGAATTATCGATATCGATATCGGTATTAAAAAAAAATGGTTCAGGCGGGGTTCGCATTCGCACCCGCGTCTCCAACGGCTTTCCGGTAATTTAAATCATTAAATATTTCGCTTCAATGTAAACATTTGGTTTACTTTAGGTTACTGACTTCATAAAAAAAAACAAGTGTGCAAATAATTTTATTTCGTTCAAACTTTGCTTGGCTTGCTGATAAACATAGACGAAAAAAGCCGTTTCATCACTCCAGTCTGTGCTCCAGGTTGGAAGTTCTGCAACACAAATAATACAGGGTAAACAGAAAATTACAGAGTAAAAATGAATCTGTTTGTCCAGATGAAACCGTACCATTCATAGTCCATTGAAGATTTTTCGTAAAATATTTCTGTGACCATAATCTAACTCAAACTGGCATAAAAAGTAGTGATAATAATGTCTTATCCTCTCATCTGAGACGGCTTTAACAGCTGTATTCAAGTGCACACTTTTGTATAAGTACACATACCAGTAGGCTTTTGCTTGAAGAAAGATATTCCGTGTTTACCCAGGTATTTTTCACTTCAAATGAAAATTATCGATAAAACTTACATACAGCACTATTGTTTACATACGTATAAGGGTATGTATTATTTTACCCGAAATACCAAGTTTTCAATGAAACTTACGATTAACATGGTTATAACACGCAGTAATTAAGTATATTTTTTACTTACCGATCTTCGAACGGTGGAAATCTTGCCATGAATAGTCTTTTTTGACCGTCCATTCGACACGTTTTCATTCTGCATATTTCGCACTTTTTCCTTTTCAATCCACTCATTTTTGCAATTGTGATTGTCTTGTGTACCTTCTAGACGACCACTACACCCAAAGAATGCAAATTATTAGATTATTTGTGAAATTTGAATTATTTGAAAAGATCGCAGAACCTTGACAGAAGTGACAGACTACACAACAAAATAGAAAGTAATAGAAACGTCATCTAACATGGCATGGCGGACAAAAATGGCGGCTGAAGTACAACCCGCCTAAATTCGATTGTCGCCTATTATCTAATGCTTTGTAGGTTTCAACGTTCTTTCAAACTTAGGTAAAAAATTCACCTCCGTTTCATACAGCCGTTGTCGATCGTTTTTTACCTTGAGAGTTGCGCGAGGCTGGCTAGGAGTAGCTATGATAAGGGCGGTGCTTACCGCCGCCCCCCCGGACCGTTCCCCGCGCTAGAGTAATTCGCTGCAGTTTCGCAACAATTTTTTGTAATTTATTTTAAGGTTTTCGTAGTTACGCTCTCATTTTAAAACTACGAGATCAATTTTGATAAATCTTTTTTCTTATCAAACTGCATAGTTTAATCGACACCGGAAATAGGTTTTGACTTCAATCTAAACTATATTTTGGTCGTAGTATGCCGCCGAACTGAACAACTTTCTGGGGTCTAAAAATGCAAAACTTGTACTCGCTCTATTTTCTTTCTATTAACATTTCAAGAGTCATAAACTAGTTTTAGCCCTAGATATATCTTATCTCATTATATTTAGAGAATTTCATGATAATGTGACATGTTATATTAAAATAAGGACGTAACTACGTTTGTATGAAGAATCGAGCTTGCTGCGGACTCTTAATTACTTGAATTACATAATATTTAAATTACTTTTCATATAACACAATTTTTCGGATGATAAAGTTTTAGTTAATAAATCAGATAAGTTATCGTTTGTACATATGTATTCTACAATTATCTCTTTCTTTATGATTAAGTCTTTTAAGAAATGGTTTTTAATTTCAATATGTTCACGCTTACTATTCTCAAAAGATTTTGATAACTGTATTGCACCCTTATTGTCCATGAAAAGTATGCACTTTATGTCACTGTTTAGTCCACTCAAATCACTGAAAAGTCCTTTAACATACAATAAGTCACAAGCACTGGTAGCTGCAGCGACATACTCAGCTTCCACAGTTGAAAGTGCCACACATGTCTGTTTTCTGGAAAACCATGACACAAGGCATCCATTGTAGAGTGTAACAGATCCAGATACACTCTTTCTATCTTTATGATCTCCGGCCCAGTCTGCACCTGAGAAAGTTTCTAAGGAGTCATGTTCAGCCTTTTCATATATCAATCCCGTACTATCTGTTCCTTTTAAATATCTTAATATTCGTTTTGCTTGAGTCCATAGTCCTTTTGTTGGTTTATCCAAATACTGGCTGAGATATGACACAGCAAATGCAATGTCCGGTCGAGAAACAGTAGCTACAAACATAAGTCCACCTATCAGTTGTCTGTATGGTACGTCTTGAATTATTTCTTCTTTTTCATCATATTGATAGTCTTTCTGCATTGGTGTAGCTGTACTTTTACAGTCCGTCATTTTAAACTTTGCTAGCATTTTATCTATTTGATTCTTCTGTGTAATTTTTAGATGATCTCCATTTCTTTCAATTTCCATTCCGAGAAATAATTTTGGAAAGCCAAAATCCTTTACCTGAAATTCCTTCTTCAAATCCTGTATCACTTTAGTCATATTTTCGTCATTTCCAGTTAAGATAATATCGTCTACATATATTACCATCCATACTTTAATGTCTTTTCCGATGTATAAACAAAAGTCATGTAGTGATCTTGTAAATCCGTTTCTTTCAACATAGTCATTAAATCTCTGATTCCAACACTTCGGACTTTCTCTTAAGCCATATAATCCTCTGTTAAGTTTTAAGACTTTTCCTTCTTCTACTTGTATCCCTTTCGGTGCTTTTATGTATACTTCTGACTCCAATGTCCCATTGAGAAAAGCTGTGGGAACATCCAGCTGTCTAATATCATAATTGTTTTGAACTGCATGTGCTAAAAGTGTTCTTACGGTTGAAGTTCTTGCAACTGGAGCATAGTTCTTACCAAAATCTTCTTCTTCTCTTATCTGAAAACCGCGAGCTACTAATCGTGCCTTTTTCATGCCATTATCCTTTGTTTTAAATATCCATTTTGTATCTATAGCTTGTTTATTGTCCGGTAAATCTGTCACTGTCCATGTATTCATCTTCTTCAATGCATCTAGTTCTGTGTTTATAGCATCTCTCCATCCTTCACTAATAGCATCTTCATAGCTTTGTGGTTCCTCTTCATTATTTAATAAACAATATGCTTCGTTTAGTTCATATTCTTGTAGATGCTTTGGTTTCTGTATTATTCTTCCACTTGATGTTTTTCTTTCTTCTTCTGTTTCTTCTCTTATCTCATTTTCTTCTTTATTATCATTTTCTTCTTGTTTCTTACTTGATTTATCATTTCTGTCTGTTGTCTGTTCTTTTTCTTCCATCTCAATTTCCACTTCCGTCTGTTCATTTATTTTAGTATCATATTTTATATTTTTCTCATTGAACCTTATGTCTCTTGTAATTATTACTTCATCTGTCTTGGGATCCCATACTTTGTATCCAGTTCTTCCATATCCAATCATTCTTACCTCTTTCGCTCTTGAATCAAACTTGTCTCCTCTTGGTATTATCATCATCCATCCTTGGCATCCAAATGCTTTCAATTTATTTAGTTTAAACTCTCTTCCAAATATTATAGCAGGTATTTTAAAATCAATTGCTTTTGATGGGCACCTATTGATCAAGTATGTTGCTGCCAAAACTGCATGGCCCCATAAGTATCTTGGTAAGTTTGACTCATCTAATATAGTCCTTGCTTTATCGTAGATAGATCTGTTCATCCGTTCACTTTTGCCGTTCATTTGTGGACTATATGGTATGCTGTACTCTATTTTTATTCCTTTATTTTTACAATAGCTTTTAAATAAGTTTGAAGAGTACTCTCCTCCATTGTCACAGCGAATTCTCTTAATTTTTACTTCCTTTTCTAGCTCTACTTCTTTTATATAATTGATTAGATTATCAGCTGCTTCATATTTATTCTTCATCAAATATGTTTGGGTAAAATGTGAAAAATCATCTATGATAGTCTGGAAATATCTGAACCCTACTTTAGTTGGTGTCCTTGTTGGTCCTGACACATCTGAATGTATCAGCTCTCCTATCTTATGAGCCTGTGCGTGCTCCACCGGCTGAAAAGGCAACCTTGTACTTTTATTTTTCAAACATGTATCACATGTGTCATTCTTATATGGTAGCTTCATAATTGCCAATCCTTTTCTATTTAGATGGCCCAATCTTATGTGCCATAAGTCACCGTCATTATTTGTGTACTCACAATATTCTTCATATTTTCTTCTTAATTTTAAAACATGGAGTTTACCCAATCTTTCTCCAAAGTATGTCTTTGTATTTGTGTGTATCTTTAATTGTCCGTTTTTAAATACTACGGTGTGTCCTCTCTCTTGTAACTTGCTTACAGAGAGTAAATTGTGAGTAAGACTTTCCACTATTAGTCCTTCAATCTTCACCGCATTGTTTTGACATTCCAATCTTAAAACTCCTTCTTTTTTGGCCACTAAACTTTGTCCATTCGCTACTTTTATGTATATAGGTTGCTGTAGATATTTCACGTCTTCCATTATTTTCTCATATTCAGATTTTATGAAATTATGGGTCGCTCCAGAATCCACAACGAAAAGAATTGAGCTGTCTTCTTGTTGCAAATTATTTTGTGCTGATAAAGCAATAAATGTTGATTCTTGGGTATGAGTATGATCTTGTTCTGTAGCACCTCCAAAACCTCTTGTTCTAAAATATCGGCCTCTAGATCTGCCTCTGCCTCTGCCTCGACTTCTGAGTGGGGGCCTTTGTGTATAATTTTGTCTCTCATTATATTTGCAATCATATGATATGTGTCCCTGCTTTCCGCATTTATAACAAGTAAAACTTGATTCCACATTGTTCATATTTTTTCTATTTTCTTCACCATTTAATTTTAATTCAGCGTCCAATAATCTTGACTTAATAAATTCCATATCTAATTCCTTATTGTCGCTCATGGTTTCAAGTGTTGTTATCACTGTTTCATATTCATTTGGCAGGGTAAGCAAAAGATGACAAATTTTGTCGCTCTCGTCAATTTTTGTTCCGGTGGCTTCAAGGTCAGCGATCATCGTGTCGAACTTTAAAAAATGGTCTTGCAATTTATCCTCTGGTAAACATTTTAATGCTAAAAGCCTTTTTCTCAGGTATAATTTATTAAACACACTTTTTCTTTCGAAGACCTTGTCTAACTGTGCGATCATCTCCGCCGCCGTCGTACTTTTCTTAACGTACTCGAGATATCTATCCGATAAGCATTGCACTATTATCGAGCGCGCTTTCGCGTCGTCTTCCTTTTTCGCCGTTTTGGACGTTAACACATCTTCTAATCCTTTCTCTTCCAATAGTATTTTTACTCTAAACTTCCAGTTTGAGAAACCGACGCCATCACACAATTTCGGGAATGTACACGTATTACTCGCCATCTTTTCATATTATATTGATCAACCACGCTCTGCTGTTATTTTTATAGGTTTTATTATTCACTTGAGGTCCAGTTAAACATTTCTTTATCTTTATAATCACTTTATTGATAACATAAGCCAGGTACATTGATGCTACATGACATGAGAGAGAAAAACGGGGGAACGTATTTGTGAAAGTGACGTATCGTTCAGAAACGATTAATATATATTCATAACAGAAATGGGGGTCACCGGGCAAGGTAAGTAAATTAATAATGTAGGTTATAGCGAAATTACACTACTTTTCAACTGGAAAATATGCTCAATTATATAAGAAAAATAGTTCAAAATAACTTAATCACACAGGTGACGCCGTAGCGCCCAATTAAGTACTCAGTTATATGAAATGATAGCTTCCAAATTACGTGATATGGTAATTATTTGCGTGATATCGTATCACTATAGATCGATAATACAAACCCATACGATGATTAGTTGGCATCAATTGATAGGATGGCCGCTAATGTATACAGTGTTATAAATAGTCAATAGTTGTGTGACAACAAGCGTGGTCATTAGAATTTCCAGTTTCGCAGTGTGCAGTTGTTTTGATCGTAATCGGACGGAGGTAAGCGAAGTTAATACCTATTTATGCATTCGTAAATTTCGTAATGAGAAATATGCAGACAAATAACCTATGCTATATAAAATAAGAAATCAGGGTTCTACTAGCTTTATCTTGAACAAGATTTAGTCTTTTCTGCGACGTAAGGTTCTTAGTAAAGAGCAATAAAAATAAAAAACAGCCTAAAGGCGAGTAGGACAAGCATACGAAAGGTTCTGTATCATCTAATTCATATTTTTTGAGTGTTCGTAGTTATAATGGTCATAGTAATACATGGTCATTTTTTTTTAGTAATATAAGCTTTTTAAAAAGCAATTCAACCGTCAGTAAAAAAGGTAGTAAACCCAGTTTCTGGTCTTTTTTAGGGTTCCGTACCTCAAAAGGAAAAAACGGAACCCTTATAGGATCACTTTGTTGTCCGTCTGTCCGTCCGTCCGTCCGTCTGTCAAGACCCTTTTTCTCAGGAACGCGTGGAGGTATGAAGCTGAAATTTATATCAATTACTCAGGTCTACTGTCCCTTGAAGCTGTGAAAAAATCAAACTTCTAAGCCAACGCAATCAAAAGATACAGCCGTTTATGCCGCAAATTTTCGACACTTGCAAGGGAATCAAAACCTACAGGGTGCTTCCCGTGAACTCAGAATCTTGAAATTTGGTACGAAGCAACGTCTTATAGCATAGATGAAGGAAAAATTACGAAAACCATAAATTTTTAGTTACATCACATAATATATTTTTTTTTAATAATTTTAAACTTACTACCCATTTCCTCATAAACGCGTAGAGGAAAGTGTTTGTACGGAACCCTCGGTGCGCGAGTCCGACTCGCACTTGGCCGGTTTTTTCAGTATTTGTCGTCTAAGCGGCCATACCTACTCTAATGCATGTTATTTGAAATTATTTAATTAGTCTCTTCCTAGTATGGTTGAAAAGATACAGCCCTGTGAAGTGACAAACAGACAACGGAGGCATAGAAATAAAAATAAAAATACAATGGCATTTTCATTTCCACAAACCGAAGAATAACAACTGAAAGGCAGCTAAGTACTGTTATAAAGATACATATTATTATAATGTATACCAAGAACTAATTAAATAATGCTATTTGCACGCAGACTACAATGTTAATAGAATGTGTGTTGTTTGTCATGCTTTAACGCAACTAGTTTTGCATACCTAGTCATAGAATGTTAAAGTAATGGCCTGACACTTTACTTAGCCTCATTTTCCAAAAAAAGTGTAACAATTCTCATTCGTTTACCATACAAAAAAACTGAAGAAATGTAGAAATGCAACTATGTAGGTACATAAAAGATTATAACACTTTATACTCCCGCGGTTTGTACACATAATTAAAACTTATTCCGTCGGGTATATAGTGATAGGTACATTTGGGGGTCGATTGTTAAGGGCTTTAATTAAAACAAAACTTTATTGATTCCTTTGTGTGACGAAAGTTACCCATACATTTTGTATGACTAACTTTCGTCACATCACACAAAGGAAGCGATCGTGATTTTTTGTTAACTAAGCTTTTAACTATGTACAATTTTTTTGCAATCGGCCCTTGGCTGACATCTCCAGTAACAACTCGCTGTTTCATCAGTACGACTGAGACCATAGCACGTGACACCGTGTCGAAACGTCAGGCAATGAAGGTAAATAAAAAATATCGAGATAAACCCGGTTTAAAAGATTTCATTATAGGTACATAAAGGATAGTGCCAGTGAAGTGCCAGCTCTAGATTAAATTTGCAAGTGAGTAGATGTGCAATATTGGAAAAACGTAGGCAATTCTATATTATATAATTCCAGTGACCATGGTATGCTTGGAACACCCCTGTGCCTCGTACAGCCAGGGTTCAGCGGGTGCCGCCTTTGGCAACCTGGTGACACAACTCCTGGCGGCGCAGTGTCTGCTGACTGAGGACTGGCCTAAGGATGGCTTAGACAGAGTTTCTGGTACGTACCTGCCAGTGAGCCTCGAATTGTGACATATTCCTTTCCCGATTTCAGAGTAGGTAACCCAACTTGACAATATTTTTAAATAAACATAATATGCAAAAGTATTGAAATCAGCCACGAAGATAACAAAGATACAAACGAATGGTAGAATTGTTATGCAAGTACAAAAAATCTTATAAATAATAAAAATGTTCTCAAGTTGCGTTTGTGCCTCACGAGACCAAAGTTATTTGTCGCTACACTCGTGATTCAATTATAGAATCCTTTGTGTGTTAGCGATGTGTAATCAGCACCCGTACCCGCAGTAAAAATCAACTTCGGTTTTTGCTGCGCAATAAAACTATAATTTAGCTTCAATCACGAGTTTATAAAGCCACTCTCGTACACAAAGACAAAATATATATGCATAAAATCCACGACTGCAAATGTTCTTTCCTAATATGTTCAATATATTCAATCATCATTCCCATGCCCATTTCCCATTTATTTGTGGTTGGCGCAGCAAGTTCCCTTCCTCCATTCTTCCCTATTACTCGTCATCTTGTCGTTTACTTCCTTCTTATTCATATCATCTTTCACACAATCCATCCGTCTTTTCTTTGGTCTTCCTCTTCTTCTATATCCGTCCACATTCATGCTTAACGCTTTTCTGGTTACGTGGCTTTCCTCTCTTCGCATCACGTGCCCATACCATGATATAGTCGGTTAGCTTACCTACATGCCTAGCCTACATGGTTAGCCTACATGCAATATCAAGCGAAAACCAAGCTGTGTGAAAACTCCTGAATACTTCCTGCAGATGGAGCTAGCTTCGACTTCATCATTGTAGGAGCAGGAACGGCGGGGTCGATACTTGCGAATCGACTGACGCAAGTTGAACAGTGGAAGGTTCTTCTCATCGAAGCAGGCGGCGATCCTCCCCTTGATAGCGTGGTAAGTTTTTGGTCATTAATATGTTTCATTCGAGACTTTACTGGGGCTTAAGGAACACCAGACGCAGAAAATACTATTCCTAGTTAAAGCGCGCGTTATTCAATTAAGAATGCTACAGATTGACCTAAGTTCGTTCACTAGGATATAAGCTCTTAGATAGCGGGGTGGGAGTAGAAATGTGAAAGTAAAAAGCAGAGAAATGTTTTTCATGATAATTACGGTTAATTTCAGGTTCCGAATTTTTCCGGTGCAACTCATAGAGGCGATCAGGTATGGCAATACTACACAGAACTAGACGAGACGACCAACAGGGGCTGTGTCGACGGTCGGTCGTTCTGGCCCCGTGGCAGACTCCTAGGTGGTACCGGCTCTATCAACGGTATGTTACACATGAGGGGCAGTCCTGGTGACTACGAACCTTGGAACGTTGATGACGACTGGGACTGGCCAACATTAAAAGAGTATTTCAAAAAAAGCGAAAAGATGATCGATCCATTTATACTAAACAACCTTGAATTAAGAAAAGATCACGGAATCGATGGTGAGTTTGTTATAGATCAGCTAAATTTCACACATGTGGGTATAGCGGAGATGCTAACGCAAGGCTACAAGGAAATGGGTCTCAAATATTTGGATGACTTGAATGGAGATACTCAAATGGGTGTAGGGAAAATTAGAGGAAGTAACTACAAAGGTAAAAGAGTCAGCACTGCAACTGCTTTTCTTAATCCTATAAAAGATAGAGATAATTTGGTACTTTTGAAGAATACCTTCACAAATAAAGTTATTGTGGAAGGCAACACAGCTAAAGGAGTTAAAGTGAAACTAAGCAACGGGGATGAAGCATCGTTTTTCGCAACTAGAGAAGTAATAGTAAGTGCTGGAGCTGTGAATACGCCTGTCCTTTTAATGTTATCAGGTATCGGGCCTAAATCACACCTCGAAGACTTAGGAATTATAAATGTTGCTGATTTGCCAGTAGGCGAAAATCTTCAAGACCACGTTAGAATACCGGTGCCTGTAACTATTAACACTGGGGCTAATAATGAAAGAGATAACACGTTTTGGCTTAAAGCTGTAGCTGAATACTTATTAGAACAAAATGGCCCACATTCTACTAATTACGATCAGCCTAATATTAATGCCTTTTTGTCGGTTCCTGGCGATAAACCTCTACCTGATGTTCAAATTGATCATAACTACTTCCTACCAAAAACCTCATACGTATATTCCATGTGTACAAATACTATGTCATTCCAAGACGAGATATGTAAACAGTTTTCTGAATTCAATGCTGAGAAAGAAATGATTATTTTCTTCATATCACTATGCAGGCCTCATTCAAAAGGAAAAATAATGCTGCGAAGCACAAATCCCACGGATTTCCCAAAAATTTACTCTAAATATTTCAGTGATGAACGCGATATGAACATTTACGTATTAAGTCTGAAGAGAGTCTTAGAGATTGTAAACACTCCGGTTTTCAAAGAAGCAAAAGCTGAGTTAAAAAGAATTTACTTCAAAGATTGTGATGAAACCATATTTGAAAGCGATGAATATTGGGAGTGTATGGCCAGAACATTAACCTACAACGTCTACCATCCAGTAGGGACTGCTAAAATGGGTAAAGCTGATGATCCTACCGCAGTGGTTGATAGCAAACTTAGAGTCCACGGTTTGAAAGGACTTCGAGTGGTCGATGCAAGTGTCATGCCGACTATTACCAGTGTCAATACTAATGCTGCCACCATGATGATTGCTGAAAGAGCAGCCGATTTTATTAAAGATCAATATTTAAGGCTAGAAAAGAATGAACTATGAGTACAAATATTTTTAAATTGATTAAAAACGTGTATAAATATATGTCTTTCACGCTCTATCTCTCCCTCACTCCGTCTAAAACTCAGATTTTTTCATATTATCTTGCTATTCCAGCTCTATTGTCACCTATTGCGGACGGAATTGGAACAATTATTTACTACTTACCGCTTAATAATCCTTTTTAACGTAAGGGGTTAATTGGCTGCGGTTTAAAGCTCAGTAGGTATTACACCTCTCCGCCCTTAGCCAAAGGTCCGGGACACCATTGTCCCATGAACGGGTGTGACATACAATTTATATATGTGACATATAAATTATTAATGAAACACAATAATTAATGAAACTAATGACTAAAACTAAGTAGGTAATCATAAAGATTTAAGCTCGGAAGTGTGCCCTGCTTGCTTGTATGCTTCTGCACACTGAATCGCTGGGAAAAATAATGCCCATTCTCCATTGAGGTATTATTATTTATATAATAGAGCCACAGACCCGAACAAAAATGACAAAAAAAGTGTCACCGTTGTCATGTTCAAGTAGATGCCAATAACGCTTATTTTTAATTTACAACAACATAATTAAAAAAAAAAAAAACAACATAATTACTTCGTACAAAAGAACTCATTGCTCAATCGTTTAAGTGTCAAATTGACTTACGTACTAATAATTACCACAAATATTTTTCGTGTAAATAAACTTTTTTAGCGTATTTTGACTCACGTCTCTTGCCAAACTTGGAACATGGCACGAATGGAGCAGATTTTAATATTTTTACCTAAGACCTATTATCTATAGACTTGACGTCAGCGTACACCCGTAAGGGACAGACATAGAATACGTCATATATTCGGGGTGGCCATGTTGATTCAAATTTTCCCATAATTTTATATTACTGACATGCCATTTTTGCATCATTGTGGCTCCATATAATACATAGCTTTTGGAACATCTTATCACTAAAAATGAGGATGGGGTTTAAGGTTAGATGAGAAATCAGAAATGAAACACATTCAGATAATGTTACCGATATCTCAATTTTTAAATACAAATAATACTACTGAGCGGGCGGTCCTGGGTTCAAATCCCGGCCAGGGCAAATATTTGTGCGACAAACTCGAATATATGTTCCCGGGTCGTCATGGATGCTATCGATATATGTATTTATATATATTATGTATATCGTCATCTAGTACCCATAGTACAAGCTTGATTTGTGTAACATAGTCCCATAATGTTTATTTATTAATACATACATATTATATTAAATTATTTCCGTTGGCGATTCTAAGCCGTGGAACCGACATCCTCATTTAATCTTCACAATATTTGTTTTTTTTTTGTTATTAGAATAGAAGTACGATTTAATACCCCTAAATTTATGATATTTTCATCTGGTATCCCTAACATGATTGTTATGCAGCTAAATTAAGAACACATTTAAATATGACTGACAGCTTATCATAAACAACCTACGTAATTTGGGCGGATCATTTTTACATGTCACGTGTACTTATTTGTTTGCCACAAACTCGATTGTGGCAGCGGTGAAAAAGTGAAACTATGAAAAAGACAAAAAATAATATACTTCTCTCTGTCACTCTTGTTATAATTTGTATATGACCATCTCCTTCTGTAGTGGTATTATTATTTGGTTGTCAAGTCTATAGATAATTGGTCTTAGATTTTTACATACTAAAAATATTTTCATTATTATCTCAGATATTAAAATAGATTTCTTGTTTGAACTAAATAAACTCGTAAATTGTTAATAACAAATTAAGTTAAAACTTAACTTAATTTGTTTGTTGTTTATGTTTTAACAACTGCATAAAAGGGTCTCGACACTGCATAGAAGGGATCAGTAATAATGATATTATTTCTCAACTCATCTTGTTCTTGTATGTGAAATGAGAGCAAGACAAGTGCAAAACATTAACATTATTAACCCATTCAAGTTTGATTTTATTTGTCGGTGGCGTGGCATGCACGGCAGCACACGTCGCCTTTAGGTGTTCTTGGCGTTCAAAGGTTTAAACTGACGGTGTCTAGACTCTGTGATAACTGATAAAATAAAACAACAACAACAGAGCAATTTTTTTATTAATTTATGACAGTAACCATTTTACGCTTCTTTTGATTAACATGAAAAAACATATATGATTATGCCGAACACACGAGAGACAAATTATTTGGCTTAAATTATTCTTGGCGTCTGTCTCTTGCTAAACGTGACCTCAATTTTTTCACGTTGTTAAGGATCGCGTGGGAATCTTAAATAAAAAAAATAGGATAATTATTTATTGCACTCCTTTATTTACCTATTAATAAAATATAAAACTATAGCGACAACTTAGATTTTTGTAGGGACAAAGTTAATAATTCTAATCTAACATATGCTATGATTTTACATAGGATTCGTTAATAAATCAATAGAACTTACGTAATACTTAGCTGTTATTTCAACAATTTTTCACCGAACATTTAGTCATTTTTGAGACCCGTCACGTGCCATGGTCTAAACGAGACTGTTCGCCCAAGTAATGTGATTTGTGATTTTGCATTCCTTGGGAGGGTGCCATTTTTTCCGTCTGATAGTGTGTGCATGTAATTAATTAAGTCTCCCATATTACATTATTCATTATTCTTAAAGGTAGATGTCGATCAATTTATGTTCTTCGAGAAACTACTCTATTACTAGGTATATAAACTTTTTGGCCGAGACGTACTGACCTGACACATGATTTGACAGCGTCACGAGACTGTAAAGCAGTTGACAGACTAACCGTCTTAATGTTTCGAAAAAGATGTTAATTTACATCTTGCTTGTCCTTATTCATCTGCACCAAGTCTCATTTTCCATAACTATATCCTCCAAAGGTACTTTACCTCTAGACAAACACTCTGTAGCCATACAGTTCTTCTTGGATATTAAAAACGAAAACCGTGTTCCGTGTCGAGTCTCCGCTAAAGTTCAAAGGTGTTGTTTTATGAACGAAGACCAAGATTGTGATTCTATGTTTCTCTACGGTAGGCATGCAGATAATATCATGCCAGGTGTCAGTAAAATATTTGTATTTATTCACCCGTCCGTTTTTCACCACGACAAGAGTGGCACCTGCTCTTTTGTGATAGACTACAAATGTGGACACAGGCCTTTTAAAAGGAAACCAATAGACATTGCCTTTGATACAGGATTCGCAAATTTAAGAAGGAAGTCACGAGAGTTAAAAAAATATATCGGACAAAGAATAATCAGGGATTGCGATTCGATAGATGAAAATAGCTTGGATGATTGCTCTCCAGTGGATTGTCAAACGAAATATACGGATGAGAAAGTTTTTTACGATGCCAATGTAAATACGTGTGTCAGGCCGGCAATATGTGTGGGCAGTATCGAAAATGAGTTGCCCACATTGGCTTATCTACCAACTGTTAATTTTTGTAGAGATTTAGAGCATCCAGTACAAATTCATGACATATATGCGATTAATAATGGCATGAGTGTTATTACGGACAAAAGAAATCAATCTGACGAATTGATAGCAGTAGTAGAATCAAACTGTTCAACTATTTCCGAAAAATTAGGTTTGTTGAAGGATGTCGTTTCGGGAAAAATGTGTCCTACTCAGAGAGGAGTCAGTGTTGATTTCAGCGGCCTATTCAAAACAATATTATATTCAATATTTGTCTATATTTCTGCTATTTGTTTGTGTATATTAGTTTGCGCATGTTTAATGAACATCTTATCATGGTGTTACGTGAAATGGAGTACGGGTAAATTTGATGACACCTACAGAAATTTAAGGCGGAATTTTGGGCGGCCAGCTTCAAAGACCCGTAAAAGCCCTGGTTTTAGCTCTAAATCTAGTGTTAAAGATCAACTAATTCACGATGTTATTGTCCGTGAAATTCCATTGGAATTGAGGAATAGTGTGGTTGATGTATGCGACAGGATCAGCAAAGAAGTGAAATGGAAGAAGAGGTACAGATTGGCGGAGGTAGAAACCCCGCTGGAGTTAGAGACATTTGATACGTCCACTGACTCACTACGGGGTAATGCTACAAGCGAGGACGATTAGTTGTTCAAATGATTAATGTAAATACATATTTTCTTATTCATATTTCATTTTATTATTCCGTATAATATCGTAAAATTTAGTATGACGGCATATTGTAGCGAACTAGTTCACGAAACAGTTTTAGCTAATGTTTTCTCAAAGTTTACGTTGACTTGTTAACCTTAGTACGTCTTATTTATTATTCCTGTACTAAGGCTGCGTTTTCACCAGAGATGTGTAGCCAGAGATGTGTTTTTGTTAACCAATGGAATAACTTTAACTTATCCTCGCTCAGCGCAGCTGATTATATTGGTAACAAAAACACATCCCTCGCCACAAATCTCTGGAGGAAACGCAGCCTGAAAGGTGCCCGCATCTTTGGATGCCTTGCTATTCCTGTATTAATTTGGTAAAAATCCGTCCAGTCGTTTCGGCGCGGTGAGAACTTGAGAAGAGAAAGAAATTTTTACCAACACATGGCGCTGGACGGCTGGCGTGGCCCCTTGAGCACGACCATAGAAAAATAATTTTCAATACAATTTTAGAATTTTACAATAGTATATTAATTATGTGAGGAAATAATACACTTTAGGTGTCTAATTTGACTATACACAGCAAATGGTAAACAAAACAAGCGCCAACTGTAGAATATCTCGGGTTTCAAATTTGCTCGAGAAAATTAACAGTGTAAAGCTAATTTATTGCGACATTCCTCTCGTATTAATTATCTTCAATACAAATGAATAATCAATTTTGATTACAGTAATGTCGGGAAGCAATAACTTTCGCGCTCATATCCCAGGGCTGCCGATGTAAATGCAAATGCAATCTTAGACGTAATTACACGTCCGGGAATTGGAAATGAAAATAATTGGAATTGTAATGCCGAAATAAAACGTGGTGTTTCTGCTTCTCCGTTCGTCCCTGGAAGATTGTTTTGTTCTGTAATTTTAAAAAGCGTTTCTTTCTTAGAATATTTTATTTCTTAACTTCGTTTATTTGCATATTTTCTAGAAACTCACACACAGACACAGCAAATCCTGTACAGTCTCGTAAGCTCTCAGATTGCGAAACGGGTTTGGGTGAAAACTGAGAGGCTCTTATCTGGATAGCGTAAGAGCGAGCGAGATAGGTATAAAATACGAATTGCATTCTGACAGCTATTACACTATAGCTATTTTACTAAGGTGTTTTACTGTAGCTATTGTACTAACGTAAAAGAGGTTCTTAATATCGGCCTTTTTAGTGTCTTAAATAACTAAATCTCAAATAATCTTACGTAAATGACTTGGAATAAAATATGTGACGTTTTCAACGAAAAGGCTCCATGTCATTGAGGTATTATTTATAATAGAGCCACAGACCCGAACAAAATTGTCGAAAAAAGTGGCACTGCTGTCATGTTCAAGTAGATGCCAATAACGCTTATTTATAATTTACAACAATATAATTACTTCGTACAAAATAACTCTTTACTCAAACGGTTAAGAGTCAAATTGGCTTACGTACTTATTACAACAAATATTTTTCGAGTAAATTAACTTTTTTAGCGTATTCTGACTCATGTCTCTTGTCAAACTTGGAACATGGCACGAATGGAGCAGATTTTAATAGTTTTACATACTAAAAATATTTTCATTATTATTTTATTTAGGTCTTAAAATATATTTGTTGTTTGAACTAAATAAACTCGTAAATTGTTAATAACAAATTAAGTTACGTTTTTATTTAACAACTGCATAAAAGGGTCCCGATACAAGGGAACAGTAATAATGACATTATGATTTCTCAACTCATCTTGTTCTAGTATGTGAAATGAGAGTAAGGCAAGTGCAAAATATTAAATTTTTTAACCCTTTAAAGTTTCATGGCGTGGCGTGAAAGTCGGTGGGGTAGTACGCACGGCAGCACACATTCTTTAGGTGTTCTTGGCGTTCAAAGGTGATAGTGTCTAGACTCTGAGACAAAATAAAACAATGACAACAGAGCCATTTTTTTATTAATTTATTAATGTAACCTGTAGGATCTGCCTGTAAAAGGCATATGTTCATAACACTGGCTCACTCGCCGCCGCACACATAGCAATGTCATGCGTCCACTCTCGCCCTCGGCTCGCGTGTAACTAAACGCAGCATCCTATGTGACGTGCGCCTGAGACAGTGTATATCTATTTATGTATAGATACCTACTACACTACCACATACACTACCATTTTACGCTTCTTTTGTATACATTGTCATCTTTTTACATTTTTATCGAGATATTAAAGCTGTGTTGAGTGAAAGACTTACGCTTCTTTTGATTCAACATGAAAAAAAACATATATGATCATGCCGAACGAACACACGAGAGACGAATTATTTGGCTGAAATTATTCTTGACGTCTGTCTCTTACTAAACGTGACCTCAATTTCTCACGTTGTTTAGGATCGCGTGGGAATCTTTAATAAAAAAATGGGATAATTATTTATTGCACTCCTTTATTAATTTATAAAATATAAAACTATAGCGACTCCTTAGATTTTTGTTCTGTGATGAGGTGCATTTTGTAGGGACAAAGTTAATAATTCTAATCTAAAATATGCTATGATTTTACATAGGATTCGTTAATTAATCAATAGAATCTGCGTAAAAAAGAATATTCCAACCTTTTTCTTTATTTTATAGCTGTTATTTCTGCAATTTTTCACTGAAAATTAAGTCATTTTTGAGACCCGTCACGTGTCATGGTCTAAACGAGACTGATCGCCCAACTAATGCGATTTGTGATTTTGCATTAGTTAGGAGGGTGCCATTTTTTCCGTCGGATTGTGTGTCCATGTAATTAATACGTCAATGCTCCATGTTGACTAAATTTGTTTGCATCTTATTTATTACCAATAAAACCTATTAACGTCTTTATGGTAAGCGACAAAGTGGTTCCATTTGCTCGAAAACGAAACTATTTGAGTCACTCATATAAATATTTTAATGAGTCACTTAGGCTGGATTTAACATTTTTTTTTTCAAGAATAACGCTTACTCTCCGATAGTGCTGTCAAAACCCTATACTTATTGGACATTAGGTACTTATTACTTATTCTTGGAATAAAAGTTATTCGACCAAACTTTTAAGCCTTAAGAATTAAAAAACAAAAATGTCCATAGGGCTTTTATTAATTGTAAACAGATTTATTTTTATAAATGAAGCTTTTGAAAAGTTAATTTCTTAATGTAGGCTCTATTTAACAGATACTGAACATGCAAGTGGCAGCCCTGGCGCAATAGGTACTACAATGGCAGTATGATTAATCGCCGCTTGTTCCACTAGTTCGAATTGCAACTAACTTTATTACCGGGCGTTGGCGCCAGTGTGGAAGGTAATTAGTTCAGCTTGGCACATACCTAGTGATATTCGTTACGTATTCTTGGAATAAAAGTTTGCCCGAATGCAGCCTTAATTTATTAAGAATTAAAAAACAAATATCTAAACTTTTATTAATTGTGAACAAACTTATTTTAATAAATGAAGCTTTTTAAAAGTGTGATTTTTTAAATGTAGGCTTTATTTAGCAGATACTGAACAATGCAAGTGTCAGCCCCATAGTGATATTCAAGGGGTTATCGCACTAAAGCTCTTGAATAAAATAAATTAAAATTAAATTCAAAACTTATGCGTCTTTCACTCGGCATCAGCTTTATTCGTCCCATTCGCTTTACGTTCAAATCTTATTTCGTCTCATTCTTCATTCGTCATTTATTCTATATTCGTCTTGTTATCTGTTCCTATTTTCCTAAGTCGAATTCTATCTTGTCTCATTCTTATTAGGTCTTATTCGTTTTTCGTCACGGTCTACACGGACTGAAAGATTTTATTTACGATTAATATGAGATTGCATAATTGAATCAAATCATCAAATAAGTGCGTATTTCTTTGTGGGTGATTAAGACTTAGGCTGCGTTTTCACCAGAGAGATGTGTAGCGAGGGATGTGTTTTTGTTAACCAATGAAATAAATTCATTTACTTATCCTCGCTCAGCGCGGCTGAATCTATTGGTTAGTCCCTCGCTACACATCTCTGGTGGAAACGCAGCCTCATGACTGGCCGCATTATCGCGCATACATGACAGCAAATAGATAATACATAAAGAAAACTGCGACGTGTACAAGATAACCGATAGTAACATCACAATTTACACGGAGTTTATCAATATTGGGGCCTGGGAATATAAGCGGATGAATCGCCAAAAATATGCCTCCTTTCTTTCTTTTAGTAGGTATTTCGAATTTAGGCTCAACCTTTCAGCTTTTGAGGCGGAACGCGCAAATAACTTCCCTAGACGTCCCGGTAGATCCGTGGTTGCTTTTTTATTTAGCTTGAGAAATACATAATAGAAAAATGCATGGTATTAAGAACTTTAAGTTGGTTAGTTCGGACACTTGCGTTGTAGGAGGTAAGGTCTGTCGGTCTGTCGCACGTTCGCATATCTTAGTAAGTAAATAACTCGAAGGCACACAACACATATATCGATCAGCCATTTCACTACCAATTGCGTCGCATTCTACACAATAAATTAAATACAGTACTCAGCTCGCTTTTGCAAAGATCAAAGGGATAACTCTGTAGTATTGTATTTTCATTAAGTAATGACAAGAGAGCATGTGCTTTTATCTCTCCATACGAATTGTAAATTATATCTTATCTTTCAAACTTTAGGGTAACGTATAGGTATAACGTTTCAAGTTCTAAGTGGGTAGGTCTTGCACATTAAAAATACAGTATACTACACGGCGTTAAACACCGAGTACGTACATTTCTGAAACGTATACGTACATATCAGTTTACCACATCATGTTTCGACATGTCTACTACGCCTCGGCGTAGATATTACGGTGCAGGGCATTCCATGAATGCAAGTGCAAATGCACCCAATCTACTGGAACTGGGTCAGCGTGGACGGAGGCGCATGTAATTTGGGGGACAAAGGACGCAGGCAGTGACTAAATCATAGAGCTTTTGTGTTTAACAAGCCCACACTTGTAATATGATATTATGTATGTCGTTTTCTATTTTGATAATGAGTGATCTTACTTAAAGTAAACGTACCAGTTATTAAAGTAAAATAAATCTGAGAAATTACAAAGAAAAACTGCTACGTCTGATTTTCTTAGTAGGTACTTATTGCTCCAAATATTATTTACGAAAGCAAACAGCAAAATCAAATCACGGATAATAAATTCTTTTCATTCGTCATTCTCTAGCGGATTGCAGAGGCCAAAAGCTAACAATATGCCCTTCATATCCAGAAAGGATTGTGCAGATTTGGTCCTTTCATTTTTGCGCCAGAATAGGGTTTTAGGGTTAGGGACACGGTAAGCTTTTATCGTGGCTTAGACGACATATTGGCCGCCCGGATTAGTGGCATTCTTAAGGTTGTTGTACACAGTTTTACAGTTTTCTGTTTTAAAACAGTGGTGACAAATAAACAAATACTTAAACTGATGGAAGCGTAGTCGAACTAAAGGAAAGTAAAGAAAACAGCCATAAATACAATACGAATTTTGAGCAGGAAAAGGATTTTTTTATGTGTAATTTTTTTTAATATTTTGTTTTTCATATGTATATGTTTTATTATCCTTGTTATATTTTATTTAAAATCAAACATTTGATTTAGACCCGAAATTTTGAATGACACAGATTTTCTAAATGCTGATTAGTGATTATATTTTCCTCGCATATTTGGAGAAAAGCATTAAAAAGGCAAAATGTCAATTCGTGGATTCATAATTAAGTAATTAAAGGTCTCGGCTACGCGTCGTCCTTCAAAATCATATCCGTCCACGAACTGACTTTTCCCGGCCTCGGCAGTAGTGTACGATCTGATCCTTACTGGCGATTTGCGGACGGACGAGTTGAAAACGAGGCGAGCGCGCAAGAATTTTACCGCCAGAATGCCGTATTAACAAATAATAATAATAAATATTAATTCCCAAACTAAGCAAAACTTATACTATGGATACTAGACGACCATATTAAATATAATATATAAATAATATATACGTACGTCGTACGCATATAGATAATATCTATGACCCAGGAACAAATATTCGAGTTCATCACGCAAATATTTGGCCTGGCCGGGATTCGAACCTAGGACCAGCGTCTCAGTAGACAGGTGCACTACTAACTGCGCCAACCGCGTCGTCATTATTGTACGATAGCCGTCAGCCCGTCACTTTTTGATAAGTAAGTGCGAGAGTGACGGATGCCTTATCATTTATTTATCGCTTTATAAACAAGGCCATCAAAGACCCATTGATTTAGATCACAATGATGATGATGATGAGGGAAAACTTTGATCTTCTATGTAATGTCACAGAACATTGACAATACACACAATATATGATTCAAAATCCAAAGTGTAAACCTACCTTTAAATCAAATAACGTTTGCGAATTTTATTTCGAGCATTTATTACGTTTAAATCCGATTTTTCTTGTGTCCTTTTTAAACACAACGTTGTTCATTACTTTAACTTGTTATGCAAAGATATATAACAACTCGAACTTTTAATAGTCCCCCGAAGCCATTTGGAAAATAGAAACTTATAAATTTTTCTTTTAATTTTCATTACATAGACATATACCTACTTACATCTTTGAGCAGTATTGAAAACTTGTTCTCATAAAATTAAATAGGTATGAAATCAAAACCCACGTGTCTTGACACACATTTCGTATCTTTCGCGTTTATTTCTCTCTTGCAGAACCTATCTTCTAAGCACTCTCTTTTATTTTCAATCCACTTACAAGAGTTTTAGTTTCAGACTTGAATGCTAGTGATACGACTTTTATACTGTTATGGAAAGAAACATCTTCGATCCTACCGACTGCGCCACTTTCAGTCTCATGGTAAGAGTTTAAGGTTCACTTTAAGTTTCGCGTGTTTTGCGGTTTAGGCTGTTGTGCAGTTGCATGCACACCAAACGACATGGTTTAATGGTCTCTGAAATATGCACAGGCTATCTTGCAGGCCCCGTAGTACACGTACGTAAAACTGCCTAGTGTTAGGCTAGTTTAGTGTAACTACAGCGGGACTACGATTGCGAAATGGACATGTCTTTGATCGCCTAGCCATATGCAGAGAATTATTTAGGGTAATTGGTTTGAATTATTTTAGGGGATTGGTCATAGTTGACCGCCATATATACATAAAGGAACGTAATTTCTAGATGTTTTAAGAGGCCTTATTCCTTTTAAAATGCTGATTGTTTAGACATTTTTCTCTATGATCAAACATGTTTCTTAACATACTATTGATGTTACTTTCTAGAACAGGGCTGTTGGGATTTATTGGTATATATTTGAAACCTACAGTTTGAATTTTTCATTGATAATTTTTGTTTCAAAAACTACTCGAAATTGACAAAATTCACGCGGAAAATTAGTTTTTTTAACTTATTTTCGACTGTACGCAATGAAAGCGTGAAATAGCTATGTTACTACCTAGAACTCGGGGAAAAGTATTATTCACTTCAAAAAGTTGGTTGAAATTATCAATATATTTGTCATAATATGAAAAAAATAAATTTTAAAAGGAATAAGGCCTCTTAATATCTGCAATGATATTAGGCACCTATACATTATATTATCAACAAAAAAAAGAGGATTTTCAGAAAGGCACTACAAACAGCAATAAACGCTTACATTGTAACCGATTTACCTTTAAGGAAAACCACACTAATCCACTTTGTAAAAGCGATCCTCATAAGCTTATCTGTTCTACGTACGCATTTTCACGGAAGTACGCAACTAAATAAAACCGGCATGAAAATATTCACCTTGTGTTTGCAACGTGCTTAAGGAAATATGTATTTAGTGCCATCGCGTGGGCAATCTGTGGAAACGTGCTCGTGACCAGGCTGCTGTTTACTGCCGGACATTTACGTATTGGAGGTTAACCTATATTGTGTACACGTTCACGATGTGTTATTGTATATATGGATGTGTATAGGTGATCCAATGTTGCTGGGTATAGTCTCGTTATTTGAAAAAGGACATGTAGTCATGAGAAACAAATGCGATGTTAAAACCGGTCTAAAGTTTCCCTTCAACCCTTCAACCCTTAAAGCATGTAATAACGGGAGCTCACTTACGTAACAGTTAAACTGTGACGTAAGTGAGCTATAAAATTAAATAATATTTAATTTTATAATCTAGTAAATTTTGCGATACATTGTCTCGAATATATATATCAATATTCTTTAGCAATATGTCCCGTTCCAATATTTCTATTCGATAACCCCTACACTCATTGAAGGAATTCGTGTATGTAGTTTAATTTAAATACATTATTTGAATTAGTGTTGCATTGTTTCAGTGTGAATGCGTAGGAATGAGAGATCATGCTGCATTTGCGTGCAGAGTTTTTATATTATGTGTGTTCCCCTCAGATTTTGGCAGACTTTATCGTTTGGAAAGATGCGGCGAAGGCGCCCCCACCCCAGTGTGAAATTCTCTAAGCTCTATGCGTCCTAAAGTTTGGCATTATTAGTATTTTAGTCTGCCTGTCCAATGAAGCGGAGTGGAAAAATGACCAATCAGGCAGCGTCGTTATGAAGCCCGAAATAACTGCATTTAATCTGAGGAATGTCATAAGTACCTACGTTAACAAAGCTTAGAAAGTATAAACGATGTTGAGTAAGAAAAACTTTATTGTATGAAGCGGTTTACACTCACGTGAAATTGTCAGGAACGGCCCGAGCCCGACATGTTTCGATCTCGTATGGAGCTCTTCATCAGGGACTGCTCCCCCGTAGGTACACCGAGTGTCTTACGAAAGTTTTAATTAGATTATAACTTAAACAATCGTATTCCTATCTAGGAAAAAAAGTATTGTACACTTTTTTTGGAAAATGTCCTGCAATTGATAGTGGTCGCCCTAGTCCCGAAACGGCAACGTTACACAGATGGCGCAGGTATCTCGGGCACATTATCACACATTACCTTCCACGATCTCTGTTGTTTTCTTAAGAGGCCTTATCCCTTTTAAAATTGTTTGTTTTTCATTTCGTGACAAATATACAGGATGATTCTTAATTGGTGATCAGGAAGCTAAAATTAAACTTAACAGGCGAGGTCTAACGCAATCACCCCACTGTTTAATTAAGTAAAAGTTAAAACATAATTAAAACTAATAGCCACTAGATACATGGTCATCCTACATAAATTATTGAAGTACAATACCTGCCATCGCTTTGGCGTAATACAATTTGGATTCTTAGCTTCAATATTAGCTGAGATTCTGTCATTTATTTCAATCAAAGCGGAATATCTTGGAAACTGTTGCAGATATTTTCACCAAACGTAGAACCATCTCAACAGACAAGGCTTTCCATTGAAAAAAACGCTTTTGAATCGATTCCTCCGTTTGGGAGATACGATGCCACAGACAAACACACATGTTAAATTTAAATAATAATAATAATAATAATAATAATAATAATAATAATAATATCTTTATTTCGGATCATTTTGTATCCATAGTAGTGTTAGTATTTATAAAAATAAACTTAAAATCGACCTTTTTTCGTTGGGGGTTAAAAATGAAAACAAAATGATATACGTAGAAAAAAACTGCACAAGTGATTATGGGATACCTACTTTTTAACCGGCTACGTTTTACGTCGACAAAGTTTGGGGTACCTCCACTAGAAGTTAGACTACTAAGTAGAATAAACATTTCAGTCAACAACCCTACGCGCTAGTCATTTATAAACAATCTATTTGCAATTAGGACTAGTTAAAGTGCGGTTATGTGGTCGAACTTACCCTAGTTCGAACACTTAATATTTACATCTATTAGTTGGCAATTTTGGCTTACGAACTGTCAACTTCGCCAAGTGATATTAAATTGAAATGTATAAACGAAACTGCTGACTTAACTTAACCTTCTAAACGCCACAGACGTCATGTCAATGTCATGACCTCGGAAAATTACAAAACTGGTCTCTTAAAAAAATATGCACAGTAAATAAAAGTTCTCTGTTGATGTTTGTAGTGATGTAGCAAATACATATTGTTTGCCAAATCTAACGATTATGAATGGTTGATCGAATTGATTTAATCAACGAACTTTTTTTGAACCTCCATATATTTTCTGTTTATTTTGTGTAAATCAATATTTTCTTGAGCTACGAGCCGTCGGACTCGCTGGAGCTTTCTATGTAAAATAGTAATTCGTTGTATTGTTCTTTCTTCAGGTTATCAATTTATCGATTTAATCGATTTCTACCAATTTACAGAAAATAGCACACGAGTCAAAACGCAAGATTTGGTCACAACACAGCTTTAAAAAAAACACGTAGTACGTAACTGTTTAGGTAATGATTTATTATCGTTAAGAGGCCTTATTCCTTTTAAAATGCTGATTGTTTAGACATTTTTCTCTATGATCAAACATGTTTCTTAACATACTATTGATGTTACTTTCTAGAACAGGGCTGTTGGGATTTATTGGTATATATTTGAAACCTACAGTTTGAATTTTTCATTGATAACTTTTGTTTCAAAAACTACTCGAAATTGACAAAATTCACGCGGAAAATTAGTTTTTTCAACTTATTTTCGACTGTACGCAATGAAAGCGTGAAATAGCTATGTTACTACCTAGAACTCGGGGAAAAGTATTATTCACTTCAAAAAGTTGGTTGAAATTATCAATATATTTGTCATAATATGAAAAAAATAAATTTTAAAAGGAATAAGGCCTCTTAAATACTTCAACAACGTGATAAGGAAAAATACAACATGAACTCAATTGTATCAAATAGAAAGTTAAAAAGGGTCCTGTGATGTGTCTAATGTGTGTTTAAAAAAATCATTCAAAAATCAATCAGACTTATAGTCTAGCCCTATGGCCGTGGGCACCAACAAAGCTTTTCAAAAAAAGTGTGTGTGTCAGCTCCGACGCACGACTGGAGTTTACTCTTCAGGCCAGGCGCGCACCACGATTTATTTTTAGTCGCGCGATAATTTTGTCGCAGAAATAAGCGTACTTATGGGTTTATGAAAATCGTGGTGCGCGCACTCTCATTATAAACCCATATCTTGCATTTATGCGACAAAATTATCGCGCGACTAAAATCGTGGTATGTGCCTGGCCTGAAGAGTAAACTCCAGTCGTGCGTCGGAGCTGACACACACACTTTTTTTGAAAAGCTTTGTTGGTGCCCACGGCCATAGGGCTAGACTATAAGTCTGATTGATTTTTGAATCATACTCAAATACTCTATACGTTTATTGCACATAATGATTATACAGGTGGAAGACCGATCTAAATGGGTCATCCTGTATAATATCGGTTGACAACCAAAACTCACCAATAAACAAATATCTATAGTATTGTATACTTAAATAAATTGATTCACGGTTTTCATATGTAAAGAATATATTTAGAATGACAGTAATCAAATCAAAACAGACGTTGCTACGAAACGATGTCAAGTATATGAATATGACACGCCTCCGCCGCGATTCCTGGAATCTGCGGTGCTGGGAGCAATTGATCCAGGTGGCGAATCCATATACGTCCACTGTCGGTTGCTATCTCATAGTGCAGACGTCCGAGACGGCGGTTTACTATGCCAAATGCCCACTTTTTCCCTGATAGAGAATAGTCCCGGGCTTGCACTCTGCTTCCTACCGCAAACTCTCTGACTTCTGTTTCGTGCCGGGGATGGGTTCTCGGTGGTGGCCGAATCTTAGCAGCTAGTCTGGTTCTCACCTCTCTACCAAACATGAGCACGTAAGGCGGATATTCTGTAGTACTCGGCGTACCGGAGGAGTCTTTTGACAGTACGGATGCTTTGTAATATATTCATGTTATCAATAAACGACTTGCGAATGGATGTGGACATGGCAGAATTTTCATGTTTTCCCATTTCCATTGATGTGGCCATGTGAACTAATGAAGAAAAAGGTGTTGTTTCTTTTTCTTGTAAGATTTTTGTGCGGATTTCTCCATCTTTTAGTCCTCGTATAAATTGCAGTGATAAGAATGAATCCAAGTTAGGTTTCTTGCAATGAAGACACTTGAAGTCACAGTTCAATGACAATCTTTTCAATTCCGATGCATAAATAGCTACAGTTTCATCATCGTGTTGCGTACGAGATATAAATGTGTGTTGAGAAGCCCATATGCTTGGTTTTGGGTTGATGAAATTATCTAAGATATCCGTAAGTTCTTCGAATGACTTATCGATTGGATCGTCGGGAGAGCATAGGTCATGGATCCTCTCGTGTATGTCTGGTGGTAACGTAGACAGTAGTACGTAAACTTTCGTCTTAGCATCAGTTACGTTGTTAAGTATGAGATAAACAGAGTCTCTTTACGAAGTTTTTGAAGGATTCCTTCTCTTGGAATGGTTGAAAGGTGAGTCTGGGCTGAGGTTCGCGCCTGTCATTTGATGTGGTGGCTACTTGGTTGACAGCAGGTTCGTTATGAGCCGGTTCCGAAGTATGTTTGTATGTATTCAACATTCGTAATATTTTGGTACGTAATTTTGTATACATTTCATCTATTTCATACCTGTACTCGGTTTCTGTTTCGAGGTTTTCGTCTTGCGTTTCTTCTTCTATTTGAGATTGTAAGTTTAAAAGTCCTTGGTACGTATTTTGCAATGTAAGTAGTCGTGTTTCTAGTTCTTCCGAAATCTGTGGATTTTCTTTAAAAAAAAAATTAATTCTTCAAATTAAAAAAAAAATAACATTTCACCGGTTGATTATTACTTAGATATATTCATAATAAAATAATCTTTAATTTTATTTAATTTCATTTCAATAATCAGACCGTTGCAAAATGCTAGAAGGTATAGATTTATCTGTTTATACCTGGCTACCCGATAGTTGTGACGGGAAAAAAATAGGCAACCTAACGTTTGCATATTCTATGGGCTTCATACTTTCGATTGGTATAGAATTTATCTAATATTAATCAAACCGGTGAAATGTTTAAAACATTTTTTTTTTAATTATTACTTAAACATACCCTGGACTAAAATCTGTTAGGCAACCCATATGCAATATATTTATTGACATATTAAATTAAATATAAAATACATTTCATGAAATAAACATCTCGGTGAAGGTCATTTTATATAGGGATCTTAGTCTATAACGCTTAACGTAACGCATAACCTGCTAAATTAAGAAGTCGTATTTTTACCCCGATCGTATACTGAGATACGACTTTTTAAATTAGCACGGCAGATACGTTCGATTTTATACCCCATATTTTTCATACCCCGGGCTTATATATGAAAATCGATTCTTAAGGAGTAAACTCCAAAAACTCAGCTATTTGCTTAACCGGTCCTCCGGTGATCGTAGGGCTGACTCGTTCCTCACCCAACGCATTGTCATACTTAATAATTGAGTTGAATGCAGAGGGAAATGAAGAAAGAGTTGGTTGGAGCACAATCTGTATTGACAGGCAAATAGCACTTATACTCTTATATAGTCTTCTCTGCGTTAGATAGGGACCGTAAATATACAGATTGTGCTCCAACCAACTCTTTCTTCAATTCTTTTCTGCATATTACTCAATTATTAAGTGTTATTGCCACCCAACGAGGTAACGCGGCCAGCCTTACGGGCACCTTTGCCAATGGTAAAAGGGGAAATATCTATAATATAGTTTAGGATTCGATGGTTTATAACTATTGGGTTATAAATCATCGAAATCGGTCGGAATTCTAGAAAATAGTCCAAGTATATTCTTTTCAAATAATATTAAACATAAACACCAACTTGTTTATCGACCCGCGGTTTCGTCTGTTGTGGTGTCACTAGGCTGGTTCCAATTTTATGAAGTGACGTAACAACGCTGATCAAAGAAGCAACTAGCGTCCTCTGTTGAGAATAATTAAGTTTTGTGGATGCTATTGTAATTGGCGGTTAAGTTTAGTGATGTTTGAAGATATTGAATGAAATATTAGTCATGAATTCAATATTAACACGAATAGGTTCGAATAGGTACGCGATTCATCCTCAGGAGCGCCGATCAGTCAGTGTCCGATTGGCCGCGGCCGCGACTGCTCGGAGCTCCTGAAGATGAGGTAGTAACATACGTAAGGTGACTCGGGGCTATTGTAGCTATGGGGTTATTGTATCTTCTCTTTTGCTATATATACACAGACCATTATAATGGTAATAAGATACAATAACCCCATAGCTACAATAGCCCCGAGTCACCTTATATCTTCTAAATGTAGGTATATGTGACAAAAGTCGTTAGTTGGTTGTTAATTTCCAATACAATAATGTCTGAAAAAATCTAGTCTTCGAAGCGATCGCAGTCTTTTACATACCTACGTATAATATGTAATTGTAATAAACGGTTGTTTTCAAAAAAACTGTCTGGAAACTAAGAATATATCAAATTAATACAAGTGAGACCAATTTAGCTGGTATATTTTATTTATACTACGACGACGGCAAACAAGCATGCGGCCCGCTTGATGTTAAGCAGTTACTGCCGCCTATGGACGCTTGAGACGCTAGGAGTATCAGTACTTAGGCTGGTTTTAGTGTCGCGCTGACCGTCGGTGCGGATTGCCATCGCACCGACCAATATGTATTAACTTCAGGGAGCGCTTTAGAATGAAGCTGACGGGTCCGTGCGAACGACCGCCCGCGTTCCCTGAAGTTAATACGTATTGGTCGGCGCGGAGCAATCCGCACTTTTCACCGTTCCCCTCTTGAAGAGCCGCATATTGTAGCCCCCGGGGAAAACCCCGGTTTTGGGGTAATATACTTTTGGTGTATGTGAGAAATGACCTCATTATACCAAGTACAATGTATGACATAGGAGGAAAACAAGTTGACATAATATCACCTGATAGTAAGCCGTTGCCGTCACGCATGTACACATGCAACATCAAAGGCAGGGAGTGAAACTATGGTGTCGATGACGTCATTATGATGAAAAAAGCCATATCGGATGTTTTTTTAAACAACGTTGTAACACCTCAGTGATTCTTTATAATTTAATAATGGTAATATAAATATTAAATTGCTTATTTATAAAAATGTTTGGTATTTATACAGAAAATAATATAAATATTAAAAAACGAAACGAATAACATTTTTTACTGGATAAGGAAATTCTAACAAAAAAAAAACATTTCCTCAAGTTAAATGAAACAATACAACAAATGTTTCGTTGGACGACGAAGTATGCAGAACGCTTAGGCGGTTTTCACACTGCTCCGCACATCGGAGCGGCGTCCAGTGTTGCGGTTTTTAACTTTGTACTGAAGAATCTTGATTTGTACACAAAAACCGCAGGGTACACACTGACACCGCATCTCCGCTCAAACTAAAAATCCGCAGCACCGCTCATCCGTCCGGATTCCGTTGCAGTGTGACAACCGCCTAAAGTTCAAACATAATAATAGCATCTTCTTTCTTATTTACATGTAGGAATAAAGATGTACGAACTTTTGGAGGTGATACAGCGGATCAAATATTTGGAAGAGTTTGAACCCTACGTCTGTTTCGCTCCCTGAAATGTGTTTTTTCATGAGTCACTCGCATAATTTGCTCTTAATGTTTTGGATGAAATAACCACAACCTGAATATTCTGGAAAATTCAATTTTTTTTGCTTTGCGTGGGACTTGAACCCGTGCCTCAACGGCTCTCCGAGCCAACACGTGCTGTTTGGCCGTTATCGAGGTTAGAATCATCAACTTTTACGACCAGTTAGTTAAATTTATGAATTGGGTTCCGTACCCAAAGGGTAAAAACGGGACTACTAAGCCTCCACTGTATGTCCGTCTGTCACCAGGCTGTATCTCATAACGGTGATAGCTAAACAATTGAAATTTTCACAAATGATGTATTTCTGTTGCTGCTATAACAACTAATACATTCATGATAAAATAATAATAATTAAGGGCTCCCATAATAAAAATAAAAAATAAGTAAAAATCAAAGGAGACCCCATACAAAGAACTTTGCTCGATATTGTTAAGGAGTCCGACTCGCACTTGGCCGTTTTAATATAATCTTACTGACGGGCTATTTTTAAATTTTCGCTTTCGTTAACAGACGTTTCTGATGAATATTCCTGAGTACAACCAACTGATAAAAAAACCAAGTGGCATTTGGTTTCGTAACTGTAACCCAGTTTCAAATGTGTGTTTGCAACCCTTTGAGGACCATGTCGGAAGGAGTCGAGGCAGGACTTCCGTTCCGACAAAAAAGGTTCATCGCTCTTAAACACAGAACATTCGTATGTATACTATACAAAATAAAAACATATTTGTACTCGCCTCTACGCCGCTAACAATGGACATGTTCACATATTTTTGATAAATCTTTTGTTTGTTCATATACCTATTTAAGAACGATTGTACCTTAAACGACTAGTTTAAATTTTTTACATTTCAAATGTGAAAATAGAGTCCAGTTTTAACTAATTTCATTAATTTATTATCACAGAACCCAAAACTATTATTTTTATTTGATTATACCGACTAGATTTCAAAATATATATATTTTTTAAAGTAGCGTCATCTAAGAATCGGCCCTCTACTCTTCATCTTGTGGAAGATTTGACACTCTTAAGAGGCCTTATTCCTTTTAAAATGCTGATTGTTTAGACATTTTTCTCTATGATCAAACATGTTTCTTAACATACTATTGATGTTACTTTCTAGAACAGGGCTGTTGGGATTTATTGGTATATATTTGAAACCTACAGTTTGAATTTTTCATTGATAATTTTTGTTTCAAAAACTACTCGAAATTGACAAAATTCACGCGGAAAATTAGTTTTTTTAACTTATTTTCGACTGTACGCAATGAAAGCGTGAAATAGCTATGTTACTACCTAGAACTCGGGGAAAAGTATTATTCACTTCAAAAAGTTGGTTGAAATTATCAATATATTTGTCATAATATGAAAAAAATAAATTTTAAAAGGAATAAGGCCTCTTAACTTAATACACAAAAATAACGGTGGTACAATTTTCATACTAAATCCGCCCTAGTAATAGTCCGAATGTGCGCTCTTTTAGAATGAGGAAGTTTTCAAATGAATTTTTCAATCACAAATTAGAACATTTTCGAAAATATAACAATGTAATATTCTTTTTTATCCTTTATTTAATAATATCGATAAAAAGCCTGGTTAATAAAATTAAATGTTGTCAATTTGAAATATTGAGAACTTACATCGTTATAATTTGACGACGCGGTTGGCGCAATTGTAGCGCATCTGCCTACTGAGCCGTCGGTACTGGGTTCGAATCCCGGCCGGGGCAAATATTTGTGTGATGAATTCGAATATTTGTTCCTGGATCATGGATGTTATCTATATGGTTCCATTTTGGGTTGCATAAATTTTAAAGCCATAATGTCGATGCGCATAACCACTTTTGTCATAATAGTCCTTGCGCATAAGGCGTATAGTCATTAATTGATCCGCATAAATTTTATGACCATAATGTTTTTACGCATAAGTAAGGAATGTCATATAATTTTGGAGCATATCAACCTGCATCATAATTATTAATCGTCATAATGTTCTTATGCATATCGTGCATTGGCGCATCATACTGAAGAACATAAATATCAAGCTCCTAATTTTTTATTTCAACATCAGCCTGTTTTTCTGGTAGCAGTTCATTTCTGAGGGGGTCGCAGTTCTTTCAAACCTCACCTAGCCTACTTTTCTGGCCGATGTTCGTATTTGTAGGTTCACAATTCTAACCTAACCTAACCTACAACAAAGAGGTCAGTGTGGAGAAGGATTTCTTAATGCGGGGGGGGCTTTGCCCCCCGAACCCCCCTTGTGGGGGGCTTCGCCCCCCCGTCCCCCCTTTTTGTTTTTGGGCTCATGTAACTTTTGTATCATTATTTCAAATGTTATAAAGTATTATGATTGGTACATGTGATATAACTTATACTATATAATTTCTATTGCCATTAATTATGAAAACCATAATTTATGAGTTGCTCTTCTTCGTACTATCAATTATTATGACATACAATAATATTACTTGAAATTTTGTGCCATACTAAATTATGCTTATGAAAAGCCTGCCAAACAACAATTATGGCATATAAAAAGTTATGCAAATAATAATTTATGACAAATAACATGTATGAGGAAAGCCATTATGCGAAATGAGTTATGACAATCAAATTTATGACGAGAATTTTTATTCCACTAGAGGTGATCCCTATCTATATTTATGTATTTATATATTATGTATACCGTCGTCTAGTACCCATAGTATAAGCTTTGCTTAGTTTGGGACTAGGTCTGTTTTGTGTAAGATTGTCCCTTAATATTTAAGTATGTATTATTTATTTATTTCTTAAACATTACACAGAAACAAACATTTGGATTACTGAGGATTTCGGATTCATAACGGCTTTTTAAACTAAATTGGTGTCACTGTGTAGCTGTGTATAAATGTCACACGATAAAGTTACTTGCCATAGATATTGCCGAGTATAATAATTAAGTTTAAGTGAATCTGACTATTGAAAGTAGGCGAAATTTTACTTGCAATCATTCCACCCACTTTAAAGACAGCGTAAAGCGTGAGATGTTATCCTTCAGGACACCCAACAGTCCCAACACTGGGAGGATTATGTCTGAAGACCATGACCTATGGGAGAAGACCTTGTGCCATGGTGTGGTTCCATATGATGAAGCATGGTTTGCTTCTCTTTCCCATAAGCGCAATCAGCGTGAAACTCTTCCCCCTTTATCGATAGGCACCATTTATTTGCCAATTTTGCGACCGTGGCTGTCGCTCTTGTATCAGGCTATCCCGCCATCGTCTTAAATCCCGCACTTTATTAGCTTACTTAACTCATCACCATCAGTCATAGATGATGACTGTTAGAGGTGACACTAAGGAAAATGCGAAATTAAGGATAAAAATGTGTGCGTCATAATGTCAAAGCCTCTGTAAAATAAAATAAATATGATTCAACAGAAAGAGGTAAAGAGTGTTTGAAATGATATATAAAGAAAAAAATACATATCTAAACATTGAAATTAATTTACTTTGTGTGTCAGTTTTGTGCCTTTCCATTTTTAAGCCCGGACATTTCCTTATAATGGAACTCTTCCAGTAGGTAAACTTTTGAATAGTTTCACACTTGGGTACAATTAGGAACACATAGCGTACCTACCCAGTAGGGTGGGCGCGGTATGGAAGAACAATACAATTAATTTGGAGATAATTTACTGGTCGCTCTGATGTGAGCAAAATTTCTAATGTTCATACAAAATGCGTTTTGGAAAACATTATAATAAATATTTTTTTAGCTTAATCTCTTGCGATAGTTGATGAAAATTGATTTGGTTGTGTTCTAAGTTCCTGTACCCTACATATTTAAGGCTCTACTTAATACCATCTTCTGTATTTTCAATATTATACTAATAGAAAAGAAGAAGCACAAAGCTACAATTCACACAATTTACTTACTCTAAAATTATAGGGTAGAATTATACAAGTCGCAGAGTAGGTATCGGAGAGAAACTGAGTGTTGACGAAGAGTTGCTAGATATTTAACTATCCTGAAAAATGTAAATATAGTGTAAGGCTGTCTAACACCGAAATGCGTTCTAAAACACGCGTTGTAGACGTAGGTGCCAGTGTCAAGTCCGCAAAGCTGAAGTGGGACTGGGCTGGACATGTCTGCCGCATACATCCGGAACGACGATGGGCCAGAATAATCATTGGGCACCGCATCGGTTACCGGAGCGAAAAGAAGTTGGCGGGATGACTTGGATGCATTTAGTAACGAGTGGAGGGGGAGTATGCAGCCAATAGAGACGAGTGGCGCGAGAGACCGGAGGCCTTTGCCCAGCAGTGGGACACAATTATAGGCTAGGCAAGAAAAAAAGGCTGTCTTACACTGTAAGCAAAATTCATTTGCAGTGCAGGCGAGGCGAAACCGCGGGCCAGAACTGGTAAGTAAACAGCCTTCAACCAATCATGCAATAAGCGTGTGCGCTATATATTGTGAAGGCCAGGGGAACGAACTGCAACGGAGATAGTGTAGTCCGGATGACTTTATATCTGCGGTTTATTCATTTAGTAACCTTACAATAAATTAATTGTTACAGTACCGACCTTTAAGCTGCATTTGTACCTCGTAGCTCATTTGAGTTTTGTTAATGCAAACATTGGAAGCCTATGTAAATCATAATTCAGTAAACTTGTTTAAAATAAACATATCGAAATTTTTAAGTATTAACTTACACCGTGAAGTCAGAATATAGCACTACCTTCAAAGGGATTCGAGAGAAATACTTATTTAAATTTAATTTATTACACAAAATTAAAGAAGTTAAGTAAACGTGACCCACAGATAAAAAATACTGAAAATAAATTATTTGTAAACTAAAAGTGTTCAAGCAGTGTTAAAGAGTGAGAAATGGAAACGGATGAGGCAATGCCGACAACATTCAGAAAGTGGTTCGATGGTAAAAACATCTCACAGGCGAACAAGACACCAGCGCACCAAGCTGTCTACATATGCGTCATAATCCTGCATAACATCAATCTATTGTTTTCTATCATAAGCTTCACCTTTGGAACGATAAGCTGGATTGTACTAATAAAATGGAGACAATTCAAACATTATGTGTTCATGAATCTCATCGTCGCTACTACCATCAACATGATAGGTTTCAATTTATGTGCTCATAATAATTACCCTAACATCGTGGTAGCACTGCTGTTGCTAGTGCCCAGAGTCATAATCAGTCACTGGCTTCTCGTCACCACTGTCATGTACTACTGGGAAATTGCGAAAGTTTACGATGGCGATATTGAGAGGAGATATCTAAAAGCCAATGTATTTTGTTGGGTTGTGCCTATGGTTGAAGTTTTAATAGTCTACGCAATTGAAGAGTTTCTTGAAATAAAGATAGTTGAAATTTTTAACTATGCCGTTAACTTGATAATATTGGCTGTCGTCTTTATTTTATATTTAATAGTGCTTCGGTATATAATTAAACTGACTGTGACCGAGAGAGGCACAAGGAGAGATGTGTTCAAAAAGGTTTTGATGGCTTCAGCCTCGAGTATTACTTCGGGTCTTTCCTCGTTGCTCCCTATTCTAGTAATGGAAATGATTCATTCAGATATGGTTTTGTACAATGTCGCACTCATAATGTGTAATGTGACGATTATTGCTGGTCACGTAGCTTTCCTATCCTTGAAGCAGCATAGGGAGCTGTGGTCTGAATATAAAAACAAGCGACGAGCTGTCAACGAGGTTTACGAAAATTGAGATCGTCAGAATACAGTACAGTTGACAATGGATTGTAGAACATTACCTATCTTAAAGATGGAAGTGATCTCTGTTTTTAATCCCGAGGAATTTTATAAATTATTTAGAATAAGCTAGAATAAGACAAAATCTCTAGGGAAAAGGCATGTTTTTACCGAGATGTAAGTAATTTATCGAACGTCGTGCGACTCGTGCGCTTAAAATATTATTCGCAATTACATATAGTTCGGTGAATAGAGACTAATGTACTATTGGTGACCTTACAAACGGTCCGGTAGTTTTGAATTTTTGATATATTGTCTAGGATGGTTAGTCAGTGTTTAAAATGCAAAATTCACAATTCTCCCCCCTCCGCGCCCGTCGCCATATTGAAAAAACCGGTTCTTTCTTCATATTTTTGCTCATATCTTCCTTTAGGAGCATTTTAGCTAGAAGAAAGCTGAGACAATGTTATAGAAAGTTAAATTTACTATATTCTCCATTTTATATTTTGTTTCTAGGACAGATAGTTACGGAGATATGCACATTTAAAAAAACGTAAAAAATCGCAATTTCCACTTCAAAAACAAACTTCTGGATTATATCTTCGTTTAGGAGCATTTTAGCTAAATTAAAGCATGGGCAATGTTGTAGAGAATTAAATGTACTATAATTTACATTTCAAATTTTGTTTCAAGGACGGTTAGTTACGGAGATATGCACATTTAAAAAACTGGAAAAGTCGCATTTTCCGGAAATTGGACCAAATTCTTGGTTTGGAACGCTGCCATTCAGTTACGGACTAGTCTAGCACAAATTAAAACATGTAGGAAATATAATTAAAACTATGAATACAAAGATCAAAGCTTAAAGAAAAATTTAAAAAGGAGCTACCTGGTGGAAGGGACCGGGAATCGAACCCGGTACCTCTGGATTACCGGTCCAGCGAATTTCCGGAAAATGCGACTTTTCCAGTTTTTTAAATGTGCATATCTCCGTAACTAACCGTCCTTGAAACAAAATTTGAAATGTAAATTATAGTACATTTAATTCTCTACAACATTGCCCAAGCTCTGTTCTAGCTAAATTGCTCCTAAACGAAGATATAATCCAAAAGTTTGTTTTTAAGTTGGAAATTGCGATTTTTTACGTTTTTTTAAATGTGCATATCTCCGTAACTATCTGTCCTAGAAACAAAATATAAAATGGAGAATATAGTAAATTTAACTTCCTATAACATTGTGGAAGCTGTCTTCTAGCTAAAATGCTCCTGAAGGAAGATATGAGCAAAAATATGAGGAAAGTGCCGGTTTTGTCAATATGGCGGCGGGCGCCGGGGGGGGGGGGGGGGAATTTTGCATTTTGCATTTTAAACACTGGCTAACCATCCTAGACAACATATCAAAAATTCAAAACTACCGGGCCGTTTGTAAGGTCAAACTCCTTTATTAACTGGATTAATAGTAATTATTCCCAATCCTTACGTGCAATCCGCAAAATATTTAAATTATCAAAATTAAACCACACACTAATTATTAATCCTGTTAATCAGAAGTTGTAAAGGAAAAATTTAAATTATATTCAATGCAATATTATGAATAGACCCGTACGTATTTAATCATGTAGGTTCGTGTGCACATTGTCATTCTGAATGTAAAGACGTGTGCGTAACTGTGGCCTTAAAAATATAATTTTGTGCATTAGTATAATAGACATTAATAATCTCCAGCAACCTACCGAAAAAATATTAAATTTAATATAAAAATAATAAAATAACAATCGAAGCATAAATACTTGAAGGTGATCGAAAAGCAAGTGACTGAAAGTGAAATATGGAAAAAGTTGTGGTAAAAACGTTCGGAAGTGCACTAGATGCAAACATGTCAGTGGCTATCGAGACACCAATGCACCAGATATTATACTCAGCGTGCATAGCCTTGTTCATCATCAACCTATCACTCTGCGTCTTCAATCTCACTTTTGGAGTGGTATCGTGGATTCTAATACCGAAATGGAGACAGCTGCAGAACTTCGTGTTCATGAACATTATAATTTCTAGCACATTGAACATGGTTGGCTATCATTTCTGTTTCCATCACCACTATGGCCCTACCGTGGTCATCTTAATCTTGTTTCTCCCTCGTATCACTACAAGCCATTGGTTACTTGTTGCTAATATCATGTTCTATATGCAATTTGTGAAAGTGTATAATTTTGAAATGAGCAATAAATATTTCGTGGTCAGTATATTCTCTTGGTTAGTTCCTATTATTGAAGTATCATTAGTACATACTATTGATAAGTTCTGTGAGACGAGTATAACAGTGGAATTTTGTTATATAATGGCATTGATATTGTTGTGGAGCTGTGTTATTTTACTTTCTGTAACAATTTTATCTCTGCCAAAGCTAAATGAATGGCGGAAACAAACTAGAACGTGCAAAAGCATATTTTCATACATCGTCTTAGTTGTTTCTTCTAGTATACCTTCTGGCCTTACATCATTGATCCCCTTATTGACAGCAGAGTTAATACACTCAAGTTTGGTGATGTATGGGGTAGCAGTTACTTTGTGTATGTTGACCATTACTGCTGGTTACGTGGCATTTTTATCCCTTAAGGTACACCGAGAGTTGTGGTACGAATACTTACACCAGCAAAGCGTAAATAATGTATTATAGTAATAGTGTTGTTTATGATAAAATTTAAGAAAAAATATTATTACTCTTCAGTTAATATTTTGGTGAAACAATGGTATGCCGTAGATTTTAAGTTTATTTCAATTATACGATTTACATTTATAATGTTTTTTTTTTATTTAATTTTCCCTATCTCTATTGAACTGACATAGGTATAGCCCAACAAGTTGGTTTTTAGCCCACATAGGTCAGTCTGTAGGGAACTGTAAAAGCCTTTGCTCTACAAAAGGTGGCGTAGAAAATGTTTTGACACAATATTGTTTAGGTATGGCAGGTTAATAAAAATCCAAGTTCTCGACCTTGAAGGACCCAGGCGTTAGCCGCCATCTTGAATTAAAGGTGCCAAAATTAGGTATATTTTAATTAACTTCTCAATTGTTTACTAAATCACAAAAGTGTCTATGAAGGGTTCAAAGAAGACAAAATTGCCTACATTTTTTGTATACATGATTATTCTGTAAGTCTTATAGGTAAAAAGTTACAAGCGACAGATACAATAATATTTACAAAAAATAATTTAATTACACTTAAGTTTTTGTATCAATTATACGGCGCGTTAAATTCTACGGTCAAACCGTCATCTCAAGGACGTATCATCATTGGCGTCTACAAAGATAAAGAAGCAAGACCAGAAGAAAACGAAGACGCTGGCGCTTTCTAGTAACTTTGTACGGAGGGGACATGGATAAGGAATCCTTAGAAGATATCCGATATAAACGATTCGTAAAGTCATCAATAATAACTATAATTTTTAACAAAAAAAGAACCGACTTCAGTAAAACTAAAAAACTAGATCTGTGGTGTTCATCATCAGTTTCCTTACACCAAATCCTATTTACTGAATGTAAATTCTTGACTTTATCAATAAATTACCGAAAGCGCCGTACATGTCCCTATAACATTTGAAGAGTTCCCTCGATTTCTCCAAGATTCCATCATCAGATCCCGACTTAGTGCCAACGGGACCAACTCGGAGTTATAACCGTTCCATTAAAAAAAAAAAATTGAAAATCGGTTCACGGTTCTCGGAGATATCGAGTAACAAACATACAAAAAAAAAAAAATTAGTTCGAATAGAGAACCTCCTCCTTTTTTTGAAGTCGGTTAAAAAGTAAATTTAATCTTGCTTCTTTGCCGCCTACAAAGGACGCTGCACGGTATCATGCGTTTAGGACATACCACCAAGTCCAAAAATGGTCCGGAATAAAAAAAAAACAGAAGACTGGGGCTGGAGATAAATAAATATTAAGGGACAATCATACACAAATCGACCTAGTCCCAAACTAAGCAAAGCTTGTACTATGGGTACTAGACGACGATATACATAATATATAAATACATATATAGATAACATCCATGACCCAAGAACAAATATTTTGCACAAATATTTGCCCCGGCCGGGATTCGAACCCGGGACCGCCGACTCAGTAGGCAGGTGTCTACAAACCGAGCCAAATGCGTCATCTATGACACCAATAGGCTCACTCCAATAACAACGACAGAGAAAGCAGCACCCCAGACGCTTTTAAGTGTAGTTTATTGCCACTGTAAAAAAGGATGCAGCAAAACATGTAGTTGCAGAAAAGCTGGATTAAAATGCTCTATTGTTTGTGGATTCTGTAGTGGTCAGCTGTGTGAAAATGCAGTAGAGATTCAGATAGATAAGGAAGACTGTGATGACGACGAAATTTCATGGTTGTAAACTAAAAATACAGACAATGAAACAGAAAATTTCAGCGACGATAATGAAGAAGGCACCATTAACCAGCCCGGGCCATCAAAAAGAATTAAAAATTGGGCAAGTGCGAGCCCGACTCGCGCATGAAGGGTTCCGTACCTATAGGTACATATATATAATCTATAACAAGTTTGTTGTATGGGAGCCCCCCTTAAATATTTATTTTATTTTATTTTAGTATTTGTTGTTATAGTGGCAATAGAAATACATCATCTGTGAAAATTTCAACTGTCTAGCTATCACCGTTGTTGAGATACAGCCTGGTGACAGACGGACGGACGGACGGACGGACGGACGGACGGACGGACAGCGAAGTCTCAGTAATAGGGTCCCGTTTTTACCCTTTGGGTACGGAACCCTAAAAATGATAGCTATACAATTTTTAAACAAAATTAAAATTTTAATGATATTAATGATTTTTGTAAATATTATTATTTCCGTCGCTTGTAACCAAGGACCATATACACGGGACCGCTATTCTTCATACTACGCACCGTACTCCGTTAGTTACTATCGTTCTACGTCGCTAGATGCCGCTAAGGGTCTCAATTCATTCAAAAGTCGTCATTTTTCAATCTCTACCGTACGGTACGCGCAAGCGTGAAGTAACACAGTCGTCAAGCGTTCAACGACATTCCAACTTCCAAGTGATATAGTAAAAAGTGAATAGATGACGTTAGGTGCGATGTTTGTTTACTACGTTCCGTTTCGTCTCATTTCACTATTTGTGTTTGTTTTATTTAAACATAAAAATTACTTACATCCTAATCCTAATCCTAATAATATTATAAACGTGAAAGTTTGTATGGATGTATGTATGTACTTTTAACTTAATCTCAAAAACTACTGGACGTATTATGATGAAACTTTCCAGTTATGTACCTTATATATCAGAATAGGACATAGGCTATCATTTATATCAAGTTTTATCCCTTTTAGGGACGAAAAACGGGATTAAAATTTGTATGGAGAGCAAATCATTGTAGTTGCAACAATTCCCTACATGTCATCGTTTTGACGTAAACTAATCAATATAATAATAATTTTGTCTGGGCCTACGATAGACCTTCACGAAACGCATACCTACCAAACTATTCTTTGTAAAAAAACAATAAATTCTGATATGGAAACACGTAACCGCAAAATTCGATTAATCGCGTAATTTCAAGAATAAAATACATACAATTTTACGAATTTGAAACAATGACATTTGATTTGACGACATCACACACCCATCTGGCAAGACATGTCAAACCAGTGATGCCAGAAGGGCTACCCCGATGTTCAAAATTTGACTGTCGAATAGCGCCATCCTTCTCGATCATCTGTCAAAGAATATTTTAGTGAATGGAATAGCACTATACAACAGTAAAATTTCCAACATCGGAATAGCCCTCACTTGATTTAGGACTTTAAGAGAGTATGCGCAAAAATTATTAGGACAAACGAGTAGTATGCCATTCAACAGTATGCCAAACATTCTCGGCCAAACATTTTTAGGACAAAAAACGTTATGCGATAGGACAGGCACCCGAAATTTATCTATACAAAAACTAACAGAACTAACGACAGTGATAATTCAATAAAACCACAATTTTATAAACGTTTTCTTTATATTACTTTTAACAAAAACAAAACGAACGAATATATTTTCGCAGGCCGCCTGCATGTAGGCAATTCTTAATTGTTCTAGGGTAAATGTCAAACATTTCCGCAAATCGTCCCGTTGGCGTAAAGCCATTTTGTCGTCGGCGTTGGTCTTGGGCCATGGCAAGCGGACGATGCAATGGTTACTTTGCTTTGCAGTAGATCAATAAGGTTTCCTTCAGCATTATATCGCCGTACCCAACTTCAAACTGTGTCCCTGCTAGCATTTAACCGACGTGTGATCTCATAAATCCGTATTCCTTCCTCGTGTAACTCCACTCTTTGAGCTCTTCATTGTTTTCAGTCATTATCATTATCTTTTAATAGTTCACGGTTAGCGGCAAGCATTTTATTTTTCAAATTAATAACGTTGCTGAAAATTATTTTACGATTTTCTCGATTGACACTGACATATGTTCCTAATTAGAAATTAAAAGCAAATGATAACCTTTCGCGAGGAGGTTTTTTGTAAAATGAAGTGACAAATAATAATATTGACATTTCAATACTATTATTGAAATATAATTTTCGGCCATTGCATTGCGAATGTCTAACGACATTTTAACGAAATGGGTAGGAAATGAAATTCCTTGACTGTACAAAACTTATCTAACAAATATTACGTTACTGACTGTTTGTTAGTGGGAAATGTCACTTGACAATTCGGGCGTAACTTATTTTGTCCATTACATCAGTGCACCAACGCCATCTAGCTATTTTGTGTAGCAAAAATTGGCGAGCCCGCAAGCAACCTTGAGCTATCCAAAGGTAGTGCCATCTATTTTAATACGATCAAACCACGTTGTTGAAGACTAAAAAATGAAATCCTTAAAAATTGTGTATTTAAGTTATATTATCGTATTAAAACAAAGCAGTAACGCGTTTGATTTTCAAAAATCAAAAATCACTTATAAATATTGGTAAAAAATATCATTTTTGTCACTTCCAGGCTACGAAGCAGCGCCATCTAGTTTTTATACCGAATTTTGAGCTTTTTCAGAGTTACGTTTTCTTGTATGAGAACATAAGTCCCGGGTATATGGTCCTTGCTTGTAACTTCTTTCCTTTAAGACTTAGGTACAGAACAAGGACCATATACCCGGGACTTATGTTCTCATACAAGAAAACGTAACTCTGAAAAAGCTCAAAATTCGGTATAAAAACTAGATGGCGCTGCTTCGTAGCCTGGAAGTGACAGAAATGATATTTTTTACCAATATTTATAAGTGATTTTTGATTTTTGAAAATCAAACGCGTTACTGCTTTGTTTTAATACGATAATATAACTTAAATACACAATTTTTAAGGATTTCATTTTTTAGTCTTCAACAACGTGGTTTGATCGTATTAAAATAGATGGCACTACCTTTGGATAGCTCAAGGTTGCTTGCGGGCTCGCCAATTTTTGCTACACAAAATAGCTAGATGGCGTTGGTGCACTGATGTAATGGACAAAATAAGTTACGCCCGAATTGTCAAGTGACATTTCCCACTAACAAACAGTCAGTAACGTAATATTTGTTAGATAAGTTTTGTACAGTCAAGGAATTTCATTTCCTACCCATTTCGTTAAAATGTCGTTAGACATTCGCAATGCAATGGCCGAAAATTATATTTCAATAATAGTATTGAAATGTCAATATTATTATTTGTCACTTCATTTTACAAAAAACCTCCTCGCGAAAGGTTATCATTTGCTTTTAATTTCTAATTAGGAACATATGTCAGTGTCAATCGAGAAAATCGTAAAATAATTTTCAGCAACGTTATTAATTTGAAAAATAAAATGCTTGCCGCTAACCGTGAACTATTAAAAGATAATGATAATGACTGAAAACAATGAAGAGCTCAAAGAGTGGAGTTACACGAGGAAGGAATACGGATTTATGAGATCACACGTCGGTTAAATGCTAGCAGGGACACAGTTTGAAGTTGGGTACGGCGATATAATGCTGAAGGAAACCTTATTGATCTACTGCAAAGCAAAGTAACCATTGCATCGTCCGCTTGCCATGGCCCAAGACCAACGCCGACGACAAAATGGCTTTACGCCAACGGGACGATTTGCGGAAATGTTTGACATTTACCCTAGAACAATTAAGAATTGCCTACATGCAGGCGGCCTGCGAAAATATATTCGTTCGTTTTGTTTTTGTTAAAAGTAATATAAAGAAAACGTTTATAAAATTGTGGTTTTATTGAATTATCACTGTCGTTAGTTCTGTTAGTTTTTGTATAGATAAATTTCGGGTGCCTGTCCTATCGCATAACGTTTTTTGTCCTAAAAATGTTTGGCCGAGAATGTTTGGCATACTGTTGAATGGCATACTACTCGTTTGTCCTAATAATTTTTGCGCATACTCTCTTAAAGTCCTAAATCAAGTGAGGGCTATTCCGATGTTGGAAATTTTACTGTTGTATAGTGCTATTCCATTCACTAAAATATTCTTTGACAGATGATCGAGAAGGATGGCGCTATTCGACAGTCAAATTTTGAACATCGGGGTAGCCCTTCTGGCATCACTGGTTTGACATGTCTTGCCAGATGGGTGTGTGATGTCGTCAAATCAAATGTCATTGTTTCAAATTCGTAAAATTGTATGTATTTTATTCTTGAAATTACGCGATTAATCGAATTTTGCGGTTACGTGTTTCCATATCAGAATTTATTGTTTTTTTACAAAGAATAGTTTGGTAGGTATGCGTTTCGTGAAGGTCTATCGTAGGCCCAGACAAAATTATTATTATATTGATTAGTTTACGTCAAAACGATGACATGTAGGGAATTGTTGCAACTACAATGATTTGCTCTCCATACAAATTTTAATCCCGTTTTTCGTCCCTAAAAGGGATAAAACTTGATATAAATGATAGCCTATGTCCTATTCTGATATATAAGGTACATAACTGGAAAGTTTCATCATAATACGTCCAGTAGTTTTTGAGATTAAGTTAAAAGTACATACATACATCCATACAAACTTTCACGTTTATAATATTATTAGGATTAGGATTAGGATGTAAGTAATTTTTATGTTTAAATAAAACAAACACAAATAGTGAAATGAGACGAAACGGAACGTAGTAAACAAACATCGCACCTAACGTCATCTATTCACTTTTTACTATATCACTTGGAAGTTGGAATGTCGTTGAACGCTTGACGACTGTGTTACTTCACGCTTGCGCGTACCGTACGGTAGAGATTGAAAAATGACGACTTTTGAATGAATTGAGACCCTTAGCGGCATCTAGCGACGTAGAACGATAGTAACTAACGGAGTACGGTGCGTAGTATGAAGAATAGCGGTCCCGTGTATATGGTCCTTGGTACAGAATAAACATGTATGCAAAAAATGTAAACAATTTTGTCTTCTTTATACCTCTCATAGACACTTTTGTGATTTAGTAAACAATTGAGAAGTTATTTAAAATATACCTAATTTTGGCACCTTTAATTCAAGATGGCGGCTAACGCCTGGGTCCTTCAAGGTCGAGAACTTGGATTTTTATTAACCTGTCATACCTAAACAATATTGTTTCAAAAATGTTTCAAAACATTTTCTACGCCACCTTTTGTAGAGCATAAATACCTACTGACTGCACTAACACCATATTGCGGATTTTTAATCGTTGATTTTATTAAATAAAGATAGGACGAACTTTTTCATAGATTGTCATGTCAAGCTTAAATGACATAATTACTGTCATTATTGTAATCTTAAAATCACCAAACGTAGTGTTATATTCTCTTTGATCACCAATGTTTAACTGGATTTCGTATTGTGATTTTTACTTATATAAAAAATAGATAAATATATACGAATTGAATTTTTAATAGGATTAACAGTTATTTAAAAATGGACTACAGAACGAGCATAAGATCGGTTCCGGATCCGGACGTATCAATTATTTCATCTTCTATAGTACCTTTTGAGCGTTTGGACGGCGGGGAAACGGACACATCATCACTATCCTGCAGGCAAGACATTTAAAATGTTTATTACGAATACAACTTGTGCATGTTTCGTATTGGCTAAGCTCTGTACACTGAGAGCATCATCAAGTCCCTAAGTGAATTGCTAAACTGTGGGATAAACTGTCGTTCGCGGTATTTCCGGACAGATACAACCTTCAACCTTTCATGAAACGAGCGTACTTGGGAATGGGAATCTGAAAGGCCGGGGTTGGACTTGTAATCCCTTTGCATAAAAAAGTAAACAAGAGTGTGATTGTGGTAAGCCATACATCACCTCACGGCTCACCATTTGTGTCAGAATTTCTACGAATGATGGCCACGGATGCTGAATTGCTTATTAACTTTATCTCATTCCAGTTTGATTTTACTGTTTCCATTTAAAATACAGAATGGAATTGAAATGTGGGAGTCTGCTTTCGGTGAGAGTATTTTGACTGTATCCTGGGTGGCTCAATTTGCGTCGGGTCTGTAACCTCACTCCCACTGATTATATCAATCTTCTCCAGCTCTGTTCTATATGTAAACTCCCACCACAATTGTTGTTAAATGAGACATTACTTTCACTATGCCTATTTATCAAGAGTCCAGCAAGTCCAACCTGTTCAGCACAGGCCAGCTAACGTGAACCGTTAGTGGCTCAACATTTGTGTTTGAACTTTGTTACCAGGAATGCTGATTATAGATTATCACATTCTGTTCTATATACTTACTGCCATCCCAACTGATCCTGAATAGGACATTCCACGTAGTGTTCTAAGCGAGTAAGAAATCCGCGAGTCCACAGCTTTCAGGGAGAATAATTTTACTGAACCTAGGGTGGCCCACTTTGTGGCAGGTCTCCTGCACCCAGGGCCACTCGTTATCTTCTCCCGTTGTGCTTTAGGTGTTCTAATTCCCATTGATACTGAATTAGACATCTCAGTGTGCCCAATGGTTTAGGGAATAATAATTTTGATGAGCCTTGGGTGGCCAACTCTATCTTATTCCATTGTGTTCCCATTGTAATTTTTAGTACACAGGATTTCATTTTCAGTATACTCAGTGAGGAGGAAGTCGACGAGTCCAATGCTTTTGGGGAGAGCGCCTGTGGCGAGCCTCTGGTGCCTCACCACCTGTGTCTGGACTTCACTCCCACGGAAGAAGATAATGATTTCGTGCAGAAGAAGTGCTGCGATTTCTGGGAGTACATCAGTAGCAGACGTGATCTGCGGCATATGATGGCTGTGCCAGTTGTGCCTGTTAGCAATGATTTATTTGTATACCTTTAGCTCAAAGGGAATTAGATCATATATTTTTATTTCTACGTGAAAAAATCTGCGCTCATGGACATATGATGCTCTTAAACTGTTGAATAATATTTAGGATACGGTATTCGCTACTCCCACGTAGTGGTATATGTATCGTACAGTGACGTATAGTTAATACTTTTTCCATCGCGTTATAAACACCAGCAATTCACACAATAATATATAAAGTTCGATACGATATAAGTAGATAACTATATTTAAACTTCAAGGACTTATTGATACACAAATTAAAGAGCAGGAAGCTAATTCCTTCTTTCATCCCCTAATGTGAGAGAGCTTACAGTACGTGTGTGGGAATAGGCCCCCAGGCGGAGCGGACAACGTAACTTTATTTGGATTGTTATTCAGAGTTTCTATTTGTATTTCCTTCTCTGATTGTTTGTGGAAAATCACGGAAGAACAAATTGTTAGTTCTTATGGCGTGGATAAGATACTACCTATTCTAAACGGTACCGAAATATGGCGTGTAAAAAAGGGAAGCGGGATACTTTGATAGACTTAAAAAAGTTATGATCAGGGTACGACGATAGGAGACCTTCGGAGCTGACATTGACATTGAAATGTAACTCCTACTCGGACTCATATTCATTGCGCATTGTCACAGGTCATAGATAGAAATACCAAAATTGCGATAATGTCCTTTAATATTTGAGGAGTTCCTTCGATTCATAGATTTCGTCATCAGATCTTTGCCAAAATCTTATACGACCAACTTGGAGTTGCCTACTCTCAAACACATAGAATTATCCAAATTGGTTCATAAATGACGGAGTTCTGAGGTAACAAACATCAAAAAAATACAACCGAATAGGGGTGCGACTTGGGTTAAAAATACATAATTCTATTTATTACGTCAATTAGAATATTGAAAAATATTAGGCACGTATTTTTTACTTTATCAAATTAATAAAAATTGACAAAGATAGACACCATCAAAGTTGTGGAGTGGGGTTGGGGGGGGGCGGCTTGACGTCACTTGCAAGTAAAAATGCTACCCACAAGTGACGTCACGCGAAACTTCAAAGCTCTGTATCATCGTAATTTTGTGTTGGATAATAAAAAGAAAAAACACGCATTTATTATATTTTAATAATCTGACTGATGGACTAAGGCGGTTGTCACACTGCTCCGCACATCGGAGCGGCGTCCAGTGCTGCGGTTTTTATCTTTGTACTGTAGAATCTTGATTTGTATACAAAAACTGACCGCATCTCCGCTCAAACTAAAAATCCGTAGCACCGCTCGTCCGTCCGTCGCAGAGTGACAACCGCATAAACAGTTTTTTTTTAGTCCGATTGCTTTACCTCGGAAGCCGGTTGAAAAACCGATTCTTTCACATACTAGGTAATTTGAAAACGCAGGTATGAGAAAGTATCGTTAATTACAGGAAATTGGCATATCGAATGTTCGTGAGAGTATCAATGAAACCGTTCTCAATTCTAAACTATCTTCGAAGGAGTATTTGGAAAAGACGAAGACTGCTGTTTCAATGCTACAGCTTGTGGAGAAAAAAGGTGATATTTATAAACTACTCAATTACTACTAATTAAGCGTTTTGAAACAAAATCCCTGTTTCTTCCAAAACTTGACGTTTTCGGGTTTATCCTACTCAGAATCAATAGCATTTTCAATGTAAACAATAAAAAGAAAGTGCGTCCCAAAATTTGTATCGGAATTTTAGTTTCCACTACGTAACGCTCGTACAAATAAAAAAAATATTTCAAACGTGACATAATGGAACGTCCGAACGAACCGATTTTTCAATTTAACTTGTATCTGGGGGCACGGTAGTGCCCCCGCCAAGACGAAAAAAAAAGAGGCGGGGCACTACCTACCTTTTCTCGAACCGTTTCGTCTCATTTTCAAACCCTCATAGTTTCGTCCCAGTCCCGTCCAGAGCGCCCAAATTCACAGGTTAAGATGCAGTTAGGGAACATATGAAATGTACTTAATTTCATTGATCTAGCTTTTATACTTTAGGTTTTATTGGTACCTAAAATACGCCGATTTTGCCACTCACTCACTTATGTATCAAAACCTCTGGGGTACTTCCCGATGACCTAGAAAGCTGAAATTTGGTATGTAAGCTAGGTTTAGTACACAAACAATAGAATAATTCTGAAACTTGGAACTTTTACCCCCCAACCCCTTAAACTAGGGGATGGAAGTTTGTATGAAACTTCCGCAAATTTTGATACTAGAGGTCTGAAAATTGAAACCTATAGGGACTCATTGTTATAAATCAAATACATATTGTAGGACTTTTAAAAAATCACCCCCCACCCTTTAAATAAGGGGATGGAAGTTTGTATGGGTTTCCCATAATAGGGGATAAAAGTGTATATATATATATGGGGCTAAACTTAAGTATTTCTTAAATACACAATTGTTCAGTTGACGCTCAAGAAACCCTACAGCCCAAAAAAATTAAAAAAACTAAAGCACCTTACAAAAAGAAATGAGATCCCACCAAAAACATTTCATGTAAAATTGACGGCCAAGACTCACATTCTCATAACGCTTTCGCTGTAAAAAAGTTATCAGATCCCAGGAAAAGCCAAGCCCCTAAGCCCCGACTTTACTAACCCCACCACCTTGGTTTAAAAAGTATGGCATCAACTGGCTTCAAGCCCCTAAACCCGGAGTTTACTAACCCTACACCTTTGTTTCAAAAGTATGGCTTGGCCGTTTCATAGACTACCGTAAATAAGTCTAGCGGACTGTCCGGCCTATATCGTAAGGAATTAAGTTTATAAGTATATATTATCAAAGACATTAACTTAGTTTCTTGATACCATATGGGCCAGACGGTCCGTTGGACTTATTTACGGTACTCTATGAAACGGCCAAGCCATACTTTTGAAACAAAGGTGTAGGGTTAGTAAACTCCGGGTTTAGGGGCTTGAAGCCAGTTGATGCCATACTTTTTAAACCAAGGTGGTGGGGTTAGTAAAGTCGGGGCTTAGGGGCTTGGCTTTTCCTGGGATCTGATAACTTTTTTACAGCGAAAGCGTTATGAGAATGTGAGTCTTGGCCGTCAATTTTACATGAAATGTTTTTGGTGGGATTAGATATTTAGCAAGCAATTTAGCGAAATGCACTTTCACCTCTTTATAATTACATTATATTACAATTACTTTACATTACAAATACATTACGTTACAATTATACATTTGTAATTCTGTTTCAGGTTTGATAGATAGAGCCTTCGAGGCAAAAATGCAGAAGTCGCGCTGTTCGCTCGGACAGGAAGAGTACGAAATGGGTATAAAAGTAGAAACAGCAAGTAAGTCTAAACGCCTGACAATGTTAAACTAAAGATTTGAGGACGCGGTTGGCGCAGTTTGTAGTGCCTGCCTACTGAGCCGGCGGTCCTGGGTTCGAATCCCGGCAAGGGCAAATATTTGTGTGATGAACTCAAATATTTATTTCCAGGTCATCGATGTTATCTTTATAATGTATATTTATTTCATATGTTTATCTTCGTCTAGTATCCATAGTACAAGCTTTGCTTGAATAACTGAAATATGTCATAAATAAAACAATTTAAACGGATTATATCACGTATATTAAATTGTTTGAGCCTCCCTGACGTTTCGGTGCCTTTACAGATACCGTTGTCAAAGGTTGACTGAGAAAAACAGAATTTTTCTCTGTCAAAGTTACATTTGAGCAAAGTACCCATTTTATAAATATTAATTTAAAATAAAAGTGTTCATATATGCCAGATGGGTCTAATGTGTAAAGGCAGTTACACATGTACCAGAAGGGCATTTATTATCTTATTTAAAATATCTTCCAGCGGTTTACTAAGGCTTACTGAGGAGAAAGAACCGCCGAAAGAAAACTCCCAGATTGCCCTATTTATTACTATGATATACTTTTAAACAAATACTCTACATATACTACTTTTAGCACTACTTTGTTTTACACTGTTTAAGGCTTCCAGTCTTGTGTCTTGCTTGGTCCTTGATAAGATGTACAACAGGATCCCAAGCCGGTGGTAATGGCAAACTATTTTCTCTTGAAATTGGGATATTTTTTGATTTCTATAGCCTCGCGCAACATTCTGGGAAAATATCGTTTCTCTCTGGCAAGGATTGAAGTGTTATCTTTTATTGAATGGTTTGGTTTGTCCATGACATGCTCGCAGACTAAACCTGTTGCAACGACGGTGTTTGACATCGGCTACATGCTCCTTAACCCGTGTAGCTATACTACGTTTCGCTTGGCCAATGTATGACAGACCCCACTCGTAGTCTCCGACTCGATATAATCCGTTTAAATTGTTTTATTTAAATGTGTGTCGCGGAAACCAAAGAAAATGAAAATGTATTTTTTATATTTTTACCCCCAGTCCGTCATATACAAATTTCGAAAATCTGACCCAAAATAAAATCTATATAATTGTTGAACCTCTTCACAAAATTTTAAGAGAATCAATCGGTTCAGTAATGCGGCCTCTAGGCGAAAAAAAAGGCGGGAATCCAGACAAACGAAACTAAACGCCGGCGCCGACGGGGTCACCTCATTAATAGGCTAGTTGACTCATGTCGAATTGTAATAAACTAATGTTTATTCCGTATAGTATTTAGCAATGGAAACCTAAATATATATTTTTCAATTCATAAAAGTGAAAGATGGCTGAAAAAATTTAATTTGAAAATATGGTTTTTAATCTGTATTTTGAAATGCTTAAAACGCTGTCCGCCATTTTCGCTTATGATAGTGACGTCATTGGTCATGTAAACAAAACTGAAAGTCTACTTTGACGAATTCGAATAGTGCCGTCCCTCTCGATCTCCTGTCAAAGTATATTGGAGTGAGCGGAATGGCATTATACCACGGTCGAATTTCGAATATTTACAGGTAATACTACGACACGCCACAGATTAGCGAAAGGGAAAAATGGCGGACGGCGTTTTTGACTGTTTATGAAATTTCAAATTTTCAATTGATAAAATTTAGCTTTCTAGCTTTCAGAAAAATACAAGACATTTTTTTTAGAGCTAGTAAGATCATTATTAACCATTTCCAATATATTTCGAAACTGGGTCAACTAGCCTATTCCTCCGCTCCACGAGAGTTACTGGTACTTACCGAGTACTTCATATCTACATAAAAGAAAATCTATGATATATGAATATGTGCGTAGATAAAGTAGTGTATGCAACCATAATTAGTCCCGTAAACGCTCTTGTCATCCTATAATGAAACTCGCCTTCCACGCTCGTGTTGTAAGACCTTTCAGTATGTAAAAATTGCAAAACTAAAATGTACACACCACAATTTTTATATTAAACCATTGATACAAAGATCAAAGCACAACGTAACTTGGCGGAACAATAAGGAAAAATTGGAAAGGTTAGGGTGGTGGGGAGGTTAACTCGCTCCGGTATTCCATAGGTACCTATTCCCGGTCTCTTAACAACATTTTTTCTTTGTGCTTTAATCTTTATATCAATAGTTTTCTTACTTACAGGGTGCAAATGCCCGGAGCCTTGCTGGAGGTGCTCTAACGCTTCTGCTTCCGAAGCCCACGCTCTCTGCGAGGAACTCCAGGCTTGGGATATGCAGCATCCTAAGTAAGTGCTTGTGATTTTGTGTTTTTATATTTTACCAATAATAAGAGGAGAAGGTACAGTCGAGTTCATAAAGCGAGCATAAACTCGCCCCCAGAGGCGTCTTCACATGATCGTTTTATTGATAAGATTTATCTTTTGCTTTCGTTTTTGTTGCCAAAAACATTAATTTATTCGGCCTTATATTCATTTCGGCCATATATGAGAACCAGAATTCTCTGATTTATTCGGTCTACTACGTGCCATAGCTCGGCGAGATATTTTTCATTTTGTTTTAAAATTAATAATAATTGTTTAGTAATTTAAAATTAATGTCTCGTCCTTTCCCTGTGTAAAAAAAATATTATAAACGTCTGAACTATTTTCGTTTTCCTTTTCGGCTAACAATGAGACTAAAAGTCGAACCTTTGTTTGCGGCAATATTGTGTTCTTGTGCGGAAAGAGTTCGGCCTCACATATTCACATATTTTGATGAAAAAAAGGGGTGTTATAAGTTTAACATGTGTAATTGTGTATCTGTGTATCTGTCTGTGCCATCGTAACTCCCAATCGGATGGACAAATTTGAGTATGGTTTTTTTAAATCGAAAAACTTGTCCGTCGAGATGGTTCTAGCTAAGTTTGGTGGGAATAGCACCCGTAGTTTCCAAAATAGTCTGCTTTAATTGGAACAAGTGATAAAATCTGAGCCAATACTGAAGCTAATAATTCCAAATTTTAGTAGTAGTGTTCAGTTTTTGTAGCATTTTGTATATCACTCATTGAATCATTCAATGATCGACCCCTCATTCAATTTGAATGAGGGGTCTCATGACATACTTGAGTCGGGGTGTTTTAAATTTTTAAATGAAGGTTATTTTATCAGTACTGTGTTTCCCTTAGGTCAATGGAACCACCGGGCCAGCCTCCCGCACGTATAGCATAACTGACCAAGCGGCTCTTTGTTGCGCGACAAATACTACCTGTCACTTTCTTTTCAATACAATGCGAGCAAGACAGGTGTTGCTGAGTTGCGCGACAATCGAGGTGGGGCCAGGTGATGCAGCGATGAAGAGTCATTTTCAAAATACATACAAATACATAAGTAGTACCAACTTGTGAAACTAAATTAATAAAATTATTTTTATTAAAGCAGTAACGTCCTGCCTGAACCGTTAATCTTTTAAATTTTTCGCTGCATTGTAAATAAATTAATAAATATTAATGTTGGAGTTCCCAACACTATACAGACCTTGGCGCAAACGGGGATTGCCGGCCTCGTATCACTAGACGGCCACGTTGATATTCGGCCGTCTATAGCTGGTCGGCCAGAAATTCCCCATTTTGCTGCCTCTGCTGTAATGTGCTATTAATCTGTATGTTGACAAGTTGAGTAATCTGGTCCGGGAAAACTTACCACCTACCAGCTTACGGGCTACTTAAGAGGCCTGATTCCTTTTAAAAGCTGATTGTTTTAGACATTTTTCTCTACGATCAAACATGCAATGAAAGCATGAAATAGCTATGTTACTACCTACAACTTTGGGAAAAGTATTATATACATTTGTCATAATATGTTTTTTTTTTTAAGAAATAAGGCCTCTTAATAGTTGTTTCCACAGCACTGCATGTATCGTCTGTAATAGACGAAACGGCCTATGATGAAAGCTACTTATAACGCCACGTTCTCACAGCTGATTATCAATTGTTTTTTGGCTATTTAAATACAAATGCTTTAAAATATTACAAGAGACTGTTGCGATGTCGAATTGTAAACTATACTCGTGTTGTTTTTCGGCCTTCAAATGATTTACTTTACATTATTTGCTCTAGACACAAATGTTCAATGCGAGTTCTTCTCAATTCAAGAAGGTACAAATGAATCATTTAAAAGCATTATCAGCCAATCGAAAACATTTTTTTTGTTTGTTTTGTTTTGCCATTATTTAATATAGTATAGATTGATATATATTTAAAAAAATAGGTTAATAATCTAGGTTTAAAACGAGAATAGTTACTTTCGTTTTAAACGTCAAACTCTCGGTTTGAAACGAAAGTAGTTACTTCCGTTACGTGTGATGAAAAACTAGTGATGCGCGGGCGTAAAGGAATTACTAACTTGTGTCGTTTGATTCCTGAGCCTTTACACGTTTACATCTGTTTAAGGCGACTCCTAATCCCAACGTCCTTGAGGATCTGGGCGGAGCCTAACGTTATTCCCCCCGCCAACCGTGCGCCCCCGGAACATTACTTCGTTCACTATCTCGTTGAGTGGCGTCCAAGCAGCTTCATACACTCGCATAGTCCGAGCGTGAGTTGAAGATCAACATACCTTATTTAAAGGCATTGAAAAATCTCGAAGTAAAATAAATCATTTAAACAATGATATAATTATTTCTGATTACGAAATATCTATTTACCTACTACAGTAGAATATTAAAAATAAAATGCGTTAAAGCTATTTTCCAAAAAAATAAGTGAAATTGGCCATTTGGAAGTCTCGAATCGAAAAATACTTTTTAGTTTCTTTTGTATGTGTAGGTACCTACCGAAAATAGTTAAAATGCCGACAAGCTTCTTGATTATACGTGTAAAATCATGCAGAAATAAATATTATCGTTTTTCAATAAATAAATCATATCGTGACCCAGCGGATGAACAGATATTTTAACATAGTAGTGGAGGCACAGCTTTATCCCCCGGGTCATCTAATAAAAAGAAACTATAAATAATAGATCGACAAACTCAACTTTACCGTTGGAAAACGGATTTACGTCCTTTACCTACTTATAAACAGTGATAGTTTTTTATGACTACATTAGTAATGTTCTCAGATTTTCCCCTATACCTACTTGTTGATATTGACGATATTTTACTAGACGAATTTTTTGGCAAATTTCAATGTTCAAGGTCAATGGATACCCTATAAATGTTAATTTACTTGAGTGTCAAAATATGCCGATGCTGGAAAGGAAAACTTATCTAAGCGACATTTTTGGGGATATTGAGTTATACACACTGTTGGGATCGGCAGATTTTTCTGCATCGAATGGGTTAGGTATCGTATACATTTGTCTGACGACTTTTGTGTCGCTTATCCCGTCGGTGATTTAGAGAATCTCTACTTTTTTTTCTACTAAACGACTTGATTTTTGAGGTTTTTTTAGCAAAATGGAGATTACATAAAAATTTGTTTGCATAATAATGAACCTTAGAGCTTTTTTACTTATTTGTCAAAACAGATCAAACAACTTGGATAATTTTTCTTTATTGCAACTAACCTTGCACTTGTTGGTTAACTGTTTTTACCTGATCGTAAAATATATTTTAATATTTTACGATAAAATTAACATAAAGGTAAATTATGAAAGAAACATTGAATGTGATCCACTGCAATGTAAGCACGACTCGAACCTGCGACTCTAAGTTTCCGGCGTAGTGCTCTACCAACTGAGCTATCATATCGTTACGTCAATCACACTAAATCTTTGATTCCATAATTCTTCGCTACTGGAGCGCCCTCTGTGTCATGTGTGTTTAAAATGCTTATGCGCATTAGACAAAAAGTAAAAATGTGGTATTTCCACATTATTAAACAGAATCGATATAAGATTCTATAAAAAAAAATAACATAGTTAGATTAAATTACCTGATTGTCGTATCTTAACTATTGGCGTTTATCCAAATTTACCTGCTTTGATACTATGAAACCATTGTCGCTTATCGGGGGGCACGGCAGTGCCCCCGCCAAGTCGAGCGCGAAGCAAACACTGCCGTACCATCCTTTACTGGAACCATTTCGCCGCATTTTCAGGCGCCTATTTGAGCACCTCTGGATAAGACCAGAACGCAGAAATTTTCGTCATCCAGTAAGCTATAATCACATACTTAAAGTCCAAAATTTCAAGTCTGTAGGTCATTTAGTTCCGAAGTTAAGCGAAAGCAAAGTTTCACATTTATGACACTCACTCACTCACTCACTCATGATCATCAGTAAAGAACTAGTACTTCCCATAAATTCAGAGAGCTGAAATTTGGTACAGAGTTAGGGTTTAATGGCCACATAAAGCGAAAACTATAAAAATTGGCCAAGTGCGAGTCCGACTCGCGCATGAAGGGTTCCGTACCATAAAACAAGTTTGTTGTATGGGAGCCCCCCTTAAATATTTATTTTATTTTATTTTTAGTATTTGTTGTTATAGCGGCAATAGAAATAGATCATCTGTGAAAATTTCAACTGTCTAGCTATCACCGTTCTTGATATACAGCCTGGTGACAGACGGACGGACGGACGGACGGACGGACAGTGAAGTCTCAGTAATAGGGTCTCGTTTTTACCCTTTGGGTACGGAACCCTAAAAAATAGGATAATCGAAGATCTGGAGTACTCTGATTAGAAAACACAAGAGCCCAACCAAACTATTAGAGATCGACCTACCGCCTTTACAAAAAATATTCAACTTGTTGTTGTGTTCGGTTGGCCGCCATCGCGACTGATCGTCTCTCCTGATGATGGATCGCGTACCGATTCGAAACATGTCGAGCGTTATTCGACTTCTACGACGTGAGTAAACCCGTTTAAGTATTTTAATATTCAACTTGGTGGGCCGCTTCATTTGATGTCAAAAATCCAAGGTCTGAAGTATTTTGACGACGCGTTTTGCTCGGTTTGTAGACACCTGCCTACTGAGCCGGCGGTCCCGGGCTCGAGTCCCGGTCAGGGCAAATATTTGTGTGATGAACTCGAATATTTGTGCTTGGGTCATGGTTGTTCTATGTATGTAAGTATATATTTATCTATATAAGTATGTATATCGTCGTCTAGTACCCATAACACAAGCCTTCTAGAGCTTAATTTGGGACTAGATCGATTTGTGTGAGGTTGTCCGATATTTATTTATTTATTATTTATCTGATGAAGAACCCTCAGCTGGTTTCAGCTGTATTAGAGATATGGTAATGCCCCCTTCTACTATTGGTACATAAAAAAATCGACTGTCATTGCAAAGACACATCTTCTAATTTAATCTAGCCTATAGCGTCCCACAGCTGGGCGGGTTACGTATTATAATCCCGAAAGTTCATAATACCTACAGTTGAAATACCGATGGTCAAAATACCGAAAATAAAAATACCAAAAGTTCAAAAAGCCGATATTCGATAAACCGAAGCTTAAATTACCTATTTTCAGAAAATCGAAAGTTCAAAATCTCGAAACCTACGCTCGCCTCCGCAGCTTCGGCTTTTTGGTCACCTTCGGCGACCAGCCTCAGCCGCTGCGGCTCGCTTGATGCCCGCACTTTCTTACGGCGGCCGGGGGCTGCCCTCCCTCCGCGCCTCCGGGCTTTTATATCAATCTAGGGGTAGGGCAGACAAGACCACGTGGAATCGGGGTTGACAGCTTCGGTTCTGTGGCAAGTCGATTAAGAAAAGGAAAGAGTCCGGGAAAGTGGGAAATTATGACACTAAATATTCGATATTATGATAAAATATTCTGTCATGGACTGCCAACCGAACCGAACTTGTCTGGAACCGAAGCTGTCAACGCTCGCCTTTTTGGTCACCTTCGGCGACCAGCCTCAGCCGCTGCGACTCGCTTGATGCCCGCACTTTCTTACGCTAGGGCGGAGGGGCTGCACATCCCGCAGCGCCGGAGCAGATCGGTTCCACAGAAGAGTTCACTAATAAATAAGTAGTAAGTATAGTAGTAGGCAAGTAGGTTACGTAATTTAGGTTAATATTCTTTGTATAAAATAAACATTAGAATCTGTAAGACTACAGAAATATAATTCTCGAGAGTTTAAATAATATTCCGGATTACAACCTTCAGGCAGGATCATAGTCTTCGGGATTATAATCTTCGGGATTACAGTCTTCGGGATTACATTGTTCGGGATTACAGTCTTCGAGATTATAATATTCGGTATTTCATCCTTACGATCAAACGTTCTTTCGGGATTTTAAACTTTCGGTCAAATAAACATTCGACATTTTAATTTTCGGCTTTCCGTCCATAGGTCTTATGAAATTCGGTATTTTGAACTTCGGCATTGTAATACGTACCCGCTGGGCGAATGCCTCCCCTTCTGCTTTTAATACGCATATAAATAAAATTAAAGGAAAACTCTGGATAAGACTAGACTGGCTTTTATACTTATACTTACAAGTTTACAAGAAGAAATAGTCGAACGATTAACTTTATTCTACTCGAACATTACACAAATTAAAAAAAAACAAATTACACCAAAATATTAATTTCGCTCAAAATTTGGTCAAAATATAATGCATTGGACTAAGAATGGCGGTGATACACGTCGCTAGATGGCGCTGACTGTATTTTAAAACGCGCCTACGTTTGTTTTTCCGATAACCTTATATGGCGATGTGGCAACCGGCCGCGTTACAGTCGTTTACGAAATTCTTCTACTGCGCTTGGAAACGTTTGCTAGGGATTAGGAGGGATTATTTGCATTTCGTTAATTTCGCTTATTTGAGGTTCGCTAAAGTGAATTAGCAGGTTGTTATAAAACAATATGCCCACGTTTCTACAAAAAGAAGTGAAATCCCACCAAAAACATTCTGTAAAAAACTAGCCAAGTCTCGATGGAGCTGCTTGTTTATCTCTAAAAAGTAATGAAATCTAGACAAAGTCGTACCAAGTCTAAGGTTCCTTACTGCGATTTCTTTATTATTATAGTTAATGTTGTGTGACTTGGCCGTTGAAGGGTACACAAGGGTACAAAACCAGGTGCTCCATGATACCACTGCACCAATCTGTCGCCAGAACCGCTCCCCATTGACGATGGAAAATTGCCACTTGGAAAACGTTGATTCAATAACCAGTCAATTGTAGGCTTGATAAAGCTGCGTATTTCAATAATACTTATGTATAGGTGAGCCTGAAACAAACAGTATAAAAAATATTTCTAGTACAGACGGACCTCTAATCATTGATAAAAGTCCGTCTGTACGTCTATTTTATGTTAGATCGGTGGTCGATTTGACGCTCCAAAAAGAAGAGAGCAGAAGTCAGCATTGTCAACAACAGCCTAAAATGAGACACTAGCGTCAAATTACCAATACCAGTATGGGCTATTATCTCGCTTAACAAACATAGCTAGTTACAACAGATATAACATTACGTGTAAACAAAATTGACTTGTTCTGGGGACAGATTGGTGCAATGGTGTCATGGAGCACCTGGTTTTGTACCCTTGTGTACCCTTCAACGGCCAAGTCACACAACATTAACTATAATAATAAAGAAATCGCAGTAAGGAACCTTAGACTTGGTACGACTTTGTCTAGATTTCATTACTTTTTAGAGATAAACAAGCAGCTCCATCGAGACTTGGCTAGTTTTTTACAGAATGTTTTTGGTGGGATCCTTTTTTACCTGATATGACTTTGATCGACTACTGTCGCTTATCTTGAATTGCTTGAATGACAATTGAGTCGTATTTGTCGCATAGAATGTACTAAAAAAACAAATATTTTCGTTAAATTGGTAGTTAGACAACTTTACCGGTTCTGTTTTATAAAATATCACACATTTAGTAGTAATTCAATATATTTATAAAGGCCGTTAGGCCCACCTGCGGTGTAAATCTGTGTCTGTGGCGCTAAGGCATTACTTTGGACTCGCTTGATGGACCCAAACGCCATCTCGCTCAAACAGTGTCTTACGAGACGTCACTTATACCACACAGAGTTGTAGGTAGTTTTGTTATTCTTGTTAGGATAGGATATTATCTCATTGCAATTGTAAAACTTGAAATTTCACGTAGTTCGTGATTTAAAATTCCTTAATGAGTACCGAGTGACTGCAGTCTTGAGAACTCTTGTGCTGTTCTCATTAGTCATAGCTATCGTTTGCTAACATACATTGGTCTATAACTACTGGAAATCTTTCAGCAGATCAGGATCACACATAAAAATTGATAAAATTGAAATTTCACGTGATATCTGATGAATAAATCTTTAACATTTCTAAAGCAGTTTTTTTTGTATTTGCGTAGTTGGACCATAAGTTTTTGTCTTTTTTCATTAATTCAACTGTAATCCGATCATTAATATAAATGGCTTTTAAACGATATGTAATAAAAATCAGGTTTTTATTTTATAAACGGTAAACAATTGGAACAGAACTTATGGCCAGGCTAGGTATGTCTAGCTAGGCCCGGCGGATATATCAATAATTACTAACGCTCATTTAGATTTAAATATGAAGTGGGAAATTTATTGATGCAAATATGTATTCTGACTATATTTACAGAAATAAGCCCTCATGCCAAAATTGTCACTTGCCTTCTTGGACTAGAAAATTATTGTAATTTTTGATAATGTATTTTTATATCATATGCCATGTACTGTACTAGTGACGCAACGAATGTGAATACTTACAATAAATATTCGTATTCGTAAATTAGCGTTTTACCGAATATTACAATGGTATTCAAACGAACAATACTTGTTCTGCATTACGATATTCATATCTCTTAGGGTTGAATTCATAAAGATCATTAGACGTTATCATACTTAAATATCTGTATTATCAGATTTTTTTTACTAACCGAAATACCTAAGGTACTCTAATATTACACAGAGAAGGGCCCTAAAACCCACACCAAGTGTTATTTTCTGGGAATCCTGTCTGGTGTGGGCCCATGACTGACAATATCTAAGTATCCAAATGTGTTCGGGAATGCTAAGCAATGACAATTTTTTTTATAAGTACTTAAAATTAATAGATACCTAAATACGAAAAAAAAACAGTTGAATTTAATTCTATATGAAAATGAGTGCTTTTTGTTATGTCGCATAGCGTAGTCATGTGAAAAAACGAACTAAATACACTCTCTTAAAATACACTTCAAACGCACGACGACAGATCGAACCTCCACAGGATCCGGTACTATAACAATTTTCCGTAACTAGATGGATCGCGAGAGCAAGTGACACAGCCTTCCCCTTCGACGGTTAGATTTACACTGAGCTCGCAGCCCGGGCACGGCCGCGCTCGCGGAAATTCAGTTTTTTTGATGCTTTATTAGACCGAATTTCCATTTTACTAACTTTTAAACAATACGATTAAAGATCAATGATTGTCAATGTTCTTGCGAAAGAGCCGTGTAAATATCACTTGTAGTTTAGAAGCCTTAGGGAATTGAAAATTGAAAACGACCCTATTTCAACATTATTTTTTTTATAAGAAACTAGCATTAACCCGCGGCTTCGCCCGCGTTCCTATACAATATACATTATCCTACGGGAACGATGCTCTTTTTTTAGGTTAAAAATTAGGCTATTTGTTAAAGTTAGGGTATTATCTGCTTATCCCTCATGCATATCCGTCTAGCCGTTTTATTGTTGAAAAGCTTGAATTCATTTATTACGGCTGCAGGAAGTTTCCCGATGACTACTCCTCCAGTCCCGCCGCGCCGCCCGCACTGGCCTTGACGACCATAGAGATGGCACCAAATACAAATTTAAACATCTATTAGGTTTAAGTTTAAGTCGTTACTCTCATATTCTTGCTCTTCTTTATAGTATACTTTTTCATCCTGCAACTCCCCGCTATCTCAAAGAGCGTTTCACTTATCTCACTTCTGCTCGATCTGCCCAAAATTTGCTCCTTGCCGTACCTTCTTCCGTCTCAAAATTTTATAATTTTATATAATTCGTTTACTTTTAAAGCTGTCTGCTTATGGAACTCCTTGCCTGTTAGCTTAAGACGCGCTAATCTCTTGTTTCTTTCAAAGCTCAACTGAAAGAACACTATCTATCCCTTTCATAATTCGTATTTTATTCAAATGGTCCTATTATCTGTTGGCTGAAGGTATGTATGTATTTCTGTATTTATTTTTTATTATATTTATGTTTTTATTTGTTTTTTATGTATATACTATTATTATTATTATCCGATTTTTGCACCGCCTAATAACAAAATCTTATTATTTCAAGTTCTCCACTACCCAAAGGTTGTCTGGAAGAGATCGCTCTTTAGCGATAAGACCGCCTGTTGTTTACCTCTAATTGTAATGTCTTGCATTGTATTTCTCCTGTATATTTTATGAGGTGTGCAATAAAGAGGACTTGTAGGTTTACTAATTTATTGTTAGAAATACTCCTGTGAAGTTTCGAATATAAATAGTCTAATCTTGTTTCCCCATACAAACTCTCTATTTCACCCCTTTTAGAAAAATCGTTTATTAGTGCACCCCTAGACCTTATAAGGAACCTACGTTCCAAATTTGGACTCTTTAGAATCAGCGGTTTTGGGCTGTGCGTTTAAAAACGACACCCATATTTTTAGACATTATTTAGACATTTCTACCCCATCGCGCCCTAACATGAGAGATGGTATTACACGTCCGCCACGTTGAATTTTAAAATCATTCTTTTTTTTAGTAATCAGCGACCCGATAATCCATAGAAACCAACTCTTCCCTCTTCCCTCTTCCGGGATACAGGGTACCTACCAAGTTATCTAATCTTGTTTCCCCATACAAACTTTGAATCCCCATTTCACCCCCTTAGGGGGTGAATTTTGAAAAATCCTTTCTTAGTGCACCCCTACACCTTATAAGGAACCTACGTGCCAAATTTGGACACTCTAGAACCAGCGGTTTAGTATTTAGACATATCAACCCAATTTCACCCCAACAGGGGAGATGGTAATTCACGTCCGTCACGTTGGATTTTAAAATCGTTGCGGTTTTCGTAATCAGCGACCCGATAAACCATAATAACAATACCCATGTTGATTTTCAGACTTGACATTTCTCCCTTTTAGGAGTTGAGTTCTCAAAAAACCGAAAGCATGTGTTTTCTCATTTATTGTTAGAAATACTCCTGTGAAGTTTCGAATAAAATAGTCTAACTAATCTTGTTTCCCCATACAAACTTTGTACTCACATTTCTCCCCTTTAAGGGGTGAATTTTGAAAAATTCTCTCTTAGTGCACCGCTACACCTTATAAGGAACCTACGTCCCAAATTTGGACTCTCTAGAACCAGCGGTTTAGTATTTGAACATTTCAATCCCATTTCACCCCAACAGGGGAGATGGTAATTCACGTCCGCCAGGTTGAATTTTAAAATCGTTGCGGTTTTCGTAATCAGCGCGCCGATAAACCATAAAAACAATACCCATGTTGATTTACAGACTTTGTCACCACATTTCTCCCTTTTAAGGGTAGAATTTTCAAAAAACCTGAAACACGTATTTACTCATTTATCGTTAGAAATACTCCTGTGATGTTTCGAATAAAATAGTCCAACTAATCTTGTTTCCCCATACAAACTTTGGACCCCCATTTTACCCCTTTAGGGGGTGAATTTTGAAAAATCCTTTCTTAGTGCACCCCTACACCTTATAAGGAACCTACGTGCCAAATTTGGACTCTCTAGAACCACCGGTTTAGTATTTAGACATTTCAACCCCATTTCACCCCAACAGGGGAGATGGTAATTCACGTCCGCCACGTTGAATTTTAAAATCGTTGCGGTTTTCGTAATCAGCGACCCGATAAACCATAAAAACAATACCCATGTTGATTTTCAGACTTTGTCACCACATTTCTCCCTTTTAAGGGTAGAATTTTCAAAAAACCTGAAACACGTGTTTACTCATTTATCGTTAGAAATACTCCTGTGAAGTTTCTAATAAAATAGTCTAACTAATCTTGTTTCCCCATACAAACTTTGGACCCCCATTTTACCCCTTTAGGGGGTGAATTTTGAAAAATCCTTTCTTAGTACACCCCTACACCTTATAAGGAACCTACGTGCCAAATTTGGACTCTCTAGAACCAGCGGTTTAGTATTTAGACATTTCAACCCCATTTCACCCCAACAGGGAAGATGATAATTCACGTCCGCCACGTTGAATTTTAAAATCGTTGCGGTTTTCGAAATCAGCGACCCGATAAACCATAAAAACAATACCCATGTTGATTTTCAGACTTTGTCACCACATTTCTCCCTTTTAAGGGTAGAATTTTCAAAAAACCTGAAACACGTGTTTACTCATTTATCGTTAGAAATACTCCTGTGAAGTTTCTAATAAAATAGTCTAACTAATCTTGTTTCCCCATACAAACTTTGGACCCCCATTTTACCCCTTTAGGGGGTGAATTTTGAAAAATCCTTTCTTAGTACACCCCTACACCTTATAAGGAACCTACGTGCCAAATTTGGACTCTCTAGAACCAGCGGTTTAGTATTTAGACATTTCAACCCCATTTCACCCCAACAGGGAAGATGATAATTCACGTCCGCCACGTTGAATTTTAAAATCGTTGCGGTTTTCGAAATCAGCGACCCGATAAACCATAAAAACAATACCCATGTTGATTTTCAGACTTTGTCACCACATTTCTCCCTTTTAGGGGTTGAATTTTCAAAAAACCTGAAACACGTGTTACTCATTTATTGTTAGAAATACTCCTGTGAAGTTTCAAATAAAATAGTCTAACTAATCTTGTTTCCCCATACAAACTTTGGACCCCCATTTCACCCCTTTAGGGGGTGAATTTTGAAAAATCCTTTCTTAGTGCACCCCTACACCTTATAAGGAACCTACGTGCCAAATTTGGACTCTCTAGAACCAGCGGTTTGGGCTGTGCGTTGATATGTCAGTCAGTCAGTCAGTCAGTCAGTCAGTCAGTCAGTCAGTCAGTCAGTTTCTTCTTTTATATATTTAGATAGTAAAAAATAACATATATTTTTTTCAGATTTTTCCGTTGGCTAGATTACGAGCCTTAGGACTTTAAAAATCACCATTCCACGTACGGAGTCGCCTTAAACATTATGTCTGTTATTGTATTAGTGCGTATAAAAGATCGTTAAGCCCCTGTACTTATTTCAGTATAACTATCAAATTATCAACTACAACAATTTGGAAACTGATCTTTGTTTTTGCCTGCCTCGTCGCCATGGTGTTATGTGGTAAGTTTAATTCAAGGTGCATTATATTTATAAGTTAACATAGTTTTTTTTTTTTTGATACCTACACCTGATCTTCGAAAAAAATCCTCGAGAATTGTGATACAAAGAGAGGAATCCCGTAAAAACAGAACAAATAGATATTTAAGTGAGGCTCCCATACAACAAAACGTGATCGGTTGCGTTAACTTTGCACCCCAAATGTATCCGACGTCATACATACCAGATACAAATTTAACTTAACCCAGCCAGATTTTATTTAATGGTACGGAACTCTACTGTGTCCGACTCGCAATTGGCCGGTTACATTTGTGTATAGACAGTTTAACGACTACTAACACGTGACCTAACTTAGAATTTGATTTGCAGACTCCACCTGTGATGATCCCAACGCGAGCCTGGGCAGATGCTCCTCAAACTGTAATCAGCAGTGCTCCAACTACTTATCCAACACCCACAGTATCTGTCCCCGTATAGCGTGCCCCGCAAACGAGTGTGGATGTAAGGAGGGCTACTACTACGACAAGGTTACCAAAAAGTGTGTGTTGGGGCCGGATTGTACGAGACCGCAGCCATCTTAATTTTTTTTTTAATCTCGTGAGGCCCAAGCCCAAATAAAACCATAAGGCCTAAATGCCCAATGTAAAATTTATTTAAAGCCTGAACAGAAATATATGAGGATGCGCTATTATTGCGGAATTTCACTTGAACTAATTTCTTACACTAGCAATGATTTTATAATTTGTTAACAATGTCAATATCATTCGTGGCAGTTTCTTTAAAAGACAAATATTTAAAACTAGAGACCCGTTGCGGCGTCGAACCGCCGCTAGAATATGGAAATCCGGTAGTGTTACAGAAAATAACTACTTTATCGATAAGAAGTTTTTGGGGAACGAAGAATAAATTAATACTGTAAAAAAACACATTAAAATTATGTTTTAAAAACGTTAAAACATGCCAGGCTAGAGGCAGGCCTGATAGCCAACTGCCAGCTTCATCGTGACAATTTTTTTCAACTCTTTTGTAAAAATTACTTTTGCATTAATCTGCTGATCTGTTTCACAAATAAAATGCATATTATTCGATTTATGGAAAAATATATTCATGACAATAGTCCCATATCTTAAAAATATAATTGACATATTTTCATAGGACCGAACATAAGATTGGTAGAATTTTAATTTGTTGTTCTTTCTTCAGGACATAATTATCGATTTGATCGATTTCTATCAATTTCCAGAAATAGCACATGAATTGAAACGACAGATTTGAGGAAACAGGAAATCATGGAGTGCGTAACTGTTTATGTATTCATTTATAATCGTAAATATTTCACAATATTGATAATAACAAATGTTACAAAAACTCAATTGTATGAAATAGAGAGTAAAAAACGTTTATAGATACACGAAAAACCACTATTATCAATGCTTGTTTTTTTTTATGAAATTCAATAGATCGTGCAAGTTTTCTTAATATGGGTGCTGCCATGTCATAATCATCAATCATTTATTCAATAACAATTACACATTGTGTTTGAAATTCTTACGCTAGTTATACTTAATCAAACCCTACTTACTAATCTAAATAAATTACTGACCAACAATACTCCACCATAAAAAAAAGAATATGTCAAATATGTGTAATAAGAAAAAACAATATATAAAACATATAAACATGTTTGAAAAAAATAATAATATAAGATATTTTTTTTTCAATAAATATAGAGCTGAAGGCCTAATACCCGAATTCCAAATTCAAACTTTCGTGTCTTTCCTCTCATTGAAATTGTGTCTGACAGAAGAGTGAGGGAGATGCTAACTATACTCTCAAGCCTATAATATAAACCTAATTTTAGGGTTCCTTACCATTTATGTTTTGTTGACAGCAGAATTTGACAAATTTTATTTTGATTGAGAATAAGAATGATCAGCCAGACGTCATTAATTCAAATATGATTTATTCATGAGCGCGTCGATTTTTTGAAATTTGCATCATATTATGTAGGTTATTTCTCCATCAAGTTTCGCATGTTAGCGTAACATGTTAATTATTCCACATTGCCAACTCGTCCACAATGTCAGCTCGTCTATATTCCCATCTGGGTCACAATGCCAACTTGTCCATACACCCAACTCATCTGCATTGCAAACTCGTCTATATTACCAATTCGTCTCCATTGGCAACTCGTCCATATTCCCAATTCGTCCATGCCACTTCGTCCATATTACGAACTCGTCCACAATTCCAACGCGTCCATATTGCTTATTCGTCCACAATGCCAACTCGTCCACAAATACAACTCGTCCACATTCTCAACTCGTACACAATGCCAAATCGTTCACATTGCCCACTCGTCCATACACCCAACTCATCTACATTGCCAACTCGTTCATATTACCAACTCGTCTTTATTGCCAACTCATCCATATTCCCAACTCGTCTACAATGCCAACTCATCCATATTGCTAACTCGTCCACATTTCCAACTCGTCCATACACCCAACTCGTCTACAATACCAACTCGTCCTTATTATTAACTCATCTTTATTGCCAATCTCGTCCATATTATCAACTCGTCCGTATTAGCAACTCGTCTTCATTGCCAACTCGTTTATATTCCCAACTCATCCACAATGCCAACGCGTCCATATTACTTGCTCGTCCACAATGCCAACTCGTCCACAAATACAACTCGTCCACATTTCCAACTCGTCCATATTCCCACCTCGTCCACAATTCCAAGTCGTCCACATTGCCAACTCATCCACATTTCCAACTCGTCCATATTCCCAACTCGACGATACACCCAACTCGTCTACAATACCAACTTGTCCTTATTATCAGCTCGTCTTTATTGCCAAATCTTCCATATCACCAACTCGTCCGTATTACCAAGTCGTCTTCATTGCCAACTTATCCGTATTACCAACTCGCCTTCACTACCAACTCGTCCATGATGCGAACTCGTCCATAGTGCCCACTTGTCCATTTTCCCAACTTGTCAATTTTACCAACTCATCCACATTGCCAACTCATCCACATTTCCAACTCGTCCATATTCCCAACTCGACGATACACCCAACTCGTCTACAATACCAACTTGTCCTTATTATCAGCTCGTCTTTATTGCCAACTCGTCCATATTCCCAACTTGTTCATTTTGCCAACTCATTCACATTTCCAACTCGTCCATATTCTTAACTTGTCCACGTTGACAACTCGTCCGTATTACCAAGTCGTCTTCATTGCCCACTCGTCCGTGTTCCCAACTTGTTCATTTTGCCAACTCATCCACATTCCCAACTCGTCCATATTCACAACTCGTCCATAATACCAACTTGTCCGTATTACCAACTCGTCTTCATTGCCAACTCGTCCATAATACGAACTCGTCCACATTGCCCCCTTGTCCATATTCTCAACTTGTCAATTTTACCAACTCATTCACATTGCCAACTCATCCACATTTCCAACTCGTCCATATTCCCAACTCGACGATACACCCAACTCGTCTACAATACCAACTTGTCCTTATTATCAGCTCGTCTTTATTGCCAAATCTTCCATATCACCAACTCGTCCGTATTACCAAGTCGTCTTCATTGCCAACTTATCCGTATTACCAACTCGCCTTCACTACCAACTCGTCCATGATACGAACTCGTCCATAGTGCCCACTTGTCCATTTTCCCAACTTGTCAATTTTACCAACTCATCCACATTGCCAACTCATCCACATTTCCAACTCGTCCATATTCCCAACTCGACGATACACCCAACTCGTCTACAATACCAACTTGTCCTTATTATCAGCTCGTCTTTATTGCCAAATCTTCCATATCTACACTACAACTCGTCCGTATTACCAAGTCGTCTTCATTGCCAACTCGTCCATATTCTCAACTCGTCCACATTGCCCACTCGTCCGTGTTCCCAACTTGTTTATTTTGCCAACTCATCCACATTCCCAACTCGTCCACATTGCCCACTCGTCCGTGTTCCCAACTTGTTTATTTTGCCAACTCATCCACATTCCCAACTCGTCCACATTGCCCACTCGTCCGTATTCCCAACTTGTTTATTTTGCCAACTCATCCACATTCCCAACTCGTCCATATTCCCAACTCGTTCATATTCCCAACTCGTCCACATTTCCAACTCGTCCATTTAGATACATTCCCAACTTATCTACATTGTCAAGTCGTCCATATTCTCAACTCGACCACATTTCCCATCCCGTCGACATGCAAGCGGAAGGACTAAGTTTCTTCTTGTAAAATACCATTTAATTTACCATAACTCATGCCATTTTCCTTGGAATTATGTTTTTGATGGACTTATATACCTAATCATATTTATAATAATCTACCATAAATTTACGTATTTGAATGACGTTTAAATTAGTTTTACTATTTTTTTTCTGCTTTGATTTAGATTTAGTAAAACTCGCCTATAGAAATAATCTATTCTTGAATGACGGTCAGATTTTCTAGTCTTTCGAGCACCAGTCCAACTCGCACTTAACCGGCTTTTTTCTCCACATTTTTAACAGGTATACGAAATAAGTTTCCATATCAACATTTTAAAAAGAAAAACAACCTGGCAATTTAGAGCATTGACATAATAGCCCCCAATAAAAAAGACATTAAAAGTTGTCAGAATATGGTTACTGTCATTCATTGTCAACAAACTGTACAATTATTTTTGCATATTCGTACATGTTTTAAGTGTTGCGGATATTATGTTGCCGACTCAAAAATAATATTTCATCATGCTGAACAACTTACTACAGGTTTGTGAGCAAATCATGCTTATTATTATTTGGTCATCTTATGTCAAAATAGGGATCACAGGTCACGTGGTCAAAGTCACGTGGTTAGCGCACAGTAGTTTTTTCAAATCCATTTTTCAGTACCTTTTCAGGAAAAAAATAAAATTCCAAGAGTTTTATGCACCTCTCCAGCATGAGACGAATCTAATGACATATCATTTATCAAAATCGGACCATAACTGTAGATCTGATGGGATGTACAAAAATCGGCCTCGCGTAATATATATATAGATGTAATTATCGTGGGTTGCGATTAAATGCAAAATTGTTGCCGTATAAATCTTATAAATAAATGACAATCCTCATATATTTCTGGGCAGGCTTTACATGTTTTTTTTTGTGAAGATCTACACTAGGATCTTTCTATGTATTTATAAGATGCTCTAGGGTCTAGACGAATAGAATGCACCGAATGAATCTTGTAAGTACATCGTAATGTACATAAGGCGTCTACGTGCGTATAGCACAAACTGCTTGGGTCCGAGTTAAAAGTGTTACTTTGTGCATTGAGAGGTAGGGTAAACTGGGTACGGTTGTGCCAGGGTACGGTAGTGACAGTCGTCGTAACAGCGAAACTATACGGGTTGCGGGGAAGGGTCCAAGAGGGGAAACACGCGGCATGCAAGTCTGAACGCGTGTCCCAGTGTTGCGTCAGCCAGCGCGCGACGAATACGTTAGCAGGACCCCATATTGCTTTTCAACAGTCAAAAGCAAGTTTTTTTTTTCGATTTCTTTTTGTGATTGCTGCTATCTGTGTACAGATAGATTATTGCGTATTTTTATCAATATAAATTGAACATTTGTGTTTGTTTTCGAGTGATTACTTTTTACGCAGGTTATTTAACCAAGTCGTGGTGATTTTATATTTCTGAAATGGTGTGTTGGGTACGGTAGTGACAAATTTTGTGGGTACGGTAGTGACATTACTGATTATAAGGAGACTGTTATAATTTGTTATAAAAAATTGTTGAGCGTGTTGCCATAGCGTAAGTTCTGGTTAATTAAGATTTTGACTGATTTTAAATAAGACTGGTAAAATAACAACATGTTATATACAATGCCATAACTAATAATTAAAAAGAAGGAAAGTGATCTCAGTTTATATTTAATAGGTAAGCCATATAAATGTAAAAAAAAAATTAAGGAAGATTATATTATGTATGTTACATATTTCTAAACATTAAAGTCATTTTATATCATTTTAGGATTTTTTTTCTTCGTGTCACAATTTACCCCAACCACTGTCACAACCGTCCTTGGGGTGTGGCCGGTTGTGACACTTTCCCTTTTTTTTTCTTAATTGATAATATTTCCAATAGAGGGTATTTAAAGACAACAATTATGTGTTTTAACGTAGACTAATGTCCAATGTTCGATGCAAGTGACTTTTCTCGCAGCTAAATGGTAAACTAATAAAGTTATCGACGTTCAAACCAAAATTGTCACAACTGTACCCAGTCTACCCTACTCGTACATTTGGCCTCATGAGGTTAATCATGTATTCATTCGTTTTTGTACACAATATCGAAGTTTTAATCGCGAATATATTTGTACGACTTACGGTGGCTATTCCTCGAGATATTGTAGTTCACAAATTCGCATAATTCAAGAGAGATAGACATTTTTGTATACACTTTCAAAATATGAATCGCGAATATTAATTGTACAACGTTACAAACATGTCAAAACGACTTTGTGATATTACTGTGTAACGGTTCTATATTAAACTTCTAATTAAATAAGTCTTGATACTACACGTAATATTAAAACAATAAAATCTTATTAACTAAACACACTATCCTTACTAAAAACTTAAATCTAATCGTTTACTCATTAAGTATAAACTATTTGCATCTGTAATAAATCAAACCTCTTTATTCAGCACTGGCTGAATATCTACGTACTGGCCGAAAAAGAACTCGTTGAAAAAGAAACAAGAGACGATCGTGAAAAAGAACACGGCATGCGCTGGCATTGTAATGTTCGATCTAAAATTATTAACTATTGAGAAATTAAATTGTATTTCTTGAATACATCTATAAATATCGTGTAAATAAATTGCTGCCGATGTGTAATTAATTCTTTTATGTACAGTTTCGTTACTAAGTCTGTACATTTGTAAATATATTGCTGTGTTTTCCCCAATACGGGGAGCAATCCTAGGGCCACCGAACCTATCCCGGGGCCTGCAAGAGCAACCCTAGGGCCACCGAACCTACCCCGGGGCCGGAAAACCTAACCTAGAGCCGCGATCCCGGCTACCGATTACTATATCCTGACGCTACCAAGACTAAGCCTGGGGCTTGCCCAGGACTACATCGAAATCATCAAGCCTGGAGCTAGTCTGCCCTACCCAGACTCCAGGACGGCTAGAGCTAACCTAGCCCGAACCTAGCCTGCTGCGACGAAGACGACGTGTGCAGGGAAGTGGCTCCTATCAAGGACTTATTTCCTATAAAGTCTGCTCAGCTCTCTAAACTAAACTACCACTATACGACGTTATAGTGGCGCCCATTCCAGGTATTTTTCTGAGCTGAGTATTACTGAAACAGGTCCTTGGCATTTACTTTTGGTTTTCTTTGATGTTGGCAGATGTCTATAATATTTACTTGTGTTTTTTAATTTAAGTTAAGGTATAAAACATTTTATTTTAATTTTAATTTGTGCTGTGTTGTCTAGTTTGTGGTTGTACAACTAGCCTAATAGTCCTATATTTTACAATTGTAATCTACATACTTGTATAATATTACTACTTAGAGTATACTTAGACTAACTAAAATTAATTTAGTTTTTTTTATTTGATTACCACAAACTGGGCAGTACTATTGTAAATATAGGTTTTTTCCGTTATTGTAATCGCAACACACACCCAATTTCAAGATTTCTTATTATACCTATTTTGTAATTCTAAAGCAATGTCGTCACAATCAAATACCTATCACTGCAAAAGGCCGAACTTCAGTATGAGGTTAAAGTTCTTCTTACAAGTAGTTCAGTTGATTTTGTACAACATCTGATTAGCCTGATCGTAATTTAAAACATTAACTTCTGAAGTCATACAGACTTATTCTATTAAATTTGTACCATGCTTTCTAAAACACTTGGACTCAAGTTCATAAAATACTAAATTATTTCTAGATTGTCTAACCTATTCTATGAGACTGAAGATATTATATGAAGTCTAATAATACCCTTAGGACCTATCTCTAAACCCTTTTGTCTTATAACCTAATCTATATACCTACCCTATTAAAATATGTACATTTTACTGCTATTGCTTTCTATACTAATTCTACTGAATTTTATTTTGCTCTCCTCTACCGGACAGTGAAACCTATCGTATAGATTTGTATTTTCTAAAAAAATACAAGTAATAGCATTAACATGTAACTGCTATCACGTTCTATACCAGTTCTACTAAATTATATTTTACTGTCCCCTACCGGATAGTAAAAGTTGTCGTATAGGATTGTATTTTCTAAAAAAGTACGAGTGTTAGCACTTACATACATATTTTACTTCTGTAAGGATTATAAGACTAATTAATAAGATCCTATAATAGTTATATAAGAGTACTTTATATAATGTTCTTAAAGTACTCAGCTTGCTAGGATGCAATAACACGTAGACTAAGTGGTTATTGCCTATTTACTTGCGTGATGTATGTTTGTGTGTGTGGGGAGGAATGTTGAGATTGTGGTCTAAAAGAGTAAAGTATAACTATATAGTAGTATACGAGATAGCGGATTTTCTCTAGCAAAAATCCTAACCTACAAAAGGGGGTATGTAACGGTTCTATATTAAACTTCTAATTAAATAAGTCTTGATACTACACGTAATATTAAAACAATACAATCTTATTAACTAAACACACTATCCTTACTAAAAACTTAAATCTAATCGTTTACTCATTAAGTATAAACTATTTGCATCTGTAATAAATCAAACCTCTTTATTCAGCACTGGCTGAATATCTACGTACTGGCCGAAAAAGAACTCGTTGAAAAAGAAACAAGAGACGATCGTGAAAAAGAACACGGCATGCGCTGGCATTGTAATGTTTGATCTAAAATTATTAACTATTGAGAAATTAAATTGTATTTCTTGAATACATCTATAAATATCGTGTAAATAAATTGCTGCCGATGTGTAATTAATTCTTTTATGTACAGTTTCGTTACTAAGTCTGTACATTTGTAAATATATTGCTGTGTTTTCCCCAATACGGGGAGCAATCCTAGGGCCACCGAACCTATCCCGGGGCCTGCAAGAGCAACCCTAGGGCCACCAAACCTACCCCGGGGCCGGAAAACCTAACCTAGAGCCGCGATCCCGGCTACCGATTACTATATCCTGACGCTACCAAGACTAAGCCTGGGGCTTGCCCAGGACTACATCGAAATCATCAAGCCTGGAGCTAGTCTGCCCTACCCAGACTCCAGGACGGCTAGAGCTAACCTAGCCCGAACCTAGCCTGCTGCGACGAAGACGACGTGTGCAGGGAAGTGGCTCCTAACAAGGACTTGTCTCTTCTAAAGTGTACTCAGCTCGGATTAACAATTTAAATTACCCACGACCTAGCCGCAACTATTTTTACTTTATTTTATTTCTATTAAATGTACATATATTCAAATCTGCATTTTAATCTAACCTACCTATAACGCATACACTAAATTATCCGTTATAACTGGACAGATTATTTGTTACTTTTCGAGAAATTGTTGTCATAAAAAATTACCCTTTTGTATGTGTTTATATTGTATATAAGTATGCAAATGCAATAAAACTGCGTATTTGTTTCTTTTTTTTTTTAATCCCATAATTCCAATTTCAATAGAAACGGTTACACCTCATTTCCATGTGACGCCATACCTAGATTCAAACTTAACTTTACCGAGTAGTAACGTGAAATGTCACTTTTATTCAACTTGAATCGCAAACGTTGCATTGAAATGAAATGACTAAAAGTGGCGCTGAGAACGCTCCGTACAAATGGCGAGGGTGCCGTGGCGTCATCACCCCGAAAGATAACAATATATTATTAAGAGGCCTTATTCCTTTTAAAATGCTGATCGTTTTAGACATTTTTCTCTATGATCAAACATGTTTCTTAACATATTATTATTACATATGTTACTACCTAGAATAGGGCTATTGGGATTTATTGATATATATTGGAAACCTACAGTTTGAATTTTTCATTGATAAATTTTGTTTCAAAAACTACTCGAAATTGACATAATTCACGCGGAAAATTAGTTTTTTCAACTTATTTCCGACTGCACGCAGTTAAAGCATGAAATAGCTATGTTACTACCTAGAACTCGGGGAAAAGTATTATTCACTTCAAAAAGTTGGTTGAAATTATCAATATATTTGTCATAATATGAAAAAAATAAATTTTAAAAGGAATAAGGCCTCTTATGTAGGGAAAAATAACCTAATTGCCATTTTGACCGTGATAAAGTGCGTTTAAGTATACATGGTTGTCATGCAATGATTGTTTTGTTGACGTATGAGGATTATGATAACAACTCAAAATTAGCTGTTGATTAAAAATAAAATAAAAACATTAAATTTGCGTACCTTTGAAGTCACATAATTCAAAGCCCTTTAATTACGTTGGTTTTTTTTTTCTTTATTTAATAACATATTAATCTTTTGTTATGTATATGTATAATTATAGCATGTTGTATAATTCAACATCAGTCTACCCCCCTAACACCAAAGATTAATTAAATTTCACATTGTGCCGAGACTCCGTGTAACTATTATCCGTAGTTTGGTATTTATGCAATATAATATTTTCCTCGTGACAAGATACTCATTTATGTTATGATCATGAGTCCATGAGTGTCGTACTAGTTATTAAGTTAATATTCCGTGACTTGTCAATAAGGGTATTAAAAATTACATCATGAAACGATTTGCCGTCTTCATAGGGTTGGCACTTACAAATATAAATCAGTGGCATGATGTCTCTGAAAGTAGTTTTGGGCTAGTTAAAACGATCGCGGAAACATTCCGGTTAGTGGGTTTGCACTCCCAGACAAAGTCTGACTCACTGGTAGTGAGTGCTAAGCAAACCTGGTATAGCTTAAGTCATGTTAAAAAAATTAACAAAAAAAGAACCGACTTCAATAAAACTAAAAAGCCAAAAATAACCCGTTCAAGTACTACAGATTACATTTGACTCACCCTTTGAAGTCGGTGCCAAACCTCACGTAAACTATAATATATAAATATAATAATTGAGTCTTTCTTTGTTTTTTTTTTTGCTTTTTAGTGATTCATATAAAATACTTATGGCGGGGTGATAGGGGAGGTCTTGAAGGCATGCATCTCGTTTGAATTATCTCCTAACCGTTAAGGAGTTGTACTTTCCATCATCAGCTCAGCATTGGAAAATGATGACTACCATAATATGCAACTACTTAAATAGTTTTAGAAAATATATGAAAAATATTATGAGTGCCTATAAAATTTCAAGAATTCCTTCGATTCCTCATGGATCTTGTCATCCGATCTTCACCAAAATTTTATGGGACTAACCTTGAGATGTCTTTTCATGAACCTAAAAAGAATTTTCCAAATCGACTCATAAATGACGGAGTTCTGAGGTTACAAACATTAAAAATAATATTTAAAAAAACATACAACCGAATTGAGAACCCCCTCCTTTTTTTGAAGTCGGTTAAAAAAATAAATGTTGTGTATATAGTAAAACACGTGTAAAATAGGTACAAAACTGAAATGTAGTATCCAGTTTGTAGGCGTTGACAACCCTTTTTTTTTTGTTATCGCAGTGGGAATGCTTTTACACATACCCCCGGCTTAGGGAAGCCATTTGGGGGGTTATGTGGGACTCCCTTTTCTGGCCCCTCTTAGGAAGAGGAGGAGAAAGAGACTAACCACTAAACCCACTCCTGCGCATCCTCGCTGCCGTTAGGGGGGTGCCAATGGGTCGCGAGCATTCTACCACGACACCCCCGGGGAATAAGGATTATCATTATTTATGATACACCCCACAGCGTGCCACAACCAATAGCGTCACACGTCATACAAGTGTCCAATGAGATACCGGTAGGCAACTTTCTCTGTCGGCTTTTGCAAATAATAAAAGATAAAGTAGGTAATTATTTTTTTCTGTGCCAAAATTATGACTATCAATTTCATGCCAGTCAATAAAGTGACAACCTTTAGTTGCACCTAATTGAGTAAAACGTGTTGAATTTTTATTTCAGCCCAGACTCGTGATTTGTGTTTTATAAATTACCTATTATTTCTGTACTTCTGAACTGTCTCAGTGCTCCAGGAAAACTAACAGCAACGATGTGGAAACAAGTTATTGTGCTAACTCTAATAATTGTGGCAGTGGTATCAATGGGTAAGTTGTTTTTTAAACTAATCATGCTAGTTCTTTTTTCTGTGGCATCAAATAATAAAAATAATATAATAAATTATAATCCATAATTATATTTTTATTTATAACCCTTTTAGTTAAGCAATTTTAGTACAATAATTTGAGTAAAAAGTTTCTCAAGTAAGCCACGAGATATTGTCAAATAAGTATTATGAAATTCCGTAATATCACGATTCAGGAATTATCTGCATTAATTACAGTAATGAGAAGTATTTATTTTTAATTTGGAAGAATAAATTTAATTGATTATGTTCAAAAACAGAGTTTATGTTTTATACTGGATCAAGTTTATTTATAATACTACACAAACCAACAGATTACCAATTACTCATTAAAAATACGTCTATCGATATATCATCATCATCATCATCTCAGCCATAGGACGTCCACTGCTGAACATAGGCCTCCCCTTTGGACTTCCATATATACCGGTTGGAAGCGACCTGCATCCAGCGCCTTTCGGCGACCTTTATAATCGATATATCTAGTTAAAAAAATGTATAGTTATGTGAAAAGAGGTGTTACCCGATCCCCGTCCGTTACAATAAAAAAATAAGATTTAGCTTACTACTTCTATAAATTTAGTCGTTTTTTTTCCAGAGATCTCCTGCAATGATCCCAACGCTGCTCCACCTCCTGACGGTTGCTCCGTGAACTGTAACAGATATTGCTCCAACTACTTAAACAATCAGTACGGCCCCTGCCCCCGCATACAATGCCCACCCGGTGAATGTGGATGCAAGGACGGCTTCTACTTCGATAGAAACGTTGGGAAATGTGTTAGCCCTCAGTGTTGTACATCGCCACAACCTGAATAAACGATTAACCGTACATTTTTTTAATTTAATTATAATCAATTGCCTTTTTATTTATATATTTCATATCTTTGACGTCTCATACTTTGCTGGCAGTCATCTCGAGGTCGTATTTTTCTTTAAGAGCGTTTGATCGAATCCTTTGGTTTCTGAATACTAAACTACTTACTACAGATATATTATAATTTATCAGCAAAATGTAGCTCACATTTTCAGGATATCAGGATAAGAAAAACGACACTGAACGTAGTTTCGCTTTGTCTTACTCCTTTCGTAACTAGCATTAACTGGATAGAGTATAACATACGTTCATGTAAAAATGTAGGGTTCCTGTGGGATGAGGGGGTAACGCCGCGGGACGCATCTAGTATTTTAAAATTAAGCATCTACGTCAACAGAAAGGAAGGTATGTTAGCACAAAACATGTTTAAATATTATTGCAGTTGTCGTACCATTGAGGTTGTCAATATCACAGGCTTTTCAGTGCATTGACGTTTGTTTGCTTGCAAATCGAATAAAAATATTTTTGTTTTCTTTACTTAGTAGTATATAAATATCAGTAAGCGTTAGTGTCGCCTCAGTACATTGTACATTTCGTTTTAGCACGCACGATGTGGAAACTATTTTTCATCCTTACTTTCATAGCAGCGGTGGCATCGTATGGTAAGTAACACAATTTATTTTATATGGCTTAGGTATATAATATTATGTATATTATACACACTACAAAGATTTTGATTTTTAATTAAGAATTACCGCACAAATAAAGAGTGATAACAATTGAACAAGAAACGTTTATGAGATACTTACAAAATTAATCAGAGTGCCGACGTGTCTGGCATGTCCGATTAAGTTTATAATATTTATGTCAGCAAGTCTCATTCCTCCGCAACTGTAAATCGTGATACAATAAAATATTTAAATATTTTAAATATATCAACATATAATTATATTATGTAGGTAAACAAGTTTATTTAAATTTCGCCCACGCCCGCAATTTCGTCCGCGTATTTTTTTCTCTACTAAAAATATATCCTATAACCATCTTTGGATGTTTTGCTATCCCTGCCCTAAAATTGATTAAAATTAGTCCAGCCGCTTCGGCGTGATGAGAGATGACAATGGAAATTATGACCAAATGGCGCCAGACTGGTGTGGTGCTGCGCGCCCATAATATTTTTTTTTTATTAAGGACCATCTTACACAAATCGAACTAGTCTCAAACTAAGCAAAGCTTGTACTATGGGTACTAGACGACGATATATATAATATACTAGCTGTGCCCCGCGGTGTTACCCGCTCACCCCACGGGAACACTAAATTTATTCGGGATGAAAAGTATCCTATGTCCTTTCCTGGGTCTCAAACTATCCCCATACCAAATTTCATCTAAGTCGGTTCAGCGGTTTAAGCGTGAAGAGGTAACAGACAGACAGACAGACAGACAGACACACTTTCGCATTTATAATATTAGTATGGATAAATACATATATAGATAACAATATTCGAGTTCATCACACAAACATTTGCCCTGGCCGGGATTCAAAATATAAAACAAAGGACCATCCTGCATAACGCTATTAACATTTTTCCTGAAATCACGACCCCTCTCCATAGCAAACTGATTTTCAATACTAATAAAATCTTATAATAGTATAGATATTTGGGACAAGCGTTTTTAGCGACCGGTGACAAGAACAATCAAGTATTTTATTTATTTTGGATGGATGCCACGCTTATTATTATTAAATAAATAATAATAAATAAATAAATATCGGACAACCTCACACAAATCAATCTAGTCCCAAATTAAGCTCAAGAAGGCTTGTGTTATGGGTACTAGACGACGATACACATAGATAAATACATACTTAAATACATAGAACAACCATGAGCCAAGCACAAATATTCGAGTTCATCACACAAATATTTGCCCTGGCCGGGATTCGAACCCGGGACCGCCGGCTCAGTAGGCAGGTGTCTAAAAACCGAGCCAAACGCGTCGTCCAAGTTATTAAGTAGGTATTCATTCTAGATACCGAAGCTAACCTCGATCGCAGCTGGAATTAAATGACAAGGATCATGATTGCCTAAATGATGCCTATTATTATTTTTATATTCTATAACGACTATAACCTAATCTTTTTTTTTCAGATAATGCCTGCGATGATCCCAACGCCGCCCCGCCTCCTGAGGGTTGCTCATTCAACTGCAACCAGCATTGCTCCAACTACTTAAACAATAAAAAATACATCTGCCCTCGTTTACAGTGCCCTCCCAACCAATGTGGATGCAAGAAAGGATACTATTACGACGCCAACTGCAAGAAGTGTGTACTGCCTGAAGACTGCACGTCTCCACAACCAAGCAACTGATTAATTAAATTATTCAGCATTATGTATCCCTAGCAATAAACACCCATTGATTGAATACATATAAATATTGCCATTATTTATCTTCACCTTACGTAACGTAAAGTTTCCGTATTTAGGAGGTCCGTAATGTATTATAAACCTAAGTGAATAGTACATCTAGACACGCGGCAGCGTGTCCAGCCAAGTTCACCCCAGGAACTGGCGAACAGCAGCCGTGTGTTATATTACACGAACCGTTTGGAGCCACTTTTGACCCCTCAATAACTCCAAATCTATTTAACCTATTGACCGCCAAGCGGTCTAGCAATTTACCGTGCCACTGACGCCAGAGTAAAAAAAAAAAGATGTGCCCCAAAATCAACAGGGATTGAAAAATACTTGTAGCGGTTAGAATTACAAAGTTTTTGATCATTGAAATTTGGACGGCTGTGGCCGACGTGGCGTCAGGGGCACGATTTTTTGTTGACGGCCACAGCCGACTGTGGCGGTCAAAAGGTTAACATAAAAACATGAAATTTAACTTATGTATTAAGATCCTTTAGAACAACTAGAAACCCAAATTTCATAAATATAGGTGAAATAGTTATTGAGATATTAAAGTCCGAAAAACGGCATTTTTACCACTGACTGACTGACTTAGTGACTAGTAATCAAAAACATAACTCACTTCCAGGTGACCTAGAAAGGTGAAATTTGGCATGCAGCTTGGTAATTGTGTGTGTACACATAATAAAATCGAAAAATCTGATTTTTTTTTACTTAAAAAAAAAAAAGTATTTATGCTTTCTGCCTCAGAACTCCGTAATTTTTTAACCGCTTTGGAAAATTCTTTCTTTATTTTAAAGATGTACTAGCATAGCACACACACTCTCTCTCTCTCTCACACACACACACACATACACACACAAGAATCCAACACGTACTAACCACACGTACGTACTAATCAAACAACTTAAGACAATGCAGTAGGTTTACATACAGTAAATATTTTTGAAAACTAATAAGTATTCATAATAAAAACGCGTTTTATTTAACGTAGATTCGTCATTGATTCCATCATCTGGGGGCCTACGATGGTTGCGTTTATCACGTGATAAATAAGTGACAAAGCATCTGTCACTCACATTCGCATCTTGTCAAAACGTGACGCGGATGCGTTGTCACTTATTTATCGCGTGATAAAAGCAACCATCATAGGCCAGCTGATATCAATAGGCTAGCTCCTAAAAACATAAGAAGTTAGACCGTCAGCTTGATTAATGAAAAAAATTGGTCAGTTTTTAAAATTTGGCAATTAAACAAAAAATTACGAAATTGTAGTACGTAAATCCGCGTGATGTTAAGCCGTGCTACCCGAACTTATACACTTTTTTTATTGTTATTTTTTGTTTGATTATAAAAAAATATATGTCCAAGATGTTTGATAATCTAACTGACGGACAAATTATAATTTTTTTTACCCAGGAAAGAATGGGACCGTACAAAAAATTCGGATTCACGCTTAGAAAAATATTACAAATCAAAACTGATGACTGAAGTAATTTACGATCAGCACCTCTAGCATAACTGTGACACGCGGCTGTTTCTCGCGCGAGAAGTATTACCTATCTCTTTCTTCGCAGTACTGTGAGAGAGTGACAGGCGACCCAAGTAGCACAACTGGGTCTAAATAGCTCGTATATCATATCTAATTAGATGCTTAAGTGAAATTTACCACCATGGCTAAGAGCTATATAGGTGGCAAGAACCCTTATGCCACCAGTATAGAACCAAAAGGAGAAAAATTGCAGCCTATTTTTGGTGCTAAATAGAATCCATAAGAGATCTCACAATTACCTTAAGTGGTAATTAGAACTATGGGTGAAAGTTATGCGTCCATAAGAGATCTCACAATAACCTAAGTGGCAATTAGAACTAAGGGTAAAAGTTATGCGCAGTGAACGAATGAAAACATTTCAGTTCGGTCAATGAGTGATAAATGAGTCGCCAAAATTATCTTTGAGTGGCGAGGCAACTGTCAAATTGTGTTTTATTAAAAGTAATACGTGATCTGCCATATTAATTTTGGATTTATACGTCTGATTAAAACTTTACGTTATACAAGCATTGAAATAAGCACGAAATTCTTGCGAATTTTTTTTTACTGTGAAACTATAGTATGTTTTCTTTGTAAATTTCGACGCGCCTTTCATTTGATCAGGAATATTAAAAAAGAGAGCGCTAAATTAAATAAGGAATAGATACTGATAAGAAATAAAACTGTTAAAAACCTGACTTAATGATTGTAGGTTACGTACAATGTTAAAGTAACATCGTCACAACTATCAAAAATCTGTGATTATGCGTGAGTGTGATAAAATTCTGGTTAAAATAATCAATTCCTCCTTCAATCAATCCTACAGTGTTTATTTTGACTTATTTGTTCCTTATTTGGAACTATCAAGTCTAATAATCACTTATTTGTATCTTGCGAGTGGCAAAGCAGTGAATGATATTACCAATAGTAATTATTTGTTTTTTTGTAGACTATTAAACAAGCAAGACTATTAAATATATTTTGACAAGGCGCAAATAGGAACAATAATAGAACTTTTAGTTCGTTAGTGGTTTGAAATAAGTGAAAATAACTGCTTTTGGTTCCAAGAACCTCCTATTGAGACCTATTTATGCGTTGGAGTGGCAATAAGGTACTTCTTAGGCCTTAAAGTTGTAATATTTTTTGGTTCCAAAAGAGCCGTAAAATTATCCCTTTAGCCACTATTGGTGATATAATTCGCTATTGTACTAGTCATTTGGAACTTTTAGTTCCAAATAAGGGTATGTTCCCACTTATATGTAAAAGTTGCTTATAAGTGATTTTAAGGCCTTATATAGCACTATTGCTTCTTATTGAGTGACTATTTGAACCTGCATGCAACTTTAAGTAGCAAAATCGACTTTATCCCACCATCCATACTAATATTATAAATGCGAAAGTGTGTCTGTCTGTCTGTCTGTCTGTCTGTTACCTCTTCACGCTTAAACCGCTGAACCGACTTAGATGAAATTTGGTATGGAGATAGTTTGAGACCCGGGAAAGGACATAGGATACTTTTCATTCCGAATAAATTTAGTGTTCCCGTGGGATGAGCGGGTAACACCGCGGGGCACAGCTAGTAAGTAATAAAGTAGAAACAAAAAACGTTCCTATGCAACTACAAGTGATAGGATGAACTCATATACAGTTTTGAGTTGTGTTTAAAGCTATAAGTTGTATCAAACACTGTTAAACCACTCATTTAGAACTTAAAGCTATAAGATAAGCTGCAAAATTCACTAATGTGCTGCTTGGGGATGCTATGTCGCGCTACAAGAGTTGCCAAGCCTAGTTGTGCTAGACGGGCAGGTTGGGTTACCCCAAAATTACTTCCGGGCGCGGAGATAATCCCATTAGCGGGTTATAGTCCCACTCGAAGTCCGACTTACTGGTAGTAAGGGGTTAAACAGCACTGATACAGTTCAATCACCCGGCTACGTCATGACGGGCAAGAATACGAGGGCGCCGAAGCAGCAGACGCTTTCCCCAAATACTTCTCGAGCGTTTTCTTACCTAATACCCCCTTGCTGGACGATAGCACGGCTAATAGCGACGACAAGTCACGTTCTGCGAATTTCGTGCACATAGCTTCTATAACTTTAGAAGATGTGAAATCAGCCATTAGACGTCTGAAGGCTCAGAGTTCGGTTGGGCATGACAAAGTCCCCGCTTATGTGATCAAAGGGTGTATCGATTCCTTTCTCTTGCCTATACATCACATATTTAACTTATCCCTTTCAACTGGCAAGTATCCTAAAGGCTGGAAGCTCAGTCGAGTTACCCCCATTCCAAAATCCAATAACACAGTAAACATAGATAATTACAGACCCATAGCACAGACAAGATACCCCTAGACCGCTATTCTCATACAAGAAAACGTAACTCTGAAAAAGCTCAAAATTCGGTATAAAAACTAGATGGCGCTGCTTCGTAGCCTGGAAGTGACAAAAATTGTATTTTTCACCAATATTTTAAAGTGATTTTTGATTTTTGAAGATCAAACGCGTTACTGCTTCATTTTAATACGATAATATAACTTAAATACACAATTTTTAAGGATTATATTTTTTAGTCTTCAACAACGTGGTTTGATCGTATTAAAATAGATGGCACTACCTCTGGATAGCTCAAGGTTGCTTGCGGGCTCGCCAATTTTTGCTACACAAAATAGCTAGATGGCGTTGGTGAACTGGTGTAATGTGGATAAAATAAATTACGCCCGAATTGACAAGCGACATTTCCCACTAACAAACAGTAACGTAATAATTTGTTAGATAAGTTTTGTACAGTCAAGGAATTTCATTTCCTACCCATTTCGTTAAAATGCCGTTAGACATTCGCAATGCATTAAGGCCGAAAATTATATTTCAATAATAGTATTGAAATGTCAATATTATTATTTGTCACTTAATTTTACAAAAAACCTCCTCGCGAAAGGTTATCATTTGCTTTTAATTTCTAATTAGGAACATATGTCAGTGTCAATCGAGAAAATCGTAAAATAATTTTCAGCAACGTTATTAATTTGAAAAATAAAATGCTTGCCGCTAACCGTGAACTATTAAAAGATAATGATAATGACTGAAAACAATGAAGAGCTCAAAGAGTGGAGTTACACCAGAAAGGAATACGGATTTATGAGATCACACGTCGGTTAAATGCTAGCAGGGACACAGTTTGACGTTGGGTACGGCGATATAATGCTGAAGGAAACCTTATTGATCTACTGCAAAGCAAAGTAACCATTGCATCGTCCGCTTGCCATGGCCCAAGACCAACGCCGACGACAAAATGGCTTTACGCCAACGGGACGATTTGCGGAAATGTTTGACATTTACCCTAGAACAATTAGGAATTGCCTACATGCAGGCGGCCTGCGAATATATATTCGTTCGTTTTGTTTTTGTTAAAAGTAATATAAAGAAAACGTTTATAAAATTGTGGTTTTATTGAATGATCACTGTCGTTAGTTCTGTTAGTTTTTGTATAGATAAATTTCGGGTGCCTGTCGTATCGCATAACGTTTTTTGTCCTAAAAATGTTTGGCATACTGTTGAATGGCATACTACTCGTTTGTCCTAATAATTTCTGCGCATACTCTCTTAAAGTCCTAAATCAAGTTTGTCCTAATATTGATAACTCTAAAATCTAATTACCTAAAGCATAAGTGCCTATTTCCCGAATTAGGTGCATAATTGACAGACAATTCGGGCATTGTCGTGTATCCGAGTCTAAGATCCGAGTAATACAAAAACTTTATGCTCTAATACTGTACTCGGCGGTAAATAATTATTGCCCATCGGTCTTTAGAAAGAGACAATTCAACAATTGGCTGTTTACGACGATTTCCTAACACTGGTGACCGTCCATCAATCATCGTTTAAAATTAAGAGGAACGAACGTATTTCACGTTTATAATATTATCAGGATTATTTATATAATGTTGATTATACTATCTTTGCATACTCAGTTATTACTTTATTTTTATTCACTTACCAAGCGGGGGTACATAGTTCAAGCTCGTACTATTTTCAGATGATGTGCGTATCGAAACGTGATACCTACCTGAAGGGCTACTCCGATGTTGGAAATTGTACTGTCGTATAGTGCTATTCCATTCACTAAAATATTCTTTGACAGATGATCGAGAAGGATGGCGCTATTCGACAGTCAAATTTTGAACATCGGGGTAGCCCTTCTGGCATCACTGGTTTGACATGTCTTGCCAGATGGGTGTGTGATGTCGTCAAATCAAATGTCATTGTTTCAAATTTGTAAAATTGTATGTATTTTATTCTTGAAATTACGCGATTAATCGAATTTTGCGGTTACGTGTTTCCATATCAGAATTTATTGTTTTTTTACAAAGAATAGTTTGGTATGCGTTTCGTGAAGGTCTATCGTAGGCCCAGACAAAAATATTATTATATTGATTAGTTTACGTCAAAACGATGACATGTAGGGAATTGTTGCAACTACAATGATTTGCTCTCCATACAAATTTTAATCCCGTTTTTCGTCCCTAAAAGGGATAAAACTTGATATAAATGATAGCCTATGTCCTATTCTGATATATAAGGTACATAACTGGAAAGTTTCATCATAATACGTCCAGTAGTTTTTGAGATTAAGTGAAACGTACATACATACATCCATCCAAACTTTCACGTTTATAATATTATTAGGATTAGGATTAGGATGTAAGTAATTTTTATGTTTAAATAAAACATACACAAATAGTGAAATGAGACGAAACGGAACGTAGTAAACAAACATCGCACCTAACGTCATCTATTCACTTTTTACCAAAGACCATATACACCCGAGACCGATATTCTTCTTACTACGCACCGTACTCCGTTTGTTACTATCGTTCTACATCGCTAGATGCCGCTAAGGGTATCAATTCATTCAAAAGTCGTCATTTTTCAATTTCTACCGTACGGTACGCGCAAGCGTGAAGTAACACAGTCGTCAAGCGTTCAACGACATTCCAACTTCCAAGTGATACAGTCAAAAGTGAATAGATGACGTTAGGTGCGATGTTTGTTTACTACGTTCCGTTTCGTCTCACTTCGCTACTTTTGTACTATAATGTCAATGTATTATTTTACAGAAAGTCTCCTGGCGAAAAGTTATCATTTGCTTTTAATTTCTAAATTAGGAACATATGTGAGTGTCAATCGAGAAAATCATAAAATAATTTTCAAATACGTTATTATTATTAATTAGAAAAATTAAATATTTGCCGCTAACCGTGAACTATTCAGAGAGAATGACTGAAAACTATGAAGAGCTCAAATAGTGGAGTTACACTAGTAAAGAATTCATGAAGCCTAACCACAATCTTTATAAAAACTATCCAAATGCATTGCAGTTCAGTTTAGGGACCTAAACTGAATCGCTGAATTTGGTACCATAACAAATTCGCTGATTCTCGATCGAATAAAGTGAACGAAAGACCGATATTTGTCTCTGGTCCGCAAGTAAGATACTATGACGCGAAAGGGATGCCGCTATATGAGTTTCGTATATGTCTATCTCGTTCTGACGCCTAACCATTCGGTAACTAAAATATTATACAATTCATTTCGCAGCACACTTCGTTTAAACTAATTAGTAATTTTGAAAAAGAAAAGCGACATATATTACATAGCGAACTTATATTTTTTAATTAAATATCAATATTTGCAATACCAAATGTATTATTGAGTGAAATAAAGTTTACAATGTGAGCATTTATAAAAGAATTGTATTAAAGACTCGGAACGTGTGCCGCCTTCCACCTGTGACGGTGGCGTCAGTGACATGACTGGCAACAATGAAATTTTTCTTGTCAATCATTGACATGTAAATATGTTAATTTTAAATGAATTTTACGTATTATGCCAATCTTTGAATTCTGTTCGTCGTTGGATACGGCGATATATTAGCTGAAGGAAACCTAATTGATCTACTGCAAAATAACCATCGCCCGCTTGCAATAGCCGAAGACGAACACCGAAGACAAAAATGGCTTTGCGGAAATGTTTGACGTTCACCCTAGAACAATTAGGAATTGCCTACATGCTATGAATTTACATCATCAGAGGCGGCCTGCGAAAAAAATTGTGTAATATTTTCTTTTTGTTGTTTTGTTAAGAGTAATATAAAGAAAACGTTTACTGTATAATTATGGTTTTATTGAATTATGACTGTCGTCGGTTTTGTTAGTTTATGAATAGGTACATTTCATATCAGTGTTTACTAACATTACAGATGCGAAAGTGTGTTTGTTGTCTCTTCACATGGCAACGGAGCAATTTTATGGCATGATTTTTGGGTGTGGAGATAGTTAGGGAGCTGGAGGGTGACAAAGCAAAGGCTACTCTTTACCGCAATAAAACATCTCATTCCCATGGGAAAATCTCATACCTATCCTATAACAGAACTCGCGACATGACAAGTGGATCTGGATTCCAGTTTTGACAAAGTGCCTTGGCCTCACAAAGGTCAGTTCACCATGTCAACATTGTCATCGTTAATCTGTTGCCTAGTTACGATTAACAAACTTCCTACCGTGTGCAAAACTTATCTAACAGATATTACGTTACAGTACGATTAAAATCAGTTAACGATTCGGCCAACCTCGGTAATTGTCGTGAATCCCTCATCTCTCACATAGAGTTATCAATTTACAGATATGACCGATTTACAAAATTCTTTTTGTATTTGATAAGGTATACTTCCGAGATGGTCCCATGTAAATTTTATCAAAATTGTCAAGCAGTTTATGAAACATCAACAAAAATCGGTTGAAATCGGTTTTTAATTTTTTTTATTTGGTGATTATTATTAATTATTAATCCGACGTAATATCGTAGGTACTGTTACTTACATCAAACAGTAAAATATTGACATATATGTTTTTTTTTATATATTGTATACCTACAAGTATAGCTTTAATAAATAATGAATGTTAAAATTCATGTCGCTTCTGCATCATAAATTTCTTAGGTCTGCCGGTTAGTAATGTCATCTTGGCAGGTGCATTGCGTTTATGATACTTCAAATTGAATGCTACCTAAAAGAAATCGCGGTAATGTATTTCGTGTCATTTCCGTCTCCGGATTGAGGCGATGATACCCGAGAAAACCCGAATCGTTAACTGATTTTAATCGTATTGTACTGACTGTTTGTTAGTGGGAAATGTCGCTTGTCAATTCGGGCGTAATTTATTTTGTCCACATTACATCAGTTCACCAACGCCATCTAGCTATTTTGTGTAGCAAAAATAGGCGAGCCCGCAAGCAACCTTGAGCTATCCAGAGGTAGTGCCATCTATTTTAATACGATCAAACCACGTTGTTGAAGAGTAAAAAATATAATCCTTAAAAATTGTGTATTTAAGTTATATTATCGTATTAAAATAAAGCAGTAATGCGTTTGATTTCCAAAAATCAAAAATCACTTAAAAATGTTGGTGAAAAATAACATTTTTGTCACTTCCAGGCTACAAAGCAGCGCCATCTAGTTTTTATACCGAATTTTGAGCTTTTTCAGAGTTACGTTTTTTTGTATGAGAACATACGTCCCGTGTATATGGTCCTTGCTTTTTACTGTATCACTTGGAAGTTGGAATGTCGTTGAACGCTTGACGACTGTGTTACTTCACGCTTGCGCGTACCGTACGGTAGGGATTGAAAAATGACGACTTTTGAATGAATTGAGACCCTTAGCGGCATCTAGCGACGTAGAACGATAGTAACTAACGGAGTACGGTGCGTAGTATGAAGAATAGCGGTCTAGGGGTATCTTGTCTGTGCCCATAGCTATACTTTCTTCCTTAGCAAAGCTCTTTGAATCAGTCCTGCAAAAGTTGATTTCGCCGCAATTACGGCCAAATCTATGTGACTCACAGCATGGCTTTAGGTCGAGGCGGTCAATTGATACCAACCTTTTGACCGTCTCGAGTATAATCTCTAAACACCTCGATAGGGGTATACAAGTCGACGTTCTCTACTTCGATTTCAAAAAAGCCTTCGATCAAGTAGACAACGATGTGCTATTGAGTAACTTTGCGTGGCCACTCAGATTGCCCCGAACTGGTAGAACAGACTGTCAGACTTGTTATTCCATTTGTTCCCAAAAATGCTCTCAGACCCCGAAACTGTAATCTCCTCGCTGTCCCGCTAACACGCACAGTAGCACACAGAAATTCCCCCATCGTTTTGGCTCTCAAACTTTTAAACGCGCTGCTGTCATCTGTACCAGAGATTGATTTGTTTGCTAGTCGATGGACGGATGTGTGTCGAATGCTCCTGAGGTATTGTGAGGCGATGGATGACTGCGGGATTTCCTAACTTTTAAGTTTTATTTATATTCTTTTGAATGTTTATAAATTGTACAGTGTATTGGTAATAACTGTAATGCTGTATAAATTTTGTTTGTAAATAAATAAATCAAGTAAAAAAAAAAGGTTGGTTTAGTGAAGCACCCGGCAGTATAATTATAAGTAAAACCAGAAGGAAACCAGTAGGAGATCGCTCTTTAGCGATAAGACCGCCTGTTGTTTACCTCTAATTGTAATTTCTTGCATTGTATTTCTCCTGTATATTTTATGAGGTGTGCAATAAAGAGTACTTGTATTTGTATTTGTGTAAAACACATACACACATAGGTATGTGACGGTAAAACAAATTTTGACAAATAGCGGGCCTATGATGGTTGCTTCTATCACGTGATAAATAAGTGACAAAGCATGTGTCACTCACACTAGCATTTTGTCAAAACGTGTCGGATGCTTTGTCACTTATTTATCACGTAATAAACGGAACTATCATAGGCCAACAGGGGTCTGGGTAAAAAAAAACACTGCTGTCAATCACTATACTGTGTTAGTTAAACCTATTATGTAGAAAATATTCCATAGTGTTCTACTACCCGTAGCCCACGTGTTTCTCATACGCCACCTGATCCTGGACTTTTTACATCCACACTCTCGCATGGTTCTGCAATCCTGCTTAATTTTAGTGGATGTGCCTTACACCCTAGACCTAGTCCTATCCTTTACCCCGCACCTCCACCAAGTGTGGCGAGGGTGCAGCTCAGTGGAAGTGCAGAATAAAGGATAGAACTTGGTTTATAATTATATATTTGACTTCAGCTCATATACAAGGTTTAAACACGAATGCCCGGCTCCCTTGGTGTGTGACAGAGACGGCCATAATTATAAATATTTAAATATATTTTTAATATAAAATCTGGTTGCCAGTTCTGCTATCAACAATCAAAGAGTTCCTTACACTCCACTACTCACGAAGAAGACAGAAGTTGGCCGAGGTGAAGTTGGCCGAAGTATGTGCTTCCGCAGCGAAGTTCCTCTCCACACTATCATATTCGCCCAACGTCGGTTACACTTCGCGAGTAGTGTGGAGCCGCATATAGAATTGATAACATTTTTTCAAATTATGTACTTATTATATTTTTTTAGCACAAAACTCAAAACTATTATTTTTATTTGATTATACCAACTAGTTTTTAAAATATAAAAAAAAAAATGTGAAAGCGGCCATCTAAAGTCATTTAAGAATCGGCTCTCTACATGACGTCATCTTGTGGAAAAGACACACAACACACAAAAATAACAGTGGTATAAACCATGAATACAAAACAACAACAACAGTGGTATAATTTCCGTACTAAATTCGCCTTAGTAATAGTATTTATAACTGTAAGATTTTCTGCGCTGTGATCGTCTGGTCGTCTACGCTCTTTTAGAATGATGATATTTTCGAAAATGTAAAAATGTGGTAATATTACATTTTTTATCATGTATTTGATAATGTTTATAAAAAGGCTGGTTAAAAAAATGAAATGTTGTCAATTATCATTATCAATAATGCGGTAAAGAACCGCATCCATCGGAAACTTCTGATATATTAGACTTACCTGCTTATACTTATGTACTGAATGTTTCCGCACACACATCAGATTCAGCGTAGAACTGTCACTGAACACTGTTAAAGACAAATAAAAATGAAATTGTTCATTAGTTTGTATTTACTTACGTCACTGTATTCAGCTGGTAAGTCTTTTTTTGACGATTTCCATCGACAGGGACATTTATAAATTACATTATACAACTCCAACATACACTGGGTTTGTATTAGTATGTGGGTTTACAGTTAGGGCTGTCATCTCTAAATTCGCTGAACCCGGACGAAAACTTAAACCCGGAAATTTGGCATAAATCGCATTTTTTTCTGGAGGTGTCCGAAAATAATACCATAAATAGACCCCGGATTTTCGTCGCAGTCACGTGACAATAGGGTAGTCTGGGGAGTAAATGGACCTATGTTAATTAATAAGGAACAACTAATAGTTTTTTACCCAATAAATTTTAAGATTTTCTTTTTGAAAATTGATGATCGCAATTTTTCGTATTTTTTATTAAGTAATACACTCCACTTGTTATTAAATTATTAACAATAAACATTCTACATCCAAAATATTTTAGATGCTTTTGTTTTTGTGTATGTTTATAAATTTAAATAATTTACGACGAAAATTACATAATTAATTTAATTAATTGATCAATAATATTATTTTTTGGTATATAAATGCAAACCAAACATTTTATTTGTTATGGAGAGTCAGTTAACGAAAGAACAACGTCGATAAATAAATCAATTGACAATTGACCTATAGGTAATATAAAGTAAAGAATATTAATTTATTTATGTTATTTATTGTATTAATTAACACCGGTCCGTTTACTCCCCAAACTACCCTATTATATGACGTCACACCGCGACAAATATCCGGGGTCTAATCATAAAAAAACGCTTTATTTTGCATTCACAAAAAAAGTGTCCACTTTTTGAAAACCCCCCGGACGGCCTCCAAACTAGGACAAATCCGGGGAAACCCCGGCGGATGGCAGCCGTGCCTACAGCTTACGTAGGCTACAACTACATTGTCATACGATTTTTTTTCAACATTTTCAGATGGCAAATTTCGCAATGACTACAAGTTCTTTCAAGAAGCTGAGGGCTGGTTCCAGTTTCACGAAGTGCCGGCTATCTGGCATGATGCGTGGTATACCTGTTTTCGCGAAGGTTAGACCTTAAGACAGAATTCCGCTTAGAAAGAGGATATAATCGCTGTTGCTATATTTTTCCTGAGATTACTAATTATTTTATTACTTATTTATTAAAATGTACTCATCATTAAATGTAGTAACTCCAAAACTATGACACTGTTGCGGACAGCTTTGCGAAGCATTTAGTTTTTAAGGAAATTAATAAATAAATATTACTTATAAACTAGATGTAAGATTGTTGCCCGTAAAAGTGGCTAAAAGGATTTATTTCCCTTGTGTATAATCCATTATTTGTTAGAGCTCCCGTCATGTCTTAATAAAGACCACGGCAAAACAAAGGTGACTCATCGAAAACTTTCCAATCCTAGTCGAAAACAGATGAGTCATCTTTGTTTACATTCGATGCAAAATTTAAGGAAACTTTTTATATAAATTCAGGACTTAGTTAAAATCATTGATTATGTTAAATAAATGTAAATTCATTTAATTTCTCCCGGCCGCAACCGTCTGAGAGCACCACAACGCCGAAAATAAGCGAACGCGCAGCGCGCAGCGCCATAAGAGAGATAAGGCAGGTGTATATCTCGGACGGTGCGAGCGAGACGGCCTCTTGCCGGGGACAAAGAAACGATAGGTATTTTCGCATCTCACAGTCTGACGGGAGCTCCCACGACGCAAACATGTATTAAATTTTGTGTATCCGAACAGCGTCAATCCATAACATAAGTTAGTTTTAAGATCAGAAATATGTAACTTGAGTAATTTGATGTAAACATACAGGGCGGGCGTCCCCCTGGCCTCTAGGCAGAATTGTATAAAAGGACGGCCATTTTTCTATGTAAACACAGTTCAACTTCAGTTCATCTTCAGTCTACGTAGAGTATCACTCCGTAGTCAGGGCGTTGATCAACGATCCGCCACAGTATCACTTCCAGTTCTTGTTCTCCTGCATAAACCATTTTGTAACAGTTGTAGCGTAGTACCATCGGTCCGCGAGTTAGTTTTGTTAGTGTAGCGTAGTACCATCGGTCCGCGATTTAGTGTAAATTCATAGACAGAGACTATATTAGTTAAGTGTTAATTTAAGTGTTTCCGATCCGTTGTTGTTTTTGTTAATTTTCTGTGTAAATATATACCGTTGATTTTTAGTTTGCGTTTTCGTATTCGTCCGTTCGTTTTACCTTAGCCTACAGTCCACTTCGCTCCATAACTCATCCCTGAGTTTCGGAGTGCCCTTGTAGCCGATAGCCGACGGACGCGGTTGTCGTCTACATTGTTTGGTCCTTCGAACCGGATCGGAATTAGTTTAGGTTCGTTTGTGTAGCGGGAAAAGTGCGGTTTTCCCAATCGTCAAACAAGATGGTTTTAACGCGAGGAAACAAGAGTGAGGAGAGTGCGCGCTCGCAGCGTGAGCGCACACAAGCTGCAGTCGACCTACAACGGTTCGCGGTGACAAATGTTGCAGTCACGCACTCACCGCCCGCTGCCCAGGCCCGGCCGGGCCCTTCGGGACTGCAGTTTCAAACCGACTCACCAGAGTCCCCCGCCGAAGAAGCTCCAATTTCACCGCCAACCGACACTACGGCTTGGCGCAGCGAACTGGAGAAACGACTGTCGAAGAACGCCGAGCGCTTCGACCAATCACAGCACGCCGCGCCGGCCGCGCCGGCCGGCCAATCACAGCACTCCGCGCCGGCCGACCAATCGGAGGCCCGCGCGCAGCGGCGCGAGTTCAACGTGACTTTCACTGATAAAGCCCACGCGCCGCGCCGACCAGCATCACTTCACTCAAGAGCGTCGAACGCGACGGACGTGCTCCGCCGCGAGGCGGAGCTCGCCGCTATGGAGCGGCTCAAGCAACTTCGCTGCGAGGAAATTCGACTGGAACGCGAGCTCGTCGAGAAGAGGCTCGCGGTCGAGATGGAGCGCATCGATGAACAATCCCGAGCCGGCGGTTCTCAAGCTGACTCTCAACGTCGAGTCGACGACTGGCTGACGGGCGTGCAAAATGCTGACGCGGACGATGCGAAGCATGCTCAAGCACGGACGCCGCAACGCGAGACACGCGGGCGGCAACAGCACGAGCCACAGACGCCACATAGCCAGCGGGAGCGATCGACGAGCAGAGGACGAGCTATCGACCGCCTGACGGACACAATCGAAACAATGATGCGGCCACCTCCACGTCAAGTCTACGAGTTGCCGCCATTCTCCGGGGAGCCGAGCGAGTGGCTCACATTTTACAACGGCTACACCGAGAGCACAACGCGCTACAAATTCTCGCCATTCGAGAACGTCGCACGCCTGCGCCACAGCCTGAAGGGAGAAGCGAGGCAATGCGTACAACACATGCTTGCCTCGTCGACCCGCCCCGAGCTCATCATACGAGTATTGAAGAAAAACTTCGGGCGGACTGACCTTCTCATCGACCGAGCCATTGAAGAGCTGAAGAGGATGCCGCCACTGGGACCGAGCGCCATCGATCTCAACAACTTCGCCATCAAAGTCATGAACATCGTCTCGACGCTGGTGGACCTCGATCGCCGTAGCTACGGCGCCAACCCGCTGCTGATTCGAGAAGTGACGGAGCGCCTAAGCCCGCACTTACGCAGCCGATGGTGCTCCTAAGCCAAGGAGCGCCTACATTCCGCCGAGAGCGAACTCATGCTCATGGCGGAATTCCTACTGGAGGAGAGCGATGCGGAAATGGAATTTTCCCACGCCAAGGCGCCGACACGAAGACCGACGCCCGCCGCCGAGCTACGGGGATCGCAGCGCGTCCCAGACAATCGAGCAACAAGCAGCGGCGCCGGAAGAGGAGCCGTACGACGCCCTCTCAAAGATCGAGCGCAGACCTACGCCACAGAGCACGCCGACGCCTGCCTATGCTGCGGCGGCGCTCATCGCACTACAGAATGCCGCAAGATACTCAACATGACAGTCGGAGCCCGATGGGATTGGGTCCGCAACAACAGAGTCTGCTTCAAATGCCTGGACCGCCGGCATCGCCGCGACCAGTGCCGCGCCCGCGGCTGCGGTGTTCCCGGGTGCACTTACCCGCATCACCGCCTGCTACACTCCGAAGCGGGCCCGCCAACAGCGAAGCAACCATATACGCCGAACGCCCCAGCGCCGTATATCCCGATGCAACACGCCGTCCCGTACGCGCCCTATCCGTACGCGCCGGCCCCATACGCGACTGAGCAAGTCGTCGCGACGCCGAGAGCCGGGCCCACCGCTCCGCCACATCAAGCCGCTACGCATCATATAATGGCGTCGCGGCGCCAACCTGCTACGCGCGCAACTACAGACGCACCCGAGACGACGGCGTGCACACATGAAGTTACGGCGAGCACTGCGGAGTTCGGTCGTGCCACTTCGACCGTGCTTCTGAAGATCATCCCAATCATCCCAAACACAGTTCAACTTCAGTTCATCTTCAGTCTACGTAGAGTATCACTCCGTAGTCAGGGCGTTGATCAACGATCCGCCACAGTATCACTTCCAGTTCTTGTTCTCCTGCATAAACCATTTTGTAACAGTTGTAGCGTAGTACCATCGGTCCGCGAGTTAGTTTTGTTAGTGTAGCGTAGTACCATCGGTCCGCGATTTAGTGTAAATTCATAGACAGAGACTATATTAGTTAAGTGTTAATTTAAGTGTTTCCGATCCGTTGTTGTTTTTGTTAATTTTCTGTGTAAATATATACCGTTGATTTTTAGTTTGCGTTTTCGTATTCGTCCGTTCGTTTTACCTTAGCCTACAGTCCACTTCGCTCCATAACTCATCCCTGAGTTTCGGAGTGCCCTTGTAGCCGATAGCCGACGGACGCGGTTGTCGTCTACAGACACAATGGAACGGTAGCTTGAGTCTGGCGTCTAATAGAAAAAAAAAACGAATGACGTTGAGCTTGACATTATCGACAGCTTATTTTTTTTGGAAGGCCAACTCTATGCAGGCATAGTTGTAGTAGATTTCGGTTATTTTATGTATATTCTTAGAAAAATAAATTAAAAGGTAACCGTCATATAAGTTACGAGGCCACGCCCCTGACAGTGAATGCGTTAATAGAGAAAAATTACGCATACATCAATAGATGGGGCTAAAGTGTGTTATTTTTTTTTCGCTATGGAAGCGCCATCTACAACGGCTCGGGACGTAACATTGTCAGTCCTCCTAAATGATTACGCTTTAGGTATATACTTCCTTTATTTTCTACTGTTGAACTTACTTCCCTGAAACCATCTATCCTATCGGCTGTTTAAAAAATATCTAATATACATTGTTAAAAAAAACATAAATAAATGAATGCAGGTGCAGTACTCGCGTCTCCGGAGAACACGAATGTTCTATCCGTGATGAAAACATTAACGGGTGACCACGCAAAATCATGCGGAGTGTACACAGGCATCCACTCCACATTTGCAAAAGGATACTACTACTCTGTTGAAGGTAAGGTCGTTACAACATTTTCAATTTTGTACGAGTACGAGTAAGTATGTAAAACAAGCCAACATAATAGAACAGCGTTATCAGCCCTGAAATTCACTTACGGTAAGATGGGCTCTCTACGCCCTACAAATCGCGGTGAATCAACCTCGCACTGGGATGGGATGCGCACTTGGATGCTTTATTTGGGCAAAATCGGCGCACGTTCGTAGTCACTTCGAGAGGCATTTACGCGTCGCGTTTACACACTGCGATGAAAGCAATACGTTGGCTAGTATAAACAGTACATTACATTTCGTCATTTCAGGAACCCCTCTCTCAAAGATGCCCATATCCTGGGCTCCAGACGAACCAGACAACTTCGAGAATGGTGAAGATTGCCTTATTATGCTCCAAAACGGAACCCTGGCGGATGTCGCGTGCACTAACGTCCATGCTTACCTATGTTATAAGAAGAAAACATCGAATATGTTTGCTACTGGGTGCGGTACAGTCGATACTGGTGAGTAAAAACCAGTAAAACTGATTAGTGATGTCCAGCTTGTAGATGTAGGTATCCATAAAGAAATATTAAAAGAAGATAAAACCGAAATGATTGAACTAAGATGCAAATACATTACAAAACGAGTATGAAGCTTTTTTTAAATAAATAACTAAGTTTTTCTATATTTTTAATTTTCAATTGTTTAATATCCATTTATAAATATTATAAGGAAGTTTGCTTTAATACTTGTTGAAACTGTTTTCCCACTTAAGCAGAAAGCTGTGCAAAACAGATAATAATCACATTCCGTAGGTTCTAATAAAATTAATTTGTTTTGATTGCGACGTAAAGCTCGTAGCAGAAAGGCAGCCTAAATTAAATAATTTCATTCGTTTATAATGGTGCATTTACCATTAAATGACAAGGTAAATATGTCCATGACATGCAAAAACTGAAAACAGCTCACCCCCGCCGACCTCTGGTGATGTAATCTTCTACATTCTAGTCTATTTTGTAATAAAAATGCAGTCCTGAAAAAATACGGCTGCTCAGATTGTAAAGATTTTGAGGGAATCGTAGTAGCTACCTAAAAATAGTGTAGGATACTATTTAAGCGACTACACTGTAAAGTGAGGGTTGTGTTGCTACCTTCTTCCTCCTCTGTGAACGAAGTTACGGGTTTTCTAGCTAACCTTAAATACCTTTACATCACACAGAATACACCTTCGACGCCAGAACTGGTAGCTGCTATAAATTCCACCGCCTGCCTCAGACATGGCCGCGCGCCTTTGCCACGTGTTCTGGGGAAGGTGGCCACCTGGCCATTATCAACAGTGACGTGGAAGCCCAGGTCATCAAAGAGCTGTATGCGAAGAATCCTGACACAACCATGCCTGGGAAATTCATCAAGCATTCTTCACATATAGGCCATCTCGATTGGGGCGAGCGGGGACTGTGGCTGACGATTCATGGTACCTACTTATTATACGATAAAATCTCTGTAAGAAGAAGTTCTAACCTTATTATAGATGATTCTCCAGCCATTGTATTGATAAGCAACGGTTTGTTAATTAATACAATTTTAGTAAAACTTAATTATTCTTTTTTTTGTAAATACTGAAATAATTCAGTGAATAAAGGATTTTGACCTTACAAACGGTCCGGTAGTTTTGAATTTTTGATATGTTGTCTAGGATGGTTAGTGTTTAAAATGCAAAATGCACAATTCCCCCCCTCCGCGCCCGCCGCCATATTGAAAAAACCGGCACTCTCTTCATACTTTTGCTCATATCTTCCTTTAGGAGCATTTTAGCTAGAAGAAAACTTCCACAATGTTATAGAGAGTTAAATTTACTACATTTTCCATTTTATATTTTGTTTCTAGGACAGATAGTTACGGAGATATGCACATTTAAAAAAACTTAAGAAATTGCAATTTCCAACTCAAAAACAAACTTCTGGATTATATCTTCGTTTAGGAGCATTTTAGCTAGAACAGTGCTTGGGCAATTTTGTAGAGAATTAAATTTACTATAATTTACATTTCAAATTTTGTTTCTCTATAACATTGTAGAAGCTTTCTTCTAGCTAAAATGCTCCTAAAAGATATGAGCAAAAATATGAAGAAAGTGCCGGTTTTTTCAATATGGCGGCGGGCGCGGAGGGGGGGGGGAATTGTGCATTTTGCATTTTAAGCACTGACTAACCATCCTAGACAAAATATCAAAAATTCAAAACTACCGGACCGTTTGTAAGGTCACACATAGTACTTTAGTCTCTATTCACCGTATTAAAAGGAACTATATAGGAATAAATCTGGGGGCCTATGATGGTTGCTTTTATCACGCGATAAATAAGTGACAAAGCATCTGTCACTCACACTCGCGTCTTGCCAAAACGTGACGGCCCATCCACCCAACCATCATAGGCCCCCAGGTCAACTAAAATATTAAGAATTTCAATTTAACACAGTTCAGTCCGTCTAAAACTAGATTTTTTTTATACTCTCTTGCTATTTATTTATTAATCGAATGGCATAAAAGTTTCACTGGATTAATCCATACTAATATTATAAATGCGAAAGTGTGTCTGTCTGTCTGTCTGTCTGTCTGTTACCTCTTCACGCTTAAACCGCTGAATCGATTTTGATGAAATTTGGCATGGAGATAGTTTAAGATCCGAGGAAGGACATAGGATAGTTTTCATCCTGGAAATTATCCCTAAAAAGATTGAAAAGTGAGTAAGTAATTCATGATGACATTGATGACCCTGTCGGAAATGTAATAATTAGACCAAAAGCACAATTGCTCTTACATTTGCTTAGGCGCTTTAAATAATCCCTTTTATTAATTAAGGTGATTAGATGGATATGTATCGTGGGCTTAGGCTCATAAAATTCACTTTCCCAAAATGTGCACTTTTTCTAAAGGAGCACTTGTTTAGAAGGATCACTTTCTCGGAAGGCGCACTGTCCTAAAAAGTGCATTTCCCTATTGGTACACTTTCTCAGATAAAGCACATTCTCAGAAGGTGCACTTTCCCAAAAAGTGCACTTTGTCAGAAGGTGCACTTCCCCAAAAAGTGCACTTTCCCAAAAAGTGCACTTTCTTAAATGGAGCACTTTCTCAAATAGAGCACTTTCTTAGATGGTCCACTTTTCCAAATGAGCCGTTTCAAATCCGGTATCTAAATTTGAAAACGAGGATCTAGATGTTTGCACTCCATGCATGTGACAACAAATCGCCATCATGGCTTAGGGGAAAACTTTGTGGTGAAGATAAAATTTTTAGCTAGTGAATATTTTGGGATAGTGTGCATTTTGAGAAAATTACTAACATTTTGGGAAAGTGTGCGTTTTGAGAATATGTTCATTTCAGGAAAGCGTGCGTTTTGAGAAAATGTACATTTTGGGAAAGTGAGCGTTTTGAAAAAAATTACATTTTGGGAAAGTGAGCGTTTTGAAAAAATGTACATTTTGGGAAAGAGTGCTTTTTGGAAAATGTACTTTTTGGAAACATGCACTTAGGGGGAAAGTGCTCTTAATGGACAAGTGTACATTTTGGGAGTGTACATTTTGCGGAAAGCGCACTTTTAGAGAAAGTGCACATTTCGGGAAAGTGGTTTTTTTGAGCCTAAGCCGTATCGTGTTGTACGAGGTTGCTTCCATACTTCCAAGTTCCACGCGGACGTAGTTGCGGGCAAATGCTAGTTACATATAGAAAGACAAACTTATAGTTAGAATTTTGTCCTTCCCAGGTACGGGAATACTTTCTTGCTACTCTAGCGCTTCTAGGCATTGGAATATTATTTACTGATGACCGCTGGACACTTTTTCAAAGATTCTCGTATTAAAGATGCTGCTCCGCTTCTTATACACTCCATAATTCAAAGTTTGAGTTAATTGAAATAGTCCTTTACTTCTAAATGGCTTTTATTTATCTCCTCACAGGACAGACGTTAAAAGACGCAGGCTACAACAAATGGTCGAATGGCGAGCCAGCGAACTCGACTCAAAATAACATAGGGCAGTACTGCGGCGCTGTACACCGACCCGGGACCCTCAACGATGTTTGGTGTGATCTGTCTACGCCGTTCATTTGCGAGATGGCACCGGGCAGTCTGGCTGATGAGGAATAAGGGCCAATTAGCTTATTTTCTGGAGCTCGTTACCATGGTGAAATCCCCTGCATATCTGATAGACAATCTAATGGGAATCGGGTTCTACGGATGCTTCGCCACTGCTAGGCAGCATGACTTGATGAAGAATAAACACTAGATATTGTCTTGTGTCTACTCGTCGATACTTAGGAGCCATATATTGACCTAGGACCATAAACGTGTGATGCTATTTAACCAAGTCTTTCATCTGTGACGCCAGACAGCTTGGTCGATAGAGAATTACATCCTCAGATACAAGTTTATTATTAATTTCTGACGTTTAGTAGATACAATTAATTTCTGACGTTTTTATTTAATTTCGCTACCCAAAGGTTGTCTGGAACAGATCGCTCTTTAGCGATAATACCTACGGCCTGTTGTTAACCTCTATCGAATGTTACGTGTAATCTGAAATTGTTTGTATTTATTTCCTGTTGAGGTGTGCAATAAAGAATATTCTATTCTATTCTATTCTATACAGTTATCTATCTAGTGAATGTCAGTACTCTAAAATCCACACTAACACACTTAGAGTTATGTGCGAAATGTTCTCAAGAAATGAAATGAAATGAAATGAAATGAAATAATTTATTCAGTAAGTAGGCCACAGGGGCACTTTTACAAGTCAGATTGGGAATCTACCGGCATTTCGCAAGAGGAGACCGCTGTTGAGAAGAAAGCCGAAAGAAACTCAACAGTAAGTCATTTTTTCGTAAATAATACTTAAAACAATTACATAATACATTTGTGTTATAACTAATTACACTGGTACACGTAAAGGAGATGTATAGATACTCCAAATCAATGTTAATTAGGAACATTAAAATGAAAATTGAACGATAAATTAAAAATATTAAATATATCCAGAGATGTATAAAGTATCTGGGTGTCACAACATGCAATAGAATATAATCACTTAATTAATTAAATTCCTTAGAGATGTATAAGGTCTCTAGGCGTCAACGTGAATAATTTACAATAGAAAATAATTATTAAACCTAAATTTCTTAGAGATGTATATGGTCTCTAGGCGTCATAACATGCAATAAAATATTTTAAAATTATTTAATTTCCTCAGAGATGTATAAAGTCTCCGAGTGTCATACTATACTAAGCTGTTTCTTAGAGATGTATACAGTCTCAAAGAGTTCAAAAAGTTAAAATCAACATTGAATAACTTCAATCGAGTACAGGATGAAGTTTCTCACGTTTGCTTAATTTAACACTAGTATGCGGTTCCTACATTTTAATTTGGCCCTTGCTAGAAGAAAGGTCTTTCCCCATATAAATCGGGAATCTCGAGAATGGCACATCTCTACACTATAGGACCGCATTATTCAGACAAAACATCACACCTTTGAGAACATCAAGTGGATGTTTTCCGCATAAAGACGCGAGCAAGCGAGACGCTTTGGAAACGTTATATTCTACATTTTTATTTTAACCCGCAAACGTAGATTGCCTTCATAATAAAGGTGACGCAACAGTTACAGACATGATTCAAAATTATGGATTCATTTTCCGTTAATATTAACAAATAAGGAACATTTTATCCGCCCTTTCTTGTATGTTATGAAATTATGGGGAATATATCCTTCTTTTTTACTTACACTATTTGTTAAAACCGGTATATCGGTCAAAATATCACAACTAGACGTAGAAGTGTTCGTGGCAATAACATCAATTAACTAGGCTCGGCAGATATCCTGCTGATAGTATATTTATCGATTAACTGAATACTTATTCCGAAATGACATTTCATAGTAGCTATTAAGTTCACCGGATAAATAGAAATCAACTAAAATATGCTGATTTCTACCCATCAATGTTACTTATATACTTTTTAAGAATATTAAAATTTCATATAAAAATCAACTTTAACAACCTCATATTTTTTAATATTCAATCTTGTCTTGCAACAAAGGCCAATTTAGATAAATTTTATGACATGTAACAAAGAGGTGCACTACACCATTTTTTATTCAATCAATTATGAACCTTATGTAGGTAATAATAAAGTATTTTAACTTGTTATTGACTTAGGTTTATTACTTCAAACACTATACAAAAATTGATAAGCATAACATAATTACTGTCATAAGAAAGTACAACTTATCGATAAAATAATATCGTGTGGCTCTCCCTAGCAAAATTCTATTCGTGCCACCAACACTTCTCTGTCTGACCACAACACACGCGAAAAGCTAAAACGCTCGTGACCCGTACTTTAATTTTCTTAATTTCTTATAATAATCCAATACTCATAGTAATTAAAATCTTTTAATTTTGCTTAATATGCAGTAACATAATAGCTTTAGTATCTCATTTTTTGTATTAAAAATTCTTATGCAAAATACAGTGGATTAGTATAATATTTCCTTTTATCAGAAATTGTACCTATATTAGATTTAATTTGAATCTAGACATAGGAGAATGTATTGAGACAAGATCGATAAAAGAAATCGGCGAGGTCCCAGCCTTATTTAAATGATGATGAATGTAATCAACTAATCATTATCAGCGAAAAACATTAAAATAACGAATTATGCTTTATTTATACTATTTAAAATACTTTCATTCCCCAACACAAAAATTAGCACAATAAAAGTTAATTTATACAAAACATTTTTTTTCTTCAAATACATGTCCTTACTTTTTATCTTCAGATGGTCAACTCCGCAACCACTGATTCTGCAAAAGCAAATCCATTATTAGATGTACATCATCGTTTAATAGATTACCAACTTTATCGTATCAGAGCATCCTTCGAAATTCAAAATATGTTGTCTCTCTCGCTTTGGTGTTAAACGGCATGTGCCCTGGACTAAACGGTGCGATATTAACTATAAACTTTGGAGTAGCCTCTCTGAAGCTTTATTAGAAATGTCGAGAGCCTGTACCTGTACCCTATCTTTGATACGGTTCTCTGCTTTATCACCGTATTATTTTTCGTCGAAACGTCATTTAGAAGAAAGCATTTTTTTTAAGCCGTAAACTATTTGGGAATGTCATAAATAGAGTTAGCACATTTGGTAGCATACCCTAGTTCTAAAACCCATGAAGTCGCTAATTGTTTTTTTTTTTCAAAACCAAACTGTAAATCTAGAAATATATGGCGATATATTAGATACTATCTCCAGTTATTTATTTATTTAATCTTTATTGCACAAAAGAAAACAAATCGTACAAAAGGCGGACTTAATGCCATAGGGCATTCTCTACCAGTCAACCATCGGGCAAAGCAGATAAGTTGTGGGCGGTGCAACTAACTTAAATAGGTTTTAATAGATAAATACTTAGATAAATACATATATCTTATGTTATGCTTCTATTACATAATTATAATTACTAAACTCATTTAAATCCTAAAAATAAAAAGTCAGTCGAAATGTCTGCAAATTATTACTTACGTTGCTCGTGTATTTTTTTTTGATTATGTACTGTTGGATAATCATCGTTTCTCTTGTTTGCTACAGGAGGTTCCTCCATTGGAGCAGGCTTGTCCATTATCTCAGTGAGTGGTGTCTCTAAATGCTTGTCCTGAAACATGCGACCGTAAAAAGTACCGTGGAACCATCCTTGGATGCTTATTGTGTTAAAATTGGTAAGGAACGAATCTTAACTAGGCAATACAAAAAAAAAAAACGTATCAGACTTATAAACAACAAAATTAGTGCATCATTTAAAAATTGCCTTCAATAGAATTCGTTTTCACTGTTTTATTATAAGGGTGAATCAACTTTTTTGTTTTGTTTACTCTGTCCCCGTTGTCCAAGTGACATCTTCATACTGTTTCATAGAAAAATGCTTAGGTTGTCCGAGGGACAAATTATGCGTAACCATAGCAACAAGGTGCAAAGTTGATTCACCCATAAAAATATAATATTGATATGGTATTGAGTACCAATAAATGGTGATAGATAAAAATCGAGACTAGAGTCAAACCACGCTAACTCTACCAAGCAAATGAACTGTCAAACTATACAAACTGACTCACTTTGTATAGTTTGACAGTTCATTTGTTTGGAAGAGTTAGCGTGGTTGGACACTACCGGTATTAACACAAAATTATAATATAACGGGTCTAACGCGATATTTCTTATTTACCTTCATAATCTAACTTTTGTGTTAATTATGTGTACAAACCGCGAGAGTATAAAGTTTCATACTACCGGTATTGCGATTATCCCATCCAGATCTCGTCGGTGGCTGTCGAGGTCTAAGCTATCTGCACTCTTCAGTTTGTTGTCTTCGTCTGTGGCGTGGTCGAAATGGTGAATGTCTATGACCAGTTCCTGCGATTTACAAGGATCTCCACACGCTCGTCCCGTGTCTACCTCAACTATTCGTGGACTTATCTAAATGAAAATATAAGAATTTGTACTTTATGAAAATATAAGAATTAACACATCGTTATGTTTCCTGCGGTGCTAGCATATCGCTCGCTCAATATTACAGGGTTCTATGTTTCACTTTTGTCGAGTTCAAATTTGAACATTGTCATAATGACATGAAGTCTAATTTTCATTTCTCTGAAAATGTAACATAGAACCCTGTAATGTTGGGCCCGCGATATCTTGCCGCGACTTCCCTTGTCGCGTGACTCAGCGTCACCTGCCTTGCTCGCTCGGTATTAAAAGAAAAGTGACATGTAGTATTTGTCGCATGTCAAAGTTATGCTAGACGTGTTGGTGTTTTGTTGTGGAAAATCTTCCAAGAATCAATAGATACAGGGATTGATTGGAAATGGAGAAATTCGATTAGTAAACAACTGATGCACCGATTGCGGGGCTTGAGACGTTTGAACTGCTCAGTCATCCAATAATACCCACTAGGATTAAGTATCAGTATAGACTGCGATTGGAGGTAAATTTGATTGTCTTCGTATCAATATAAAATATGTAAAAAGAACAATACAATAATAACACACACAATATAAACAGTGTATTTTTATCTTGTGATAAAAGCAAGATTGCAGCTGCTTGCCATGTGACCTTAAAAGAAAAGACGTCTGAAGTTTTGTAGAGCCAGCTCTGCTTACCCTTAGTATCGCAAGAGCCAACTCAAAAGTGCATCTTAGGAAGGGTCTGTAAAGTGTAAAAACAATTACAAACTCTAAGCACAAACCTGATACGGGATGAACGATGAGTCGCTCAGCGACTCAACAGGCGAATCCCGAGCCGTATATGCAGCGCATTGACAACACACAAAGCTGCAGAGGAACACCATCCAATCTGACACAACATAAACGTATCGCCTCAGAGTCAGGTATCTGGCGACGATGTGGTGGATCCCGTAAACACTTATCTCCATGATTCTGGCTTACCATGAACTCTAAACTCATATATTTAGAGAATTTGCATGGAGATAGCTGTCAACAAATATTATTGGTAACCTTTGTGTAATTCACGGCACACTAGGAGTAGAAGGTACCTACAATATGCCGAAAATTAAGAAATTGACTGTTTTAAGGATAGAATTGTAAATAGTTAGTAATTTTTGCCTTTATGTTGTTTATATTTTGGTAATCTGAAAGGGTAAGACGGTTTGAAAACTGTGATTTTGCTAAATGTCACATGTCAACATGCTATCAAAAACAAAATTAATAAATCATTGCCATATTGTAAAAGTCTACGCTTTATAAAGTTAAATGTAAAAACTGTTTACTGGGATCAAACATAACATTCGTAAATTACATAAACGAATAATGGGAATGCTGCCCATACAAAGATGATGTCTATACAAAGTCGTGTGACACCAAAACTCCTTGATAAATCCGTTTACATTCATACAAATCCGTTCACATTATTCCTAAAGAGAGTGAATGCTATAAATGCTTGGTGTATGTAGACGGCAACACTTTAGCCAGATCTCTGTCGGTCACGTGGCTTAAAGGCCTCTGCAGCCAAGCCATAAAATCCACATCTGTCGGTCACATGGTGTGGTGGTTAGAGCTCTGCTGACAGATTACCTAAGTAGTCCATGCCTCTGCCTCTGTACCTCTGCTTAAAAAAATGCTGTTCCATAATCACCAAGAACATTTACTTAATTTAAGTGCCTCGTATTTCCAGGCACCTAAAATGAACGGAAATTCACGTGAATTTTACGGAACCTCAAAAAAATCTTTGATGTTTAGACCTATCCACCCTCGCAACAGTATTAAATTTGCAGCAAGGTTCCCTCGAAATTTACTTAGTAAAATAAGGGAGACCTTCAATCTCCCGTCTCCATATTTCACTCAATTATGTGGGGAGTGCATAGGAAATTATGTTTCCTAAGTACGACCCACTCGTCTAAGGCGTCGCATCGTAACCAAATAATATAAAATGATACGGGAGATTTAGATTTATATATTGACTAGCTTTTGCCCGCGACTCCGTCCGGAACTTGGAAGTATGGAAGCAACCTCGTACAACACGATAGATATCCATATCCACCTAATCACCTTAAAAAAAAGGGATTATTAAAAGCGCCTAAGCAAAGTAAGAGCAATTGTGCCTTTGGTCTTATAATTACATTTCCTACAGGGTCATCAATGTCATCATGATTTACTTACTCACTTTTCAATCTCTTTAGGGATAATTTCCAGGATGAAAACTATCCTATGTCCTTCCTCGGGTCTTAAACTATCTCCATGCCAAATTTCATCAAAATCGATTCAGCGGTTTAAGCGTGAAGAGGCAACAGACAGACAGACACACTTTCGCATTTATAATATTTTAATCTCACACGATTTTCACTTTCACAGTATTATAAAAAAACTGGTATTAAGGCTCCATATCCTTTCGAAAATGCTGGTTGTTTTAGATATTTTTCTCTATGATCAAACATGTTTCTTAACATAATATCAAATAGCGACCTGCCCCGGCTTCGCACAGGTGCAATGCTGATAAATTATGCATGTATTATATATTGTTGAATCACTCTATCCATTAAAAAAACCGCATCAAAATCCGTTGCGTAGTTTTAAAGATCTCAGCATACATATTAGGGACAGACAGACCGCATGAAGCGACTTTGTTTTATACTATATAGTGATCATGTTACTACATAGAACAGGGCTATTGAGATTTATTGGTTATATTTATATTTGAAAACTACAGTTTTAATTTTTTATTGATAATTTTTGTTTCAAAAACTCGAAATTGTCAAAATTCAGTAGAAAACTGGTATTTTCAACATATTTTCGACTGCACGCAATGAAAGCATGAAATAGCTATGTTACTTTCTAAAACTCAGGGAAAAGTAAAAAGTTGGTTGAAATTATCGATATTTTTGTCATAAATGTCATAATATGAAAAACATTACCTCGATTAATTATCCCGACTATTCGCACGGATCGAAGAACTTGTGCGACTATAATATGTCGCCTCTTCAATCCCTTCAAGATCAGGGACGTAAAATGTCATCCAAAACTTCCTGAACGAAACCTTTTTGAACGCGACTAAATCCCGTTTTTAGGGTTCCGTACCTCAATCGGAAAAAACGGAACCCTTATAGGATCACTTTGTTGTCCGTCCGTCTGTCTGTCTGTCAAATTGTTACAAACTAACTTATAAACTTCGTTACAACTGCACCTAATAAAAAAGTGTTATAAAGCTTGTCACTTCGTTCGAAGAAGAAATATACCTACTAAATAAGAGGTTTTACCCTGTTCTTCTGCTTCGGCGCAGTTATCAGGTAAAGAACATCCAATAACCTCCATCGTTAGATGTACTTTTACATTTTTACCTGAGATATGGTGTTGATGCTCACATTTCTAAGAAACACATGCGTCGCGGTGATTTAAGAAATTTACGGAAATTATCACCTCGATCAGGCAACTGGATGTTCTTTATTTTTATTTTTCATTAGAATGAAACTGTGGAGGATCCCTTCCTTCTTGCTGCTGGTAATCCTCACTGGATACTGCCAGGCCGGTCCTGACAGCACGCCCGACTCTACTGGGAATGGTGCCCAGTACCCTACGGACTAAAACCTCCCCCTTTGCATACCGTTGTGTCTCCAAGAGCGCGACGCTAACAGTATTACTACACCGTTGCTCCGTTAGGTTAAAGGATCGCTAAGCACTGTGTACCTACCTAATCGAGAACACTATTTCAGTGATCATACCATAAATGCGGAAAAAAGAGATGAGACGTTGTTGTATTTTCCTTATAGATGATACCTAAATGAATTTGAGCATATTTTGTATGTTGATGAATATTTGTGTTATGCCACGCGCTGTTAAAGGTCATGTTCATGATATGCTGTGAGAAAAAATGCATTAACCTGAACTTCAAATAAAATAAGTGTATATTGGTCTGCGCATACCAGCGACTTCCTGATTGCTCTATCTGAAAAGTTTCAAGTTACTAGGAAGATAAATTAATCAGTGTATCAGTGCAAGAAGCTAGCGAAAAACCCAAGTGTTCTGAAGTGAAATATGACAATGGAACAATTACCAACGTTCGGAAGTGTATTAGATGCTTATATGTCACTGACGATTAGATATACGTGGCAGGAGGTGTTTCACTTCATTTGTATAGCATTGGGTTTTATTAACTTACTGTTGTTTATGATCAGTTTTCCCTTTGGATTGATATCCTGGATTCTTATTCCAAAATGGCGGCAATTCCGCTACTACGTGTTCACAAATCTTTGTGTTGCGGGCTACATTAACGCAATAGGTTACTATTGGTGTTGGCACGTGAATCAACCTCCAGTAATAGTGGTACTAATATTGTTGGTGCCACGAACTGTTATGAGTCATTGGGTGTTAGTAGCCATTTCTATGTTCTACTCTGAAATGGTGAACGTTTATAATGCTACAATTAGAAGGATATATTTAAAAACTAATATATTCACTTGGATAATGCCTTTCCTTGAAATTGCGACTGTTTATGCTATTGATCGATACTTCCAAATTGATATCGTTGTGAATTTCCATTATGGAATCAATATCTTTATTCTATTGATCGCTTTCGTTTTATATCTTTGTATTATTTATTCTGTGCTTAAGTCATTTACTCGAATGGAATCGAGAAGAGAGATATGTAAAAAGATCGTAACTTTTGCTGGAATCGTTGTACCTTCCGGGGCTTCCTCCTTGTTACCGCTGCTGATAATGGAAGTGTTTCATGTGAACCTGATTTTATATAACATTGGTATCATTGCATGTTTGCTCACCTTAAGTATCGGCCAAGTAGCGTTCTTGTCTTTAAAGCAGCATCGGCTGCTGTGGTCTGAGTATAGGCAGAAGCGTAAACGAATTGTTATTGTTTAAATTTCATTGTGGCCATACACAGATTTAAGTGCACGTTTTTCCTGTTTACATGTCCCTATAGTAAGAATTATTTTAGGACTCCAAATCTACCTACCTTTGTTATCTGAAAAACATTAGTATTTATTCCAGTATGCAGTGTGGGTGTGAAAAAGAAGAAGTAAAATTTTCTGTGTAATTTTTCTGAAAATCCGATTCAGATAGCGACAAGATTATGGTAAGGTGGGGTAAGACTGTCACCTGGGAGAAGACTGCCACTAACTTACTATTTTGGCTCAGTGACCCAAACAGGATCTTAGCCTCCGAAACGAGAGCACGCCACTTGTCCCGATCCTGCACTGTTTCTCGCCAGTTTTCGACTGAAGAAGCCTGCCAGTGCAATAAATAATTAACTGTTAGTCTTACCCCATTAGACAATAAACTATTTTAGTCGTACGTATCCCACCTTATCTGACTTGGCCTTCGAGGGTGGTTGATGCCTCGTTCCCTGAAAAGAACGAGAGGCTTGTATTTAAGGATGTAATTTGTTTTTTTCTGTACTGATTTTATTTTTGCTAGTATTAATTTTCATAGATTAACATATTGTACGAGTATAAATTATGCTAATTAATTATATTTACCTACTCTAAAATTGTTTTATTTCTCCGTCATTTATAACTTTAGAGTAGAATCAATTAAAATGCTTCAGCGAATCCGGAAGACGAGTCTGAATAGAATTTTTTTGAGTATGGCAACAATTATATTTTATGTTTCATGTTGGTAGCTTTGGGTTGTTATATCTGTAACGTTGGTATACTTCCTGTAAAATAAAGATGGCTAATTAACTTGTGCCAATATCATGTACATGTCTTGTTGCTGTGTCAAGGTTTAATAAATAAAACTCAGTTAAAAACCTCTTCTTCTTCATTTAACTCCAAATGGTTATGGGCCCAGCCCCTTAACCAAGGTGAAGAGGTGATAATCTGCGGTAAAGCAGTGGAAATCTGTGGTAAAGCAGTAAAGTATTGCGGCATGGTCAAAATGGACGCCGACAATTTCAGTCCAGCGGTGATATCTTCGGGCAGCCAAGGGATAAGGTTAGAAGGCGCCGACAACTGGACGAGTTGGAAATTTCAAATAAAAGTTATCTTGAAAGCATTATCTGCGTATGGAGTAGTAGACGGTTCAAATCCATGCCCGGGCGCACCGGACCCGGCATCTGATCAAGCGGCTCAAGACACAAAAAAATATGCAGATTGGCTGAGATTGGATGCAAAAGCTCAAGGAGTTTATCGTAACCAGACTATCGCCAAGTGTGATGCTGCAAGTCCAAAATTGTGAGACATCTAAACAAATATGGGACAAGTTGTGTACGGTGTACGAACAAAAGTCGGACGTTTCACTACATATACTACAACAACAATTTTTTGAAATGAAACTAGGAAGCAATGAAAACATCGCAACGTTTATTGCGAGGATTGACAACATTGTATCGCAAGTTCGCCAGGCAAAAGGCGACATTCCAGAAAATATGATTATTACAAAAATAATCAGTTCATTGGGAGAAAAATTCCGACATTTTGTATCTGCATGGGATTCGGTATCAACTGATAAGCGGACGTTGTCAGAGTTGACAGCTCGACTGTTGATTGAAGAGCAAAGAAATAAAACTTATGAAGATCAAAATAATAACGAAAACCTAACGGCCTTTAAAGTGAATGTAAAAAAGGACTCCAGGAAGTGCTTTAATTGTGGTAAAAGTGGACATTATAAGCGTGACTGTCGAGTGCAAAAATCGAACATGTTTTGTAGCAAGTGTAAAAAACATGGACATACCTACGAACAATGTTGGTTTAACAAAAGACCGGGAAATAGTGAAAAGCGTAGTGCGAATTTTACAAATGAAAAACAGAACGCGTTCATAACGTCGATTTCGATCAGTGCTCTAACCTCAAAATGTTCTGAATATGACTGGTACCTCGATAGTGGCGCATCTGAACACATGTGTTACACGAGAGAACTATTCCAAAACTTTAAAAATTTTGTGGCGTCAAAGGATGTAATAATCGGGGACGGAACAGTGATAAAATCAGTTGGTTGTGGGGACATTGAACTGAAAGCGTATGACGGAGAAAAGTGGATCCCTACCACAATACATGGTGTTTTGTTTGTGCCAGAACTAAAAGTAAATCTGTTTTCAATGAGTGCGGCTTTGGACAAAGGATATAAAATGTTGTCTACAGCCAACAAGTGTACATTTGAAAAAAATGACAGTGTACATGCTATTGCGAAGCGGCAAGGTAAAATGTACATTATGATGTTTCAACAAAAGGAAGAAACTGCTTTAGTGGGGAAAAGCAACTCTCAACTTCAAGAGTGGCATGCTAAACTAGGCCATCAAAATATTAATCGAGTTAAAATGATTCTCGAAAAGAATAGCATAACGTTTGAAAAAGGTGATGAAGAAACCTGCGTACCCTGCTTGAAAGGAAAGCAACACAAACTTCCTTTCCCAAGTAGTGACCATAGAGCGACAGAACCTGGAGAAATAATTCACATGGATATTGGAGGCCCTGTTGAAGAAGTTTCACTCGGTGGGGCAAGATTTTTCCTGTTATTGAAGGACGATTTTACAAAATATAGAAAAGTATATTTTCTGAAGAATAAATCAGAGAGTGTAGCCTGTTTAAAACAATTTATCAAGCAAACAGAAGTGAACCCTGGTCACAAAATAAAGTACATAAGAAGTGATAATGCCAAGGAGTTCATTGGAAAGGAAATGCGTGACCTCCTCAATGCCCATGGTATCCAACATCAAAAAAGTGTCGTCTACACTCCTCAACAAAATGGTTGTATCGAACGCGAGATGCGGACAGTAGTTGAATCAGCTCGGACAATGCTGATAGAGAGCGGCTTAAGGAAAGATTTGTGGGCTGAAGCCCTAAATACCGCTGTTTATGTAATAAATAGGACTGGACCAAGTCGGCTACATAATAAAACACCATACGAGCTTTGGTCGGGTCAAGAATATGACATCAACAAATTAAGACAGTTCGGAGCACAAATATCTGTGCATGTACCTGACCAGAAACGGCGGAAGTTCGATAGTAAAGCTGAATTAGGATATTTGGTTGGATACGGAGAGAACACTAAAGGATACAGAGTTTACCTAACCGACAAACAGGAAGTAGAAATTAAAAGGGATGTAATATTTCTAAAGGGAGTAGCAGACAAACAAACCGCGGATGAGAATAACCTAGAAATATTCACTGGATTTGACATAGATAATGAAGTATCTCAAGAACCGTACGAAGATGAAAACCCTGAATTAAATGACAACTTTGCAAGTGCGACTGATGAAGAGTCGATAGATATAGAGGAAAATTCTATAAATGTATCAGAGGAGACTGGACAAGAAGTGACGGAAGGAAGACCTAAGAGAACAATAAAAACACCAAAATGGCAGGAAGATTACAACATGAATATAGACTCCGATGAAACGGACTGTAGTTTCACTACCTACAGCTGCCATGACCCTATAACATATGAGGAGGCGATGACAAGACCTGACAAATGCATGTGGGAAGAAGCCATTAAAAGGGAACTGGAGACCTTAGAAAGAAATAATACATGGGAAGAAGTAACAGAAGTTCCAGACGGAGAAAACCTTGTGAGTAGCAAATGGGTGTTCAAAGTTAAAGAAATGGACGGAAAAACTATATACAAAGCTCGCCTAGTAGCTCGAGGCTTTGAACAGAAAAATTGTGATGACCAGACATATGCACCTGTTGCAAAGCTGACTACGTTCAGGACATTGATGGCAGTAGCCAATCAGAAAGGTAAACCAGTTTACCAGATGGATGTTACAGGAGCTTTTCTCTATGGGGACATAAATGAGACTGTTTATATGAAATTATCTAGTAACAAAATTTGTAAACTAAAAAAATCTATTTATGGTCTAAAAAAATCGCCTAAATACTGGAATTCTAAATTTAATGACTTTATGCTAAAAGAAAATTTTGAAAGATCTCAAAATGATCCATGCTTGTATTTTAAAAGAGATAATAATGAGTATATCTATGTTTTGCTATTCGTAGATGATTTGATTTATTTTGGTCAAAATGAAAAGCTAGTAAATGACTTGAAAAATGCCTTAAATTGTAATTTTCAAATGAAAGACTTAGGTCTTGCAAGTTGCTACTTAGGAATAAATATCGACCAAGACCTTAAAAACAATGTAACCAAAATAAATCAGAAAAATTACTTAGAAAAATTGCTTGATAAATATCAAATGTCAAATTGTAAAGCAGTAGCAACACCGATGGAACAAAACTTTAATTTTGAATTGTTACAAAGAGAAAAATCTGAAAACATAGAGATTGAAAGAACATGTAGAAGTCTAATAGGAAGCTTGCTTTATGCTACTTGTACTAGGCCCGATTTGGCAGTAGCAGTAGGTTTCTTAAGCAGATATGTCCATTGTGCTAGTATGGCCCTATACAAATGCCTTAAACGGATACTTAGATATATAAAAGATACAATTGATTTGTCATTAACATATAAGATTAATAATGTTGTAAAATTACAAGGTTACAGTGACGCAGACTGGGCTGGTGATATAAAAGACCGAAAATCGACATCTGGTCAGATTTTCTATATATTCAATTGTCCAATTTCTTGGTGTACAAAAAAACAGTCTTGCGTGACTCTGTCATCTTGTGAAGCAGAGTATGTAGCACTTAGTTTGACTATAATGGAAGGGTGTTTCTTACAAAAACTTTTAAAAGATTTTGGTTATCCAAATGTATTACTAGAAGTCTTAGAAGACAACCAAAGTGTTTTAAAAATTGTTGGAAACACTGACAGCAATAAGAGATTAAAACATATAGACATTAAATATAAATATATAGTCGAGCAAGTGTCGAATGGAAATGTAAAGCTTGAATATATAAACTCAAATAATAATATTGCAGACTTATTCACAAAGCCTTTAGGCAAACAGTTATTTAGTAAACTTAGAAATTTAATTTTGTCTTAATTTTTTTTTATATTGTGTTATAAATTGAATATAGTACAGGAGCCAGTTGCATAAATTGTAATGTCATAAAAAATATAACTGTTGAGGGGGTGTTTTGAGTATGGCAACAATTATATTTTATGTTTCATGTTGGTAGCTTTGGGTTGTTATATCTGTAACGTTGGTATACTTCCTGTAAAATAAAGATGGCTAATTAACTTGTGCCAATATCATGTACATGTCTTGTTGCTGTGTCAAGGTTTAATAAATAAAACTCAGTTAAAAACCTCTTCTTCTTCATTTAACTCCAAATAATTTAGCTGTACAGTGGCGGATTAAGAAATGTTGTACGTTTTGAAGCTTAGGTAATATAATGTCGAAAATTGACAAACGTTTTCTATCCTCGACTAGATATACAAGTAACATAGATTTATGAAATTTGTTAAGTAGACTTTTTTCAACCCGTGAATATATATTTGATATCACAACGGAACCCTCTAGGCCAAGCAAGACTCGCATTCAACTGCTTTTTCGAATAGCTTTCGGGCGTTCACCAAAAGTGAATATTGATTATTATATTTAGATTAGAATATTTAGTGAACATTATGAAATAGACAGTAAAGAGTTTGAGTAACATTAGCCCATTTTTAGGGTTCCGTACCTCAATCGAAAAAAACGGAACCCTTATAGGATCACTTTGTTGTCCGTCCATCTGTCTGTCTGTCAAGACCCTTTATCTCGAGAACGCGTGGTTATAAAAATCTGAAACTATACATTTGTAATAAAATCATAAAAAAAATAGTCCTTTTCAAACATCATATTTGGAGAACACGGTTGCGTTAAGTTTGCACCTCGTTTGTATGCGTAGTCATACATTTTAGGTGCAAACTTAACTCAACCAGGCCAATTAAGATGGGATAAGTGAAATTTTGTACGGAACCCTCGGTGCGCAAGTCAAACTCGCACTTGGCTGGTTTTTTATTTTTTCGAAATATGCCCTATTACCTTAGAATATTTTTACTTCCGACAACTCGGGCTGAACTCCTTAGGTAGATCTGTAAGTTAGTAACCTCCCATAAATATTTGTTTAGGCGGTCTCATCCGTGAAACGTGAAATATGTATGAAGTAGGATTTATCTGAGTATAAACAGTGGCAGCCACTTTGGAAGGATCGGCTTCAATTTACGTATTGCTCAATTTTGCAATAAAGTTTATACGGTTTTTGGCTTGGAATTTGATATTTACCTGTGAGGAATTTGGTAAGGGTGCGTAACGGTTGCTATAACAACCTATGATATAATATTGATCAATATAACGATCAAGTGGTATAATAAACGAATAATATAATAACATTTGTTATAATTTCATATGGCATAATATCATATAGTATAATGATCATTTGATATAATACGTTTAAAGGCTTAATAGACAATCAAACTGCTCAAACATGAAAGTTAAATTGTAATAGAGTCATGGTTAGGTACGACGACGAATAAACGTTATATCAAATGACTTTTATAATGATTGAAATTATACCTAATGTTGTTATATCAAATGTAACATTATATCAAATATGAAATTATATGAAACGTAGTTATATCTATCATTACACACCCATTTGGTAAGTACCTGTACCTATATAATAGGAGTCCGGACGCAAAACGAAATATTGGACACACTTCACGATACCTACAGAAGGCGGTGATTATATGACAAGACAAAAGGCGCAAGACAATGAATCTCAAGAAATAAAGCGTATCCCTAGCTCTACGCGAATATAATAGTGTGGATGTGGACTTCGCTGCGGAAACCTATCCTTCGGCCAACTTCCAACTTCGCGAGTAGTGCAGCTCTAGGGTAAAGGTGTAAAAGATGAGGATATTGAAGACGGACCTGAAAGATGTTTGACCTGGTGGACTCTGGAAATGTCCATTGAGTCTCAGGATTGATGAACGCAGACATGTTTGGTTTGAAAATCCAGGGCCCATGGTCAGGTTAATTTTATGATAAAGGGTCTAAATGTTCATTGAGGCACACGACGGTTAAAAGTAGGTTAAAATGTATGTTCAAAACTAGATCAAATTGTTATAAACTAACTAACTTACAAACTTCGTTACAACTGTACCTAATAAAAACGTGTAATAAAAGCTTGTCACTTCATTCGAAGAAGAAATATACCTACTAAATAAGAGGTTTTACCCTGTTCTTCTGCTTCGGCGCAGTTATCAGGTAAAGAACATCCAATAACCTCCATCTTTAGATGAGCTTTTTCATTTTTACCTGAGAGATGGTGTTGATGCTCACATTTCTAAGAAACACATGCGTCGCGGTGATTTAAGAATTTTACAGAAATTATCACCTCGATCAGGCAACTGGATGTTGGTTATTTTTATTTTTCATCAGAGTTAAATTGTGGAGGATCCCTCCCTTCCCTCTCGACTCAGAGGCTGACTGCTGCTGGTACTGGGTCCGGATTTATAGAGGGATTAGGTTAGGGTATAAAGGATCGATGAGCACTGTGTACCTACCTAATAATCGAAAACATTATTTCAGTGATCATACCATAAATGCGGAAAAAAGAGATGAGACGCTGTTGTATTTTCCTTATAGATGATACCTAAATTAATTTGAGCATATTTGTATGTTTGTGAATATTTGTGTTATGACACGCGCTGTTAAAGGTCATGTTCATGATATGCTGTGAGCAAAAATGCATTAGCCTGAACTTCAAATAAAGGAAGTGTCTATTTGTCTGATTTTATCAGTGACTTGCAGATTGCTCTGTCTGAAAAGTTACTAGGAAGATAAATTAATCAGTGTATCAATCAGTGCAAGAAACTAGTGAAAAACCCAAGTGTTCTGAAGTGAAATAAGACAATGGACATATGACCAGCGTTCGGAAGTATATTAGATCTTGATATGTCACTGACGATTAGATATACGTGGCAGGAGGTGTTTTACTTCATTTGTAAAGTAATGGATTTTATTAATTTACTTCTGTTTATGATCAGTTTCCCCTTTGGATTGATATCATGGATTCTTATTCCAAAATGGCGACAATTTCGGTACTACGTGTTCATGAATCTTTGTGTTGCGGGCTACATTAACGCAATAGGTTACCATTGGTGTTCGCACGTGAATCAACCTCCAGTAATAGTGGTACTAATATTGTTGGTGCCACGAATTGTTGTGAGTCATTGGGTGTTAGTAGCCATTTCTATGTTTTACTCTGAAATGGTGAGCGTTTATTATTTTACAATTAGTAGGATGTATTTAAAAACTAATATATTCACTTGGATAATGCCTTTCCTTGAAATTGCGACAGTTAATGCTATTGATCGCTACTTCCAAATTGATATCATTGTGAATTTCCATTATGGAATCAATATCTTTATTCTGTTGATCGCTTTCGTTTTATATCTATTTATTATTTACTCTGTGTTTAAATCAATTACCCGAAAGGAATCAAGAACAGACATATGTAAAAAGATTGTAACGTCTGCTGGAATCGTTGTACCTTCCGGGGCTTCCTCCTTGTTACCGCTGATGATAATGGAAGTGTTTCATGTGAACTTGATGTTATATAACATTGGCATTATTGCATGTTTGCTCACCTTAAGTGCCGGCCAAGTAGCGTTCTTGTCTTTAAAGCAGCATCGGCTGCTGTGGTCTGAGTATTGGCAGAAACGTACACGTGCGCGTTTTTCCTGTTCACATGTATAGTAAGATTTATTTCTGTAGTCTGGATCTAATTATCTTTGTAAGTTTATTTAAAATCATAACTCAATCTACATAATTATATCTAAAAGTTAAAACAAATATAAATATTTATAAAACCTTATACTCTAAATAACCTAAAATACAATAATAAAAAAAACGGGTCATAAAACGAATACGTAATTAATCGTATTACCTTTGTTATCTGAGAAACAATAGTCTTTATTCCATTATGCAGTGTGGGTGTAGCCTCAAACTGCTACTTTAATTGAAAAAAGAAGTAAGATAAAAGTTCAAACACCTTTTACAAAAAATGCATCTTTATGTCCAAGGAAATTGGGTTTACATTGAAAGAAACAGGACATATAGATTTAAGACACTTTGTATTTAAAACAGCAATGAGGTACCCATGTGCCCATTGTTTTAAAACGAGGTACCTGAATTTCTGTTATAGAATCGATGGTTATAACTAGATACTAAGTGAACCAATATCTATGCTCCCTGTGTACCTACATTGTAAATATTTTAGCATTCGACCTAAGAGGCCTACTCCTTTAAAAATTGATTTTTTTTTTCATATCATAACAATTATATCGATAATTTCAACCTACTTTTTGTAAAAAATACTTTTCAACGAGTTCTAGGTAGTAACATAGCTATTTCATGCTTTTATTGCGTTGCGTCGAAAATAAGTTGTAAAAACGAATTTTCGCATGACTATTGTTAATTTAAAGTAGTTTTTGAAACACAAATTATCTATGAATAATTGAAACTGTAGGTTTAAAATAAATACCAATAAATCCCAATAATATGTTAAGAAACATGTTTGATCATAGAGAAAGCATTCAGCATTTTAAAAGGCCTCTAAAGGCCGATAATGTGTTTGCACTTATGTTATGATACCTTTAATTAAAGTAGCAGTTTGTGGCCACACCGCATAATGGGATAAAGGCTATTTATTGTTGTCACTGTCAGTTACAAAGGCAAGTAGACTCGGCCTACAAATATGAAAAATGATACAATGATTTCGGTGCCTTATTTATATTGATGCCTCGTTCCCTGAAAAGAACGAGAGGCTTGTATTTATGGATGTAATTTGTTTTTTTCTGCACTGATTTTATTTTTACTAGTATTGATTTTCATAGATTAACATAGGTATTGTACGAGTATAAATTATGCTAATTATATTTGCCTACTCTAAAATTGTTTTATTTCATTATAACTTTAGAATAGAATCAATTAAAATGCTTTAGCGAATCCGGAAGACGGGTCTGAATAGAATTTAGCTGTAAGTACAGTGGCGGATTAAGAAAATGTTGCACGTCTTGAAGCTTAACTTAATGTCAAAAATGTTTGTCACAAACGTTTTCCATCCTCGACTATATTCTAGAATATAGATTCATGAAATTTGGCAAGTAGACTTTTCTCAACCCTTGAATTTATATTTGATTTTACAACGGAACCCTCTATGCTAAGCAAGACTCGCATTCAACTGTTTTTTCGAATAGCTTTCGGGCGTTTAAAAAAAGTGAATATTGATTATTATATTTAGGTTAGAATATTTAGTGAACATTATGAAATAGATAGTAAAGAGTTTGAGTAACATAAACCCATTTTTAGGGTTCCGTACGTCAATCGGAAAAAACGGACCCCTTATAGGATCTGTCCGTTCGTCTGTCTGTCTGTCAAGACCCTTTATCTCGAGAACGCGTGGTTATATACGTGGAGGTATCGAGTTGAAATTACCACCATATACTCAGGTCTACGGTCCCTTGAAGCTGTGAAAAAGTCAAACTTCTACGTTAACGTGAAAAAAGATACGGCCGTTTATGTCGCAAAAAACGTACATTTCGACACACTCAAATCAAAGTGATAGGGTAGGTACTCCCCGATGACCGAGAACTATGAATTTTGGCAAGTGATATCGTCACATGCTATAAATACTTATAGAAATCTGAAAACTATATACATTTGTAATAAAATCTTAAAAAATATAGTCCTTTTCAAACATCATATTTGGAGAACTCGGTTGCGTTAAGTTGCACCTCGTTTGTATGCGGCGTCATACATTTTAGAAGCAAACTTAACTCAACCAGGCCAATTAAGATGGGATAAGTGAAAGTTTGTACGGAACCCTCGGTGCACGAGTCCGACTCGCACTTGGCCGGTTCTTCATCCATTGCCCTTTGGAGATTTCGCAATGCCTCATCGAATTGGGCCCTGATCAGCGTTTCTGAACAGGTGTAACGTAGTAGTTTGTATTCCATGCTCAACTCGTTACTATCTGGGGCATTGAAGCAATTTGTAAATTGTAGGCGTGTTTTCTTATCCAAATTATAGGCAGATATAGCAACGAATTATATAACAATGATCTTGTGCCGAAATTTACAAGAAATTTACGAAAATAGCGCTAGTGTTGGGAAAATATTGGGAAACAATGAAATAAACATTATAATGATACTATCTCGCTCTCTTGCTCTGGTGGTGGTGATGGTGGTAGGGCCAGCTTTCCTTACTTTGCTTGTCTACTTGTCATTTATTTACCATCATAATCGCAACCATCATAAGCTTGCTGGAATATTTACAGTTGTGTCAATTAATTTTCACAACTTGTGTCATTCAATATGGAACAAAAACGAACAAGTTTTTAAATAAATAACATATATAATATAAATATAGTAAGTATTTAATAAAATTGTTGTTACATGAAATATATTTTTGGTCTACCATGTGATATTACTTTGACAATACTTGAAATCTGAAGATCTGTAATCATAATAGTCGTTAATCGGGATGTTCCAAGAAAAGCCATCATTTTACGCTCCGAATGCATTGAATAGAACCTATTGCATTGCCTTCCCCGCTGATAGTAGATTAGTTAAATATGCGGATAAGTTAGAAGAGTCATTTTCAAAAAAACATGTACATAAATAGTTAAAGGCTTAATAAAATCTAAATTACGATCGCTTCTTTTGTGTTACGAAAGGTACTCATACAAAAGATATGGGTAACTATCGTCACACAAAGGAATCAATTAAGTATTGTTTTAGCCCTTAACTATGTACATGTTTTTTGAAAATGACTCAGATGCGATAGATTACTATTTGATATGTAACATCACTAACAGCAAAATGTTGTAATTGTTAACTTAGGTTAGGTTAGTGTATCTGTGACACAATAAAGATTAATTAATTAATCAATTTATACACAAGCCAGACGACATAAATAAGACGACAGCCTAATAAGAAAAGGTTTAAAAACGGTAAAAAAAAACATTCATTTGTTGAACGTAGGTATGGTAAAATTAAACCTCACGTCAATTTAGATTCTCTAATTTGTAGTCGAAGATAAACCATTACATATTTGGTTTTGGAGGAATTGTCTTCGTGTATTAAGATTATTGTAAAGATAGATAGATAGATAGAATATTATTTATTGCACACCTCAATATGAAAGAAATACATAGGATAAAACGTAGCATTACAATAAAGGTAAACAATAAGCTTTTGTTATTGCTAAAGAGCTATTATGGCAAAGATACAATAGTTATTTGTTATGCAAGGCTGCAAAGTTGTTATTTGGCGCGAGTGTTGAAATTGAAAGCTGATCGAGCGAAGGAATCTAAGATTGAACCATGAGCGAAGCGAATGGTTCAAAGATAGATTCCCTGAGCGTAGCGAGGCTTTCAAGACACGAGAAGCTAAATAATTTTGCAGCCATGCGGAACACACAACTTTTCACCTCACTCCAGCGAGGAAAATGCAAGATTCAAGAAAAACAATTAAAACATAAAAATAATCATATATAATTTTGCCTTCTATTTAACACATCTTTAAAACATAACACACACAAATCCAAACCAAATAAATACGAGAGAAGCACACATATTAAAAATTAAAAGTAATATGGCCGTAATTTGTATTATCGTCGTGTATATTTTATCGTAGAGTTTTTCTTAAGCACTGTTATATTATATTTGTATTTAAAACTACTTGACACATTCGTTGTGATTTTTGAATGCGGGAGAATGGCATTCTGGGAAGGATTAGTTGATCACTCGGAAGTATTTTTCCATAACACTTGCTTGGGAAGTTATTACAACAAGATTATTTCTGTAAATTACTTATCGTCTCCAGATATTTATAACAAATCTTTTTTCGTTTTAATGCAGGCTTTTAACATGTACACAGTTTTGCAATAAATCATTCTTATTCTTATAATAAATACTCCAAATTGGGCTTAACTTTCTTGTTTTCGATATTTCAATAAAGTAAGGCAACAGTAATGTATTCTCCACGGAACAAATTTTCGTTGTTTACGTGAATTGTGAAAACTTCCAACTTTTTAATTATTTTTTTTTTCTCGGGTGCGTTCAGAAATTACACTCTTATGTTCCAACTTTTATTACAAATAAATATTAAAATTTGTGTTGTAATTAATATATTTACTAGTCAAAATATCTATATGAAACTGAAATACTTACTATTAATATATATAAACATATTCAACATAAAATAAAGTGTAGAAAAAATAAAAACTTAAAAATCTGTAACCACTAACCAGCTTTCTGGACGTGATATTGTCGGTAGGTGTATTTTTTTTTAAAGAAGTTATCAAACGTACGTATGATTTTAGCCGGCCTGACCAGATCGCCCTTTATTAGCGTGCGTTGATTGGTTATTCGAAGATTTATCGACTGATGAAATCAGTCACGCGTTGAAGGAGTCTTAAGGCCGTTCCCTGAGCCAGATTTGCAAAAATACCCCAAAAATTATCCTATTTTTCTACGAAACGTTGATATTAGTAAACGAGGGAAAAATATATATCATTCTTGATTATATTATCTTTAATAACACAGCATTCGATACACGATTCATAACACTTCGCTCGATACAATTAATTCCCAAAGTAACCTCCAATTCGAATTTTTACTCCAACTTTACTTGTTTTTTTTCTACGTGACACTATGAAACAAAAAAAGGAGAAAAATCAATCATAACTAAAATAGTAATTTTACAGCTTCCGAATTTCAATAATTGAAGCCAATATTTTTAAAATAAATAATCATCGACAAATTCTTACGAAAAAAGATATCGCCTTACGACCCGCAAGCTCTGTCTCCGTCACTCTTTTGAAATGTGACTGTGATGTGACAGGGACGGGTGGCCTGAGGAGGGGCTCGGGGTTCTGGCTCAGGGAACGGCCTTAAATATAAAAAAGTTACATGCACCACAGAGAATCAAAATCGTCGTGTTCGAAATTCAAATGACTTTTTCACCTCACCAGCTCAAACATGGCGATTTTGCTGTCAGATAACAGTGAACAAAATGCGATTTTGTTTCGAGCGTGAGTAGAAAGTAGCTTTTTAATTTTTTCAATATCTGACCACGAATTGTCATTATTCAGCCAAAGGTTAATTATAAAATTCTAATCATTTGAATCTCGATGCACTCTGTTTCTTTCATATGTATATAAAAGAGAGGGATAGAAACTTATCAATTTGAAATTCGATTTTCGAATCCGACCTCGATTGAGAACAGTTCGGATACGCGTTATACCAAAAAATTCATTAAAAACACCCGTAAAAGTTTTAATTGCAACTAATTTTTTTTCTTTATTATATTTTTATTTAACGACCGAATATTAAAACTATTGTGCCTTTTATATAAAACAATAGATCATTGCTCAAACAAAATAAGATTTTTCAACTTATTGTAAATATAATTATAATTTCACCATTTATCATAGATGCATATTCGAAACGTACCTCAAAAAATATCGAGTTCATATTGTAATTTGTTATTTTCTTTTGCATTTATTTTGTTTGGTGTTTTAGGAGTAAAAATATTAATCAATTTATGAACAAAATCTCGTATTATAATATGTATTTATAAATAAACACGTCATGTATCTGCTAAATCTTCCAATTTGATAAAATAATGACAATAACCGTGTTGGTTGATTATAATTTCAATTAAATTATATTGTTAATCCTTTTTAAGCAGCACTTATCTATTTTCTGATTAATAATATTATTGAAATCAGCAACAAAGACTATAAACATACGTTGGAAGAAAAAGCACAAAATGTCGAATATGTTCTCGCTGATGAGGTGAAAAGTTGTGTGTGCTACACGAGAGCAAAGTTTTTTGCATCTCGTGCTGTTGAGTCCCTCGCTACACTCAGGATTCTAACATAGAATCACTCGCTACGCTCGTGATTCAAACGTAGAATCCTTCGCTTGCTCGGGACTCAAAATCAGCACTCGTAACAAAAAACAACTTTGCTCTCTTGTTGCACAAATAACTATTGCACGCTAGCGGATAAAATAGACTTTTGCACGCAGATTTCGCCCTGTAATCGGAGGTTTTCCGAGCGAGTGAGGTGAAAAAAATATATATATTTAGAATAATTATATTTGTAATATAGACTAGAATTTATGTGTCCGCATCTATCTCACTTATAATCTTCAGCTCTCTCCTAGCAGATATCTAAATACCTGATCCTTTTCCCGCTCCGGGTACAAAGCAATCTCGCTCAATACAGATTACTTAGGTAGGTACAAATACTCGATATTATCGTAATTCGTAGCATTCAATAGAGGTGGGATACAAGTAGGTGGGATAAAACTCTATTCCAGCCGCTTAGAGCCTTATCACACTTGCGATTTGCGAGCGTATTTTGTATGAAGGCGATCGCGCAACGTATTCGCCGCGTCGCTTATTTGTATAGAAAATACGCTCGCAAATCGCAAGTGTGATAAGGCCCTTATTCCCCAACCTCGTTAACTGTCTGTTCTGTTGTGGTAACTAGATGCAAATGTACTTTTATTATTAGCCGAAGGTTCTTCTAAAGGCCGTTGCGGTTTTAAGGAATTATTTTATTTGCCGTAACCATTCCGTAAATTGCAGAAGAGTAAAAATGCGTAACTTTACTTTTTTTCGTTTCAGCCTAGTCGGGTAGACATATACTATGTTGGTGATGGATGAATATGGTATTATCGAGCTAGGTCTTATTTACACTACATTTAATTTTTCGCCTTAAATGTGGTTAGAAAGTGTAAACATAATATGTGTTTGTCGTTAACTGTACCTACTGTACATAGTGGTAGAAATTATTAAGCTGGCTATGAGTGCACGTCAACATATATTTAACTTATTTCCTTAGGAACCTTACGTGCACTTACACAGAAAATCAAAAACATGTTCTAGTATCAAAACTACAATTCCTATTACAAAAAATGAGACCAGCCGCAGATTTCTTAAATTTCCTGCCAACACTATAAGTAAAATTTCATTAGCCAGACTATACAGTCCGACCAAAAAGAGTAGAAATTAAAAAGTGGCAGTACTGTAATGTCGTCACTGTCGTCCCCGTATTCTTATATTGATTAGAAAGGGAGGACACTACAGTATTGCCACTTTTAAATTTCTACTCTTTTGGTCGGTCTGTGAAGGTTGTCGCCACAATCTTCACCCACAGAGCACTCGAACGCAGAGACACTGTCAATCACGTGACAATGGTATAAAATTTCAAGAAATTTCCTAGCCACTCAATTGCTTCGAATTTTGATTTATATAATAAAATAAGAGCGGTGACAGGTAGCCGTAGTTACCAAAAGCAATCTAGTGGCTAGCTCCTAATTTCGCCGTTTCACAGATAAGTTGGTCGCGCTTTCTTTTTTTTTTTTTTTGTGGCTTTGACCTTCTTGCTGAGCAAGTGGTATTTCGCCAATGACTCGTTTCGAATCGCACGCGGCGACAAGATTGAGGATTTATATCACGTTGTACGGTGAGGTGCTTTATTGTAAATTGATAGCGATTTACAAAAAACCACGCGGTCTATCGGGCCTTGACCCAAGAAGGGCTATGTACGCTTAAAGTTGAATTCTTCATTAGCTATTCACACATTCGTTTGATCACTGCACAATACGCTATCAATACTACACATTGAACAACAAAAATGAATAAATAACGAACAACAAAACTTAAACGCATGCGGCCATCTTTAGTCACGAACCGGAAGTTATTTAATGTTGTCAACAACAGACCTGTCGTTTTGACGCGACGATATTACAATACGGTATTCGACTATAGTCTGGCTAATTAAATATTACTCAAAGTTTTGAAAACCTGCGGGTCACACTTTGTGTAGCAGGAATTATAGTTTTGACACTAGAACATATTTTTGATTTTCTATGCACACGTAAGGTACGTAAAGAAATAAGTTAAATATATGTTGACGTTCACTCAAGCTCACATAATTCTACTATATATACAGAACAGTCAACGACAAACACTATGTTTACACTTTATAACCATATACAAGGCGAAAAATTAAATGTAGAGTTAATAAGACCTAGCTCGATAATACCATATTAATCGGTTACCAAAAAAATTACATAAGTAGGTACTATGCCAAATTTCAAGTCGGTCGGAGTGTTAAAACTATTAGGTACATAAAGTATTAAAATTATTTATAAAGGACACACTCACCTGCTAAATTGTTTAAATCATAGACAATTGGTAATACCACAAGGAAATATCTGTCAACATTATTTGGCTAGCCTGACTATAGTGAAAAATAATTATGTCCAAAACAAATCGTTTTTGACCTTTCATAAAGAGTGATTATTCTCATACATTTTATACATCGGGGGTGTCAAGATTTAGTTAAATTTATGTATGAAACCTGGTTTTAATTTAGGCAGTATAAATAAGCTAATGATATTATGATTATATGTGTAAAAACGTGGTTTCGGAATAAATTAAATTTCCTAAAGCCTGAAGGGCTACTTCGATGTTCAAAATTCGACAATCGTATAGCGCCGTTCCTCTCGATCTCTTGTCTAAATGTATTTGGGTGAGCGGGACGGCATTACACGACGCTCGTATCTACATAGAGTATCGGAGTAACTTCTGTTTGTAATATGCTGCCGTGTTACGGTAAAAAGTCGTATCTTTATACGGATGTCATAGCAAGATACGTCCTTTTACCGTAGCATGGCCGTATGGCGGAGTGAGGCAGTTAATTTTGAAGAGAATTTTGGAGTGTCACGTTAGCGAACGTTTAGTGGTTGCTTTGCTTGTGTCAAGTTTCGATTGAAATTACAGTACGTTAGAGTAATTTAATTAGATCGGTATTCGGTGTATTCCTGACATTTAGTTGTTATTACGGGTTTACCATCAAGTTAACAGCCGATTTTCACATGACCCTTAGTTTCTTGATTGCAACGAAAAGTGGTTTATTTAAGCTCGACGACTAGAAGGTAATGCAAGAACGAACACATTATATCCTCGTTTTGCATCTTCATTGGATAAAAAATATCCTATCACAATATGGACGGGTATGCATATACCCGGCCACTCGTGCACCAAGGAAGTACACTATACTCGTAGTACCTACATTACATACCTAGGGCGGCGAATTCGAAAATATTCCAGATTTCAGGTGCTTGTGGCCCGAGCCGAAGGTGAGAGCCATAAATATGCGATCTGAGTCTAAAGTTTTACGTCTTGCCTTGTCCAGGGAATGAGATTTTCTCCCCCAGAAAATCCCACATACGGCCAAGGGTGCCGTAAAAAAATATATGAAATCCGTTTGGCGTGTAGGCTTGACGGAGGGACATACCTGAACTAAAACATTCTAAAAATGCTATTACATAATATTTTCTTTGATTTCCGCGACTGTCATACAATTAAATGAAACCTTGAAAAGGATTATATCGCGTAGGTAATTAATTATTTGAGCCTCCCTGACGTTTCGGTAACTTTCCAGTTACCGTTGTCAACGATTGACTCAATCAATCACAATCTTCAACAATTTTATTCGTTGTTACCGAAACATCAGGGAGGCTCAAATAATTAAAATACAAGATATAACCAAATATGCTATTACATATGTTTATTTGAGTAGGCGAACGAGTTTCCGAGAATCATCCCGAGTTGATGTGCACAGAATGGCTGTCATTAATTTTGATGAGAATTCTGGAGTGTCACGTGTCGCGTCAGCGACACGTTTAGCGGTCGCGATGCTGTTATCAAGTTTCAACAGAAATTATGGTATTTTACTGCGATTGACACAAAATTTCATATTTTTAAAGCTAAAATTTGATTGCTTTTCTATATTTTGCTTGGAAAAAGGACGTAATCACTGTTTTTATATTTTCCCTAAGATAACAAATTATTTTATTATTCATTTATTAAAATCTACTCATTTTAATTGTAGTGACTCCAAAACAATGACACAATGCACAGGCTAGTTTAGTCTGAATTTAATGTAAAAAATAACGAATGACGTTTAGCTTGACTTTATTGACTGCATATTTTTTTCGCGGATAGGTCGAAGACTACAACTCTATGCCGGCATAGTTGTCGTAAATTTCGTTTTTTTATGTATTTTTTAATATTTCTTACATACAGAAAAAGAAAATTAGAGTGTCCCGACGCAAAGCTCCCTCAATCTCTGTATTAATTTCCACCTGTTAGAAATATAAAATGTTGTCAATTTCATAATTATAACGGTCGCGTGGGATGTAGGTACCTATAAATATTTATTTTCTTTAAAGGGTTTTCCTGCAACGCCCACGTCGTAGCAAACGTATTTTGTTTAGAATTTGAGTATCGTTTATTTTTCTGCGCGGCTTCTTTGGTAATAAATAAATGTCGTTGGATAAATGACAACGCGCCATCTTTTTTAACAAATATTTGTGTATGAGAGTGACGGATTCCTTATCATTTGAAATAAAATGATATCATTTGTTTAGTAAGTAGGTCACAAGGGCACTTTTACAAGTTAGATTGTGAATCTACCGGCATTTCCCAACAGGAGACCGATGTTGAGAAGAAAGCCGAAAGAAACTCAACAGTAAGTATTTTTTTCGTAAATCACACTTAAATCAAACAATCATTTACATTTATGGTATAATACATTGGTACACGTAAAGGAGATTTATAGATTCTCTAAATCACTGTTCTCACTCAGTCACTCTCGCTCTTGAGTACCTACTTATACTCTTTGATGTTTAGTACCTAGACTTATATAAATTAATGTATTAAATTTGAAAGAGAAATAATCCCAGTGATGTATAAAGTGTCGATACTAGTCGTCTTTTTATATACTACGACGGTGGTAAACAAGCATGCGGCCCGCCTAATGCAATAAAATACAATTAATTAATATAATTTCACATAATATAAATATATATATATATATAATATAATAAGCGGTGTAGGTACGTGTGTCTCGCTCACTCGTATAGCCGCCGCACTCGGATCTCTCGCTCAACCGCTTGCCGCGCCGCTGGTCGCGCTAAAATCTTATCACACTTTCCAGCCGGCTTTATGAATCAAATAATTTCGATGTCTCGCTCCTTTACAAGTATGGTACTCTGGATAACTATAAATGAATAATGACAATACGACAAAATATTAAATTAATTAGTAGTATAAAACATTCAGACGCTATTATCATACTTTATAATTATTATGATTATGATTTATGAAATGAAGAATAAGTAATTCGCCTGAAACGCGACACTCATTTATTACGCTTTAACCAAAGGAGTCTCCTTGGTATTAATTACGCTGTAACCAACAGACCCTCCTTGGTATTAATTACGCTGTAACCAATAGAGCCTCCTTAGTATTAATTACGCTGTAACCAACAGAGCCTCCTTGGTATCAATTACGCTGTAACCAACAGAGCGTCCTTGGTATTTATTACGCTGTAACCAACAGAGCCTCCTTGGTATTTATTACGCTGTAACCAACAGAGCCTCCTTGGTATTTATTACGCTGTAACCAACAGAGCTTCCTTGGTATTTATTACGCTGTAACCAACAGAGCCTCCTTGGTATTTGCCCGAATCGTCATCTCTAATTGATCAGTCGATTCCTGAGTCTCCATGGATTTAATCATGTCTCAATAAACATTTAAGATATCGAGGGCTACTTCAAACAAAACAAAGATTAATTAATCGTTTTACACAGACTTGTATCTCAAAACATTTCCTTCAACATATAAGATATAGAGACATAGAGTCTGGCTAGCCAGCCAAATAATGTTGACAGGTATTTCCTTGTGGTATCAAAAATTGTCTATGATTTAAGCAATTTAGCGTGTTGTTACTTTTGTTGATACTTTGTGTACTAGTTCTAACATTCTGATTGAGTTGAAATTTGGCATAGTACTTATGTATTTTTTTGTTGATGGATTAATATATAGTATTATCGAGCGTGGTCTTATTTACACTACATTTAATTTTTCGCTTTGTAAATGGTTAAAAAGTGTGAACATAGTGTGTTGTGTTCGTCGTTGACTGTACTGTACATAGTGGTAGAATTTATGTAAGCTGACTATGAGTGCACGTCAACATTAAATTTAACTTATTTCCTTAGGTATCTTACGTGCGCATAGAAAGTTTCTAGTATCAAAACTATAATTCCTACTACACAAAGTGTGTCCAGCCGTATTTTTTTATAATTTCCCGCCTAAGCTTTGAGTATATCATTAGCCAGACTATATCTACTTGTAATAAAGCAAAGATAATCCCAGTAAAAATTGAAAACAGACGTTTAAAATCGCAGCTTAACGGAAATTTCAATCCCAGGTGGAGTAAACTGTTAGAAAAACGATTCAATAAACATCTACAAGAGATAGCAATTACGGGGTCGCGCTACGTTACACCTGGAGCGGTAATGCTAGGTTTAGACCAGTGGTGCCCGATATTTTCTTGGTTAGGGACCACTTTTATCTCTTTGTTGTTCGAGGGGACCACATGTAAACCAAATTCCTCTTCTCCGGTGGAGTCCAGCGAGCCAGGCCATTTTTCATGTTGTACGCCCAGTTTTTTTAGATTTTTGATATTATAGGTAGGTATATATACGAGATCTTTCGATCTAATTAGGAGAAAAAATGGTCCCAATTGTTTTACATATTTTTGGTTTTTCTATTCCGTTACCGCTATAGTTGGTTGTATGGAAGTTGTACAACGGAATGGAACGTAAAAATATTGGGCAACTTTTTGTCCCCATTAAATCGAAAGAGCTCGTTATTCTGAGTAGAATATCTAAAATATACCTAAAATATCCAAATCATAAAAAAAGTTGGGTATACATACAACAAGAAAAAAAAATGGCGCTTTTACTCCTGCGGACCGTTGGTTGGAAGCTATGCTGTAATGACCTGTGTACAGTAAAAAAAATAACTTGAGTTTGAGGTTGCTACTGTACTAGAAATACGCCCCAATGCTCCGCTGCAGCACTCGTTCAAGGCTGATCAAGTCTTGTAAGTCTCGAATACCAAGTCTGATGCGGTGCACACTGATATCGGACGGAGCGGTTTTAAAACTGCGTTTTATACGTGCTCTCTCGTCTAATAGAGGTGTGTCGTTCGAATTTATAATTCAAATGAAGTATATCTTTTCATTAATATCAGTAACTCACTTACTCACCGAAGGATAAACCAACTCACTATATCAGTATCTTTCGTTCGCAACTACTCACCCACTCAATATGAACTGAACTGAATAATGCTATTTGAAATTATGAAGTTATATAATTAAATAAATTAAAAAAAAGGGTAGGTGGCGCTAGCGTCACGTGCATTTCAAGCTCGTATCTTTTACTGTTTTATAAATTGTATTAAGAGTGTTGTACGCAACGAGTGTCAAAAGTGTGTACCCTGGTGATCGACAGTCACCTATAAATGGTCGTGGCCGTTTTTGTTGTGGAGTTCCCAAGTTACGGGTGGAGAAAAGGCACGGTACTAACTTCAATGTATTAGCTTACGACGAGCGTGAGCGTTACTCAAAGGTCGAAGGAAGGCAGAACGTTTGAAGAATTCAAAAACGTTTGAAAAAGAAGAAAGTTTCAGCTTCGTGTTATTTCGTTGCACCTAACTGCGTTATACGGGAGCAAAAGTGATGTGAGTTTTTCACAAAAACAACATGGGGGTACACGTTGTGTTTACATCTCGGTTGGTGTTTAAACGGTAGCTAGTCAAATCGCGCCGGAGGGAAAACTACTTTTTAAAAACTAAACTTATAATTAAAATACAAGTTATTCGTACGGTGGTCGATATTAGACTGTCTTTATTTAATTAAAATGTTCTTAGGTTCTAAAGCTTATCTACGCCAGACGCAAACTATGCACTTTTGGACGCCCCTGCATTAATGCTAAGTATGCCGTCTCTATACATACCGGACTCTGTAACTCCTCCCTCCTTTAGTTCGAAATTATCCGAAGAACCGTTATTCGGAGGATTATTTTGATTTTTGCAAGACTTGCATACCAAAAGTGTATATTTATACGAAAAGAATGAAAGAAAACCTATAATTAAGATTACATATAAAACAATGGTTCCTATGCTAACGTTTTCCGTATTCACTACACTTCCACTTTCCACTTCACTATTTTTCAGTGCGTACGATAACACTTTCAGGTCGGTCAGCTCAACTCCTTTCAGTTGTACTGGATCAGCGCTCCGTCTTATGTCGGTTTTCAGATTTTCAGGAAACTTTACCAAAGGTAGTTTTTGGTATATGATTTTCTCTCCATTTATTGTATGTTCTCTCAGATAATGTTGTCCAATTTTATATTCGCAATTATCGTCAATTGTAAGCAGGTATGTGCCCAAAAGTGTGTAATGAAGGATTTCGTTAGCACACGTTCTCTCAAGATCCGTAGTTGCCTTGGTATATAAAATCCATCTGTTTTTCTGTAAAAACTCTATCTTCACATTTTCCACTTCTATCGGGATTTGCATACACGGAGCATTACTTGAGTATCGCATGAGTTCGAGAATGCAGGTGTCTTGGATGGGTACTGTTAATTGCATTTCATCACATAGAAATGTTTCGTCTTCGATGAGCTTACATGGGGTGGAGAGCGAGCTAGCGTTCAACCCCTTCACAATAAGGTAAGGATATTTAGGTAAAATAATTAGGGTGAGGTTTGTTTCAGGTTCGGTAATAGGTAAGGGAACAATTTTATAGTAAAAGTAAGTTTCTCTCTTAACTAATGGTATTTCCATGATGAACATTATTTCAGAATTCTTAAAGTATGATTTCAATGTAATTGACTGTTCAATTTTTACAATGTTTTCAGGATTTGATGGTAAAATAAGTTTATCTGTTCTTTCTATGAGCTTAAATGTTTTTACAAGTTCATTAGTGTTAACAATAGATTGATGCAATATACCTATTTTACTAAATGCGAGTACAGTTTCAATCTCATTCAATTTAGAATATATCAGTTGGAAATTATGAAAGAACAAGTTATAAGCCTGTATTATCTGATTGACATGAGATATTATTGAAATTTCGGTTATGTCATTATTAACTTTATTTATGGCTGTATTCAATTGTATGAGATTGTCAGTTATATTTACAGTAGTATTTGTAAAAAGTCTCACCATTTCGGATATGAGTGTTGTTTTCTTTTCTACAGAATGCTGTCGGGTTTTGACTTCATTTATCAGATTATTATATTTAATAGCATCGTCGTGATCCAAATTTCCAGTGATAAGTTTAATTAAAGATCCTAGAGGATTGATGAGTCCTCTCTTTTGCCTGCTATTAGGAACTAATTGAGTGTATTTTTCCACAGTGATATCTAACATGTGATTTACTTGTCGCTTTACGTCATCCCAGTATATTAAGTATGAGGCATTAATATTAGAAAATGAACCAACCAACCTATCCAGTTCCTTATATCTATGTATATTTAAATCTAGGTCTTGCTTAATAAGTTTAATATCTAATATCTTAATAACTAGCCACTTATTATAACAAACAAGAGCGGTACCCTCTCTTATTGGAAAAACGCCGGGGTTCTTCTCGATTTTATGAAGTTGAAGGGCCCGGGTCAGTACTGCCTGGGTCAGCAGTAGGACGAACCTGTGGAGGACGTCGCACATCTTTAATCGGGACTCTAGTTTCTCTAGCGTTTGTTTCAACTGGGATTATATTTCTGTGGACCTTGCCCTTAGCCTTGGCCTTTTGATACCTAGGTTTGTCCTTAGCACGTCGTCTATTTACGCCTCTAATGAAAATATCGTCATTGTCATTTAAGTCGAAATTGTTTTCTCCTTGCCTATCTTCTTGAACCTTTTCTTTTCTAGCTAACATTTTATCTGTCAAATATTTATATAGGTATTTTGTTCTTTTACAATGGTCTTTAACTAACTGCTGGGTATATTCTTTATCAAAATCTGCGTTAAACTGATTTTTACTTTCGGTATGTCCAAAAACAACTTCGAACGGTGTGAGTCCTGTTACTGAATGAATAGTTTGATTATAGGCCAATATTGAATACGTCATTACGGAAGCGGCATCTGTATGTTTCCTTTCATACTTTGCAAGTCTATATATTTCTGCGATTGTAGAATGGAAGCGTTCTATCATTCCCATGGAGTTCGGGTTATTAGGGGTTCCAATGTGAATGTCTATTTTATAAAATGAAAGCATTTCGCTCATAAGTCTATTATTGAATTCGGAGCCAGGGTCTGAACTGATTTTAGTGGGAATACCATAAAATGAAAAATACTTTATTAGGGCACGAACAACTTCGGGGGTAGACCTATCGGGAATTTCAAAAGCTTGCGCTAATTTGCTAAAAGCATCTATGATAGTTAAATAGTATTTGCCTTCTATTGTATATAGGTCCATAAATAATTCTTGAAACGGTTTAGTCTGAGTCTGTGTAAGCTGTATTTGTGGTTTGAAAGGACGTCGGTCATATTTCATCCTTTTACAGGTTTCGCATGAGTTAATTATACTAGTAACTGTTTGTTCCATATTATTCCAAAAATAAGTCCGCTTTAAATGGGAAATTGTTTCTTTGATTCCACGGTGACATGTTTTGCCTTCATGGTATCGAAGTACAATTTCTTCCTGTTCTTTTTCGTCAGTTACGTTTACTACTCTTTCAGTACATTCGTAAAGTTGTATGGTATCCTTTCGGAATAATGCAATGACTATATCTGAAAATTGGCGTCTATGTTCGGTATTGTTAAAGTGTATAAAATATTTAATTTTGGGTCTAATATAATCTTTGAGGAATTTCTTTATTAATTCAGTGTTGTCTAAGGGTAGGAAAACCTTAAGGATTTTCTGTTTTGGATGTGATTCTATTTTAACTAAAAGTTCATTTTTAAGCCAGGCGTTTACTAGAATTTGGTTCGGTTTGGTGTCAATAGCTTCATGCAGAATGGGTATGCCATTTGTATCCATATCTACAGCGGAATGGGCAGTATCTGTACTAGATTTTGATTGTGTGTCAGTCGGTGCTGATAAAGTACTTTCGTTTGCACTTAAAGTTCTTTCAGAGGTGTTCGAATTAATATCGGGCTGGTTTTCGTTATTAGTAGGGTTCTGAGGGTCATGTGTTTGTTGCCCTAACCTAACTATGTCGTCAGTTAGTCGTTGTATGTAGTCATCCAGTTTGTCAGTATCTCCTACGTTAACTGCTGTTGATAATTGGTCGTTATCGCTGTCATTTCCTAATGCGTTTAATCGTATTCGTGAGAGAGCGTCGGCATTTGTGTTTTGTTTTCCGTTTTTATGTATGACTTTAAATGTATATTCACTTAATCTGAGTTTGTAACGAGTTAACTTGCTATTGGGCTCTTTTAGCGAGTCTAACCAAGCCAGGGGTCTGTGATCAGTGAAAATAGTAAATTTATTGCCGTACAAGTAGGGACGAAAGTGTTTTACAGCCCATACGATGGCTAATAGCTCTTTCTCGATAGTGCTGTATCGTTTTTCAGAATCATTTAGGGTTCTGCTGGCATAAGCGATGGGTTTGTCGCTACCTATTATACCTTGAGAAAGTACTGCGCCCAGGGCGAAGTCAGATGCATCTGTTGTCAATATGAATGGCTTCGTAAAATCAGGATATTGTAATAGAGGTGCACTAACTAACAGTTCCTTACATTTTTCGAAAGCTTTTAGGTAATTTTCGTCAATAGTAATTTTACTATTCTTTTTCAAACAAGACGTCATCGGGCGAGTAATTTTAGAAAAGTCTTTAATAAATTTTCGGTAGTATCCAATGAGTCCAAGAAAGCTCTTTATTTCGGTAACTGTTTTCGGTAATGGGTATTTCAGTATAGCATCTATTTTGTCTGTGTTAGGTTTTAGTCCTTCGGGTGTAATGGTATGTCCTAAGTAATTAGCTTCTTTACATAGAAATTCAGTTTTATCGAGCTGTACTTTTAGATTCGTTTGTCGGAGCCGTTCGAAAACTGCTTTAAGTTTTGTCATATGTTCTTCCAGGCTAGATGAGAAAATTATAATGTCATCGAGGTAAATTAGGCAGTGAATACCTTGCAGTCCTCTTAAAACGTTATCTACTGCTCTTTGAAACGTTGCTGGAGCCGTCTTGAGCCCAAAGGGCATGCGCAGGAATTCGTAGTGGCCGTATTGTGTAGAAAACGCTGTTTTTGGCTGATCTTCTTTTTCGATTTCAATCTGATGATACCCGCTCGCTAAATCGAGTACCGAGAAATAACTACTTTTACCTAGCTTGTCAAAAAGGTCTGTGATATTCGGGAGTGGGTATTTGTCGTCAATGGTAATGTCGTTTAGCCGTCTATAATCAATAACCATGCGATATTTTCTTTCTCCACTAGCATCCATTTTTTTTGGGACTAAATGTACCGGGGCACTCCAAGGTGAGTGAGATTCTTGAATGACATTATCCTTTAATAATGTTTCTACTTGCTTTTTTATTTCAGCTGCTTCTACTGGGGCCTGACGGTATGGTTTTATATAGATAGGGTCTTCGTTAGTGGTTCGGATTTTGTGTTTTACCTGATTTGTGAAGGTTAATGGTAAATATTCAGTGTAAAAAATATCTTTGTATTCTAAACACAAATTGTAAATTTGATTTCGTTCTTCTGAGTTCATGTGATCTAATCGTAATTTACTTAAATTTTGTGTTAAAATTTCATCCTTTTCACAGCTATCTACTGAATGTAAACCGTTAATTTCAATTTCTTTTGGTTCATATGGTGTGACATTGAGAGGTTTACTGAATTTTATATCAAAGTGATTTTCGGATGTATTTTGGATAACCGTGGTTGCAAAGCCTTCTGTACATTCTACAAGTGCTGTTGGTGTTCGCACACCTTCGCCGAAATCTATATGGTTTATAATTGCATTTCCACTATAAAGATTTACGGGAATTTTCGTGCGTGTTTCAGATCGGGGTTCAATGCGAATTGTGTAAGGTGGACGGTAAATTATAGGTATTTGTGTGTCTCGTGTTATCAGTACTTGGTTTTTCATGTCAATGTTCGCGTCAAGTTGTTTCAGTAAATCTGAGCCAATTAGTCCTCCGTAACTATTATCGACTTCGTATACATAAAATTTATGAGTGTCACAACTCTTAAAAGTTTTCAGCAATGGGATTTCAATTACTTCAGCGTGAGAGCTTCGAGCATGGGTACTTACTACTTCAAATGGTTCATTATATTTGAATTCGGAAAAGTATTTGTCAGCAATATCAGGGCTTACGAATGATCGTGTGCTTCCAGTGTCTATCATGAATTTGGAGTTTATTTCGGGAATTTCAATGTGTGGCAGTTTTAAAGCATTATGATGATTAAGGTGTACTATTTCTGGAGATCTGTCGTAGAGGCTTTTATGGGAAAATTTTCATTTTCGGGCAATTCTTGTAACATTTCAGTCTCATTTTGATCGTCTAAGAAATATTCTTCGTTTTCAGTTTGCGCGTAATAATGTTGGTAGTTTGAGTCAAGGGCGTTCGGTTCATTGAAATTTTCAGGGGCAGGTTCGATTTCTTGAAGTTCATTTGCGTAAAACAAATTGTTAGTTGTTCGCGGGGGTATGTAATTTGGTTTTGGTTGGGGTGCTGTTCGCATAGAGACGTCGTTATTATATTGGTGCGAAGATTGGCCTTGACCTTGTGGTTGTTGATATGGAGGTCGAATACCGAATTTAAATTGCGGTTGGTGTGTTGGCTGGAAATTATTAGATCTAAATTGATTGTTATTAGAAACAAATGGTCTATAACCTGCTTGTTGGGGAATCCCAAATTTAAAGTTTGGTGTGTGTTGATTGGGCATCAAAGATTTGTATCCCTGATTTTGAGGGTTTCCAAATCTAAAACCCTGTGGAGCTGACTGGTTGGGAATGCCAAATCTAAAACCTTGAGTTTGTGGGAATTTATTTTGTGCGGTATTAAAATTGTATCCTGCATTTTGTGGTTGAGAAAATCTCATATTCTGTCCAAAATTATTATTTTGTGGGAAAATGGGCCTTTGCTGTGAAGGCTTACTATTGTTTCTATTTTTTGCGTTATACTGGTTTAAGAAATTGACTTCTTCCATCACTATTGTTAGCGCGTCTTCCAGCTGCTTGGGGCTATTGAGTCTCACTATGCGTAACATGTCTTCCGGCAAATTATAAAGAAAGACGTTTAGAGACAAGTGATTATAAATTGTCTTTTTCGTTTCTTTTTCACGAGGATCTTCAATTAAATTTATTTTGGCAAATAATGTACTTCTGACATTTTGGATACGATTACAGAAGCTAGCGTATGATTCACTGTGTCTAATCTTTAAATTATCTAATTCTATCGCAATACACTCCTCTGACCTCGGGTCGCCGAAATGTTGAGTTAACAGCTTTTTTAATTGCATCCAAGTATCTATATCTTGGCGTTCGCTAATCAAGTGGGCGGCTTTGCCAGTTAGCCGGCCAGTAATTGCATGAAATATATACAAATCCTGAGCAAGATTTTCCGGGTTTCTAAAAGCTTGAATTACATACTCGCTTTTACTTAAAAATAAATTTAACAATTTTTCATCACCATCAAATTTTGGAATTAAATCCATCATTTCTCTAGGAATTACTTTGATTTGATCCATATTTTCTCTGGGATTTACTATATTTTCTTCAATATTATCTCTGGGAACTACTCCTATTTCTTCCATTTAGTATTTCAATAATCGCTTTTAAACACTTATCTAACTTATTATTAGGACGATATAACTCGCAACTATAGAGTTTGTATAGAGAGCTTATTATAAAGTCTACACTAAATTACACAGCCAATGGAATAAGAACAGGGATAGACGGGACAGTGAAGAGGTCTACTCACAGTACGCTTTTCCCCATTTCCTCCAATTATAGCCGCAGGCGTTTTCGTGTTGTCCTCCAGGCACTGAGACAAATTTATTTGGTTCGAAGATACCAGTTCACACGTAAATACGTTAACGAAAGTCATGCACTCGGATCAATTCGTGATCCTCACAGGCGCAGGATTTCGTACCGGTATCCTGTCCGCAGCGCCAGTCAAATCGCGCCGGAGGGAAAACTACTTTTTAAAAACTAAACTTATAATTAAAATACAAGTTATTCGTACGGTGGTCGATATTAGACTGTCTTTATTTAATTAAAATGTTCTTAGGTTCTAAAGCTTATCTACGCCAGACGCAAACTATGCACTTTTGGACGCCCCTGCATTAATGCTAAGTATGCCGTCTCTATACATACCGGACTCTGTAACTAGCTGGTTATCGGCGCGCAACAATCAGGATCGGCGTGTGCACCAGGTTCGAGCCTGAGTGCTAATTACTGACTTTATTCTTCTACTTTCTTTTTTTTTGTTTTTTTGTTTTATTTTTTTTTATTATGTATTGTTTTTTTCTTATATATAATTTTATTATCCTGCAATTATTATTTTATTTCGTATTTTGGACACAATTTTAATTGATTTTAATTTTAAATCCAGATTTTGTTAGATTTTTTTTATTGCAATTGTTTTCTGACTTTCTTTTTATTTATTTTTGTTTACATTTTTGTGCGTGTTGTTTGTCGAGTTCTTTTATGTTTTTTTTAGTTTTATATATACACAAATACTAATTATTAATCTATATTGACATTCTTATGAGTAACTAGCTACCAAATAGTATTGATTTGTAAAATTTTTAATGCCGAATGTCATAATATTCGTTGTTGTATCGTTTGTTTACATTTGGGTGAATTGCAGAAAATATGCACCCTTTATGCTTATGAGTGTCCCATGAAAACAGAATGAATTTAAACATATATCATGAGAATAAAACACAATGTAACTATGTTACTTTGATAATAAGAATTCTTTCAATTCAGATAAGATATTTTTATTTCAATTCCTTTTATATTTTATTTTTTAAGTATTTTTTTCCTAAGAGGTACGCAGTTACTTCATATATTATTCTCATGTCCCAATTCTGAGTGTATTTTTATCTCGGAAATTTGTTATGATTGATATTATTTATTTTAAAGTTTAACTGTAAATTATCCAGTCCTTATTAGATCATCTTTAAATTCTGTATAAATATATTTACGTTTATTATAAATAGTTGTGAAATTTTTATAATGATAAACTTGTCCCAACTTACTGGAGTTTCGTTACTCAGGCTTAGTTACGGAGCATTTAATCCCAAAGAAATGTCTCAGTTCTTAGTAGAATTATTTTTTCTTATACCGGCAGCACTTTGACATGTTCCAAAATGATAAACATGGCGACAGCCACTTTATTTTCAACAAAGTGGTGCGTCGATCGATAGTCTTGAGTAAATGAGCTAAAAAATCTCAGGTTGAGTAACAGCGCTTTTCTCATATAAAATCTTTATTTTCGTACTCCAGTTTATTCATTGCCGATTGGTTTTACGAGGGCGAATCAAAAAGTTCTTAGAACAGCATGGTGGTAAAACCTTTTTAAATGTAGTTTATTTTTATTTTATTTTAGCTATCCTTACGACATAATATGACGACAATTTTTTTTTGATTACGTATACCAATAACACATAATTAATTATTTTGTGAAGCAAATCGCTCAAAATCTGTCATAATGGACAAAAATGAGTTATGTGCCGTGATTAAGTATCTGTGTTTGAAAAAAATGTCCACTAAGGAAATTCATTTGGATATTCAGCAGACTAATGGTACTAATGCTGTACCATATTCCACGGTTGCTTGCTGGGTTGCCGAATTTAATAGAGGTAGGCCCAAGTGTGAAGATGACCTTCGCTCCGGCCGGCCTTCCACCTCTGTTACTGATGACAACGTGGCGAGAATCAAAAAATTGGTATTAGAAGATAGAAGAATTAGCATCAAATAGTTAGCAGAGATCCTACACATTTCTTTTGACAGCGTGCAATCAATATTGACGGACGTTTTGGGGTTTAAAAAAGTTTCGCTAAGATGGGTTCCGCGAATGTTAACTGAGGTAAACAAAGAACAGCGTGCGGAGGTTTCGAAGCGGAATCTCGAAATCATCGAACGTGACCCGGATGCGTTTTATCGCCGATTTGTAACCCAGGATGAAACATGGCTCCACCATTTTGATCCCGAAGCAAAAAAACAAAGCATGTCCTGGAAACGACCATCTTCTTCAGCTGATAAAAAATTTCGAGATTTTCCGACGGCGGGCAAAATTAGGGAATCTATATTCTAGGATGCGGAAGGAATCCTGTTTATTGACTACCTGCCGAAAGGAAAAACTATTACAGGTCCCTATTATAAAGAATTAATCCCGAAAGTGCGGCAAGTGATCATAGAAAATCGCCGGGGAAAATGGTCTACAGGCGCACTGTTTCACCACGACAACGGCCCAGCTCATCGCTCCCAATTGGCAATCACTGCGATCCGCCAAGCTGGCTTCAAGCTGTTCGACCACCCGCCATATTCTCCGGACTATGACTAGGAAATCATTTTCACATATTCCCGAAATTAAAAGCACATCCGCGGAATAAAATTCCGAGATGATAATGCCATAGTGGGTGCTGTAGAGGAGTTTTTCGAGTCCCAAGGAAAATCTTATTTTATGATGGAATAAAAAAAAAATTAAAACAGTGCTTAAAGTGTATAGAATAACAAGGAGACAATGTAGAAAAATAAAAGATAGAAAAACAATTTTCTTTTGTTTCTCACCCTTATTCTAAGAACTTTTTGATTTACCCTCGTACTCTGAATCTTACAAATTTACATAGTTCCAGATGAATGCATTACACGTTTGAAGAAAAATATTGTTTTAGGTTGCGATTTCTCATATATCTTGTCTCAGTTTCGTTATGTTTCGTTATGTAACGAAACTTATAAAATGTAAGGGTTAGTTCATACTATAAAACCTTTTTTATAGGTCGAAAAACCTATCTGAATATGGACTGTAATATTTTTTGTCTCTGTTTCAATTCCCTAATTGATTTATTTTAGCATTTTCAGCATATTTTTAGAAATAAATTTACTATGTAAAAATATTTTTTACCAAGTATTTCAGTACAAAAATAAAAACACTTTTTTACAGTAGACAAATGCTGAAAGGCAAAGGAAATAAAGATAACGTTTAAAGCAAAATCCTACAAAATATGAAGTGTTAAGAGTGAAACATTTAGACAGAGTAAAGAAATCAAGAAAACGTGGAGTAAAAAGTCAAAATAAGGAACAAAAAGAAATAACTAGCGATAATTGGAGACGATATTCCGCACGTTATTATACCAAAAAGAAAATAAATCTAATAGGCAGCAGAGTCCGGATCCAGAACTAATACTTAAGAAAGAATTAAGACTGGCTACTGTAGACATTAATTAATTATTTAGATCATATTTATTACCTATTATTATTCACACTGTGATTATGTAAACCAAAAATCATTAATCAATATTGCTAATAGAAATTAAAACGTTTTATTAAATAATTCTGCGAACGAAACCATAAAACATCACTAGTTTTATTTCATGAGTCCGACGCTTTATGTTATCAGTTTCGTTACAGCCATTATCAGTTTCGTTACTCTCAGTTTAGTTATGAAATTCCAAAGGTACCATATTTTCTGCAATTCACCCATTTACAATTTTAATTGATTTTAATTTTAAATCCAGATTTTGTTAGAACTTTATTTTATTGCGATTGTTTTCTGACTTTTATTTATTTATTTTTGTTTACATTTCTGTGCGTGTTGTTTGTCGAGTTCTTTTATAGTTTTTTTAGTTTTATATATACATAAATATTAATTATTAATCTATATTGACATTCTTATGAGACTGGCTACCAAATAGTATTGATTTGTTAAATTTTTAATGCCGAATGTTATAATGTTTATTGTTGTATCGTTTGTTTACATTTAAATTCTATGTCATTATCAATAAGTGGTGCCCTTTTTTTTATTTTATTTGTTGACAGTCTATTGACTCTTTTTTTATTTTTATTTGTTGTTGTATTCAGTGTTTTTTGTACTAAGTAGTAATGTTTTACTTGTAACTTTTATTTTAGTTTTACGTTAAGTTGTGTGGTATAATATAGTTATTTCACATTTGTTTTTTATTTAAATTGCATGAACATGAGCAACCCCAATCACCAGTCGTGTCCGTTTTGCCCTGACGATTCAAGGCAGTTCGTTGCGCCTAGGGGCCTTAGCGTTCACATTAGTCGCGTGGTCGCGTGCATAGGGGTACGGGTGGGTCGCAAGCGTCTAACGTTGCTGAGGGCACGGCACAAAACACGAATATAGACTTAGAGTTTTCAAAGTTGCCCGACCTGCGAAAGAGGGTCAAGGTTTTACGGCACATACCGAAGGGCGCGAGAAATTTGGCTGCAGGTAAACTATGCTCTGTGATACAAAATTGCCTGAGGAACAACGAAGTTGATGATTGGTTTGCACTGCTTTCCTTTTCCTTTACCGCCCTGAGGGTCCCAGAAAGTACCGATCACAGATCCCTAACGTCAAGAGTTAAGGAGAATATTGACAACTCTTTTCTATATTTTCCTGCTGAAATTGGGCGTAAGCCAAGTTCGGTTTATCGTAGCATAGAAACGAAAGTACATGATGGTGATTTGAGGGGTGCCGTTCGTCTTCTCCTCTCTGATAGCACTCTCGCCCCTGCTGACGCTGACACGTTGAAGGTTTTAAGTGATAAACATCCAGCACCTTCGAGGCAGTTAGACTTACCTTCTGAGCCTAATTTATCTAGCCCGTTTTTAACCGTAACCGAAAGTGAAGTAGCGATTGCACTGGCCTCTTTTTACAATGGCTCTGCTTCTGGGCTGGATGGTTTGCGTCCTCAACACTTAAAAGAGTTAACCTCTCCGGCGGCGGGTAATAATGGAACTAAACTTTTGGAATCACTGACAAGGCTATGTAATTTTCTTTTAAGAGGTATGGTCAATCCTCAGGTCTGCCCTTATTTGTATGGGGCATCGCTGTGTGCACTGGCAAAGAAAGACGGCGGCATTAGGCCGATTGCTGTAGGGAATACTCTGCGACGCCTTGTGGCCAAGCTTGCTTGTCGTGCTGTAAGAGAGGAAATGGCAAACTACCTACAGCCACACCAAGTGGGATTTGGTACACCTTTGGGATGTGAGGCAGCCATTCACGCGGTTCGATCTTTTACAATGGCTCAGGATAATGTCGCTGACGTCATACTAAAGTTAGATATTAAGAACGCTTTCAATAGCGTGGAGAGGGATATCATTTTGAAGGAGGCCAAAGATCGGGTTCCATCTTTATATCCCTTCCTTCATCAATGTTATTCTTCTCCAAGCAATCTGTTTTATGACTCCAGTCCAATTTCATCCCAGGTAGGTGCTCAGCAGGGTGATCCACTCGGACCTCTTCTTTTTTGTCTGGCTGTTCAGAAGGTCGTTGTATCATTGGAATCCCCTCTAAATATATGGTACTTAGATGACGGGACTTTGGGGGGAAGACCAGACGTTGTTTTGGGCGATGTTAGGAAACTGTTGACGGCCTTATCAGATGTTGTGGTTCAGAGGTAAATTCTGATAAGTGTGAGTTGTTTCCTTGTTGCCCTGGATCAATAGACTCTCTGTCAGATTTCCAGGCTATATTACCGGGCTTGAAGGTAGTTGATAAATCGTCATTTATGCTCCTTGGGGCCCCAATTTATTCTGAGGCAGTTAGTGGTGTGATTCAAGATAAGGCATCTGCAATGGCGGGATCCCTAGAACATCTGCAACATTTGTCGGCGCATGTATCATTGGTTTTGTTGCGTAACTGTTTTTCAATGCCACGTGTGACATACACTTTGAGAACAGCGCTGACATGGATGTTTCCCCAGGTTATGCAGGATTTTGACCTGATACTTCGTAAGGGGCTGGAGGATATCCTCAACGTCAGTTTTGATGAGTCTCAGTGGTTTCAAGCCACTCTCCCCATACGACACGGTGGGTTGGGAGTTCGTCGCATGCAGGGTGTTGGGCTGGTAGCTTTTATCGCTTCCTCATATGCATCACTGGATCTTGTTGGGCGCATCTTGTCACGTAATATAGAAATATTCCGCATGCCTTATTTGGAGGAAGCCTTAGCCGAGTGGTCAGTTCGTTGTTCAAGTGGATCACGCCCGGAGCAACTTAAGGGGCAGCGATCTTGGGACAACATTTTGTGCCGGCAAGCATATAATTCTCTGCTGGACGGTGCATCAGGGGTAGAGCTGGCTCGGCTTAAGGCTGTAATCGAGCCTGAGTCGGGAGCTTGGTCAAACGCTTTGCCTTCGTCACACCTGGGGACCTTATTGGATGATGATTCTCTTAGGGTAGGAGCTGCTTTACGGCTTGGATGTAGAGTATGTGAACCCCACCTTTGCGTTTGTGGGGTGATGGTTGAAGACAATGGTCACCACGGGCTAAGTTGTGTGCGATGTGCAGGTAGATTTCCCCGGCATCACGCTATCAATGATATTGTACGGCGGGCTATGGTGTCGGCGAATCTGCCTTGCGTATTGGAGCCCTAGGGTCTCAGTCGCCTAGATGGCAAGAGGCCTGATGGTCTTACACTGGTTTCTTGGGCGAAAGGGCGAAGTCTGTTGTGGGATGCTACTTGTGTAAGCACTTTCGCAACGTCTCATCTTGCGCAGACAACGCGGTCGGCTGGAGGCGCTGCGGAAAACGCGGCTAAGCTCAAGCACGCCAAGTATTCTAACTTGAAACCGGTGTATGACTTCATTCCTCTGGCCGTTGAGACTGCTGGGCCGTGGTGTTCTGAAGCGAAGCAATTTATACGAGCCCTTGGTAAACGTATGAGGGATAGGGGTTGTGATGAAAGGTCGGGTTCGTACTTGGTTCAGCGTATCTCTTTGGCAATCGAACGTCGGAATGCGGCGGGTATCTTTGGGACGTTTGAGCCGGGTACTTATCAGGCAGTGCGTTAGTGTAGTTTTACGGTGTACATTGTGACGATGCATGTTGCAGATAATATACCTATGTATCTGTGCCATTGCTTATTGACGAAACTTGTGGTGGATACATCTATTTGTGATTGGACGAAACCTGTGCTGTGGATGCTGTGATATGTATTTTGCTAAGTTTTTGTCTTTTAATAAATATAAGGAAAAATAAAATAAATTAGCGACGTCAAATAAATGAATATGATTATTTTGAGATGAGAATTTTTTTCAATAGCCGTCATTACTTAGTATCGATTTTGTATACTTTCTTAATACTTCTTACGACGCATCATTCAAATGAACCACTGAACGAAATGAAAGACATGAACAAAATGAGTATGATGCTATGATGGAGTAGTTTGAATTCACTGAATGAAATGAACGAAATATCGCGAGAGCTAAAAGACATGAATCGTTCTCTTTCATTTGAGTGTCATGATATCTATTATCTAAGCTTGTTTTTGTAATAAAAAGCAGCGCACATATAAACGCGTAAGAAACGACCGTATAAACGCAGAAAAATATGCTAGTCTGAAATCGCTCTTATGCAGCACAACACCTAGATAACTGTCATACGCGACTATTTCACGCGCGAGATATTTACTTGTCTCTTTCTATGCAGTAATGTAAGAGAGTGACAGGCAGCGCTATCTTGCGTGACAAGAGTCTCGAAGTATAGTTGTGCTAGACGGGCAGCTACACAAGTACCGAGCTCAATCATGACGCCGTTCGGGAACAAATTGACGCGTCTAGTGCGTCATCCAGAAACAATAGCATTATATTAGTTTCTGGTAAAGTATTTGCTTTAGTGTGGTGTGGTTAAGCTTTTGGTGTTTGTGGTTTTGGTATACTATACCTTTGGGTATATATGGAATTGCCCAAAGGTATTTGTTACTTGATTAGTTTATTACTATATGTCTCTGTGTCTCTGTCCTATGTCAGAGGGTAATGCAAGTTGCCATTTAATTACGTTCTTGTTTATTTATATTAAAAAGAACACTTAAGTGTCAATCTAGGATAAAAAACATTTAAATCTAGACATAAATAAATATAACACTTCAATTTACACCGGTATAAAAAACACGCAATAAAATGGTAACTTTCGTTAGCATTACATTTACTCGGTTTTCCCGGCTATTAACTATTAGCCCTTGTCAACAGGCTTCAGAACAAATGTATGCGCTTACTCTTTGTCACTACATAATTTATTTAATTGTAAAGTGCCTTTATGGGTACATTTCTAAGTATGTAACGTATGAACGAAAAGTGAGGCTATTCGGAACTCGAGGGACTATTTTGGTAATTTGCAAATTAAAGGTTTTAAGCAAGATTTTTTAGGGTTCCGTAGCTAAATGGCAAAAAACAGAACCCTTATAGATTCGTCATGTCTGTCTGTCCGTCTGTCCGTCTGTCTGTCCGTCTGTCCGTCCGTATGTCACAGCCATTTTTTTCCGAAACTATAATAGCTATACTGTTGAAACTTGGTAGGTAGATGTATTCTGTAAACCGCATTAAGATTTTGATGCAAAAATAATAATAATAATAATAAATATTGGGGGCTCCCCATACTTAGAACTGAAACTCAATTTTTTTTTTCATCAAACACATACGTGTGGGGTATTTATGGATAGGTCTTCAAAAATGATATCGAGGTTTCTAAAATATTTTTTTCTAAATCGAATAGTTTGCGTGACAGACGCTTCCAAAGTGGAAAAAAGTTGGTCCCCCCCCTTCTAACTTCTAAAATAAGAAAATGAAAAATCTAAAAAAAAACATATGTTGTACATTACTATAAAATTGGGCAAGTGCGAGCCCGACTCGCGCATGAAGGGTTCCGTACCTATACATATATTTAGTAATTTAGTAATTTATTCAGTAAGTAAGTAGGCCACAGGGGCACTTTTACAAGTCAGATTGTGAATCTACCGGCATTTCGCAAGAGGAGACCGCTGTTGAGAAGAAAGCCGAAAGAAACTCAACAGTAAGTCATTTTTTCGTAAATAATACTTAAAACAATTACATAATACATTTGTGTTATAACTAATTACACTGGTACACGTAAAGGAGATGTATAGATACTCCAAATCAATGTTAATTAGGAACATTAAAATGAAAATTTAACGATAAATTAAAAATATTAAATATATCCAGAGATGTATAAAGTCTCTGGGTGTCACAACATGCAATAGAATATAATCACTTAATTAATTAAATTCCTTAGAGATGTATAAGGTCTCTAGGCGTCAACGTGAATAATTTACAATAGAAAATAATTATTAAACCTAAATTTCTTAGAGATGTATATGGTCTCTAGGCGTCATAACATGCAATAAAATATTTTAAAATTATTTAATTTTCTCAGAGATGTATAAAGTCTCCGAGTATCATACTATACTAAGCTGTTTCTTAGAGATGTACACAGTCTCTAAGAGTTCAAAAAGTTAAAATCAACATTGAATAACTTCAATCGAGTACAGGATGAAGTTTCTCACGTTTGCTTAATTTAACACTAGTATGCGGTTCCTACATATTTAATTTGGCCCTTGCTAGCATGAACAGACCGGACCCCACAAACGGCACCCGTTCACGAGTATGACGCATATCTCAGCCATCGCCTCCCTCAACCATATTATAGGGAAGGCTGCGACCCGATCAACGACGCCACTGTAAGCAAAGACTTTTAAGCGAGCATGACATGCTCAAGCTGCCGGGCATACTTGACTAATACTATTTGCCCGGTGAGAAACAACAAATTGTGCTCTCATGTTACATTAAAATTACCCACCAAAATAATGCTTATTTAAAAATTTACTATTGACACAACACTAAACAACTGGCTTAAAGGCATCACTGTCGTTTATAAAGTCATTGACAGTATAATAAGCTTTATTCAATAAGTGACGTTTTATTTGCGCTTTAAATTTGCTACAGGGCAATTTTACTACATCAATAGGTATTTTATTGTAGAAGCGTACACAGTTCCCCACGAACGACGAGCTAACCTTATATATAATCTATAACAAGTTTGTTGTATGGGAGCCCCCCTTAAATATTTATTTTATTTTATTTTTAGTATTTGTTGTTATAGCGGCAATAGAAATACATCATCTGTGAAAATTTCAACTGTCTAGCTATCACCGTTGTTGAGATACAGCCTGGTGACAGACGGACGGACGGACGGCGAAGTCTCAGTAATAGGGTCCCGTTTTTACCCTTTGGGTACGGAACCCTAAAAAACTACCAACGAAAATTATTTTGAACGAGATCTAGTAAGTAGTTTTTTTTAATACCTAACTTTGCACCTAATTTATATGGGGCGCTATACATACCAAGTGCAAACTTAACTTAACCACTTAGGGATGGAAAGTGTTTGTACGGAACTCTCGGTGCGCGAGTCCGACTCGCACTTGGCCGGTTTTTGTTTATATAAGGATATAAATGTATATTCCAAACAAATGTCTTATACCTAAAAACAAATATGTTCAAAATACTCCAATGTTTTTTAACGCGGACTTAAAAGCATTTTTTGTTTAGTACCAAATAACCCCTTGGGTAATAAATAGGCTCATGTTACGGTATATTGTACCAAAATTTAATAGTGTGAACCTAGCCTAATGGTATTCTGACTACAAACCGGTATCTAGAGTCTACTAAACTCTAGTTTATACGGTAATTAAGGTACATTACATAAGCAGTATAATTTATTCTAAACTAGAAGGCGCGTACTTAATTTCGTGCGCACTGGGAGAAAAAGTCATATCCTATTTTTTTGTTTTAGCATAGTTGGGTACACAGTATCCCATACCAACCATCTGCGTAAAACACAAAAAAACACAGACCCTTTTGTCAACTCTGGAAATGGCGAAATGACGACGTTTAAGGAGATATTGATTGATATTATAAATTCGAGACTGAATGAAAAATCTGCTGTTTGAGTCTGCTAATTATTATATGTTAATAATCAACTTCATTTGCGGTTATCGGAACAGCGATCCGACGAAGGGATAGTAATCAACGAAGCTGCTTAATATTTAAATTATACCTTAATAATTAAATTAAATTTCAAATGGTATTGACAATTCATGAAACCATTGACTGGAAGAGATAAGAGTGGGCGAATTCGCCGCGAAACTGTTGATTGTTTGTAAAGTACGTAGGTACTTTACGTTTATTACATAAATAGTATCATAAATAATTAAATCAATGTGCCAGAAATTTACGAAATGTCAGGTCAGTATTCAAACTTTCGTAATAGAAACTTAAGAATAAAATTGTATCCACTTCTTTTAGGTAGGTATTATTTAGCGAAACTCGGGATTTATACGTAGGCAGAGTGAACATTTTTATTGAAATTATGTTCTACGAGAGGCAACCGGATTTTATAATAGTAGGGACGTCTAAGTTGAGTTACTACAGTACGGCTGGTCTTTTGCGGAGGACATAATATTTAGTAAGAGAATACTGCTGGTACGTACGATACTGAATAAGACATCAAGTGGTGATATTTCTTGCAGACATACGTAAGAAACGTTGAATTTAACCTCAGGCATTTATGTACGTGGCTAGATCATTTATATGACATATGTCAAATGATAATGATAATGTTGCCAATGACATAAGTCATTGGTAACATTATCATGCTTGGTGTTAAAATGTACCTACATCCCTAAATTTAAATAGTCGTTCTTGACCTATAGGTTTGGGCATGTACGGTTTTGCCTTCAGCCTTTTTAATATATCCATCGACACCAATAATATCACCATTGCAATTTTCACCAAACCTATCTTATTGGACAATAATATCACCATTGTCATTTTCACCAAACTTACCTTATTGGACAATAATATCACCATTGTAATTTTCACCATACCTACCTTATTGGACAATAATATCACCATTGTAATTTTCACCAAACCTATCTTATTGGACAATAATATCACCATTGTAATTTTCACCAAACCTATCTTATTGGACAATAATATCACCATTGTAATTTTCACCAAACCTACCTTATTGGACAATAATATCACCATTGTAATTTTCACCAAACCTATCTTATTGGACAATAATATCACCATTGTAATTTTCACCAAACTTACCTTATTGGACAATAATATCACCATTGTAATTTGCACCAAACCTACCTTATCTATATATATATTACGCGAGGCCGATTTTTGTACATCCCATCAGATCTACAGTTATGGTCCGATTTTGATAAATGATATGTCATTAGATTCGTCTCATGCTGGAGAGGTGCATAAAACTCTTGGATTTTTAATTTTTTTCTGAAAAAGTACTGAAAAATGGATTTGAAAAAACTACTGTGCGCTAACCACGTGACATTGACCACGTGACCTGTGATCCCTATTTTGACATAAGATGACCAAATAATAATAAGCATGATTTGCTCACAAACCTGTAGTAAGTTGTTCAGCATGATGAAATATTATTTTTGAGTCGGCAACATAATATCCGCAACACTTAAAACATGTACAAATATGCAAAAATAATTTTACAGTTTGTTGACAATGAATGAGAGTAGGTAACCATATTCTGTCAACTTTTAATGTATTTTTTATTGGAGGCTAATATGTCAATGATCTAAATTGCCAGGTATTTTTTCTTTGAAAAATGTTGATATGGAAACTTTTTTCGCATACCTGTTAAAAATGTGGAGGAAAAAGCCGGTTAAGTGCGAGTTGGACTGGTGCTCGCAAGACTAGAAAAACTGACCGTCATTCAAGAATAGATTATTTTTATAGGCGAGTTTTACAATAAATCAAAGCAGAAAAAATGTAGTAAAACTAATTTAAACGTCATTCAAATAAGTAAATTTATGATAGATTATTATAAATATGATTATAATATAAGTCCATCAAAAAAATTATTTCAAGGAAAATGGTATGAGTTATGGTAAATTAAATGGTATTTTACAAGAAAAAACTTAGTCCTTCCGCTTGCATGTCGACGGGATGGGAAATGTGGTCGAGTTGAGAATATGGACGACTTGACAATGAAGCTAAATTGGGAATTATCTACATTGGTAATATGGATGAGTTGGTAAAATGGACGAGTTGGAAATGTGGTCGAGTTGAGAATATGGACGACTTGACAATGTAGCTTAGTTGGGAATGTATCTACATTGGTAATATGGATGAGTTGGTAAAATGGACGAGTTGGAAATGTGGACGAGCTGAGAATATGGACGAGTTGGCAATGAAGAGGACTACGGACGAGTTGGTGATATGGAAGATTTGGCAAAAAAGACGAGCTGATAATAAGGACAAGTTGTTATTGTAGACGAGTTGGGTGTATCGTCGAATTGGGAATATGGACGAGTTGGAAATGTGGATGAGTTGGTAAAATTGACAAGTTGGGAACATGGACAAGTGGGTAATGTGGACGAGTTCGCATTATGGACGAGTTGGCAATGAAGACGAGTTGGTAATACGGACAAGTTGGTATTGTAGACGAGTTGGGTGTATCGTCGAGTTGGGAATATGGACGAGTTGGAAATGTGGATGAGTTGGCAATGTGGATGAGTTGGTAAAATTGACAAGTGGGGAACATGGAGAAGGGGGCAATGTGGACAAGTTCGCATTATGGACGAGTTGGCAATGAAGACGAGTTGGTAATACGGACAAGTTGGTATTGTAGACGAGTTGGGTGTATCGTCGAGTTGGGAATATGGACGAGTTGGAAATGTGGATGAGTTGGCAATGTGGATGAGTTGGTAAAATTGACAAGTTGGGAACATGGAGAAGGGGGCAATGTGGACGAGTTCGCATTATGGACGAGTTGGCAATGAAGATGAGTTGGTCATACGGACAAGTTGGTAATATGGACGAGTTGTCAATGTGGACGAGACGGGAATATGGACGAGTTGGGAATGTGGATGAGTTGGCAAAATGAACAAGTTGGGAATATGGACGAGTTGGCAATAAAGACGGGCTGATAATAAGGACGAGTTTGTATAGACGAGTTGGGTGTATCGTCGAGTTGGGAATATGGACGAGTTGGAAATGTGGACGACTTGGATTTGTGGACGAGTTGGGCCTATGGACAAGTTGGAAATGTGGACGAGTTGTATTTGTGGACGAGTTAGCAATATAGACGAGTTGGCATTGTTGATGAGTTGGAAATGAAGACGAGTTGGCAATGTAGATGAGTTGGGTGTATGGACGAGTTGGTAATGTGGACGACTTGGCATTGTAGACGAGGTGGGAATATGGACGAGTTGGAAATGTGGACGAGTTGGCACTGTGGACGAGCAAGTAATATGGATGCGTTGGCATTGTGGATGAGTTGGGAAGTTGGAAATATGGACGAGTTGGAAATATGGATGAGTTGGAAATGTAGACGAGTTGTATTTGTGAAAGTGTTGGCAATGTGGACGAGTAAGCAATATGGACGCGATGGAATTGTGGACGAGTTGGGTATATGGACGAGTTAGCAATATGGTCGAGTTGGCATTGTGGACAAATTGGGAATATGGATGAGTTGCCAATGGAGACGAATTGGTAATATAGACGAGTTGGCGATGCAGATGAGTTGGGCGTATGAACGAGTTGGCAATGTGGACGTGTTGGGTGTGTGGACAAGTTGGCATTGTGACCCAGATGGGAATATAGACGAGCTGACATTGTGGACGAGTTGGCAATGTGGAATAATTAACATGTTACCCTAACATGCGAAACTTGATGGTAGAAATAACCTACATATGATGCAAGTTTCGAAAAATCGACGCTCTCAAGAATAAATCATATATATTTGAATTAATGACGTCTGGCTGATCATTCTTATTCTCATTCAAAATAAAATTTGACAAATTCTGCTGTCAACAAAATAAATTGATTTTACAAGGCTTCCGTTTTTACCGACTATGGTAAGGAACCCTAAAATTTGGTTTATATCATAGACTTGAGAGTATAGATAGCATCTCCCTCACTCTTCTGTCAGACACTATTTCAATGAGAGGAAAGACGAAAGTTTGAATTTGGAATTCGGGTATTAGGCCTTCAGCTCTAAATTTATTGAAAAAAATATGTCTTAATATTCTTTTTTCAATCATTTTTAGCTGTTTTTATATGTTGGATTTTATTTATTACACATATTTGACACATTCTTTTTTTATGGTGGAGTATTGTTGGTCAGCTATTTATTTAGATTAGTAAATAGGGTTTGATTAAGTATACCTCTAGCGTAAGAATTTCAAACACAATGTGTAATTGTTATTGAATAAATGATTAATGATGATGATGACATGGCAGCACCCATATTAAGAAAATTTGCACGATCTATTGAATTTCATTAAAAAAACAAGCATTGATAATAGTGGTTTTTCGTGTATCTATAAACGTTTTATACTCTCTATTTCATACAATTGACTTTATGTTACATTTTTTTTTAAAACCTGCGTAGTGAGTGCCCAAATCTGTCGTTTCGATTCATGTGCTATGTCTGGAAATTGATAGAAATCAATCAAATCGATAAATTTATGTCTTATGACCTGAAGAAAGAACAACAAATTAAAATTCTACCAATATTATGTTCGGTCCTATGAAAATATGTCAAATTTTTTTTAAGATATGGGATTATTTTTATGAATTATTTTTTTCCATAAATCGAATAAGTATGCATTTTATTTATGAAATAGATCAGCAGATCACATGTCATTAATGCACAAGTTATTTTTGCAAAAGAGTTGAAAAAGTTGTCACGATGAAGCTGGCAGTTTGCTATCAGGCCTGGCTCTAACCTGGCATGTTTTGACGTTATTAAAACATCATTTTAACGTTTTTTTACAGTATTTATTCTTCGTTCGCCAAAAACTTCTTATCGATAAAGTAGTTATTTTCTGTACCACTACCGGATTTCCACATTCTAGCGGCGGTTCGACGCCGCAACGGGCCTCTAGTTGGACAATAATATCACCATTGTAATTTTCACCAAACCTACCTTATTGGACAATAATATCACCATTGTCCAAACTGTCCGTGTTTGCGCACTTAGAACTTTGGCGAAAATTCATTTTATCAAATTATGCTACCACATTTACATTACCTATATGAAACTCGGTAAATTGTGTTTAGGTCTAATATCAATATTTCTTGAAATTATTATTTATTACAAAATATTGGAAAGCCGCTGGATTTTACATGACTGTAATGTAGGGTTGTCGCAAGTATCACCACAGTACACTGGGTTTTTACGTAAAATAGAGTACTGCTCATAGAACAATGATAAATTAAAATAACTCAAGTGGTGATATTTCTGGCAGATGTCATAAGAAATGTTGAATACCTCAGTCATTTACGTACGTCGCTACATCATTTACGTGTACCATATCATTTACACACGTCGTCGGCATCATTAACATTCTCGGTGTTGAAATGTACGGCCATAATTTTAAAAGTCGTTTTTAACCTGCGCTTGAGTATGTACACAATAGATTGTGGTTATAAATCGCGAGGCTCGGGTACCTTTGTGTGTAATATGCCTGGTATGATACTTTGAGTGGTGCAAGATGCTAACTTAATTCCTTTTTTAACTCTTGACGAAAAAAAAATATATATTAAGGGACAATCTTACACAAATCGACCGAGTACCGAACTAGGCAAAGCTTGTACTACTAGACGACGATATACATAATATATACATAACATCCATGACCCAGGAACAAATATTCGAGTTCATCACACAAATATTCGCCCTGGCCGCGATTCGAACCCAGGACCGCCGGCTCAGTAGGCACGTAGGTAGAAGGGTGTAAAATGGCATATTCAAATTCATATGAATCAGGTTTACTCACGTCATTTAAGTCGAATGTTGCTCGACATGTTTCGAATCGGTTCGCAATTCATCATCAGGAGCAATATTCGATTTAAACGACGTAAGTAAATCCGTTTCATATGGATTTTAATATAATATGTCTGTTAGTCACAGGAGTTTTCTATTGATGTAAGTATCTGTGTGTATCTGTGCACCTATCTGTCTGCGGCATCGTAGCGTCCAAATGGACGATCCGATTTGAGTGCCTTTTTTTAGGGTTCCGTAGTCAACTAGGAACCCTTATAGTTTCGCCATGTCCGTCTGTCCGTCCGCGGCTTAGCTCCGTGGCGATTAGTACTAGAAAGCTCAAATTTGGTATGAATATGTGTATACATCACGCCGACAAAACAGTAAATAAAAACTAAAAAAAAAACTTTTTTTCGGGTACCTCTCGAGTACCTAAAGCGGGGGTAATTTTTTTATTCTAAATAATTTTAATTTACCTTTGTGTCATTATTTATAAAAATAAAAAATGTGGTATTACCACATAAAAAAAAATGAATCGATAAAAAGATTCTATACAAATATTTTTTTTTTCGTTTCAATAGTAGTGTGTGGGGTGTCGTTGAATAGGTCTTTCAAAAATAATAGGGGTCTCCAAACATTTTTTTTTATTTAGTCAGTCAGAACATACCACAATGTCGAGATGGTTCTTAGGTATGTTTGGTGGAAATAGGAGTGGCCATTTGAAGATATTCGGCTTTCACTGGAACAAGTGACAAGATCTCAGCTAATATTAAAGCTAAGATTTCCAAATTATATTTTTAATACAGTTGCTCAAAAAGTGGTACTTTTTGTGGCTGCGTAGCGTGCGAGAAGCTCATTTTCTCGAACTAGTGCTTTTTACTTTTTAGTTCCAAACTATACTTTCGAAACGCAGTAACTAACTGAGTTTCGAATGTCAGTGATGATGATGACGATGACGATGACGATGACGATGACGATGACGATGACGATGGCGATGGCGATGGCGATGGCGATGGCGATGGCGATAGCGATGGCGATGGCGATGGCGATGGCGATGGCGATGGCGATGGCGATGGCGATGGCGATGGCGATGGCGATGACGATGACGATGACGATGACGATGACGATGACGATGACGATGACGATGACGATGACGATGACGATGACGATGACGATGACGATGGCGATGACGATGGCGATGGCGATGGCGATGGCGATGGCGATGGCGATGGCGATGGCGATGACGATGACGATGACGATGACGATGACGATGATGATGGTCTTAATGTACCATGTCATTTGTAAAGTATGGGTTCGTTCAAAAATAACTTCGAAGCAAGCATATGTTATCGCAATGATATATTAATTTGTTATTTTTTCGCAATTGCATTAAAAAACGTCGTTTACAACACGTGTGAAATGTCTTTTTACTACTCGTACCGAGTCTTGCCACTCGCTTTCAGCTCGTGGCAAGATACCTCGGTACTAGTGGTAAAAAGACATTCTTTTCACACTAGTTGTAAAATGTACTATTTTATGTTCAGTTTTAGTAGCATTTCCTATGTTACTCATTAAAAGAGGGTCTCATGATGACTAGCTACTTGTGCTGGGTGTGCTTGAAATTACCCGGTGTCTAATTGTAATCAAATCTTGGTAGTAAAATTTGAGCGGCTTTTAATTAAGCTGAAATGAGAAAACTATAATCGATAAAAATATTCTATTAAAAATGTTGAAAAAAGCGCCATCTCTCTCGCGGTCCCTACACTTGCTGTAAACCAATTGGGACTGGGGATCGTGCGTGTAAACGGACATACTAGGGTATGGCTAAATGCGCATAAGCTTAAACACATGTGACCCTGAGGGCGCTCCAATAGCGTAGAATTATTGAATCAAAGATTTGGCGTGATTGACGTAACGATGCGATAGCTCAGTTGGGAGAGCACTACGCCGAAAACTAAAGTTTTAATTTCAATTTTAAATTTAATTTCGTTATTTAAATATCAATAACCTGCCAATGCGTAAAGACGCTTTGGCAGGTTATTGGTATTTATTTGTCGTTTACCATAAAGATGATAAACGACAAAGTGGACGCTCTTGATTGAAAACAACACATATGATTTGATTTATTTATTTATTCAAATTAGTTGCACAGCATTACAGTAATTAAACTAAGGCACTGTGAACTACAAAATCATACATATTAAAATAAACTTAAATCAAGTTGGATTTAGGCGACGTAACAGCGTGGCTCCGTTGCGTCGTCTGATCTGGCGCAGGATTCGGCAGATTGCCCCGGAACTGCCGAAACACAACACCCTTCGGCCAGAAGTCTGCACTTGCGATGGTGTCCTGCAGCGGCCGCGGATGATGAAGCCAGTAAGTGGTCGTGGGAACTGTCTAATAGAACGACGCAATCGCATTGAATTTGGGCTTATTGATTCGTTGAGCTATTCTGTGGCCCTAGTGACAGGGGGTACAAGTCGGATTTAACCCTTTGAACAAAAGAGCTTAAATGACCTTCTGTTTTGGTTAAAAAAAATTGTCTTACACCCCAATTCATTATAGCCATCGAATTGAAGTTTATGAAAAAGTATAGGTATGGTAAGCAACAAAAGCTTCTCTGAAAAAAAAGACAATTTATGTCAGAAACTTCATTTGAGTAAAAATCGAACCTGGACCGTTGGAACGTCTAATCACTCGTAATTTTATTATGTACGTGCTTGCTACGGACACGGCGAAACCTTTATACTTGTGCCAAAATCGAGACATAGGCGTCTCGTAACGCTCTGTGATATAAAGTTCCTCGCTCCAGGCGTACAATAACTTTTTATTCATATTACATACGAGTATTAATATGCCGTCTGTAGGACCGACATGTTCGTGATATCAAAAATGCTGACATTCAAAGGCAGCCTAAATCTTGAAAATTATCAGTCTGAAAAACACGTATTCAGGGTTGCCTGTGTGGAAAATTTTTACTGGCGCGGAGCGAGGCGGAGACTAAAGGCCTTATCACACTTGCGATTTGCGATCGAGTTTTCTATAAAAAATCGGGCAAGAGCGAGTCCGACTCGCGCATCAAGGGTTCCGTACCATAATCTATAACAAGTTTGTTGTATGGGAGCCCCCCTTAAATATTTATTTTATTTTATTATTAGTATTTGTTGTTATAGTGGCAATAGAAATACATCATCTGTGAAAATTTCAACTGTCTAGCTATCACCGTTCTTGAGATACAGCCTGGTGACAGACGGTCGGACGGACGGACAGAGAGCGAAGTCTCAGTAATAGGGTCCCGTTTTTACCCTTTGGGTACGGAACCCTAAAAATAAGCGTCGCGGCCAACTCGCCGCGTGATCGCCTTCACACAAAATTTGCTCGCAAATCGCAAGTGTTAATAAGAGTATTGTTTGCTCTATTCAACCTTAACGAAACTTGAACTATCGACCTTCGTTTTTTTGTCAAATTAAGGGATAAGGCCCGTTTGGAATCGACTAATTATGAAAATAGAAATCTGTTTCTAGACTCCACTTCGGTTTTGCGATTAGTCGGTTTCCGTCTGAATGGAAATGTACCCTAAGCTTCGTGTAAATACCACGTTACGAAAACTAATTTTGGTATAGCTCCAAAGATAAGTATATAATAGGATACTTTTTATCGACTAAGGTGTAAAGAAGAAAAAATGCGGACACCTTCTAATATGAAATAAAATCAAGACTTTTTTTAACATCGTAATTTTTGACTAAACACTGATAAGATTGTAAATTATGTATATTTTGATCAAATGTACACATTATTTCCAAAAGAAAAATTAAATTTCGTCTGTACCTACGGAGAGCCGAGCTCACGGGAACCGGTGAGTGAATACTGAAATAATTTGAATATTTCCTTTTATTATAAACCTTAACTTGTAAGATGGAAATGAATATTTGATATGTTATCATAAAGCTTTCTTACACAACGACGAATATCGTTGGTTGCTACCACATTATATTAAAAAGAAATAAAAGAAAAACTGTCCATTTAATTTATTTACGACAATTGGCGCGTGGACAATCTTTTTGAGAATTTCAGCCGCTTCTATTTTTTATTGAGATCAAATGTCTATATGGGACTAACTACACTTAGAGTGCTCTAAAAGTCTGAAATGACCGTCAAGCTAGCGCAGTTATTCCGACCAACCTTAGATTCCTTTCTTTTTAGAGGCTTTATTTATCGTTTTTTTTTTCAAATTGTAATCTAGGCGCATGCGTCGTGGTCGCCAGTATATCTATATCGTATAGATTGAATAGTATATATATATATCATGTATAAGTATCGGGATATTCCCCAAACTTGGGTACATTACCTACTCATATCAACAGGAAGCCAGTATCAATCACGCGCCTCATATAAAAATAACTACTTAAACCTCACTTTTATCATTAAATGTTTATCGGTATACTCATGTAAAAATGCAAAAATGCAAAGAGTGGTGCAGTCCACCGAAAAATGTATAGGTAGATATAAAAATTCTTAAAAAACTATCGTGAGTCACAGACATAATGTCTTAAAATATCTACGAAGTGGGTTTACTCACGTCGTAAAAGTTGAATATCACTCGAATCGGTTCGCGATTTATCACCAGGAGAGCCGATCAGTCGCGGCGATAAAAACATGAAACATGTCGAGCGATATTCGCCTTTGACGACGTGAGTAAACCCGTTGCGTAGATATTTTAATAGGTATAAAAAAATTATGACAAAGCACACAATAGATATGGGGTATTTCCATTTATTATTTCAAATTATATAAGCTGACTTTATCAGTTGCTGCCAGCCTGGTTTTTCAGCAACTGGTGTGAAAGAGAAAACACCACAATACGTATTTAATGAAACTGATTAAGTTTTTAGGAGAGAAGATAAAATATTTAAGATCTAAAGGGTACGACGACGCGTACTATTAATTTAAAGGTCCTCATTGCTGAGTAAACTGTCCGGTTTCTTCTCACAAATAAAGGGGCAGGGTCTGTTGCACCAAACATCATCCAGTTGGCCGTTAGTGAACATGGCGCCGCAAAACTGAGAGCTCGAGTTGTCTGGCTGACCGCTAGCCCATCTGTCGTATCCCGCCTCTTTTAAAGTTTGGCCTGGGAAATAACAACCGAATACACACTCTAATTCACTAGTCGGCCGTTAGATGGCGTTAATATCAATAAATTCGAATATTTAGTTTTGAAAAGCCTCAATACAACGATTGACTTTATTGGCTGATTGATGGTGTTCATATCGTCATTATAATAATTATTAAAGCAGATAAATACCTTATTTACATGATAGCAGAAGGCTCTTTCAAGCAGAACTTGATACAAGAAACCGAAAAACGTAATAAACACCGCAATATAAAATTCATTTGGCAAATTATCAAGTCTGAAATTTCACGGATAAAGTTGGAGCTAATGTTGGCATATAAAAAACAATGAGTTATACTTTTGATTTAAAAACTTTTTGTTCGATCAAAAGATCAAATTCAAAGTTCTAATGAAACAGTATGACTCAAGTAATCTTCAACCGATCTCCACCATAAGAACTTACCATGAATGGTCATCCACAGTCCTTGCTCTTCCCAATCAGTGTGTCCTATATGAACAACGTGTTTGATAAAGTTTCCAGGTAAGGTACCGGCCGGGTGCTGCGCGTATATTTCTCTGAGAACTCGGGCTTCCGTCTCACTGTTGATGACGGCAAGATGGCCACCCTCTCCAGAGCAGGCTGCGAAGGCGCGGGGCCAGGTTTGAGGCTCTGAGTGGAACTTGTAGCAACTGCCTGTGCGTATGTCCCAGACGTATACTGTGGACATGTGAAGCGTTATTGAGCTTTGGCTTGGAGATAGTGTGTAAATGTAGATATACATATAATATACCTCTTCACAAAATCCGAGTCATTGGACACAGTAGTAGGTCCATTGGGTTAGAGCTCTGCCTCTTATATCCAATTTAAGTATCTTATTAGAAAAAAAAGTGGAAAAACCTAGTAGATTCCGAGTGAGTGTTCATATTATCAGTAATAACTAGAATTAACATCTCATACCAACCAATTTCTTACAATTAAAGGTCCGATGCCACGTCTAAAAGGTTTTCTTAGAATACTTAGCACGAAGCCTGTATTGGCTTTGAAGTTATTAAAAATTTACATGTAAAACTTACAGTTATCTACGGTCCCACAATTATTGACAGCTAAATTAGGGATTTTCTTCTTGTAGCAAATATAGGGGAAGACTTCAGAACAGTTGACATCAGCCATCGTGCCGTTGGGCAGCATGAACAGACAGTCCTCGTTGTTGTCAGCATTGTCTGGCTCGTCGAGGGCCCAGAGGATTGGAATGCGATCCAACGGAGTGCCTGTGAGAAGCGGTGTTTAATGAAGGGGTAAATAAAAGTCCAGAAATTTCTATATGTCATCATCATCATTAGCCTTTTACATCTATAACAGATAAGTTAAGCGTCTAATAAACTGCAGCATTTACGAAGACGGCTGGATAGCCCAATACGAGAGCGACAGCCACGGCCGCATAATTGAAAAGGGTCCTAGGCAAGGACAGGGTTTTTTTTTTTTACATGGCGTCTGTGTTCATGAACAGGTTAAACAGATGAATTATATTTTTTTAATGGTGTATTTTTAATTTCATTGCATATGTTTGAAAAAAAAGGCATCTATATGTTGAATTTGACCTCCTTAAATATACAAAAATTAATCTGTATTCACTATTTATATTTTTACACTGGCAATTCTCTCGCTACCCATTCTTCATGTCAAATGGACGTATTGCTTCCTTGTGGTATTAAGAGGCCTTATTCCTTTTAAAATGCTGATTGTTTTATACATTTTTCTCTATGATTAAACATGTTTCTTAACATATTATTGATGTTACTACCTAGAACAGGGCTATTGGGATTTATTGGTATATATTTGAAACCTACAATTTGAATTTTTCATTGATAACTTTTGTTTCAAAAACTACTCTAAATTGACAAAATTCACGTGGAAAATTAGTTTTTTTCAACTTATTTTCGACTACACTCAATGTAAGCATGAAATAGCTATGTTACTACCTAGAACTCGGGGAAAAGTAGTATTCATTTCAAAAAGTTGGAGGAAGTTATCAATATATTTGTCATAATATGATAAAAATAAAATTTTAAAGGAATAAGGCCTCTTAAAACGATTAAATAAAATCGGTTTATTATAAATATCAACTCATTAGTTTAATTTCACAGTCCTCAACTTCCTACAGGTTATGGACTCAGTCACGATGTGAAATAATTTGTGAATACAGTAAGATCGAATCAGTGAAATAGTGCCGTTATAAAATCAATTTTTGAATTCCGTTGCTATGGACATCTTCAAGCAAAAACGGAACATTAGGCCGTTTGACGGTGAAAAATACAGCATATGAAAATTTCGAATATGATTATTACTGAGTGAGTTAGATGTTTTTAATGCTGTTGACGGCGAAATTCCAGAAAATTGAACTGAGGACTGGTAATACAGTAATCGAGTTGCAAAAAAAATATATATAATATATATATTGATAAAAATATATGAAGTATTTGTCTGATTCATATATTGGGTTTGTAAATGACTATGTTACTGCTAAGGAAGTGTTTTGAACGAGAGTAAGAGCATATTAGCTATGCAATTGGCTTTATAAAAAAATAGGATTAAAGCTGCAAGTTGACATATCTCAAGTCAAACAATTCACTATTCACCATATTTGATGACGGAATTATCGTCGGCCGGGACAAGACTGGACGAGACATAAGTTTGCGCATTTTTGCTAACATTACGAGTTATAAATGCCATAAAAGCATTATCTAAAGACAGTTTAACTTTGGTATTTGTCAAGACGCGATTATTGGGTGATGAAGTTAAATTGAAGAATGAGGGTTGTGATTCTAGCACAAAAAGGAAATAGTTTTAGAATCAAATCACAAACTGACATAATACGTTGGATATATAAACTAAAACTACTCACATAAAAAAAATAAGAAGTTGAAAGGCTAGTCAACGACCATAAAATGCCATCATTGCTGCCGCAAAGGACATACTAAAAGGGTATGCTACTATTTGCAAGAGGACGAATTGTCAGAAAAATAGCCCAGAGAGGATGAGAACAATCCAATCTGTTCACCTGAAAGAAGCATCACCGTCTGATGATTTTTCAGACTATGCATTTATGACTGGCGATTACCAGCAAGAAAATGACAAAATAAACTCGTTTTATTGGATCGCAGAGCATCGGATCATATAATAAAAAGGGACGATCTTTTCTGTAAATATGAAAACATTATTACACTTTTTAAAATCTCTGTTGCTAATATAATACATTACATTTCAGCTACCAAATGTCATGAGCAACACCGGCATTCCAGGCGTGTTGGAGAACGTGCTGTTCTGTCGCGAGGTGCCATGCCATTCAATTTGCTGTCGGTTTCTAAGATGCAACAGGCTTGACGGTAATATTTGATCAGGAAGGAGCTCACGTCATAAGTGAAGGTACAAATATCATGCCAGGTAAATTGTCACGCAATTTTATTGTTTTAAAATTTGTACTACCTGCAAACCCTACTACACCAAAAGAGGGGATGTATGTAAAACGTTACGCTTTAAAAACAAATTAATGTTACCACCATCGCGAATTAAGCTTCACTCATCCGGACCTCTTGCAATGTCCGTTAAAATCTACAATAAGCTACCTAATAATATAAAAGATGAAACGAAAGATTCGATCTTTATAAACAAATTAAAGCAATTGCTAACAAAAAAATCATATTACACACTACAGGAATACTTAAACGATAACTTGTGACGTTATAAAATTAAAACGAACACCTAATTAAAACTAACACAACATAACAATACAAATAGACATGCACATATACACGGACATAAACTTGAATGATAATGATAATTATGCTCATATCGAATTAATGCAAGATTTTATATTATGAATATTTGTGAATAAAATTTAACACGCACTGTACTTAGTCAATTTATATTGTAAATTGTTTTAAAGTATGCGCAACCAACATTAATCTATAAATTAAAAAATATATAATTGTTAGCTGCAAAATGCTGACGCCGGGACGCCGCCAACCACGGGACCTCTTCATAAGGCTACGCATCCCTAGTCTCAGCCTATTTGGCCGTCAGGCGTGCGCTCGTTAACACCTGTGTCAATTTTAAATAACTTTTGTTTGTTTTATTGTTTTTAAGTTACTGTAAAATCATTTTGATTATTAATTAAAAATAATTGTTTAAGTTTAGATATTAATTAATTTTCTTCCCTAAAAAGTAAAATCAGAAGTGGGATAGAACGCCATTACCGCTAAATTTTTGCCATTTCTGAGTCCGATTTCGAAATGTCGAGTAAAAAACGTGGTCGACCTTGAGAGTACGCGCCTACGCCAGCTTCTTCCCCTAATATAGGTAGACTGGAAGCAACCTTGGACGCGATTTTGGATCGCCTTGTGACGCTGGAGCAGCGCGCTGGCACCCCTGCCAGTGTGGTCGTGTCTTCACCCGGTGCCCCCAGTGCGGACCTGGAAGACGTAGCCAGCCCCTTGCCGCCTGTGCTGTCTCCGACTGTGGCAACCCCACCTGTGTCTGCTGGACCCTCCAGTGCTATCCAGGGCGTTGTCGGCAACTCCGTACCGAAAACGGCATCAACTGACGTCACGGAGCGTCTCATCGACGCGCTGAAGACCATAAATCCGGTGAGATCCAACCATTATTATGTGTCTGATTTTGATCCTAACGTTCACGACGTCGATGCGTGGTGTGAGGAAGTAGACCGTGCTCGTTCGCAAAACCAGTGGGACGACAAAGAGTGTCTTGCCCGTGTTGGCTTATCTTTAATTGGTGAAGCACGTACCTGGTTGCGCGAGTGGACTAGCGGCGATCGTAATTGGACAAATTTCAAATTAGAACTTAAGTCACTCTGTCCACGCCGCATTGACGTAGCGAACATTATTTTTGATGTGATGTGCAAAGATTCTGATAAGTACTCCATATATGCAGAATACGCGCGAAAGTCTTTGTTGCGGTTACGAATCATAAAAGGATTAAGTGACGAATTACTGTGTGACGTAATAATACGTGGTGTTAAAGACCCTCAAGTACGAGCGGCCGCCACAAACGCGAAGTTAACATCCGAATTTATTGTGGAGTTCTTATCGAACTATGCGAAACCCCAACAAACAAGTGCGGGCGCACCTAATAACCGAGATACGCGTAATAGTCGCCATACGAAAGATTTATCTGTTGATGAAAATTACAAGCGTCCAGCCCAAAATAATGATAAACTTTTACGTTGCTATACCTGTAACCAAACAGGCCATAAAATGAAATATTGCCTTAAAAGATTTAAAAGAGAAAATAATAATAATGACGGAAATAAAAATAAAATTCTGACCATTTCAGAGTTCATAAATAAATCAGCAACAAAAGTCGTGTGTTCATTTTGTAAAAAAATTGATCATAGTGATGACAAGTGTTTTGCTAAAGAGCGATCGGAAAACGAGAAATAAAGCCAATGTAAACTTTTGTCGTGAAAAACACATGCGATACCAACCAAAGTGACATTATAACAGCTGTGATAAATGGTGTTCCAACTGATGTATTAATTGATAGTGGTTCAAGTACTTCTTTAATTTCCAAAAATCTTGTCAAATATTTTTCTTGTAGAACAAATCCAAGTGTACAGATTTTACGTGGCTTAGGAGGGGTGGAAATGCGGTCCGACTGCTACGTAACTTTGCCTATAGAATTTAGTGATGTCACCTTGGAGGTAGATCTGTATGTTGTACGACACCATTATCTTAGTACGCCATTCCTCATAGGTACGGATGTGTTAAATAGAAAAGGTATTTCTTATATTCGTACCGGGAATTCGCAACGTATAGTTAGAAGTACTCCAATTGTAAACAATTGTAAGTCGACTACGCAACGTACGCAACATGACTCAATAAACACTCCGTTGTTCGGCAATGAAAGGAACCGCTTAATGTCCGTGTTAAACAAATACTCAGATTACTTCCTCAGTGGAACGGCTAGTACAACCGTAAACACTGGCGAGATGCATATTCGGCTAACTAGAGACGAGCCGGTTAATTATAGACCATACAAACTTTCGTATGATGAAAAACTTCGGGTGCGTGAGATAGTAAAGGATTTAAAGGAAAAGGGTATTATTCGGGAATCCGAATCCGCGTATGCGAGTCCGATCTTGCTTGTAAAAGGGAAAGATGGATCGGACAGGATGGTTGTAGACTATTGTGCACTTAACAACATCACAGTAAAAGACCGATACCCTCTCCCTTTAATCGACGATCATATAGACAGACTAGGGAAATGTAAATATTTCACTGCTTTGGACATGATAACTGGTTTTCATCAGATTAAAATAAATGAGGATTCAGTGCCTTTTACTGGGTTTGTGACTCCTGAAGGACATTTTGAGTACCTCAAAATGCCGTACGGACTTTCGAATGCCCCTGTTGTTTATCAAAGAATTATATATCAGATGCAATAAGGCCATTTATTGAGGCAGGTCAAGTGCTCGTTTACATAGATGATGTTTTGTTGTTGAGCAATAATATAGAGGACGGTTTGTCTCTGCTCGATTCTGTTCTCGAAACTTTAACTAAAGCGGGTTTCTCTATAAATTTACGTAAATGCTCTTTCTTAACGACTGAAGTGGAGTACCTAGGGAGGACAATCAGTAAAGGTCAGGTCCGGCCGAGCAAGCAGAGGCACTAGTGAACTCACCAGTGCCAAGACCGTAAAACAAGTCAGGCAATTTCTCGGTCTGGCTGGCTATTTCAGGCTGTACGTTCCTACTTGATCCATTGTCAGAATCAAATTGTTATAAGTACATACTTATAATCATTGACGCTTTCACGAAATATTGTTTTTGACTGCTATGTATGGACAAGAAAGCGCAGAGCTTAAACGATTGTTTACAAATGTTGTGTCAATTTTTGGAACACCCTGACTAGTTGTATGTGATAGAGGTAGAATTTTTGACTGTGCCGATTTTTGCTTATGGGCAAGAAATTTTGGTATTGAAATACATTTTATTACGCCCGAAGTACACCAAGAAAATGGGAGTAGAACAACGGTACTGTCGAACGGTTCTAAATATGATTCGAATTGAAGTTAATCATAAGCACAAGTCCTGATCCAATGTTCTTTGGAAGCTACAGCTGATCCTGAACACCAATAGTGCATACTTAGTTGTCATCAACACCGAATCGCCTCGCCCTCGATGTAGGCAATCCAGTGTAGGCTTGACCCCTGGTTACGTATAACTGATATGAATGCTGAGATCAAGCTGTTTTGGTTGTTCCTTGTTTATGATTAACGTTTTGTTGATATAAACATTTGTGTAGATAGTTGTCTTAATTTTAGATGGCATAGAATTGACTTCATTTCAAAGGTTATGTAGAATTGTGCGTTGACAAGTAAGAAAACCTTAATCAAAAACGATGCACAGTTTCGTATTGTAATTAGATACCGATGTATTCACGTGTAAGGCCTGGTGTGGCATCGGAATGCAGTATCTACTCCCGACATCCCGAGTAAGGCCTTGTGTGGCATCAAAAGGCAGTTTTATTCTGTATAAGGCCTTGTGTGGCATCAGAAGGCAGTTTTATTCTGTATAAGGCCTTGTGTGGCATCAGAAGGCAGTTTTATTCTGTATAAGGCCTTGTGTGGCATCAGAATGCAGTTTTATTCCGTTTAAGGCCTTGTGTGGCATTGGATGATTTTGTTATTTCCATATAAGGCTTTGTGTGGCATTGGAATAGGTATTACAAAAGGAAAGATAGTTCAGTCATTCGTCGAATTTGATTTGTAAAAAAAAAAAGTAAACTAAGTAGAATGTAGAAACTACATGAGCGCACTAGTAGCATGAAAAAAAAAGAAGAGTGGACTGATTGATGGACAATGCCATGATCTTCATGGCGGACATTTGATTTATCAATTTGTTTATCTATATGTGTATGTTCCGCAGGTGACGAAAGCCCAGATCAAGCCGACCAAGAAACCACTCCGCCAACCGAATCCACTCAGCAAGAAACCAGCACAACCTCGAGACAGTGGGCAGAGAGAGAGCATCGTGGACGCTGCTCCGTCAGGAGAGGCCGTGTTAGCTGCAAAATGCTGACGCCGGGACGCCGCCAACCACGGGACCTCTTCATAAGGCTACGCATCCCTAGTCTCAGCCTATTTGGCCGTCAGGCGTGCGCTCGTTAACACCTGTGTCAATTTTAAATAACTTTTGTTTGTTTTATTGTTTTTAAGTTACTGTAAAATCATTTTGATTATTAATTAAAAATAATTGTTTAAGTTTAGATATTAATTAATTTTCTTCCCTAAAAAGTAAAATAATATATACTAATAATAATTGTACATACATTTTATCCCATTTTATTAACTTGTATATCACGTCCCTACAATAAGTTTTTTATTATTCTTATTTTTATGTCAAATTGTATACCCATAAAATAGTATCTCACAAATTGCTGCGCCCTACTTCAGGGTACATGATGTGATCTCAAATTTGTAACTTTACCACCTGTTTTGTAAAACCATTTTGTGCAATAAAGTATTGAGTATTGAGTATTGAAAAACCTATGTATAAAAACTCTTCAGGTACCTATTTGGTTCAACTGTGTACATGTACATACATGATAAAACCTGTAGAACAAAAATCGACAACAAGTCACGGAAAGGTATATTGGTAGGCTACCAGCCAAACGGTTACAAATAAAGTATGGAACACAGAATGCGAAAAGAAAAAAAACTGTCAGGGATGTCGTCGTTGATGAGACAAATTTTCTTGAATCCAGGCTATATCAAAGCCTGAAGGGAGTAATGTGGAATATTCCCAGGATTAAACTGATACATAGTGCCTGTGGGCCGAAATCAGTACATGTAAAGTCTCAATGTTTCGAGTATCCCTAAATCAACGAGTTCATAAGTTGATGTACAAAGCAGTGCAAGTAAAATTCGCAAATTAGATTAAAAGAGTAACGTCCGTGTCACCTGACTCTAAAAAATAATTTGATGTATTATCTGTATGTATTGTAAATAGTGATGATTGTAACGAATCTAACCTAGAGGGCACCTAGGAGAAGTGATAGGCTAAATAGGTCTTAACCTTGTCTATAAGAAATATGATGATTAATATTTATATATATTATCATACAATCGATAACTAGTGTAGTAGTATCTATCTGGTTTGACAAAATTAAAACACTAGCGGATAAGGCTCAGTGGGATAAAGCAGTAAGGGAAAAGTTAAACTCTCTAAAAACCTAAAAAAGATATATAGTACTTTGCAAATGGATCTTTACGATTAATAGTGACAGATTTAAAAATCCTTTAATATAGGCACGACTTGCTGCTATAGGTTTCAGCCAAGAATAAGTTACAGATTCTAACTAAATTTACGCACCTGTGGCGAGGATAGCAAGTTTTCGTTTTAATATTAGTTTTGCCAATCAATATAATTTATTAAAACATCACATGGATGTTAAACCATGTCTCTGAATAGCGTATAAAAAAAAGGAAAAAATATGTATTTCCTGGTGGTGTTTTAAATAAAAATAAATATTTATGCAAATTAAACAAAACTTAACTGAGACAATTGTTTTGAAGTCTTTGAAAAGGTCACTAAAAGAAAAATGTTTCCAATATGTATTAAATTAATTAATTTTATTTATATCAAGGATATACAAGCAAAAATATATACATAGTAGATACTATGCATTGATGATTTGGTTATTGCATGCGCTAACATTAAAACAATGAATGATTTTAAATACATTTAAAGAGTTAATTTGAGATTACAGACCTGAAAGACATACAGTTCTATCTTGGTATTTAAATTCGTCTTAATATATCAAAGTGCATACATTCAAAAGGGTATTAAATAAGTTTAATATGAGAGAACGTAACCCTGCGGCTATCCCCACTGAAGCTAGATTCAACTATGAGGCATTAAATTCGATAACAAGTCATGTTATGATGCGCCATGTCATAAAACTTCATAGGATGTTTAATGTATGTTATGTTGTATACAAGACCTAAGTGCATATATTAATATTTTAAGTTGTTATACCAATTACAATACTCATGAATTGTGGCAACGTTTAAAGAGAGTAATTCTAAAAGGTACTATGTATTTAAAATTAACCGACAAAGGGGGTAACTATGAAAATCTCCTAAGTAGTTATGCCGATTTTGATTGGGGCGGCCATGATATTTAGTAGTGACAGGAAAAGTACCACTGTTCAAGCTATTTTACCGATATACAATCACTTGGTATACAAAGAGGCAAACTTTAGTTGCCGCGTCGCCTAACTGAGGCTAAGGCTTTGTATTTGCGGAGAAGCCGTTAACGTTAATAAGCATTGTGGCTTAAATCTCTAGCACATATATCATCAATCTAAAAATGACCCTAATTGTTATATTTGCGGATAAAAACGGATGCATAAGCATAGCCAATAATTCAACTTGTCATAAAAGGTCAAAGCACATTGACATACAATATAATTTTTCACGGAAACAAGTTTAGAAAATTGTAGTAAGGTTAAACTATGTTCCTCCAGGCGAACAGCTGACTGATGTTTTGACCGAGCCGTTGCCTGCGATTATTTTTCAAGGAATGAGAAGCAAGATGGGTCTGAAATAAGTTAACTGCTTGTGTATGATTGCACTAAATGTGTTGACGATTGTAAATAGGTATTTGTATATATCTAAGCTAAATGATCTGATTAGGTTTTTCTGGGCTTTCCCTAATCCTAGCAACGAATGTTGGATCATTATTGGAGCTCCCATGGATCGACTCAAATGGACTTTGTAACAATGCGCAGATCTCAGCGAGTTCTCAACCGATTTTAGAATTTTTTGTTTTAAAATGCACAAATTAAATTTCGCTAGGTCGTGACGAAGAGAAAATTTCGAAAAAAAAAAAAAAACTCCGCTCCTATCTATGGTGCAAGCTTAGCCGGTGGCTGACTCTGCATCGACCTAGTTGTATATCGCCCAGCAAACACTTGGAAGTAATATATTGTCCTTGAAATATTATTATTCTTTTGATGTATAGAGTTGGTAATTAATTTTTGAGGGGGCGTGTTGAATTTGACCTCCTTAAATATACAAAAATTAATCTGTATTCACTATTTATATTTTTACACTGGCAATTCTCTCGCTACCCATTCTTCATGTCAAATGGACGTATTGCTTCCTTGTGGTATTAAAACGATTAAATAAAATCGGTTTATTATAAATATCAACTCATTAGTTTAATTTCACAGTCCTCAACTTCCTACAGTATATATGCCTTGGCCGTGAAAAGGGCTTGTCGGCTTGGTTTCACTATACGGCCTCCCTACAGCCTACGGCCGTCTATACAGACCTACTCACCCGGCAAGCCTTTCTTTCCCGGCGTCAGCAGTAATGTACTAATAAAGTCCAATTACCGTCAATAGAGTAGAAGTCTCCTTTAGAGTACGTGGCGTGTATTCCAGTGAAAACGCCGCAAGTCGGTGGTGTCTGGGTGTTCTTCAAAATGCTTTGCATAGCACTCCGGAGGTTTTCAGTTTCTGGTGAAGCCAACACGGCACCTGTTACCAGAATATTTTAATTGATATCGTGCTAATAACACACATAAAAATACTTATAAAAAAAAAAACTCGAAAACGACTTGCGAGGAACGTCAAATGACGTCATATTTTGCGAGAATGATACAATTGGCACACTCGAATGCCGAATTGCCGATACTAAAAAATTATATTAAAATGCCTTCACTATCATCTTTTAAGTGCAGAGTGAAATCGCTACCCTGTACTGTGCTCTGAATATAAACGGATGATGGACAAGGGACGAGGTTTTTATCCAGCAGGGACTCCATTTCACTACAGTCTGTTTTTTTAAACACACATTTGACTCTGTGATGTACCAAAGACCAAAGACATATTGTTTGCCAAATCTCACGATTATGAATGGTTGATCGAATCGATTTTATCGACGAATTTTTTTTTCGAACCTGCATACATTTTTGTTTATTTTGTATAAATCAATATATTTTTGAGCTACTAGCCTTCGGGCTCACTGGAGCTTTCTACCAATTTACAGAAATATTACATAATTGAAACGCAAGATTTGGTATCAACTCAGCTTTAAAAAAAAGCACGTAGGACGTAACTGTTTATGTAATGATTTATTATCGTTAAATACTTCAAAACCGTAACAAAAGAAAAAATATAACATGAACTCAATTGTATCAAATAGAAAGTTAAAAACGTTTATACTTGAAAAACCACTATACTGTCATTCCTTTTTTTCCATGAAATTCAATGGGTCGTGCAGATTTACGTTATATGGGGCCTGTGATGTGTCAAATGTGTGTTTAAAAAAAAACAGACTATAGGGATAACAATGTAACAGTTCGTGTATCGTCTCTAAAGCACCTTACTCGAGCATCCCTCTAGATTGCCGGGACCCGGTGCAGCTTCAGTCAGCCTTCCGCTTCCTGCAGGCCTAGCATATCTTGCCCCGACTTAGCGTCTCATGTCTTACTTGCTCGGTATTGAAAAGAAAGTGACAGATAGTATTTGTCACGCGACATAGAGTCGTGTGTCACAGTTATCACTGGTTGTAGTAGTAGTGGAACAGGGACAGCTTGCCAGTAGTTGGTACACAACAATAGAAAGGCCATGTTAAGGCTACCTAAGTACTTTCCTTGAAACATCTGACGACACGTTTGGCGCAGTTTATAAGCACTTGCCTACTAAGCCGGCGGTCCCGGATTCGAATCCCGGCCAGGGCAAATATTTGTGTGATCAACTCGAATATTTGTCCTTCGGTCATGTCACGATTGTTCTATGTATTTAAGTATATATTTATCTATATAAGGATGTATATCGGCGTCTAGTACCAATAACACAAGCCTTCTTGAGCTTAATTTGTGACTAGATCGCTTTGTGTGAGGTTGTCTGATATTTATTTATTTTATATCAGTCTTGCATCCCACTAAATTGCTGGGACTTGGTGCCGTTTCAGATAACTGTCAGCTTCCTAGTAGTCAACCTGGGACAGCCAATGTCATAAATTAAAAGTGAAGTCCACGTTAAAGCCTAGTTTACCTTCTCTGAAGCATCTCAGTCTAGCATTCCTCCAGGTGGCTGGGATCTGGTGCAGCTTCAGCCAGCCATCCGCTTCCTGATAGTAGTCGTAGTCAAACCGGAACAACTTGCCATCTGCCACAGAACCATAAACTGTAGTTTTTTTTTTATATAAGAGGTAAACAAGCAGACGGGATGCCTGTTTGTAAGTTATTAGTAATGTGTTGTTATTATGTCCATCGACAACTGCAATACCAGAGCGGTAAGCATGCGTTGCCCCGCTTTCAGATGGAAAAACACTATGTTAAAGCTACTCATCATTGATATTTGAAGTTTAAAGAAATCCACAAATAAAAATAAATTGTTTCTTACTTACCGACGGCCAAACCGATAACCAAACAAAACACTATCAAAATTAACCAGCGAAAAAACATTTTTAGTCACGATTTACTACAGTCATAAAATAAATCTTAAAATTCCTCTAACTTATGGTTGAGTCAAGGCGTTAGTGCCAAACACATACGAGAGACTGTTTGCTTAAAATATTTTAAAATTAAATTAAACTTTATAGCAGGATATTGCTTATCTAATACTCCCCCGGTGACAATACTGTTCTCAGTATTCCGTAGATTGTTATTCTGTTACTAATAATAACAGGCGATATAATAATTGAGATATACTCAGCAGCGAATTAATACGCAGAATTACGCCGTCGATAGCAACGCTATCGACGGCGACGCGTATAGATAGATATTTTTGAACAAACTAATCTTGCATTTATTTTTTCAGTTGTACAAAAACTAATAAACTGACAAATGTTAATAACATCACAAAATCATTGATGGGAAGCGAGCAATCTCTTAAAGTCAATGTTTACGTATAAATAAGTTTCTGTTACATTTTTAATTTTTGTGACGAGCTGTTTCAGCCGACGTAACGTACACGTTTCTTTGAACATCCATCAATTGCTCACTGAGACAATTCTAAAGACCCCAAAATCAGTAGAATTGCTCTTTCTATTACCTACAGTTTTTCGATCCACCTTCCGGCTCAATATCAGAGCAGCCCCATGCTACCAAATTATTGTATTGTCATTGAAGTTAAGTAGGTATCCAAAATTTCAGCTCAATTGGTTGTAGATATCTGCTTCAATATTGAGTTGCAAGCTTCCACCCGAACATAATTAATCAATCAATCACTCAGTTAGTCAATCGTCAATCAATCAATCCTTGAATGAATCCAACAATCAATGAAACAAAAGATTGCATTGTAAGTTTTTTCTTTATATTCAATGAGCTTTCACTGCAATGGCCATATCGCGTTGCTCTTGTATATTAAGCACTGCCTTGCTCTTTAGTCGTACATGATGCGCATCTCGGTCGTGCTAGGGCGGCGCACGCGCGCGTCGAATTCGCGCATGTGCGCGCGCCGACGCCCCGCTCGCTCGGCGTCGTGCGGCACGTAGCCGAGCGCGCAGGGGCAGCAGGAGCCGCACGAGCAAAACACGCAGCGAACGCGCTCGGGTAATGGTAAGGCGCCTGAAAAGAGGGCATCTAAAGTAAAGCACTACATTTGGATATGGCATCCGACAGCGAGCGCCAGGACGGGAGGTGACGACAGCCGAGAACTGTCATCTCCGCGAAGGTATGGCTTTCCGCAGGGAAGTGCCCCTCCACCTCCCATCATACTACCATATTCGCCCATCCTCGGCCAATTTCGCGAGTACTGTGGAGCCGCAAGAAAATGTAAGCCTTACCAGAAACGCGAGCTAGCATGTCTTCGACAAAAGAAGGTCTGCAATGTTATACTGAATGGAAAACTCACCAATTCTTATTGCTTCAGCCAAGTAGTCTAGATACGGGGTTTCCACAGTCACATCGAGTGGAGCCTGGCAGAGGCGAACCGCCTTGGCTTTACGTTGGTTGATAACCACGTGTTTATTGCGGCCAAGGAGAGGGCATGGGCTGTTTGGATATACTTCCTGGAAGGAACAGGGAGTAAGTACCTAATAAGTTTTTAGTTGCTCAAGAAAGGATTTGTGAGCTTATAAGTTGGTTAACTGGTATCAAGGGGTTTCCAATTTAAGGGATAATATACGAGTAAGGTTTTTTTTTCGGAAATAGGAAAGAATGCGTTCACGTAAATGATACAATCATACTTATTTTTAGTGTTTGTCACAAGTTATTATTCCTCTTTTGTAAATCTTAATATTTTTTTATTTTTTTTATCTATTACGCAAGTAACTATCAAACTTAAGTACCTATCAACTATCTGGGGTAAAACACCCCTCTTTTTCATCTAGATTGAGAAATAACACTGAATCACGAACACGCAATAAAAATGGTAACTTTCATTAGATTCACGTAGAATTACTCAACTCATTGAAATGTTTACTAAAATAAAATATAGCACTGAATAAAATAGAAACAGAAGAGATTGTGGGTATGTGCACCCGTGGATAAGTGTGAATTATTAAACCTGGAAAGGGCTACATTATATTGTGACAACAATTTAACGGACTGTAGAGTGAGTCGCTGTCGCGGTCACCAAAATTCGAATCTTGGCGACCGCGATTGGCGATTATTGTTTCTTTTTACCTTAGGGCGTCGTCGGACGCACTCAGGAATCGGTTTCCTTTCCAAAAGAAGTTCCTCCGAGGTCTTTAGGGTGTGACCTTTCCATTCTCGTCTGCGGCTCTTGCACAGCGGGCGACACCTGCAACAAGGATCCAGTTAATTAATCGTAAACGTGATTAAGGACCGAATAAACGATTATTCAGTCATTAAATAACGGGCATTTAAAAAAATATTACGACGATTGTTTATGCATTTTCGCCGCCGGAATCCATTTGCCGTTGTATTGCCATTACCTAAAAGCACACATGGACTTCTAAAATATAATTGAAAATATCATTAATTACAGATATATGGAGGTTGTCATTAAACATTGCGCCTAAATAAGTATAATTTATGATTGACCCTAGAAGGTGAGGCTGAGGTGACCTATACAAAACAAAAGATGATCCTGCATCGCGCTATTAGGGTTTTTATGGATTTCAGTTCTCTATGGAGGGGTCATGTGACTGTTAAATTTTCCACAAGGTGATGTAACCTAGAGGGCCGATTCTTAGATAACGCTGCTTTAACTTTTTAGGGTTCCGTACCCAAAGGGTAAAAACGGGACCCTATTACTGAGACTTCGCTGTCCGTCCGTCCGTCCGTCCGTCCGTCCGTCTGTCACCAGGCTGTATCTCAACAACGGTGATAGCTAGACAGTTGAAATTTTCACAGATGATGTATTTCTATGGCTGCTATAACAACAAATACTAAAAATAAAATAAAATAAATATTTAAGGGGGGCTCCCATACAACAAACTTGTTATAGATTATATATAGGTATGTATAGGTACAACCTCCATATATCTGTAATTGGTGTGTAAGGGGCCCCAAACCTACATCTCTCAGGGGCCCAAGCCAACCTCACCTGCTCGTGGTGCACGCTGCTGACCAACGGACGAGGCTCTGGCAACCCGCCAACCCGCAAACCGGACCAGCGTGGCGGGTTACGGTCCGAACCCCTCAAATGAAATGACAACTTTACCACGGCCCCAAGTACCCGGCGGCTGCAGTTGCAAAGCTGACGGAGACGGGCGTCGGCCGAGCACTGGAGCTAGGGGTGCTAAGAATCCCCGGGTGGGGCTCCACCGTCAAACGACCTCGGCTAACGATAGTACGGACAACCGACGTAGGCTATCACTGGTAACCTACAACACGCGCACGCTGAGGACGGACGAAAAGGTCACAGAGCTGGAAAAGGAGGTCAGCGGGATGCGCTGGGATATCATGGGGTTATCTGAAGTCCGAAGAGAGGGAGAGGACACGATAGCCCTGAAATCCGGTAACCTGCTGTACTACCGGGAGGGCGACCAGCAGTCCCAGGGTGGTGTCGGGTTTATCGTCCACAAGTCTCTCGTTAACAACATAGTGACAATTTCGAGTGTGTCGAGCAGGGTTGCGTACCTGATACTCAGAGTATCTAAAAGATATTCGTTGAAGGTTATACAAGTATACGCGCCGACCTCGACGCACCCGGATGAGGAGGTGGAGGCCATGTATGAGGACGTCAGTAAGGCCATACATGCTTCCAAATCGCACTTCACTGTTGTTATGGGAGACTTCAACGCAAAGCTGGGTATGAGAGGCGATAACGAGCTGAGAGTGGGGCAATTTGGATATGGGCAACGGAACCGAAGGGGCCAGAGGCTGGCCGCATTTCTGGAGAAGGAGGGACTCTTCATGATGAACTCCTTCTTCAAGAAGCCGCCTCAGAGAAAATGGACCTGGATGAGTCCCGACGGTTCCACGAGAAATGAGATAGACTTCATTCTGGCCACAAAGAGGCAAATATTCAATGATGTCTCAGTGATCAATAGGGTGAAAACCGGTAGCGATCACCGAATGGTAAGAGGCACATTGAATATTAATGTCCGCCTAGAAAGGTCTCGCCTAATGAAGTCTACGCTCCGACCAACTACAGCCCACATACAAAACCCCGAAGACTTTCAGCTGGAGTTAACAAATCGCTTCGCTTGCCTGGATGATTGCGTTGCAGTGGACGATATAAATAATAGGTTGGTAGAAACTGTCCACGAGGTGGGGAAGAAATTTTTCAGACCCCGCCGCAAAGATAGACCCCAAAAACTATCCGATCATACCCTCAACCTCATGGCTGAAAGACGTTCAATGACGCTGCAGACTTCTGAAGACGCTGAAGCATACAGGCAGCTCAATAGACGGATCCATAGGTCCATGCGACACGATATTCGTTCCTTTAATACCAACCATATCAAAGAAACGATAGAGCGGAACTCGGGCTCCAAAGTGTTTGCCAGGGACCTGTCTATGGGCCAAAGCCAGTTAACGAAGCTGAAGACAGAAGGCGGCAGTGTAGCGTCGACGAAGCCAGAGGTGTTGAGGGAGATCGAAAGGTTCTATGGGCAGTTATATACCTCAGTAGCCAAACCTATTGATAACTTGGCCAAAGACCCGAGAGCCAAGCTGACCCGACACTATACCGAAGATATCCCGGACATCAGCCTGTACGAGATTAGAATGGCCCTAAAACAGCTCAAGAATAACAAGGCGCCGGGTGATGACGGAATCACTTCAGAGCTTCTGAAAGCGGGTGGAACACCGGTACTTAAGGTCCTTCAGAAGCTCTTCAATTCCGTATTGCTCGAGGGAATCACGCCAGAGGCATGGAACACGAGTGTGGTGGTGCTTTTCTTTAAGAAAGGTGATCAAACACTGCTCAAGAATTATAGACCCATCTCGCTTCTGAGCCATGTCTACAAGCTCTTTTCTAGGGTCATCACGAATCGTCTCTCAAGCAGGTTCGATGAATTCCAGCCTCCCGAACAAGCCGGGTTTCGAAAAGGCTTCAGTACCATAGACCACATACACACGCTGCGGCAGGTTATACAGAAAACCGAAGAGTATAATCTGCCACTCTGCTTAGCGTTTGTGGACTATGAGAAGGCCTTTGATTCCGTCGAGACATGGGCAGTACTACAGTCCCTCCAGCGATGCCGAATCGACCATCGGTATGTCGAGGTGCTCAGGAGTGTGTACAACAACGCCACTATGTCAGTCCGAGTACAAGACCAGTGTACGGAGGCGATTCCATTGCAGAGAGGTGTGAGACAAGGAGATGTAATATCTCCGAAGCTCTTCACCAACACAATGGAAGACGCCTTCAAGCTCTTGGAATGGCAAGGACTTGGCATCAACATAAATGGCGAGTACCTCACGCACCTTCGGTTTGCTGACGATATCGTGGTCATGGCGGATACGCTGGAGGATCTCGGTATAATGCTGGATGATCTCAACCGAGTATCCCAACAGGTAGGCCTTAAGATGAACATGGACAAGACGAAGATCATGTCGAATGTCCATGTAGCACCCACCCCAGTATTGGTTGGGAACTCGGTCCTCGAAGTTGTCGACGAATACGTCTATCTAGGTCAGACGATCCAATTAGGCAGGTCCAACTTCGAGAAAGAGATCAATCGACGGATTCAACTCGGATGGGCAGCGTTCGGGAAACTGCGAAGTGTCTTCTCGTCCAAGATACCTCAGTGCTTGAAGACAAAAGTCTTCAACCAGTGCGTATTACCGGTGATGACCTACGGAGCCGAGACGTGGTCTCTAACTATGGGCCTCTTAAGGAAGCTCAGAGTCACTCAGCGAGCTATGGAAAGGGCTATGCTCGGGATCTCTCTACGTGATCGAATCAGGAATGATGAGATTCGTAGACGAACTAATGTCACCGACATAGCAAACAGGGTTAGCAAACTGAAGTGGCAATGGGCAGGGCACATAGCTGGAAGAACCGATGGCCGTTGGGGCAGAAAGGTTCTCGAGTGGAGACCACGTACCGGCAAGCGCAGCGTAGGACGGCCACCCGCAAGGTGGTCGGACGACCTGGTCAGGGTTGCGGGGACTCGCTGGATGCGGGTCGCTTCTATCCGGCCCATGTGGAAGTCAATTGAGGAGGCCTGTGTCCAGCAGTGGACGTCCTATGGCTGAAATGATGATGTATAGGTACGGAACCCTTCATGCGCGAGTCGGGCTCGCACTTGCCCAATTTTTTTATTATATTTTTCTAATGAATTTCTCAATCACAAATTGGAATATTTTCAAAAATGCGAATTGGTATTTTTTTTTTATTTGATATAATTGATAAAACGCCTGGTTAAAATATTAAATGTTGTCAGTTACAAGTTACATATTTCGTTGCGGAAATCGTGGAAATATGTCTCAACCTTAAGAATCATGTTACAAGTAAAATATATGAAAAAGGATCACGATTTCCGATCGTAATATTTCAACATAAAGGATACGACCCTACCATGACGGATATTAGAGACCGGTAAGAAAATTAAGCTGATATAGATTAATATTCCCACCCATATTTTGGTTATCCTGTACGATTATTTTCTCGGCATTTGCTTATATCATTTTACGGTTAATATTCTATGATTGATGCAAACAAGCGATTACTGTAACGATAATAAACCGCAGCACATCTAGAAAAAAATTGATCACGTTAGTATAAATATTCTATTCTTAGGAGTTAAGCCGTCATCACAGTCAAAAGAATACAATACAAGTACTCTTTATTGCACACCTCACAAATCATACAGGAGAAATACAACGCAAGAAAATTACAATTAGAAGTCAACGTCCGTCCGCATTATTCATAGTTTTTTAGATGTATAACCTAGATTCAGAATTTAAATACCTTTAATCCAACCAAGAATAGGTAAGAACCATCTCGACAGACAAGGCAAAATGGGAATTGAATGGCAAGGGATTGGAGCTACGATGCCACACACAAACACACAGATACACATGTTAAACTTATTTTACTTACTTTTTTGTCGGGTGGTTGAAAATGGGTAAGAATTTTTGCTTAATGCCACCTATCCATACTAATCCATACTAAATATTATAAATGCGAAAGTGTGTCTGTCTGTCTGTTACCTCTTCACGCCGATTTTGATGAAATTTGGCATGGAGATAGTTTAAGATCCCAGAAAGGACATAGGATAGTTTTCATCCTGGAAATTATTCCTAAACATTGAAAAGTGAGTAAGTAATTCATGATGACATTGATGACCCTGTAAGAAATGTAATTATTAGACCAAAAGCACAATTGCTCTTATATTTGCTTAGGTGCTTTAATAATCCCTTTTATTAATTAAGGTGATTAGCTGATTAGGTGGATATCTATCGTGATGTATGAGGTTGCTTCCATAGTTCCAAGTTCCACGCGGACGTAGTCGCGGGCAAAAGCTAGTTAAGTATAAAGTGTCGATAAAGCCCAAGTTGAAGCACGCTAAGTAAAAAAAATACTTACTCACTTGACAGTGGGTCGAGAGTCGCGTAGCAGCACGAATTACTTACTCCCTCAGGACTTAAAGAAATTCAAGTTATAATTTTCGAGGAATATCCTCTCCTATATCCTTCACTGAAAGAGCGTTCCACTCATTTGTCTATTTAGAAACGTACCTATACGATATATGATATACACAAAGCGCTTCGTATCAATCAGTGGTGTATACCATGTGTATACGTTATATTGTTATTTACAAAACAAATACTAAAACTCAAAATATCTGATATTACTTGCATAATCCTTCGGTTTTCTTTGGGTCCCTTTTTATCTTGGGCAATGTGATCATTTTATTTAGAACATTCCAACATTGGGGTAAATTAATACTTTTTCATAATAAAATATTTTGCGAATTCTGTTATGATGACATTTTGTTGACATCATTATATATCAGACAGATGTCATCCGTGAATAGGTTGGTTTTTTTTTTCATTTTTTTTATGACTAGTATTCATAGATAGAATTGGTATCGCGGGCTGGTTTTCCTCAACTGGTCTCAGATAATGTACAATAAATGAATCATAAATGAATGAATAAGCATACAAAGAATAAATAAGTATATATAAAATAATATATAGGTACCTATTTATATTCTTTGATTTAAGTACTCCAAAAAATTGACAAAACCATTTAGGTTGCTGTCACAGTTGCTATAATATACTCTTCGGTGTTCTTTCAGTTTACACAGTTTTGACAGGTTTCTCGTTGAGTAACATCATATTTACATTTTAAAACATTTTGTTACTATTCTAATCATGAGCTTTAGGTAAGTTAATGAATACTAAGTGAATTTATTTATTCAAGCTATCACGAGCATCTTTTGTCGTTGAGGCCTAATGTATACCTACCTTATCTTTATTCCAAGCCAAAATACAATTTCACAACATGACGTAGTGTCCAGGCTCGAAACGATATCTTGCCCGCGCTAAAGCTGCCACTCCACTAAAAAGCGGAACGGACACAACAGACCAATCAGGCTGCGTTCTTGTGAAGTCCAAAAGAAGTGTATTTAAATCTGAGGCATGGTATTGGTCCATTTTACACAGCTCAGCTCCGCTCTGTTCCAGTGGCCGTGGCGGGTAGCCTGAGACGGGCATACTACCTGCCGCAAATCACGCTAGTAGCAAACTTGGGTGCTCGGCCTGCCTTACGCCTCATTGTTCAAAATCGTCGCTTTCCATTCGCATTAGTAACTAGGAAAGGCGTACACACGTTGGTGGGTCGCGACGCCACGAGCCACAACAGATTTTGTCGGATATTATACAAACAACCAATACAATACAGTTTTCAGTAGGCTTTTGCGAAGATCATACGAGAGATCTTCAGCTGTAGTGTCCTATTGTATCTTACCTATACATAATTGACACACAATTATTTATTGTCCGTAGCTGTTCGCAATGCGGTTTCACGACGAACTTCGAAAGTGCGCTGCTTATGCACCGCCAGCTTCACCACGATGAGCCCCCACGAGACCTTTTCAAGTCTCATGATCATGACGTAAAGGTATACGTTCCCCTTCTAGTGTAGGGTCTCTTACCTTTATTTAACTCCCAATTAGATGCTTCTTCTGGCCAGTTCAGGAAGACATCTAAACGGTCGAAACTAGATCGGTTAAATGCACCTAGCTCAAATTATCTCAGCGTTCCGGGTACATACGGCAGACAAAGCCGGCCTAATTGTCAGTAATTCTCGTATTGTAGCGCAAGATAAATAAATAAAAAAAAAAAACAGACAACCGAATGAATGTAGCCAATTAAATTTGTTAATTAGAATAACACTGTATGGGACCGTAGTCAGAAAATATAATTATGAGAAGGGAATATACATATCCGTTCTCACAATAGTATCTGGAAAAGGCTGTTTCAATAGATGGCATGAATATCGTCAGTAATATATTATTACAAAGTGTTTATGGACATAATCGATGTCAGTAACTTTTCCAAAGTAACCGTGTTTTTGTTAGTCAATGTCCTTGACAACTATCTGCTCAGGACCTATCTTTTTAATTTGATTCTTTAATGTTCTCCGCACTTTTACTTTCAGAAAGCTAATACACTTCCTGGGATGTCAAGCAACTTCCTCGATTCTAAACAGTCCAATAAAGAATTAAAATGTGAGTGAAAATTATAGGAATTGTAGACATATCCTCAAAGTTCTCCAAACCGACTGAGCGTGCATCACAGTAGAGCAACGGCTTCCAGCGATTCTAACCAGATTTTTAATACTTTAGTTTGCTGGCCCAAGGCCGCAAATCCCTTTGCGCTGCTGGGTAACTTTCGTAGTCGTTCTAGTTCTAAAACAATTAATTAAACTTGTGTGGTTGTCGTACAGTGCCGTCGCGTACTTCTTCGGCGACGCGGCTGCTAGGAAAGCTTCGCGCACGCATTTGCCGTGGACATACAAGTGGGTTGTTCTCGCATCCCGAAGACCCTGTAGGAGATAATAATGTAAGTTATTCAAGGTATTTTTCCACTAGCGAAGTGGGAGAATTGCACGTTGTCGTCATTGCCGATCAAATACTGGACGGACATGGCCAGCTACTGTATTCATTTAAACTTACACGATTTTCGCACATTATTACAACAATACGGTTCTTTATAGCGTTCAAATAGTGTGTATTTAATTAGACACTTTTTGAACGCGTTTAAGTCCCTTTTTGTTATGATAATGCGGCCAGCCACAGAGCGAGCGATTTGTTCAATAATGTTCACAAGAGCATTTTTTTATAGAAGCGTATTTTCACATCGAATCCTTTCATTCAGTTCATTCATCGCAAATTTAATTAATCGTCTTTCTTCAAGTAGCGATTTTTCATCAGGCTTTTTATAATGTTCGCGTGAATTTATTTCGCTTATTTCACCAGTTCATTACTTTATTACTCGTACGATTACACACTGTATATGCTACGTCAAGTCTTGGTTTAGAACAATATATGCGCAAATAATTTATATCAAACCATTTTTGAAACACTCTTTTTTGCAATCTATACTTTGTTGTACACTTGTTAATTGTTAAAATCGTAACGCATACGACATACGACTTTTCACTGCATTTACGACCGAAAGCGTATTTGGAGTAGCGGTGTAATTACTCCTTTATCTCTGCTCCTCTGGCGTATTTGGAGCAGTGGTTTGGTCACTCCTTTATCTCTGCTGGTTTGTATGTCTATATCCTCTGGCGTTTTGCAGGATCTATGTATGCTGAGCGCATGTACATCGAAGGCTTTCAAGGAGGAGATGCCGCTGGTAACGACGCGCAGCGAGGTGGTGGGGGCTAAAGTGGCGCAGCATGAGACCTTCGGATGCCACCTGTGTAACTTTGAAGCGGACAGGTCTCTTACTTACTTACTAGAGGCTCTGAGCTGGCCTTGCGAACAAGTTTCGAAATGGCTGAATTTATGATTATTTTTAACTTTTTCACCGACATAGTATTAGCGTCATTAAAAAAAAAACTAACTGAATCCATGAAAAAGATCCATATAATTTATTGAACCTGCTCACATAATTTCACAAGAACCGGTTGATAAATGCGACCTGTAGACGACACAGCTGGAAATCTGGCCAACTAGTCTTCCGGACATACGAAAGGATTTTTGCTTTAGCAGCTTCAGCTGTAACAGAGACACTTCACTCGCTCGGTCAAGTATTGGGCTGAAAGTAAGAGAAAGGGAGGTTGTTCCCTAACACAGTGTCCAAGAGACTAAAATATATCTAGAATCGAAGATGCCTGATGCACAATTTTTGTTTTGTTTGTATTGCTGTTTGTTATGCTGTTTTATGTTTATGTTTTTCATTCGGTTGCTCTATGATAATATTGCACAGTCTTTTAAAACAGCCCAAAAAGTGAACCGGTCTTTTTATTTCACATTATGATAGATTATATGGATTTAAACACTAGACTGAAACTCCTGCGTCGCTAGTGCACATAGATTATGAAATAATATTTTAAAAGTTAGCGAAATTCCGATACCGGAAAATAAAAAAACACGAATAATTCGTTGTAAAACTACGATAAAAAGATTGAGTTTTAATTATAATAAGACCCTTATACAATACACAATTCTGCTGAGTTTATGTCTTAATAAATAAATAATGTTACTTCGTACGCGTGGAAGTAAAAGTTGTAACAGTCTTTTTGCCTCACCTTAGTTGCCCTTCAACGAAAATTAGTTAAAATTTGTCCAGCCGCTAGTATAACAATTCGATCTTTATTGAGAAAATCGAGATTGAGAATTTGATGGTTCAGGTACCAATTATTTTTTTTTCAGAATAACAGTCTTGGACCGTCACCTTCTCGACGACCACAAAATAGGAATAGACAATCTTCTCAAACTTGTTATGGCGAAGACAAAAGACGGCCTCGCAGAAGACATAAACGTCTGCTCGTTCAGAAGACAACCCTACTACAAACACCAAGAACAACTAGAAGAAGGGGAGTTCATCATAGAAACTGTTCAGCCTAAAATAAAGATATTGAAACACGCGGCGACTAATACTGAGAATACAGGTTTGCAGAAATTGGTTTGGTTCATGACCTAGCGGTCGAATTTGTTATTTCTATTTTCAGCCGACTTTCAAAAAGAGGTTTTGTAATCGATTATATATTTTTATTAATGTTACCTCAAAAGTGCGTGACTTATAAATAAATTTGAAAAACATTTGCCTGAAGTATTCCCCTAAAATTTTGATGAATATCTGATGAGCAAATCCAGAAATCGTAGGACGTTCTAAAATTTTGTAGGCTCATTTACGGCAATTTCAGTGTTTTTTTATATTAAGGTCAGTTGTTCTCGGAAATGCGATTTCGTCTCCCTCAAAAGCGTTTAGGTTCACTTCGTCCATATTCCCATTATGTCAACATTCCTATCTCGTCTACATTCCCAACTCGTCTACATTCCTATGTCGTCCACATTCTCATGGAGGTAAAAACATAAAAAAAAACTTACAATATTTGCTATCCGATACCTTCCGACGCGTAATGATCTAATTTACACAAATTGTAAACGCGAATTGTACATTCCTAAAGCGAAAGAGTACGGATATGGACGATTTGGGAATGTCGACTAAGTGGCAATGTGGACGAAGTAGGAAAAGGACGGTATGGGAATATGGATGAAATGCGAATGTTGACGAAGTGGGATTTTGGACGAAGTAGGAATGCGAACAAAATGGGAATGTAGACGAAGAAGTGAACCTAAACGCTCAAAAGCGGTCTCCTCTTGTGAAATGCCGGTAGATTCAGATTCAGACACATTTAGATTTTGAAGTCGGTTAATAATTAAGAAAAAGTTATTATTTTGACGTCTAATTACATTTTATTATTTCTCTTTCAGGGTTGACCGACAATTTCAAGGTAATAACAAGTGAAATGGAGAAAATAATGAACAATTGCCCCGTAAAAGATGTTCCAAGCGAGGAGAAAGAGTTGCTTCTAAAAATGCAGTCACTAAAAGAATATATGCGCAAGTTCGAGGACTCGTATAGTGTGTTGAAGAAAATGACGAAAGAGTATGACACGAAGAGCCGGAGCGACCGCACCGAACCTGTGTTCGATTTGAGGTTGGGCGAGTAAGTATAAAATATAATAACTAGTATGCACAACTCGTAGTGTATTTCGAGCAGCGTTCTTATCATTCTTGTTTGCGAAATGTATGGTCGGAATAGAAAATAAATAAAATTATTTCTCCATTCAGGTCGTCCAGGGATTGGTAGAGCACCCGTGGGATAAGATGAAAGAAGTAAAACTAGATATCGCTGCAACAGGTGAACTTAACTATCATGTGGTGTACTTAATGAAAGGGCGTCATCAGCTGCTTCTAAATAATATACTGCATAATTACATTACATCTACTTATAAAAAAAACTAAAGACAACAAAAAATACTGCATCCTTGAGTTGTGGTCAACGCGACAGCACATGTAAAGTTATCGATATAGACATAAAAAAAAAGTGGCAATACTGTACTTGGCGTTCCTTTCTAATCAATCTATCTAAGAAAACTGGAGCGACACTACAGTATTACCACTTTATAATCTCTAACTTTCTTGTCTTCTATTACATATTCAACGCTACTAAAACTACCTACATCAAAATAATGCAAAAACCTGATCTCTAAAATTAAGCTTCATTGTTGCAATTCATTTCTTTAACCTAACCTTTTATTGCAGGGTCTATAACAGAGTCATCTGAAGAAGCTTTTCATATATTTCCATTTATTAACTGAATAAATGCTTAAATACACTAATCAAACAATGTCTCTCTAATCCCGAAATTGAGAGAAGACTTGGACTACAAAAAAAAAACCAAAGTCCTGAATTAATTTGTAAACCTATACCTGTCAGCTATAACGGCAATGTCTTACAATTCCTGAGATATAAGATTTATTTTATAATTTATAGCTTTACCTTAATAAAGATATTTCAATTTATCTTTGTATTTTAATTATATTGAATGAATTTATATTTAGGCAACTGTGGCCCTTATACATACTTTAAATTTAGCATTCATGAAATGTATCATGTGCAAAACCATGATCTTGCTGATTTGTTTTCCTGTCATAGGAGGCAGGGACGTTATAATATAAACTCGGTGATAAGATCGTAAGACGTAATAAACCGAAAGAATTAGGTCAATAATAAAATGAATAAAACATCAAGATGATTTGTAATTCCGTGATTTATTTCCGGGGTTCCCAGTCTAATCATTTGTTACACGCTGGTTTATGGCAACATTCACAGATGAAATCATGATTTGCGACGTGATATCGTAGATCTCGATTTTTATGGCAATGTTGCATTGCATTCTTCTCACATTGTTCTTGTTTCGTCAAAGAATCCCCGCTGGACATATAATAGTTGGTCTGGCAACATTTGCAGCTTTGTTGATTGCTTTGATCAGTTAAGTCATCTCCTGATTGTATTTGGCGTCGTCTACCTGTTGCGTTGGTTTTTACAACAGGCAATACTCTAGGTCCATTCCTAATTAAAGGCCTATTGATCTCCTCAAAACCATCATTTCTCTTTACAGTAGCGAACATTCTATTTACTTCTTCTATGGCATCTTTGTTTGTTTTAGTTCTTTCTTGTAATGATTTTTTTAATTCTTCGAGCTTCATTTGAGGTATTGAAGAAGATTTATGCTTTATCAAATCTATGGAATATTGTGAGTGGGTAGTCACTTTTGGCTGGCAGGAATTCACAATTGAAAATTTACCGCTCTCTTGCAAAGAACTTCCTTCTATAGACAATTGGAATACCTTACTAAAAGATAATTTTGTTTTTTGAGGCATACTTAATTGCGTGGAAACACAAGCATCCTTTAATATGATAGTTTTACTATCAATAAGTCTATTGTCTTTTGTAATATATTCTTTTTTATTTTGGAAAACAGTCAAGACTTCGTTTAAAAGATTTAAACCTTGATCAACATTAGTTCTTGAAGTTTGTACGTTTTTTGTACCGATATCATCGACTTTATATTCCTTTTTGTGTTCGTTGTTGGTTCTTTCACGTGAGCTTGTAGTAACGTCAGGAGTTTGGCAAATTGGACATGATTTCGATTTTTTTTTGTCAAACTCGTATTTTTTTTCTTCGTCCTTCATACTTGTGTTCAAACATATCGAGCATATAAATCTTGAGTTGTGATCATGTCTACAGCCGTAATTTGTGCTCATTTTAATGTCTTGTTTTGTCAGTGGTGGTTTGGTGTATGTAGTAATATAAATGGTGATTTTTGTAGATGGCTGCTTTGATTTCATAAGAAAGTGTAGTTTTTCTGAAATCAATATTATAAACAAACGTTAATAAATACAGGTAATAGTAGTTTATGCAACTGATACATAATGAGGGGCCTTAAAACACGAGTGTGGTTTTATGAAACGAGCGTCAGCGAGTTTCATAATAGGATCACACGAGTGTTTTAAGGCCTAATTATGTACAGTTGTATACACTACTTTATCTACACACATATCATAAGTACTCTAAGATGGGTTCAGAAGCCATAAGGAAATGACCGGCACCACTAGTGCTACCTGTAAAATATCTAAAAACGACATATACTAATGCAGTAAGAAATAAATCTAAACAAATACATAAACAGATTATTTGTTGTAATTTACATTTACATTGAAACAATATTTTCAACTAAAATGTGAATTACAATATACTTATCACAATTATATTTTCGTAACAGCAAAGAACCAACAAACAAATGACAACATAATGGCGGCAATTCGAACCTCCGTCAAGACGAATGTTTTTTTTTTCTAAATCATATACAAACGAATATGTATCCATATTCTCATGTCACTCGAGATCAAATGTCGTGCGGTTTTTATAAAAAAACATACTGAATTGACGTTTCGTATCGATAACAATATTAATATCTATGGATACTAGAATAGAGACCTACTTTAGTTTTGACAGCTGTTCCAAATTTAAACTCATAACCTTACAAAAATTGATACTGTTATAACATTACAGTACAGATTTTACCTACTGCCACAGATAAGAAAGTTCTCATAGTAAAATTGGTTGTAGTAATGCTGGCCATTTCCTACGGTTTCTGAACGCATTTTAGAGCACTAATGATATGTGCGTAGATAAATTAATTTTGAACTACGCTTGCGCATGTTACAACATAGCGAGCTTTTAATGTGTCTTCACCATTTTGACGACGCGTTGGCTCAGTTTGTAGTGCGACTGCCTACTGAGCCGGCGGTCCTGGATTCAAATCCCGGCCAGGGCAAATATTTATGTGATGAAATCGAATATTTGTTCCTGAGTCATGGATGTTATCTATATATGTCTTTATATATAGTACAAGCTTTGCTTAGTTTGGGATGTCGGTTTGTGTAAGATTGTCCCTTAATATTTATTGAAACATTTTTATCTGCAAAATGTTGTAAACATGTCTAGGAATATAATTATTTTAATTAAGTGAACACGTCGGAAGAACCTTTAGAGTTGTATTTATATCCTTTGAAATGAAATTATTCCCATGAAAAAACCCCTATAGTCTCAGGGGTTTTCATATAAATATTTAAAAATATTGCTTAAAAAAGGTTATTGCATATCTAACCGCCCGGCCCCGGATCAGCACCGACTCAACTCGAGCCGTCCAGTATTCTTTGGTTGACATTTCAAACAGTAACGTCATCGCCCCGCCTCGGTGCGGGGCCCTATCACACTTGCGATTTGCGAGCGAATTTTGTATGAAGGCGAACACGCATCGAGTTCGCCGCGACGTTTATTTGTATACAAAGCTCGCTCGCAAATTGCAAGTGAGATAGGGTTCTAATAGCGCGTGGATGACGAGCTTTCACCACGCTTAATACGACAAGTGAACAGCGCGTTGCAACTAGCTGCCGGAATTCATCGGCCATCTTTGTTCATGATCATCTCATCTCGTTTTATTTTTTTGATATGTCTTATTTAACACGGAATGCATTGATTATAAACAAAAAAAAACTGATACTGGCACAAGCTTCGAGCCGCCATAAACGGATTAATAATAATAATAATTAGTAACTAGCCGCCGGCGGGGGGACCGCGCGTGGATGCCGCTTTTATAACATCAACCGAAAAAAGTGGAAACCTTAAGGGGGTCAGAGTATAGCAAAGGGGGCCCGATTTTAGGACAGAAAATTTACGAGCATAATTTTTTTTTTGTTGTTTTGTGCTTAAATTAGATTGAGTCTTGTAGATTACGATAAAATAAGCATATTTTATTCTTTAAACTTTTTCTCTCAGATCGATATTTACCAAGATATTGGGATTCAAATGCATAACATACATACAAATAACATATTTTGATGTAAGTACCTAATAGTAGACTATTTACGAGGGTCCATGTAAGCAAGCATTTTGACGCTCCGCTCGCTTCGCTCGCTCCGCTATAAGTGGTCACAAAAAAAAAAAAACCCTAACCTAACCTACAGTTTTCGGTTTTTCAACCCATGTACCATATTTTCAGCAAACATTTTTACCTTAAAAAGCTCAATATCTCGGTAATTATTATGTTTAGAGAAAACTTGCCGATACAAAACATGCTTATTTTAGCGTCCTCTATACGATAGCATCATAAAAAATAGGTATTATAATGACACCACCCTCAATCAAAAGTCAGCCCTTCAAAATGTCTGAACTTTGAACCCCGATATCTCGGTAAATATTGATCGGAAAAAAAAAGTTTATAGAACAAAACACGCTTATTTTGATGTATTCTAGACGATACAGCACATAAAATAGGTATCATTATGATACCATATAAAAAAGGTATCATTATGATACCACAAAATTTTCATAAATTTTTCTAAGTCCTAAAATCGGGCCCCCTTTGCTATACCCCAACCTCATACGCTAGAGCAAGATGCAAATAATGGCCGGGCCACAATTGCAGCAAAGCATGGCCCGTTTAGAAGCCCCTTTACACCACGCTGACGCTTCGCGGTTCCAAATCGCTTCCGTTATGTTCTGGTATGCGTATGGTTGACGCCTTTTTGAAGACTAGTTAATGTGTTGAGGAGGTGCCGTTACGGTGCCGAGTGGTTAGGTTTACTAAGATGATCGATCTTAGTTGTGTATACTTAGTGACAATTCAAAGACTTCAGTTTTCTGAGTCAAACGGAGAAAGTAGGTACAAGAACAAGACTGCACTCACTTCAATTTTCACAATTTTTCTATGAAATGCAAATTCATCTTTTGCATAACTCTTTTGTAAAATAAATAAATTAAAAAATGACGTAAATAAATACAGGTCATACAAAAATAATAATGACAAACAAATTGAAGTGTCTAATGTTAATGTCATAGAGTAACGAAACACTGGTTAAGAATAAATAATACACCGTTGAGACGTTAAATTATCAGATTTTGAAAATTATTCGGTAGATTAATCAGGGTACAGCGTATCAAGAACTTTTTAAGGCCATAATTATGAACATACCCATCAATATTCAATAATGTAATGCCTCGAATGCTTTGATTGGCTAAATTTCTGGGTCAAGTCTATCAATCTGTTAATTTTTTAGTCAAAACTGATTGTCTCCATATCTCTCGTAATTATAACCTATTTAGAAATAAAGAAAAAAATATATAATTCTACTGTCAATAACTGACATTTGTAAATATTTTGTGTGAGACCTAAGTAACAAAAAATAATTAGAAAAACTAGTAAAATTCACGAGTATGGTCATTTAGGTGAACTGTGTTTTAAAAAACGGTAAGTGATAAGTAAGCCAAATACCCGTCCCAAAATACTTTGTAATTGTTCTATCAGTTGGAGATAGCTTTTGGCCCGGCCACGATATCGGCGAGAAAGCGATGAGCGCTCGAGTGAAAAAGGGTAGTGAGAAAAGACAAATTCTACTGGTTTGCTGCTGGATGGAAAATGCATTTGATTGTTTGTTGAGCCAGGCTGGTAGGCACCGCTCATAGTGTTTCGATTGACATAAAGTAGAAAATTCTACCGCTGTAATTGGTTAATTCAAGGTCCATTTTTCTACTCCTTTTAGCCTCGCTTCGCTTCACTTAGATAGTTTCATTATTATTAGCGTTAGCGCTCGACTAAATTCAGTCGGGAGTGCAGTCTATCGCTTTCACCTACAACCGTCACTCGTCTTTAAACACACTATTTAACTATAGTTAATATGAGCTGGTTACCGCTTTACATTTTTCCAGGTTCTTCATTTGCCGTGCCATTAAAAAATGAAAAACGGTAAAAATATGATAAAAAAGAAAAATGCTCAGAAATACAGGAGTAAATGTAACTGAGCATAAGATAAGACAGGAGGTACAGAAAGCATACGAATATGATTACTTTCACGAGTGCTCCAGGCGTGCGTGGGGAAGGGACAATGAAGTCCGGTACGCGGGTTATAAGACCAATATGAGGAGACAGGTCAGTTAATTTAAAGATAGGCTCACGCAGTGTGAGCCGAGCTTGTAGGATCCGCACCAGCGTACAGCTAGGTGCTCGACACCACCGCCCGCCTTGGTTGATTGAAAATTGGCTTGGTCACCACACGCCATGACATGCATAGGCTATGGGATGAATGAATGGGATAAAAAACGTTTTTTTTGCACTAGCGGTTATTGGAATACGATTGATGAGAAATGGTTGTTCTGAGTCATTTCCAGTTATTTAAGAGAGCTGCCCCCGCGTGTCCTCTGTTGCCTCCATCAGGCGCTTAGGATGTTATTGAGATCAACATGGCAAGAGACGCCTGTCGCCCCAAGAGCCAACGAGTCCGTGGTCCTCACTGGCACCACAGGCGGTGCAGGCGATGAGGAACGTTCTTCTCACTACACCAAGACCGGAGCCGCTTTGTGTAGAGTTTTGGGTCGATATAATGTACCTGCCAGCAGCCTAACCCTATCTCTGCCGGAGGATCTGTTGATGAATGAGTGTGTTATTGTGTCCGGTTGGGTTGGGTTCGGTTTAGCTATCCACGGTTCATTCGATGAAGCGTTTCGAGTTTCAGAATCTCAGTTTATGAATCGGCACATAAAGCTAAAATAACTAAATCCATACTTCACTTCTACTGCTCTCCGAAAAGTAGATTATCCAAAAGTAGTTTATTTTAGCTTCGCGAAGCTAAAATAACCTACCTACTTTTGGAGCACGAGAAGTAAACAAACTTTTTCACATGCTCTTTTTTTTACAGCCTAGGTATTACTACAGTAATATACCCAGGCATTTACCTACTCACTATCAAAGCGCTAGAAGTTCAATCTCAAGCTACACGAGGCCATCCGATTTAGAAAGGGGCTATGGAGTTAAAAGAATCTACCTTCCTGAGAGAGATTTACGAGAGTCTTCATATTTTATTCGTTAGTATTGTACTAAAAATATTTTTAACACCTTTTTTTCGATTTTGCAACCACAGTTTGGTATTAATAATATCGATACAAAGATTTGTTTACTACATGTTTAGCCCAACAAGTTGGTTTAACTGACGTTGAAAGACCGTAAATGACACTGATGTAAACAAAGAGGAAACCGCGCGTACTATATATGCCACAAATTTTAAGTAATTTTTGCATAATTAAGCCAAAACTATCTAATGAATTATTGTTTTTTCATTACGATTCAGTACTTATTTCAGAAGAACGAAGGATTGCGCGCCATTCCGGTAAACAATGTTTTGACTTTAGTTAATGACATAATCGCTGCTGACATTTTATAATGCATATTTACGACGTATGCACAATATTGCCATATGAAAGCTTGTATTGCCACTATCCCAGGGATAAACCGCAAGTTGTTAGGCTAAATTAGTATTCAAAATCAATAGCTTAACTCAAAAACAAATGAAGAAACTGTCGTGAGGTTTTTTGCTGTTATATTCCTTTTTGTGTATTTCTTGCAGGAAAGCCCAGCTACAGAGAAAAGTACTATTCAAATCAGAAACCTTATCACATAGCTGAGGGGGAAAGACCGTTCCGAAGAGACAACAGGTTTAACAACAAATGTCCAAGGAGAACATCCTCCATGTGCTATGACGAAAACGAAATAGAAAAGTTAATAGATGCAACAAGATGTATGATAGATAACTATTGTCCAAAAAAAGACTCTTTTAAATACAGAAAACCAGCAAGAAAAATCACAAAAAAATTGTCCCCGATTTTTACGTGTGATTGCACATCGCCATTCAGTGCAAAGCCATCGAAAAGAACATTTACTGCTAAATTAGAGTGTCCTATTAGAACTCACACTAAACCTAAAAATAACCAATTATCTAAAGAAGCAAAAAAATTATCACAGGATATATATAAAATTCTAACTTTAATGCAGAAGTCGGAGGCGGAGGAAGAAGAACAATATTCATCTGATTCTGTGTTGCAACAAATTCATGATTTTGAGTGTTCTAGTACAAACAATGTCACACGTAGAAGAACTGATTTAATAACAGAACGCGTTCAAATATATCCAAAAATGGAAAAAGAGAGACAAGATCCTATAACGAAGTTAAAAAATATCACAGGGGTGAGAAGCAAACTTGAAGCATTGGTAAATGTACTTAAACAGTATGAAGACAATAGTGGTTCTAATGTAGATATTGTGGCAAAAAATAAAAAACCGCCATCCCCAGAAGTCCAACCATTTTTGAACGAAAAAGAACAAAAGTCAAGCAATGACGAAACTAAGAAGTGCCAAGATTGTAAAGATGTTGTATTACAAACTGAGGAGCCAAAAACAAGTAATAAAAGCATTTGTGGTCGGATAAAAAATAACAATTCGACAAAAATCGAAGCGGAGAGATCATTGAAATCACGTTTGTCTTCGAAATTTAAGGAAAAATTAAACTCAAAAAAGCGCAATGAGAGAGATAAAGAAAGGGGGGCCGAAGTGAAAAATAAAATGTACTACAAGAAGAAGAGTAAAGATAAAATAAGTTCAGAAAATGAGGCAAGTAAACAAAATATAACCAATAACAGTCGTGAAATCAAAACTGGACTAATGATTACAATCGGAGGGAAAGTGCTTCGTAAAAAACCAGTAGTAGCTCCTGAAAAACGCCTGGAGAAAATGTCAAAAACGTGGATCAAGAAATATTTAGACCCCAAAAAAGAAACTAAAGATCATAATATACACCAGAGATGGAACAATAGATCTTATTATAATCGCAGTAGTACTACAGTAGTTGAAGTCATAAACAATGTTTACAAGCAAATGGGAATAAACTTAAAGTCCAAATACAATGACGCATCAAGAAAACATCATTCAAAGTCACCTGTAAAGTCATCAAAGAAAACAAGAAATCGACAAACTATAGAAGCTTACATGTTGCCCCGAATGGTAATGCATAATCCAGTGTATATATCTGAAGATAGACATATTGCAAAAAGTCAAGTGTCAAAAGGCATAGACAACTTTATGTCAAAAACAAAACTACCCTTTGAACAAAATATTAATTTACAAAACAAATGTCCTATGTATTCTAACACATTGAATTTCTCAAATGATCCGAGTTCAATTTTTTTTAGAATATACATGGCTAAGGATTATTTTGACACAGTCTCAAAAAGTAACCAGACGCTTAAGATTTCAAATTGTGATGAGCAAGTATACAAAAGTGAGCATGAAGCTACAAAATCTGACGTTATAAATAATGCGTTTACTGGAAATAGAAGTCGGAAGTGTGATAAGCAAGCCCTTCATCATTGTAAGAAGAAAGATGATGAGCAAGTAAGCTATGATAGTTCATGTTTCCGTCCGAAATTTGAAGGTAGAAAGAAGATTGCAGCCCTGCAAGACATGAAGAAGAATACAGCCAAGTAAGTAACACGCGGTATGGAATAAGTTGATAACCTGATAAGCAAACATCAGTATAATCTTATCAAACTATACATATGCAGTTAGATACCTTTCATAATTAAGTGTAGGATGCCAAACTAATTGGGGGAAACTTTAATATGAAATAAAATCCTGGTGAAGTTAATTTATAAGACATGATAGCAAAATACTGATCTGATCACATGTTTATCTTTTTATATACATTTCTAGGCTGGAATACCAAGTGCAAGAACCCGCTGGCAACGAAGCTAACTTATATACTCCCAAAGCGAGTACCGTGCGCGCCTGTGAACTTACACATCCGTTAGCTCACTTTAAAAAATCTAAGGATACCGAATTACAATTAGTTAAGCCAGAGAAAAACACAAAAACGAAAACAATATATTTTAGAAAAGGATATAAAGATTTTATACAAGTGGATCATAAAATAAAGTTTTACTCTTCCAATAGGGGAATATGGTCTTCGAATGCAAATCCGATGATTAACATTCGACAGAACAACAGAATAGATTTGTTCAAAGGAGGTCTCAGAAAACAGTTTAAAAAAGATAAATGCACTTATTTTAGTCTTGAGCATAAAAGAAAATGTGAATCTGTAGATCACGAAGAACTGCGATATCCATCTGAGCATCAAATGCGTTTTCCATCTGCTCAACATTTACAGAGTCTTCTATATTTACCTCAGTTGTCATGCAAACACCGGTTATTATCGCAGCTTCAACGAGCTAATCCACAATATCCACCTCAATGTCAAGATACCCCAATTCCTCGACAATCATATAAGCTACAACTTGTATGTCATACTAAAAATTCTTTAGTGCCTTCTGACCGTCATATTGCACCCAAAACTGAATACGCTTCAAAATTTCTAACCAGCTTAGATCCACCATATGAGCATCAAGCAAAATATTCACCTGTAGTTGGGCCTACACTGGGACCGAAACATGCATCGGAAGAACACAACTTTGGAACGGCCAACCTGAATAATTTAAATCCAATTTCCAAATGGAAAAATAGTGAATTTTCATTAATTAAAAGTTATATTCGTCTGAAGAGTGATAGTATTTACATTAGCAATGACGAAGACTCAGACAGAATAAATAATTTAAGATTAAGTTATGCGCCAAAATCAAGATCAAATCGAGAAAACGTAGCAACATTAAGTCACGACTTTTCTAGCTACAATCGTGATCACATAACCGTAAAAAGACCGTTTGATTCGGCGGCATATGAATCAAAAGTAGCTTGTCAAAACTGTTCAAATTTAATTGACCAAACCTCGAGGCATTTTCATTCTAATGGAACTGATCCACTAAATTATGAAGCCTGTGTTAATAGCATACAACCAAATTGTTTAGCGGAATATACAATTAGAGGAACAACAAATTCGGCCAAAACAGATGATTCTAAAGTTAATACAAATTTGTCACTAGGAAATTTTAATGTTTATAATGTTATAGAAGAGTATGTTATACATTTACTTGGCGAAACAGGAAAAATTAACAATAATAAAGTATTAGAAACAAAACACATGCTTCATGCTATAATGACGATGAATACTAGTGGTTCTGCAAATATTTCTTACGCAAGTGAAGAGCTGATTAATTGTCTTACTTATTCGTCTATAAGACCACAAATATCAATGAATAAAGAAATCGTGCTAATGCTCAGTAAACTAAGAAAAAATAATAAGAAAGCAGATTTGTTAGAACAACAAGCCGACGATAGCAATGATGAAAATATTTTAGTTAAATCTAAAACGAATAGGTCTTCCAGTATATATAATTTTTTTGCAAAATTTCAGAATCGTAGGTGCCAAAAAGTAGACAAAAAGTCGAATAGTTATATCAAAACAAAGAGAGATAATGCTCCTAGTTGCTGTCTTTTAAATTTGGGAAACCATGTTATGCAACGACCCAATCCAGTGACTAGAAAATCATCCAGAACATTTTCTTTTTTTAGTATGGGAACTTCAATAAAAAGAAATGCAGTCGATGATATCGGCACAAGCTACAGACAGCCGAAGTCTAAAGTACAGTCCTCAGAAAAAGATAAATTAAATACAAATGTTGAACGGACCGTTTCGCAATGTGTAAAATACGTGAAGAAAAACTCTATTCATAAAAATGAGAAGAAGAAAATGCAAATTAATACCGAAGAAAGGGATGCAACTAGTTCAACCTATCTACTCGTTAAGCCCTCCAGATCTCAAGAAAAACCATATTTCATTGAACACAACGATAAATTTGAGAATAAAAATCCGGTGGGCATTGACAATGATTTAGAAATATTGAGTTATGATCCAATTAACAATATTTTGAACAATGTAACTGATCCAGCTGATATTTTACAATCTTACATAGTTAAAAAAGCGGCATTACAAATATATACTGAGAAATCAGCGGCGCATAATGATTACTTGGTGGCTAAACTTCCAAAACACGTGTCCTTGTGATCCGAACAAAATGTTCTAGTTGTCCACGTGACTATTGAGTTTTTTTGTTGTTTATTTTTCGATGTCGGTAGTCTCATTTGTAATACACATTTTATTAATTTACCTTTTTTTCAATTATTTATCAATCTGTCTGTCGGTGGCTGACGCAACATTAACGCATCCACATCCTCACAACCTCGGGCACAGATTATATAATACCCTCGGGTTTAATAAGGAATGTGCACGATAGTATAGGTGGCAGCACTGTAACTGTAATTTTCCTGTAATGAGAAGGTGAAAGATTCAGATTGGCAGCACCAGATGAAAACTGAACACCTTCGTTGTGCAAGTGCATGAGAAGCAGGAGCTAGGTAGCAGCACTATCAGTGTCAATGTTATGGTAAATTGCCCGGTGACAACCAAATATCACTAAAATGTCTGTGACTGCTCTTCAAAATCTCGTATCTAGCAAGTAGATTGACATTGAGATACGAGCTTTGTTTTAAGTAGGTATTTGTTACTTATTACTATTAGTGAGTTTTGGTTATCAACAGACGAAATATTCGGATTGGCGGCACCAGGTGGCCGCACCTTTGTTGTGCACGTTCCCACGTTCCCATCTAAGGATTTTTATGCGAATACTCTGAAGCACAAATTATTATATTTATGCGTTATTCTACCTTCACGAGTTGCGGAAACTTTCTAGTAAATAATAAAACAGATTTTCACAACTCAAAAGCAACGTAGGTACTAGCATTTGACGATTGTTATGATACGAGCGCGAGCGGGAAGCAAACCATACGCATAATCTAATGGATAATATTAATTGCTTCGTCTATACCTCTTATTTCCGTTAGATGTTCATTATAGTATGTACTTCATGTCTTACGAATTGAGGGTGGTTTTTGTATTATTATTATTTCGTATATTTATTTAATTTCTTAGGTTAAGTTTTTTTACAATAAATTTATATAAAAAGTAAAATACAACAACGTAATTACAAAATATAGATACATTATAAAAAAAACCTAACCTAGGGTGCCGCCGGCAGCGGGGCGGGGCCCAGGCTACCGGTGGTTAGGGCTGCAGAGAGAGGAACCTCCTGACGATGCGCGCCGTGTCCAGGAGTACCGCCTTCTGTATCTGACCCTTGATCCAGCCATCTAGCGAGAGTCTCTTAAGATGTTTGTCGAGACTCTTCGCTATAAGACCGTTCGCCGAAACGACTATCGGGACAATGATCGTCGAGTCAACATCCCACATTGCGGTCACCTCGTGAGCCAAGTCAAGGTACTTGCTGAGTTTGTCCTTCTCGACTTTCACGAGGTTCTCGTCATGGGGGATGGTGATGTCGACGAGCACTGCCTGGCGCTTGGATCGATCTACCAACACGATATCAGGCTTATTGGCTACAATAGTCCTGTCCGTGATGATAGATCGATCCCAATAGAGCGTGGCACGACCATTTTCGAGAACTGGCATCGGTGCGTACTTATAGTACGGCACCTCAGACCCCACAAGACCGTATCGAAGAGCAAGTTGCTGGTGAATGATCCTGGCTACTTGGTTATGTCTGTGCAAGTACTCGCCGTTAGCAAGATGAGAACAACCGGAGATTATATGCCTGAGTGACTCACCGGGACGGCGGCATGCCCGACAAATGTCGACCGTACCGTCCTTCAAGATATATCTCCGGTAATTGTTCGTCATCATTACTTCGTCCGCAATTGCACAGACAAAACCTTCGGTTTCCCCGAAGAGATCCCCGAAGCGTAGCCAGTTCACCGACGCGAGCAGATCTACATCGGGCCCCGTAAGGGCCTTGTAGAACCGCCCATGTAGCTCCTTGCTCTTCCATACAGCCCTGCGGTCATCGGTGCTAAGCACCTTTGGTCTGCGCCAGTTCTCGTTTGCTAAGGAGAGAGAGGTGAGGCCTTTGTCAACTGCTACTACATCGCGATGAATCCCACACTCGTTGTTTAGGAAATACTCCCTAAGACTGCACACCTCGCGGTTATGGAGGTCCTTGGCGTTTAAAAAGCCACGGCCCCCAAACTTACGCGGGATGTACATTCTCATAACTGACGAGCGTGGGTGCCTCATGCGATGTGTAGTGAGCAGCTGACGGACCCTCGTATCCAGGGCGTCCAGCTCAGTCTGAGTCCACCTTAGTATGCCAAAGGAGTAAGTGAGCAGAGGCATCACCCAAGCGTTGAAGGCGCGTGCCTTATTGCCACCGGACAAAAGACTGTTAAGTACTTTTGTCAAACGACAAAAGAAACGCTCCTTCAACGCCTGTCTAATGTCTCCGTCCGCAATACCCAATGACTGTGACATACCAAGGTACTTGTAGGTTTCAACTTCGGAGATAGACCTGAGGGTCATTGTCTCAGAAAGCTGTAAGTTCGCGGAATTTACGACTTTCCCCCGCTGTACATGCATGACCGCACACTTGTCTACGCCAAATTCCATTTTGATGGCACTACTGAAGGTTTCAGTTACTTCCAGTAGTTCCACCAGATCCTGGCGTTTTGGTGCATACAGCTTAAGATCATCCATGTAAAGCAGATGAGAAATGACCTCACCTCTTCTTCGAAGCCGGTAACCTAGTCCTGAATCCTTCAGCAGAGTGCTGAGCGGATTCAGGGCTAGGCAGAACCACAGAGGACTCAAACTGTCACCCTGGAAAATACCTCTCTCAATCCTTATCAAGTCCCGCGGGCCAGGGGGGCCATCCCCGCCTCCTGGTTGACGAAGGACTGTGGTCCACTGCCTCATACACGCGCCTAAGAGGGATCTTAGAGCTGTATCGATTTTATACAGCTCTAAGATCCTCTCCAGCCATGAATGAGGCACCGAATCATAGGCCTTCTTATAGTCAACCCAAGCGGCCGAGAGAGACCCCTTATTATTATTATTATTTTTTTTTTTAAATTTATTTATCATAAAAAAAACTTATGTGGTATATAACATTTATATTCCGCCAAACTGAGGACAGTTTGTTGGCGGATAAAGCGCTCACAAACATTTTCGTGTGCTACCACTTATAAATTACTTACTTAGATTATTACTTATAACTGCACTAATTTTACTGCTACCCATCAACAACAACGCCGCGCCCCGCGGCACCACGCTGCGCGAGTCGCACCCTAGTAGTAGTTACTAAGGTCCAAAGTCGCACCGCGCAGCATCCCGAGCCGCAGCGCTGACGCAGATGGGCGGCCATATAATACCCTTATCTATTACTAATTACTACACTACAATAACATTAACTAATGAATACTTTCATCAAACAGGTTTAGGAGTTCTCATCCTCCTAGCCTTTTGTCCCATTTTTTATGAGAATGAATTCTCAATCGGGGTCGGCTACCTAAATCCCAAGATGTGGCGTAGGCACTAGTTTTTACGCAAGCGACTGCCATCTGACCTTCCAACCCAGAGGGGAAACTAGGCCTTATTGGGCTTAGGTGGTTTCCTCACGATGTTTTCCTTTACCGAAAAGCTAGTGGTAAATATCAAATGACATTCCGTACATAAGTTCCGAAAAACTCATTGGTACGGGCCGGGTTCGAACCCGCGACCTCCGGATTGAAAGTCGCATGCTCTAACCACTAGGCTACCACCGCTTCTGGAGTTTTAGGAGGTTTAGGAGTTCTGCTTGCAGTTTTTTCTTAAATACTTGTTTACTACTGCACTTATCTACTGATGTTCTTATTTTGTTATGTATCTTAGGAGTCATATATTTACGCGTTCTTTTGCCGTAGTAGTTGTTGGCCTTGTATTCTACGTATGTTTTTTGTGTGCTTGCTCTGAGGTTACGCAACAGTAGTCTACGGGCTTTGAATTTATCCTGGTCGTAATCGTCCATACAAATTAAGTACCTAACTTTCTCATGCACTGGTAAGATTTTTAACATTTTATACAGTCGTTTGTAATTTTGATTACAGTTGTTTTTAGTTTTTTTATCTACTAGTACATTTTTTACTATTCTAGTCTGGAGATTAAAAATTTTATCAAGGTAAGTTTTAAATGTACGTCCATATGCAATTAATCCATAAGAAATTACAGACTCGGCTAACGAGTGATAAAGTGTGTGCATTAATTTTCTACTCACTATATTTTTTAAACCTATTAATTTTGCCATAATTGCGCGGAGTTTATTACATACTAATTCTATATGAACTCCCCAGTTAAATTTAGTGTCTATAGTTAAGCCTAAATACTTATATTTATCTACAACTTGTATACTACTACATTTACAATATTTTTGATTTTCGTTATTATGTAGACAGTCGTATGTGTGCCCTATAATACTTATATTTTCACATGGTTCCTGTAGGTATGGTGACTTAATTAACATACATTTGGTTTTTTCTATGTTAAGAATTATACCGTTATCGTGCGACCATTTTATTATGTTTATAAAGTCTGTCTGTATATTTTTTACCACAGTTTTAATATCCTTATCAGCGTACAGTAGACATGTATCATCGGCATACATATAAGTTGAGCAATTCTCAACGACGTTAATCATACTGTTTACATGCATTATATAACCCAATGCCCCGAAAACCGAGCCGGTCGGCACCCCATATACGACATTGGCCTCCTCGCCGCTCTGGCCGTTGATAACAGTGGTTATTTTTCTATTGCTTAAGTAGTTTCTAATCCACTCGACCACGGGACCACGGACACCACATTCTTGCATAGCAGTAATGAGCTGTTCGTGGCCCAGCGTGTCAAATGCTTTTTTGAAGTCTATGTATAAAGTCAGTACGTACTTTTTATTATTTAAATGCTCATTTACCTCATCCGTAAATTGGGCCAGAGCGGTAGCGGTGCTGCGCCCTCGTCGGAAACCATGCTGGGTATCTGATATTATATTATTTTTCTCTAAATAATTACTAATTTGCGATGTGATAACTTTTTCTACAATTTTATTCACTACTGATAGTATAGCTACTGGTCTATAGTTGGTATAATCTAAGTGGTTTCCTTGCTTGTATATAGGTCTAATTATTGCATTTTTTAACAAATCCGGGTAAACACCAGTCGCCGCGCAGTTATTCACAAACTTAGCCAAAAACGGACTTATATTTGTTTTGATAAGCTTTATGTCCTTACATCTTATGCCGTCCATTCCTGAAGACTTTCTAATACTCAATTTATCTATTACTTTTTCAATATCCGTGTGTGTAACTTTTTGATACCGAAAAGATACATCAGTATGTTTTACATATGACTCGCGACTTAGGAATTTTACATTGCATCTATGTTTTATATTTTGAATTTCCATTGTAAATGTTTTGGCAAAATTAGTGCACACCGTCTGCAACGACGTGTTTTTACCCAGATATTTAACTATTACATCGTCCAAGTTTGGTTTGACATTTCCAAGCCAGCTATTAATTGTTGCCCACAACTTTCTCAAATCACTTTCACAATTCCTAATTTCTTTTTGTTTGTAGTCTTGTTTCGCCCAATATATACATTTATTTGTTACATTCCTAAATCTAGTATAATCTAACCTATAAATTGCGTTTTTAGGAGAAGCTTTCCATCTTCTAAACAACTCATCTCTCCGCGTCAACATATTAATCAAATTAGCATTTATCCATGGTTGTGTTACTCTATTGTTTTTAAACGTTTTCGTGATTTTTGACTTCATGTATATGTTGCTGAAAATGGAATATAGCCTTCCGTACATATCTTTAGGACATTCAATGCTATATATTTCCGACCAGTCTATTTTTTCTAACTCTGTTTTCACTAAACTATCGCTAATTACGTGCACTTCACTTCTTTGTTGACAATTTAATGTGCTAAGATACAATATTCAGAAAATAACCAGACGAACACGCCGATTTTAACATTCCCTGTTGAAATTCGTAATTTCTCTCCGTGCTCAGAATGTTGATGTAAAATAGGCGCAAAAAATAATATATTTTATTGGATTCATAAAAAAGTTTTGAAGCCTTAATTTTTGGAGCATATTCATAAACAAGTCAGAAGGGAGTTTGTACAGTCGAAGCCACACTTGCATGTACATTTTCCCGGTCACCTGAACTTTATAAGGTACCCAATAGTGTAAAACTGTCCCTTAGTAGGATTTATTTCTTTAATAACATACTCAAAAATTATAATATTTCTTTTTTACATTACAGCTCATAATATTCATCGATGTGGTTTTCATTCAGTACTCGTATTTATACTTAATTTAGTGGAATAGTCGGGTGAGTTCGCAGAAGTCATGAATCTGTTGCTGAAAGGGTCCTCAATCAGCCTCGAGGCCACTCCGGCCGTAATGAACGATTTGCTTGAATAATGGTCTCTGGAAAAAGGAATGGATTATTAATACTTTCTTCCAGGAAGTAGGATTGCATGCGCCAAATTGAACTAAGAACCAACAGAGATGAGATGACAGTTAATTCATTAGAAAGATATTTAAATATATATGGGCACCAAGTTGAAATCCACTGTAGGGCTGAGATATTCCTGTTTGAGATAAGGCACATTATGTAACCCATAAACGTTTTCATTGATCAAAATATACGGTAATTGATTGATTGAATTGATTTACGGGAACGCGGGTGAAGCCACAGTGTAACTAACGGACTTAGGAGGCCTTAAACATTTTAAAAAGTATTTTCTTCGAATAAGACAAAATAATTGATAATTTCAACTTTTAACTTTTTAAAGCTCATAATACCTTTACCTGATTTCTAGATAGTAACATAGCTATTTCATGCTTTCATTGCATGCATTCGAAAATAAGTTGAAAAAAACAAAACCAGTTTTAAGCATGAATTTTGTCAATTTAGAGTAGTTTTTTAAATAAAAATTGTGAATGAAAGATTAAAATTGTAAATATACCAATAAATCGCAATAGCCGCAATATCTAACTAGTAACATTGATAATAATATTATTAATATGTTAAGAAACATGTTTAATCATAGAGTAAAATATCTAAAACAATAAGCATTTTTGAACGGATTAAGGAGCCTCAACAAAACTGTCGGAATGCTACTCCTTCATACTCCTTCTTTCATCTATATTAAACTACCAAAGCACTCCATTTGCGACCATAATATCCAGATAATAAAAGTAAGTAATGGAATTCACATGAAATAAATACATGTCAAAAGTAATGTTTAGCCGATGAGAGATCAAAGAGCCCGCCATTGCTGGGGGAGATTAAACAAGATGGATCACTCATCGTGTTTTTCTCATAGACGTACTCGTATAGCTGAATAATTTCACTATTACACTTACATACTCGTACATCTACTAATCGTACACCCGCAGGGATTTCCGTGTTTGAAATTAAAATAGTTATTTGTTATGCAAGGCAGAGTTGTTATTTGGTGCGAGTGTTGAAATTGAAAGCTGAGCGAGCGAAGATTGAAGCGACAATCATGAGCGAAGCGAATGCTTAGAGCTTGAGGTATCTACCTGAGCGTAGCGAGGCTTTCGAGACACTAAAAGCCAAATAATTTTGCAGGCGTGCGGAACACAAAACTTTCACCTTAGTACGGCGAGGAAAATGCGAGATGCAAGAAAAACAAAATAAAAAAAATATATACATGTCTATTTAGTTTAACCCTCTATTTAAGATATCAAATTTACAAGAACCAAATACAAGAGAAAAACACGCAATATTAAAAATCGAGCAATGAAATAATAATTTTTTGATACGAACACGATCTATAAAAGCCATATCAAAACGGCCGGGCAGCGTTAGCCTGATGGTGGAGCGAAAGTTGAAAGCTATGAAAGCTGTTTTAACGAAGCTTTCGACTGGAACACAGATCCGGTGCGGATGTCACGAAAGTTTACACGGCGGGCTTTTAAACGATAAAAGCTTATCTGCAAAAGCAATAACTGAGAGGGGACAGCGGAAAGTGTAATGGTTTTTGTATTATGTAAATTGTCCCAAATTTACGCTGGTTCACCGATTTAAAGTCGCTTACCGAGTTATCGATAGTATCAGGATAGCTCTATCCTGAAGGTTTCCTTAAAGGATCGAATATGTAATTAGGGTATCTTGGAACAACTTAAAGTTATCGATATGGCTCTTCAGTTTAGCAATCTGACATGGTAATGGGCAATCGATTTTTGCCACAGAAACGATAACTCTAGGAAGATCTCAACTTATCGGGTATAAATAATAAACTAGCGACTCGCCCCGGCTTCGCACGGGTGCAATGCTGATAAATTATACACGTATTAAACATATAATAACCGCATCAAAATCCGATGCGTAGTTTTAAAGATCTAAGCATACATAGGCACAGACAGCAGGAAGCGACTTTTAATTCAGTGAATAAAGGATTTTGACCTTACAAACGGTCCGGTAGTTTTGAATTTTTGATATGTTGTCTAGGATGGTTAGTCAGTGTTTAAAATGCAAAATTACCCCCCCCCCCCCTCCGCGCCCGCCGCCATATTGAAAAAACCGGCACTCTCTTCATATTTTTGCTCATATTTTCCTTTAGGAGCATTTTAGCTAGAAGAAAGCTTCGACAATGTTATAGAGAGTTAAATATACTACATTTTCCATTTTATATTTTGTTTCTAGGACAGATAGTTACGGAGATATGCACATTTAAAAAAACTTAAGAAATTGCAATTTCCAACTCAAAAACAAACTTCTGGATTATATCTTCGTTTAGGAGCATTTTAACTAGAACAGTGCTTGGGCAATTTTGTATGAATTTACTATAATTTACATTTAAAATTTTGTTTCTAGGACAGATAATTACGGAGATATGTAAAAATGTCACATTTTCCGAAAATGTATGTAAAAATGGATATGACATATGAGTTTTATAAGCCATTATATTTCCTACATGTTTTAATTTGTCCTAGACTAGTCCGTAACTGAATGACAGCGTTCTAAACCAAGAATTTTGAGAAATTTTCGGAAAATTCGACTTTTCCTGTTTTTTAAATGTGCATATCTCCGTAACTAAAAATTTGAAGTGTAAATTATAGTAAATTTAATTCTCTACAACATTGCCCAAGCTTTGTTGTAGCTAAAATGCTCCTAAACGAAGATATAATCCAGAAGTTTGTTTTTCAGTAGGAAATTGCGATTTTTTACGTTTTTTAAAATGTGGATATCTCCGTAAATATCTGTCCTAAAAAAAAAATATAAAATGGAGAATGTAGTTTTAACTCTCTATAACATTGTAAAAGCTTTCTTCTAGCTAAAATGCTCCTAAACGAAGATATGAGCAAAAATATGAAGAAAGTGCCGGTTTTTTCAATATGGCGGCGGTCACGGGGGGGGGGGGGGGGGGGAATTTTGCATTTATTACCTTGTGTTAACATTTCGGCCACTTCACAGATCACAGCCATGGTCTAAGAAAGAGATACCAAACGACAGCAGTCATTTCAACAGCATGACTCACAGTCTTTTAGAATTGCTTGGTGTGAGACATTTTTAGCTGATAGCGGATGTCGATACAGTGGGTTGTAATAACACAAATTGCAATAGAAGACCTATGCCCATTATAGTCCGTTTTCGAGAAAAAAAAATATCAAAGTTGCTATTTTGGAGTGTGTTGGAAATAGGAAAAGAACAATTTTTTCATTATAATCCAAAATTGAAAGCAACTATTAGTAACTGTATTTTAACACGTACAATTATGAGTTATTCAAGCTTTACTCCAGATCTTAATTGTAATTAGAAACCAAGATATTGACATAAACTAAAATTTTAGTTTTTATTTATTATGTTTTTATATTCGTTGATATCGTGCGAAATTTAATTTTTATAATATTGTCCACCTTATGATCTACCGCTAATAAAAAAATCAGTTATGATATGCTTGGAGACGCGAAATTATTCACAATTGAAGATAAATGTTGAGCGCCTACAAAATAACTTATAGCAAAAGTACGAGACTATGTATGATAGTTTGCTATTAAAATCATGTGTCAATGTTCACTGGTAATAGAATGAGCGTAATCGCTGTCCACAGCGTCACATTCTCCTAACATATTTGCGGCTACCCCCGAAGAGTGCGTTACAGACCCATGACGCTGCCCGCGAAGCTATGGATAGCGTCAATGCCGGTAGCCCTCCCTCTCCGGGGGTATCCGCAAATATGTTAGGAGAATGTGAAGCTGTGGACAGCGATTACGCTCATTCTATTACCAGTGAACATGTTTTTAATACACACACATGATTTTAATAGCAAACTATCACACACAGTCTCGTACTTTTGCTATAAGTAATTTTGTAGGCGCTCAACATTTATCTTCAATTGTGAATAATTTCGCGTCTCCAAGCATATCACAACTGATTTTTAAATTAGCGGTAGGTTATAAGGTGGACAATAACATAAAAATAAAATTACGCACGATATCGACGGATATAAAAAAATAATAAATAAAAACTAAAATTTTAGTTTATGTCAATATCTTGGTTTCTAATTACAATTAAGATCTGGAGTAAAGCTTGAATAACTCATAATTGTACGTGTTAAAATACAGTTACTAATAGTTGCTTTCAATTTTGGATTATAATGAAAAAATTGTTCTTTTCCTATTTTCAACACACTCCAAAATAGCAACTTTGATATTTTTTTTTCTCGAAAACGGACTATAATGGGCATAGGTCTTCTATTGCAATTTGTGTTATTACAACCCACTGTATCGACATCCGCTATCAGCTAAAAATGTCTCACACCAAGCAATTCTAAAAGACTGTGGTTCAGGTACAACCCTATTCTGGAAGATACAGGTTCCAAATGCTAAAACAAGCGTACTGATCTGAAATCGGCTGTTCTCGCCTGCAGGCCGCATTTCTCAGCCAATTGTCGTGAAGTTTTGTGACCAGGTTCAATAAATAAGTTGTGTTTTTTCTCGAGACAGTTCTTCGAAATTTTTCAAAATGTCGGAGATATGGGGGTTGAAAGCTTAAAAAATATTTTATCCAGTAATATTGATAAAAAAAAACGAAAGCTCACAGAACCACAAGTTACTAAGTAATTTTTCAAAGTAAACATCTATAAATCTATCTTTAATGATGACGATTATATCAACTCTAGTTTTGGACAGTCCCAACGAATATTATAGGCGCAAGCGTACTCAGACAACACCAAATTAATGCCAAAAGGCATACATTCGGAATTGTCTTTTCAAAAACAAGGGTTCAGTATGTGAACAAGTGCCGAGTTGATTCAAATTTAGAGGCATGAATAATGGAAACCAAACCGACTCTCGCTGCATTTCCAAGCTACACTTGAATTCTCGTACCTGATTCCACCGTAGTATTCTAAAAGATACCTTCTTCTGTATAAAGTAATGTTCGAATTTCCAAACGCCGCCAGATTTGATAATAAGTTAGGAAAGTAAACAGTCGATTTGCGTGAATAATGCAAGTATTCTAGTGCGGGAACTTGTGGAATTAACAATTAATTTAAATCCGTAGTATAAGTGGTCTAATCTTGTTCCCCTATGAGAGATGCTCTTTTAGTTATACTTTGACGAAGGGATATCTTCACTAGGTATATCAATATCTTGGATTTTCACGACATTACTATTTGTGAAATATTTTGTATGTACTGTACCTACACTTCAAACCAATAGATATGTACAAACGCATCCCGATAAGGATTTAGTGAGCCATGGTATATGAACGATACTTGTAAAAAAAACGAGACGCCGCTCTAACTCCATTAGACCCGTATTTATTTATAATGTGCATACCTGTGCTAACTCGGGGCACGCTCTAGGGATTTGATATCGATAAAAAAAATGTCGATATATATTAATACATGTCTCATTGAAAGTTCTCGATTACTATAAAACGGTGCGATGTCTGATGAAGTGGATATTTTCATCTAGACGGCAATCTTTAATACCTACCGACTAATATGGAAAAAATATTGATTGTATACTTACTATGAAAATTATTAAAAATAAAGAAACATATACATTTAATTTGTTTATTGTTTTCATTCTGAAATGAAGAGAAAAAAAAATATTTATGTTGATTAACATTTAGATGTTGACAGTAACATCGATATATTTATTTGTCGATAAAATATTTTGCTACATTATTTTAGTATCAGTGCCCCGAGTTAGCATAGGTATGTTAATGTGGTTGTAGTAAGAATAGACCGAGTTACGGTCTTATATTCGACTGCAGAGCGGCAGGTCACTCCTTTTCTTCGTGCATCACATAATAATATTTAGTATTTAATATACTTAGTTTCAAGTTGCCTTTCCTCTCCGCTGATTGGTCTCCATCTGAACATATGGACAACTAAATGTCATCTCATATCTAAAACGCCGGCAAGTAACGTAAATTTGTGACTCCTCTCATAGGGCCTATGATGGTTGCTTTTATCACGCAATAAATAAGTGACAACCCATCCGTCACGTTTTGCCAAATGCGAGTGTGAGTGACATATGTTTTGTCGCTTATTTATCACGTGATAAACGCAACCATCATAGGACCCCAGGTATATATCCATTGGTAATAGTAACCGCTTATCATCAGGCGATCCTTCGGCTCATTTGCCTCCAATACAAAAAAAAACAGAATATCCAGATATAATAATTGCGAAATGTTCCACCCAATCTAGTATTGCAGTTCAGTTTGCTAACGTTCACAATCGACCGAGTTAAAATGAACTGCCCATGTTTTAGCGATTGTCAACATTGTCCTTTTGTACCATTGTAAAAGCACAGTTCGCAAAATTAGGTGCTAGTGTCACCGAGCCATAAGCGACAGCAAATAAACCGTGGGATCCATCGGTAAAAGCAAGTGCCAATATAGTTTTTTTTACTCATGCCATGTTGTAATAACACACATGAAATAGTTCGGTAGGCGCCAAGTCACAAGCGGTAGCGTTAAATTGTATTATCCCTCTTTCTCGCAACGTTAAGTATACTCAACGCCCAAAACAAAAAAATCCTGCCAAGTTGTTTTCGATTATATTCACAACTTATAGTTATAAAATAATTCCTTATTTCCAAACGAATCTTTACCGACTATGTTTATTGCCCGGATGCACATATTTTGTTAATTCGCGGCAAAATGGTGCCGAAAGAACCGATGACTGTGAGAAGTAAGGTAAATAATAATTCATTATAAATATTTATCACCATAATATCGATTGAATTACGCTTACAATTGATTTTTAAGGGTATGAGCTTTGTGTTCTGGTATATTTCTAACAATTTGGGTGTAAGACTTGAACGTTATTTGGTTCCCAATATGCGTGTTGAGTATTCTCAACATTGCGAAATTTTGAGAGACACACTTACTTCACTGCATGTTGAGTATTCTCAACATTGTCCATCTATGCACAATATACACTCTGCTTAAATTGTTGAGTATTTTTAACATTGCGAATTTAAGGTTATATAAATGATACCTAAAGGGTACATAATATATTTTCCGTATGTATATGCCAAAAGCTGTTTTTGTGCCTAATATTGCACGTTTATTTATTGACATGTTGCCTGGATGTGGTGCGTGCTCCATGGTTAAATAAAATGAGCCAAGAATTGCAGGATATTCAGACAGCAGCAATCATTCTGACGAAAAATTGAGGCTAACCAAAATATTAACACTCAGAACCTGTCTGATGCTGATGCAAACTTTGAACCGCGATCCATACCACCTTCTCTAGAAATACTAAATTTGTTAGAGAGCACAGATGAAGAACCTAGACATATCTTCGTGAGACATGCAACGCACCGCTCGCAGATATTTGCCCTTAAAACACCTAAAAACGTGACGAGGCGTCTACATTTCGCGGATAATTGCAATCTCGATAATAACCTCTACTTCAAGATACGTCCATTCATGGAAAAACTTAGACAAAATTGTTTGAAACTTGAAGAATAAAGGCGGTTTAGCATAGATGAATTGATGGTGCCATATAAAGGAACGAGAGCGGGTTGCAGACGCCAATATCTGCCAAAAAAGCCGAAGAAATGGGGATTCAAATTATTTGTACGTGCTGGAATATTTGGAATCGGTTATGACTTCCTTCCATACGCTGGAGAAGACACGTTTCGATTCTGTTCATTAACAGACTAACCAGCCAGCTAGCTATCGTATATTTAGATATTTTATTCACGTCCCTGGAGCTGATACGTCTACTCCGCACTAAATATGGAATCTTTGGTCTTGGGACAGTAAAAAACAACCGCCTTAGGGGTCGTCAGGACAAATGCTCCTCGGAAAAACTACTGTCAAAGAAGGCTAGAGCGAACGAACCGTATAACGGAGAACAAAAGAAAATGACGTTGAAGAAGTATCGGATTCAAATAGCAATGGAGCTGCTGAAGAAAAATAGAATTGGACTTTTGGACGCGGACAAGGCAATGTGTGCCAAAAAACAGCTGCAGTCCCGAGACCTCCTACTGCAGTCCAATATGATAATACGGGACACTTACCAGGGTTCACGACCTACGGACGATATGATTATTGCAATAATGGCTTCACAAACTTGCAATGTTCAAAATATAAAATAAGACGTGTCTTGTTTCGAAGAAATAGAGTTTTTACTCGTTTCATGTAGCTAAAATTATATGTTTTTCTCACAGAAAACATAAGTGAGTCATCTATTGCAACTTCCACATAATGCGCAATGTTAAGAATGCTCAACATGGGTGGTTTGTTCAATGTTGGACAATGTTAAGTATACTTAACATACGTTTTCTAAAAAAGTTTACATACAACATTTTTTATTTTATTTTTCCTAGGCTTACAATTACCCTATTAACTTATTTTCATGCCCAAAACAAAAGAAAAATAATTGCAGATTGGAAATCTCGTACATGCAAAAGGCATATGTCGAGAGAGGAATGATAAGTAGAAGAAGATATATGATTCAATTACCTTGCAACGGTAAATGTCTTGACATTTCGATGGCCTTGTCACAGTAAGTTTACGTTAAGTTTTCACCTGGTAACTATGGCGTCGGATACAAAATAACGTTCACAATTAACATAAAGGGTTTATACAAATCGAGGTTTCGTTCTCGCCTGTTACGTCTCCCAAAACTTAACTAATCTTTACGAAATTTTAGAAACTAAGAAGATTTTTTTTTTGTGTTGGACTGTTTCGATTTTTGCTTTTATTGTTATAAAATTTATGTATAGTAGGCGTCTGTTTTCCGGCAAAATTCCGCCGCAAACGGACGCCTAGTACCTACACAAATTTTTGCGTCGCGTTTTCAATGCATAGTACTGTCCATTGATACTCAAGCATGACATTGCCGATTTCGGCCACGACGACTGGACGGTGGCTGACGTCTCCTGGATATGACAGAACGTTAACGTCACGTGTTCGACATTTTGACAACGTAAACGCACTGATAGCGTATCCTCAAAAACGTCTAGTCGCTCCTTAAAATCGAACAGAATACCGTAACATAAACACAACGCTCACTTCTCAAACACAATAATCCACTTTCAATTTTAATACCTTCATAAGAGAACATAGCTTTGTAATGACTTTGCTTCTGAGTTATAGCCTTCTAAACGCAAGCTGCGGTAAAGTTTAAACAAGCCACGATTCGGTTAGCGGAACAAAGGTGAACACGGAACACTATTAGTTCTAGAGTTCCTTGTCTTGAAACAGGAGCAGTGATTATCCTCTTAAGTCTGCTCTTTCACTAGAGTCATGCTAAGTAATAATACGAGGTACCGTTAAACGGGGTTACTTTAAAATGCAGAGGCTACTTTGGAAAAGTGTTTTTACGCCATATCCTTATTTGTTTTTTAACTAGCTGTGGCAATGCAAAACCTACCTTCAACAGTGATCTAACCTTTTATTTGCTGAATCGCACTATGAATATTTGCGTTTTTATAACCATTTTAAATCTATCAAAGTAGCCTCAAATTTTCCCAAAGTAACCCCGTTTTACGGTACCACAAATAACAAAAAAACTAAGCGTACTAAATGCAGTTCGCGTTTGGGAGATATTTCCTTGCACACCGCTTAGCTGCGTAACTTAGCACTAGTGGAAAATTAGCCTTAAAAATGCTACGTAGTCGCGTCGCGTCGTCGCGCCGCATCGCACCTCGCAAGTGTGGTTCCACCTTAAGTATTGTCTGCTAACATTGTGTTAAAATATTGCAATGTTGCCTCAAGCTTTTGGAGTTTGTACTGCAGTAAACTGCCGCAGTGTATCTATATACAAAGGGTAAATGGTTGTTAATGCCTTGAGGCATTAATTCCGCCATTTGTACTAGTTTGATCTGTGCAATAAAGTTTAAATAAACAAATAAATGCAGGGTATGCATATGTGTTAAATGATAGTACATCTTGGTTTCCAAAATTTCGTTTTTATTTCTTTAGCTTCGTGCAAATCGTGCACGTCACAAAATATTTTTAGTGTAATTTAATAATTACAATTGTTAACATAATTATGTGCGTTTTAAATAAGCTCCGATAGCATAAAATGCAGGGTGAGCAATACAAATTACTTATTACGAAAATATTTTGAAACAACAAGTTGGCGATAAACTTTAAACAGCATACATAGATTTAAAGATATATTTATAAGTATAAAGAACAGAGAATCGATTAGATGTGTAACAAAACTCAAAACTAATAAAATACACATTCATTTATACATTCAATAAAACCCAACGTGAACCCAACCCTCCTATTGACGCAGTCTGGTAAAAATGGTCAATCATTTATTACACGGGCGAAAATGTCCAAAAAACTAGTTCCAACTTGTTTAAAAACACCCTTACAAAACTTATCTAAATGTCATTTACATCTGATTGCAGTAGAAAGGTGCCAAAGTACTTTTAGAACGGCGTCGGGCGAAAAAAATGAGACGTGGAAATTTCATAAAAGTTCCGCGCGAAAAGGCCAAGGTGTACTTACCCGGGCGCGCAATTTTGTGGAGAGGTTTATGAGTTCGCTCTTTACGTTTTTTTATAACACGTACTTTGTGTAGTCTGTAATTTGGTGGAGCGTAATGAAAGTTTAAATTTTATCTCAATTAGGATGACTTTGGAATTTCAGACGATTTTGTTAATCTACTGCTAGTTCCTAAGTGACTAAGGCTGGATTAACCAAAGTTTTATTTCAATATTCCTCTCGGAATGTCAAACTAATATGGGGTTTTGACGTTACAAGCCGAGAATAAGCGTTAATAATCTGGTGAATTTATGTGTTAGTTTTTAGGGTTCCGTACCCAAAGGGTAAAAACGGGACCCTACTACTGAGACTTCGCTGTCCGTCCGTCCGTCCGTCTGTCACCAGGCTGTATCTCAAGAACGGTGATAGCTAGACAGTTGAAATTTTCACAGATAATGTATTGCTATTGCCGCTATAACAACAAATACTAAAAATAAAATAAAATAAATATCTAAGGGGGGCTCCCAATCAACAAACTTGTTATAGATTATGGTACGGAACCCTTCATGCGCGAGTCGGACTCACACTTGCCCATTTTTTTATTAACAACCAGCAATCAGAATAAATTTTCTCGAGTTTTTCTTTCGTGGCGTTGGTATAGCAGCTTTATTCCAAACAGTTAATAACTTCTCAACAAGTTACCTGGGACGCAAGTATCAATTTTAAGTTATTCAGAATGGTGCGAGAATCTTTAGAATACTTGTCTGGTAGTTAGAAATTTAATAAAAGAAGCAAGGGGAAATCCTGCTAGAAGCACAACATTTCATATATTTAAGACTATCATTTTATTACTTTTCTGAATTCTGCTTAAAAAGATGAAGTAATCTCTGTTTTTATTTATTTTCTGAGATGATTATTTACTTTATTATTAATTTATAAAAACATACTCATTTTAAAATGTGGCAACACAGAAACCAGAACTTAATGGAACGGTTACTTTAGTCGGTTTTCTTATTAAAAAAAAACTTAATCAAACTCGGTATGCATCTGTCACCTGTCAACGTCAAATAAAAAAATATATATTTTTTCGCTCTTTGGTTTAGACAACAACCCTATTCAGCCCGTATTGTCTTAGATTGCAGTTATTTGATGTATTTTCTTATATTTCTTTAAATACAGAAGAATAAATTCAATGATTTTTTTTTAAGGTACACGACTTAAAGCCCTATCGATCTCTATATTAATTTCCACCTGTTATAAATATGAAATGTTGTCATGACTTTTAACTGTTTAGTAACAAGAATCAATCTTAATTATTTGTATGGAAATAGTATTTATACGAAAATACTTCTTCAAAACATTTTAAAAGCAAGCATACAACTATGGTTAGCCAAACGTCACACAGACAATACATATGCTCATGTCAGTATGAAGAAAATTTGAGGGTAGTTGAGCACCGGCTTAGACTTAACGTAGGTATTTGAAATTTTGCACGGATTATCTTATTGACTAGTAGAATAAAATCAGAGGGTGCCCTGATCAAAAAGGAAAAAAAAATTTTTTTTGAGCCACCCTAATAAAGGTGTGGATGAAGATGGTGTTAATATCAACTCTGTACCTCCACGCGTTCTCGAGATAAAGGGTCTTGAAAGACAGACATACGGACTGACAAAAAAGTGATCCTATAAGGGTTCCGTTTTATCCGATTGAGGTACGGAACCCTAAGAAAGTACATACCTTCTATTTGATATTTTTATGGTAGGTGATCGTTTTCCAAAAAAAAATCCGAATCCCGGTCTAGAACGTGACGTTTTTGGGTTCATCCTACTCAGAATCGATAGCATTATCAATGTGAAGAATAAAAAAAGTGTCCCAAAATTCGTATGGGAATTGTAGTTTCCACTACGTAACGGTCATGCAAATAAATAAAAGTTCATATTCAAACGTGACTAATGGAATGGAGTTAAGGACACTTTTTTTATTCTTTACATTTGTTAAACGCCATCGATTCTGAGTGAGATGAACACAAAAACGAGTTCTGGACGAAATAGGGATTCGGGTTTTTTTTAACGCCCACGTGTTTTTATCCCGTTTTATGTGTCGTGCTTGATCCGATAGTATTCTTCTAACTCAATCGAGTTTATTCTGTAAAAGCGCTAGGTCAATTAAGATTTATAGTACATTTTCAGTGTTTCTTTCGATTTCTATTAAAGAAGGTCGAGCAAGAAAAATAGACGCAATAAGGGCTGTTCTTGACGAAATTGGACACAAAAGAGTGATGGCTGCCGATGGCTTTAGCTTTGAAATATTCCACCAAATTGATTGGAATGATTGATTTTTGTAAAAGAAAAGTGTTTTCCGGGTTGTTTTGGGTTCCGTAGTACCTCAATAGATAAAAAAAAAGCGGCCAAGTGCGAGTCGGACTCGCACACCGAAGGTTTCGATAAACACTTCCCATCTATAAATTGGCCGGGTTAAGTTAAGTTTGCACCTGGTATGTATGGCACCGCATACAAATGAGGTGCAAAGTTCACGCAACCGATCACGTTTTATGTATGGGAGCCCCGCTTAAATATTGATTTTATTCTGTTTTTAATACTTTTTGTTATAGCGGCAACAAAAATACATCATCTGTGAAAATTTCAACTGCCTAGCTATCACGGTTCATGAGATACAGCCTGGTGACAGGCGGATAGACAGACAGACAGACGAACAGCGGAGTCTGAGTAATAGAGTTCCGGTATTTTACCCTTTGGGTAAGGAACCCTAAAAACCGGCCAAGTGCGAGTCGGACTCGCGCACCGAGGGTTACGTTGGTACAAATACTTATCCCATCTTAACTGGCCGGGCTAAGTTAAATTTGCACCTCGTATGTATGGCACCGGATACAAATGAGGTGCAAAGTTAACGCAACCGATCACGTTTGTTGCATTTATTTTATTCTGTTTTTTAGTACCTATTTGTTGTTATAGCGGCAACAGAAATACACATCAAACATCATCTGTGAAAATTCCAACTGTCTTACTATCACGGTTCATTAGATACAGCCTGGTGACAGGCGGACAAACAGACAGACGGAGGGAAAGCGGAGTCTTAGTAATAGGGTCCCGTTTATTACCTTCTGGGTACGGAACCCTAAAAAGGAATCCTTATAGGATCACTTTCTTGTCCATCTGTGTCTGTCTGCATGTCAACCCCCTTTTTAGGGTTCCGTAGTAAACTAGGAACCCTTATAGTTTCGCCATGTCCGTCTGTCCGTCCGTCCGTCCGCGGCTTAGCTCCGTGATCATATATTTTCTCGGGTACCTCTCGAACACCTAAAGTGGGGGTGAATTTTTTTTTTCGTTTCAACACTAGTGTGTGGAGTGTCGTTGAATAGGTTTTTAAAAATAATAGGGCTCTCCAAACATTATTTTTTGATACAGTCAGCAGGTTTGTAAATATTCGCTCCGAAAATAAAAAAAATAGCGTCCCCCCCCCCTCTAACTTTTCAACCACGGGTCAAAAAATAATGTAAAAATTCATGTAAATGAGGCCTTATAAGTACTTTCAATGAAAACTATATTGAACCAAATCGTTTGAGCCGTTTTTGGGTTATCGCAAAATTTCATAATTTTCTTAAAAGGACAGTTACTTTGGCGTTTACGATCTTTTTATAGAGCTTGAAATATTTCTCATAACTTAAGTCTATTGTGAAAGATGAGCAACTACGGAACCCTACACTGAGCGTGGCCCGACATGCTCTTGGCCGGTTTTTTGGGATCGTGTGGAGGCATCAAGCTGAAATGAATATTCAATACCCTGGTTTGCTACTCCTCAGAGCTGTGAAAAAAATCTAACTTCTAAATCAACATAATCAGCATTTGTTGACCTTAGCAAGGGAATCAAAACCTAAGGACGTTGACCTCATTTAGCACAAGTTAAATAAAACGGCCGAAAACTGTATTGTAGTTAAATTACAATAAATACGTATGTTTGTGATTACATATTTATTTGCAGTTCATAAATTTACCCCGACCTATGTCGTAAAAAGATGGCATCTCTTTTGATCAGAATACGTGGCAGCTCAAACAGCCTGCTGAAGACCATTGCTGTAAGAGGTAAGTGCTTAATAATGTAACACTTAATTAAAAATACAATGTCGTTAGCTAAATTTGAATACTAACATAGTTATAAGTAAAATACTAACACGTAACTAAAGTTTATTATGTTATATAATTATATGTCAATGTATGGGGAATTGGGGACAACAGTTTTCCAACAGCAAAGTCAAGTTTGTCGCTCAGCACAATGTATCTTTTCGCTAGTGCAATTTGCAGTGCTTTCATAGTTATTGCGGAACCCTTCGGTGCGTGAGTTCGATACGCACTTGACCGCCCTCTTCTTCAATTGAACTGTAAGCCCTGGAAGCTTAAAATGGCTTTTAAATTTTGTGGCAGGGCAAATACATAAAGAAAATTAAAAAATGAGGTAGCCGCTCTTAGTTTTTCATCCGTTGGAAACGCAGGTTCGAATCCTGTCTGAACCATTAAATTTTTTAAATGTTCGCTTCATTGTAAATATTTGGTTTACGTTAGCAGACGTTACGGCTTTGATAAATAATAATAATAATAATATGATACTGGCCAACTAATGAGACTCCGGAAGTAATGAAGAACTATTACTATACTTTAAAGCTATTATTATGTACATTCTTAACTTAATTACTAATTAACTTGTACTTGCTTGGTATATTCAACAGGAACCTGCTTTCATTGATAACGGAAACACCAAAATAAGCTAAAACATCAAACGTTAGCGAAAACGACAAAACGAAATCACCCTCAAACCAAAACGAACTGTATATTTGACTCTCCAAGTCTCAAAATTATATCTCCACATATTTTCAGCAAACGTTAATCTTATTTGAGCTTTCAGTGAAGTCGAGTTAAGGTACAAAATGCACTGTTAATGTGTTCTTAACGAGTTCTTTAACACTTTTATAACTCGAAAATGAAGTCAGCTGCAGGCGGAATTGGGGTAATTAAAGTAAACGATACTTGGCAGTTTTCAGAAGAAGTTAAAAAGCACTTTGAATTTAATAACGGTTATATAAGTGATAAAGCTGGACAAAATTGGCAGGCCTATGATGGCGTTTCTCACGCGATAAATGATAAAACATCTGTCGGTTTTTGATACGAAAGAATATTTAGTGTTGTGTGTGTGCAAATGTTGCAAGGCTAGCATATCTAGCCGCGACTTCGCTTGTTGCGCGACTGACTATCACCTACCTTGCTCGTCCGATGTTGAAAGGAACGTGACAGGTAGTATATGTTAAGCGATAAAGAGTGGTGTGTCACAGTTATGCTAGAAGTACCTATTGGTTATAGTTATATCTATAAAATTACATTATCCGAGCGAGCGGAACGAGCGAGCCGTCTGTTTCAACTTCGCCAAAATTTCTTTCGTATGTCCGGTTTCGTGTTCGATTTCTTTCATGATGAAATTTTGTGAGTAGGTTCCATAGGTTCCTATCCCACCAAAAGCATAAATGTGAAAAGGAAATTTGCTTGAACGTGGCTTGATACGCTGCCACGAAGAGAGAAGAAAGAAGTTATTTGTCGATTCAGTTTTAAGAAAATTTTCAGTGGCGGACATAATTTTGGGGTTGAAATAGTAAAAAATTAAAAATTCTGCCATTTCGAAATAAACCGGCGAGGTACAGCTCACACAGACAATAGTTTAATTTGGAAAAGCCATTGACCAAATATACGTTAAACTGTTTGTACGGTAGGTATAATTTGTTCCCTTGAATAATTGATGAGTCCATTTTTTTATTAGCGTGTATTTGTGTCCCAATGCTGGACACAAATACACGTTCGGTGCTATTTTTGTCCAATCAGTTAGAAACGTGTCCAGCCCATCTAGCACAATTATGGTTCTCGACTCATGTCACACCCGTCACTTTCTCACAGTGCTGAACAGAAAGAGATAGGTAGTAAGCGCGAGAAAGAGTCGCGTGTCACAGTTGTGCTAGAGGTCGTCCCGCCATCTCCTTCTGGGCCTGCCACGTCGCCTCCCATCATCCGGCACCCACTTTGCTATTAGCCCATAGTAATTGGTAATTTCATACTTCGTAAGTATATCTAATGAAATTGATAAATTGCGGCAATAAAATTAATATTACCTATTGAGCGATTGATTTATACAAGGTGCCCATGAGCAGATAAGGCGGTACTCCTGATAGCGCAGTCATTGAAGCGAAAAATACGGTCTTACCTCCGATTTTTTTTACTGTGAACCGATTTGCATGAAATTTTGGAATTAGGCTCATCTTACCCTTAACTTTAAAAGTGAAAATGATCTGAACTCCGCCTATTATTTTTAAGGGGTGTAAACAACCCCTTAATGGAAAAATTGACATTGAGCCATTTTATCGCTAGAAAACATGTCTAATAGTAAGTGGTGAAATTGTAAAGTATTTTCTAACATAATTATCTCATATTAAAATCATTTTCAACCCCTTGAAAATCGTACAACCCTTGCAAACAACCCCTAAATTGAAAAAATCACAAAAAAATACGTATGACATAAAAAAGATGTAAGTATAGAGTAAGTAATATTTTATATTCTCTATAATAATTATCAAATTTTTAACCCCCTTTCAACCCTTGAAACTACCCCTTGATAAGAAATTGTTAATTTTTTTTTTTGATAAAATGAAAAGGATTAAATATTATTCCACACTCTCGAAAATGATTATCATATTCTTAAGCTTTTCTACCCTTAAAACTGCCCCTAAATTAAAACAGTAAATATATATCATTACATATTTAAAAATAATTTAATATAGAGTAAAAAATTGCCATTTATTGAATAAAATATTTACAAATTATATAAAATTGTACTATTATTATTAAAATATAATATTATATTAGACACGTGCTCATTCCTTTGCAGACGGGAATATACTGGTCACATTATAACGAATAAACGGAGCACGCACAGCTGATCACATGGCTTTTTCGTTGGCCCCTTCACTCAAATGTGTTATATATACATATAAGAACGTTGGTATGTATTCATGCCTACGTTTCCAAAATATATGAGCCATATTATGTATATACTATATATACACATTACAATAGTTGTGGGTCTCTATTATACTGCGTACTTTCACATTGCTCCAAATATTCACACTCCGAAATTTTCAGTTACTAAGTAGAAAAAAATATGATAAGTTTTTGGACCATAACTTCTTCAATTTTCATGCTATCACAATTTATAAAAAACCATTGTAAAGGTAACTGTGAAGAGAGCTTATACCGGACAGCCACGCGGAAAGCGTCCAGTCGGACGTCCCCGATATCGGTGGTGTGACCAAGTCATTAAAGACTTGATTGAACTTCATCGACCGGAATGGCGGGAGGTAGCTCAGGATAGAGGAGGATGGCGTTCTCTGGTGTCGGAGGCCAAGATCCACTTTGGGTCGTTGAGTCAGCGCAGTAAGTAAGGTAAGGTAAAGGTAATTAAGAGAGCTACAACATCCTTTATTGCAATATATAGTAAAAAACTTTTTTCTAAAACGGTGAAGGGTTAAAGGGCTTAAGAGAGGCTGTGATTGCGCTGCCACGCGCTCTTTAAACAACCATATCTCCGTCAATTTTTTTTTGACAGAAAAAACAAAAAACCAAATTGTTTGTCAGAAAAATACCTAAATTTTTAATCCATACACTTTTATACGTATCTGTCGTAATTTTTGAGATATTATGAAAAAAAAGTGAGTTTTTTTTAATTTGAAATTTCGTTTTTTTTTTAATCGTGACTTTTTTGAAAAATATGTGTCCTGAAGCAGCCAAACTAATACTATCTATCAAACTCTTCAAAATAAAGTTAATTCTAAGCGGAATATGATTAATTTTAAGTTGGTGGAAATGGCACTTATGAAACCCATTGATTTAAAAGAAAAAACATTAGATGCACCCCTTATTTGCAATACAGCTTACTTATTTTACGTGCAAAAGACTTAATAGTGCTCATTTTAAAGCTTATTTCAAGCAATAAAAAACCCTTTTGTATTAGAATGCATAAAATGCATCTGCTTGCCGCTAGATGGCATTGACCACATCGATTAAATTTCAGACAAAATAAAAAACGGCTTTGATCTTTAATATCTAGCTTAATATTGCACTTAGAATACTTTATAAAAGACCTAATTGTTCATTGTTTTACCTGCTACAATTTTGTTCTTTATAAAATTTGCGATAAAACGTATATTTTTGGAGATATTTGCAAAAAACCGATAAAAACGTGAAAAAATTGCGAATTTTCAATTGCCAATAACTTGAAAAGTATTGGATTTTTTGAAAAACTTTATAGACAAATTTTTTGCTTAAAATTAGGCCTTCTATCGAAATCCGAGGTTATTTTGAAAAAAAAAAAAAAATTCACCCCCGAGAAGGGGTGGCAACCACCCCCAGGGTGGTTGCGGAGATCAAATCATTTTCACTTTTGAAGTTAAGGGTAAGATAAACCTAATTCCAAAATTGTATGCAGTTCGGTTAACAGTAAAAAAAATCGGAGCAATAATGCTTCAACACTATGACGATGACGATGAACACGGCGCGCATCGTCAGGAGTACCGCCTTATTATTATTTTTATCAAGTATCTATTGTATGGAAAAATGAAAAAAAAATAGCATAAATTGGCCTAGGTTCATATAAGATTTATTACAGTACTATCATCTCACGAGCGCGGGTGAGCCATGTTTGTGTGAGTAGATGTACATGCACATTGGCTCTGTGTCGGTGAGCCGGCACTGAGCGCTCCCGAGGTCACCCACACAGAGCCAATGTGCATGTACACTCACACAAACATGGCTCACCCGCGCTCGTGAGATAAAAGTACTGTACTCATTAGGACCTCAGGAATGCGTGGTTAAAATCTTTCGCAATGCTCATGGGCACCTTGTATAGCGTTATAAATTAGGTGATGTCACACACACATATAAATCAAAGTCTCTTCCTGCTGTCTGTCCCTATGTATGCTTAGATCTTTAAAACTACGCAACGGATTTTGATGCGGTTTTTACCCTTTACCGCATAAAGAAAAAAAATAGTTGTTTGAATTTGAACCTTGACCTGTGCCAATAAGGTCCAAGTTCATATCTGCCATATATGGCTTCGTATGCGGTAAAGGTTTAATAGATAGAGTGATTCAAGAGGAAGGTATATATGTATAATACACGCATAATTTATCAGCATTGCACCCATGTGAAGCCAGCCGGGTACGGTAGTATATTTTAAAAATTGTGAGACCTTCAATAATTATAATAATCACTTTTTGACAAAAAAATAACCGACTTCAATGAGCGAAAAGGAGCAAACAACAACACTTATGATTTTCTCATGGATGACTTTGTCAGAACTGGACCCAATTTAAATGGGACCAAACAGGAAGCACCAGCTTTCAAATAAAAAAATAATCATCGAAATCGGTTCACCCAGTAGAAAGTTCTGAGGCAAAAAACGTAAAAAAAAATATACACGTCGAATTGAGAACTCTCCTTCTTTTTGAAGTCGGTTAAAAACGGTTTAAACTTACGTAAAAATTGTCAGGAACATACAGGTCATGGTTCGAATTCATGTGGAGCAGCGGGCCGAGATTCGCGTAGCAGCACGGATAGCTGCCTCCTGCCTGAGGATTCGCGTAGCAGCAGAGCAGCACGGATAGCTGCCTCAGATGAAGAGCTCCATATGAGTTCGAAACATGTCGGGCCGTTCCTAATAAATCTGAAAAAGAAACTGACAACACACACATGTGTCATGTGTGTTTGATATGACGCGTGTGTGTCATACATATGTTATGGTAACAATGACAAGTAGCATCATTGGAAACGAATGAAAAGATTAACTTTCGTTGCATTATAATTTAATATTTAAAAGTTCATGTCCTCTTTCTCTTAATAATACAAAGGATTCATTAAGATGATGAATTTAATAGATTATGTTTGAAATTAAAATTAAACTGATGGCAGTGGCGGTTTTCCCTTTAAAATCATTCCACGCGCCAATTCGCAATCCTTTTTAAAAATCTCCTTAAAATTGCCTCCCTTCAGATTGAAATCACCTCCATGGATACTGAGATAAGGCGCAGTATATCATTTTAAACAGTACTAAAGTATTCTTTTTTCGAATATTGAAACAAAAGTAAATTATATTTTATAAATAAGACGATGCGGTTTGCGCAGTAGTAGTTCAGCTGTTTGCTGAGCCGATGGCTCTGGGTTCGAATCCCGGCAAGGGCAAATATTTATGTGATGATGAACCCGAGTATATGTTCCTGGGTCGTGGATGTTTTTTGAGTATTTAACCCTTTGAATGCCAAGAACCACTTACTGACTTCCCTCCACATCTGGAAATAATCACCGCGGAACACTTTATCTGTAGTAGAAATTTCATGTTTGTAAGTTTTGTAATTGTAACCCGATGCGCACAATTTCGCGGCTTAGCAACTCTACTATTAGCATTTTTGAACGGATAAGGAGCCTTAGGGCCTTATCACACTTGCGATTTGCGAGCGTATTTTCTATACAAATAAGCGACGAACACGCTGCGCGATCGCCTTCATACAAAATACGCTCGCAAATCGCAAGTGTGATAAGGCTCTTAAGAGGGCGCCAACGCGTTGGCTAGCTCTCTCTCTCACTGAGCGTAAGCGTGAGGGAGATGGAAGTGCGTGCTCGGAAGTGCAAAAATCATGTTTTGTTAGTTGTGTCATAAACGTGTGCATTTTATATTGAGTTTTAAAGTTTTTGAGAACTTATAATTGTGCATCTATTGAGCTAAAAAACATTGATAAAAACGGAAGGGTTTTGAAGATCCAACCGAAAATATCTAAAAAAGGGTTATGTTTGAGAGATAAAAGTATCGAGAAAATTAATACCAATCGTGTTTTTACGTTGACAAGATTGAAGAAAAACTGTTTAAGTTTGTTATTTTCAAGGGACAGATCTTTAATCACCTGATGAATTTTGCATGGGTGGGCTCTTAAGACACAATTTAAATTACATAAAAAAATCTATGGGATACCGATTTGTTATTCTGTATACTGTACCAGGAAGTGCCTTTATACTTAATTCAATAAAATTCTCCTTAGATTTCTGAAGTCCTTGTAATCACTAAATGTCTGTAATATTTTAAATCCTACTCCAAATGGCTTTCATCAAAGAGTTGTTCAATTAATTATTCAATGAAAGCTGAAGATGATTTGAAAGATTTAGATAGTAGGTAAATAGAATACGATATTTGACTATAGTGAAAATAAATATTTTATTTTTTATTAATTTTTTTTTATAAAAAAAAAGTGAAAATAAATTGTTACCTATCATTGAAACCGTTAAACAGACATTCAAAAATAAACGGAACCAAATAAACTTCCACCCGCCTCGGCTTCGCACGGGTGCACTGCTGATTAATTATGCGGTATTATATCGGGGACGGGTTGGATGGCCGGTGCAGTGTGTGGCACATTAGTTGGGCTATCCGACATAGTTGTGGACGAGGAGGTAGTTGTGAGCAAGACTTCAGACACAATCAACTTGATTTATTCCTTAAACAACGACACATAAAATAACAGCTCCTGGCACAGAGGTCTGTAAGCTAGGTTATCAGTCTCGAAGAGAAGAGTGTTTATTAAATTAACACTAGATTGTTGAGTTATAATAATTCACTGACTATGATCAACTAGGGAGCGGTGGTAGCCTAGTGGTTAGGGAGACCGACTTTCAATCCGGAGGTCGTGGGTTCGAACCCGGCCCGTACCAATGAGGTTTTCGGAACTTATGTACGGAATGTCATTTGATATTTACCACTCGCTTTTCGGTGAAGGAAAACATCGTGAGGAAACCACCTAAGCCCAATAAGGCCTAGTTTCCCCTCTGGGTTGGAAGGTCAGATGGCAGTCGCTTGCGTAAAAACTAGCGCCTACGCCACATCATGGGATTTAGGTAGCCGACCCCTATTGAGAATTCATTCTCTACAAAGATATGGGACAAAGGCTAGGAGGATGATGAATATGATCAACTAGGTATAGCACAACGAAACGGGACAGTTCCAAGGCAGTCGTGCACTCGATGGTGACCCAAAGTGAAGTGTGGTGGGCGTTCGCCGAGTGAACCGCCAAGACTCTGTCTAGCGCGCCAAAACTGGTTCAAGGTGGCGCTACTGCTGTCGCCTTCCAATGGCGCGCCGGTTTCGTTGAGCTTCCATACTCATGACCGTCTCCGACATATAATAAACCCGAGACGTCGGAAAAACGGGGCCACGCCGTTTCGCCGTCAAAATAAATATTGTTCGGTTCATGACGCATTGGTGTAAACTGTAATGTTATGTAACCTGTTTTTCAATAAATAAATAATACGTGTAAACTTTCCTCTTGAATCACTCTATCTATTAAATACCGCATCAAAATCCGTTACGTAGTTTTAAAGATCTAAACATACATAGGCAGACAGAGTGGAAGCGACTTTGTTTTATACTAACTATGTAGTGATTCACTTTTGGACATTATACAAAACTAAAAAGAAGACTTGTTTTGGCTACTGATTTACATAGGCAGACAGAGTGGAAGCGACTTTGTTTTATACTATGTAGTGATTAACTTTTGGACATTATACAAAACTAAAAACAAGACTTGTTTTGTTTTGACGACTTCCACGGAATTAGATCGTGATTTTATTACTGCTTATAAAGGAACATTTGAGCTATCGTGTACTAAAATACCTCCGCCTAATACGGGTCGAATATGAAACGAAAAAATTAAAACAGAAAAGTCTAAAAACAATATTATATCCGAAAGTAATCACAGTACGTGTACGAAAAAAAAATGCAAACGGTAGGGAATCATACGCAGGTTCATGTGGCTTAATTAAATTTTTTGTAAGTAGACCAGGGGGCCTATGATGGTTGCGTTTATCACGTGATAAATAAGTGAAAAAGCATCTGTCCCTTGCACTCGCAATTGGTCAAAACGTGACGGATGCTTTGACACTTATTTATCACGTGATAAACGCAACCATCATAGGCCTACTGTTCTTGAGCAATAAAATGAAATGTAAATTTCATAAACCAAATATGAGCACTTTGATGATTTAAAAAAAAAAAACTACAGGACCTATCGATGTGGGAGTTTTAGTCTGATGTTCGTAATGGTAATACGAGTATGTATCGTAGACAAAAACGGGGTTTGTAAAAGACTGTGCCACGCCTCACGAACAATCGTATAAAAAAATAAACTTCTCGGGTTTTTGCCAAAGATCAGAAGAGCGAACCGTCTGTATTTTGTTCTGTATATTCTAGAGACCTGTTTGTCTGTTGCGGTACTACTGCAATCACCATTTGAATCACTTTCAGGTAAAAGCGTAAAATTACGTCGTCACGCATTGTGAGCAAAAAGTGTGACAATATTGATGAAATAAGTATATTTCACTGCGATCTTTTGGAACTTAAAGGACAGACTTTCTGCTAAAATTGCCCCCAACTCTAGTGACGGCGTATCCGTGGTCGACTACCTGACACCGCAAAAATTGTACACACCGTGGTTATAAAATGTACCTAATTTCTAAGTTTACGATTTCATTCGTTCGTTGCTCGTTCCTTTGCTCTTAGTGGTTATAACGTATGCTGTAGGTAATGTATATTTAAGCAACGAGATAATATTATGCGAGATTTAAAAAAAAATACCAAATATTCAACTGTTTTTCTCCATAATCCACTGTTGAATAATCTTAATGAAACCACCACATAATAGTTATTTGTTATGCAAGGCTGCAAAGTTGTTATTTGGCGCGAGTGTTGAAATTGAAAGCTGAGCGAGCGAAGGAATCTAAGATTGAACCATGAGCGAAGCGAATGGTTCAAAGATAGATTCCTGAGCGTAGCGAGGCTTTCAAGACACGAGAAGCTAAATAATTTTGCAGCCATACGGAACACACAACTTTTCACCTCACTACAGCGAGGAAAATGCAAGATTCAAGAAAAACAATTAAAACATAAAAATAATCATATTTAATTTTGCCTTCTATTTAACACATTAAATTTAAAACATAACACTCTCAAACCCAAACCAAATAAATACGAGAGAAGCACACATATTAAAAATTAAAAGTAATATGGCCGTAATTTGTATTATCGTCGTGTATATTTTTATCGTTGAGTTTTTCTTAAGCACTGTTATATTATACTTGTATTTGAAACTACTTGACACATTCGTTGTGAATGTGGAAGAATGGCATTCTGGGAAGGATTAGTTGGCCACTCGGAAGTATTTTCCATAACACTTGCTTTGGAAGTTATTGGACGATGGGATCCGAACAAGATTATTTTCGGCGTTATCTTCTTTAAAACCGCCAATAGTTTCGGTAAATTACTTATCGTCTCCAAATATTTACTTATAACAAATCCTTTTTCGTTTTAATGCAGGCTTTTAGCATTGAATAAATACTCCAAATTGGGCTTAACTTTCTTGTTTTCGATATTTCTATAAAGTAAGACAACAGTATGTATTCTCCACATAGAACAAATTTATTTACGTTGTTTACGTGAATTGTGAAAACTTCCAACTTTTTAATTACCTATTTTTTTAATTCTCGCGGGTGCGTTCAGAAATTACACTCTTATGTTCCAACTTTTATAACAAATAAATATTAAAATTTGTGTTGTATTTAATATATTTACTAGTCAAAATATGTAAATGAAACTGAAATACTTACTATTAATATATATAAACATATTCAACATACTTAAAATAAAGTGTAGAAAAATAAAAACTTAAAAATCTGTAACCATAAACCGGGTTTCTGGACGTGATATTGTTACGTTCATATGATTTTAGCCGGCCTGACCAGATCGCCCTTTATTAGCGTGCGTTGATTGGTTATTCGAAGATTTATTGACTGATGAAATCAGTCACGCGTTGAAGGAGTCTTAAATATAAAAAAGTTACATGGACCACAGAGAATCAAAATCGTCGTGTTCGAAATTCGAATGACTTTTGCACGCTAGCGGATAAAATAGACTTTTGCACGCAGATTTCGCCCTATAAACGGAGGTTTTCCGAGCGAGTCAGGTGAAATAGTTATTTGTTATGCAAGGCTGCAAAGTTGTTATTTGGCGCGAGTGTTGAAATTGAAAGCTGAGCGAGCGAAGGAATCTAAGATTGAACCATGAGCGAAGCGAATGGTTCAAAGATAGATTCCTGAGCGTAGCGAGGCTTTCAAGACACGAGAAGCTAAATAATTTTGCAGCCATGCGGAACACACAACTTTTCACCTCACTACAGCGAGGAAAATGCAAGACTCAAGAAAAACAAATAATCATATTTAATTTTGCCATTTAAAACATCAAAATTAAAACATAACACACTCAAATCCAAACCAAATAAATACGAGAGAAGCACACATATTCAAAATTAAAAGTTTTATGGCCGTAATTTGTATTATCGTCGTGTATATTTTATTGTTGAGTTTTTCTTAAGCACTGTTATATTATATTTGTATTTGAAACTACTTGACACATTCGTTGTGAATGTGGGAGAATGGCATTCTGGGAAGGATTAGTTGGCCACTCGGAAGTATATTCCATAACACTTGCTTTGGAAGTTATAGGACGACGGGATCCGAACAAGATTATTTCGGCTTTATCTTCTTTAAAAACGCCAATAGTTTCGGTTAATTACTTATCGTCTCCAAATATTTATAACAAATCCTTTTTCGTTTTAATGTAGGCTTTTATTAGCATTGAATAAATACTCCAAATTGGGCTTAACTTTCTTGTTTTCGATATAGAATAATAAAGTAAGACAACAGTATGTATTCTCCACAGAACAAATTTACTTTTCACCTCACTCGCTCGGAAAACCTCCGTTTATAGGGCGAAATCTGCGTGCAAAAGTCTATTTTATCCGCTAGCGTGCAAAAGTCATTTGAATTTCGAACACGACGATTTTGATTCTCTGTGGTGCATGTAACTTTTTTATATTTAAGACTCCTTCAACGCGTGACTGATTTCATCAGTCGATAAATCTTCGAATAACCAATCAACGCACGCTAATAAAGGGCGATCTGGTCAGGCCGCCTAAAATCATATGTACGTTTGATAACTTCTTTAAAAAAAAATACACCTACAATATCACGTCCAGAAAGCTGGTTTGTGGTTACAGATTTTTAAATTTTTATTTTTTCTACACTTTATCTTATGTTGAATATGTTTATATATATATTAATAGTAAGTATTTCAGTTTCATATAGATATTTTGACTAGTAAATATATTAATTACAACACAAATTTTAATATATATTTGTTATAAAAGTTGGAACATAAGAGTGTAATTTCTGAACGCACCCGAGAAAAAAATAATAATTAAAAAGTTGGAAGTTTTCACAATTCACGTAAACAACGAAAATTTGTTCCGTGGAGAATACATTACTGTTGTCTTACTTTATTGAAATATCGAAAACAAGAAAGTTAAGCCCAATTTGGAGTATTTATTATAAGAATAAGAATGATTTATTTTATTGCAAAACTGTGTACATGCTAAAAGCCTGCATTAAAACGAAAAAGGATTTGTTATAAATATCTGGAGACGATAAGTAATTTACAGAAATAATCTTGTTGTAATAACTTCCAAAGCAAGTGTTATGGAAAATACTTCCGAGTGATCAACTAATCCTTCCCAGAATGCCATTCTCCCGCATTCAAAAATCAAGCACTCAAGAAGTTTTAAATACAAATATAATATAACAGTGCTTAAGAAAAACTCTACGATAAAATATACACATGACGATAATACAAATTACGGCCATATTACTTTTAATTTTTAATATGTGTGCTTCTCTCGTATTTATTTGGTTTGGATTTGTGTGTGTTATGTTTTAAATTTGATGTGTTAAATAGAAGGCAAAATTAAATATGATTATTTTTATGTTTTCATTGTTTTTCTTTAATCTTGCATTTTCCTCGCTGGAGTGAGGTGAAAAGTTGTGTGTTCCGCATGGCTGCAAAATTATTTATCTTCTCGTGTCTTGAAAGCCTCGCTACGCTCAGGAATCTATTTTTGAACCATTCGCTTCGCTCATGGTTCAATCTTAGATTCCTTCGCTCGCTCAGCTTTCAATTTCAACACTCGCGCCAAATAACCACTTTGCAGCCTTGCATAACAAATAACTATTGTTTACGTGAACTGTGAAAACTTCCAACTTTTTAATCGTTTATTTTTTTCTCGGGTGCGTTCAGAAATTACACTCTTATGCTCCAACTTTTATAACAAATAAATATTAAAATTTGTGTTGTATTTAATATATTTACTAGTCAAAATATGTAAATGAAACTGAAAAACTTACTATTAATATATATAAACATATTCAACATAAAATAAAGTGTAGGAAAAATAAAAACTTAAAAATCTGTAACCACAAACCAGGTTTCTGGACGTGATATTGTAGGTGTATTTTTTTTTTTTAAGGAGTATTCAAACGTACATATGATTTTAGCCGGCCTGACCAGATCGCCCTTTATTCGCGTGCGTTGATTGGTTATTCGAAGATTTATCGACTGATGAAATCAGTCACGCGTTGAAGGAGTCTTAAATATAAAAAAAGTTACATGCACCACAGAGAATCAAAATCGTCGTGTTCGAAATTCAAATGACTTTTGCACGCTAGCGGATAAAATAGACTTTTGCATGCAGATTTCACCCTATAAACGGAGGTTTTCCGAGCGAGTGAGGTGAAAAGGAAATTAAACGGGCTTAACATGTAATGTCTCACCATTTTTTTTTCTATATTGGACCATTCATACAATGATCAAAGCACAAAGAAAAATTGGATTGCGGAACCTAGCGGAAGAGACCGGGAATCGGACCCGGTACCTCTGGATAACCAGTCCAACGTGTTAACTCCTCCATACCACCACCCTGACGCGAGATAACCTTCCAAATTTTTCCTTATGCATTGTGTGTCGATCTTTGCATTGTTTATTTGAAAGGCTTTACGCATTCCAATTTTATTTTGCTTAGGTCGAATCTGGGAAGTAACTGACTCTTTCAGTCATTACTTTATTGTGCTCTGTCTTGCACACCCACGAAACTAGTAAATTATGCAAAAGTCACTCAATTTGAATAAAATATATCAAGTTTTAAGAGAAGTATAACGTTTGATGTACCAGAGGATGAATAAGAACTTCGATGAATAAGTAAGCAGTCTTCCGGGTAGCACTCCAAATATTAGCTTTGGCAAAATAGTATATTACTGCCGAGGCAGGGAAAAGTCAGTTCGTGGATGAGTATGATTTTAAAGGACGAGGCGTAGCCGAGTCCTTCAATAATACGAATCTGCGAACTGACATTCCCGCCGAGGCTTGTATAGTGCTTTTCTCCAAATATGCTTGGAAATTATCACCAATCTACATTTTAATTTAATATATCAGTACCATGAAGTTCATTTGGTACTTATTTTTTTTAGGAATAGGAATAAAAATTCGGGTCCGAATCATATGTTTGATTTAAAACAAAATATATTAATAAGAATTAAATATATATGAAAACACAATAACAAAAAATATGCACATAGGTAATTATTAATTTTAGTTAAATTAACAACTTCTAAACACACTGTTTTTTTTTAGAAACCATACCATATGTATCATTCGGAGAAGATCATAAGTTCAAAATAACTTTTATATTGATTTGGACACAATCATTTCTGTTTTATTTTTTATTTGTTTACGTTTGGTACACTTATTAATTTTCAACTCACTCATTAAATATCATCATAATAAATAACTAAGAATCATGAAAATAAATTAACCGCATATAAATTATTATTATTTAAATTGTTTGTCCGTTATTCGAAAGTCGTCATTTAAAATACATTGACAGTAGCAGAACAGAAAAATGTTCAGTGCAAGAACTAAACGCAGAGAGCAATTAAAAAGTTTATACTAGTTTTTATTTTTTAAATTTAGTGGACAATTGGCTGTATGGTGAATTATCAGTCTGAAAATTTTAAAAGTAAAAATGCAGTAACCGGCCAAATTAAGATTACCCTCATTTGTATGAGACGTCATAAACGGAAGGTGTGTTTTTTACTTAATCGTCTTATTTAAATAATATTGATTTCCCGGCTAAGGCCAATAATATAAGTAGTAGGTATTCCCCGATGCTGGGGCAGGGCGGACGGGCCTGATGGGCGGTATCCAGGGCGGATTTCACGGACCACCAAACCTAAAAAAAAAAAAAAAAAAAAAAAATAAAAAAAAAAAAAAAAAAAAAAAAAAAAATAGCCCCCCGACTTAGGGCGTTTGGAATAGGTCCCAGGACGCTCAGACAGCTCTGTCAGGACTTACAGAACGTCCTACGCTAACAATGCAACACCTTCCCCGACCCATCGACCCTTTTCTATTGTCTACCCGAGCTCGGGTTTTATTGCCCTCTCGGACGCCGAGCTCACTTTTATTACGGTCTACTATTGTTTCCCTCCTTTATATTTCTCTTTGGCTACAACTGTCTACAACTTCCTTTGCAAACGGTATACATCTTTTAAGAACATTCTTTAGGTAAAGCTGGACAAATACCTAAACATCTCATACCTAAACTATCAGACTAGGTCCGCCACCTTGGTTCTTATTGGAATCGCTGTTTCAACCCAGCCTGTCTCACATCGTCTCTTTACTCCAAGGTTTCTTACTACGTGATGTGTGCTACGGTGTACGTATCACTAATCTAAGCTAACCTATGCTAGATCACAATTCTAACCTAACCTAACCTAAGCTACAGGACTACGCCCAGCTAACGCAGGATACGTTACTTGACTACTTAACTTCAGGTAGCCTTACTTCAAAGTATGTCTTTTGTTACTCACTACATATGCTGCATTTGGAACGTTGTTCTATTTATATTTTTTATCTTGTTCAACTTAACATTACTTCTAACTATCACCTAACTTCGAAAACTAATTTTGAAGAACTGCTTTATATATGTACTTACCTACTTAAAACTAGCTACGAGCACAGCACAGTTGTTTTGGTCTTAAGAACGCTGTTCTAACCTAACCTAACCTTGCATAAATTTGACTACGTACTCAATGTTACTTTCATCTCTTTTTTGTAATAACCGACTTCAAAAATGAGGAAGTTCTATGTAAAAATATTGCATGTAGCATAAGGATAATACGAATCTAATCTTACAATAGTAATGCGGTATTTTATACAGTAATAACTGCTTCAAAACTATACTAACTTATTTTAGCTGTAAGTTAAAAATACGAGTTCTATTTTTGCATATTTATTTATTTCGCCAAATATTATGTTCTTGAATAGATGCTTAAGAAAATACCTGAATAAACTTTGTAACTTGTACTAACGTGTATTTGTAGTAGGCTGAACTAAACTCGTTGATTTTTTAATTTGTTTGTTGGGTCCATATTGTTTGTAAAGATTTATGACAGGTTTCTTCTCCGAATCATCAAAAGATTCGAAAGTCTATTATACATTTTATTACTGTTTGTTGGTGGCTGTTGGGTGCGGTACAAACTAGTCGAAACGTGATTTTAACGGTAATCTATTGTCACATCCTTATAAAAGCCGATGGACAGTGACGATCAATAAGTATTCCGAACCGAGTCGTGCTTGTTACCAGAGCTCTCTCAGTGTACAGTGACATAGTGTTGAATCGTGCTACAGTGCTTATAAGATATGGCAAATGTAAGTATGTACTATTTTTTATAAAATATGTATGTAGTATTTTTATGTACTATTTGTTTAACAGTGTTTTTTCTGTAACTTGTGTTCATCGTGCTACTTGTTAAGTGTGTTAATCGGATGTATAACTTATTGTTGAATATTGTTTCAGTTCACGGAAAACACTTTCAAGAATTTTTATTACCCTGAACCTGAACATGATGATTCAGGGAGTGATGAAGAAGGCACACTCGGTTTTAAAGTGAAACAAGCCATAGCGAAGAAACGTCCTGCAAACAGTATCGAGAGTTTCTTTGAAAAACCGCAGAAAAAAGTGAAACCAGTGAAGAGATCTTCCAGTGTGTCGCAAAGTTCCCATACCGGTGTTGCTTACCTATCTTCGGGTAAAGACGATGCTGCGTATGCATCACACCTTATTAAAATAGAAATATACGATCTTGAAAAAGTGAGGAACATCGCACCAGAAGAGCACTGGAAGCACGCCGATGTGAGATTAAAATCTTACATCTCAACTGAGCAAGATCCACAGCTTGAGACTGTCCGTGATGTGATATACAATATGACGAAAGACATAGCTTCAAAGGACACTTGCGTGAAATATTTTATAAACAATACGAAAAAGTAAACTAAGTGTGTGTAGTTTTAATACTAGGTTAAAACTGTATTTATTATATAAGACATTAGATAATATTTTATAACATACCCTTGTGTACTACTAGTATTATATATTTCTTACTGCTTAAACAACAACTTTTTGTTATTCAAAATTGTTAAGACTCGTTTTATAACCACATGTTGTAATTTGTTTTGTAGCCTAATCATATTGATCTATTTCCCTTTGCAAATGTATAAGTCTCTACCCTTTAATATAAAATCACTAAGGTACGTTTGTTATTTTAAGGAGAAAATTTGTTGTAATGTAATCACTATTTTCTTAGACACATCTCACGATGGATTGTTTAAGCTGTGATGTTTACGATTCCGAGCTCGTCAGGCTATGCGAAGAAATTGAAAATGACCAAGAAATGTATGAGATCGGGGAATTACTAAGCCAGCTGCGTAGTCAAGGGTGAGTACTCTTGTTCCAACCTGTTATATTGTTTATTGATATTGTACATACTTGTTTATTTAGACATGCAATTTAAACAGTTTATTCTTGTTCAAACTTGTACAAAACCATTGTCCATTGTCATTGAGTTGTTGCCTTTTTATGGTTCAGTTTCATTGTTCTCTGTTGGGTGGGGATCCTGGAAGGTTCTTTATAAGCGACGTCTCTGGTTTAGAAATCATTCATTGTTCCAGTTACTGTGTTTGTGCTAGTACTGTGTCTGTGTATTGTACAAAATACTGTTTTAAAAATGGTGCTTGGATACTTTCATATGGGAACTAGTTTAACCCACGACAAAATTGCAGTTTTAAGCAAAGGATTCATTTTAAAAGTGTTTCATAGAAACATAAGATTGTGGTATATTGACAATCAATTACCTCAGGCGCTTTTGGAAGATGAAGATATTATACCGTATTACACACCGTGTGATGGGCATATCAATAAGTCGATGCATAATTTGTCATCAGATGTCATTGATGGGGTCTTAACAATGCAGGCGTATTGCCAGCAATGTCGAAAAAACTAAAGTTAGTATAATTTAATCATTGTTTTGAAGTTTTAAATATTCTATTAAATACTAACGTTTTACTTTTTCTTTTACAGATCTAACCAAGTAGGACGGGGGAGAAAAAGGACAGCTACAAGTACGGGTGCAGAAGTACCAGTGAAGAGAAACTACCCTTCCAACAGTCGTGATATGTCTACATCCTCAAGCGAAGAACCATTATTCGATGTCAATGTAAGTACAAAAAATAATTCTGAAATTGAATGTTCGGTATGTAAAAAGTTCGTGTCAAAAAGATATTTTGGCAACCATTTAAATAGTAATATTCACAAAAATAATGTGTTGAGATCCGATAGTGAATATGTTAATGTCCAATTAATTGAAAATGCATTCAAAAACAGAGTCGCTACTTACAGAATATTATTTAATGAAATGGATCACCAACCTCTTGATCCCGAAACTATTTTACTAAAACACAAGGATAAGATCTTTACATTATTAGATCGTTCACTTAACAAACATCACGCTTTAAAAGTAAATTTTATTCTTAATGCAAATTTTACACTAGATACCAAACAATTAAATAATACATTTGATTTCCAATTAAGTAATAATATTGTTGATATCAGCACTGATAAAGCTGCTGTTTTTGCGTCTCTAGTAAATGAAATTGTGATAAGGTTGTCAAACTTTGAAAGAAAAGATAGTGGGTGGAGTTTAGTAACATTTAATCATATCGATCTCAATATTAACAAATATAATCCATTACGTGGCTCTTCTTTTATCGAATTACCTCGTGATATAAAGAATAAAAAAGCGGTTATTAATGTAAAAAACAATGACCATGAGTGTTTTCGATGGGCTGTATTGTCTGGTTTATACGAACCCAAAAGTCATTCAAATATGGTCAGTTCATACATATTACATAAGGATAAATTAAACTTTGAAAATTTAACTTTTCCATTTAAATTGGGAGATATCCATAAATTTGAAAAAAATAATGATATTAGCATTAATGTATTTGGTCTCGAGTACAACTCTCAAAACACGAAACACGATGTTATAGGCCCACTACACTTAACTAAATTAAAAAAGTCGAATCACTTAAACTTGTTGTATATAACTAAAGATAACCAAGGACATTATTGTTTTATCAAAAATTTATCGAGGTTAGTGTCTAAGCAATTGTCAAATGCACAACATGCTCTTCATATTTGCGATGGTTGCTTAATTAATTTTACATCACACGAGAGACTAAACCAACATCAAAAAAACGACTGCTTCCACGTATGCACAAACTTACCATCTGAAAAAGAAGACACAAGAAATTGGTTTAACGAATATGTACCATCGAATCAAGTTACTTTTAATAATTATGAACGAAAATTAAGAGTACCTTTTGTTGTATACGCTGATTTTGAGGCATTTTTAAATCCAATTGAATCCTGTTCTAACAACCCCAGTACATCTTCTACTACCAATATTCAAAAACATGAAGTATATAGCTTCGGTTACTATATTAAGTGTTCTTATAATGACAAGTTATCTGTGTACAGAACATATACAGGTGAAGACTGTGCAAAAACCTTTATGAAAGTCATAAAAGAAGATTTAGAAACTATTTGTAAAAGTAATGCGTTTGCTAAAACTTCTTTCCCTCTAACAGATGCTAATAAGGAAGACATTATGCAAAGCCATGCTTGTTATATTTGTGATAGAAATTTGAATGGTGACTCAACCGTTTCTTATAATTATCATACTGGACTTTACGAGGGCGTAGCACATAAATTTTGTTCTGAAAAATACAAACCACCCAATTTTGTACCTGTATTTTTCCATAATTTGAGCAATTACGATAGTCATTTTATTGTACATGGTCTTGTCTTGAAGATGGTGACATAGAACTAATCCCACAAAATAAAGAAAAGTACATTTCGTTTTCTAAGTCTTTACAAGTGAATAATCGTGTTGTAAAATTGAGATTTGTCGATTCTCTTAAATTTATGTCGAGTAGCTTGGATAAATTAGCTAAAAACTTGACTACTGACCAATTTTACGAATTGAAATTGAACTTTCCACGTGAAGAAGACTTTAAACGTCTAATACGGAAGGGAGTCTATCCATATGAGTACATGACTTCGTATGATTCACTGAAATTAACTTCGCTTCCTACACAGGATCAATTCTATAGTTCTCTCACTGACAGTCACATTTCCGAAAACGATTTCCTACATGCTCAAGATATTTGGTCTCATTTCCAATGCAAAAATATGGGGGATTATTCCAATCTTTATCTGAAAACAGATGTTTTATTACTAACTGAAATATTTGAAAATTTTAGAAATGTGTGTCTTAAGACATATGGTTTAGATCCCGCCCATTATTATACTGCCCCTGGAATTTCTTTTGATTCGATGTTGAGGACTACCAAAATAAGTTTAGAACTTTTAACAGATGTCGACAAAATAGCTTTTATAGCGAAAAACATTCGAGGAGGGATTTCTCAATGTAGCAACAGACATGCAAAAGCAAATAATAAATTTATGGAAGACTATGATCAAAATATTCCTTCATCTTTTCTCATGTACTTAGACGCAAATAATCTCTATGGGTGGGCTATGTCACAATGTCTTCCGTCTGGTAATTTTGAATGGGTAAATAAAGATACCGATTTCAATGTTTCAGACGATGCTGAATATGGGTTTATATTAGAAGTTGATCTAGAGTACCCCAAGGAATTACATGACTCTCATTCAGATTTACCGTTCTGTCCAGAAAATGTATGTCTAGGTGATTCTAAAGAAAAAAAGTTGATTCCCAATTTAAATAATAAATATAATTATGTATTACATTACAGAAATCTTAAACAATGTTTAAAAAATGGGTTGCGTTTAGTGAAAATCCATCGTGTGTTGAAGTTCAAACAATCTACTTGGTTAAAAAGTTACATAGATTTGAATACCCGAATGCGTTCGCTGGCGACGTCTGATTTTGAAAAAGATTTCTTTAAACTTATGAATAATTCTGTTTTTGGTAAAACAATGGAAAATGTCACGAAACGTGTGAATGTTAAATTATTAAGCCACTGGGAAAATCTCGGAAAATCCCAAGGAGTACAGTCCTTAATAGCTAAACCAGAATTTCATAGTTTATCCATATTTTCCGAGAATTTAGCTGCTGTGCAATTGAAAAAAACAAAAATCTTTTATAACAAACCAATTTACCTTGGATTCTGCATTTTAGATCTATCGAAAACTTTAATGTACGAATTCCACTACAACTATATGAAATACAAATATGTGGAAAATCTCAAGCTTCTTTACACGGATACTGATAGCTTAATATATGAAATATACACTGCTAACTTTTATGAGGACATTAAATCTGACCTGAACTTGTATTATGATACATCTGATTACCCACCCAATAATGCATATGGTTTACCATTACTAAATAAAAAGAGGTTAGGTTTTTTTAAAGACGAAAATAATGGCAAAATTTTGAAAGAGTTTGTTGGTCTTAGATCAAAAATGTATGCCTTAGATGTTCAAAATAGTGGTATTATATCCAAAGCTAAAGGAATAAACAAGTGTGTTACCAAAAAATTAACCCTTAACGACTATAAAAGTTGTTTATTTGATAGAAATATACAACATGCTCAAATGTTACGATTCCGATCAATAAAACATGTTTTATTTACGCAAAATGTCAATAAAATATCATTATCTTACAACGACACAAAACGATATTTATTGAAAAACACTTCGGATACTCTTGCGTGGGGTCATTATAAAATACCTCATAAATCTTAAAAAAAAAAAAAAAAATACACGGAACATTCAATTTTCATATTTATTTTTTGTACATAATATTGTATTTTAAGATGTTTTTTTATTATTTTGATTTAACAAACTGTTTTGGCAATAAAATTATTGGCAAAAAATATGTTTTTGTAAATTTTTATGTGATTTATCTAGAATAATATAAATATTAAAAAATATTTAGCAAAATTTTTGTTATTTTTTTTATTTGTCACCATTTTTTTTTTTATCAAATTTATTTAAAAAGCTATGGTCTAGAAATTTTCTCATTTGAAGTCAATCCGTTAACAAATGAACACACATATTTGAAAATTTATAATGATTCATTTTAACCACCCTTTCACTACAATAGTAGCGGGTCCAAGTGGGTGTGGTAAAACTCAGTTTGTTACCAATTTTTTAAACAATGCAAAAGAAGTATGTAATGTTGAATTTGATGAAATTATTTGGTGTTATGATGAAATGCAACCTTTGTACAATCTGGAAAATGTAAATTATAGCCAAGGAATACCAGATTTTACTTTATTTGATGGAAAAAAGCCCAAGCTTCTCATAATTGATGACTTGATGAGAGAATCGGATGGACGAATCGTTGATATTTTTACAAAAGGAAGTCACCATAGAAACTTAAGTGTTTTTTATATTACTCAAAACATATCTCATCAAGGCAAAGGACAACGTGATATTTCATTGAATACCAGCTATATTGTATACTTCAAAAACCCGAGGGATAAAACACAAATTCGCTACTTGTCACGACAAGTTTATCCGGAGAACCCAAAATTTGTAGATGAAGCCTACAAAGATGCCACTAAAGATGCTCATGGTTACCTTATGATTGATCTGAAGCAAAATACCGATGACATATGTCGTTTTAAAACTAAAATATTTCCTTTTGATGGGCATTGTACCGTATATGTTCCCAAGAAAGGGTTTAAATACGACAAGAATCAACACGTTTTAATCAGTTCCAAATAATGCATCCAAGAGTACACACATATAAACATTTACTTGAAGCACTGCAGTTACTTAAACCAAAGTATCGCACAGCGTTGCTAAAATCTTGTGAAGATGAAGAAATTAATATTATTTGTGAGTGTATTTATAACGTTTTAAAAGGGAAGATACCACTGGAAACAAAAGATAAATCAAAACTAAACAAATATAAAGACACATTACGAAAACTAGTTTCGAAAGGGAAACACAAATTGAGGAAAACTGTTATTATTCAAAAAGGAGGCGCATTTCTACCTATTATATTAGGTGCAGTTTTAAGTGCCTTAGTAAGCTCCGTAACATAAAATAAAATGGAAAACACAAAAAAAATGTTGTTAGTTGAACCAGACTTTATTGAAAGACTTAAACGAAACGATAACCAACCCGAAAATGTATCATCGCGCCTAGACGGAGAGATGCAAAAAATCCTGAAGAGTAAAATTAATGATCGTGAAAAGTGGGCATTATATTCTCAAGCACTACAACGATTTTTGCACTTTATTGAATCAGATCGAAAACCATTTAAAATACCAATAGTGATGGAGGGGTTTGATCAACTCAACGATGAAAGTAAGGATTTAAACTTAAAAGTAAACAAAAAGGAGGAGGATGAAAATTATGAATCAGTTGCAAATAAAACACTACCAGATGGTGATGTTTCTACAGTTACTGCAGCTACACCGTCTGGTACAAAAAATCCAGAAACTGTACTATTCAGTCCATCTCGTATTGTAGATAATTTACCAAAATCATATGAGAAAAAAACCAGAACATTATTGAATTGTATTGTGTCAAGCAGACCAAAAATATGGTGGAAAACAAATGGTGAAGTTGTAATAAACAATCGAACTATTCCAAACAGCAATATTCTCGATCTGGTAAGCGATACGGTTAGATCTCTTAAACGCCCTAAGCCAACAGGATGGGAAGAGTTTGCTTTATTTTTAAGAGATATAAAAGTTCCTACGTCTTGTATAGGTAATCCTACTAACCTAGAATTTATAAATAAACCTCAATCGAGTGAACCTCACGCATCATCTGCTCCGTCAAGTGCTCGATCGTCATCGTCATTTAAAGACACAAGCGCCAGTACACCTCTTTCAAGTGTACTGCTCAAGGCAAGCAAAAAGAAATTAGATTGGGAAAGATGGAGCCCTTATTAGACATTCATGCAATATACTACGATGTATCTAATCCAGCAGGCTACAGTAGTTTAAATAAATTAAGTAAACAAATGAAAGGACGAATGAACAAAGACGAAGTAAAGAACTGGTTACAATCTCAAGAAACGTACACACTGCATAAACCGGTCCAAAGGCGATTCACAAGAAATAGATACGTCTTATCTAACTTTAATGAACTCTGGCAAGCTGATCTGAGTGATATGGGTACCTACAGTCAATATAATGATGGATACAAATATATTCTGTGTGTTATTGATGTGTTCAGTAAATATGCTTTTGCGAGAGCTATGAAAAAGAAAGATGCCACAACCGTTATAAATTGTTTTGAAAGCATATTTACTGAAGCCAATTCTACTCCTCGTCACATCCAATCTGATAAAGGTACTGAATTTGTTTCAAAGGCAGCAAGGGATTACTTTAGGAGCAAAAACATTAACTACTATACTACTAACAATCCTGACATTAAAGCAAGTATAGTAGAAAGGTTTCAAAGAACTCTTAAAATGAAAATGTGGCGTTACTTTACTCATAAGAATACATACAAATATATAGATATTTTGCAAGAACTTCTTTATTCTTATAATCACAGTTATCATTCTAGTATTAAAATGCGCCCTATCGATGTAAATTTTGATAATATTATGACTGTTTGGTGTAATTTGTATAACAGAAAAAAGGATAGACAACTTACTTTGGAAATCACAAAACTAAATGTTGGTGATCATGTTAGAATAACTAAATATAAACATATATTTCAAAAGGGTTACGAAACTAATTGGAGTGATGAAATATTTAGAATTGATTCAATAATAAACCGCTTTCCTCGAGTTGTGTATACGTTAAGAGATTTAGAAGGTGAGCCTATCGTTGGTACATTTTATTCTAAGGAATTACAAAAAGTGACTTATCTCCCCTCCATTGATTATAAAATTGATAAAATAATACGCTCACGTGGGGTTGGTGCCAGAAAAGAAGTACTAGTGAAGTGGCGAGGTTATCCTAACAAATTTAATTCTTGGATACTCGCTTCAAGCTTAAAAAAAAATGAGTGAAAACAGCTTTTATATTACATTGTTAAGTAACAGTTCCTCGGACTACTACACCGATAATACGACTGCACACTTCTTAACCAAATTACCCAGGAGTATAAAGTTGGAAGGAGAATGGGTAGTTGGCTTAGTAGAATTTCAATACCCTTGTTCAATGTACAATGTTCAAGATCATGAAATAATGATTTATTTAAAAAAGAAAGTAGTGTCACCCACTGACAAGATAGCCAAAATTGTGGATATAAAAACTCATATACCAGCAACTACATATGACAACGTTGACCATTTTATTCATGCTTTTAATGACAACCCACAACTGAAAAATAATGTAAAGTTTAGATATGATAATCTAACCAAAATGGTTGGGGTAGCAACAATTAATAACGATATAACTTCTCTTATAACAACCCCAATACTAAGTCTACAGTTAGGTTTTAAACCGAAAACAAATTTACGGCAAGTTTCATTTGGTAAAAATCCTGTTAATTTGTATTTGGGCTTACCATCACAATTATTTGTTTATACAGACATCATACAACCACAGGTAGTTGGTGATGTTATAACTACGTTGCTTAGAATAATACCATTAGATCCAACAGAATTCCATTATGGAGCATATAAAACACACATTTTCTCACCCGCTCATTATGTACCTGTTTTACGTAGATAATTTGATACTATGGAAATAGATATAAGAACAACTACCGGTGCAAGAGTGCCATTTCAATTCGGAATTTCCTGCGTGAAACTACACTTTCAACGTCTAAGATGAATTATAAAAGATCATCTCACTCTTGTCCCTACGATCATTATTATACCCATCAAGCTGGTTCTGGCATAGGAATTGTCTATAAAGGTGTTCCGTTTCAGCGAGGGCATGGGATTGGAAGTTTTTTGGGGGGACTGTTTAGGTCAGTAATTCCTTTGTTATCTAGTGGTTTTAAAACTGTTGGAAAAGAAGCGTTAGATGCGGGGGTTGGTTTGTTATCTGATATGGTAAATTCACGCCCTATAGATAGTTCCAGTTAGGTCTCGATTTAAAGAAGCTAGTGCTAACTTAAAAAGAAAAGCTGATGAAAAGATCGATTCTCTGATGTCGGGATCTGGGTATAAAATGTCAACTAAAAGACGGGAACCTCTCATTACCTTGAAAGCATCGCGCCGAAGAGGAGCTAAGAGAAATAAATATAGTGACGATATATTTTCAAAGTAAATCATGTCATTCTTACACAATCATTCGTGTGAATGTGCAAAATCTGAGTTAGATATATTTGCCCTGCCTTCGACACAGACAAGTATTGAGAGTGGACAGTGGGTTCATTATAAACCAATTTCATCTTTAAGTGATGATGGTCCTATTGAGTTTCAAGTCCCCGGTTCAGGTGATGACTACATTGACTTATCACATACATTATTACATATAAACGCCAAAATATTAAACCAGGATGGTACAAAGTTAAAGCCTGATACTCAAGTTGCCCCCGTTAATAATTGGTTGCACTCCCTTTTTAATCAACTTGACGTATATTTAAATCAAAAACTAATCTCGCCACCAAACAACACATATGCTTACCGTGCCTACATGGAAAATCTACTTAACTATGGACCAGCCGCTAAAAAAACTCACCTTACTTGTGGGTTATGGTATGAAGATACAGCACATTATATGGACACCGTTGACGCAAATAACAAAGGATTTCACAAAAGGATGGAATTTGTTACAGATAGTAAACAAGTTGAAATGATTGGACATTTACATGGTGATATGTTTAACCAAGAGAAGTTTCTAGTGAATGGTGTAGAAATGCGTGTTAAGTTAGTGCGATCAAAAGAATCGTTTAATCTTATTTGTCACCAAGATAAGAAATTTAAGGTACAAATAATGGACGCTAGTCTCATAATAAGAAGAGCTAGAATCAGTCCAAGTGTTTTGTTAGCTCATCAGAAAGTGCTAGCATCAACAACTGCAAAATACCCTATCACAAGAGCAGAAGTAAAGGTACTTACAATACCGTCAGGAATACAGGGTAAAACTTTAGATAACATATTTCTTGGACAAGTACCTAAAAGATGTATAATTGGTTTTGTATCCAATTCATCGTTTAATGGTAATTTTGCATTGAACCCTTTCAATTTTCAAAATTATAATATGAACTCTTTTAGTTTATTTGTAGAAGATGGTCATGAAATTCCTTCTAGAACATTACAACCATCATTTAGTTCTGGTTTAATAGCATCAACATATCATACTCTATTTTCTGGGACTGGTATTCACTTCCACAATGAAGGTAATGCAATAAGCAGAACCGATTACGGGGAAGGTTACTGTTTGTTATGTTTTGATTTGACGCCTGACCTGTCAGCCAGTTCTACCTCACACTGGAACCTTGTAAGACACGGGAGTGTTCGGATAGAAGTTCGTTTTGATAATGCCTTGAGCACTACTATTAACTGTATTGTGTATGCTGAATTTGATAATGTTATTGAAATAAACAAAAATCGTGATGTATCTGTAGATTACAACAGTTAAAATAAATATAAATACAGTGAAATTTACAATTAATCTCATTTCTTCTTAATCTGTGTTTGTAACATCATCGATGAATGTATACATGTTTTATTTATTATGGATACTAATGAAATTCAATATTGTATGAAAAAAATTAACCCTAGATTTAAATCAAATGTTTTTGCTGCTAACCGAATCCCTATTTGGGTTGCTCGTCCAGTTTTTATTGTAAGCAATTTGGACTGATTCGAAACCAGGTTCCCATTGGGTTGCAATGCATATTGATGCTAAAGGTGTAGGGGAATACTTTGACTCATTTGGTCGGAAACCTATTGGTTACCATAAGTTATTTTTGAATAGAAATGCAAAACGGTGGTTTTATAACCAAAGACCACTTCAAAATCATTTTACTTCAGTTTGTGGCGAATATTGTTTAGTTTATTTATATTTTAAGTATCAAGGAAAATAAGAAGTATAACGAGACAATTTAAACCAAAGACCTGGGCAATAGAGGATTCTACTGGGAGTACTGTTACAGAAATAAAAGCAATTGTTAAGGTATGGGAGGATTACTGTAAGTCCTTGTTCACGGATAACCGAAGATTGCTTTGCCATGCGCCTGATGCGTCCGATTGCACAACACCAACAGAGTTGGAGCCATGTCTATTAAGAGCAGAAGTAGAGGCTGCAATTAAACATCTAAAATGTGGCAAGGCTACTGGTGCAGACGAAATCCCCATAGAAGTTTTTAAGTCAATGGGAGATGTTGGTGTGGATATTTTACACGCAGTCTGCCAGCAAATATGGATAACCGGTGAATGGCCAAAGGACTGGTCGCATTCTTTATTCATCCCACTCCACAAGAAGGGCTCCACCAAAAAGTGCAACAATTTCCGCTTGATATCTCTGATATCCCACGCTAGCAAGGTACTTCTTCATATACTTAACACCCGACTACAGGCATTTATAAGTAGGGAAATTGCTCAAGAACAGGCTGGCTTTGTTAAAGGAAAAGGAACGCGCGAGCAGATCCTCAACCTAAGACAGATCATAGAAAAAGCGCGAGAGTTCAATAAGCCGCTTTTTATCTGCTTTGTGGATTTCCGAAAGGCCTTTGACACCGTTAAGTGGTGGAAGCTGTGGGAAGTACTACTGATAATGGGTGTACCTCGACACTTAGTTTACATTATCAGAAGACTCTACGAAGACGGTACAGCTGCAGTTCGTGTGGATGGAATCGATTCGGGCACTTTCAAAACCGAATCTGGTGTTCGACAAGGTTGTATACTCTCTCCTCTTTTATTTAATATATACACCGAATATATCATGCGAATAGTTTTGGAAAAATGGGATAGTGGAATATCAATTGGCGGTCAATTGATATCCAACCTGAGGTATGCAGATGATACCACCCTTCTTGCGACGTCAAAGGCAGAAAGTGAACAGCTTCTTTTACTTCTGGAAACAACCAGTTTCGATTTTGGCCTCACTATAAACCGAGACAAAACGAAGATGATGGTAGTGGATCGTAAGAATAACAATCGACCTGATTTACACAGCATAGCCAATTGCGAAGTTGTACAGAGCTACATTTATCTAGGATCCACTATCACAAACACTGGAAACTGTGATGATGAAATTAAAAGACGATGTGCCGTAACACGATCAGCTGTGGAGAAGCTCACCAAAATTTGGAAAGATCGGCGTATAACCAAGAACACAAAGGTTCGACTCATGAGGTGCTTGGTATTTCCAATTTTCTTGTACGGAGCCGAAACATGGACGATCCATCAAAGAGACCGCAAAAGGATTGATGCACTCGAAATGTGGTGCTGGAGACGGTTGCTGAGGATAAAATGGACTGCTCGCCGGACTAATCTCTCTATCTTGAAAGAGCTTAAAGTCAAACAAAGACTTTCGTCGATTGTGCAAGTGCGAATCTTGAAAATGTTTGGACATATCATTCGCAGCGAAAAGTCGATGGAGCGTTTGGTAGTGCAGGGGAGAGTGGAAGGTCAACGTTCTCGCAGCCGGTCTCCTACTAGGTGGACGGATCTCATAAAGTCCACGACGAAACGTTCCCTTACGGAGTGTGCACGGAGTGCCACAAACAGAGAGAGATGGAGAAAAATCGCAAAAGCCGTCATTGATGTAGAAGAGGACAATCCATAACCACGACCACTCTGACAAGAGTGTACGACTAAGAAGAAGAAGAATCAAGGAAAAACTATGAGCGATTTATTGAGTTTGTTTTCTGAGAATTCTCTTTGTAACGATTTAATTTTAAGAAATATGTTTAAGTCAATATTTGTGAAATAAAACAATATATATACTTAACTGATTTTTTATTTATAAATAATACCTTAATTATACCTTATTTACCTAAAAATAGTGATTGATTACATTACAACAAATTTTCTCCTTAAAATAACAAACGTACCTTAGTGATTTTATATTAAAGGGTAGAGACTTATACATTTGCAAAGGGAAATAGATCAATATGATTAGGCTACAAAACAAATTACAACATGTGGTTATAAAACGAGTCTTAACAATTTTGAATAACAAAAAGTTGTTGTTTAAGCAGTAAGAAATATATAATACTAGTAGTACACAAGGGTATGTTATAAAATATTATCTAATGTCTTATATAATAAATACAGTTTTAACCTAGTATTAAAACTACACACACTTAGTTTACTTTTTCGTATTGTTTATAAAATATTTCACGCAAGTGTCCTTTGAAGCTATGTCTTTCGTCATATTGTATATCACATCACGGACAGTCTCAAGCTGTGGATCTTGCTCAGTTGAGATGTAAGATTTTAATCTCACATCGGCGTGCTTCCAGTGCTCTTCTGGTGCGATGTTCCTCACTTTTTCAAGATCGTATATTTCTATTTTAATAAGGTGTGATGCATACGCAGCATCGTCTTTACCCGAAGATAGGTAAGCAACACCGGTATGGGAACTTTGCGACACACTGGAAGATCTCTTCACTGGTTTCACTTTTTTCTGCGGTTTTTCAAAGAAACTCTCGATACTGTTTGCAGGACGTTTCTTCGCTATGGCTTGTTTCACTTTAAAACCGAGTGTGCCTTCTTCATCACTCCCTGAATCATCATGTTCAGGTTCAGGGTAATAAAAATTCTTGAAAGTGTTTTCCGTGAACTGAAACAATATTCAACAATAAGTTATACATCCGATTAACACACTTAACAAGTAGCACGATGAACACAAGTTACAGAAAAAACACTGTTAAACAAATAGTACATAAAAATACTACATACATATTTTATAAAAAATAGTACATACTTACATTTGCCATATCTTATAAGCACTGTAGCACGATTCAACACTATGTCACTGTACACTGAGAGAGCTCTGGTAACAAGCACGACTCGGTTCGGAATACTTATTGATCGTCACTGTCCATCGGCTTTTATAAGGATGTGACAATAGATTACCGTTAAAATCACGTTTCGACTAGTTTGTACCGCACCCAACAGCCACCAACAAACAGTAATAAAATGTATAATAGACTTTCGAATCTTTTGATGATTCGGAGAAGAAACCTGTCATAAATCTTTACAAACAATATGGACCCAACAAACAAATTAAAAAATCAACGAGTTTAGTTCAGCCTACTACAAATACACGTTAGTACAAGTTACAAAGTTTATTCAGGTATTTTCTTAAGCATCTATTCAAGAACATAATATTTGGCGAAATAAATAAATATGCAAAAATAGAACTCGTATTTTTAACTTACAGCTAAAATAAGTTAGTATAGTTTTGAAGCAGTTATTACTGTATAAAATACCGCATTACTATTGTAAGATTAGATTCGTATTATCCTTATGCTACATGCAATATTTTTACATAGAACTTCCTCATTTTTGAAGTCGGTTATTACAAAAAAGAGATGAAAGTAACATTGAGTACGTAGTCAAATTTATGCAAGGTTAGGTTAGGTTAGAACAGCGTTCTTAAGACCAAAACAACTGTGCTGTGCTCGTAGCTAGTTTTAAGTAGGTAAGTACATATATAAAGCAGTTCTTCAAAATTAGTTTTCGAAGTTAGGTGATAGTTAGAAGTAATGTTAAGTTGAACAAGATAAAAAATATAAATAGAACAACGTTCCAAATGCAGCATATGTAGTGAGTAACAAAAGACATACTTTGAAGTAAGGCTACCTGAAGTTAAGTAGTCAAGTAACGTATCCTGCGTTAGCTGGGCGTAGTCCTGTAGCTTAGGTTAGGTTAGGTTAGAATTGTGATCTAGCATAGGTTAGCTTAGATTAGTGATACGTACACCGTAGCACACATCACGTAGTAAGAAACCTTGGAGTAAAGAGACGATGTGAGACAGGCTGGGTTGAAACAGCGATTCCAATAAGAACCAAGGTGGCGGACCTAGTCTGATAGTTTAGGTATGAGATGTTTAGGTATTTGTCCAGCTTTACCTAAAGAATGTTCTTAAAAGATGTATACCGTTTGCAAAGGAAGTTGTAGACAGTTGTAGCCAAAGAGAAATATAAAAGAGGGAAACAATAGTAGACCGTAATAAAAGTGAGCTCGGCGTCCGAGAGGGCAATAAAACCCGAGCTCGGGTAGACAATAGAAAAGGGTCGATGGGTCGGGGAAGGTGTTGCATTGTTAGCGTAGGACGTTCTGTAAGTCCTGACAGAGCTGTCTGAGCGTCCTGGGACCTATTCCAAACGCTCTAAGTAGGGGGCTATTTGTTTTTTTTTTTTTTTTTTTTTTTTTTTAGGTTTGTTGGTCCGTCAAATCCGCCCTGGATACCGCCCATCAGGCCCGTCCGCCCTGCCCCAGTATCGGGGAATACCTACTACTAATATATATATTTTTTTATTTGTATTAACGCCTTCTAAAAATAACGAACGATTTCGCGGTCCAGTTTTACTACATTAATGGGAACATTTCCAAGCAAGTTGGAGAAAAGTATGTTTCTTCGCAGAGTGGAATACCTACCCTCGTTTGATCGTTTAATTTTAATCTTTATTTGAACTTTCTGACTATTAGGGATGATACCTTATGTTGAATTCTATAAGATACCTATATATTTACATCTGTATGCGTGTGACACACATAATATATTGCTATATTTGCATGTCTGTTGGACGAAACGAAATATTATGTAGTCATTAAGTAGATGTAAGACCACTGTACCATGTTTGAGCAAATAAATGTCTGATTCTGAAATTCTGAAATATGTTACTACAAAGGTGGTGCCTACGTATTTTTTTATGCCCAGCAGTGTATATCTTTTGGCTGATTATAAGCTTGAAGAGGTAATAGACAGGCATAAGTAATACTTTCGCACGTTTAGGTTTACTTTGTCCATATTCCCATTTTGTCAAATATCTTAAGTATTTCGTCCACATTCCCACCTTGTCTACAATCCCATCTCGCCTACATTCCCAACTCGTCCACAATTGAACTTGTCCAAATTCCTAACTCGTACACATTCCCATACCGTCCATATTCCCATCTTGTCCACATTCCCAACTCGTTCACATTCTCGTGGACGAAATAGGAATGTTGAAAAATTGGAATATGGATGAAGTGAACCTTTAGGTTTCGCTTTCGCAATTGGTAATATTAGTAGGGATTATAAGCCATGTAAACTACACAAAGGAACTCTAAAAATCAACTGGATCCTTAGCCGTTCAAAAATGCTGATTGTTTTAGATATTTTTTTTTATCTTATACCTTTAAACGAGCAAAACTTGTATATTTATTTATATGTATATAAATTTATTTCTGTGATCTCGGAAATGGCTCTAACGATTTCGCTGAAATTTGGTATATAGGTGTTTTCGGGGGTAAACAATCGATCTAGATTAGTCTTATGTTTGCGAAAACGCGTGTTTTCGAGTTTTCATGCGTTTTTCTTTCCAAGCGAATATGGTCGCTAATTTCATCCTGCCGGCCCACTGTCCGTCTGGTCTAGCGGGTTAAGACGCGGACTGCAAGAAACGAGTGTTACGGGTACGAATCCCGCTACTTTTGTTTTTTTTTTTATTATGTTCAAGTTTATATATAATTTTTTAATTTTTATTGTTTTTAGACAAGTTTAAAAAAATGTAGTTAATGTTTGAGATAACAATATTATATTTCTCATAAATATGTCTAACATCTACCATTCTACCTATACTGATTACGTGAATAAAATTTATGCCTTCGAGTTTTTATTTTAGTGAGACTTTCTACACAGTAATCGATTGTAAATAATAATAATTGTCAGTTCACATTTTACTTTTTAAGTTTATGTAGATAATCACCTAAACACCACCATGTTACAATAAATGGTAATAACCGAGCAAAGCTCGGTCGCCCAGATACTGATATTTTATATAACATATTATCAATGTGACTACTTGGAACAGGGCCATTGCGATGTATTGGTACCTATATTTTGAAACCTACAGTTTAATTTTTAGGGTTCCGTACCCAAAGGGTAAAAATTGGGCAAGTGCGAGCCCGACTCGCGCATGAAGGGTTCCGTACCTATACATACCTATACTATTTTTAGTATTTGTTGGTATAGCGGCAATAGAAATATATCATCTGTGAGAATTTCAACTGTCTAGCTATCACCGTTGTTGAGATACAGCCTGGTGACAGACGGACGGACGGACAGCGAAGTCTCAGTAATAGGGTCCCGTTTTTACCCTTTGGGTACGGAACCCTAAAAACGGGACCCATTACTGAGACTTCGCTGTCCGTCCGTCCGTCCGTCCGTCTGTCACCAGGATGTATCTCAAGAACGGTGATAGCTAGACAGTTGAAATTTTCACAGATGATGTATTTCTATTGCCGGTATAACAGCAAATACTAAAAATAACATAAAAAAATATTTAAGGGGGCTCCCATACAACAAACTTGTTAAAGATTATGGTACGGAACCCTTCATGCGCGAGTCGGACTCGCACTTGCCCAATTTTTCATTGATAATATATTCGTTTCATAAACTACTCGAATTTGAGAAAAGTTACGAAGAAAACTGTTTTTTTTTTCAATTGTTTTCAACTTATTTTCGACTGCACGCAGTGCACGTATGAAATAGCTATGTTACTTTCTAGAACTCAGGGAATAGTAGTTTTTGATACAAGTGTGGAAAGTATGTTATTTTGAACGAGTCCAGAGAAGTCTTGGCCTGAGCTGCAAGGCGAGGGTCAAGCCTCGGGACGAGTTAAAATGACACTTCCACACGTGTACCAAACAACGTTTTTTAATACATTTGCGAAAAATTGCAATAATACAAATTTAAAACAGTGATTGAAAGGGGCAATTATATTTATTTCTGTCTGATGAAAATTAAGAGTACCTACAATTTTTAGAGCAATTGTGAAGGGTCGCATTTAAGGCCTTTGCTGGTAAGTTTAAAGTTTTATTCAAGTTGTTAATAATTCTCTTTTTCTCGTTTCCAGCCATGTGTAATATTTCTTTCGATTTTGCGGGTAAAATACTCTCACTTGCAATTTTTGCCTTGGCTCGTATATAGGGCGGTGTTAAATCTATTCTGGGGGCCTATGATGGTTGCGTTTATCACGTGATAAATAAGTGACAAAGCATCTGTCACTCACACTCGCATTATGTCAAAGCGTGACGGATGCTTTATCACTTATTTATCGCGTGATAAACGCAACCATCATAGGGCCCCGGTAACATCAGAATCCATCATTTTCTATCAAAAACTCTTATTTTATAAATCTTACGTGTCATTCACACATAATTAAAACAATCTTGAATGAAAAAGAAAGTTTTACTTTTAATTGTAATGTTTTTTCAAGATGGCGTCGGCTCTCATCATTCAGCCAAATCAAAAGAAATAGTTTTAATATTTCAAAAGAGATGATAATGTTACACAGTAATTTAATTGATTCCAAACAATAAACATCGTGAATGTGTTTTTAGTTCTCTACATTTCATATAATTTTAAATAAATATATTATTTAATACACAAAAATAGCGATTATTCCTAATTATTATGAATTTATAAAGCAGCGCGTGGGTCACATTTAATACTGTATTTTCTAATCTGTGACAATACTTTTCTTTTTAATTTTTTTAGGTCACGCATAATACTCATTTGCTCATTAAGTAATAGTCACTAAGACAAATTATTAAAACCGTTTTTGAATATTTTTAATAGATAACCCTTTGATTGATCCAATATGCAATTAAAATATATTAAGCATAATTATAAGATACTAGCGACCCGCCCCGGCTTCGCACGGGTGCAATGCTGATAAATTATGCATGTATTATACATATAAACCTTCCTCTTGAATTACTCTATCTATTAAAAAAAACCGCATCAATATCCGTTGCGTAGTTTTAAAGATTTAAGCATACAAAGGGACATAGGGACAGAGAAAGCGACTTTGTTTTATACTATGTAGTGATGATACACTTGCAATGCTGTATGACGTAATAAATAAAATCGGAAAGTGATTGACCTTTGTTTGGCTGTATGAGACATGACGTGTTGGTACAATAGAATATTAAACAAATTTGAAAAGTAAAAAGCACTAGTTCGAAATAACCAACTTTTCGCACGATTTGCAGCTACGAAAAGTACCACTTTTTGAGCAACTGTAAAAAAAGTATTATTCACTTCAAAAACGTGGTTCAAATTATCAATATACTTGTCATAATATAAAAAATAAATAATGAAAAGGTCTCCTATAGTCGCGTCGGCTTAAAAATAATATCTTAGTGAGCATATTTTTTTATTAAAGCAGTAACGTCTGCTAACGTAAACTAAATGTTTACAAATGAAGCGAAAATTGAAAAATTTAATGGGAGGACGCCAGTGTTGGCCCGGAAAGCCGTTGGAAACGCAGGTTCGAATCCTGTCCGAATCATTAAATTTTTCAATTTTCGCTTCATTTGTAAACATCTTAGTGAGCATTTCGCAATAACGATAAAAGTTACATCTGGGCTGTCTGACGTTTAATTTATTTACCGATTTTTCAATGCGCCATTTGAAATGGCATCCCACGAGTATTTGGAAAATTAATGCTTTTGTTCTGCTAGCTCTATAGCAAATAACGTATTTTATAAATCTCAGTTGTTTTCTAGACTATTTAAAAGAAATAAGAATGTATATATTTTAGTCCATTTGAATTAAACTGAAATCAAAAATGTTTTAGGCTGCGGCTTTTATTGAATGGACAAATGGTTGAAAGGATGTCTGTGAATTTTATAAACCTTAGTATATTTATGCGTGTCGTTTGATGTTTTCATTCAAACTTGGTGTTTATGAGTCTAGGTAGAATTTTTAATTTGAAAAGAAAATCTGAAAAAGGTTTTTAACACTCCTGTAAAGAGCATAATAGGTGCGTAGACATTTTACTGGGATCAAATGTCTATATGGGACTAACTACACTTAGGCTGCTCTAAAAGTCAGAAATTACCAGCAAATTTCAACATTCCTACGCAGCGCTAAAAACGCTCCATACAAATTACCACCTACTTACATTTAACTAAATGTCATTATCATTAAATTGTGGGTTGGATAACAATATTTGTAAGTAATTTGCCATTTTCACCGTGAAAAAGTGCGTTTAAGTTCATGGTTGTCATACAAATTACTGTTATATAAAACTATGAGGATTCTATAAACAATTTAAAAAATTATGTTGCATTAAAAAAAATGTACCAGCTTAAAATAATCCTTGCGTATGGAATCTACATTCGGAATTTAATCCTTAACGTTTTCAATCGAGCTTTGTTATCACGTGGAAAAGCTTTTATGGTTTGTTCACATTCATAGCATTGGGAACGCTTTTCAATACAGTATTGTTATATATTTGTGGCCTAATGCTATGAAGGGATGCTTTGTTCTGAGCTTAAATGTCCGTTTCCAATGTTTACGCAACACTTGATTCCTAAATTGATGGAATTTTTAACACTCTGTTGAATCTGTCTCTAGTAATATGTAATAAAAAACCGGCCAAGTGCGAGTCTGATTCGCGCACCGAGGGTTTCGTACAAATACTTATCCCATCTTAACTGGTCGGGCTAACTTTGCTCCTGGTATGTATGGCACCGGATAAAATGAGGTGCAAAGTTATCGTGTATGGGCCCCCTTAAATATTTATTTTATTCAGATTGTCAGTATTTATATCACAGCGGCAACAGAAATACATCATCTGTGAAAATTTCAACATGTCATCACGGTTCATGAGATACAGCCTGCTGACAGACGGACAGATAGACAGACAAAAGGACGGACAGCGGAGTCTTAGTCCCGTTTTTTACCCTTTGGGTACGGAACCCCAAAAATATTTTACTAATAATAATGGGTTTTTATTTCCCAGAACATTTTGAATTTGCGATCGTCCAATGAAGTAAAACGTAAAAGATTAATGCTATTGTCCTCTCCGCAAAAATTGGGTTATTTTTATTAAAACAGCTTTTACAGTTTTCCCTATGAGGTAACTAACACAATGTTATCTTTTTTATAGCCTTTTTTATTCTGTAATATTTAACTTGAAACCAAACGTTGATTTAGGTATGTGTAAAATATTACGTACGGTTATTTAGAATGGATTTACTAATGAGCTTATCGTTATGGCTCTTTACACTTATGTAAGGTTATCGCACATCTTACTGCTAGGTACCGGCATCGCCGCTGTCCCAAGTCGAGTCGTTCAGTATTCTTTGTATTTTGTATGACATTTCAAGTTGACGGTGCGTGGACAACAAGCCTTGTGTTGAGAGCACAAGCGCAAGGTGGTATCTAATTGACAAACGGTTGTTTTTTTTTTCTTAAATTGGTCTATATTTTACGGATTTAATGAAGAATAAGTATTTATTTTTTAGCCATATCCCATTTATACCAACAGATTTCGAAAGTACCTTGACCAACCTAAGAATATGTTCATTAAGCTTAAACTGGCGATAGCGCTCTCTAAAATGATTAATTGATGTTATAATTAATTGAATTTTCTTTAATTACTCGGGGGCCTGGACTAATTATGTTAATTCCGAACCTTGTCCCGTCGATAGTAATTTATTTCCATTAAATATTAATTAAGCCATTTGTTTAAGAGCTTAACATCGTTAAAGATTGTGGAAACCGTATCGTCTCATTGTCCAAAATTGGAGCTTTGGGGACTGTTTAAATTCAGTAGGGGTATTCGTTTATTACGGTATACCTTCACTTGCCAGAATTTCATATGCCCGAATTTCGTCTGCCATAATATTCAATTGTCTGAATCTTGTTTCATATAATTATGTTTCCCATAATCATTGTTTACCACATTAATCCTATGCCAGAATCTTTGTTTCCCATAATATTAATTACAATAATCACATTTTCCATAATAAATGTAATCCATAATTATCACATGCTATAATGTCATATGCCATCCAAATGGAACATAGGTGGATAACCGAAATCTGTAGGTTAGTTTAGGTTTGTTTTATGACCCCGTATAGCGGAGCGAGCGAAGCGAGCGGAGCGTCAAAATTCAAACCCAATCTATCCTAGTTTTAGAAGAACTGCGACCAAATAGAACCTGGATCCAAAACCGAAAACTATAGGTAGGGTTAGGTTTGTTTTCTGATCCCGTATAGCGGAGCGTCAAAATAAAAACCTAATCTAACCTACAGTTAAAGATGAACTACGACCAAATAGAACAAGGATCCAAAACCGAAAACTATAGGTTAGGTTAGGTTTGTGTTGTGACCCGTATAGCGGAGCGTCAGAATGCTTGCTTCAACATACAAATCCTAATCTAATTTAGTTTTAGAAGAACTACGATAAAAGGGAACATTGGACCAAACCCGTAAACTTTAGTTTAGGTTAGGTTTGTATTGTGACCATGTAGTCATAGTAATACTACATAGTATCTATGTACATACGTCGTCACAATATATAGTCAGAATGCTTGTTTGATAGATTCGCAAAGAAATAATATTTAGTATGGCGTTTAAATATTCTATCAAACAATATTATGGCACTTAATGCTATGGAAAATAAAACTTATGGCATTCGTATCATTATGGCGTATAATATTCGGGAATACAAGAGTATGTCAAATGACTTTTCTAGTAAACGAAACATTCGGGCAAATGTAATTCGTGTAAGTGAAATTCGAGCAAATCAATATTATTGCATATACATTTCGGTCAAACAATAGACAACCGTTTATTACATTGTTTATTCCAAAAACAAATATAATTTTCCAACGGTAGGTTTGATGTTTTTACATACAAATAAAGTCAAAGTTCACTATTCCGGTGGCACAACGCACTACTGCGGTGGTTTGCCATGTTTTGTATGCCATATCAATTTAATGTATTTTTCTTGTTTTAAAATTTGACAATCCCGAAATTACACGTATATGGTCTGCCAATACCTATATAGTAGGAATAATTTTTTGAGGCCGCATTCACTTTTTTTTCTACAAACAATGAGACTCAATGGGTATTAGGTGCATCATAAACTGCGGTTACAAACTGCTACTTTGATAGGAAAGGTGGCATAAGTGCTGTTTATGGTTACAATTCATAATGCACACAATACGATTGGGTCCCATTGTTTGTTGGAACAAAAAGTGAATACGGCCTCAAAAAATTATTCCCACTATATACCTACATATACATTTTGTTCGATTTATTATTCGCAAAAATTTCCCTATAGAGAAATCTACTTCCTAAACGTTTATAAGTAATAATTATTGCCAATACGGCAGTAGGTAAGTATCAAAATGTCAGTGTACCAACTTCTTTTCCTTTTCAATTAAATCTATAAACCAACGTCACAAACTAAGTTAATTAGAAATAATGCCCACAACCATTGTCAACTGCGCCCTTATAACAGATCAAAGAGTTTCTTCGTGTGATGAGCTCCGATAACGGACACTAGGGTGGAGCATATTTCGTACTAAATAAATAATAAATAAAATAAATAAATATTATGGGACAATCATACACAAATCGACCTATTAGTCCCAAACTAAGCAAAGATTGTACTATGGGTACTAGACGACGATATATATACATGATATATAAATACATATATATATATATAACATCCATGACCCAAGAACAAATATTCGAATTCTTCACTGAAATATTTTCCCCGGCCGGGATTCGAACCCGGGACCGCCGGCTCAGTAGGCAGGTGTCTGCAAACTGCGCCAACCGTGTCATCGGACACAAATCGAACGGAAAAGGTGATTTTATAATATACAATTTACCTATATTTTCTGTTGGTACTGGAATTTATTTATTTTTCTAAACAAATAACATTTATACATAAAATAATCAAAAAGGTACGTATGAAAACTTACTCTAAATAAAATAACCCATTTTCTTCGATTACCTACGCGACTCTAACATACATATTTAAACAGAACAATTTAAACGGATTATATCGCGTATATTGTTTATTTGAGCCGCCCTGACGTTTCGGTAATTTTGTAGTTCCGTTCTCAAAGGTTGACAAGGGAACTATAATACTCTTTTTTTAATATTTTAATTAATATACGCGATACAATCCGTATAAATTCCGTAAAATCCCGAAACGGGAATATTAAACTCCCAATGTTCAGTCAAAATAGTAGTTTAGGTTTTTGCAAGAAGCACAAATATGTATATCTTTAAGCGTAATGTGTTTTTTTTTATTTAATTAAAAGTCGAGTTTAGTTGGTTCTATTATACTTGTCTTTTATTTATTATTTAAGTGTAACAGCTAAAAAGCTTGTGTGGGAAATCCATAACTCAATCCTCGCCATATTATCAAAAAAACACACACTGCAAACAAAACAAAACACAAAGGTTAAGAATTATATTAAAATATATTCAATACTGTACTTTACCCTCGGCTTCATACGCGTGTTTTTTTTTTAAACCTAATTAAATGTGCCTACTCTCATATGGTAAAATAGGTATATAGAACTCTGAAATGTGTCGCAGTAAACCCTCAGAATACATTTTTAGTAATTGGTTGCCTACAAGATAGTGCCTACGCCACATCTTGGGATTTAGGTAGCTAGCCGACCCCGATTGAGAATTCATTCTCAAAAATGGGACAAAGGCTAGGAGGATGATGGTTGCCTACAAGATGGGAAAATCATTCCCATTTGGTAGCTAAATGGGAAATGTGTTTTCCCATCTTGTAGCTAGCTACCAAATCTGGCTACGAAATGGGACTAAAGGTTATATATGTTTTTTTTATATATTGTGTACCTACAGGTATAGCTATAATGAATGTTAAAATTCATGTCGCTTCTGCATAATAAATTTCTTAGGTCTACCGGTTAGTAATGTCATCTTGGCAGGTGCTATACATTGCGTTTATGATACTTCAAATTGAACGCTATCTAAAAGAAATCGCGGTAATGTATTTCATGTCATTTCCGTCTCCGGATTGACGCGATGATACCCGAGAAAAGCCGAATCGTTAACTGATTTTAATCGTATTGTAAATAATTTAGTGTTTTTTTAAAGTAATCTGCCATTATGACTGTAAAAAATGCGTTTAAGTTCATGGTTGTCATACAATTATTGTTTTGTTAAGTTATGAGGATTCTGAAAACAATTTCAAAATTTCTTTTGGATTAAAAACCAATTACAAAGTGGGCGGACCTTCAGTCACATATTTAAAAATTTAATATTTTTTATTTTCGTTTTCTTTATTTCATGTCATATTGAGCAAATTTGATTTGTATTACTAAGTACCTATATTGCAGAATTTTACATCTTGTCATACAATTATTGTTTTGTTAAGTTATGAGGATTCTGAAAACAATTTCAAAATTTCTTTTGGATTAAAAAATAACCATAAAATTTGCGTACCTTCGAAGTCACATATTTAAAAACTTACTATTTTTTATTTTCTTTTTCTTTAATTTCATGTCATATTAAGCAAATTTGATTTATATTACTACAGTACCTATGTTGTAGAATTTTACATCAGGCGGGATCATTCTTATTTGATTATAACTGGTTTTTAATTTTCAATAAGCAACGGATTCCTTCGGATCATTTATTCAAAAAAAGGAGGAATCTCAATTCGACTGTTTCTTTTTATATTTTTTACCTCATAACTTTTGATTGGGTGAACCGAATTTGTCAATTTTTTTTTATTTGAATGCTGGTGCTTCCCGTGTGGTCCCGTTTAAATTTGGTTCAGTTCTGACAAAGAAATCCATGAGAAAATCATATAAGTGTTATTGTATGTTCAAATTTCGCTCATTGATTCGGTTATTTTCTTGTAAAAAAAAAAGTCATTATTCTCATACAAAAGCGCTCCACCCTACCGGACACTCGGCCAGTTTCATTTTCTCCCGAAGTGGAAAATAGTTTTGAAAGCTCTGCGGACTCCTTTGTCAACTTGGCCTTTAGTTTTCGATCAATAGCTTTTAAGGTGAAGCCTTGTGTGCTATTATTACTTCTTTGTTTTGACTGTTGGCTTGATTTTAAGATAATAGTAGTGTTTTTTATCATTACTTATTGCTTATATGTAAGTTAAACTTAGACTTTTGTTTTGACTGTTGGTTTTATTTTATGAAAATGTACCTATACGTACCATAGAGTTTAGCTTAAAGTTTTATTATTCCATTCAATTATAGTTTTATTATTTATATATTTTTATTATTATTTATTATTTTGTTCGTCTGTATTGAATCTTTTCGTGTACACCGATTTCCTCCGTTATGTAAACCGATGTTTTTTTTTTAAATAAGAGTAGGTATACAAAGATCCAAAGGTCCAGTAGGTGCTCTGAGAGCCCATTATCAAAAAGATCGTGCCAGGTCCGTCTTATTTTGGACATATTTATTAAAAGTAGCTTGTAAAACAAGTACAAATACTGAGAAGTAGTTTCCCTTTTGTTGGTGTAGGCAACCCTGGCTGGCTATCACCAGGTCCGCCATGGATCGGCTCAGAAAGATATGGAGAAGCAGAAACATCACAAAGGCCACTAAAATGCGACTTGTCAGGGCATTAGTGTTTCCCATATTTCTTTACGGTGCTGAGACGTGGACATTAAGGGAAAGCGAGAAAAAGAAGATAGACGCTCTAGAAATGTGGTGCTGGAGAAGGATGCTTGGCATAACCTGGACACAATTCCGAACCAACGACTCAATCATCCAAGAACTCGGCATTAAACAGCGTCTTTCTTCCATCGTCCAATGTCGTATTCTCACTTTCTTCGGACATATCACATGTCGAGAAGACACTTCTGTGGAACGACTTGTGGTGCAGGGGAAAGTCGAAGGCACTAGAGCGCGCGGTAGGTCACCGATGCGATGGACCGACCAAGTCAAGAATACACTCAATGGTCCACTCCACGAATGCACAAGAAGAGCTACAGTACGGGAGGAATGGCGACGGATTGTAAAGTTTGCTACCAACCCTGATGTGACGCCCACGACCACTCTGACAAGAGTGTGACGACAAAGAAGAAGAGGCAACCCTAGGAGTATGACACGCCTTACAGAAGCTACAACCAACAGCGACGCACGTCTTTCAAAATTACCAATCAGATACTAGTAGGCTAATTCCGTTGCAATAGCGGCAAATACAAAAGAGTGCGGCTTCTGTAGTGTCTTTATTCTGTGCCGGTATGATAACAAAGTAATACACGGACGCGCCGTAATCAATCGACTTATTAAAGGCCTGTTAACACATTGATTAGTGATTAGTGCGAGTTCATACATTTTGCTGCTAAACGCAAGTGGCAATAGGCTTGGTACAATGTTTGGAAGACCATTCAATTATTTTTTCGATAGTCCTCGCTGAAGTATCTACGAACTGGGTCATTCATTTTTCTTTACCATGGTTTCTCCGAAATGTTTAGTGTCGATTTGATAGTTCTCAATAATAGTCGCTGAAAGGAATCGAACATTATTTAAATTTAGGTATATATTGTTCATGGTTGGCACTTGTCAATGTGAAACCGTTTGTGAAAATTTGACATTGACAAGTGTCAAGCATCGACAATTTTTTTTTATTAAGTTTCGAAGGCAAAGTTAGTTTTCAGATTTTTATAAGTCTTTGTAGTATGTGACGATATTACTTGCCAAATTTCATAGTTCTAGGTCATCGGCAAGTACCCTATCATTTTGATTCCCTTCAGAGTGTCGAAATGTACGTTTTTTGCGACATAAATGGCCGTATCTTTTTTTCAAGTTAACGTAGAATTTTGATTTTTTTCACCGGGAGCATGGACCTGAGTATATGGTGTTAATTTCAACTCGATACCTCCACGCGTTCTCGAGATAAAGGGTCTTGACAGACAGACAGACGGACCCACGGACAACAAAGTGATCCTATAAGGGTTCCGTTTTTTCCAATTGAGGTACGGAACCCTAAAAAATATATAATTTCATGGTCATACAAAAATTATACAAAACTTATTGTACCTCGCACTAATCACTACTTAAGAGGCCTTATTCCTTTTAAAATGCTGATTGTTTAGGCATTTTTCTCTATGATCAAACATGTGTCTTTACATAATTATTGATATTACTACCTAGAACAGGGCTATTTGGATTTATTGGTGGTTGGAAACCTACAGTTTGAATTTTTCATTGATAATTTTTGTTTCAAAAACTACTCGAAATTCACAAAATTCTCCCAAAAAATTATTTTTTTCAACTTATTTTCGACTGCACGCAATGAAAGCATGAAATAGCTATGTTACTACCTAGAACTCGGGGAAAAGTATTATTCACTTCAAAAAGTTGGTGGAAATTATCAACATATTTGTGATACCTAATATGAAAAAAATAAATTTTAAAAGTAATAAGGCCTCTTAATCAAAATGTAAACAGGCCAATAGGTAAAGTACCTGTATCTTTAGCATAAGTCATAACCGTGACACGCGTGTCTGTCGCGCGCACAGATGCGACATATATGCTGCCTGACACATTCCTTTCTATGCCGCGCGAGCAAGACAGGAGATGCTGGGACGCGTGACAAGCGAAGTCACGGCAAGATATGCTAGCCCTACTGGAATGGATTGGGAGAATCTTTAGCCCTACTGGAATGGATTGGGAGAATCTTTAGCCCTACTGGAATGGATTGGGAGAATCTTGAATCGCTGAGTCAATCGCGTATTGTCGGGCATTCATGTACCTAAACCTAACCTAAAGATTTAAACCGGAAGAGAAATCGGACCGGCAATCCAGAGGTACCGGGTTCGATTCCCGGTCTCTTCCACCAGGTAGCTCCTTTTTCAATTTTTCTTTAAGCTTTGATCTTTGTATTAAAGGCTTAAATAAAAAAATGTGGTGTACCCACATTAAAAATAAATGAGACATTACATGTTTCATAAATTTATAAACAATAATATTTACACTATGAATACAAAGATCAAAGCTTAAAGAAAAATTGAAAAAGGAGCTACCTGGTGGAAGGGACCGGGAATCGAACCCGGTAACTCTGGATTACCGGTCCAGCGCGTTAGCCACTAAGAAGAGGTAAGATGTGAATATTAACGCATTCACATAGAGGTCGCTAAGGTGTAAAAACCTTTCAAATAAACAATGCAAAGATCGGCACACAAAGCATAAGGAAAAATTCGTCAGGTCTACGTGGAGCGAGGGTAGCGAAGTGGCTAACGCACTGGACCGGTAATCCAGAGGTACCGGGTTCGATTCCCGGTCCCTTCCACCAGGTAGCTCCTTTTTCAATTTTTCTTTAAGCTTTGATCTTTGTATTCATAGTTTAAATAAAAATTGTGGTGTACCCACATTAAACAAAATGAGACATTACATGTTTCATAAATTTATTATAATATTTACAATAATAAAATTTTCCTTATTTATATCTCGTTTTTAGGGTTCCGTAGGCAACTAGGAACCCTTATAGTTTCGCCATGTCCGTCTGTCTGTCTGTCCGTCCGTGGCTTAGCTCCGTGATCATTAGTACTAGAAAGCTGAAATTTGGTACGAGTATGTGTATGTATCACGCCGACCAAACGGTAATATAAAAACTAAAAAAAAAAATTTTTTTTTCGGGTATCTCCCGTACACCTAAAGTGGGGGTGATTATTATAAGTCTATCAGCATTATTTTTTGATAAAATCAGCAGTTTTGTAAATATTCGCTCCGAAAATAAAAAAAATTGTGTCCCCCTCCCCTAACTTTTAAACTACGTGTCAAAAAATTATGGAAAAATTCATGAAAATGAGGCCATATAAGTACTTTCAATGAAAACTATATTGAATAAAATCGGTCGAGCAGTTTTTGAGTAATATCAAAAATTTATAATTTTCTTTAAAATGATGTAAGTGCCACGCGGTGTTCCTACACTTAGAACGTTACACAACGTTATTGGTTAAGTGCCATAGGTACTATATTAAAACATTTCGCCCAATCTGGCGCGTATAGTCGATAACTTCCAAAAGGAAATAAGTAATTACTGTTACTTTGGCGTTTACAACCTTTTTATAGAGCTTGAAATCTTTCTCGTCATTTTCGTCTATTATGAAGGATGGGCAACTATGGAACCCTACACTGAGCGTGGCCCGACATGCTCTTGGCCGGTTTTTATTACTTATCATAGTTTGTCAACGCGCGGGATCTCTCATAGGCCCGCTGAACTAGAGATGTTAGCTCGCGAGTGAGTAATTCAAACGAGCTATAACATTTGGTTTAGCTCATTAGCTCTTTTGCTCACTGAAGATTCAAGTTGCTCAGTATCTCATCTATCATCTCAGTAGTACTCGCTCGCTCTTGCGTTTTCTCGTCGTTTCGGCTTTTAAATCTAGATTGTCTCTAGTTCTCTATACTCACTCGTGAACGATATAGTCTAAAGATCTACTGAGCTAAATGAGTGATACATATCTCGGTGAAATAAGACAAATAAGACTCCTTTTACTTTAGTGACACATTCTGCGCATCTCTACGCTGAACCCTAAAATCCCCGCCGCCGTGCTACATCCTGCGCCGGCGCCGCCCCCTGCGCCGCCGCCAGCTCCGCCCCCCCATGATCTGCGGCCCCCCTGACCGCCACCGGCTCCGAACTCCAGCGCAACATATTCCTCCGACGACGGCACCGTGGCGCGCGTGCGCCGGCCCTGACTTTATAACGAAAACGAACTCATTGTTTTTTGTAAATATTGTGACTCAGGTGTCGGCTACATCATTTTGAACCATCGCCAACAAGTTTTGTTAGAGTTGTCAAGAAGGTCAAAAGACCGTGACTTTAATTTTGTAATTAAGTCTGTTAGTATTTATTTATGCGTGATTTTATTATATTGTAAGAATGCATATTATACTTAGTTTATTCGTGATATTATTTTGTTATGCAAATGGTAAGTTGGTTATTTTACATTGCAATTTTACAGCATTAATAATGACATAAATACTGAAATAAACACAACCTTAAAAAAAATTGGGCAAGTGCGAGCCCGACTCGCGCATGAAGGGTTCCGTACCTATACGTATATATAATCTATAACAAGTTTGTTGTATGGAAGCCCCCCTTAAATATTTATTTTATTTTATTTTTAGTATTTGTTGTTATAGCGGCAATAGAAATACATCATCTGTGAAAATTTCAACTGTCTAGCTATCACCGTTGTTGAGATACAGCCTGGTGACAGACGGACGGACGGACGGACGGACGGACGGACGGACGGACGGACGGACAGCGAAGTCTCAGTAATAGGGTCCCGTTTTTACCCTTTGGGTACGGAACCCTAAAAACGTAGTTATCAATTTATACTAGTGCATGTTTAAATAATTGTAATTATTTTTAATGTCTATAGAATTTTAATATATTAAGAACATAATTCATGTAATTACTAACAAAAATACACAATGTACTGAAAATTATACAAATTAGAAGAAGATAGACGATGTGACGTGATGCTTTTTGAACATCCAAGAAAAAGGTTAACGTAAGATGAGGTCGAGGGGGACCATGGGCTTTAATTAGTGACGAACAAAGTAGACACAGTCGTATCAGGGGGCCTATGACACCTGATCACGCGATAAATAAGTGACAAAGCATCCGTCACGTTTAGACAAGACGCGAGTGTGAGTGACAGATGCTTTGTCACTTATTTATCACGTGATAAACGCAACCATCATAGGCCCGCAGCCGCAGGAGACAAAAAGGTCTTCGCACATTATAACTACTCAACGGCGACTCGCTTTTATGCCAAATATTGAAATTTAAGCCCTATGTCATATTATAGATATTTGGCATAGAATCGAGTCGCCGTTGAGTTGTTATAATGTGCGAAGACCTTAATAAATTAACAGGGATAAGAGTCTCGCGCTTGTCGATAGACTGCTATCTTTAAGACATTACTTTACTGTGTTATGCTTCTCAGGTACGGAAATTAAGAATAAATAATAGTTATACCTAAACGAGATTTTGGTTACAGCATACAGGTATGACTACACATACTCTCAAGAGGCTAAAGGATGGCTGAAGCTGCATCAGATACCAGCCACGTGGCAGGACGCCTATCTTAACTGTTTCTATGAAGGTATTTCTTTCTCTAATGGAGATATTATTAGTTAATGATTCATAAAAAACATATATTGGGAACGGCCCGACATGTTGACGACAAGACTGACCGCGAGGCTGTACCTGGCTGTCCCTAAAGAAGAAATCCATACGAGTTCGAAACATGTCGGGCCGTTTTTGACAATATTTGAGTTGTCTCACGAACTTATTAAAATGTGATTGGATTTATAATAACGATGAATTGATAACGATCTCGAAAAAAAACAGTATTTTTAAATTCATAACTCGTATAAAAACAATTTAGAATGTAAGACAATAGGTAATGACACAGTGAAAACAAGATTAAGTGAGCCACACCAGGTTTAATTTACACTGTAAAAGTGACTAATAACCTGCTCTGAAATTATACCCTATTAATGCAAATAATATTATGAAAACTATCGTGAGACATCTTTAATAATTATAAAAAACAGCGGGCCGCGAGTTGTGTAGCAGTACGGACATCTGCCCCTGATGAAGAGCTCCATATGAGTTCGAAACATTAAAAGCCGTTCCTGTAAATTTTTACGTGAGTTTAAACCGTTTTTTGTAATTGACAACATTTCATATTTTTAATCCTACAATTTTATTATTTTTCTGTATTCCGCTTAGAAAAAGGACTTGTTATTTTTCCTGATATTACTAATTATTTTATTATTAATTTATTAAAATGTAGTAACTCCAAAACTTTGACACAATGATTAGTTTGGTGTCTAATAAAAAAAAAACGAATGTCGTTGACCTTTTGTCATTATTGACGGCATATTTTTTTTCAGGGATAGGTCGAAGACTACAACTTTATGCGGGCATAGTTGTCGTAGATTTCGGTTATTTTATGTATTTTTTTATATTTCTTTACATATGGCAAAATAAATTCGAATAATTTTTTTGGGTGTACACGACGCAAAGTTCTCTCGTTCTCTCTATAAATTTCCACCTGTTAAAAATATGAACTGTTGTCAATTATTGGTCCAGTAGTTTTCCAGGAAATGGTAACGTACAAACACAAAAAACCTTTAACTTCGAACGCTTATGCCGCCTTCGCTCCGTTTTGTCTTCGTGGTTAAAGACGGCCTCGAGCCATCTTCAGTGAAGCGTTTCAACGCTATCGAGTTTAGGTTAATTAAATTTGTCTTATCAACAAACTGGCGCACAAAGTACAGTAAGAAAAACATTTAACGTATCGTTTTTTTACAAAATAATTCAGGTGGCGTGCTAGCTTCGCCAGAAAATGATCAGATGCGGTTTGAAATGATGGCGGCCATGCCGAGAAACTTGTCGGGCAGAGGCGTCTACACCGGGGTCCACGCTACATTCGGGAAGGGGGCTTATTTTTCAGTCGAAGGTAAGAATCGACCCTCCTCCTCGCGTCGTGTTCCTCATTACTGAGGGTCGTGATTCTCCGGTTGCAGAAGTATTTTTTCCTTGATAAGTCTTCGCCACCTATGTGACCTGTGTCTGCCCTTGCTGCACTCCATCATCGCGCAATTTGGTGTTGAGCGATGAGCGGACCTGGTCTGGCCATTTTGTTGGGCTACGGCCTCTCGATCTTTTTCTTTCAATCTTGCCGGTGACCATAGGTGCTCAAGATTGTGCCCGTTCTTTTTGGAAATATGACCAAAAAAAACTACAAAATTCTACGAAGGAAAATCGTGGAAATCGTGGAATCGTCGACCCCTAAAACAGAATTAAAAAAATAAACAAAAAATCACTGACGTTTTTTCGGGTCCTAGAACAGAATGAGGGGGTGAGAGTACGGGGTTAGAAAATAAACAACACCCTAATACATGCGCAGATCCGCTATTTTTGTTCAAAAAGTTTCCCGGAAACTACAACCAAAGTTTTATGCAAATCATGTTGATGGGTTGAAATAAAACTGGCAAATATTTAAGATAGGTACCTATACTTACCATTATCTGTACAAAATGCATACTTACATCTATGCACGATACAACGCAAACTTGTACTAACGAACTAACTCACAGACTACTAACGTTAAATTAATAAAAATATATAACAGAATTATTAAAATAACATCTATCTCATAAGACATAACACATCTTCTAAATAACATTGCTCGCTAGAACCACATAAATAGTATCTCTTTGTTTGGTGAACGAATTTTTAAAAATGATGTCATGCATAATAAGTAGTTAGTGTCGAGTTTCAACGCTTTACTAACCATAGGTATTTAGAAAAACCAGTTGAGGTAGATGAATCATTGTTTCGTGTTTACGTTTCGTTCCAACAATTACACATATTTGTATAATGATTCGATGAATACCGAAATTTAAAACAGAGATGTTGCTGCCCGAGGGAAAGGCACGGTCATGCACCGATACCAAGCTCATAAGGGGCCTCCGACCAAATTCTATAGATCTTAGGGCAAGTCTCGAACTAACATGGGTAACACTTTTTTCTCTTAGATCTTTTATAACCTAGCTGTCCCTCCTTCTTAGTCCGTCTCCTAAGTGTTGAGTATCGTGACCCCGTCTATTAATTTGTCGTCATCGACAAACTGTCGCCAGCGCAGTCCTGCGCCAGCCTAAAGGCCTCATGGCATCTTGACTGCCTTCTGTACTAAATCCGTCCATTGCATTGGTCTGCCGCCACGTGGTCTCTTGCCCTGCCTCTTGCCGGTTCCAAGCAGCCGCTCCTAGCTGCACCACGGATTTAAAAATTACCAATTATTTTACGCCTCTGTATATACTCGGACCACAGCTCTCTATGGTGCTTAAATGTCAAGAACACTAAGTGGATCGTAGCCAATTTGAGCAAGCATTCAGTAAGCGCATGGTTATAAAATATTAAATTCATATTTATTTATTTATTTATTTATTTATTTAAATTAGTTACACAGCATAACAGTAAATAAACCAAGGCACTGTGAACTACAAAATTACATTACAAAACAAAAAACTTAAATCTAATTTGATTTAGGCGACGTAACAGCGTGGCTCCGTTGCGTCGTCTGATCTGGTGCAGGATCCGGCAGATTGCCCCGGAACTGCCGAAACACAACACCCTTCGGCCAGAAGTCTGCACTTGCGATGGTGTCCTGCAGCGGCCGCGGCACGCGCACCACAAACGAGCTGAAGTGCACGTAGTGCCGGGACTGCAGCTGGTGCACCCTCAGCGAGAAGCCAGTCTTCCGGCGGACGTACTCCACCACATCGTCAGCCACGGCGGAGTGATGCAAGCGCGACACATAGAGCGCCTTACTCGGTGTGGCAATCCGAAGACCAGAACCAACCGGCTCGGCAGTGCCACTCAGAGTCTTGCGGGGCACCCTACGCGCCTTGCTCTTCCTTTCCTTCCTATATATGAAACACTTCAGCACCTCTAGCATAACTGTCATACGCGACTATTTCTCGCGCGAGATAATTACCCGTCTCTTTCTGTACAGTAATGTGAGAGAGTGACGGATTGCGCTATGTCGCGCGACAAGAGTCTCGAAGCATAGTTGTGCTAGACGGGCTGTTATCAGAAGAGCTAACAAAAACGAAGCCCCCGAAGGTGCAACGATCCCAGTAAACGTTACAAACATATTAACATATAATAAAGTGTTAATGAATTTACAACTAAAGCACTTGACAGTACAATAATGTCGATGACATAATGGAAAGTCACAACTATTTCTATTTCATGTTCAACAGCATAAACTGGCATGACTTCGAGAAAGGAAAATATCCAAGTAAATATACTGGTACTAAAATATTTTGTACTGATTGGAACATAAAAAACCTGCACGATTTCAGAGCTGAACATAGAAGTGGCTACTAATACCCAATGGCTCATGACAGTTCTAGGTAGCACAACAGTTAGCACTACCAGCGGTAGAGGATATTTTACATGTGAACATACATAAATAGGAACCTATTTGTTGCACTGGCCATCAGCTGGGCTTTTCGTATTGACAGTAATTTAAATAAATGTTGTCAATTTACTTACTTCAAATATATTCTGCTAAACGAAATGTTTGTGTTTTAATAGGTTATGTTATGGACATTTAGACGAATATTTCGTTTGTATATAGTATTCTTCAAGTTTTGGGACCTGTTTTACCTTTCTTAAGTTGTGTTTCGTTAATATGAGTGGCCTAAAAATGGATCGCTTCAATATTGAACAGTTACGTGGTCTTGACAATTGGTTAGTCTGGAAATTTGATGTAAACCTTCAACTGACTATGCACAAGCTGCAAAATTTAGTAAAAGGCATCGAGATAGCTCCGGTACCTCCAACGCAAGATGCGACGGCTGATGAAATTGCAACTTATAGAAGGAGTTTGGCCCAATATGAAGAACGCGATGCAGTGCTACAATGTATTATTGGTTGTAGCGTGTCCGCAGAACCGAAACGACATATACTCACTGCTAAATCCGGTAAGGAAATGTGGGATATACTTACGTCGGTATACGAGCAGAAAAATGATAGAAGACTAGATTTGTTGTATTGCCAATTGTTTACTTACACGAAAGACGAGGCAGATGACATTGCCACGCATGTCTCTAAGCTGCAAGTATTATGGCAACAACTCAATGACGAATTAAAGGAAGAAGGATCTCTCCCTCAATCATTGTTATTGAACAGGATTTTGAATACTTTACCTTCAACATATCTTGAGTTCAAGAATGCTTGGGAGTCGGTGCCTAAGGAGAATAGAAGTATTTCTACTCTTATGGAGCGTCTGCGTCTTCATGAACAACGTCTCCAAGATTTGGGCAATAGTCCATCTACTTCCACTTTTACGTCTGATGCACTTCTTTCAAATAATAAAAATAAAGTCAAATGTTCACATTGCAACAAGATTGGACATACGCGCAAACAATGTTACTTGCTCAAAAAAATCAAGAAGCAAAACAAGAGTAATGAAGCCACCCAGGACGGCGGTGATGCATTCTTATCACGAGGAGATAATTCAAACTCTAGTTGGATCGTCGACTCGGGCTCATCTCACCATTTAACGTCAAGCGCCAGTTGGTTCCGAAGCTACTCACCTTTTGACAACCCTAGGGCTTTGCGCCTTGGAGATGATGGGACTATGTATGCACTAGGCCAAGGAGTTATTGATGTTGAAATGTCCGTACATAGGAAATGGAAGCGTGCTCATCTTAACAATGTTTGGTATGTACCTCAAGCTGGACAGAACTTATTCTCAGCTGGTTCAGCCCTGGATCATGGCTATATAGAGATAGCGGACAAGGATAAGCGTGTCTTCAAGGATAAGAGCGGTCAAGTCAAAGCTGTCAGTATCAGAGATGGTAATTTATATAAGCTTTTGATGAGAGTAAGGACTGAAAACGCTTGTGTTGTCAAAGAAGGAACAAGCCTACAAATTTGGCATGAAAGACTTTGTCACCAAAACAAAAGGCATGTGAAGGAATTTCTTACGCGCAATGATATCAAGTTTTCACCAGATAAATCTGACTGTGATGGCTGCGTATACGGGAAGATGACCAGATTGTCATTCGGCACAAGGCAACATCGAGGCACACAACCTGGCGATCAAATGAATGCCGATGTATGTGGACCTATGTCAGAACCGTCACTTGGTGGAAGAAGATACTTCGTTGGCTTTAAAGATGACTTCACAAAATTCAGAAAGGTATACTTCTTAAAACATAAATCCGAAGTAGCCAGTGTACTACCCAAATTTCTTGCTGAAATTAAAACGGCTGGTCATGTTGTTAAGGAATTACTCACAGATGGCGGTAAAGAGTTTGATAATGCCGAAGTTCATCGTGTTACAGAAGCAGTTGGCTTGAACCATCGTATGAGTATGCCGTACACTCCAGAACAGAATGGCGCCGCAGAACGAGAGAATAGGATTCTTGTTGAGGCAGCGAGAAGTATGCTATACAATAAAGACCTTCCGAGAAAGCTGTGGGCTGAAGCTATTAATACTGCGAGCTACGTACTTAACAGAACTGGACCAACCCAAATTAAAGGGAAGACACCATATGAGCTTTGGTACAACAAGCCAGCTTACATAGAGCATTTACGTATCTTTGGCACAGAATGCTTTGTACATATTCCATGTCAGAAACGTAAGAAGCTGGACAAGAAGGCTATGAAAGGATATTTGGTTGGATACTGTGGAGACAATGACGGCTATCGTGTCTGGATACCTGAAAAGAACGACGTTATCAGCTCTAGAGACGTACTGTTCAGGTCTGAGACTGTTTCTTCTGACTTCTGCAAGCTGCCATTCGTTTTTGGTAAGCGTGAAGATCAAGAAATGTCTGAGGCTGAAGAAACAGAAAGAAATGTTCCTAGTATGGATGTTCCAGATGAAGCCGAATCATCCGAGATCAATGGAGTTGAAATTCCTCCTGAACCGGAACAACATCCACAACATGGATATAATTTAAGAGATAGGAATCATCCTTCCTTTAGCTCCAAGTCTAGTTGCTGCGTCTGTCTTTCTGAAGATGAACCTCAGACTTACAAACAAGCTATAGACTCAGAAAATAATGAAGAATGGCGTGCTGCCATGGAAGAGGAGATGAATTCTCTCAAGGAAAACAACACGTGGATTCTGGAAGAATTACCTGAAAATAGGGAGGCTCTTAGCAACAAATGGGTGTATAAAATTAAAAGAAAAGTTGATGGTTCTATTGACCGTTTCAAAGCTCGGCTGGTCATCAGAGGATTCAGTCAAGAGTACGGTATAGATTACTTTGAAACTTTCAGTCCCGTTGCGCGCTGGGACACCATTCGTACCATGTTGAGCGAAGCTGTAATCAGAAAGATGCACATGACACAATTTGACGTCAAGACAGCGTTTCTGTACGGTGACGTTGACGAGGTTATTTTTATGAAACAACCTGTCGGTTTTGATGACGGATCAGGCCGAGTCTGCAAGCTCATCAAAAGCTTATATGGCTTGAAACAGGCGCCAAGGTGCTGGAATAAGAAGTTTTCTTCTTTTCTGTTGAAGTACAAGCTAAAGCAATGTGAGTCAGATCCATGCTTGTTTATAAGCCAAGATCGGCAACTCATCATCATGATATACGTTGATGACGGATTGATCCTTTCGTCAAACAAGACACATGTACAAGATTTCCTGAGTGCCCTGACAGCAGAATTTCAGGTTCGGACTTCAGAAGTCGGGAGCTATCTTGGTTTACAAATAAATCGCCTGAAGGACGGATCTATTTTTATAAACCAAGAAGCCTATATAAAAACTATTTTAAAACGATATAACATGTGCGATTCAAACTCGGTGGTCATTCCTATAGACAAGAGTCAAAATGACAAATAAATCCGACTGTGACAATGACACGAACGTCAACAATTTTCATTACAGAGAATTAGTTGGAAAATTGTTATATTTATCGGTTGTGAGCAGACCCGATATTTGTTTTGCGGTCAATGTTTTATCGAAAAATGTTGAAAAACCCGAAAAGCGCCATTATGCAATTGGCAAACGAGTCTTGCGATACCTAAAGGGAACTCAATCCCTTGGTATATTATACAAGTCGTCGTCAGCAAAAGAGGATTCCTTTGTGGCATATAGTGATGCGGACTACGCTGGAGACAGCGATACTAGGAGATCTACATCTGGCTTCGTATGTCTGGCCGCAGGGGGAGCGGTGTCGTGGTCTTCAAAAACGCAAAGATGTGTGAGCCTTTCAACCACTGAGGCAGAATTTGTGGCGGCCAGCCTTGCAGCTCAGACGCTAATATGGCTCAATCGCCTTTACAAGGAAGTTCGTGGAAGTGAGGTTGTGCCTGCGCTTTATGTTGATAATCAAAGTGCTATCAAGCTTGTCAAGAACCCGGTGTTTCATTTTAAGACAAAGCACATAGATACACGGTATAAATTTCTACAAGAATTGCATAAAGAGAAGAAGGTCAACGTCCTTTACGTACCCTCGAAGGAACAGGTAGCGGATACGTTTACGAAAGCTCTGCCAAAGGAAAGTTTTCTCAAAGCACGATCCTCATTAGGAATGGTGACCGTAGTGGACCTCATCTGATGTAGGGGGAGTGTTGCACTGGCCATCAGCTGGGCTTTTCGTATTGACAGTAATTTAAATAAATGTTGTCAATTTACTTACTTCAAATATATTCTGCTAAACGAAATGTTTGTGTTTTAATACTATTAAATTGATAGTGCCCACAACACAAAGATTTATAAACACGTAGTGACGAAATTGTCGCCATTTTGAAATTAGAGTCCATGATACCAATGCGAAGATGAACATGATTATAAATAGAAACAAATTTATTACACCCAAGATTATGCAAAATAAGGAAAACTCCTGATGCCATGTGTAGTATACCTAACCCTATGCCAGGCACAGTACAGCTGTTTATATAGGTCACTATGCTAGAACTTAGCTCGACAACACACCACCAGTCTCGGCAAGGGTCGGGTAGCAAGTAACCCCACTCCGTTGGTCTGACGTATGCGCACGAGATAAGGATAGCAACACTACATCCCTTTTTTATTTTAATTAAAATTAGATTAATTGGTGATCGTATAAATAATAATATGTGAATGTTTATCTATTTAAATAAAAAGGTTGTTTCACTCAAAACCCATAAAGTATTTAATCAGTCTTGTTTTATGTTATCTAGACCGGTTAATAGTTTAATTTGTGATCTCATTTGATTTAGAACTAGCTTTGCAATATAAACTTGCCGCGAACCTTGTTGACACAACAATATAGAGGATACATCGAGGATACACAAAGGATACCAATACGAAGTCGCTTCAGCGTGCAATATGCTGTAGTCGCCGGTTAGTCTGTCGCAGCTAACCGGCCCCGTACGGGTTCGCGATAAGGAAAAGTTCTCCCACACCAATGTGGATAGGGAGGGAGTCGCACTGGTGGAAAGGAAGAGCAAAGCGCGCTTGGTGCCCCGCAAGACTAAGTGGCACAGGCGAGCCGGTTAATTCAGTTCTTGGGATTGCGACACCGTGTCTCACCAGGACATGAAGGTGTACCACTTCAGACCTGTCACTACGTGCAATTCAGCTCGTTTGAGCTACGCGTGTCCCAGCCGCTACAGGCTGCTACTATCTGCCTAATCCTACGCCAGCCTGTCTAGCATAACCACGCCTCGCGGTTCCCGTCGCGAGACAGCGCTAGCCGTCATTCCCTCACACCACTGCACAGCTACAAGAGATAGGAAAATATCTCGCGCGAGAAATAGTCGCACATGACAGCTATGCCAGAGGTCAAACAAAGCAAAGGAGCCACGCCATTATGTCGCTTAAGCCATTAAGGCGCTTATTGAATTAAATCTAACTAGTTTTAAGTTTGGTCTGCATGTGTTTTTGTAGTTCCAAAGCATGTAGGTTATATTACTGTAATATTGTGTAACCAGTGAACGCATAGAAACATAGAAATCTCATTAGAGCTCAAAAATGACCCCACGCGATTTGTACCTAGAACGATTCATTTGTACCAAGGCCAAATTTACAGTTTTAATACGATGGCGTCTGTCGATGGCAGAACATGTCAGGTTGTATAAAATTAAAATATCTGCATTTTATTCAAAATGCCTTCATGTGCAGTGAAATGGTGTCGAAACCACTCTAGCAATAATAATAAAAAACGCGGGATCTATTGGTTCGTGTAATTAACAATCTTTGATTTATTAAAATATAAAATATTTTTAGAAGACATTTGTATGGGGATGGTATTATGCATTACCTTTTAAGGTATTTATATTTTACGTACAGGTATTAAGATTTAAATTTATAATCTGCTAAAATTTAAATACCGCTTTTAGTGTCCGATCAATGGGCATTTTGATGAGTGCTCAAAATGGGTTTAAATGAGTTTATGTTAAAAGTTATCGATTTGGACTCTAAGGAACACGAGTGTAAATTAATTTAAATAAATTTGTGTTTTTACAACATTATATTGTCACGTAAATAGTAAAATTTCCCTTTCAGTGTCACATATTCATAATTAAACATCTCTTATTATTTATTTACTTTTAGTTTTGCGAAGGACCGTGAGCAAAAATTTAAGTGGACAAATGCAGTTTCTCTAGAACGCAGAGAACAGCAGTAGTTTCCTACAGTATCTTCGAGGATCTGTAGCGTTCATTTCAGTGATGATGATTAAGATTATTATCAAACCAATGCCAGATTTATCCCACCAAAGTTATCAATTTGTACGATATGTGTGCTTTATTGTCTTGTCAGTCATTTTGATATATTTAGTCTTCATAAAAAATCGAAACTAAATATAAAATCAAAATTTAATTTGATTTGAGATTTTGCGACAGTAAGTTGCATTCGATAGTGATTTTCAAAAATGTTGTTTACACATTTAGTAGTAAATCACAAAAGTGGCAGTATTTTTAAAATGTTCCAAATTGAATGAAATAAAAATAATAGCTAGAGTAATATTTTTCTAAACTGGTTACCTTTCGATTAGTGCACCCATATTAGGTTTGACAACTACTCTTTTTCGTGCGCCGCGCATGGACTTTGACACTTACAAGTCTATTTTAGCCAATCAAAACTTTAACTAACCAATCACAACTACTTATAAGAGGAGGGATGACTTCGTATAGGCTAATATTTAAAACTGTTGGCAGGACAAATTCGTGTAGAGGGGATAGTTGTCAGTCAAATATCGGGACCGTTTTTGAAAGCTACTTTTGTACTGAGAGCGATGTCTATATATTCTCCGGTCACTGTGTGTAACTTATTTGAAAAATAAATGAATTATACAAAACAAGAGTTATACACTTCATTCTAGATTTTTTAAGAATTGCGACATGTAGCCTTATCTGGATAATTATTTCACAACAACCACTTTGTCAAGCGCTTAAGGACTATAGCTTGCTCTTTTCCCCCTTTTACCATCTTCAAAAAAATTTTTTCCATGAAACTGAAACTGAAGTATATATGTATTTATCATAGTACTGTTCATTTGTTAATTTTAATTTCTTGTTTAAGGCATGTCTATAGCCGCATTCTTAACGAACCTGATGTGTATGATACGACTTCCACGATACAGGCTGTGCCTAGTGTGGAAGTCACTGTTAAATTATGTTAAATGTAGAAATGTTTGTTTTGGTAAAATAAAAATTATTCAATTCTATTCTAAGTAGCTAACTTGCGTTACACGTCATCATGTACTCTCGTTCAATATTCTCACTAAAGTCATCATTATAATTTGCCATCTGAAATTACGATATATTATATACCATTCAAAATAATATGAGGATCCAAATAAATTTTCGAAATTGCAACTAAAGTCCAATTTAATTGAGATTTTGAAACCGCGTCTTTTCCTATTCGATCAAGATTTTAAATCACAGATAAACAAATTCCAATTTAATTGCGGCATTAATTAAGAATACCAGATCATTCTCAATATAAGGTTGATAAATAATTCCAGTTTAATGGAGCCATTCATTTGAAATACAGGACCATCATTGGCAATTTAATTAATGTTGTGAAACGATTCCTATTTACCTAATGAAGGCACTTATTTGAGATACTAAACTAAATTGCAAATCCAATTGAATTGAGGTTTTTAAACCGCCACAATTTTAATTGGGTCAAGGTTTTAAATCAGTGGTATACCAATACCAATTTAATTCCGGCATTTCGTTGTAATACCAGACCATTCTCAATTGAAGGTTGATAAACAATTCCTATCTGAGGGAGGCATTCGTTTGAAATACCGGACTATTGTCAATTTACTTAATATTTTCAAACGATTCGAACTTAATGGAAGCTCTTACTCGAAATACTAAACTTTTTTCAATATAATGGAGGTTGTTAAACAATCTCACCTAATATAGGCATTCATTTTAAATGCCACTTTTGACAATTTAAAAATGATGTCAAACTATTACAGTTTTATCCAGGCATTCATTTGAAGTACCAAACTATTATTGTCAATTCAATTAAGGTTGTCAATCAATTCCAATTCACTGGAGGCTTTGAGACCTCGAGTATCCCAATTGAATGGGAGTCAAGAACACGTCATATTCCCATCTTACCGGCTCTCTGATACCTGAGATATTCCAATTGAATGGAAGTCCTAAAACAACAGCCTTTTCCAATTGAATGAAAGCTTTAAAGCACAGTATATTTCAATTTAATCGACGCGTCGAAGCCATCGATATTCAAGTTTTAATGGGAGTCTCAAAAGCACATACTCCAGTTTATGAACGCTTTGAGTTATTTAATATAAATTTAAAGGAAGGTTTACATATGGTATTTCAAATTGACCTTCCATGCAATTGTATTTGCTTAGCCGTTAAGCCTTACTATCTTTCTTACGAATAGTTTGGTTCCCGCAGTCTACTAAATAGACGTTTCATAATGCCTTTCGCTAGCTTTAACAATCCGCTTAGCCTATCATATTGGCAATCCAGCGTGGTCTATCAAATTGACCTCTCATAAAGTCTTAGCCTATCATATTGGCAATCCAGCATGGTCTACCAAATTGACCTCATAACGCCTTAGCCTATCATATTGGCAATTCAGCGTGGTCTATCAATCTATTCCCTCGAGGTTAGACGAAATTATGTGCTGACTAGAGGATGTTCTGACTGTCCAGAGCTGGTCAGTCAGGTTATCCGATTGTTCGTCCCTTCTAAATCGAGGTTCAATTTTCGTCCACGCTGCCGGCTACTGTTGGCTGCTCCTGAGGCGCGAACCATAGCGCGGAAAACTCTCCTCTAGTTCGAGCCTTACGAGAACTTAATGCGCTTCTCGCATCAGCATCGGATTTGGACGTTTTTTGGAAGTAGCTGGATAATTGTGTGTCGTGAATGTTTAAGGTAGTGTAAGGCGATGGATGGATGTAATTTTTCAGTAATTGAATCTACCTAATATGTAACATGTCATGTTAAATTGTTCTTGTAATTCACAGTGCATTAGTACTAACTGTAAAGCTGTGTAATTATTTGAAATAAATAAATAAATCAAATTGACCCCTGACATAAAGCTATTAGTTTCCAGTAACAATACAGTCAGAGCTTATCATATTGACTAATGACTTTGCACTTATGAGTCTTCCATATCACTTTTAAACCCGTTTGGCCTATCAAATACTATATCTATATTAAACTATACCTTTCAAGACGTATCTGCTGTTATTTAATTACTGATTTTGTTATACCCAATTGACTACATGTGACATATGCACCTATACGTGTCATATGTACCTATTAATGCACAACCCTTAAGCTGGATGTTCATACTGTTTATCAACTATACAAGAAACTCTAGATAATTATTCCAAAAAAATACATTTTCAACATAAAGACAAATTAAGCTTATCACACTATAATATTTAACCCGTCAATATATTTTGGAATTCAGAACAATCAAGCCCACTCCATAGGAAAGTATTAAGTAGCGTATTCAATTACGCACGCACAAATGAAAAGTCGTGTAAATTAAATAGACGCCTAGGCAGTCCAATCGTTTTCCCAATTTGTTCATAATTATTATATTGTAATCCGTCATCCACTGCGCCACTGCGTAGTCGAAGATTAGTAACACGACCCATTCGAGAATAACGCTAAACTACTAAATATTCATATTCCTCGAGTGCACAACTACTAATTAATATTCAAAATAATACACTTTGCCCGTTTTCTTATTTATTTAAGTAATTTTCCACCCAGTGGTGCATTGTGGGTAGGCCTCAGCCTCATGTCGTGGGTAGGCCTCAGCACGAACCTCGTGACTAATATACACTACCCACAATAAAATTATCTTACATTTAGCAACTGAAAACTTGTGTTTTAATAGTTTTTTATTTTTTATTTTTACGTAACTGTTGATAGGCATTTTTCCGTGATCTGATCAATGATGTGTTCATATTCATCTTTATAATTGCATTTATCGGCTTGTCGCCGCCGTACAAGGAATTTCTCGAACTTTTCGTCCTGTTCCTGTTTCATCAAACGGAATACGTGACGTTCATAGACCGTACTTTGTTTGCAGGAGCAAAGTTATCATCGAATTTTGCTAAGGCTATCGCAAATACATCTGTGCGGACACCTGGCTCCGCGTCCGCTCCAGGGATATTGTAATATAATTCTTAGAGCTCAATTCCTCCGAAATGCAAGAGGCTTGCTCTCTTCTTTTGGCTATTTGTGATAGCTGACACCTCCAAATAGACATGGAGTGCTCGTTTCGAACGCTTCCATCTCAGACCGATCGAAGAGGTCTCGCCTTCGCAATGGATTTTTTCCAAAGTTATGGCTGCCATGGGTACTTTTGGGGCGTCCCGGAACCAATCAATCAAATGATTCAAGCGGAGCATTCATCTAACCGCTTGCTAAACAATTTAATGTTCGTACTGGCCCTTTAGCCATTAGTCGTTTTAACGACCGCTTAACTACTGCTATACCATGACCTTGGTCAATGTTAGAAGTGTTAAAACAATATGTCAATTAAATGACACAACATTTTTGATTTCAGTTGCTAGGTGTACACGACCATGTTGTCTTATTCATCAATTGAATGATCAGTATACCATAATGACTGGTAAACATTTTATTCTTGCCAATTAAATGACCAGGTACAATATACTCTGCTTACAAGTTTATTTACAACACCAATCATACAGTTTTACCACTCATAAACACATATACCTACACGGATATTTCATCATACATATTACGTTCCCGTAAATAACTAAGTGAAATAAACATTAAACACTTCAATGTTTACTTTCATACATATTGACCCCGCAGCGCAAGGTATTATTACAATGTAGTTAGTTAGTTACCTATTTATCAACCCCGTAAACAATTTATACTGCACCCGGTCTAATCTGCCTCAAATGCCGTTAGAAGCAACCGAAGTCTATTTATAATTAATCATAATGTTACTGACAACTGAACTGTTTACTAAAGCTAGTTTACTTGAGTAATTTTGCTATCGCAAAATTTCAAATATATCTACCTACAAGCCGTTATTATAAATGACTATAAACTTGCACTTCTAAGTCAGATCGTTATTCCATAACTAATATAACATTTTATCACACTTTATTATTATTATTCTTATTTATTATATGTTGTCCAATGGTTTTTAACTGTACAATTGCATTAATTTTACGTTGTAGGCGCGAGTAGATAGGTACTTAGATACGTTGCGCTTATTAAACAATACCTCCTTATTGTGCCTAGGTAGGTACATAATTATTATGGTTTACACTTCTTTTATTATATACGAGTCGCGGTATCGACGCATTTCCGGTAAAAATATTAGACATTAATACCGTTAGTAAATATCGGACAAAAATAATATCTATAAGTAAGTAAAACTGCATGATTCGCCAGGAGTTATTTGCAAATGTGCAATGACCGTTATTTTTTAAACGAATGACCCATTACGAACTAAAACTTGTTTACGAGTCGATCCCTGTACTGGGATAGTTGAGCAGTGCACCGCTACCCACTAGGTAGATGTCTTTTGTTCCACAGTTATTATAAGTGAAACTATAACTTGGATAAATTAACTTCAATGACAATGTATCATATCACTATCGAGCTTGCCCTGTATTTATTATACATTTACTGTGCAAGTACACGTTAGACTGCTTTTGTCGTGTTCCCGCCTATTCTGTTTTTTTTTTTTTGAAGGCGTAATTAGATTTCTACTCACTTTTGTCCTCGTCGCCACTTGTAGTATACCTAACCCTATGCCAGGCACAGTACAGCTGTTTATATAGGTCACTATGCTAGAACTTAGCTCGACAACACACCACCAGTCTCGGCAAGGGTCGGGTAGCAAGTAACCCCACTCCGTTGGTCTGACGTATGCGCACGAGATAAGGATAGCAACACTACACCATGGATATTCGATCGTAGGTGACTTGTCACCATCTAATATGCTTCCGAATGTTGGGAGCCATTCAGTTATCCTGTCATACACCAGACAGGTTATCATATTTTACTTCAAAACACTTGGGTTTTTCACTAGTTTCTTGCACTACACTAATTATCTTCCTTATAAATTGAAGCTTGTCAGACAGACCAACTCGTGAGAGTCAATGGTTTATAGAAGACAAACATTCGCTTCTTTTATTTAAAATTCATATTATGTACATGTTTTTTTTACAACGTAACATGCATATGGCATATGACCTTTAGCAGTGCATGTCAAGCAACAACCAGTCACCAATAACGAAATTTGTACAAATTAGTTCATTGGAAGTCATAGGAAAATATTAAAATATCTATCTCTTTTCCGCCTTGAATATAATGTATTTATAACGGTTTCTAATAATATTTTATTTGGTCTCGTCAATAGGCTAGTTGACTCATGTTAAATTTGTTTCGTTTAGTATTTGACATAGGAAACCTAAATATATATTTTTTTCATTCGGTAGTAAGGTAATTATAAACCATTTCAAATATATTTCATAAATGGGTGAACTACCTTTTTACATGATACAAATCCAGCGACGACGTGGTTATACTGGCTACCTGTAGACAATATCACCATCAAGAGAAACTGTGAAACGATATGAGAAATAGACCTTGGTAAGAAGACCATCCGCAACAAGTTAGTAGAAAGGACTTCATTATACAGGGTGGAACAGAACGAATGTCTTTTCTGAAAATATAATAATTATAATTTATTTAATGTGAAATTGTGGATGTAACTGTGAATAGCTTGCAATAATATAAAAAAAAAACAATCAAAATTATATATTTTAACATATGTACAACCTTACTGCTTCTACGCTAATTGTAATTTCACACTTACAGATAACCTGTAGGTTGACTTGTAGGTATAGAGATGAGAAAAGACAGATTTTGCACGAAAGTTTCACAAGCTGTAACTTGAAAACGGTGACAGATGTTAACATAGTTTATTTGGAGAAAATAATGTTTATAGGCTACATTTGCAAGAAAGATCCTTATGCATTCGACGTTAGCTTTGGTACATGATATAAGTATCGCATTTTATCCAGGTACCCCGCTGTCCCGTATGCCGATTCAATGGGCCCGCGATGAACCTAACAACGAACACAACAATGAAGACTGCCTGATAATGCTGTCCAACGGTGAAATGGGAGACGTCAAGTGCTCCGAAACCTTTCCCTACTTCTGCTACATCAAGAAGACGAAGGAAGTTAATGCGTGTGGCACTGTAGACGACGGTAAAGTTTACTTGAATAATTAATATAATATATTCTAATTTTAAGAACTTTTTTGGAATGAACTGTCGCTCGCGGTATTTCCACAAAGATGCAGTTTTATTTCTTTTCAAAAATAAGAATAGGTACTGTATTCTTTAAGTAAAATGAGCTTCAATAATATAATATGATTTAAGGCCATTTCCCTCCTGTGCCCATATTTTTTCCCACTGTATATATGTATAAATACTTATTTTTTATTTTATTTTATTTATTTACACAGACTGCTTAAATTAGACCCTCTTTCTGTTTGGCTTTGCTTTAAAAAAATCCACATTCCAATTACAGAATACACATTGGACACAATAACGGGCAGCTGCTACAAGGTGCACAGGTCTCCCCTAAATTGGACGCGCGCTTTCGTCGCTTGCGCACGGGAAGGCGGCTATCTTGCTATAATAAATAGGTGAGGACGTGTTAGTAAGGTGATGAAATATAAAATATATAAAAGCCTTAAGACGATATGATATACGTTCTTGTGTAATTATGTAAATAAATTAAATATCCTACTCCCTAGAAGACGCCTGCAATTTGCCCGCACAACCTTCTTTGTTTCTTTACGTAAAAAATATAATTTTTGGATATGCAAAAAATCCTGATTCTATTTAAGCGTGATGAGAATAGGATAGGTGGCGTTCGAGTATAATATATAACAAAAATCTTATTTTTATTTTTATTTACGCCACCCTAGGCCGTAGCCCGTAAGTGGAAATTTCTGGGGAGAAAACCTCTCTTCCTGGCCAAGGCAAGACTTTAACAAACCACGGGCGGTAATTCGTAAAGCCCCAGATCACCTACGATAGGGAATTCACGAATTCACGGCCCTGAGTATGTAATGTAATATTACGACCGCGTATCGCATATCCTACTCGCTCGGCTCTTGCTGGAGGTATACTGCAGGGTGCAATACTATCCAAAAGAAATCGCTGCTAGGATTCCCTACTAACATTATTGACGACGCGGTTGGCTCAGTTTGTATGCTTGCCTACTGAGCCGGCGGTCCCGGGTTCGAATCCTTGCCTGGGCAAATATTTGTGTGATGAACTCGAATATTTGTGCTTGGGTCATGGTTGTTCTATGTATTGAAGTATATATTTATCTATATTACTTAGTATGTATATCATCGTCTAGTACCCATAACACAAGCCTTCTTGAGCTTAATTTGGGAATAGATAGATTTGTGTGAGGTTGTCTGATATTTATTTATTTATTATTAATATTTCAGTGCAACAGAAGCCCAGGTTTTGGTCTCTTTGTGGGATAAGGCCCGACCCCACTTCGTGGCTGGGAAATACAACAGGGACAGCGCATTCCTCGGATTCAGAAACTTCGAGAACAATTTCCTCTGGATGACGATACACGGTAAGATACAATGGTACTCTGTTATTGTTTTCACATAATATTACAAATATTAAAAAAACCGGCCAAGTGCAAGTCGGATTCGCGCACCGACGGTTCCGTATTTTTTTTGCTATATTTGTTAGGATTCCGTAGTCAACTAGGAACCCTTATAGTTTTGTCATTTCCGTATGTCCGTCTGTCCGTCCGTCCAATTCGTGATCATTAGTACTAGAAAGCTGAAATTTGGTATGATTATGTATACCTATGTATCACGCCGACAAAACAGTAAAATAAAAACGAAAAAAAAAACCTTTTTTCGGGTACCTCTCGTACACCTAAAGTGGGGGTTTTCGTTTTAACACTAGTGTGTGGGGTGTCGTAAAAAGGTCTTTTAAAAATAATAGGGGTGTTCAAACATTATTTTTTGATAAAGTCAGCAGTTTTGTAAATAGTCGCTCCAGAAATCCAAAACATAGCGTCCCCCTCTTCTAACTTTTCAACCACGGGTCAAAAAATTATGGAAAAATTCATGAAAATGAGGCTTTATAAGTACTTTCAATGAAAACTATATTGAATAAAATCGGTTTTTGAGTTATCGCAAAATTTCATAATTTTCTTTAAAATGACGTAAGTGCCGCCCGGTGTCCTTATACTCCGAACGTTACACATATTAGTTAAGTGCCATACTGCATTAAAACATTCCGCTCAATCTGGCGCGTATAATCGATAAGTTCCAGAAGGTAATAAGTAAATACTTTTTTATAGAGCTTGAAATCTTTCTCGTAATTTAAACCTCGGGCTTAAAACGGCTGTTTTAAGCCCGTCTATTGTGAAGGATGGACAACTACGGAACCCTACACTGAGCGTGGCCCGACATGCTCTTGGCCGGTTTTTGTTATAGAGGTAACAGACATACATCATCTGTGAAAATTTCAACTAGACAGCTATCACGGTTCATGAGATACAGCCTGGTGACAGTATCGAGAAAAAAACCGGCCAAGAGCATGTCAGGCCACGCTCAATGTAAAAAAAAATGTTTAGTTTTTATTTTACCGTTTTGTCGGCGTAATACATACACATACTCATACCAAATTTCAGCTTTCTAGTACTAATGATCACGGAGCTAAGCCGCGGACGGATGGACAGACAGACATGGCGAAACTATAAGGGTTCCTAGTTGACTCCTAAAAACGGCAATCACGCAAACGCAACGCAAATCCCGTTTGTTGTATGGGAGCCCTACTTAAATATTGATTTAACTCTGTTTTTACTATTTTGTTGTTATAGCGGCAACAGAAATACATCATCAGTGAAAATTTCAACTGTCTAGCTATCAGGTTCTTAAGTTACAGCCTGGTGACAGACATACGGACAGACAGTGGGGGCTTAGTAATAGGGTCCTTTGAACTGAGCTATCACATCGTTACGTCAAGCACACCGATGATTATGAAATCAAAGATTTGGTGTGATTAACGTAACCGTGTGGTAGCTCAGTTGGGAGAGCACTACGTTGGAAACGTAGGGTTGCAGGTTCCAGTCCTGCTTACATTGCACTGGATCACATTTCATTTTTCTTTAATTAAGTGACCTTTGTGTCAATATTCATATACTTATATTTATTAAAACATTGCAGGGCAAACCATCACAGCAGCCGGGTATGACCAATGGGCCGATGGCCAACCAGATAACTACAATGGCCACCAGGATTGCGGGACCATGTTCAAAAATGGCCTGTTGGACGACAATAATTGCGAGTACACGTTGCCATTTATCTGTGAGAGGAATCCTAATAGTCTACTAACTCATCCTTAAGACTTATAATTGAATACTTACCCTTGTATAGTTGACGGCAAACTTTTTGAACAACAATGGCGCATCTGCGCATGTTTATGTACCGTTACTGCGCAGTCAATGTTATGCTCAAGAAGTTTGCCGGCAACTGTAGAGTTAAGTTTGCCGGCAACTGTAGAGTTATTAAGAGGCCTTATTCCTTTTCAAAACCTGGGACCTAATTCGAGATTGACATTTGAGTGATCGCCAAACGTCAAATCTCTATTAGATAACAGTTATATCGCCATTGAACTGTCGTTTAAATGCGATGAGCTTAAAAGTGACATATCTCATCTCAATTTTGGAAATACGAAGGCGATAATGATTGTCAAAAATGTTATTCATGTATATAAATTTCTGTTTTGAACGAAACGTTACGGACTAATTTCACGTACTACGCGGTCAATTTAAAGTATGCGCCTGTTATTTATGCCGTCACATACAAAGGAAACGAAAATTTTGCGCGTCCGAATTGACGAAGTTGCGATGTTCTAGTCTAGGGATATCGCCACTTGTCAAGTAGGCACACGTCAAAAGTGACGGATGGCGATGAAAAGGAGAGATCTCCATTATATCTCTAAAATTGGTCGAATACCCCCTCTGATTGTTTTAGACATTTTTCTGTATGATCAAACATGTTTCTTAACATAGGTATTATTGATGTTACTACCTAGAACAGGGCCATTGGGATTTATTGGTATATATTTGAAACCTACAGTTTGAATTTTTCATTGATAATTTTTGTTCCAAAAACTACTCGAAATTGACAAAATTTACGCGGAAAATTAGTTTTTTCAACTCGACTCTACGCAATGAAAGCATGAAATAGCTATGTTACTACCAAGAACTCGGGGAAAAATATTATTCCCTTCAAAAAGTTGGTAGAAATTATCGATATATTTGTCATAATATGAAAAAAAAATTTTTTTAAAAGGAATAAAAGACCTCTTAACCACTTTTTAAAATAAAATTTCCGTGATACGAGCACTGTCACGGTTACGGACTAGCGCGCGTTTTTCTCATGAATAAGGACTCTGTACGATGTATTACTTACGACTAGTCTGACTTTAAACTGACTTTCTCAAAATGATGTTTATTGTGACACTCCCATTATTTTATTTAGCAGCTTCTGTATACTACATACACTCACACTCATATACTACCTACATACCGACACCTCCTACGTATACTGATACAAGTGCAAAATCACGATTTTACAGGAGGGCTGTTCAAAGGTATAAAGTGCCATAACTAACTCATACGTTGAAATAATGTAATGAAATTTTCAAATAATTTTAATGAATATATTTTCCTTAAATCTATGATTGTCCCTTAATATTTATTTATTTTATTTATATTTACTATTTCAAAATTAATTGTACTTTTAGAAAAAAAGGTAGTTATACCAGTATACGTGAAATTTACGAGTTCTAGTTTTCGGGTATACTGAGACAACTACCACTTGATCCAGTATACGTCGTAAACTATGATTAGATGAATATGGATAATTATATTATTACTATGCCTATTATGCGACATGTACCATTTATTAGATATATAAACAAACTAAAAGCTCGTGTTTGGATGGATCTGATCGGTAAGTTTCATCTGATTTGTCACTTGTACCAGTATACGCCTGAATGAATCCGTTATGTACCAGTATACTGTTAAGGTTATTTTGTATGTTATGTCCAATATAGTAAGTTCAGAAGTAGGTATTTAGGATATATAAACAAATTACTTTTGAAAGACAATAAATAAAGCAAAGGACCATGGGCAAATTTGTATGGAGGCTGGACCAAGAACCAACAGAGATGAGAGTTAGGTTATTAGATAGGTATTAACATAGGCTTAATTTTTTACTATGGGCATTAAGCTGGATTCCATTGCAGATCTGAGATATTCGTGTTTGTAGTTAAGATGTGGCAAAAATTGGAACTAAAAAATGCATACATTATAACCAGTTCCACATAGATAGTAGCGACAGTGTAGTAATACAACGCTAAAATTATTTTAAATGGACGATATCGTATGTTAAGCTTGTAGTATTAATGGTACCTTTTTATTACAAAGAATAATCCTCATATTATGCGTGTAGAAGTGTGTAATTATAGTTCTTTTTCAAGTTTACTCAAATTGTAGTTCATCTATTGCCCACTAGATGGCATTAGTACTGTTATGTGTAAATTGTAATGCAACAATTCTTTATCCACTCAATTGCTTCGAATTTTGAGTTGGACTCTATTTATATAATAAAATAAGAGCGGTAACAGGTAGCCGTAGTTACCAAAAGCAATCTAGTGGTTATGACACATCAACAAAAAATATAATACAGAAAAGACCATGATGCGCAGAATATTCTGCAGTTATTTGATAGTTTTAAGAGACTGATATCGCTGGCGCAGTGACATCTGGTGCAGAGTAGATCACGCTACCTTCTTTCAAAATGTGGTTTTAACACGTCAGTCTAGCTATAGCATTAAAAAAACACATCGGAAACCATAGTCTGTAAACTACATTTAAAAAACAAACGTCATTGACATTTTGACACCGTTGAAAAATCCACTGTCATTTAATTCTTTGAAAGTAAAAAAATAATAATTCTTCCGACTGACTGAGCCAATCATTCACGGTAAAGCATGGTAAGTTGATGGAAATACGTCTACGGAGCAACATCATCATCTCGGATTCGATTTCTGTGGTACGATCCTTGAATGAAGTTCTGCTTGTGAACTTAGTTGTGTTTCTAGTTGTATGGTACTCGGATGAACCTTCGGCTGTGAATTCAGTGAGCTCAGGTTCAATCCCTGGTGGTTTAGTACTCGAATGAAACTCTGCCTGTGAAGATGGTGAGCTCAGGTTCAATTCCTGATGGTATAGTCCTCGAATGAAGCTCTCCCTGTGAAGACAGAGAGCCCAGGTTCAATCCGTGGTGAAATAATACTCAGATGAAGCTCTCCATGTGAAGACATTGAGCCTAAGTTCGATCCCTGGTGAAATAATACTCAGATAAAGCTCTCCCTGTGAACTCAGTGAGTCCAGGTTCGATCCCTGGTGAAATAATACTCATATGACACTCTCCCTGTGAACACAGTGAGTCCAGGTTCGATCCCTGGTGAAATAATACTCATATGAAGCTCTCCCTGTGAACAGGGAGTCCAGGTTCGATCCCTGGTGAAATAATACTCATATGAAGCTCTCCCTGTGAACACAGTGAGTCCAGGTTCGATCCCCGGTGAAATAATACTCATATGACGCTCTCCCTGTGAACACAGTGAGTCCAGATTCGATCCCTGGTGAAATAATACTCATATGAAGCTCTCCCTGTGAACAGGGAGTCCAGGTTCGATTCCTGGTGGAATAATACCCATTTGAAGTTCGGCCTGTGAAGACAGTGAGCCCCAGGTTCGATTCCTGGTGGTATAATACTTGGATGAAGCCTTGTCTGTAAAGAAATTGAGCCCCGGTTCGATTCCTGGTGGTATAATACTCATAAGAAACTTTGCCTGTGAAATCAGTTGGCTCAGGTTTGAGTTCTAGTTTCATATTATGACTTTACTACTTATCCATATAAAAATATGAAATTAAAATTAACACTACGTTTATTAGACTAAATGCTTACCCTAATGTTACTATTTTATTTATGACTAACTCATGAACTAATGATAGGTGCCAGGAGGGATTTTTCATAATTCTTCGGGACTCTTCTTATCCAAGCGGCCTCCACTACACCGACTAGCGATAGCGACAAATGATCTTCAGTTGTTTAAAAAAGTGTAGACCAATTCTACGTGTACTGTACGATAACGAATCCGTAATCTGTATTATGTAATATCGGGAGTTGGGCTCGAAACTCCAACCTCTTGCTTGGTAGTCGAAACTACGATCCACTATAAGGGTAGTTGGTTTTTACAGTGATAATATAACATCAGTATTGATTTTGTAGACTGTCCGTCTATCCGTCCGTCCGTCTGTCTCCCTGTCCGCCTGTCCGTCTGTCCATCTGTCCGTCTGTCCGTCTGTCTGTCTGTCCGTCTGTCCGTATGTCCATCTGTCCGTATGTCCGTCTGTCCGTATGTCCGTCTGTCTGTCTGACTGTCCGTATGTCCGTCTGTCCGTCTGTCCGTCTGTCCTTCCGTCTGTCTGTCCGTCCGTCCGTCCGTCCGCCTGTCTCCAGAGATGTATTTGTGTTGCCGCTATATCAACAAATACTAAAAACAGTAGAAAATAAATATCAAAGTGGGGCTCCCATGCAAAAAACGTGAACAGTTGCGTTGACTTTGCACCTCACTTGTATGCGGCGCCAAACTTAACTAACCAGGCCAGTTAAGATGGGAAGTGTTTGCACGGAACCCTCGGTGCGCGAGTCCGACTCGCACTTGGGCGGTTTTTCATCTTGGTTGTTGCTATAGGTAAGGCCATTTGGAGGTCAGCGATCCGAAAAGGTTTTTTTTTATGTTTGTCTATTTGTATCATTGCCCATTCATCACGCCTAAACAAACAGATGAATCAATTTTAGCAATTTTTGGATAGGTAGGTAGGGTATCTACGGATGGTTAATGGACATATTTTACCGAACTACAAGTAAACATAATATATGAAAAGAAGGTTATAATTATGATTTTTTCTTTCGGACGGAAGAAGTTCATTGCAGAAATGTATTACCTGCTAGAAATAAGAAAATAATTACGATAAAAGCAGGCCATAATCGTGACACATTAATTTTTGAGAATACTTTCAGAAGTTCAAACCCTGACCCTGAAGCGCATGTCTTTTGGGCCGTCGGCGGCCAACGCCCCAAGAACGCGGTGACGCGCACGCGCCCGCAGCTGGCCACAGAAGAAGGGAAGGTTCAACTTCTTGATTCTCTTCAAGCGTTGATTGATAATTTTAAATAAAGACTATAACCTCGCAATTAATAACGTTACCCTATCCCTGCTTAAAAAGAAGGTTATTTTAGGTTCGCGAAGCGGCGCTAATGTGGTAGCTTTTAGCCTTTAGGATTTAAATGCACTCCATCGACTGGATGCATTTCGGTAGTCCCGATCTGGTCGTGATGCGCAAGGTGGCCGCGATGCCTGCATGTGCTACTGCTCGTCAGCGAAGAAGATAGAAATCTTGCTGTATTTGCCAGTCGCGTTCGCAATTGTGTTGAGGTAATTCGTTTGTTAGATCATGCGGAATGCCACAGATCACCGGAACTCAGGTGATAATTACGTTACCACTTAATTAACCCATATATGCCCAGAACTATTTTTGGTCTCCGATTTCTTTCATTTTTGGATATGTGGGATTCTAAGGGGTTCTTATAAAACCTGCATTTAATGATTTGAGATTAGAGAGGGGGGCTCTGTCGGGGTGTTTTTTTTATTGGGTCGAAAACTACCCCTAGGCCAAATCTGTTCTTTTGGGTCATTTTCGACCCATCGTGTGCTGTGTAAGTCAATGTTGGATAAAATTGACATAAGCGTACAACACTGTTTACACTGTTTATTTCGAGACAAAATTGAAGAATGAACCAGAAGAAGCCTTTTACGTGCAAATTACTCGTAACACCTAATCTCTTGCACTCCTTTAAAGGTTATTTTTACACAAAGCACGCCGTAGTTGTGAAATAAATTTTTCAATCATATTATTATGTTTAGAATTATGTTGCCGCATCGAATAAGAGACGCTGGTTTGGATTTTTCTACTGAGCCCGGGTTCATTTCTTGCGTTATTATTTTGCAGCAAAACACGATCAGTGCTTCAACGTAACTTCAGTGTACAGTCGCCATCAGACATATCGTAGCATGTACGGTATTCATAAATATCTGAACACGACTCTTATTGACTGGGCGTTACAGTACATGTTCACATATTTATGAACGCCTTATATGCGGCGATATATCTGATGGCGACTGTACATATGTCACTCCTAAACTCGCGAGTTAGGAGTGTAGTACCTAATACTATTATGAATATGAACTGCGACGTCAATGAGCGAAAAAAGGACGGTATTATATAATTTATTGCTCTCATTTCGATTCTGCATATGCCGACGTTACAGAGTCCAGTCGATCCACTACCCTACAATCCATATTGGGAAGTGACATTCCGCTGTGTCTATTTTAGCGCAGCAGAAAATCTTCTCGCCGTTTGCATAGACATAGTGTTCAGTCGATAAACAGTCACAATGATATTACCATGCCACCTAACAATGCATATCCCATTGTCCCATCCAATTGGTAGCCGCAGTATCCCCTCTCCTTATTTGTTAATTATTTGAAGTCCTTCAGTTGGCAGTTTTCAATTAGAGTGTTGCACACTGTACCATCAGATACCATCGCCAGGATGATCAATATAAATATCAGTACCATATCTTATCATCAAAGATTTAATTTTCCAACAAATCTATTATATAATTCGTTGTAAGTAGTCGTTCGATCCATATAAAAACCGGCCAAGTGTGAGTCGGACTCGCGCACCGAGGGTTCCGTACAAACACTTTCCATCCCTAAGTGGTTAAGTTAAGTTTGCACCTGGTATGTATAGCGCCCCATATAAATTAGGTGCAAAGTTAGGTATTAAAATATAAAAAAAAACTACTTACTAGATCTCGTTCAAAACAATTTTCGTTGGTAGTTTTTATAGTAATGTACATCATATGTTTTTTTTTGATTTTTCATTTTCTTATTTTAGAAGTAAGAGGGGGGGGACCAACTTTTTTCCACTTTGGAAGCGTCTCCTAATAATCCTAATAATTATAAACGTGAAAGTTTGGATGGATGGATGGATTTATGTATGTATGTTCCACTTAATCTCAAAAACTGTCACGCGAACTTATTCGGTTTAGAAAAAAAATATTTTAGAAACCCCTATATCATTTTTGAAGACCTATCCATAGATACACCACACGTATGTGTTTGATGAAAAAAAAAAAATGAGTTTCAGTTCTAAGTATGGGGAGCCCCCAATATTTATTATTATTTTTTTATTTTTGCATCAAAATCTTAATGCGGTTCACAGAATACATATTTGGCTACGGAACCCTAAAAATAGTATTTAAATACACTTCTGCCCACTGGGTCGTTACTGACCACTACTTTCCCAAAAACTATTACTTTCAACAACTTTTTGTATTACGAGATAAATAAACTATCTATCTAACTTTATAGTAACAATAACATAACAGTTATATTTACGAAGAACAAAATATTACTTCCATTGCGCTCAGGAAAGATGCACTTTTTTGCCGTCTCAAATCAAATCATAACTTGCAGTGACACTAGAGGTTATAAAATTGCCGGCTAACCTACATTTACCATTAATTTTGAAAGCAAACACTATCACAATCTCACAGATGGCTCTAGACGACGTAAATGAGCGCTTACGCTTACAAGCTCGCACGTTATTTGGTACCTCAATTCGGGACCAAAACGACCCACTGGGCATATATTAGGGTTTAAAATAGTTTGAGGTACATGTACCATTGTACCCTTTAGCCGACTTAAAAAAAAAACGAGGAGGTTGTCAATTCGACTGCATTTCTTTATATTTATTACCCCAGAATTTTCGAATGGGTGAACCGATTTTGATAATTCTTTTTTTTATTTGAAAGCTTTTGCTTCCCGTGAGGTCCCATATCAATTTGGTCCAGTTCTGATAAAAGCATTATGAGAAAATCATGTAAGTCCTATTGTATGTTCCATTGCGCTCATCGATGTCGGTTATTTTTTGTGTAAAAGTGATTCTGATTATAATTGAATCGCATCTAAAAATAAAAAAAATAAAAATCCTGAACAAAAAAAGAACCAACATCAAAAAATACTGAAAATCCAAAAATAACCCTTTCATGTACAGATTACATTTGAATCATCTTTTGAAGTCGGTGCCAAACCTCACGTATACTTCTTTAACGAACCAATATACTTCTTGGGCTTCATGCGCGGCATCTGTTTTCATAGTAATAATTGAGTGGTTTGACACCGACTTAAAAAAAGGTGATTCAAATGTAATCTGTACATGAAGGGGTTATTTTTGGCTTTTCAGTTTTTTTTTGAAGTCAGTTCTTTTTTATTAATTTTTTTGCATAAACAGATTATACCCTTATAGTTTCGTCATTCACCACAACGACTGTGCCAACAGTCGTAGGTATGACCTAGCACGTTCACGAATCATTTGAAAGCCAACAATATTTAAATGTCAATCAAAGGGAAAATGTCAATTGAAAATGCAAAAAAATAATTGTACTCTAGGTAACATAGATTTTACTGCAATAACACTACTTGTAATAGTAGATTTTTTGACGTCTTTTGTTGTGAGTACAAGTTCTTTAGAATGTTTACTTATTATTTTTGACATTTATGATTTTATCATTGACATCTTCTCAGATTACAAATCGCGTGGTCGTGCTAGGAAGTGAGTGCCAGCAAGAAACTATACCGACTGTACCAGAACGACAAAAGTATTAGAGTACAATAAATCCAAAAATATAATCATTTTAATGACTTGTTATTATTACCGTAACAGAAGTAAAAAAATCTTAATTATGCTGTATAGTTACAACACGTATTACCTGTATAATTATGTATGATTATAATGACCAGTTCCCCTTCCCAAAGCGACCATTTCCCCGATTGTCCACTCCCATGAAGACCAATTTTCAAGACGACAACTTAATAAAACGACCATTTCTGGAATAACCACTACCATAATGACCACTGCTCGGAATAACAGCTAAACATTACGTGTCTTATTGTGCTGCCGAATTTAGTAGGCACCACGACAGTGAGCGGGGCCGTACACCGTTATGCACATGTACTAAAGTACCTATTAAGCTTGGTACTGTTTTCAAGTAAGCATTCGTTATTTTTTGTGTACAAGAAACTTTTTTTTTGGTATTTAGTTTGGTAATAAATATTTTTTTTTACTCAAATAACACCATATTTGTTTACCTGCTTAGAAAATATAAGATCAATTATATACGAGTGGGTATACGACACAAATAGTTAGCAATAAACTAGTTTATTCCGTAAAAACACATTTTTATTAACCCCTTATTCTTCTATCCTACACCCGTTCTTTCGTGGGTAAAGTAGTCGTTCCGGAAACTTGGCTTCAATGTCAATATGAGAAGTGGTCATTCCGGGAAGTGGCTTTCTGGGAATAGGTCGGTTTAGGAAGTGGATATCTTGGGAAGTGGTCGGTTTAGAACATAATATTTTTACCTTTTTATACTTTTTTTATTTTTATTTATAAATTTTGTTGCTTTTGATTTAACGCATATGTAAATATACCAGTATCTCGGAATCTGCTCTTTTCTTTTTATTTCCATAAGTAACAAGTAGGTTATCTGGTGCAGTGGTTGCAACATGAGAATTTCTAACTATACCTACTCTACGAAAGAGTCGGGTATATGTTTCAGTTTAGGACTTCAAAGCTACTTGGTAATTAATTAAAAAGGGTTAGTATAATTTCGTCTACAAACCAGCTGGCCGAAACAGCAAGGGGTCTAAAAAGCAAACTGCGATATGGTCTGCCTGGTAATTTGTTTAAAATCCCGTTTTGTATTTTTTGATATGCAGCAGTATTTGTTCCTTAGACCCATATTATACTTACCTATTAATAGCGAAGTATATAATATAACATACATGTAGGAAATAAGGTTATGAAAAAAATATATGCGGTGACGGCATGTTGTCCAACGAGCCTAGCGTGTGTGGTGAGTTGAGTTGAGGCCGTGCCATTACAGATTAATAGGTGTGCGTTGAGTTTGAAATATTATACAAAAAATACTGAACAAATCGAGAGGTAATATAGTTTCCATTATATCGCGACGCAGTAAAAAGTTGTCCCTTTAGTTTGTCTATGCTAGAGCATCAGCTGAAAACAGTTACGCAAATGGTTCAACACTTAAAGAGACGTTTTATAAAGGAAAATTAATTAAAACTCTTCCCAAAATATTGGAATCATCTTGCGCTGAACCTCTTCCCCGAAAATCAAAACTTGGACCTTCCAGTTGAAAGACAATATGCATTTTCTTAGGAAACATGCTCTTTCTTTGACTTCATAGTAACTTTTCGTCAGGTGAAGTCTAGGTAAAATGCTTGCTTACTTTGCATGGAAATTATCACCAAATGAACTTCTTAAAAATGCTGTAAATGGTAATTGATTACTGATCAATTATCATGAAGATAGGCACTGATCATTACGAGCGTTGTAAGAAGCAAGCTGTTCCCTCGCTGAACAATTGATTTAGAATACACATGAGAAATAATAAAAATGCATTTATTATTTATTTGGTACAATGGAAATTAATACACGTCGCACCAAAAGTAGATATCAACACTATATTCACTTTTCGCTCTTACCCATATTGTATAAGCAAGAGATAAAATAATAAACGAGTACACTTTCTTTTGACACCTACCTATATTTTACTTTTTTTTGGTATTTCCAAGCGTGTATCAGCGACGGTATGGACACAGCATTATTGACATGTAATTAGTTCCGCTACTCACCATTTCAAGAAAAAACTGTCAAAAAAAATGACAATAACGAGTTTTGCTATTCCATACTAGAGGGCATAAGTACTAACATAAAAATAGCTTTTAAAGGGATTAAAACTTTGATTTGGATAGCATAATATAATATTAATGTATTAATATAATTAACTAACTGATTCGCGTCTACTTTAAGCCCATTTAGCGTTGTAATATAATTCTGGCGCCACTATCTACGCACTGGTCACTGTCCAGTAAGAGTTAGTTAGTACCAATTTCCGCCACATGTCCCTATTTCAAACAGGAATATCTCAGCTCTGCAATGGAATCCAGCTTGGTGCCCATAATAAAAAAAGAAGTATATTCAAATATCTATCTAATGATTTAACTCTCATCTCTGTTGGTTCTTGGTCCAATTTGCCCATTGTCCTTTACACTAAAATTACGTTTATTTAAAAGGTATTTAAAAACACAGCCCGCATTTAGGGAATGGTGTTTTTTGTCTTTGTTACAGCGGTATTATCAACATTATTACTGTTTTAACATTTATATATAGTAGATTCCAGTTCCTATTTTGTCCATCACAATTGTCAGACCAAAACCTGAATTCATCTACATCATCTTGAAGTATTAATTTAATTAAGTCAAATAATGTGTCATTTCATGTCAACAGTAAGGTGGAAGTCACCATACTTTCAACTGCGATAAATAAGATAAGATTACCGTTACTTTCATAGCAAATAGAATGAATACATGAGAAATGTTTGTAGCTATCGAATTTCACACGCAAAATAATAAAATATACAACCTGACTGCCTGCAAAAGCACGTGACATGTACTGGGACAATCCTATTGACTTACATTTCATTACATTACGAGATTTTTTTATATGATCATCATATGATATAAATACCATTTAATAAAGGTAAAAGTCATACCTCGCATAAGGGATGAATAAATTTGCGATAGACGTGTAAATTAACGTACTATGACGAAACATAAAATAAATATCCCTTGCAATGTCGTGTACTAGAACTTCCACCTTACCTAACAAGTAGCATTCCCAAACCAAATGCTGTGAAATTATACAGTTTAAGTTTTTTTTTGTAATAAAACACGCTTAATATTACCGTGAGGAGATGACAAGGTTTTGGAAGGTCGAATACAGCACTCGCAAAGTTTGAGTTTTTTTTCCTATTTATTTCAAGTCTCTTTCCTCCATGTGCCAATGTGTTTGGTTGTTTGTTTTTCAGTAGGTGTTTTCAAATTCTCGTAAATGTGACAAGCGACAACTTAATATTTTGACTGAAAATATCACGGTATTGTCGAACAGAATAAGCTTGCGCTTCGTATTTGGTAGAATTAAACCACTCCTTGTACAAATTATATATTTCAATGAAATTCAAACTTCCGCCAGCAAAAATGTGTGTTACGAACTTGAATATGTATTCCTGGTCATGGATGTTATCTCTACATGTACTTTATAAATTATGTATATATCGTCGTCTAGTACCCATAGTACAAGCTTTACTTTGCTTGGGACACTGGGTCGATTTGTGTAAGATGGTCCCTTAATATTTATTTATTATTAAAAAAAAACCGTTCACACTAAAATTTAACGTAATTTTTGTCTTACATGTTTATTATTTGTTTTCTTGGCTTGTTTTTCTCGTATTTTTATTTTATTTAAACTCATGATTAGATTTTTATTTTCTTTGTTCGTTGATCCACATATTATTTAAATTATACGTAAGTTACCGACATCTTTTTTGCTATTTTATTTTACGATTGCCTGTCGTGCCAACTAAGCAGCTGCCATCTCTTAATTCGCCAAACATGGACAAAGACTTAAAAACCCGGCCATTTGGCGTAAATCGCATTGTCCCCGAAAATAATAAAATTAAATAAAATAATTTTGCTTTATTTTGCCCCGGACGGCCTCAAACTAGGACAAATCCGGGGAAACCCAGACGGATGTCAGCGCTAGTGGTGACTCTGGTTTATCCGTATGTAATGGCGACATATAGCTATTATTGTACTCCAAACAACCATCGGTACTGATTGGATAAAACTGTATCATAACCAAAAGTAAGCCTAATTTGATACGTAGTAGGTCATAAGTCATAAGTCATAAGTCATAAGTATTTATTCAATTAACAATTTACATTGCGTTTGAAATCACATTAATAAAAAAAAATACAATAACAATAAATTAAACAACCATAATTAATAATAACTCACTAAAATTAGATAATACAATAAAATATGCAATAATTAAAATGTCAATATTTAAATAATTAATCAAATATCAATAATCAATTATAATTAAGTAACAGATATTGATGATGTCCACTTTATGAAATAATTAACATAACAAACAATTAACTACTATACATAATTATGTTTCAATTATTGACATTTTTATGCTGATAAAACTCATCAACCGAATAAAAACACTTCATCAGCAAGAAAGACCTCAGTTTATTTTTAAATATGTTGACACTTGTCACTGTCTTTAATTCTATCGGTAACCTATTAAATAGCGCAATGGACTGAAAACCCGAAAAGACGTAGGCCGCATCGACTATCCGTCGCGCATCACTATGCGCCCACTGGACATCTTACGTCCGCAACGACGACGAGCACGCATACTGAGGTAACTGCCACTTGTGCCACGCCCGCGCCGCCCTTCCCCGATAGGTGTACTGCGTATAGTGGTACAAGCGACTTATCTCAGTATACGATGTTCTAAATTAAAAAACGGTGTTAGTTGTATCAGTATACGTCACTTTATTTCGAAAAGTAGCAGTAATTTTGTCATGAAAATTTTATAACATGTAGATATAAGTATTTTGATCCTAAATATGCAAAAAAACGAAAATCGTAAAAATGTCAGTTGCATCAGTATACGTAGGAGGTATCGATACACTCACACACACACACAAACACCTACCATGAGTATAGTATTGTATAAGTATTACTTAAATTAGGCTAAAATCCAAATTAAACATGTATTATTAATAGATAAACATTGTTAAAATGTATAAAGCTAAGATTAAATAAGTAACCTCTAGATGTATAATATTTCCTATCTACTTACCAGTATGGAAGAGCGGGGCATCCTAACACAGGCTTACTTACCTAAAAGGAAGTCCCAATCACTGCAGACATCGTACTAGTTAAAAAAGGAAAATAAACAATTTTTCATTTTTCAATGATTTCTGATTTATATCGAGCGTTATACTAAAATACATAAGACATGGGTTTACTCACGTCACGTCGTTTAAGTATTTCAAAACGATTCACAATTCGTAAGCATGAGCTGCGTTAGGTCGTGATGACAGCTCGGCGCAAACTATGTGACATTGCTCTGTCAACGCGGCTGCTTTTGCGAGAATCTACCTTCACTTTCACATATGTCAAAAAGGGTTGCACAATAGGGTCTTGTTGACAGAGCAATGTTTGCACCGAGCCGTTGTCGCGACCGAACACAGCTCATAATTAAGAATATTGAATCGATTTGAAACATGTCGACCAACTGATTTTAACGACGTGAGTATACCTGTTACACATTTTTTATTTAATAACTCATTTTGTTTGGTTTACTTAGACATACATTAACTACCAATTTTATTTATATTGAATAATTCATATGGTTTTATTATTGTTTAGATAGCAAAAAAACCGCCCAAGTGCGAGTCTGACTCGCGCACCGAGGGTTCCGTGCTTTCACTTATCCCATCTTAATTGGCCTGGTTGAGTTAACTTTGCACCTGAAATGTATGGCGCCAGATACAAACGAGGTGCAAACTTAACGCAACCGAGTTCTTTAAATATGACGTTTGAAAAGGACTATATTTTTTATGATTTTATTACAAATGTATAGTTTTCAGATTTTTATAAGTATTTGTAGTAAGCATGACGGTATTACTTGCCAAATTTCATAGTCCTAGGTCATCGGGAAGAACCCTATCATTTTGATTCCCTTGAGAGTGTCGAAATGTACGTTTTTTGGGACATAAACGGCCATATCCTTTTTTGTTCTTCTTCAGCTTCAAGGGACCGGAGACTCCTTATAAGGGTTCCGTTTTTTCCGATTGAGGTACGGAACCCTAAATACATTCCAAATCCCATATAGTTTGTATACATATATTTTTTAATTTGTACAGTACTGAATAGGTAAGAAGATTGAATTTATGAAAGATTTTGTTGTTTTATTTTATTTCTTAACATGTTGCTGCTTTAGCCCACGCCATATTGCGGATTATTAGTGGTAGGTAAGTACTTACTATTTTTTTTTACTAGCAACGACAAAATTTTGGTAACTGACGTTAAAAGTCAGCGAATCTCACTGATGTAAACAAAGAGAAAATGATTAAAGGGCATTCATTTGAGCGTTTTAACCGCCTCATTAATCTGTCCGCAATATCGACGACCTGCGTATTGAGATGGTCAAATCTACTATTATAATTTTTTTGGTATTGTGAAAGCGTGAGACCTCGAAATCACGTCTGGCAGGCTGGAATCGTAAATCCAAAATATAATAGATACTGCGCGGCCCATAAATAACCCGATGTTATTTCTAATACTAAAAACAATTTCGCTAGAATTTTAAATTGTCACTAAAGACAAAGAGTGACGGGAAATTTATTACGCAATAAATTGTTCTTAACTGCCGAACTCTCTCACAGATTGTTAAATCTATTTCTAAGGAAGCAAGTTAGAAAAAAGAGTTAAATATAGGCAATTCTAGAAACAACACAACGGGGCGTCGTAAAACTATATTGCGCAACCTTTTCAGAGCGATGGGGAGAAATTTGAAGTTGCGCACATGTGCAAAGCATTAATCTTAATGTCGTCGAGACAAACAGACAAAGTAATTCTAATGAATCTAGGGGCGTGTCACTTGACGCTGAAACCAATGACCAATAACCAAGCATGACTAGTTCGGGGTGGGGTTCGGATCATTGTTCACATTGACTGGCGGGAGAAATTTTGGATTACAGGAGGTGTGGCATGGACCAGGAGGAAGGCCGCTCGACTCGGACCGGAGGAAGGCTTGGACAGTTACGTTTTGAACCGCGCTGCGAGCACTCGAGATCTCCTCGAGACTAGCGTCAACTGTGGTCATTCTTTTTTCTTTGTAAAAAATAATAATAAGTTTTAAATAAAGTAAAGGAAATATAGTTTAAGTGATTAGTGATTAAGAGGACTCTGTGTCGGAACGAGTGAGACGAGAACTTCGTCTGAACGAGGCGGACGAGGTCTACAGCGAGGCGAGACGGCGAACGCGGGCGAGAGACGGATTAGCGTTTGACAAACGCTAGGAGCAGGGAAAGGCTTAGACATCTCGGTAAAGTACTCTAATACCATCATTGTCCGAAACAATTAGAGTGATTCATATTTTGCATCTCCCCTTCATATTAAAGTCAGTAGATCCTATTCACGCGAGTTTCCGTTATGGACGCGGAGGGTGCCCTAGATGTTTTGTACCGCCTAGGTCACAACAAGCAAACCCACCCCGGCCCTACGTCTTGGGAATTACCAGTCCTCTTAGGGGTACTGTTGGCTATTATAGTGATGATCATTTGCGCCTACTTTTGTGTGCGATTTAGTGATTGGTGGCGTCGGATCACACACACCGCGCTCCACGGGGAAAATAATACTATAGAAATCGAAATGGTCCGTTATTAATTAGAACCAAATTAGGAGTGCAAGTGTGAAATCACTCTAGCTGTAAATACGTGCTTTTGTGTTGAAGATTTAAGTAAAGTTTGAAGGTTAGCCTCTCTTACTGTTGTTCCTCCCGAATTTGATAGTTAGGGACAACTCTTAGCATTAAGACTGTAAACTTTTGTGTGCATGTGTGTATAACTAGGTTTAAGAGCCTAGAGGGTTTTTAATTTGAGCGTTATGTTTTCCCTCTAAATTAGTATGGCTGGTAGGAATATAACACTCGGCTATGTCATTGATGCAACCCATCAACCATAGTCTAATTAATCGAACAGTTTCTTTTGCAAAGTTACCTAAAAGTGAAATAAATTTAGATAAACAATTTTGATAAAATAAATCTAATTTTTGCACAACTCCATATTTTTATTTCATCCCATTGGTAGGCACCCTTCGGGATTGATAACGGAGGTTCCCCACTAAGGTCGTGGTTCATAAAACCTAAGTACATAGCTAGATTGTTTAATAATTGTTACAGCCAGAGCGACCTTTAGGACTGAACCTCCGATATCAAAAAACCGTATCTTATACTCAATTACGATTTCCGTTCTAAAACGATATCAGTCGAATCATTTCTTTGAGACCTAGTTGGACCTAAAGACGAATATAGACTGTGTGGCAGTCAGTCGAGTAAATCAGAGATAATGGAATATGGACCTTGGGTCAGGCATTCATTTACAAAGCCCATCTAGGACAATACTCACTAGGATATTCCTTGAATACCCGTTACTACCTATTGATCTGACGCGGAGACGTGGGGCGACACCTGAAGGCGAATACTTACACATTTACCTACTCATTCTACGTAAGTATATAACTATGGATCACACTTGGCTGCGGTTGACTACTGAGGGCGGCGAGCACTGGACCAGTTGGAGGCGAAGGGCGTATTGGCAGAGAAAGGTGATATTTTCTAAGGTAGGCATCGTAAGGCCTAACCTTTAAGTGTAGGACAATGCAGGCTGAGTCTAGATAGCGAAACTGACTCGAAGCAGTCGGTAGCGTGACAACTATTCCGTTTACAAAGGCGTGACAGCGGCGATTGCTGGTCACTCTACTACACGCCATGTCTTGCAGATTGACCCTCGACCTTTGATTTGGCCAAATCAAAACCTAACTTATTTGCATACCGACACCTAAATAAACTATGACCCGGGTCGTTTGGGGCGGGCTCTTAGCCCATTGAACTAAGTCCTCATCTTCGGATACGAGGCAAATAATCGCTTCTCAGCGAAAGAGGGTCAACTGCGCCCCTATAACTCGAGTACGAGGCTTGGCATCTGGTCTGTCAAGCGTAGGTTTCCCCTGTGATTGCGGGCGGTCGGTTGTTCACGACGGGAACAAAACCCGTACAATGAAGTTTACTTCATTTGTCCTAATAACGGAATCGATGTCACTAACGCCGACCTCTAGTAGCCAGATAGCTATGTCTGTCTCAGCCTGGGTGTGTGTAAATGTAGTAACGAATTCTCTTAACCTTACAGTAAGCCTTAATTCTCTTCAAATTTATTCAATTACATAAACAGCTATAACTTAGACGATCACTTCACGAGCCGTACCATCACAGAATTTGATGCCGCGTGACCAAGGATCCATGTACGTATTCGCGATTAACGATACGACTGGATTTATATTAGCTTAAAAATAAACACAACGTAGGAATCGTAATTGAGTATATAAGAGGAATTTCAGGAGAGAGGTTAAGAGACACATTGCGCATGTTATTATGTAAGAATTGTATTACATTTACTCTAGGTCTGGGGGAGCAGAGACACATTGCGCATGTTATTATGTAAGAATTATATTACATTTACTCTAGGTCTGGGGGAGCAGAGACACATTGCGCATGTTAATATGTAAGAATTATATTACATTTACTTTAGGTCTGGGGGAGCGGGGAGAGCTATATAATTACTAACATGGAAAGAAGGAGATTGCGGCGGAAGAGACACTAATCCTTGTCTACTTCTTGGATTAGTTTGTCTATGTGCTTTTGAAATTGCATACAATTGAACCATTTACTGTGTTATCTGCTTTCTATTATTGAGCTTGTGTATTGTTTGAATTTATCCCTATTGTATGGAAGGTTGCGCAAGACTTTGGTATCGGGAAATTGACGGGTGACGGGGTTAGGACGGTACATAGTAGAAGTAAATTAGCATCAATCGAAACATGCATACAAGGAAGGGAAACGCGAAATTTATACGTGGTACAACCGTCGGTTAGCAATCCAATTTTGACGGGAAGTCTTTCGACAACTCTTTTGCATTCTTAAAGCGGTAAAAATATATAAGGGCGGTAAATGGGTCGGATCGAGAGATAAATGATAGCGCTAGGGTACATTACCGGGCACGCGAGTAAGGTAATGGACCTATACTCTAAAGATTGGACCACGTTCGCTGATTTGAGGAATCAAAGAAGGTCGCTAATAGTCATACGCTATTTTTAGGTTGAAGACGTAGCTCAGTTAAAATAGTTACAACGATTAGAGTAGAATGAGAGATAAGTTTAACGTAGTTTAATCATTTAAGTACATGGGTACTATCACCATCATCATCATAACTATATATGCATTTTTGGTTGAGGCATATTCAAATATAATAAGTGTTTACGGTTGTAAGAGTGGGTTCTACCGAAATATATAAGAATAAACCGTAATGGTTACTTGGTATAATACGGACATTATTTAAGGAACTAGTACTTATGTGTCTGTCTGTCTTAGAATATTTAATAGAATATTAATTAACGCAAAATACTTCATCACAATACCTATATTGACGATTGAGAACGCATACTATGTCTGTCTGTCTTAGGATATTTGGATTGATGAAAATATTTTAGCGTCATGTTTCATGCTGAAACAAAGGGAACTAGAGTCTGTCTGTCTGTCTGTCCAAGAATATATAAACGAAATATATTCGATAGTGCTAGTCATTACTGGAATAAAATTTATACATATATTGTGTGCAATAGCAAGTATGTATGTATTGGTTTTGCGTCGGAATTACTGGAAATTAGGCTTATTTAATGGGGCCATTTCAGTTATAAGAGAGGTAGGATAGATTATTGACGAGATTAGTTATAATAAATAAGTTTTGTTGTGGTTTGGGTGGGTTCGACTCCTAACAAATCTACATCAAAATGAATAAGCGTTAAAATACAATTTATTGAAGGAAACCAGGTTCAATCCCTGTTGACATATTTTGCTGTATTTTATTATTGGTTTTGTTTTATAAACGTGAGGATATAAACTTAAGAACATGAGGATATTTAGTCGATGGCTGTGGGGCTGCAGGTTCGATCCCTGTGTGAATTAATTGTATAGGTTCAAGTTTTAAGGTTGCGGGAATACAGGTTCGATCCCTGAGAAACTTTTGTTTATTTACTAAGTGTTATATGACATTCAAGGTGTAGGACAGTGAAGGCGCAGGTTCAATCCCTGCGAAATTAAATCGATGTGTTATTTTGATAACCGCTTAAAGGGTTCTGATCACAGAGAGTGCGAGGACACAGGCTCCATTCATACTTAAGGTTATAGAACGAGGAAATGGGTTCGATTCCCATTTTCTTTTTGAAATTGGCAAATTTTTGCTTCGGGTTTCGTTGGCTTAAAGGATCAAGTTCGACTCTTGTGTACCATTTTATGAATACTTAAGTAAGAATTTAAGGAAAAAGAAAAACGACGACGTTAATTTCAGACAACCATGTCTATTGTAAGAGAGGGTTTTCGCGGGCGATGGATTCGATATTGGCAGGGACACGGGAATTTTGCGTGAACTATCTAGACGACATTGTCATATTTACTACAGGGGATATAGGGTTGCATTTGGCGCATCTAGACCAAATACTAGGCAGGTTAGAAGCCGCGGGACTTACGGGCCGATTAGGGAAATGTCGATTTTTATGTGTAGAAGTGAAATTATTAGGGCACATAGTAAACACCGACGGGGTGCGTATGGATCCCGAACGCGTGGAGGCCATAATAAGTTTTCCCATACCAAAGACGGCGAAACAATTACGGGGTTTTTTGGGCTTAATAAATTATTTTCGAAAGTTTATCTCCAAATATAGTGAGGAAGTTAGGCCATTGTGTGACTTATTGAAACAAAACACAAAATGATCCTGGACATTTAAATAAATGACTGTTTTGAAAGGGTTAAAAGGTTATTTGTAGACACGATACTTCTCGCACACCCGGATCCTAAACAGACTTATTATTTGCAGACCGATAGTAGCAATTTGGGAGTTTCGGGTTACGTTTATCAGTTAACAAGCGAGGGAGAAGAGAGGGTAATAGGGTTTTGTAGTAAGTCACTATCGGAGACCGAACGTAGATGGACTGTTACGGAACAAGAACTATGGGCGATCATATTCAGCTTGTCAAAATTTGAAACTTACCTGAGAGGCGCGCGATTAATCATTAGGACCGATCATAAAAGTTTGATATTCTTACAAACATGTAAATTATTGAGCGCGCGGATGATACGATGGGTACATTATATAGGGCGGTTCGACTACACTGTTGAACACGTGAAAGGACGACTCAACACGGTAGCAGACGTACTATCCCGGCATATAAAAGGGACTACCGACGTATTAACTAATAAGACAGTAGGGCCTGAGATGAACCTATTCAAAGTACCGTTAGGACGGGTGGTACAGAGCAGGTGGAAGGAGATCAGGAATTATCAGGAGCGCGATGAGGCGGCTAGGAAAATAGTTAGTCGAATGGAGACTATAGGTACCTCCGAGTCAAAGTACTACGTGCTTAAAGAGGGAATTCTCTATAGATCGGACATACATAAGGATACATTTAGGCTCTACGTCCCCGAGGAATTACAGCAAGATCTGATCATTAGCATACATGAGGAGATAGGTCATTTTGGACGTTACAAGGTATATGCACTAATGAAGCGTCGGTATTATTTTTCTGATATGTCTCGCATAATAGGTAAAATCGTAAGAGCTTGTGAGGCGTGTCAAAAGTCGAAGCACGCGCGGGAAACTCATACGGGACCGATTAAGACTGTGATAGCAAGGGAAATAGGGGAGAAAGTGTTTTGCGACATTTATGGACCATTACCAGCGGGACGTTTCGGGTTCAAATACATATTTGTGGTACAGGACGCTTATAGCAAATGGATTAAACTATATTCGTTACGTCGAGCAAGTGGAAGGGCGACGTTAGCATGCATAAAGAAGTTTCATGTACAGATGAGGATTAGGACTCTATGTTCAGATAGGGGCACTAACTTCACTTCAAAGGATTTCGAGTCAGGTGTGCGGCAGCTAGGTATCGAACTGACGCATACATCCGTTAGGAATCCGCGGCCGAACTCGACGGAGAGAGTAAATAAAGAGTTAGGTAGGCTATTCCGAACCTATTGCGACAAATCACACCGCTCTTGGGTAGATCTGCTACCGGAAATAGAGGATTGCTATAATCAGGTGGTACACACCACAACAGGTTATTCACCGAATGAGATAGTTTGGGAAAAAAGGACCTTATTGTCTACAGACCTCAGAAACGGCATTTTAGGCGGGGTAGGAGAACCACCGGAGGATCTCGAACATATTCGACAACAGGCCCGACAGAATATAATGAAAGCGGCAGAAAGTAGGGAACTCCATTATAACAAAAACCATAAATTGATACAATTCGAAATAGGCGATTTGGTGAAACTTAAAACTTTCGCTAAATCGGACGCGGACAAGAAATTAACGAAAAAATTCATGCGATTGTATAAGGGACCTTTCACAATAGGGGCCGTGCCATATAACAATGTATACACCTTAATAGACACGCGCACTAACAGGGTCGAAGGAAATTACAATGCAATCCACCTGTTTCGTTATTACAAAAAAACGTAGGGCCTACAGGTAGAATGTTGATTAGGACTTGACTAACAAAGAGGTTGCGAAGTGCAAGCGCCACCTGGAGAAAAAAAAAACACAATAGGATAACCGACTCGGACAACAATGCGGAACTTAGACTGTTTAGGGTTTTATTACCACAACGTAGCTTTATGATGAGCGTGGGAAAACAAGGGATAGTCGTGGGAACTAACGGATCAGAGATTTGCCGTTTCACATGAAGAGTTGGAAATAGATTTTAATTTGGTCTAGGACATGTGTGGGAGCATAGAATTCCTGGCCAAATTCAAATCTATTTGGGGGAGTGTGAGATGGTCAAATCTACTATTATAATTTTTTTGGTATTGTGAAAGCGTGAGACCTCGAAATCACGTCTGGCAGGCTGGAATCGTAAATCCAAAATATAATAGATACTGCGCGGCCCATAAATAACCCGATGTTATTTCTAATACTAAAAACAATTTCGCTAGAATTTTAAATTGTCACTAAAGACAAAGAGTGACGGGAAATTTATTACGCAATAAATTGTTCTTAACTGCCGAACTCTCTCACAGATTGTTAAATCTATTTCTAAGGAAGCAAGTTAGAAAAAAGAGTTAAATATAGGCAATTCTAGAAACAACACAACGGGGCGTCGTAAAACTATATTGCGCAACCTTTTCAGAGCGATGGGGAGAAATTTGAAGTTGCGCACATGTGCAAAGCATTAATCTTAATGTCGTCGAGACAAACAGACAAAGTAATTCTAATGAATCTAGGGGCGTGTCACTTGACGCTGAAACCAATGACCAATAACCAAGCATGACTAGTTCGGGGTGGGGTTCGGATCATTGTTCACATTGACTGGCGGGAGAAATTTTGGATTACAGGAGGTGTGGCATGGACCAGGAGGAAGGCCGCTCGACTCGGACCGGAGGAAGGCTTGGACAGTTACGTTTTGAACCGCGCTGCGAGCACTCGAGATCTCCTCGAGACTAGCGTCAACTGTGGTCATTCTTTTTTCTTTGTAAAAAATAATAATAAGTTTTAAATAAAGTAAAGGAAATATAGTTTAAGTGATTAGTGATTAAGAGGACTCTGTGTCGGAACGAGTGAGACGAGAACTTCGTCTGAACGAGGCGGACGAGGTCTACAGCGAGGCGAGACGGCGAACGCGGGCGAGAGACGGATTAGCGTTTGACAAACGCTAGGAGCAGGGAAAGGCTTAGACATCTCGGTAAAGTACTCTAATACCATCATTGTCCGAAACAATTAGAGTGATTCATATTTTGCATCTCCCCTTCATATTAAAGTCAGTAGATCCTATTCACGCGAGTTTCCGTTATGGACGCGGAGGGTGCCCTAGATGTTTTGTACCGCCTAGGTCACAACAAGCAAACCCACCCCGGCCCTACGTCTTGGGAATTACCAGTCCTCTTAGGGGTACTGTTGGCTATTATAGTGATGATCATTTGCGCCTACTTTTGTGTGCGATTTAGTGATTGGTGGCGTCGGATCACACACACCGCGCTCCACGGGGAAAATAATACTATAGAAATCGAAATGGTCCGTTATTAATTAGAACCAAATTAGGAGTGCAAGTGTGAAATCACTCTAGCTGTAAATACGTGCTTTTGTGTTGAAGATTTAAGTAAAGTTTGAAGGTTAGCCTCTCTTACTGTTGTTCCTCCCGAATTTGATAGTTAGGGACAACTCTTAGCATTAAGACTGTAAACTTTTGTGTGCATGTGTGTATAACTAGGTTTAAGAGCCTAGAGGGTTTTTAATTTGAGTGTTATGTTTTCCCTCTAAATTAGTATGGCTGGTAGGAATATAACACTCGGCTATGTCATTGATGCAACCCATCAACCATAGTCTAATTAATCGAACAGTTTCTTTTGCAAAGTTACCTAAAAGTGAAATAAATTTAGATAAACAATTTTGATAAAATAAATCTAATTTTTGCACAACTCCATATTTTTATTTCATCCCATTGGTAGGCACCCTTCGGGATTGATAACGGAGGTTCCCCACTAAGGTCGTGGTTCATAAAACCTAAGTACATAGCTAGATTGTTTAATAATTGTTACAGCCAGAGCGACCTTTAGGACTGAACCTCCGATATCAAAAAACCGTATCTTATACTCAATTACGATTTCCGTTCTAAAACGATATCAGTCGAATCATTTCTTTGAGACCTAGTTGGACCTAAAGACGAATATAGACTGTGTGGCAGTCAGTCGAGTAAATCAGAGATAATGGAATATGGACCTTGGGTCAGGCATTCATTTACAAAGCCCATCTAGGACAATACTCACTAGGATATTCCTTGAATACCCGTTACTACCTATTGATCTGACGCGGAGACGTGGGGCGACACCTGAAGGCGAATACTTACACATTTACCTACTCATTCTACGTAAGTATATAACTATGGATCACACTTGGCTGCGGTTGACTACTGAGGGCGGCGAGCACTGGACCAGTTGGAGGCGAAGGGCGTATTGGCAGAGAAAGGTGATATTTTCTAAGGTAGGCATCGTAAGGCCTAACCTTTAAGTGTAGGACAATGCAGGCTGAGTCTAGATAGCGAAACTGACTCGAAGCAGTCGGTAGCGTGACAACTATTCCGTTTACAAAGGCGTGACAGCGGCGATTGCTGGTCACTCTACTACACGCCATGTCTTGCAGATTGACCCTCGACCTTTGATTTGGCCAAATCAAAACCTAACTTATTTGCATACCGACACCTAAATAAACTATGACCCGGGTCGTTTGGGGCGGGCTCTTAGCCCATTGAACTAAGTCCTCATCTTCGGATACGAGGCAAATAATCGCTTCTCAGCGAAAGAGGGTCAACTGCGCCCCTATAACTCGAGTACGAGGCTTGGCATCTGGTCTGTCAAGCGTAGGTTTCCCCTGTGATTGCGGGCGGTCGGTTGTTCACGACGGGAACAAAACCCGTACAATGAAGTTTACTTCATTTGTCCTAATAACGGAATCGATGTCACTAACGCCGACCTCTAGTAGCCAGATAGCTATGTCTGTCTCAGCCTGGGTGTGTGTAAATGTAGTAACGAATTCTCTTAACCTTACAGTAAGCCTTAATTCTCTTCAAATTTATTCAATTACATAAACAGCTATAACTTAGACGATCACTTCACGAGCCGTACCATCACAGTATGAACTGAGGTGCCATTTTCGGTTATCTTGTAGAAGGCGAGGATTCCTAGAATTCCTATCAAAATGATGTTGATAGCTTTTATTAGTTGGCTAATATTGCGGGCAGATTAATGAGACGGTTAAAACGCTCAAATAAATGCCCTAAATATCTCGGGGATTTCAAGTAATTTGCGCATAATAAGCTAAAACTAGGCACAGTGATGAAAGTGTTTTTTTTTTTTTACGATTCCATATTTATTTTACGAGAACAACGAAGGATTGAGTAGCATTCCACTAAATAATGTTTTGAATTTGGTTCATGACTTAACGCTATTGACATTTTATAATCCATATATTTCACGTATGATGACGGCACTAGGGTTAAATTGAAACTTGTTAGGCTGTAAATTTGTGGTCTGTTATATAACGATAGATATGTAGTTTTTGCGCTACAATATGATATATGAATATGTGAAATAAGATATGCTATAATATTAAAACATTGACATATTTATTTAACATAAATTACAGCATGGTAGATTAAATATACACATGAAATATAAAGCTATTTACAAAAAGAATCACAAAGATCATACATTTTAAAGCTGACAGATTACCTAAAACGAACTACTTTAATGATTTCTGTCATTTAATGACTTGACTAAAAATTTAAATCTATACATATAAACGGAAAACTACTGAACCTAGGAACTTCAAATTTCTAGAATAGATCAAGTATACGATAGAAATAAGCACTAAGAAGGGATATTTCAAAATTCATCCCATAAGGGTGTCAAATCGGGGTTGATCTTCGAAACTGCTCATAAAGAACTTTCTTTTTTTGAAATCGGTAAAAAATCATAAAAATCTGTTGACGAATTCGATCTGTACACGAAAACCGCCAGAAACATGGATGGATCTAGACATTTGGACATACGAAAGCATTCTGAAGTGAAACGCTACTTTAATTTTCCAGTTAAATGTAACGATGATTGTTCTCTCAAAACACAGCCAACGACAGGTCAGTAAAAACACAGCAAAGTTATTACCGTAACATCGGCGTACTTTGACCCTACAAGGTTACTTTGTCCACCAAAAAAAAAACCATTGTATTGAATTAATTAATTCTTTAAAACAACATCACGTGATTCAACTGTCTCTGTTTAAGCGTTAGGTGTCGTTTTTAAAAATTCATCAGTTATATAAAGTGGGTTTTCATGGGTGGACAAAGTAACCTTGTAGTGTCAAAGTACCCCGATGTTACGGTTTATCACTTCTCCTGCTCGCTTCGTTCGCTCGTCCATAATCACTTTGTATCTCAATGGCTTATTTCAGTCTCTTCTAAAAGGTCGTATCTTTATACGGATGTCATAGTATACGTCCTTTTACCTTAGCATGGCAGCATTAAAAAGGACGTTGACTCATAAATGCTTTCAGAATAACAATGGACCAATAACTAATTCAAGAGATCTGTCAATGTCTATACAAAGTGTGCTTTTGAATTTTAATCCATGGCTTTTGTGCGGGAGCTGTGCAAATAATATTAACTTCCCTGTTATAATTATAACTAAGTTATACACGAACGCACCGTAATCAATCGACTTACTAACAAATAACATACGCAGTTTTAGATGGGAAAACTAATTATTTATAGAGATAAAAATATACAACAGCAAACTGAACGGCGGTGTCACCTGATGTGATTCTTTTTATATATGTCAAAGACTAACATGAGTACTGATACATAAGAAGGTTGGATAGCTATAATTTATAAACTATTTTAACACTCCTGCCAAATTTGAGCTATCCTTCGTTTATGAGATCAGTAGGAACTGAAAGACAGACATGCAAACATAAAACAAAACAATTAATAAAGTGACATACAAAATGACATATAAGTGACCTATAAAATTAACAACAACTAAATATTTATAAGATCACTCATGTATGTCCACTTTTAAGACCATAAGTACCAATTTTGTCTCTGAATTTAATTTGTTTGCACAGTTCGTGATACGAGTAGTTCACATTTTTAATCATACACATAGCACTTTGACTGTTTATATTCAAACAGACGAATCTTTGTTTAAATAGACTGAAGTCAGACATCATTGGCTTCCTTGGCCAAATATCTTTCGAAGCTGCGCAGTTCGTCATAAGCACGTATCCAGTGACAGAGCGTGTGATGTCGGGGTTATTGGGGTAATCAGCGTCACTGTAACCGACCAATACGCTTGCCATGCCTGGTTGATAGCAGATACCATAATCTTTAGTAGCTTTAAGAACGGTGCTCCAGTGATTCTGATAATAATCAGTAAAGAATCGACTCACCAAGGTCCCAGCGTACATTATGTCGCCGGTCCCTAGTAAAAAAGTCGGATCTGCAAAATGACTACTTTCCAGGAGAGGCAGTTAAAGTTTTTTAAAGACGTTTTTGTGTATAAAATTGTCAATTTAAGTCCTATTGTTACGAAATTTGGCCTAAGTTACTATTATTAAGTATTTTTAGAGTATGTGTTAACAAAACTATAAAATATTTATTAGAAATGCCAGAAATAAGACATGCTACCTTTTTACCTGGAAATTGTCATCCGATATCCTGTCGTAACTGCCACATACGACTTTTTTGCATGATATGGTTCGCAGTAATTAGTCGGATGTGGCACTAACGACTTTTATAATCGGATATTGTATTATTATTTATGTCGCAAGTGTCACTTACTACAATTATATTTGGATTGTACACAGTGTTTTGTGGTGAGATACGACATTTTAGTGGTATAAAAAACCGCAGTTTTACCCAGTATAATAAAATTTATAAATATCTTTCTTTAATTATGTTAGTTTGATATCAAAAAAAGTATTAACAGGATTTTTGTCTTTTAATGTCCATTTTAAGATACACTTCTTGGGAGACGACTGAAGTCTTTGAGCATTTTTCCAAGATCTTCGAGAGCCTCAGCAATGACTAGTCATTTAATACGACATATCATCAGAAGAGAGAAGGTTGCTGACGTCTTTGCTTTTGATATTTGACGACGCGTTTGGCTCGGTTGGTAGACACCTAGGCGGTCCCGGGTTCGAATCCCGGCCAGGGCAAATATTTGTGCAAATATTTGTTCTTGGGTCATGGATGTTATCTATATGTGTATTTATATATTATGTATATCGTCGTCTAGTACCCATAGTACAAGCTTTGCTTAGTTTGGGACTAGGTCGATTTGTGTATGATTGTCCCTTAATATTTATTTATAATAATATTTATATTGATACTAGTCCGTCCAAAACCAAAAATTTGAATTAATCTTTCTAGCAGCTGTGAAATTTTTTGGAGAGATTAGCACTACTTGAGAGACTGCAGCACCGTCTAACTAAGTCGTAGTCGAATCGAGAGCCTTCTCATAGTACAAAGACATGGAAGTACATATATACATATGGACGTGGTTTACGGTACCTAGGGTTCTAGGGTTAGCGGTAACCAGCGTTGGGGGGCTGAAAGTCGTCAAACCTGCGTGCGAGACGGTTCGTGATAAGAGTGTCGACTACACAGGTTATAGTCATGATTCATAAGTGAGATGGGTCTGAATTTATAAAAAGGGTCAAATAATCCTCCCTGAAGATGAGCAGTATACATGCCACACTTTTCGGCCATGCTCCTATCGTTTTGCCCTCGATTATAACATGATTTAATAAATTCTACAGGGTTTGTTTTCATTACCATTTTACCAACTGCTTTCAGAATCTTAGACATTGCTCCAGCATCATCCGCTGCATTTTTAAGTTATTTGATAGCCATACCAACCTCGTATAGGTTGCTATCTAGGATTTATTCAAATTAGTGTCGGGTTAACCTGGCCTTTGGAACTGTTTGTAAAACATCTCAACCTCGCCTAGAAACACGTTGCAATTGGACTGGTGCAAATCACGAATTAAAGACTGAGATCTATTGTGGAACCTTTGGTAATGAGTAGCATCGTCAGGGGAATGCAGAAACATACTTATCGCCTCTTTTAATTTATGAGTTCGAAAGCACCATTAAGGATATTTCTTGTTCTTTCGAAAGATTAGTTCCACTCTCACCGTGGGGTAAAAAGCTTAGATTCCTACAGAGTTAGATAAACTGACCAAAAGTAAGATAACTATCAAGCGGTGAGGGCGACGATCAATTGAGACCAATAGAGAAAAGTGACAAGGGATATGAAATCTAGTGATCACGATTCTCAGGAATATTTGGTCGACTAAAGAAGAAGTCATGAGTCGTTACTTATTATTTAACTGTATAATTACACACATTCTGAAATGTTCTCGGCATTACCACGAGTAATCGTTATCTCATTATGTTCTTATTCTGGTTATTTTCCTTCAGAAGAAGTCAGATTCAGACAGATTTATTTTTTATCAGAAGCTTGGTTGAAGTTGCCACATTCACCATAAACATCATAAACATCTCCCAATTATTATTTATCGTTCGAAACCATCACTAAGTTTACTGAACACCCAATTTTATTCAAACTGTTGATTGCAATATTCAAACAATAAGACAAAATTTAAAGCATCCAAAGATATCGTGATAGTTACGACATATACTGCAATTTATTTTCCGTGAAAAAATGTCGGATATGTTACATGCGACCAAAGTTGGAATATATTTTCCGGCAAAAAACATCGGATGTGTCACATACGACATAAGATACAATTTATATTCCGTAATAAAATGTCGTAAGTGGTACATACGACATAAGGTACCCTTGAAATTCCGAATAGTAATGTCGAAAGTGCCACATACTACACAAAACTTTTCAGCTAACCCGGTTAACATAGTCGGAAGTACCACATCTGACAATATTAAATGGACGCTGTATAAGATACGACATTTCGGACATTGATTATTCGTGAAAAAAATGAAATTTTGAAAAATCTGTAAATGTACGATTAAAGATTAATGTATTTAATAAGCATTAACGCAATAAAACGAAAATGGCAATTTTGTAGATCCGACTTTTTTACTAGGGACCGGCGATGTATGGCCCGCTTACGGTTGTGGCGTGCTTCCGTGACTCTGTAGCTCCTCTGAATGAGACGACTCGGTTTGCTCTCTCATTACCCTCCAGCTTTAAGTTAGAATTTTGGGGTACATTGTCAGTGGATGAGGGTGTCTCCTGAAAATGAAAACCTGCTCCCGATTCTTCATTTATCGAGACTTTAAAATGTTCAGCGTCTACTGAGTAAATACACTCCTGGTAGGTAAGTGGTGCTAAACTTGTCTCATCGCTGTAACATAAAAAGCCACTTGGCTTAGCAGCAGAGGATTCAGCGTTGCGCTGCTTCCTTGGCCTTAATGTCATTGTACTAGCCTCGGGCTTAACATGCTTCGTTTGTGGTATGTATTCATTCAGACCCTTCTGACAGTTCAGCTTCATCTATTGATTGAACTGTTATTTCTGCAGTTGACTGACTGGAATCGTAGTTTTCGGTGTCGTCATCATCGCTATTTCCTTCTTGCTGATCTATTGAAGTGCAGTTTTCATTTGTTAACTCAACCGGAACGAAACTTTTCTTCACGGTAGATTCAAGAAAGACAGCATCGCGACTTATCACGACTACCTGGGACCCGGGCTTAATGAACCTGTACCGTTCGGTATGCTCACAGTAGCCGACAAATAGCATTTTCTCTTTGATGTCCCACTTCTCACATTTCTCTTTCGGCAATTGAACCATTGCTTCGCACCCAAAAGTCCTCATATGACTTACATCTGGTTTAATTCCTGACCACAATTCAATTGGTGTTTTGCATGACAGCGCTCGGGTTGGTGATCTGCAAGCGATGTAGGCGGCTGTATGTACGGCTTCAGCCCAGTACAGCTTGCTTAGTTTGGAATTTAGGAGCATGCACTTCGCTGTCTCAACCAACGTGCGGTTCATCGTATCTGATACATCATCTTGGTCCGGTGAGGTTATTTGGTGCTCAATACCTGAGGTCACGAGAAAGTCTGAGAAGTTCCTATTAATATATTCAGTGCCATTGACAGACCTGAGACACTTTACCTTACATCCAAGTTTATTTTCTGCTTCATCCTTGAACTTTTTAAATTTTGCCAAGGCTTCGGACTTGTTTCTCAAAAAGTACACGAACAGCATCCTTGTAAAGTCGTCAATAAACGTCATGAAGTATTTCGCTCCTCCCAGGGACGTTGTCTCCATCGGACCACAAAGATTACAATTAACGACTTCTAGCTTTTGCGAAGCTCGGGAACCGTCCTCTTTGAATGTTGATTGTGTTCGTTTCTCTTTCAAACAAGTTAAGCACACAACGGTGTCTTTCGATGACATTTGTGCTCCTACAGTAGCATCCTGCATTTTGTTCAAGTCCGAGAAGTTAAGATGACCCTGCGTTGATGCCAGAGACAGGCGTTCTTGTCGTCAACTGCGGATATGTATGCGTGATCATCATCAGTGTTCAGCCGGTACATATTGTCAACTAAGCTTGCCGTCGCAACAATCGCATTGTCCTTATTCATAATCAAACAGCCTTTAGGATTAAATCTTACTTGGCCACCGTTCTTGATGATTTGGCTCACAGAAAGCAAGTTTGTAGCAAGATCAGGCACGTAGAGGACATTCTGGAGAAGTATATTCTTTTGCTCGCCTTTGACATCACAAACATTCAAACTTATTTTGCCACAGCTTTTGACTGACAGCGACTTGTCATCAGCGACTTTGATGAATTTAATTGACGGTTCTGTCACGTCAAAAAGTAGGTTTTGCTGCTTTGTCAGATGTACTGATGCGCCAGAATCTACGTACCAAAAGGAATCAATTTATGTTGATGCCACAAAAGCTGCCGCGTAGTTTGAGCACTGGCTCTTCTTCTTGTTCTTTGCCTTACACTCTGTGCTAATATGACCAAATTTATTGCAACTATAGCACCGTGGCCCCTTGCTTGTTTGAGTCTCATTATACTTGGTGTAGCCCTTACGATTTGAACCATATCTATGATTAACGGCAAATGCATTCGAGCCGGTTTGTCGCACATCCTGTAGAATTTTGGCTTTAACTGAGTCAGCGGAGATTTTCACACCAGAACTTTCCATCGCCAGAATCATGGACTGATAAATATCTGGAAGACCTGAGAGCAGCAGTGTACCGAGCCACTCGTCGTCAACCGTAAACCCGATATTGCGGAGTTTGTGTGCCGTACTCATCATTTTACTGACATATTCCTCGACATTGTGACATCCGTTTAATGTTGTTGTAATTAAGTCTCGTAGTAGACCCACACGGCGCGTTAGCCCGGAGTCATTGAATGAAATCTAAGTTCGTCCATACCTCTTTTGCAGTCGTGGCTTCCTCAATGTGCACGTAATTAATCGGATCAACTAGCAATATAATTTTTGATCGTGCTTTCGTGTCTAAGTTGGAGTCTACGGTCACGGAACTTTCATACTCAACACACTTCCATAAGTCCTCGTGTTGCAGGTAGGTTTTTACCGCAAATCTCCATGTCGGATAGTTATCACGACCCGTTAGTTTTTCAATAAAAGCCATAGAATTATTTGTTGACATTTTCCGAAGAAAAAATTTATTTTGTCTCTTATGTCAAATTTTCGACGAACTATTTTTATCAAAATATTTTTTATATTTTTACATTCACTGCACTCCCGATGACTCTGCTGGGCGTTCTGGGCCCATAACCAAATAACATACGCAGTTTTAGATGGGAAAACTAATTATTTATAGAGATAAAAATATACAACAGCAAACTGAACGGCGGTGTCACCTGATGTGATTCTTTTTATATATGTCAAAGACTAACATGAGTACTGATACATAAGAAGGTTGGATAGCTATAATTTATAAACTATTTTAACACTAACGTATATGGCCTGTTGTTAGTGTAAACGCATTGATTGTTGATTAGTGCGAGTTCATACATTAGCTAAACAGGCCAATAGGTAAAGTACCTGAATCTCTAGCACAACTGTCACAAGCGACTATTTCTCGCGCGAGATAATTTGCCAGTCTCTTTCCGTGCAGTAATGTGAGAGGGTGACGGGTAGCGCTATGTCGCATGAACAAGAGTCGCGAAGAATAGTTGTGCGAGACGGGCTGTAACGTAACTAGCGTAACGTGCGACATATACCATATACCTGTCACATTCTTTTCTATGCCGTGCGAGCAAGACAGGTGATGCTGAGTCGCGCGACATGCGAAGTCTAGGCAAGATAATGGTAGCCCTACTGGAATGAATTGGGAGAATCTTGAATCGCTTGCCAATCACGTATTGTCGGGCATTCATGTAAACCTAACCTAAAGGTTATTAAAATAAACATGATTAAGTATTTTACTCATACAACATTTTTATTTGATAAACACTCATATGCTGCCAAATTTACGTTTGAAATTATATTAACGATCCAATTACCCAGAATCTGCTGTTATCAGTCTGTATTACAATAATCATATTTTCCTTATTTATAGTTAGCTTTGTTATTACTACTTATTACTTTATCAATAGTTTTATTAAAGTAGTGAAGACAATCAAACGAACGTGATTTGAATTTTGTAATTAAGTCTGTTAAACTACTTATTTATTTATGTGTGATTATATTATAAGAATGCATTTTATACTTAGTTTATTCGTGATATTATTTTGTTATGCAAATGGTAAGTTGGTTATTTTAAATTATAATTTTACAGCATTAAGTATGAGATAATAATCAAATAAACACAATCTTAGGAAAATAACGTAGTTAACAATTTATAAATACTAGTTTATCATTAAATTATCATCATTGTTTTATTGTCTATGGAATTTTAATATATTAAGCACATAACTCATGTACTGAAAATTATACAAATTAGATGAAGATAGATGACCCAACATGATGGTTTCGTGAACATCCAGGAAAAAGCAAGATAGGTCTTGCGCCGCCGTCATCCAATTTCTGCCCGCAATCCTAACCAGGTCGTCAGTTCAACTTGTAGGGGGCCTTCCCACGCTGCATCTTCCGATCCGCGGTCGCCACTCAAGAATCTTTATGGTCCAACAACCATCAGTTCTACGGGCAATGTGCCCTGCCCACTGCCACTTAAGTTTGGCGACTCTCTGAGCTATACCTACAGCCTTGGTTCTCTTGCGTATCTCGTCATTTCGGATTCGATCCCGCAAGGAAACCCCGAGAATAGCTCACTTCATTGCCCTTTGAGTAACTTTGAGCCTTTTTATGAGGCTCGTTGTGAGCGTTTCAGTGCCGTATGTCATCACTGGCAACACACATTGATAAAAAAACTTTCATCTTAAAATACTGTGCTATTTGGGACGAGAAGATATTCCGCAGCTTCCCGAACGCTGCCCAGATACAGACACCACTATCAGATGACTGATGGCCATAACTAGTGAGGATGATAAATGGTAGGCTATAAGGCATAACACCTTTGCTGTCCATTACTGCGTACTACTGTGCTTAACAGTGGCTTAACATGTCCATGATGGTGCCGTCACCTAACAGGGATAAGAGTAGGGCCCTCACTCTACCGATAAGAGCGAAACTCTTAAATTAAGATTGAATAATAGTTATACCTAAAGAGATTTTGGTTACAGCAGACAGGTATGATTATACATACTCCCAAGAGGCTGAAGGATGGCTGAAGCTGCATCAGACACCAGCCACGTGGCAGGACGCTTATCTTAACTGTTTCTATGAAGGTATTTCTTTAATGGAGTATTATTAGTTAATGACTAAAAAAATATATTAGGAACGGCCCGACATGTTTGACGACAAGCAGACCGCGGTACTGTACCTAGCTGTCCCAAAAGAAACATGTCAGGCCGTTTTTAACAATATTATTTTCGTGATTTTAAACCGTTTATTTGAGTTTTCCCACGAACTTATTAAATGAGATGGGTATATAATTATTAATAGCGATTTTGACGAATTCTACGAAAAGCAGTGTAGTGCAATGTATAAAGATATAGTCTTGTGTATAATTAAAAAAAACGAATGACGTTGAGCTTGACATTATTGAAGGCTTATATTTTTTCGCGGATAGGTCGAAGACTACAACTTTATGCAGGCATTGTTGTCGTAGATTTCGGTTATTTTATATATTTTCTTTACATATGGAAAAATGAATCCATACTAATATTATAAATGCGAAAGTGTGTCTGTCTGTCTGTTACCTCTTCACGCTTAAACCGCTGAATCTATTTTGATGAAATAAGGCATGGAGATAGTTTAAGATCCGAGGAAGGACATAGGATAATTTTAGCCTGGAAATTATCCCTAAAAAGATCGAAAAGTGAGTAAGTAATTCATGATGACATTGATGGCCCGGTAGGAAATGTAATGATTAGACCAAAAGCACAATTGCTCTTACATTTGCTTAGGCGCTTTTAATAATCCCTTTTATTAATTTAGGTGATTAGGTGGATATCTATCGTGTTGTACGAGGTTGCTTCCATACTTCCAAGTTCCACGCGGACGTAGTCGCGGGCAAAAGCTAGTTCAAATATATTTTTAGGGTGTACCCGACGCAGTTCTCTTGGTTTTAATTTCCACCTGTAAGAAATATGAAATGCTGTCTATTATTGATCCAGTAGTTTTCCAGGAAATGGTAAGGTACAAACACAAATAAACTCCGCTTCGTTTTGTTTTCGTGGGTAAAAACGGCCTCGAGCCATCTTCAGTGAAGAGTGTCAACGCCATCGAGCTTAGGTTCATTAAATTTGTCTTGTCGAAAAATCGGCGTTTGCGTAAAAAAGTTATGGTAATCTTTGTATTTTTTTCAGGTGGCGTGCTAGCTTCGCCGGAAAATGAAAAGATGCGGTTGGGAATGATGGCGGCCATGCCGAACAACATGTCGGGCTGTGGCGTGTACACCGGGGTCCACGCTACATTCGGGAAGGGCGCTTATTTTTCAGTCGAAGGTAAGAATCGACACCATAGGTATTTGATCCATTCAGATGCGGTTAGAAAAGATGGCGGTCACGCCCCTTCGGTCGCGTACGTAACCGGAGTTTCGTAACCAGTTGCAATAGAAAACTTTTTAGGTCTTCGTCGAATTTTTATTAATCTCACCCATTTTAATTATTACACCAATAAAACATACCACAAGTCAATTGGCACTTGAGTAAAAACACTTATCGCTAATGAGTAGATGTATTCATACTTACCTACATTGTCATAAAAATAAGTAAGCGGTTGCGCTTACCCACGATGAATGAATAAAACGGAGTTGCTAAACGAAACGCTACTCAGTAAAACATTTGGTAAACAATAAACAACTAAGTGTATATTATGCCAACTAAAACATTCTGCTACACGAAAGGTGGCATTTTAAAAATTAACGTAAGAAAACACAGACCAAATGTTAAGTTGGTAACGGTGAGGTTGGCAAATAAAACAAAATACAATTGATAAGTTGGGAAATGAACGGTCGGCGTAATAAAATTCCGCGAAACGGGAGTTGGGAAGTGATAATCGGCCTAACAATTTTCTGCGAAAAATAAGAGAACCTAAAATTATATTTATAGTTCAAAAATTACAAAATGATGTACTCACGACCTTAACACACATAATGCGAAAAAAAAGTTTAACAAGCTGTAACTTGAAAACGGTGACAGATGTTAAAAAAAAAATTGGAGAAAATAATGTTTAAAGGCTAAACAAAGTAAGAAAGACTCGTTCCGTTCCACCCAGTAAAATTGACATTATATGAGATAGATGTCGCATTTTATCCAGGTACCCCGCTGTCCCGTATGCCAATTCACTGGACCCACGATGAACCCAACAACGAAGACAATGCTGAAGACTGCCTGATAATGCTATCCAACGGTGAAATGGGGGACGTTAAGTGCTCCGAAACCTTTCCCTACTTATGCTACATCAAGAAGACGAAAGACATTAATGCGTGTGGCACTGTAGATGATGGTAAAGTTATCTTGAATTATGATTCTAGTATTAAGCATTTTGGAATGAAATCGCGGTATTTCCACAGATCATGATGCAGTTTTGTTTCTTTTCAAAAATAAAAATACTGTTTTCTTTAAGTAAAATGAGTTGACATAATATGATTAAAGGCCGTTTCCCATTTTATTTTTACACTGTAAATATAAATACTTATTTATTATTTTTACTTGTTTTACACAGACTGCTTAAATTAGACCCTATTTCTGTTTAGCTTTGCCATGTTTTTCAAAAATCCACGTTAAAATTACAGAATACACATTGGACACAAAAACGGGGAGCTGCTACAAGGTACACAGATCTCCCCTAAATTGGACGCGCGCGTTCGTCGCATGCGCACGGGAAGGCGGCTATCTTGCTATTTTAAATAGGTAAGGACGTGCTAGTACGATGATGAGAATATAATATAAAAGCCTTTTAAAACGATATGCTGTAATTTAACCGTTTTTGTGAAAGTAAACAACTTAAATATACATATACTAACTAGAAGGTGCCTGCAATGTGCCCGTTCCACCCTCTTTGTTTCTTTACCGTTGTCGGGTAAAAAGTATCATCTTCTCAATCGATCCCTCACTGCTGAGGATCGTGACTTAATCGTGTCAACCAGTACGTTCAGTCGCTCGATGAAGTGCGGCGCTGACAGCTAAGCTGATTCTACAGAGGTACATATCTGGTCTGACCATCGTTTGGGCTTTCGGCCTCGAGGTCTTTTACCCTCTATCTTCCCTGTCACCATTAACCTATCCAAGTTGTCCGGACTCCTACGCGCGACATGACCCGAAGTGTCTCGCAATCCTTTGTAAGCAAATGGACGACAAGCTCGAGTTTATGTTATTTTAGTACAGAGACGTTTGTACGGTGGGCAGTCCATGGTATTCTAAACAGGCGACGCCAGAAGCACATTTCAAAAGAATCAACAAAGAAAAGTATCCTATAGGTATATTCATTTCTGCATGTCCAAAAATTACTATTTAAGCGGGATGAGATAGATGATAGATGGCACTTGAGTATATCTAATAATCTATTTTTTTTTCGACCGCATATCGTGTAATATCCTTATCTCTCTGCTCTTGCTGAAGGCTTGCCGGGCTTCCCTAAGTACTAACATTATTAATATTACAGCGCAACAGAAGCCCAGGTTTTGGTTTCTTTGTGGGATAAGGCACGACCCCACCTCGTGGCTGGGAAATACAACAGGGACATCGCATTCCTCGGATTCAGAAACTTCGAGAACAATTTCCTCTGGATGACGATACACGGTAAGATACAATGGCATTCTCTTATTGTTTTCACATTATACTAAAATTATTTTTAAAAGCCGGCCAAGTGCAAGTCGGACTCGCGCATCATCGACGGTTCCGTACAACTAAATCAAACGTTTTTTTTTCGTTTTCTTTATTTGTTGTTATAGCAGCAACATACATGCATAATCTGTGATCAACTGACTAAGCTATCACGGTCCATGAAATACAGCATGGTGACAGTATCTAGCTATCACACCGTTACGTCAAGCACATCAAAGATTTGTTGTGGTTGACGTAACCATGTTGTAGCTCAGTTGGGAGAGCATTACGCCGGAAACGTAGGGTTGCAGGTTCCAGTCCTGCTTACATTGCAGTGGATCACATTTAATTTTTCTTTCATAATTTACCTTTGTGTCAATAATATTTATACACTCATCATCCTCCTAGCCTTTGTCCCATATCTTTGTAGAGAATGAATTCTCAATCGGGGTCGGCTACCTAAATCCCAAGATGTGGCGTAGGCACTAGTTTTTACGCAAGCGACTGCCATCTGACCTTCCAACCCAGAGGGGAAACTAGACCTTATTGGGCTTAGGTGGTTTCCTCACGATGTTTTCCTTCACCGAAAAGCGAGTGGTAAATATCAAATGACATTCCGTACATAAGTTCCGAAAAACTCATTGGTACGGGCCGGGTTCGAACCCGCAACCCCCGGATTGAAAGTCGCATGCCCTAACCACTAGGCTACCACCGCTTCTGATATTTATACACTCATCTTTATTAAAACATTGCAGGACAAGCCATCACAGCAGCCGGGTATGACCAATGGGCCAGCGGCCAACCAGATCAGTTCCGTGGCCACCAGGATTGCGGGGCCATGTTCAGAAATGGCCTGTTGGATGACAATAATTGCGACAACACGTTGCCATTTATCTGTGAGAAGGACCCTAATAGTCTGCTATCTCAACCTTCAGACTTATAATTGAATACTTATAGTATAGTTGCCGGCAAACTTTTTGAACAGTAATGGCGGATCTGCGCATGTACATGTACCGCCGGTTTACGTACAAATGTACATTTGTACATTACATACATATTATTTCCTTATATGTTTATAAAAAGTAAAATACAATAAAGGAATTACAAAATATATAAGCACATTATAAAAAACCTAATCTATGGTGCCGCCGGCAGCGGGGCAGGGCCCAGGCTACCGGTGGTTAGGGCTGCAGAGAAAGGAACCTCCTGACGATGCGCGCCGTGTCCAGGAGTACCGCCTTCTGTATCTGGCCCTTGAAACAGCCATCTAGCGAGAGTCTCTTAAGATGTTTGTCGAGACTCTTCGCTATAAGACCGTTCGCCGAAACGACTATCGGGACAGTGATCGTCGAGTCAACATCCCACATGGCAGTCACCTCGTGAGCCAAGTCAAGGTACTTGCTGAATTATACATATTATTATAAGAAGACGTTTGCCGGCAGCTGTAGAGTTATTAACCACTTTTTCAAATAAAACTCCCGTGATACAAGTAGTTACTGTCACGGTTAATAAGGACTCTGTACGACCACATATTACTTACTCTGACTTTAAAATGACTTTTGCTAACATATTATTGTATACAGCTAAAAATTTTATTGAGACACTCCCATTATTTTATTTACTAGCTTCTGTATATGCACAAACGAACAATAAATGATTTCTGATTTAAGTATCTATATCGAGCGATATACTAAGATACAATAAGAAATGGATTTACTCACGTCACGTTGTTTAAGTATTTCAAAACGATTCACGATTCGTAAGCATGAGCTGCGTTAGGTCGTGATGACAGCTCGGCGCACACTATGTGCCATTGCTCTGTAACAGCGGCTGCTTTTGCGAGGATCTACCTTCCCTTTCACATTTAATGACAAAAAGGGTTACACAATAGCGTCTTGTTGACAGAGCAGTGTTTGCACCAAGCCGTTGTCGCGACCGAACAGCTCATAATTAGGAATTACGAATCGATTCGAAACATGTCGAGCAATTGATTTTAACGACCTTTTACACATGTTTTATTTACCAACTCATTTTGTTTGGTTTCCTTAGACATACATTACCCACTAATTTTATTTATATTGAAGAAGTTATATGGTTTTATTATTGTTTAGTTAGCTAAAAAACATTTCAAATCCCATATAGTTTGTATATATATTTATTTTTATTTTTGTACAGTAGTGAAAGATAAGAAGATTGAATTCATGAAAGAATTTATTGTTTTCTTTTATTTCCTTTTATTCTCTTCAGCCCACGCCATATTGCGGCTTATTAGTGGAACTAATTTATTTTACTGGCAACGATAAACGTTTGTTAACTGACATTAAAAGTCACCGAATTTCACTGATGTAAAGGTGAAACAATGAGGAAACGTCTAAATATTCCATGGATTTCAAGTCATTTGCGCATAATAAGCCAAAACTATTAACACGGTGAATAGAGACTAAAGTACTATGTGTGACCTTACAAACGGTCCGGTAGTTTTGAATTTTTGATATGTTGTCTAGGATGGTTAGTCAGTTCGCCGCGCCGATGGACACAGCCAGCCATACTCTGGTAGAGTGCATCGCCTGGCAGCCTCAACGAACTGCCTTACAGGCGGTAATAGGAGTGGACCTCTTTCTGTCCAGCGTCATCGACGCTATGCTTGACAGTGAGGAGGCATGGAAAGCGATGGCCTCCTTCTGTGACGAAGTCATGTCACTAAAGGAGGCCGCGGAGCGGGCACGTGAGAACGATCCTCTTGCGAATCCGCTCCGCCGGCGACGGTTGGGGGTCAGAGCCCGGCGCTATGCGCATCTGTTGCCTCCGCCGTAGTGGACCCGTGCAGGGAGTCGGGGGACTCCCTGTTTCGGAACACCACAGAACTGGGGGCAGGCACCCGTGGAAGTGTCGCCCCGCATGGTCTCGGCTCACAACATGAGTCGGCCGCCGGAGTGCACGTGGTTGAATGCATCAAGCGATCCCGCGTCGCTCCAATTAAAGGCGGTGCCGGCATTCGTTGGTGGTTTTAGACGGTAGTCCGAAGTCTCGGTTCGGTTAGTCCGTCATACCCGCTCTAGTCCCCCGATTAGACGGGATGCATAAACGCATTTCCCCAACGTTAAAAAAAAAAAAAAAAAAAGGATGGTTAGTCAGTGCTTAAAATGCAAAATGCACAATTCCCCCCCCTCCGCGCCCGCCACCATATTGAAAAAACCGGCACTTTCTTCATATTTTTGCTCATATCTTCCTTTAGGAGCATTTTAGCTAGAAGATAGCTACGACAATGTTATAGAGAGTTAAATTTACTACATTCTCCATTTTATATTTTTTTTCTAACACAGATAATTACGGAGATATCCACATTTAAAAAAACGTAAAAAAATCGCAATTTCCTACTGAAAAACAAACTTCTGGATTATATCTTCGTTTAGGAGCATTTAAGCTACAACAAAGCTTGGGCAATGTTGTAGAGAATTAAATTTACTATAATTTACACTTAAAATTTTGTTTCAAGGACGGTTAGTTACGGAGGTATGCACATTTAAAAAACAGGAAAAGTCGAATTTTCCGAAAATTTCTCAAAATTCTTGGTTTAGAACGCTGTCATTCAGTTACGGACTAGTCTAGGACAAATTAAAACATGTAGGAAATATAATTGCTTATAAAACTCATGTCCATTTTTACATACATTTTCGGAAAATGTGACTTTATTTTTTACATATCTCCGTAATTATCTGTCCTAGAAACAAAATTTGAAATGTAAATTATAGTAAATTTAATTCTCTACAAAATTGCCTAAGCACTGTTCTAGCTAAAATGCTCCTAAACGAAGATATAATCCAGAAGTTTGTTTTTGAGTTGGAAATTGCAATTTCTTAAGTTTTATTGAATGTGCATATTTCCGTAACTATCTGTCCTAGAAACAAAATATAAAATGGAAAATGTAGTAAATTTAACTCTCTATAACATTGTCGAAGCTTTCTTCTAGCTAAAATGCTCCTAAAGGAAGATATGAGCAAAAATATGAAGAGAGTGCCGGTTTTTTCAATATGGCGGCGGGCGCGGAGTGGGGGGAATTGTGCATTTTGCATTTTAAACACTGACTAACCATCCTAGACAACATATCAAAAATCCAAAACTACCGGACCGTTTGTAAGGTCAAAATCCTTTATTCACTGAATTATATCTACAGTGATGAAAGTGTTTTTTTTTTGTAATACGATTCCATATTTATTTTAGACGAACAACGAATGATTGAGTAGCATTCCGGTTAATAATGTTTTCAATTTGGATGACTGAGGTAAACAATGAGGAAACGTCTAAATATTCCATGGATTTCAAGTTATTTGCGCATAATAAGTCAAAACTATCCACAGTGATGAGTGTTTTTTTTTTGTAATACGATTCCATATTTATTTTAGACGAACAACGAATGATTGAGTAGCATTCCGGTAAATTATGTTTTCAATTTGGATGATTAATACCACTACTAACATTTTATAATGCATAATATATATCACGTATGCACATTATTGCTATATTGAAAACTGTTTGTAGGGGCACTATTCCTGGGTTAAATTGCAGCTGCATTACAGTAGCTGTATGTACCAAATTTTATGATGGTAGTTTTATGGTGTACCTTGTGGTCTGTTATATAGCGATAGATATGTAGTTCCTGATATGAATATGTGAAATAATATACACTATAATATTAAAACATTGACGTATTTATTTAACACAAATTAAAGCATGGTACATTAAATATACACATGAAATATAAAGCTATTTACAAAAGGAATCACAAAGATCATTAATTTTACAGCTCACAGATTACCTAAATCTAACTACTTTAATGATTTCTGTCATTTAATGACTTGAAACTACGATTAAATATTTGAATTATAAATAAACACTTAGCTTAAGTAGAAGTACATAACATTACATTTCGATGTTTCTACAATTTAAACAATCTATACATAACATTGTTCACCAACATCTACTTAGAGAGGTTAAGAAAATTATCTATTACCATGAATATTTACAAATTACTAGAAATGTCACCTCCTCCTCATATTGGGCTCAAATATGAGAAAGAGGTAATTACTAGCATATTTACTAAGCATTTAAATATTAAAGCATGTATAACATTTCCTACTAACTTAGGAATATATACATCGGATATACCGTTAAATATTCACAAGTTCAAAAAGGTCTTCTAAAATTTCAGTTTAAGTGCGAATTTAAGCAATTTTTGAATATTTTAAATAAATTTATTACATACTTATATTGTATAGGTTTTTTACAAACAGGCAATCGTATTTGCTAGTATCAACAACTAAAGCGTACCTATTGGTTGTTGATGTTTATATTATTATTTTTACGTCACCCGATTTTCTGCCGCTGGGGAGAAAATCTCACTTCCTAGCCAAGGCAAGATGTAAACCTTTAGACAAACCACGGGCGGTAATTCGTAAAGCCCCAGAACGCATTTTAATGACGCTCGCCTTCGGTTCAGGCCACAACCTGCGATCTGGGAATTCAAAAATTCACTGCCCTATGTGTGTAAGCTACTAATAATACGGCGTACAAAACATGAATTCGCTAGCTAAGTCTCCTTTTACTAACTTTACGCCGCGGGTAATGGTAGTCGGGACAGGGACGCCACCGGCGGCGCGGGCGCATGTGGAAAAGATTCTTAGGGCGGGAGGAGAGCAGAAAGAGAATCGGGCAATGACAGAGAAAAAAAAGCAAACTAAGTAACGGTAGTACCCCGCTGGCGGGGAAATGTGGAAAAGTGAAAAAAATGTAAGTTACTTACTTTGCCTCCTCGTCTAGATATAGTTGGACTTGACAGGTTATAAACAGGTCAGAAAGTATTTCCTTTTTCCACAAACAAGTGAAAAAACTAAAAAGTTGAAATATAAACAAGTTTTAAGGATGATAATAAATACATCAAATCAAACAAGCGATCTATTAACTGTCACAACAACAGTCTGTAGGGAGGAGTCATTATTTGAAAAAAGATTTTAATAGCAGTGCGATGCAGGATTCGGTAGAGCGCCCGGTGGCAGTCGATAGGATAAAACGAATAGGTAAGCGGGTACGGACGTATTTATCTTTGTTTGACGTGAAGAGAGATAATTGAATTTCAAAGTATTCTATAAATAAAACATTCTAATATGAAATTATCACGCACGAGTAACTTTTTCTTTGTACACGTGGTACTGCGTTGAGTCGAGGATACGGTTAAAATTATTGACGCAAATACATTTTTGGGCAGCAGGAAATATCGAAATGAAAATAATATTAATTTTGTTTTCTCAAATATGCAATTTAATGTCGTCATATCGTGCGCAATAACAGGCTTAGAAGAATCACGTTTCGGGCAGAACAACTTGAGAGAACTGTAAAGGAATTTCATACAAAATTGAAGGCCTAGGCCGGGAAGTAATATTTTTTTAAACATGCCGTCTGTGTTGATGATTAGCTGTATGTATTATATTTTTTATTTCATTGCATAATGTATGAAAAAAATACTATACATCCCTTAGACGTAAAAAGGGCTTGCCGGGTTCCCCCCCCCCCCCCCCCCCCTCCAATGTCGGCTTTATGCCTACTCACTCGGCAACCCCTTCTTTCCCCCGGCGTCTGCAGTAATGTACTATTTTATCTATAACAGTAACAGTGCAACAATAGCATGTCCATTGTCCATAATCTTATAAAAACTTTCGTGAGACATATTTAACAAATGTATTGAGCGGTTTACGCTCACGTGAAATTGTCAGCCATTAGTTAAAAAGCATGGCTATTCACTAAATGTGTGTCATATGAGTTGAGTTTAGAAACAGCCATTACTGCTATATACGGATTGTGCACAAACTATATGTGGCAGCACTGTGTTCCTGGAATAAGTGTAGTTTGTTGTATTATTCTATTATATTATTATTATATCAGTCCCACTGCTGGGCAAAGGCCTAAGTCTCTTTCTTCCACTCTTCCCTGTCCAAAGCAACCGCCCAATACTTTCGGAATGCATCCAGGTCGTCCCGAGATCTCCGCCGAGGTCTTTGTCGACGCCAAACGCTATTGGGTGGGTTCCACTCCAGGAAAAAATATTCGTTATTGTGTACTAACTACGACTGGCATTGTCCGTTCTTCAGACAAACAGTGTAATTGTTCGCAAGTTCCTTCAGATTTCTACGTATAAAAAAAATACATATAGTGCAACAGGGAGGTTATAACCTCCTCCTTATTTTGGAAGTCGGTTAAAAGTTATGTCAGCATGCAGCGTCAAACTCTAGTTTTCCAGCATTTACGTATGATATCTAGCAAAACCTGCGCAACGTAACCAAATTAAAAAAGACCTTCCCAATGTTATCACTAGTATTGTACATTTGTACACAACTTAGCACCTAAACACAATGTTCACACTACGGTAGCTTGTTCGAAGTCGCGGGGCCTGCGGCCTCGAACCGAGTCTCAGACGATGTCGTGGCACGAGTTCCCGTTGCCGGTCCGGGTCGTTTTCGTGGGCTGGGGCCTGTGGCACACGCCGTCATTGTGGGCGGGAGGGCAGTACATCACCTGGAAAGAAATAGCAAAATAAGTGCTTGATTTTCTCATGTTAAACTATGTTAAAATTATCCCACCGACAGGAGACTTGCAAATGCTGACTACTACATACTACATAAAAATATCGCATATAGAAACGCTCCTCATATTCTATACGGTTTGTTTTCTTTCAATATCATCTTATTTGCCCCTTACATTCGTTAAGCACGCGATTGGGTGGATTCCATTTCCGTTTCCAATTTTCTTGGTTATAAGCCTCAGGAGAAAACATTTAATCCAAACAATTTACTGCTTACATGGAATTTCGATTTCGTATTTGTGGTAATCTTACTCATATTGTACTTAAACGCGGAAGTATTTATTTCCTAAAGAACATTGAATAAGGTTTCAAGATGGCTGGAGTACAAAAAAACAGTTCCAGGGAAAGAACGAGTATAGTTGCCGGCAAACGTTTGGAACAAAAATGGCAGATCTCAATGTACGTAAATCGGACTGTTATGCTCAAAAAGTTTGCCGGCAGCTGTAGTAGATAAAAATGTACGAACTCAAAAATAAAACGTTTCATTAAAGAACATCGTATTTCGAAGCATTTCGGGCCGTTCCCTAATAAGAGTGAAAGATACATTTTACTGAATTTTATGTAGTTATTTATTTAAATATAAACGATTATACCGATATTAATAAATAAATATTAAGGGACAATCTGACACAAATCGCCTTAGTCCCAAACTAAGCAATGCTTGTAATATGGGCATTAGACGACGATATTCAAATTCAAATTCAAATTCAAATTCAAACTCTTTATTTCGGACTTGAATCCATATATTTGTTAGTAACAATTTCTTATACCTATTGTTAGTAAGCAAAATGTATAAAAATGACAACAATTTTCTTTTAAATAACATTATAGTGACCTGGAAACAACACGCACACACGCGTGCAGCTCCAGCCATCTATGAGTCAGCGGGTCGTCCCACCTCTCAGCCAACGCTTTCAGGATCCTGTTGGGGCTACTTTGTAGGCGTCTGAAGATAGATGCACAGCGCTTTCTTATAATAGCCGCAAAGCCATCAATACCCGCTTCGGCAAACATTCCAGAAGCACTGCATCGTCTTGGTAGCCCCATCAGTATCCTGAAAGCGTTATTATATTGAACACGTAAATCGCTATATGCCCGCTGCGTGTAGTTTACCCACAGGCTGCAGGTATAGAAAGACTGACAGTAGGCCTTAAACAACGTCTCTTTGACTTTACCGGTGCACCGTGCAAACCTGCGGGCAATCATATTGCATCGCACAGCCAGCGACCTACGTTCCCTTTCAATATCTGCATTGTCTTTCAAGTCTTCCGTCACCCAATGCCCTAGATATTTGAATTTGTTAACCCTAGACAAAGGAGTACCATAGAGGGTGACTTCGGGTGTTTTTATAGGAGTATTGTTGGACTTAGACTTAAAAGACATTAGCACCGTTTTTTTTACATTGTACCTGAGACCTTGAGCATCAGCATACATCTCACATGTGTGTAACAACTTACACAAGCCTCCAATCGAAGGGCTCAGGAGCACCATATCGTCAGCGTAACTGATATTGTTAACGCAAACTCCGCCAATATGACAGCCGACTCTGGCGCTGCTGAGCTCTTCGATCAGACTATTTATGTATAGGTTGAAAAGCTTGGGTGAGGTTAGACCACCCTGTCTCACCCCGCACTCCAACCTATAGTCCTCCGAGACTGCTCCCCTCCACCTGACCTGGTTAATTTGATTTTTGTACCAGTAACATAAAAAAGAGATAATCTCAGGTGGTAGTGTGGTCTCTTTTCTTAGCTTATCCCACAGAATGTCGTACGATACAAGATCAAATGCCTTGGACAAGTCCAGGAAGCAACCAAAAACAGGAGAACCTCTGGATGTGTAGTACTGAACAGACCGCTTGAGGCAAAGAATAGCCGTTTCGGTCGAAAGTCCTCGACGAAATCCAAACTGCGAGTCATTAAGGGCGATGTGCTTATCCATTTGCCCCTCAAGCAGCCCGTCCAGCACTTTAGATATAACGGGAGCAAGCGATATCGGTCTATAATTAGACACATCGGAAGGGTCACCAGTCTTATCCTTTACTATAGGTACTACCACAGTTCTAATTAGATTGGTCGGTAGATATGTATGGCCTAAACAAAGTGAGAAGAATGTAGCGAGCACCCTTGGCAAGTATGGATACAATGTCGTTGTACATTTTATCTAATGACAATCTGTGGTTGTCATCATTACATATTTTATCACCACATTGTATAAATTGAGGATCATACAAAAGTGTTTTTAGCTTAGAATTACAAAAGTCGTGATACTTATCTATCTGCTTGGAATCCCGCTCCCCCCATCTTACTTTGTCGCACTTAGGATTTACCGGCAATATTTTAGGTTGTATTACGCCTATATCGCATTCAAGCAAAACGGGGAGATGGTCAGACCAATAAGTATCATGTAACACAGATACACTGATAACAGACTGCTTTGCTGCATTTGTTAGTACACAGTGGTCCAACCAGCGACGGCAACCGTGTGACTCACTTACATAAGTAAAAGTGTCCTTGGGCATAGCGACCATATCTACGCATATCCATGATTGTTCCGCGCAAAAACTAAGAAGTTCGGTTGAGAATAACTCACCTGGGTGCGCATTAAAGTCGCCCAGCATGTACACATTTTCGATATTTTCGCTATCCACTATAGCACTCAGTTCGCTAAGGCACTCAGTAAACTCAGTTAGATTTTCACTACAGTTCGTGGGCATGTAAACCGAGACCAAAAGAAACGACCTATTTTGCGTCACTACCTTAATTGCACATAGACGGGCACTAGCACACTGTATCACAGACACAATAGGGAACTTCCCGGATCTCCAAAGGACCCCCAAACCCCCAAAAGGACGCCCCCGCAAAACACCCTCGGACGTGTCCACTGCCGATTTACCCGTATACGAGAATTCCTTGTCAATAGTTCCCAGGAAAGGCAGATCATGAGAAAGAAGCCAGGTTTCTTGGAGCAGGACAAAATCAGCTGATTTACACAGTTTCCTTACGCAATCGACAGACCGCTTCACACTTCTACAATTAAAAGTAATATTTTTTGTTGTCATACTCATAATTACGGATAATTTCGAGCCCGGGCAGTTTCCTCCTTTGGATAATATCCTCTTCCATTATTGTAACTATAATAATACCTCCTAAATCGGACTCCTTGCGGCCAAAGCTCATCGCTGAGAAAAATGGGCAACTTACTCTGCGGTATTAACATTTTATAGGCGTCGTAATATTTGTTATCCTTCATGGTAATTTTTTCAAGCTCAATATTAACCAGCGTTTTACTCAATATAAATTCCTTTATGTCTGCAGCTACAGCGTTCTTGTCAACTTTATATATGTAAAAGGGCACTTTAATCTCGGCGGCTTTGAAAGTCCCGTGCCCCTCGGGTTCCGCCTTACCAGTTTTACCTATATATTTGTTCCTATACCTCCTTTTCTGGACGTCAACCCAGCCAGGGCTAGGAGGCTTCGTTCTAGTTTCGTTGTCTAAATTTTTCTTAACAATCTCCGCTACACTCAACCTAGATATCTGGCGCGCAGTACCATCTAAGTCAGAAACAATTGCACCGGCGTTATCTGTAACGGGCCTATCCTTTGAAATCGGTGACGGCGACCTTCGCACCTGTGCGCTGTATTTTGCGCAGGGGTAAGACTGAGAATCATTAACTGTGCGTTCAACGCTTGCGCGTAAAGGAGACGGATGCAATTCTGATTGTTCCTCTCCACTGACTTCGCGCGGCTTCTCCAATACAGAACGCTGTGAGGGCGGGATGCACATATCACCCGCCGTGCATGCGGGGGACTGAGATGGATGACTAACGGTCCTGTTATCAGCTGTTTCAACGGTCACCGGCGTTTCTAGAAAATGTGATAAACCCATAGGACCACTATTGCAGTTATCCAAACTATTTAACAAGTTATAAGCACCGCGCTTCCGATTTACGTTGCAGTCAAAGTTGTTAATCAACGACACTTGTTTTAAATTTTGAAGCTCCGTTTTTAACGTATTTAGATCGTCAACTGTCACAAAGTTTTGTTTGAGATGCTTAATTTCTTCTTGCATTCTGAGCATGTCCTTCAAGATCTTGGTAACATCTAGGCTATCGAAAGTAATCGGTGGTAATTTATGTAACTCCTTAGCCACAAAAATTGGCATCTTATCTTGTTTCTTCACCCTAATGACTGCAATGATGTCTCTCAAATCCTTCTGTATTTTATCCTCTTTTTTGCCTCTTCGATTTATCATACGATCTTCCGTTGTAATCGATTCGAATAACAAACTTTTTGCCTTTTCAACTTCTGGCAAAGAAAAAGCAGTTGCACATATACGAACCAAACTATCCTCGTCCATAATGCTAATCTTATTTTGCACATAGGCCAGTACTTCACACACGACAATGTTACAACTTTTACATTTTACAGTCGCTGAGGACACAGCCACATTATTCACAGACATTTCGTTAGAAATGCGTCACTGCTCAATATAACTCATAGCACACGTCTGCACGGTAGCTGACAGCGCGCGAGAATGTATATACATAATAAAATAAAATAAAAAATAATAATAATAAATATCGGACAACCTCACACAAATCGATCTAGTCCCAAAGTAAGCTCAAGAAGACTTGTGTTATGGACTTGTTAACAGACGACGATATATAAATATATATATAGATAACATCCATGACCCAGGAACAGATATTCGAGTTCATCACACAAATATTTGGCCTTGACGGGATTTAAACCCAGGGTTCATATTGTTTTCATAATATCATTTTAATATAAATATTTAAACTGGCGCTTGGCATTTGATGAATACTTTTTTTAATTATTACAATCCTTTAAACGCCAAAATAAATTAATCCGGCACACTCTTTGTTCCTGTGCATTGAAGTAAAAAGGTCTAACCGCCAAAGAGCCAAAACTCGCAACTTTCCGGGAAACATTCAACCGGACCAGTATATTACTTTTAATTTTTTTCTAGTCACTCAAATGTAACGATTATTGATATTTTAAAAACAGCCAACGAAAGGTCAGTAAAACACAGCCGAATTATTATTCCTACGGCAGTTTTTCACTAATTCTAATAAAATTATCATTCATTTAGAGACTGGAATCAAATTACAGACCTCAGTGCAAACTTTGGGCAGAGAAAGTTGGTGAAAGTATTTGTGGAACAATACTACTCTAACTACAGAATGGCGTATCTGAGTATGATATGGCTATCAGTTTCGTCATTTTGTAGACTTTAAGCGAAATAGTCTTGTGGTTGTCCCGTTTAATTTGAAGTATTACTCGCCCTTTTCCCAGAGGGATTGTTGATAAGTTTACGTTTCGGTTAAGTTTTATAGGACTAACTTTTGTCCGCAATTTTGTTCCAAAATTGGTTACACGGAAAACAGTAAGATAAATAGTATCGTCGTTGTTTATTTGTTGATCTTATCTTTTACGAGGCCACTCTTCGCGCATAATTAAGTAGATATCGGTATCTACGTATAGTAGCGTACGTAAACCATGACGCTTACGCAGAAGTCTGCTAAGACATTCCAAGGCGCGCAGAGGGGCATAGAGAGAGCGATGATTGTGATCACCCTGCGAGACCAGAAACGAAACGACTGGATCCGAAATAAGACCAAAATTATAGACGTCATGGCCCAAGCACACAAGCCGCAACTAATTTAAGCTGAATGAAGGCTGTATAACCATTTATGCATTATCTGTGCTACTTGGGGGCTGTAATCGCGAAGAAAAAGTGGGCATAGGCTGGGCACATCAAGAATGGACGAGACCTGGACAAGACGAGTCCTTGAATGGAGACCCAGAGTGGACGTTAGTGTGGTAGACCATACGCTAGATTGAGATAACATTCTACGACATGGGGGATGAGACTGGATGATTCGGGCACAGGATCGCCGAGAATAGAAACAGAGGGAAGAGGCCTACATCCAAGTTTGGATTAACCTCCTAAGACCCCGAGCTATTTTTGTGTTTTTGAAATTGGAACATTCTGTTATTCAATAAAAGTTCAAATTTAAATTAGAATTTGTACATAATTATGAGGTTAATGGAAGGCCACCATGATGATGATAACGATGATTATGACTGAGATTTGAGAGCTTATCTCCTAAACACTGCAACACAATGCCATGGTATAAATGATATATAGAAGCTCAATTAAGCACAAATGGAAGTAGAATAGGATGTGGGAGGTCTGTTAGATGACTACAACTCTTTTTAATAACCTAGGCACGACTCAGCCCCAATGTAAATCTTTTAAGTTGGAATTTACGATGATGACTTCGAACGGCGACCCAGACTTGAAGAGTTAGACTTTTCTAACTTTCATAAAAATCAATGGTCCCGTAGATTGCGAAAAGTTAGCAAAATTAAGGCCACAAGGTTGGTAAAGTATGAGCTTCGATGTGGAAGTATTCTATTAATTCTGAAACTTTTTCTCAAAAGCGTGTTAATAACTTTCTTGTCGATCGGGTCGCAGCCTTCCCTATAATATGGTTGAGGGAAGCGATGGCTGAGATATGCGTCATACTCGTGAACGGGTGCCGTTTGTGGGGTTCGGTCTGTTCATGCTAGCAAGGGCCAAATTAAATATGTAGCAACCGCATACTAGTGTTAAATTAAGTAAACGTGAGAAACTTCATCCTGTACTCGATTGAAGTTATTCTATGTTGATTTTTACCGTTTGAACTCTTAGAGACTATACATCTCTAAGAAACAGCTTAGTGTAGTAGGACACTCAGAGACTTTATACATCTCTGAGGAAATTATATAATTTTAAAATATTTTATTGCATGTTATGACGCCTAGAAACCATATACATCTCTAAGAAATTTAGGTTTAATAATTATATTCTATTGTAAATTATTCATGTTGACGCCTAGAGACCTTATACATCTCTGTGGAATTAAATTAATTAAGTAATTATTATTATATTGCATGTTGTGACACCCAGAGACTTTATACATCTCTGGGTATATTTAATATTATGAATTTATCGTTAAAAATTTATTTTAATGTTCCTACTTAACATTGATTTGGAGTATCTATACATCTCCTTTACGTGTACTACCAGTGTAATTAGTTATAACACAAATGTAATCATTGTAATTGTTTTAAGTATTATTTACGAAAAAATGACTTACTGTTGAGTTTCTTTCGGCTTTCTTCTCAACAGCGGTCTCCTCTTGCGAAATGCCGGTAGATTCACAATCTGACTTGTAAAAGTGCCCCTGTGGCCTACTTACTGAATAAATTATTTCATTTCATTTCATTTCGATTGGTTTTTTGGCTTTTTAGTTTATTTCGAAGTCGGTTCTATAATTGACAACACGATTGCAAACATTAATAGGCGCAATATCGCCACATAATCACACTAACATTATATAAAGGCGATTTGTGAGTGTGTTTATGTGTATGTTTGTTACTTCTTCACGCTCAAACGGCTATACCAATTTTGATAAATTTTGGTATGAAGGTAGCTGACACCCTGGTTTAACGCATAAGCTACTTTTTATCCCGAAAAAATGTAGTGTTCTCGTGGGATGAGCGGGTTACACTGCATGGCGCAGCTAGTATATTATAAAGTAGTATAAAAATATTGTTTGAACTCGAAAGTCATTTAATCCTTTTACACACACACAATTAACGTACATTAGAAATATTTGGAGAAACATAGGTTTATGTACTAAACACAGCGTAACATTTATAAAAGGCTAGAGGTGCAACGATTGCGCGCGAGTTGTTCGTGCCGTCTGGCGAGCGGCGCGGCCGGTGTCTACGGGTGGAACCGCGCGGGGAGGGAGCAGCGATGCTACGGCAACGCAAAATGGCTGCGCGCACGACGAAGATTGCGAGCGTTAGGGTCCCGTCCGGTGCGTTAGCGGGTTCCGCCTTATAGTAGTTAATATACGCCGAAAGATGGATGGATGGATGGATTTATGGGGCTTCTAAACGGGCCATATTTTACTGCAATTTGTGGCCGGCAACTATGGCCGTCCCTCTCTGACACCCTACGCTGGAACAAGATGCAAATAATGGCCGGCCACAAATTGCAGCAAAACATGGCCCGTTTAGAAGCCCCTTTATGTAATGGCTGAAAATCATGATACTTAAAAATGTTAATACAGACGACTAACAGGTTTACCTCTAGACCTAAACTATTCGCGACGTTGGACGAAAATGATAGTGTGGAGAGGCATATTTCGGCCAACTTCGGTCAACTCCGCGAGTAGTGTGGTGCCGCTATAATATCGATTGGTTGTGTAGGTCGATAAAGCGGGGTCATCTTATCAGATTTGAACGTGCGTTGTCACGCACGTTAGGTAGGTATCCCTAGATCTTATAAAAGAGTAATAAATAACTTTTATAATTAAAAACAGCAACAGGTAGTAAAAACACGTCAAAATCGATAAAATAGTTGGTAAGTACACGTAAGTTTACCATAAAAATATATATCTGTTTATCTGTCTGATCTGTCAGACACACGACATAATGCTAGGACTTTGTTTTCTTATTGAGAGGGACGCAATTTTTAACAATTTAATCTCTACTTAACTTTTTGAAGGGTTTGATTTCAGGTATGCAACTGCATCCGTCGAGAGTTCTTTGAGATCCGCCACTGTCCCGCTAAATTCGGTGATTGGGCATTCAAAGATAATGTGGTGAACTGTCTGATCTGGAAACCATACTGGCATTCCGCTGACTCACACCAATCTCATTTGTACCGTAGAGAGATACAATTTCCGATGATTTTTAACAATAAAATCATAGTCAAATTTCTAATAAATTAAAACAATCTGAAATGTTGAGAATGCTATCTGGTTACTTAAGTATGCATTACAGCCTTACGTTCTTGATTCGAGCGTAAATATCATTACTTTACGTAGAAGCGACACTCTCAGGGGCACGCAATCACTTCTCAGCAAGCACACAGTTTGAAAACAGTAGAACAGTTAAGATGATTATCAAACCTTTATGTTGAAAAAAAGTAAGTTGTACATAATAAGTATATTAGAAGGTGAAGATTATGTGCATGTCATTAATAAAAACGAATACGTTAGTTTAGAGATTTGTGTATCATCACTATCAACGCTTACTTGCGGAATTAAACGAAATTTTTATATGAGTGAATTGAATTGCATTACTACTTTATGATAGAGTCTGGTATATATTTTGCGTAAGTATTACAAATGCAAAGACTTTTAGCAGTGCAAGGAAAATGGACACTGACCTGACTGGTGTGCCAGTGTGATATAATGTGCCATTCCAGGACAACGCATTCTAAACTTTAAATCAACTAAGCTACTGTAGCGAGTCGTGTAACACGACTCGCTCAGTGTCAGTACTCACTGAGTAGTGAAATATTTGCATTTGTTTGCTTTGCAATATTTTTTGCATTTTTACGACCACGGCGCAAACGTCAAAATCCCCTAATTAACACAAATTATAACGGATGTATCGCGATGCTTCTTATGTACCTAAATAATCATAATCCAACGTTTCAGCATAGTAATATACGCCGTGGTCTCAGATGTACTGAAACCCGTCATAATTTGGTTAATTACTTATATGTACGCACCGCGAGAGCATAGTGTCATATGAAAAAAAAAGAAATGCCGGTTACAATTCCAGTGACGAAATCCGAGGACTTCTTCTTTCTTACTGTTTCCAATATATAGATACTGTGCTAAAGACGTAGGCTTCGTTGGACAATTTATTACGTTTATTTTGTTTTTCCCTTTGAGCGCAAACCCTTGTGTTGCAAGTCTTGTAAATTAGATTGGACGAATCTTTACAAACCTGATAAAAGCGTTCTCGTGTATTATTTTCACGAGTCGTGTCTTTGAGTTTCTCGTTACATACGAATTTAATAAAGTAGTTCATAATTTCGTAGCATCTCTTTGTAGAATTTAGTGAAACATCGCTAATTTCCTATTTTATTTAGATTTCATAATAATAAACATTCAGGACTATACTGCTAACCTGATGGTGGTTAAGTAATAGGTAATTAATGTTCAAATATTTCTTGAGTGGCAATAAATCGGTCCCAAATGGCTGTAAACGGGCGAAGTTTACGTATGATTTCCTAACTCCGCCTACACTATGCGTCAGTACAGTCGAGTTCATTTACATCTACACGCTTACGAGAACAAAAATATCTGAACACGACCCTATTGTCAGGAGCATAAAGTCGTGTTCAGATATTTTTGTTCTCGTAAGTGTGTAGATGTAAATGAACTCGACGTACTTAATAAACCATTATTTGCAATAATATGTACGTAAAACGTAAAACTACATATACGCTATACGTCTTAGGTACCACTTATATAAGGTTTTTTTCATAGGAAATTAATATCATTGCTACATCGCGGTATCAACGTTATCGTAACGTTCCATTTCACGATGATACGTAGAAGTGTACTTTGGCTCTTAGCTCAATCAACCTGAGATAAATTGAGTGGTAGGTGTCTACTAGCGTAAATCAAATGCTTACCTACAATGAAGCGACACATTAAAAAAAAATATGGTTCAGGCGGGGTTCGAACCTGTGTTTTCAACGACTTTCCGGGCCAACACGCGCTTCCTACCTAATGGACCACTGAACCGAAGCAGGAGCCATTGAACGCTACGACGCCACCCCAAGGCATGCAAGAAGCAACTGGTTGAAAAAGTCATTGCTTTAAAAAAACAATCCTTCATTAATAGTTCAATAAAATTAGCAGAAAATTAATGGACAACTTTTATCTATCAGGATTTGTAGGTTATAGAGCAAAGTTAAATTTTATCTACCCTCCCCCCTCTACGGGGCGAGCGTCACCCCCCGCGCCCGTGAATGTGTCCCGGTGCGCGGTATTTTCCATTTTAAAAGAAAACCGTGAACGATACATACAAAGTGTGTAGGAACGAAATAATCCTTGATAAATTTAATATAAACCTTTCATATTCATATCAATTATAAATTCTGCGCAATCTGTTACCAAATACTAACGTTTTTAATAATAAATCTTTTTGTTCTGCTAAAAGGTTAGCTCTCTCAAAAACTTCACACTTTATCGCCAAACTATGTATGACAAAAGTAAAAAATAGAATATCTTTAACTATAATAATAATAATACTCTTTAATTGTGCACCACTAAATATAAATAAAGAAAACACAAAGAAATTGCAAAAAACAATACAGTAGGTAACCACAGGCTAAAGGCAACAGGTTAGTTAACTATAAAAGTTGTTTATAACTTGAGCGAAGCAAGAAACCATTTTAATTCCCCCAATTTATGCTAATTCCTTTGTACTTTATTTCACAATAAGAATAAATCCCTAGAACTCGTTCCGGCAACAATTTAACTCATTATTATTCTGTCCACAATCCTGATTAATTTTCTGATACAATTATATCACGGGTAAGTTTTACGAAATTGACCGAAGTACCTGTTGAATTAAAAGGGTCCTAATTCTATTTAGGTCGGTATTATGCTTAATTGAATAATTTATATTGTGTTTGGGCGATCAAAATATGGCTTGAGGGGAAAAATTGTAGGAAAAGTGTTAACGCACAGTCGTTAGTGAGTTTTAATGAGATGTGTTTTTTGTTTACGTTCTACAGTTGGTAACGAGATTGTTGCGACGAGTTTGGTTGTCGAGAACTGCTGCATTTTGCCGTATTGGATTTTATGGGTTGATGCTAAATAAAAAAAAAAAAATAGGCTCTATAATTTCAAGGTTCCTAACTTTTTGTGTTTCTGTACTATTATAAAATTGTATTGAAAATCTGTTTTCATCAGGGGTCATAAATTTAGGAAAATCTTGCACGATGTAGGTTTTGTATGGGCGCACGGCGCCAGTTGTACACCACCATCTGTTGCTAGGTTGGTGCGGCAAATTTCTTTGTCTGCTCTTCACGCAGAAACGGTTGAACGGGCTTTAACTTATTTTGGTAAGTACAGAGATAGTTGGATGTCCAAACATGGTTGTAGGATACTTATTATACGTCCAATTTTATCAATCCCTAAAAGTACATCTACCATAATTACGCAAACAGCATTGCTTAGCAACGTCCCCATTTGATCTCTTCTGTGAACCCTTTCGGAAAAATCGGCCATTTTAAATCACAGTAACGCGGAGTTCCGTATTTTTAAGGTTCCGTACCTCAAAAGAAAAAAAAACGGGATCCTTATAGGATCACTCTGTTGTCCGTATGTCTGTCAAGACTCTTTATTTCTGAAACGCGTAGAGGTATCGAATTGAAATTAAAACCACATACTCAAGTCTAGTCCCTTGGAACTGTGAAATAAGTTATTTCAAATAACCAAATGTTAACGTAAAAAAACGGCCGTCTATGCCGCAAAAAAATTATGTATTTATCGACAGTCTCTAGGGAACCAAAATTTTTAATTAGGTTATTTTTCGTTGACCTGGCTCTATGAAATATTGCAAGTAAAACCGTTTAATGCCAAAAGTATAGGAACTATACATTTGTAATCAAATCATAAAAAATGTACCTAGTATTTATTTAAAGTATGCAAAATGTTTTCCAACGGTAAAGTTACGTTTGTCGCTCAATACAGTTTTATCTTTTCGTTAGAAAAATAAGCAGTGCTTTCACAGTTCGTACGGAACCCTCGGTGGGCGAGTTCGTGTCACACTTGACTGGCTTTTTTATAGAAGTTTATGTTTTATGTAAATATCAGACCATCTCACACAAATTGCCTGGTGTCGAATTAAACTTTAGTATACAGCAGTACCTATGGATTAGCCATGCTCCGAAATTGAAATGGAAGTGGGCCGGACATGTAGTGTGTCCGGCAGACCACAGATGGAACAAAACCGTTACAGCTTGGAATGGACCTCAGGGCATACGCTGTAGAGAAAGATCTTTTTCTCATAAATGGTCGAGAATGTTGACTTTATTCATAAAAAAATAGGACGCGAAGTGGACAGTTCATGGTAAGTCAAAAATAAAAATAAACGTCTTACCGGCTCGGTTTGCTCGACAATAATGTTGTATGAAATTCGTTTATTTGTCGAGGTACAAACTTTTTTTCTTTTTCGGAAGAAAAATACACTTATAATTTTTTATTAAAAAAATAAAAAGGCGGCAATGCAAGAATTCAGTTTTGACATTATAGTGTCTATTAAAACTTATATGTGCTTATTTTGTTATTTTGTTTTTCTTGTTTTCTGGTATAGGCACTTGATATATTTGCCTCACCCTGAAGGGCAATTGCTGGCTTCGTATTAAATTAGGCAGACTCCCAAGGTCGTCTGCTTAGAATTAATACTCAGCCAGCATTTGACTTTAACGACGGAGTAGGTTTATATGTATTTTAAAAACCTATAAAAATGATCTGCTTGTTAAAATTTCAAAGCTATATTATAACAAGCACGAAAAATATCTACTCTGTTATTCAAGAAAAAAAATCAAAAGATTTTGTTAAACTAAGCAACCCTAAAAGGTTCACTTTATCAGAGCTCGCCATGCGATGCCCTTCCGCTTAGTTAGGCTGTCAACGGAGCTTGAGCGAACAGACGGACGAAAAACCCGGCCATACTTCAATAATCGTGATTTGTCTCTTGGAAACGGGACGGGATTATTCGTACTGTGCTCTGAGTGAAATACAGAAAAACCCAAGCGTAACCTAGAAGCTTTCGTAACATTTGTAAAGTTAACATTTTATGAGTTACAGTTACAAGTTCGTACGCGTAATTTTTTTTATGCCGTAGCCGGGTGAAATGTCCCTTTAACCATCTTCCGATGTCTAGCCGTTTCGGTGTGATGAGAAGACAAAGGAAATTATGCCCAAAATGGCTGGCATGGCGCCGCGCGCCCATACAAAACAAATGACAATCATGCATCACGCTTGCTATTGAGATTTTTCCTGAAATCATGACCCTCTCCATAGAAAACTAATTTTAAATAAAAAATTGATTATGGTTTTCAATATGAAGGGGTTTTATACTGAGAAGGGTCCTCTTTCTAATCAGAAAATCTTTCCGAGGTTTCACTATGGGGAGCTAATTTGATCGTTCGTTTCTGTAGAGTTTGACGACGCGTTTGGCTCGGTTGGTAGACACCTGCCTACTGAGTCGGCGGTCCCGGGTTCGAATCCCGGCCGGGGCAAATATTTGTGCAAATATTTTTCTTCTTGGGTCATGGATGTTATCTATGTATGTATTTATATATTATGTATATCGTCGTCTAGTACCCATAGTACAAGCTTCGCTTAGTTTGGGACTAGGTCGGTTTGTGTAAGATTGTCCCTTAATATTTTTTTTTTATTTTATTTAGTTCGAAATATCACCACTATTATTTTATCATCAACATATTATGAACTGGACAACGGCCTTCCCCAAAGTTCGCCACAATGATCGGTCATGCGCCACCCTCATCCAATTGCTTCCCGCGATCTTGGCCGGATCGTTGGTCCACCTTATTGGGGGCTTCCATTCTGCCCCAGCGACCGTCGGTATCATGCTTTCTCTAGCCAAGTCTAATTCTTCGAATGATCCTATTAACATTTTGATTATTTATTTTCATGGCTTGACCATTTTTAATTTGAATAGAAGTAAAACTCAAAGTGTTTCATAAACACTAAAGCGAGTTAAAACTAAAAATTAAAATCACACTTATTTTCTTACTTGTTGTTTCGTATTTTTCCATCGTGGATTATTTATTTTCATTAACAAACAACAGCTTTTTCGGAGATCAAACAACAAAAGAAGCGGATTCTATTAACTGGCTTAGATGTATTTTTAAACTCTTTCATGTATTAACCTAAACACCTTTTGTTTTATTGTAAACAGATGTAGTTTTATTTACTTTCGTCAGTAACCGCAATGCATTGTTCACACTTTGGGTGAGAATCTCAGTGTAAAACCAAGCAGAGAAGATATAGCCCAACAGAGAGTTTTCCAACGCACGCCATACTGTGGATTTTTAATAGTACTAATTTATTTTACTGGCAAATACAAATTTTTGGTAACTGCCGTTGAAAGTCGGTGAATATCACTGATGTAAACAAAGAGAAAAAGGACTAAATATTCGGCAAATTTTTGCATAATGAAGCCAAAACTATCCACAGTGATGAAGATTCAGTATTTAATTTGCAGGAAAAACGAAGAATTGAGCAGCATTCTGGTAAACAATGTTTTCAAATTGGTTACCGACATTTAAGAATACAAAATATATGACGTATACAAATTATTGCCACATGAAAGCTGTTTGTGGCACCACTGTCCCTGGGCCGGACCAGCACTTGTGAGGCTATACATGCTATGCATAATCCAAAAAGCAAAGACCTTGCATTTAGGCTACCAACTCTTACTTCCGTCACTGACTAATCGCCACTTTATAGTAACAAGAAAAAAAAACTCTTCCGTCACTCATACAAAAAAAAATATTTCTGCATTACAAAATGTCATTTACTTTTACTAAATCTTAGTATGCCGTATTAATTTATTTAAAACCCTCATGATTTTATGAGATTCATAATAGGTAATAAGGGAATTGGGAGTATTATGATGTCATTATGATACATCAATGGCAACACACATTATGATTGCCAGAACCAACCAACCAATCATGCTGTAAATGTATGATTCTCTCATTAATTCATAAAAATCAATGTGAATCTATAACATTATTTGAAAATAAACAATAAAAGCCAAAAAGTGGTTGCCTACTTCTCAGTAATATTTGCAATAATATATGTATTTATTTCCACAAAGCCTTATAAAGAAAAACCACTAGTTAGCAGAGGAAGCATAAATGTAATTTCAGAAATAAGCAACGAATTGTATCAAATGTTTGGAACTGTCTACAAAGAAAAGTCACGTTGTAAACGATTAAACCATGTTCAGATGCAAATTTCGATAATAAAGCAATTTTAATCTGGTGTTTCGTTACCACCATCAAGATACAATAGGCCACGACAAATCAAACTAGCCAACAGTTCAAAGAAAAACTAGCTCTATGCATCTAGACGCACGTCAGTTTATTGGCCTACTATAGTTCACCGCACGCTGGGAAATGGTTAATTTGTGAATTGAGGTAAGGTCACGTCTAACATGGAAACGTAATTATTTGATTTAATCGCGTTTGAGGTATAAGAGGCAAGTGCGAATTGGGAATGAAGATAGGGTTCCTATGCAGGGTTCGTAAAATGCGAATAATTGTAAATACATTACTGCAGGCGCCGGGAAGGAACGGCTTGCCGGGTGAGTAGGCATGGGCGGATAATATACGAAGCCGGAAAGCCCTTTTCACGGCTAGGCATGCGAGTATAGTGTTTTTCTCAAACATATGCAATGAAAAAAAAACACCACTCAAAAGAAAATACAGGGTGTAACCGACAGCGTACCGAAAACGAAAACTGTAGTTTTAGACCATAATCACGAACTGAAAACGAGTGTTCATTTTCTCGGAAAACTCAAGGATAAGATTTTCCAAAATAAATTATAAAACTCGACGCGCAATGTATTGCGTCCAATTCTCTCGGGTGCAGACGCGCGGGGAGGGAGGCACGCGGCAAGCATCGACCGGTCCGGGCGCTCCCCATTCCACTCACGCGTCAGCGCAAAACATACCGTTACGCCAATGCGCATCGAATGACATGAATGAATGCAACCACAAAAACAACGCAACCACAGATCACAACTAGTGTACTACCTAACACCAATAACAACTGACCGATAAATTAAAACAGTCTAACAAGATTTTCATTCAAGCAAGTAAAGCAAATAAAATGTGCGGGTAGGTAAACATTATTCATGCGTCCGACCGCAACCGACCGCGCCGTCCGGGCTGCGCGAGCGCACTGACTGGCCTGGCGGATCAATGACCGGCCAGTACCGTTATCTGCCCACTCCACTCTCTGTGTTGTCACAGGGGCGACAAGGGCCTATCGGTGTAACTCGTGCGTCAGTGACCTTGTAGTGCCGCGCCTACGCGTAGGGTTGGCGGTTTAGCTACTGCGGCACAATGAAATAATAATTATTACTTAATGAAAGATGTTTATTTATTTAAGGTTTAAAATATATAAATATTTTGACGACGCGGCTGGCGCACTGGTTAAGCAACTGCCTACTGAGCCGACGGTCCCGGGTTCGAATCCCGGCAAGGGCAAATATTTGTGTGATGAACACGAATATTTGTGCCTGGGTCATGGATATTCTATGTATTTAAGTATTTATTTATCTATATAAGTATGTATATCGTCGCATAGTACCTATAACACAAGCCTTCTTGAGCTTAATTTGGGACTAAGTAGGTTGATTTGTGGGAGGTTTTCTGATATTTATTTATTTATTTAGTATAATAGTCTTGACATATGTTAGAAATTGCTTACTTTTATATATTTTCTGTTTTTGCGACTTACTTTTACCCTTAAATGCATGAATTAAAAAAACACAATATTATAAAATATTATTTTATTTCAAATAAATGTTTCTTGTTTTCAACCAGTAATTCATTTTTGTTTATGTAAGCTGCATCTTACACCATGCATTTAAGGGTTAAACATTTTATTATTCTCTTTAATTACGGCGAAGATTCGAAATCGTACGAACAGTTTTTTCAAAAATTGCATTCACAAGGCATATCAAAAGGTAAAGGTACATCGAAAAGTATGAAAGCGCATACGACGCGGCGCGAGCGAACAATGTGAATTGATTCGAGCAGAGACGGCGGCGCGCGGCGGTGTGACCCTTTGAGTCGTCGAGCCGGGCTCGACTTTCCCCACCTCGCGCGTCCCGCGCTCGCCCCCGCTCGCCCCACGACACGCACACATAGCCGCGAGTTCTGTTACTGCACACAAGTGTCAGTGTCGTTTCTTTTTACGTTAGTATATATATTCTTTGGTGTTGTACCGTAAAGCTTACATAATACTGTTTGTGATACATCGCGTGTTTTGCGGAAAATGCAATTTTCATGCGATTTTTCATGAAAAATTGTTACCGATAGAGTTCGATTAACGGAAAAATATAGAAAAAATGAAAACTCGCGAGGAAAATTTGTGAATTTTCTCAAAGAAATCTCCACGATTTTCCAGGCCAGAATAATGGTCTGAAGCCATGGTTTCAGTTTTCGGTACACCGTCGGTTACACCCTGTATAATTCAGCTGTTTAGCTTGTTCATGAGCACAGACGCCATGTTTAAAAATGGCTTAGGCCATCAATGTTGTATGAAATTTCTTTACAGTTCTCTCGAGTTGTTCCGCCCGAAACGTGATACTTTGAAGCCTGTTATAACGCACGTTATGACGACATTTCATTGCATATTTGCAGGCCGTCACTGGTTGTCATAAGTCATTTCAATCGATTTTGCTCGCATTTTACGATCCTTGGTTCTATGAAAAGTAGGAACTTAGTGAGTTATTAAAATGTCAACCTAAATACGCGTATATACTTTAATATTATGACTACAAAAATTCAACTAAAACTACAAAATAAAACGTAGCGGAAAGTTCTTCCTCTTACCTTCTTATACAGCCGCCCCATAACCGTATTTTATTAGTTGTTTGTGTAAAATGCGGCATAATTGGTCGTGGTTATGGGCACATCAATTAATAGGACGCAAACGTATAATAATATTTTTTAATTGTTATTATGATGCCTATGACGAAATGAAGTTAAAAAGAATTTATAACCATATTATTAATAAAAATAATATATAAATAACTAACTAATATATACAACGTCCATATGTATGTAGCTATAATAGTATGAGTATTTTAATTATGTGTAATTATGTTGTTTGATGCACCGCCTACAATTTCTCTGCTTTGCCCTAAGGTTGACTGGTAGAGAATGCCGCATGGCATTAAGTTCGCCTTTTGTACGTTAAGTTTTTCTTTTGTGCAATAAAGTTTAAATAAATAAATAAATAAACGTGGGCCCTGCAACATAAGCAAAAAATTAAAACATTGATTTTACTCGTTAAACTGAACAACATTTGTTCAGCAACTTAAAAAAAAAGAGTTTTCAAAATTTTATTATTTCAAACAAAGTAAATAGTATTTTCAATGTATGTCGTCCAACGTTGACATTCCCTGAGCATTGACATAGCTGTCACTCTACTAATATCGGACATTTCGCAATACATTGCTTCTTTGTCTAAACTTTATTCTACAAAATGTCATTTAATACACGTTATTTTCAGAAGTTGCTTAACAAATGTTGTTTAGTTTCAAGGGACGAATCTGTTTTAATTTATTGCTCCTGTTACAGGGCCCACCCTTTATATGGTCACAACAATAATTTAATTACAAAGCAATTTTAAAAAGATAGTTATAGTCTTTCAGCTAGTCTATCAGAATTAAGTACAATAACGACATGAAATGGAATCACTACAAATTCAAATTAATTAGTACGGTATTATTATATTTCACGGTTTTTGCCACCGAGCTTCGAAACTCTAAGAAAAGCAATTTGAAAATTCTGCTAAGAATTTGTAATTGAGTGTTTCACGTTGCTGATAAGATCTTAATTTGTTGTAAAAAAGCGCGTAATTATAGCCGCAGGCGGTAGTTTATTACGGCATATTATTACTTTTATAATTGTATTTTCACAAGAATTATTATAGCGCTTGGTAAACGTATAAAGATAATGTTAGAGAAACGCTACGCTAACGTTAGAGTAACAAACCGTATACTATTCCAATTTGTGTTTTAATAATAATTTAATAGTAATAGAAACTAATTGTATAATGTATTGACTTGTAAAATATTGAAATTTTATTTATATGTATGAGTATATTTTCTTCCGTGGACAGTTGGACACTTCAAAATTAAGGGTCTTTAAAACATAGTTTTTTTCTGGCTTTGTATTGTCAAATTTTCCACAGGAAAGGCGGCTAGTTTCTTTAATATGTATGACCCATTATAAAATCCAGTCACGAAACAGTAAACGGGAAATGGATTATTCATGGAAGGTTTCGGTCCGAAGGCTATCAGTTCATTAGTAATTCAAACTATAATAAATAATAATATTGTAATGGATGTATAGGAAAACCCTTGGATAAGCGTGAATTAACTTGAAAATGGAGTTTTCATTTTGCTTTTCTTAGCAGCGGGCCTACGATGGTTTCGTTTATCGCGTGATAAATAAATGGCAAAGCATCCGTCACCGTCACGTTTTGACATTTAGAGTCAGTGGAAAGTGCAGAAATCGAGGTCGCTATGAAACAAGTTGAGCGGTCTCAAGCGGTGTAATGGTATCGTATTTACTAAAGCGTGTTTCTTTCACAATTTCCTATATCCAGTTGCAAACGGAGATATTTGCATCTAATGCTTAATCGGGTAGATTCATGTTTAAGCCTGGAGCCATGTGAACATTGGCTGCCAACGAGTATTAGAAATATTCGATCCCAGCCTCCAGAATGATCGCTTCGCTAGTCCCAAGGCGTGTCTCTTGCATTCCGGAGCGCCCGCGGGTGCACTGCAGAATCTGATTGCACCCACACAATAAACGCATCTTGGATGTAATCAAGGCATTTCTGCGGTTTAATTACATCATTAAGGTGACTGAACTTGAGGTTCAATAGGTTTTATAAATTAACTATTAAAAAATTGATGCTGTGTTAGTTGAGAATTCCCATTTTATGATATTGCACCTCGATATTTGTTTTTAACTTATATTTAACACTTTACGGACAGTACGTTCATACGTTGTGATACGGCACCACGTCTGTGGACGGTGACTTTTATCTTCACCTAACTGCGACTCCAAACTAAGAGCCTTGGCCAATCCCTTGAGCCGTTTTTGGCTGTAACTTTTTTGTTGATGCCGTAGCGTGCAATTTTCAAAATGGTACTGTATCGGACTATCCGTGTGTAAAAGGAAATTCAGAGTTTAGTCCTCGATTTGTATAAATAACCGGGACGTTTAGTTTAGTCCTCATTGTATCCAACGCCATAGTTACCAGATGCAAACTTAACGTAACGATAGTATGGGACAATGACTATGTCCTCTTAATTTGTGTCATGGACGAAAAACTCAAAGCGACTACTGATAAATATGTAACGTAGAGGTCCAGCGGCCTGTCATAGATGGCGCCACCAAGGTAAAATCTCCGCTCCATACGTTTCGTATGTATTCTACAACATACTAATTCTTTCAAACCACGCTAATTCTTCCAAGCAAATGAACTGTCATACCATACAAACTGACTCACTTTGTATGGTTTGACAGTTCATTTGCTTGGAAGAGTAAACGTGGTTCTTTAACTCTAGTACCATCTAAGCAAAGCTTAAAACCAGTCGTACGCTTTTGGTAACTAAGTTATATCTTAATTTCGGTTTGATCTATTCTTTCTTGTTAAATGCGTATCAATACGATGTTCATTACAGTGAACAGTCGAATGATTTGAATCGTAATCTGCTTGCAAATTTAGAGGATTTCTTAAGAGCGGCTGTGGAATATCGGGAAATTCAAAGCTAAAATTCGAGCTTGAACGTGATTTGAATTATATGTTTTTGATTTAGAAATTCTTGTGGATTTTATCTCGCTTTTAAGACTTAATTATGTGTATTAAAAGTTACAAAAGCAATACTATTATGGATGAGATTAGACACTTAACGCATTAAAGTAGGGTTCGGAAATGTTATGGCAGTCCCGGGATTTCGTGTACTGTAAAAAAAAAACTGGGGCTGCAAACCTTATATTACCTAAAGTAGGTCACAGTGAAACGTCATGAATAACATTTGAGTTCCATGTTGGGCGCCACTTTGTCGCTACTTAAAAGGAGTCTGATTACTTATTGGAAGCCGAGGAACAAAAACTCTAGAGCAAGTTCACTATGGAATTTTAAATTTTAAACTGAATTACGTGCTAGTCATATAAACTTTTCTAAAAGCGATCCTGAAGTTCTCAGAGAGGAACGCGTAGAGGCGTGGGTAGATATACCTGTTTATATAGGCTAGAACGTGCGACACGATATACGCCGTCACGGTGAATCAGTTGGTGCTGTACGCATACGCTCTAACTAGTAGGGCGAGAGAAACATTTAATTAGGAATCTCTTTGCTCTTTGCTTCGTGCTAATGCATATTCTAAATTATTTGGGCCCCAAGTTGGGCGCCACTTTTTGTCATCTAGTGACAGTTTTTCCAAGCGAAACGTATATAATGAAGGGGTGTGATTCATACCTATTGGAAGCCAAAAAAAGAAAAGCATATCCATATATTTGCAAGTAACGAAGAAATTAAGTCTTTTAACCGGTCAAAGTGGAGTAGCGAAAATAATGATAGAACTACCAACCTTTCTAAAGGCGACCCTGAAGTTCTCAGAGAGGAACGCGTAGAGGAGGGGGTTCACACAGCTGTTCATGTAGGCTAGAACATGCGACACAATCTGCGCCGTCACGGTGAAGTAGTTGATGCTGTATGCATCCAGCGCTTTCACTAGCAGAATGATCTGGAATAAGATAAAAACACATTTTAATATTTAATGAACGCGTACAAACATGATCATAGAGTGCTAAAGCGCTAAATCTTTTAAATTAATATTTCGTAGCCACTCATCTTAACATACATAAGTCGCATATATTAACACAAACAAACAGTATAGTATAAAGCTCATGCTACTTCTGTGAACTTTAAAAAGAACCATTTATCTATATAGTAGTAAAATATTGTATTGGGTGGTGGTGTTAGTTTCAGTATATTACTCGTATATACTATTATGAAATTGTTATTATTATTTATTATTTGTATTTCAGATGGGCATCATTTCAAGAAAAATGTTAATTGCGCGATGCAGGATCGTCTCCTGATTTATATGCGGCGCCATGTCAGTCTGGCATATGCATCTAATGGTCATAATTGATTTCTCTTCTCATCATGCCGAAGCGGCTGGGCAAATTTTATTTAATTTTGATGCAGGGTAGCTGGACATTCAGAAAAGGTTAAGTAAAATATAGTTTTTACCATTTAACACGTTCCCTGTGTAACTAGGAACCAGAAATCGTCTCCTCGCGTGCAATTTTATTTTCTTGTAAATTAGTTTTATATTAGTTCATATTATTACATTTATGCTTAAAAACATCATTCATGAAGATAGTTTTTCCTATTTTCCCATTTTTCCGAGTGCCCCACATGTGATGCATGCACGTATGAGCTATCAAACTGGTGCCCACAATGTGATGCATGCACGTACTAGCTCACTGCGCAGTGCATCACATGCACGTTTTTAAGGCAATTTGACGTTTCTCTTAATCGTATATCTGTTGTTTACGTTAGTCAATGCCATATAAACGCCCGAAATTTGTCAGAACTTCATTTTGTGGTAATTTTCAGACTATTTCAGTAATACAGACTACCTTACCCCGCCGCCCTTACATTTCCTTACTGATCAAAATTCTAGGCCGTAACAATAAAAGTTATCGAAAACGTTGCGTTAGGTTGGATGCTATAAATTAAGGATCGAACAGGGTAGCACACCTACAGAAGCTCGCAAAAAGGCGGAGCAAACAGACACTGAATGCTTGATGTGCAAAAAACATTGTCTTCGATGCTACTATGCTTGCCATTAAAAAAATCCCACCAGTTTTTTTTACGTTTTGTTTTGCAAATTTTATTTGATTATTCTTTTATTTTTATTATGATGTGCAGTAAGTGCAAGTAATTCGTATAGTTTTATTATTTCGAATAAAAACCTTTTGAAATAAAATATATTTCTGTGTTTTATTCGTAACAGCCATAATCTGGCAACATTATATAAATGTCATCCGGACGCACGTGTTTTTTGTCAACATTTTCGTAGCCGGTATGTGCACGCAAATGAAAAAGACGTAGCTCACACGTGTCATTTTTGGCAATGCCTGAAGTTTACAAGGGGTCGTGCATCATCAGTGGTGCATGCACGTATCATATATACCCTAAAATGCTACAGATATGATGCATACACAGGGAACGTGTTTAAGAAAAAATACGCGGACGAAGTTTTAAGCATTCTAGGTTTTAGCAGTTCTGTTGCCTGAAGGAAGTAAATTAAGACCGTTTCAGAATTCGTTGATTATTTAACGACAATGACAATAAAATAAACAAGCATCTTTTTGTTTATTTGTTTGCATTTGCCGAAGGGTTTCAGAGGATCCGAAGTTGTTTTGATTTTGTTATAAAGTTGAAACCGTCTATTTACAAGATTTGAGTGTTTACAGAGTTGACGTTGTTACCAAGTTGTAACGAATCTGTAAATTTTTGTTGATTGACATTGTTTGTTGTTTGACATCGGAAATATTTACAAGGTTTTCCTATAGCTTAGCCAATGGTAAGTGTTTTTGACATCTCCTTCGGTAACTGCGCATTTTCCATAGTATAAATATATGTCGCTATTCTACCCACATAAAGCTAATGGCGGTAGGCACCTATCTTAGCTAAATAATCTATCTTAACTAAAAAAATATATCGTCGTCTAGTACCCATAGTACAAGCTTTGCTTAGTTTGGGACTAGGTCAATTTGTGTATGATTGTCCCGTAATATTTAATATTTATTAAAAAAATATATATATATATTAAGGACAATCTTTCACGATATAGGTACATAACATACAAATACATATATAGATAACATCCATGACCCAAGAACAAATATTCGAGTTCATCGCACAAATACTTGCCCTGGTCGGGATTCGATCCCAGGACCGCTGGCTCAGTAGGCAGGTGCACTAAAAACTGCGCCAACCGCGTCGTCAAACAAACATTCTACTCAGATAATCTAAACAAATAACTGGTAAATAGAAAGGTAATAGTTTGGTAATAATTTGGCACCAGCATTCATATTTGAGTTACCGCCATTTGTAAGTATCGCTGTATTGTCGCTTTCTGATATTTTGTATCATGTATACTATGAACTCATCTTCTCGTCTTCTTTTTTGGATTTTTTAATCCAGTTTGAATATTATAGTAACAGAACAGTCTTTAAATGTCTTTTTGACGTGACAACGTCTAATAAATTGATGAACGCCGGCCGCACATACGAAAAACATGACGTCATTGTAGTGATACTTTAAGATGACGGGGATAAGGGGGAAGGGGAAAGGGGGAAGGGGGAAGGGGGAAGGGGGAAGGGGGAAGGGGGAAGGGGGAAGGGGGAAGGGGGAAGGGGGAAGGGGGAAGGGGGAAGGGGGAAGGGGGAAGGGGGAAGGGGGAAGGGGGAAGGGGGAAGGGGGAAGGGGGAAGGGGGAAGGGGGAAGGGGGAAGGGGGAAGGGGGAAGGGGGAAGGGGGAAGGGGGAAGGGGGAAGGGGGAAGGGGGAAGGGGGAAGGGGGAAGGGGGAAGGGGGAAGGGGGAAGGGGGAAGGGGGAAGGGGGAAGGGGGAAGGGGGAAGGGGGAAGGGGGAAGGGGGAAGGGGGACGGGGAAGGGGGAAGGGGGAAGGGGGAAGGGGGAAGGGGGAAGGGGGGAAGGGGGGAAGGGGGAAGGGGGAAGGGGGAAGGGGGGAAGAGGGAAGAGGGAAGAGGCAAGAGGCAAGAGGCAAGAGGGAAGAGGCAGGAGGCAGGAGGCAGGAGGGAGGAAGGAGGAGGGAGGAGGGAGGAGGGAGGAGGGAGGAGGGAGGCGGGAGGAGGGAGGAGGGAGGAGGGACGGTCGGAGGAGGGAGGAGGTGAGGAGGGACGGTCGGAGGAGGGAGGAGGGAGGAGGGAGGATTTTACGTGACAACGTCTTATTCTACCGAGAAAAAGACGTTGTCACGTAAAATCTTCCTTCGCCCGTAAAACCGACTTTACAGGCAACCATTTTTTTTTTTCATCTATAATAGGTTAACCAACTAATGAAACATTATTTATACCAATATTACTTTTTTATTTATTCAGTAGTTACCTATAGCTATCTATAGAATACAAAGTACAGTCGCGGAATGAAAAGGTTGACCACCTTAAGATCTGTTTTTGCTTGCTCAGTATAAGTAACTAGTAACTGCTTTATCAACCGAGTAGGTATGACACATTCCGTCATAATGAATGTAATTTCACTACATGTAGGCCCACGTTCACTATAAGAATTGACCTCTTTGCTTTTTGGGAAGCCAAATTAAAATTAAACTATTTATCTCTCTCATTCTTCAGTAATTATAGGAAGGAGAAAAGAGGACCGCAAATTATTTTATAAAACTTTGGTTTTGGGAGCAGAACTTTGAAAATCATAGTGAATTAATAGGTATTTTAAGCACGTTTAAATAAATGGTTTTTTTCATTCATATTCATATTTTTATTTGGTAAAGAAAAAAAATCATTACACGTCATTCATTTTACACACAATTTTAAGTGATATTGATAACAATTTTAAAAATGATTAAAAATTAAAATGCTACAACAATAAGGTAATTGGGTCAACGATCTCTTTCAAGAAACTCGTTGATATTTTAGCTTAGGAACGTAAAACTTGACACAGTTCACTAGACATAGAAATCAAACGAATTTAACGATAAGCATTTAGTAAAATATATTTCAACAAAACAAACAATCACTACTATGAAAATATGTCGATTGGGATTTGTTATTACCACACAATTTTAACTGAAAATAAAGAATAGCTGAATAAGATATGTAACCACCACCATTTAATATGAGATGTAACCACCACGAGCATCAATTACACTTTGTAACCGATTTTTCATGGAACCCACAAGGCTGGAGCATAGGTCCGTTCCTCTCATTTCTTCCCAGATCATTTGGCAGTGGTTTTCTATGGCTTCTTTGGTTCTTTCGTTTCTATTCTCCCAACGCTGCACCATTAAACCCCACAGGTTCTCTATCGGATTTATATCTGCAGATTTTGCTGGCCAGATTATTTTGTTTATATCACGGTGCCGATCGAACCATTCAGTCCACTCCGGGCAGGTGCGGCCGGCTAGCCCCGCCCCCTGCCATTTAATTGACAAACGGATGCAGCCATACTAGGCTTCCGGCTTCCCGAAGTAAGGAAAAAAAAAAAAAAAAACCATTCAGTCACAATATCGGTGGTGTGTGTGCGAGCATTGTCTTGGACAAAACGAATCTCAGGGAAATCGTGAGCCGGATAAACGGTTCGGACACTTGGCAGCATACTCTCATCCAGAACCGACATACGAGTATAATGTGTTGAATTTGCCCTTGGAGGTAATAGAACGAGCTCGCCTACTCCAGCCGCTGACATCCATCCCCATATATTAGCTGAAATTCGTCCGGAACTAAAATTGGGCACTACATGGTCTTCTGTATATCTCGTACCGTTATACTCGTATCTCCATAAATGTAGCCTCCCATGTTGGCTAGACTTGAAGCATTTTTCGTCAGTGAATATTGTCGTACTCCAATCGTCGTTCAAATGCATGAGTGCAAATTCAAGGCGTGCTCTCTTATGAGCATCTGTCATAGCAATTTTGTTTGCGTGTCGTCTATAATGCAACCCCATTGAGTGTAAGGCGTTTCTTATTACTCTTGGACAAACCTCATACCTTCTGCAGCATATCTTTGAATCCAGAATCTCACAGTATACCTGGTAAAATTTAGGTTTCGCGATATTTCACTAATAGTGTAGCCATCTTCGTGTTGATTAATAATAGCTGCTCTTTGTTGAATATTTAAATTTCTCGGCATTGTAAAATATTTACACTAACAAGAGAAATAATAATGATGACATTGACAGGAACTGTTATTCATATTTAAAAGTTTTATTAATCACATTATAAGCGAAGAGGATATAATCATTAAATTTATCAAACTGACACAGCGTAATGTCAAGATCAATCTAATAAAAAAGTTTTTGTTCAACTATTAATACTCAAGGAAAGTTCGCCTATGTAAAATTGAACTTTTTTGTCAAATAGTTAAACATAATTTGCAATGCAGCACTCTCTTCTGTTACACAATTGAAAAAGGTAACATGTGCTTGGAATGCGTAAATTAATCTATTTGAAAACTGGTCAACCTTTTCATTCCGCGACTGTACGTGTCAAAATGGTATTTTCTTTGCTTTGCTTGGAAATAATTTAAAGATTAGGGATGACCTACATTCTTTCTCCATTGCCATTATTTTCAGAACTCAAATAATTTTAGTCACCGGAAAACGAAAAGCTTGATGAAACGACAAAAGGAAATTAATAATTCAAAGCAGTATTTCCCAATTCCTTTCTGCTACATTTTTTAAATAATGAACATTATTTTTGTTAGGTACTTAAACCGCTACATGGCATTTCATTTTGGTACATTTGTGTTGATTCAAAACAAGGTAAAAGGTAAATGTACCTTCCGTACTTATAAATGAAACGTAATAACAGTATGTTAACGCCTCTTCTATCCTCGGCTATGTTCGGGCATCATCGTCAGCCGTCGCCGGCGCAGTGCATGGTGCGGGGCGCGGCAGCAGAGGGGAGCCGTGGACCAGTCGGCCGCTGCCGTCACTCACTCAACAACTATCAAGCGGGCGCGTCATGCGCGCACTACTATCTATCACCAATGTACCTTTTTCTTAAAGTTTTATTTTAATTTATTATACGTGCATGTACTGGACTTCGAGTGTCATTGCTCACCTCATCACGACCCCCAAGATCTACAACTCAAGTACACCCCTTCATGCGTGTACATCTGGCGACCGTGACAGAATTGATATTGGACTCATCACGACCACACATCTGGCGACCGTGACCGTTATGGAAATCACCGTTATGGCGGCCGTTGAAAAATAACGAACATCGTGACGAAAGACAAAGGAATGTTGCTGCTGTGGCGCTTTGGATACTTCGCATCGAAAGTCTATGCCGACAAAAAGTAAGCCCGTTCCTTTTGTTATGTCTTTTCCCTATTTCTAACTTCTATTTGCTATGTTAAGTGCCTAGCTGCTAGCAAACGTCAGGTTGTGTATCTAGCTTAATGCGTACAAGCCTAAATTGCACAGTTCTATAAGCACTAAGCACAATCACAATTGGTTTCTGTACAAATCAATTGCAGTTATAAATTTGCACGGTTTCTATTTACGTGTTGGAATGTTAGCTTAATCACTATCTGCATATTTTTTGCATTGTCACTGCATCCTTATCGCTGCATAACGAACGATTTCTATACAAATCTTATTAAGTAAATACAAATTAACAAGTCTATACAAATAATATTAAAAGTAATTAGTTGTTTTGCAATAATATTGAAAAATATCGAGTAATAAAGTAATAATACGTTATAAAATTGTACTAAGTTTAAAATATTTTACTTAAAATAGTTAACGTCATTTAGTTCTTTGTTTGAAGTGCAGTTAACGGTAATTAACCGTTAGTCGAGTTGAGTTTTAAGTCTTAGTATACTACGCTTTGCATTTTTTCGTTCTGCCTTCTTCTTAATTATAAAAAAGGTGCTTAAATTTTACTTTTTAACTACTTAAACGATTGTTATCGCGAAATAGGGTTTTTATACGAATAATTATAACAAATAGCTTAAAGATCATTGTCGGTGCATTCCAGTGAATCTGTCGCTGCTAACTTTCGTCGGGCGCGGCTCGCGTTGTTGCTACGCGGGTTTGGGGCGCTTCGGGAGCGCGGTCGCTGTTGTGAGCCGGTTCCGCCTGGCGCGGTTGGTGCTGTTGGCGGGCTCGGCGGCAGCGGCGCGGTAGTTGGCGGCTGGATCGTGTTACCGGTTTGATTGCACCAGTTTATTACCCTAGCTCATTGTTTATTTAAAAATGGTTGACGGCGAAGGAACCAGTAATGCCGATTTAATTAAAAAACTTAATAAAAGGCGAGGCGGAATCAAAAGTCAGTTGACCGTTTTTAAAGACTTTTTAAAAAATCTTCCGCGTGTTAGTGACCTGACGTCACTGCAAATAAAAGAGTTAAATTTGCGATTAGATGGACTACGTAAATTAATGGGTGATTACGATAAAATTCAAATTCAATTGGAAGATATTTCCTCTAACTTAGATGAACAAATATCGGAACGAACCCTGACTGAAAGTCTTTTCTATTCGCAAATCGCGTTAGCTCAAGATATAATTGATACGTTCTCAGCCAAAAACAATGTGGACAATGACTCGTTCAAATCTACTTCTTGTCATGAGAAGTTTAGTGCAATACGTTTACCGATTATTAATTTACCCACGTTCGATGGCAATTTCTCGCGTTGGCTGGAATTTAAAGATTTGTTCGACTCATTGATCAACAATAATGATTCGATTGCTCCGATAAATAAATTCCACTATTTACGGAATTCGTTACAAGGAGGCGCTAGTGTCGTAATAAAATCCATAGATTTTTCTGCTAGTGGATACGAGCTTGCGTGGAAAACATTGTGTGAAAGATATGATAACAAAAATATTTTAATCAATAATCATTTGAGCGCGATTGTTAACATTGCACCAATACAAAAGGAATCTTTTAAGGCTTTGAGGTACTTATTGGACAATATGTCAAAAAACTTAAGCTCGTTGGATGCTTTAGGTATTTCTACAAAGGGCTGGGACCCTTTAGTAATTTTCTTGGTATCAGCAAAGTTAGATCCCAAAACGAATGGAAAGTGGGAAGAGTATAAAGGCAGTTTTTCACGACTACCCTCAAAGGAAGAACTACCCACATTAGAGCAATTTAAAGATTTTTTACGCAATCGAGCTAATGTTTTAGAGACAATGTATTGTAGTCGTCCTAGTACTATCAATGAAAATAAATATGTCACAAAAGAGGGTAAATATCCGAAAACTTTTGTTGCTTCTGTTGAGGCACCGCGTATTAAGCCGTGTTTTGTGTGTGGACAGAACCATCATGTTTACCAATGCGGCAAGTTTAAATCCATGAGTCTTGAGGACAGGCGTGTTGAGGCTTCGAAACATAGACTCTGTACTAATTGTCTTCGCGCTGGCCACAGTAGTGCGCAATGTACTCTTAAAGGTTCATGTCGTAGTTGCCGAAAGAAGCACAATTCGCTTTTACATTGTGACAATGTTAATTCTAATAATGTTGCGACTACGGAAAATTCTGAGAACATTAATGCATCAACTAATTTGGCAACGGGTACATCGGGTCAAGTACTGCTGTGTACCGCTCAGGTCGAGGTTCTTTGCTCAAATACTAACTCAACATGCATGGCTCGTGTGTTGCTGGATACGGGGAGTCAATCTTGCTTTGTTACACAAGATTTAAGGAAAAAGTTAGGACTACCCACCAGTAAAATAAATTCATTTAAAATTTCCGGGATAAATAATAAGGAAACAGAAATAACTGAAAGAGTTCAATTAAAAATTAAGTCTCGTATAAATTCATTTGCATTAAATGCCAATTGTTTAGTAATTCCAACAATCACGAGCAACTTGCCTAGTGTTGAGGTCGATGTTGGAAAATTGGATTTGCCACATGATGTTGAGCTTGCGGATCCTTTATTCTATAAACCATCTCAGATTGATATCTTGTTAGGAGCGGACAAGTTTTTTGAAATCATTAAGTCGAGAAAAATTAAATTAGGTGAAAACAAGCCAATTCTGCAAGATAGCAAACTGGGATATATAGTAGCTGGTCTCACAGGGGAAAGCTACTATAAGTTAAATTCTAATTGTAATTTAGCCACTACAAGGCACGGGAGGACGTCACTACAAGATGTCGATAACTCTCTAAAGCGTTTTTGGGAGGTGGAAGATTTGCCTTCCGACTGTAAGTCTTTATCAATCGACGAAGAGTTCTGTGAATCTCATTATGTCGAAAATACAAGTCGTTTATCAGATGGCCGATTCTCTGTAATGATGCCATTAAAGGAAAAACCAGAGGAGTCTCTGGGTAACTCATATCCTATAGCTATGAGACGTTTTCTTAGTTTAGAAAAAAAGTTAGATAAAAATCCTAATGTCAAAGAAGAGTATCGTAATTTTTTAAAGGAATATGCAGATTTAGGACATATGACTGAAATTGAACGACCAGCTTTCGGTTATTATTTGCCACATCATTGTGTGATTCGCGAGCAGAAAGAGACAACGAAGCTTAGGGTTGTTTTTGATGCTTCCGCGAAAAGCAGCACAAACAAGTCATTAAATGACATTCAGGCTATTGGCCCAGTAGTACAAAGTGATCTCCTTTCAATACTTTTGCGTTTTCGAACGAATAGGTACGTTCTGACAGCTGACATTGAGAAAATGTATAGGCAAATCTCTCTCGACCAGCAACAGCGTCATTTGCAACTTATTTTATGGAGAGATCAGGTCAATCAGCCAATTAAAATATTTCAGCTCGCCACACTCAGTTACGGTACGGCCTCAGCGCCTTTTTTGAGTACCAGGTGTCTTAAGCAACTAGCTCTTGAATGTCAAGACGCAACCATAGCTAATGTCATACAAAATGATTTTTACATCGATGATCTTAATACAGGATCATCAAATAAAGAAGAGTTGAAACATATATACACAAATGTCGTTGAAGTTCTTGATTCTGCATGCTTTCCGCTACGTAAATTTCGTACAAATTGTCCGGAAATTCTCGGTGATCAGTCAGGCTCTACAAATAGTCTAGACTTTAATACTGAGGCTAGTGTCCTAGGTTTGAAATGGTCTCCTCAGTTGGATAACTTGCATTTTCCTATTGATCTGGAAATTTCAAATAAAGTAATAAGCGAATAATTATTTCCACGACTTGTAAATTATTTGATCCTCTCGGTCTCTTGTGTTGTAGCCTAGTTAAAGCCAAAATACTGCTCCAAAATTTATGGGCAGCAAAATTAGACTGGGATGATCCAGTTCCAAAAATCTTTGAAAATAAGTGGTTAAAATTTGTCAACAATTTACATTATTTGTCGCATATCAATTTGCCTAGACATGTTCTGTGATGAGTCCAATATCAATTGCGCAGAACTCCATTGTTTCGTGGATTCGTCTCAAGAGGCCTATGGAGCTTGTGTGTATCTACGATCAGTTGATAAAAATAACCAGGTCACAGTTAGATTGCTCTGTGCCAAAAGTAGGGTTTGTCCGATTCGAGCTCTGACAATTCCCAGGTTAGAGTTGTGTGCAGCTCTATTAGGAGCCCAATTGTGCGCAAAAGTTACTCAATCAATAAAAACAAATATAACTAAACATGTGATATGGTCTGATTCTACGGTAGTACTTGGTTGGCTTAAAACGCAATCTAAAACTCTACAAACTTTTGTGCGCAATCGAGTTAATAAAATTAATGAGTTGACTCAATGTTATACATGGAAACATGTACCTACGGATTTAAATCCAGCCGATTTGGCTTCGCGTGGTGTTGATCCGCAGCACCTCCAGTCTTTGTCTTTATGGTGGGAAGGTCCTTCTTTCCTAAAGAAGGATCCAGTTGAGTGGCCGTCGCAACCTCATACCACGACATCAAATTTACCGGAAGTTAAGGCATTTGTAACTGTCAACGACAAAGTCTCGAATGATCACGACCCGATAGTATCGTTTGATCGACATTCTAGTTACATACGGTTAAAAAGAATTTATGCGTACGTATTTCGATTCATATTTAATTGCAGAAATCGTAGCACGAGGTTGACGGGCCCTTTACAAGTTCAGGAGCTTGAAGACTCATTGGCTTTCTTAGTTAAAGAATGTCAATCGCAGTCATTTCACAAAGACATAAAAAATATAAGTGAGAGTAAACCACTTCATCACCGAAGTCGACTTCTATCTCTTAATCCATTCGTTGATGCAAAGGGTGTTTTACGAGTGGGAGGGAGAATTAGGAATTCGGACTATAACTATTCTAAAAAACATCCAATATTGCTAGATGCTAAGCATCACTTCACAAGATTAATTATGGTGTACAAACACTTGCGTCTATATCACGCAGGTGCTCAATTAATGCTATCCTCAATCCGTGAAGAGTTTTGGCCAGTAGGTGGGAGAAATTTAGCACGAAGTATTACAAAAAAATGCGTAAATTGCATCCGTTTAGGCGGTAAGAAGGTTCAGCCTATAATGGGAGATTTACCGAATGTAAGAGTTGAACCAGGTTTCCCTTTCCAATCTACTGGGATCGACTTTGCTGGTCCTTTTATGATAGCAAATAAAAAGGGACGTGGTAGTCGTAATACAAAAGCCTACCTATGTGTATTTGTGTGCCTTGTTACCAAAGCCATTCACCTCGAAGTTGTCAGTGACCTGACCACTGAAGCTTTCATACTTTGTCTGCGTAGGTTCGTGTCGCGTCGTGGCAAGCCTAGCGTGATTTATTCCGACAACGGCAAAAACTTTGTAGGCGCGCACAATGAGCTAGGTAGGGTCTTACGGTCCAGCCGTCATCCAGTCTCTGACTATGCGGCTAATGAGTCAATTAATTTTAAATTTATTCCCGCGTATGCTCCCAACTTTGGCGGTATATGGGAGGCCGGCGTTCGCGCAGCTAAATATCATTTAAAGCGTATTGCGGGTAACGCCAACCTGACGTTTGAGGAGCTAGCAACACTTTTCATGCAAATAGAAGCTATCCTCAACTCTCGTCCAATAACCCCACTTTCATCAGATCCCAACGACATGAATCCCCTTACCCCAGGGCACTTTTTAATAAATCGGCCACTAACGTCGGTACCATCATCGCCTGTCATCGGTAACCCAGCCAGCAGATATAAGCGCATCGAGCAAATCCGGCAGCAATTTTGGGAAAGATGGCGTCGTGAATTTATGGCGGAGCTTCAACAGCGCATCAAATGGAAGCAGAAGCAGAGAGACCTTCAAGTGGGAGACCTCGTCCTGCTCAAAGAAGACAACCTAATGCCGCTGCAGTGGCGAATGGGGCGCGTCAGTCGTCTCTATCCCGGTCAAGATGGAGTCTGTCGTGTGGCGGATATTATGACCGAAAAAGGTCCAGCCCTTTTGAGCTGTAAACAGGATGTGTCTTCTTCCTGTTACGGATCCCGACACAAAGGATGGTGCAACCGAGTCCAAGGGCAGCCTACAACCGATGTCCAGCAGCCTGAAACCTTGAAACCACAGGCTTTCAACGCCGCGGAGTATGTTAACGCCTCTTCTATCCTCGGCTATGTTCGGGCATCATCGTCAGCCGTCGCCGGCGCAGTGCATGGTGCGGGGCGCGGCAGCAGAGGGGAGCCGTGGACCAGTCGGCCGCTGCCGTCACTCACTCAACAACTATCAAGCGGGCGCGTCATGCGCGCACTACTATCTATCACCAATGTACCTTTTTCTTAAAGTTTTATTTTAATTTATTATACGTGCATGTACTGGACTTCGAGTGTCATTGCTCACCTCATCACGACCCCCAAGATCTACAACTCAAGTACACCCCTTCATGCGTGTACACAGTATAAAAAGCTGATGCTGCACATCGTGTGCAAATTAAATTGTCTTCATTAGTTGTTGTTATAAATATTAACATAGTCAAAAAATATGTTTTGCTTACAAAGTAAAAAACGGGCAAACAGCAGAACCGGGCAGCAGGCAGATTTGTTCACAATTTTTTTCTTTACCTTATTTAGTCAGAAGTAAACTAGGCGTAAGTTGCCTATACTTTAACCCCCTGTATGCTTAGGCACAGATCTGTGCGTGATATTTAAACCTTACGTTATAATATCAGTTAGTTTCAATTTGTTAATTTGAATTTTTGCCATTGCATACGAGGGCATAATTTCTATTAAACAATGTTTACTGTAGTTGTGTTAATTGTTTATTTAATATACTGAGTTTATTAATGTTACGTATCCAGATTGAAGGTTAAGGTATTGAATAAATATAAAACATTAACTTTACTGAAGGAATCACCCGCTTATAAGAATGATCTATATGCATTTTATATGCAGTTATTCTAACGTATGGCTGTGAAAACTGTGAGAACGTGACTTTTCAGCATGCGAGAGATACTCTAGTAGATTATGGTTCCTTCTTTGCTTCATGCTAATGCATATTCCATATTATTTGGGCCCCAAGTTGGGCGCCACCTAGTGAATATTAGGTTTTCAACTCACCAGCTCAAACATGGCGATTTTGCTGTCAGATAACAGTGAACAAAATGCGATTTTGTTTCGAGCGTGAGTAGAAAGTAGCTTTTTATTTTTTTCAATATCTGACCGCGAATTGCCATTATTCAGCCAAAGGTTAATTATAAAATTCTAATCATTTGAATCTCGATGCACTCTGTTTCTTTCATATGTATATAAAAGAGAGGGATAGAAACTTATCAATTTGAAATTCGATTTTCGAATCCGACCTCGATTGAGAACAGTTCGGATACGCGTTATACCAAAAAAATCATTAAAAACACCCGAAAAAGTTTTAATTGCAACGTATTTTTTTTTCTTTATTATATTTTTATTTAACGACCGAATATTAAAACTATTGTGCCTATAAAACAATAGATCATTGCTCAAATAAAATAAGATTTTTCAACTTATTGTAAATATAATAATAATTTATAATTTCACCATTTATCATAGATGCATATTCGAAACGTACCTTAAAAAATATCGAGTTCATATTGTAATTTGTTATTTTCTTTTGCATTTATTTTGTTTCGTGTTTTAGGAGTAAAAATATTAATCAATTTATAAACAAAATCTCGTAATATAATATGTATTTATAAATAAACGCGTCATGTATCTGCTAAATCTTCCAATTTGATAAAATAATGTCAATTTAATAACCGTGTTGTTTGGTTGATTATAATTTCAATTAAGTATATTATATTGTTATTCCTTTTTAAGCAGCACTTATCTATTTTCTGATTTATAATATTATTGAAATCAGCAACAAAGACTATAAACATACGTTGGAAGAAAAAGCACAAAATTTTGAATATGTTCTCGCTGATGAGGTGAAAAGTTGTGTGTGCTACACGAGAGCAAAGTTTTTTGCATCTCGTGCTGTTGAGTCCCTCGCTACACTCAGGATTCTAACAGAATCACTGGCTACGCTCTTGATTCAAACGTAGAATCCTTCGCTTGCTCGGGACTCAAAATCAGCACTCGTACAAAAAACTACTTTGCTCTCTTGTTGCACAAATAACTATTCTCCTACCGGAACATTATTATAAAAAAAGTTTTAATTGAATAATTTAAGTAAAAAGTATGTTTGTTTTGTTCATGATTATCAACATTTGCGTAGTAAAGGTGCCATTATTTCAGAAAACATGTTAACAATGCGATGCAAAATTTGTAGGGGCACGACCCGCCAGCGTATAGCGCCATCTGTTGATAAACATTTCTTTGTCCTTCATCACGCCGAAACGCTTGGACGGATTTTAATTAATTTCGGTACAGGGATAGCTGGACATCCAGATATACTATGCTGTTTACCCAACTACGGTAAAGAAAAAAGTGTTACGCAGACGAAGTTGAGAGCACATTCTAGTTTAAGCATAAGTATATATTAAAATATGATCAGTTTGGAAGCTTAAGTTTGTCCATTCCATTTCTAAATTTAGTTAAGCTTCGCTACTGATATCCCAACTAATTAAAATTACTCGTCATATTTGATCCTTCAACATTACTAGTGCCTATTGTAATGAAAGTAATGAATTTACAAACATCATTCAAATTTGTTGAAGCAAAGAGGTACAATTGTTGATAGACTGGCTGGTATGAAAGATGACGTATATTTGATTTTGAATGAGAGTTTGTCTTTCGTGAAAATTATCTGTCAGCAGAGGCTGAAAAAGTATATTGTTGTGATATATTATTGTTTTTATAAATTTATTGTGTTTTACGGTTTACCATATAATAAAGAGTCAGTACCTATTGATAGTGTGTGTTTACAGTTTGAGTATTCGAGTTATACAAACAGGTTATGGCCTGCACGATTCTATTATGGAGCACTAGAAGGTACTGAAAAATGGTAATGTAATTGTTGAGAATTGTAATAAGTGTAAAACTGGCTTTGTGATGCTGTTCGTGCAAAGCTAGCCTTACGTATTGCATTGTCTATGCCCGCGCTCTTTTGTCTAGATTCAGTCTCCGATCGGACAGATTTGTTGGAACGTTCATGTTTTTTTGATGTTTTATTTTACAATGAATTATATTATAAATATTATAACTTGCGTGTTTATTACAAGCGAAGGCGGATACAAACCGCCACAAGTGGCGACCGTGACTAAAAAAAGTGATAAAAAATGATAGATCTACGAAAAGCAATTCGTGAACGGCAACAACTAAGAAGGATATTTAGTCGTTCTGGTACATCTCTCGAAAATGAATTACTAGAAGAGGACAGAGATTTTGATGGGATAGAAGTGGACTTCCTGTATCTGGAAGATAAAATATCCCGTCTAAAAGTATTGGACGACATCATACAGAATATCTACATAACGAGTGAAGAGTATCAAGAAGAATTGCATAGCAAAGAAGTAGACGACTCGGAAAAATATATAAGTTTATTTTTCACATACAAACAAAAATATCTGCAGTTGAAACAAAAGCAATCGCCGAAGGAAGAAGTGACATATACAGCTGTCAACGAAGAAAAAAGGAACTTTAAACTACCACAAATAGAAGTAAAGAAATATAACGATGACCCGAAAAATGGATACAGTTCTGGGGACAGTTCAGGAAAATACATGAAGACAAAAACATTAACGCTGAAGACAAGTTCCAGTACCTCCTTCAGTGCCTTAAAGAAGAGTCCAACGCGCGGGCTCTTGTGGAGAGCTTCTCCCCTTCAGCGGAGAACTACGAGAAAGCCATCGCACAATTGAAGAATCGTTATGGAAGAAAAGGATTTAATTAAAAAGAAAGGTGGGTGTTATGTATGTTTAAAGAGTGGACATATGGCAAAAGAATGTAAGTCATATTAAAAATGCCTATTATGTAAACGAAGGCATTTGATTGTCTTATGTCCAGAAATACACACCACAAAGAAAGATTATAAAGAAGGCTGGGGTGGACATTGCAAGATCCTACCACAAACACTTACAGATCATCTCTGTTACATACCTGTTTCTCAAAAGAGAGTATTATAGCAGAGAGTATTGTGGAACATTGTTAGGAATTAAAGATCCACAAGAAAAGAAGAAACAGGAAGAGATATTAATATATTTTGACGATAATATTTCTGAGACAGAGATGGGCCGATATGAAGTGAACCATTTGTGGAAGGAAAACATTCCAGCTGATATAAGGAAAGCCTTCTTAAATATTTTAGTGAAGAAAGAAGGCAGAGAATATTTAAAATTCCTTTGGTGGAAGAAAACAGAACTGTGTATAGATGTAGTAACATATCGGCATCCGAGAGTGGTATGCACAGAAGCTGAAGGAATCCTTTTACGTCGACAACTGTGTTCCAGAGCTAGAGAAATTTATTTCAAAGCCATAAGAATTAATGATATGGAATACTATTGAAGATGACTTGCAGTGCAACGTAAACTTGATACACAAAATTAAAGACAAGATTACGAAGAGAGAACTGCTAAGAGTAAACGTTATTTACACGGACAATGGCACCAACTTCCAGGAAACAGCAAATTTAATGAAGAATATCGACTGGAATAAAGTTGAAAATACCACTGCATCACGAACCATTATATGGAAATTTATTCCACCAGGATCTCTGTGGTGGGGAGGATGGTAGGAACACATAATTGGTACAAGATAATGTAATGATGTTTAATTTGTTTAGAGTTATTAACTGTACCTGTGATTTGTAATGTTGATAAAGTGTACTAACTAAATGTTATGTAAGTTTGAAATGTTTTGTAAGTTTGAAGTTAAAAACTTATGTTCTTTACTTATTTGTTTGCCCGCGGGAGGATGTTGAGAATTGTAATAAGTGTAAAACTGGCTTTGTGATGCTGTTCGTGCAAAGCTAGCCTTACGTATTGCATTGTCTATGCCCGCGCTCTTTTGTCTAGATTCAGTCTCCGATCGGACAGATTTGTTGGAACGTTCATGTTTTTTTGATGTTTTATTTTACAATGAATTATATTATAAATATTATAACTTGCGTGTTTATTACAAGCGAAGGCGGATACAAACCGCCACAGTAATGGAAAGTGGTGAGAACTACCAAAATCCTATAACAAGCACAATAAATAGAGAAATAGTAACAATAATGTCTACTTCGGGATCAGGACTTCCGAATATAGAGAAACTGCAAGGAAGTATCAACTACAATACATGGAAATTCGATATAGAGTTGATACTAGTCCACGATGATCTCTGGAAGTACGTAGAGAATAAACCCGCTGATGGAGATGCAGCAGCAAAGCGTGATGATCAGAGAACACGCACCAAGATATGCCTATTAATTGAAAACCAATGTAAGGTACATGTTCGTAAAGCAACTACTGCGTATGAGACGTGGAATAATCTAAAAACTGCTTATGAAGACAAAGGCATTAATAACAGATGTAGATTGCTGTCAAGGCTGGTGAGCCTGAAGCTTAATATGTTTAATTCGATAACTGAATACGTAACAGAGCTAATGCAGATAGCAAATCATCTATCCGATCTAGGGAAAGAGATCGACGACGAGTTATTAGCAGCACTTATGCTACAGGGACTACCGGAGGAGTATGCACCCATGAGGTTGGCATTGGAAAACACCAACATGGCATTGACAACCGATTATATCAAGACAAAATTACTTCAATTAGATAACACCAGAGCCTGTGCAAGTCTGAGCACTCCAGGCCCAAGCTCTGCTCTTACTACTGCCAAACACCACAGAAAACATGTTCAGAGGAATAAAGAGAAGAAAGCTGTGAAGTGTTTTATCTGCGAAGGGCCGCATAAAGCTTGCGACTGCCCACACAACCCACGTCAGTCGAAGACCAACCATATGGCGACGGCACTTACAACTGCGAATCAAGAGAAGACCCAGCAAGATGATTGGATCCTGGATTCGGGCTCGTCAGGACATATGAGTTACAGAAAAGACTGGATGAGTAACTTTGTGAAAGTAGATAGAAAGGTAGAAGTGAGCTGCGCGAATGGAGGTAAGGTGTATGGAGAAGGTTTTGGTACTGTAGAGAATGAGTCACCTAACATCAGTATAGGTAATGTCATGTATGTACCAGGACTGTCTTCGAACTTATTGAGTATAAGTTGTATGGTTAATACTAAGGATAAGGTTGTTGTGTTCTCCAGAAAAGGTTGCGAGATTTTTAATGTAGATGAGTGTACAATAAAAGGGGAACCATGTGTAACAGGAGTGCTTGATAGGGGCATTTATAAACTGAAATGTTCTTCACAGGTAACTTCACAAGCACTAGCTTCTAGGAGCGAGATGAGAAATGAGATGGAACTATGGCATAAAAGGATGGCACACTTGGGTATACGTAACCTCATTCTATTAAGAGACAAATTGGCTACTGGGGTAAGTTTTCCAAACATTATTAATTCAAAATTGGATTGCGTAGCCTGCTTAAAGGGTAAGCAAACTAGACAACCATTTGAGCGCAATAAGGCTACAAGAGCTAGAGAGCTCTTAGAATTGGTGCACTCAGATTTAAGTGGACCAATGAGCGATAATTCTATGGGAGGCCATAGATATTATATTACTTTTATCGATGACTATTCGCGAAAAACTTTTGTGTATTTTCTTAAAGCAAAGAGCGAAGCCTTCGAGAAGATAAAGGAGTTCAAGAGTTTAGCAGAGACTCAAACCGGAAAGAAGCTGAAGGCATTGAGAACTGACAATGGAGGCGAATTTGTCAACAAAAGAGTAAATGAATTCCTGAGGGATCATGGCATTAAGCATCAACTTACGATTGCGTATACACCCGAGCAGAATGGTGTTGCAGAGCGAGCCAATCGTACAATAGCGGAAAAAGCACGAGCTATGCTTCAAGAAGCAGGACTTCCTGTTAGATTCTGGGCTGAAGCGACTAACACCGCTATCTACTTGAAAAACAGGAGCCCTACCATAGCTGTGAAAAACCAGACACCAGAAGAGGTGTGGACTGGTCGAAAAACGGATTTGAGTCATCTTAAAGTCTTCGGATGCAAAGCATACATGCACATTCCAGACCAAAAGAGAACGAAATGGGACCCAAAAAGCAAGGAGCTTATCTTCGTTGGATACTGTGAGGAATCAAAAGGGTACAGACTGATTGACCCGTCAAATGGTGAACTTTATAGAGCACGAGATGTAGCCTTCTTTGAGGATCAATTGTATCATGGAGCTACTAACTCTAAAAAGCAAAAGGACCACGTGACAATCAATCTAGAACACGATGAACAAGGGATTCAGCCGCAGATAGAAGAGAATATACTGCAACAGCAAGGCCCAAGAGAGGGTATTCAGGATGAGCAGAGATTTCAGGGAGAAAATCTTGAACCGGATGATAGAGATCATGAGCAGAGAGTTCAGGAACAGAGTCGTGAACCTGATGATGAAGATCATGTCGATGTGAATACTGATGTTGCTGAGGGTGAAGAGGAAGATTGGACATCGTGTGAGGAGAGACCGGAAGAGGTCCATATTGAACCCATAGTGGAAGAACGGCGATACCCACGCAGAGAGAGAAAAGCGGTTCAATTACCTGACTACGTGACATACCAAGCGTTGTTGGAAAAGGACGATCCACTTACAGTACCTGAGGCGCTAGCGAGAAAAGATGCTCAACAGTGGAGACATGCAATCCAGGAGGAGCTAGATGCATTGAAGAAAAATAGAACGTGGATTCTAGTGAAGCCTGACCAAGCGAGCAATGTTGTTGATTCAAAATGGTTATTTAGAATCAAAAAGGAGGCGGGGAATAAGACTCGTTATAAAGCTCGATTGGTTGCACGAGGTTTTAGCCAGAGAAAAGGGATAGACTACGACGAGACGTTCTCACCAGTCGTAAGACATAGTTCGCTGAGACTACTCATTGCTTTGGCAGCAAACCTTGGTTTGAAAATTGAGCACATGGATGTTAAGACAGCCTTCCTTAACGGAAACCTCAATGAGAAGGTTTTCATGCGTCAACCACCGCACTTTGAGGAGAAGGGAAAGGAAGATTATGTGTGTCTGATCCAAAAATCCTTGTATGGGCTTAAACAAGCACCGCGTTCTTGGAACACGAAGTTACATACTGAGCTGGAGAGTCTTAACTTCAAGCGTTGCAAGAATTAACCCTGTGTATACATAAGAAAGACGAACAAGGATACCACAATTTTAGCCATCTACGTGGATGACATCCTAATATTCCACGACAATGATAAAGAGGTAGCAAAAGTGAAACGTGAACTGATGTCAAAATTTGAGATGAAGGACTTAGGAAAGGCAGAGTTGTTTCTTGGATTGAGAATAAAACAAGAACAGGGTTCCATAAGAATTGACCAAGAAGAATATATAGAGAAAGTTCTTCGCAGATTCGACATGGAAAACTGCAGACCTGTCAGCACTCCAGGAGTACCAGGCCAACGATTTGAGAAACCACAAGAGCCATTCATACCTGATACAAAGATACCATACAGAGAGCTTATTGGATCGTTAATGTATATCGCAGTGTGCTCTAGACTGGACATAGCGCACTCAGTTAACTTTATGAGCCAGTTTTGCAACTGTTACACTGAAGTTCACTGGACTGCAACAAAGAGAATACTCAGATACCTTAAAGGTACAAAGGCTATGGGACTATTATACATGAAAGATACATACAGGAATATAGAAGGTTTTGCCGATGCTGATCACGGAGGTAACATAATCGATAGAAAATCTTATTCAGGGAATCTATTCATGTTAGCCAAAGGGGCTATTTCGTGGCAAAGCACTAAACAAGGGAGTATAGCTTTATCGACGGCAGAAGCTGAATATGTGAGTCTATCTGAAGCTGCAAAAGAAGCTGTATTCCTTAAGAGGTTCATGAAAGAAATTATGGGAAAAGAGGAGCCTCCCATTATAATCCATACGGACAGCCAATCTGCAATGGCAATCGCACAGAACCCAGTGCACCATCAACGTACAAAGCACGTTGATGTTCGTTATCATTTTATACGAGAGACAGTCGAGAATGGACAAGTCGTGCTCAAATACCTCGAAACTAAGCAAATGGTAGCTGATGCTTTGACAAAGGCCGTGCCAAGAGGGAAGCATGATTTTTGTCGAAAAGAGATGGGTGTATGTTGAAGGCTGTTCAAGAGTTAGTGAGTGAATGGAACCTGAGGAGTCTGAATCATGATGGGATGCCAGATGGAAACAATTGAGGAGGAGTGTTGAAGCAAAGAGGTACAATTGTTGATAGACTGGCTGGTATGAAAGATGACGTATATTTGATTTTGAATGAGAGTTTGTCTTTCGTGAAAATTATCTGTCAGCAGAGGCTGAAAAAGTATATTGTTGTGATATATTATTGTTTTTATAAATTTATTGTGTTTTACGGTTTACCATATAATAAAGAGTCAGTACCTATTGATAGTGTGTGTTTACAGTTTGAGTATTCGAGTTATACAAACAAAATTAATACACATTGAAATGTTCCATGCAAATGAGGGTTCAGTAGAAATTAACGGTAAATTATATCTAACGTTACACTCCATTAAAATAGGAATATTGAATTATATGTTGTCAATATGTCGCAACGGAGCTGCTATTTGCGTTTCCATTGATAATACCATATTAATTAATGTTGTATGAGTAGTGAAAGCTGTTACTTATTAACTTTATTAGTACCTACGCGTCCAAAGATCCCAATGTCTGTTTAGTTTGACGAAACTCTATATCGAAGTATAACGTGTGTTGTATAATTGAATTTTTTTATGCTGTTAGATTCCACTTGAGAGCTATTCTTGTGAACATGACACCACAAAGCCATTGTATTACTTTTGTATAGAAGCTTATGTGAGATAAATAGAAACAGGTAACTAAATACACAATCAACTGTTTTCTTCTTTCAAATGTCTTTTCTAAGTTACAAGGTTGAAATTGCAATATCCTAACACATTGGATTACCTGCATATACTAGATAAAGGATCGTGTTTTCGATGACCTCTCCGGAATATCAGAGATACCTGGAATTAGGGCCCAGGGCGGTAACTCGATGAAGCTTTGCGATATTCGTCAATTTAACAATGTCTTGGCTACGACATTAAGTATGTCGGAAATATATTAGGTGAAATTAACAAAGGAGTAAAAAAGTCATCATCTGCTCTGGCTAATACAACTCTTTATGTTTGACGCCACGTACATAACTGATAAGTACTCAGTATAAATAAACAATTTCGTAATTAGTTAATTTCTTATCGCTCAAAGTAAATTAAATCCATTTTGAAGTGAAGGTCAAACAGAATAAATTGCCAGAATTTCCTAGAAAACTCTTTTTACTTAATAAATACTCAAGAATTCACTTTGAAGTAGAAATCTGATGAAAAGGGCTTTCGTTAATCTGAAAGCATATTTTTACCGAGCGAGCGAAGAGAGCTAATAGTTTTTTTTCACCTTCGCCAAAATTTCGTTCGTATATTTGGATGTTCACATTTCTTAACCGATTCTTAAGACTGATAGAGCGCGGGGAATGCGTATTTAGATCGGCGCGCGGCCGCCATAGCAAAAATGTATGGAGAATTAAAAGCACTTTTTGATAAATCTGGACCTTTAATACCAAACAATAATTGAAATATTTGATGCGGACGAATTGTAATGTAAACATTCATCTTTTTTTTAACTGAAAATCAGAATAGATTTCCCTTGTTAAAGTTTAAAAAAAAACACTTAACGCCTGCTTACGATTTTACAGTTTTCGTCCAACTTTACTTAGTATTCTAGGGTAAAATTATTAATTATCTTATAATTTTTCCACGGAGAAGTTGTTAACACATTCTTCGAAGTGCTAAATATATAGTTTAGAAATGGATTAAACAACTAGTGTTGACGTTGTCTACTTAACGGCAACTGCCTATTTTACACATTTCACTCGGCGCAGTCTTAAGAAATTTTAGGTATTGTAGGGTCGATGAGTAGGTATATAGTTTTTTTTTTTAGGTAAGGTATTCGAAATTTTTCATAAAGGCGGAGATATGGGGGTTGAAAAGGGGTACATAGCTCACAGAGCCACTAGTAATGAAATGGAATCACACACAACAAAAATAGCAGTAGGTTACAACAATAGTTTTTATACAGGTTGATCCAGGAGAGTCATTAGAAGGAGTTGTACGGGTGATCGTGAGAGCCACACTGAGCAACTTTCACTATGGAATCAATCAAGAATAAGTTTTTTTTATAGTTAATTGTTCCCGTTCCATACATTTTGGAACGGCTGTATTTTGCTTTGGGATTTTGTGGTTGGCCTATGGGTCAGTTTCACTATGGTGAAAGTTGCTCAGTGTAAACCACCCCATCACCCTTAATAACTCCTGCTCATGAGTCCTGAATCACCCTGTATGTTTATGTCTCACTCAGTCATATTACACAATTATAATACAAGTTGAATAGATATGAATACTAGGGACAATCTTATAGATATCAACCGAGCCATAAACTAAGCCAAGCGTGTGCTATGGGTACTAGACGAGAATATACGTACTTTTATAGATAAATATAATGTCCAAATATATAGAACTCATCCAAAACCCTAACCTATTTTAATATTTGTGTTCTATGATTGACGAACATTTACAAAAATATCCTTAGGTACATACTGGTAGATATTCGTATGTAAAATAAAAAAAATTGAATGATGTAACATAAATATTCGCATATATATTATAAACGTTTTTTTATGAGGAATTATACTATTAATATTATAAATTCTTATTATGTTCATAACCCGTGTAACACTGGACATAAGCTAATTGTATGTACTCTCTATAGTCTATTTTATACGTGTGATATCTGTTAGGGACATTTAAATCCTTTTTTTAATTTATTTAACAAATACTTTTCTGACAACCGCATCAAAATCGGTTCAGCCAAACGCGAGATAATCGCGGACAAACATACATAGGTACATACAGGTTAAACTGAGAACCTCTTTTTTTGAAGGCGGTTAACAAAATGTACTGAGAACACAAGTATCACACGCACATAGCCATATAAAATATTCTATAATATCAGGTCTTGCGTACAGAAATTAACAACGTACGTATCTTTCACAACAAACATCCGATTCAGTCTTGTTTAAATTACAGAGGAATCTAAATCTAAAACATGGCATCACAAAACTGAATCATCCCCTGTCCTATTACATACTTTAAACAATTTAAAACGTGCCGCCCTGATCGTTACAACGTGGGCCCAGAAGTGTTCAGTTGTAAGAGCAACTAGCTCTCCGAGGAGTCAGTGGCAATGTTGAGATCCAACCCGTTGACCTCAATGTCAGGGCACGTCAAGTCAGAAAATATAGTTTAAGATCTAGTTACGAAAATTATCCAAATAAATATAAATATAAATCGGAAAAAAAGGGGTCTATAATGATATTGATTACCGTTAATTTGTATAACTATAATAACATTATAACGGTATTTAGCGATAAGACCGCCTCTTGTTAACCTCTGTTTATTTTTTTACTGTTTATCTCTCATGTTTTGTATCCCTGTGTATTTGAGGTGTGCAATAAAATGGATTTGTATTGTATTGTATTGTAGATTTTATTCTATGAGCTTCTCTTACACGACAAACACAATCATAATATAAATAACTCTTTTTTTATATAGTGCCTTACCATGTTGTAGTGATATTACTATGTGATACCTGGGCCATTTTTTCTAGTTGTACACCCAACTTTTTTTAATTTTTCAATACAATATGGGTATTTTCTACTCAGAATCACGAGCTCTTTCGATCTAATTAGGAGAAAAAAACTGTCCCAAAATATTCATAATTTTTTTATTTTTCCATTCCGTTACCGCTGTAGTAGGTTAATAATATGTTAAATGGTAACGGAATGGATCGAAAAAAACATTGGGACACAAAAAAAAAGTGGGGTGTACAACTTTAGAACAAAATGGCCCACCTCATATATTATGTTGATCAGATCTATTTAAATAAGTTAGGTTAGGTTTGTGTTAATTCCAAAATATTTTATGGTTTCAGAAAAAACAGCTTCGATTAAATGAAAATTCTATGAAATGAAAATTCGATGAAACGTTTGTCTACAAAACAAGGATAATCCAAGTAACATTACCTACTTGGTTAATATTATGATACCGGTACAAGTTTATGCGGCAAGGATCCTGTACTATGCGTGTTGGTAATTCTTTGTTCTAATTTGCTCCGTCACAGGAGATTTCAGGAATGAAATGTTGCGACTTGACTTGCATTTAATTCGGTTTTGAGTTAACAATTGTTTGTTAGAGTCAAGTTTTCTGCCGGGAAATGGATTTAGATGATTGTGAGAACTTATAAAATCTACTTATTTAATTAATATATTGTATCGATATTGTAAATATACAATAATATATTTTATGTATATTTACAATATTTACAATAATAAAAACTATAGATAAATATAAAAGAAAGGATAATTGTATGTACAATGGCTTAAAGCTAATTAGAAAATAAAATAAAAAATATACATTTTCTATAAAAAGAATACCCCGTCCAGCAAGTCTGCCTGCGGCATGGTTCCCATTACGCTGGCGGCGTTACCTCTTTGGATCGCAAGAGCGATCCTCTGTGAGAGGTATGCGCCAGCTCTGGGGTCTCCTGAGACGCGAACCAACCGAGGCGACAGGGCCCTCATAAATGCCTTCATATCGGCCGACCAGGGTCCTAATGTCTCTACCGCAAGCGCCGCAAATTCGTAATCTTTAGACAAAGATGAGTATTTGCGGCGCTTGAGGATTTGAGCCTGGTCGGCAGCTGCGCCGGCTTGTGAACGAGTCGCCTGGATGTGGGACGCGGCGAACGTGTCGACACATGTTGCGTCCCACACCAGGACTCGCCCCAGCCTCCACGGTACCAAAGTGGCGCCATCCGGACGCTTGCCATCGTCCCTTGCCATACCCACGGGTTCCAAAATTGCAGGAACAGAGGCGGTAGCAAGCGAACGGCGGACCAAATCGTTTATGGCGCCGTGGCGGTATAGGCGGCCGGCGCTTCTGGGACATGAGAGGCCGTGTCGGCCCAGCTGATCCACGCCCTTGCCGCAGGAGCACGTGTGTGGGATGCATATTCTCGACCCAAGCCTCAGGCAAACTGCTATTCGCAGGCAGCCTGGGTCAAGAACTGTTCCCACGTTGTGGGAGGGCAGAGCGCGGAGCCAGTGACCTGATTCAGGCGCAGACACCGCCAAGATACGGGCGCGATCTGAGTCGTCAGAACTATTTTCGATGAGATTTGTGTGGGATGCCTTGAGGCGAGGAGCGTCCCAGGCCCTCTGACAAGTTATGGAGGATGGAATCTCGGCTCCCGGACAAGTGTCACACCAAGCATTTCTTGCCTCCGCCAGGCTCGCTAGCTCTGTGTCGGATATCTGTTCAAGATTTAAAATAATACCGACAAGAGACATTGAGCTGTAGGCGGAGGACAAGAACGCCGGAAGTGCCACACCAGTCGACGAGCGAACGCCCAGGCCTCCAAATCTTATTGGGAGAACCGCTTGAGTCCAGGTCCTGTCATCGAAATTAACATTTAAAATTTTTGAAATTGTCGAACGAAGTGAATCATCTATGGCTGATAAAATAGAAGGAAATTTCCATACCGGGCAACTGCGGATTAAGTACATAAATTTTGGTGTAAATAAACAGAATCGGATGATAAAAAGTGCCATGTGTGGGTTAATTTCAAATAAAAGGTCTGATGTGCTGTTGAAGAGGTTTAGTTTGCAATTTATGATAGGTTTTACTGCTTCATCAAAAATAGGAGAGCCTAAAAGTGTGAGGGATGAATTTGATAGGACCGAAATGTTTGGTAGGACTGCGTTAAAATTTGTAATAATTTCAATTCTTTTTTCCAATGACAGATGATGAGGAAGGTAAATTTCACATTTTGTTGAATTTAGGCAAAGACCAATGTGTGAAAATTTTTCCACTATTAATTGTAAGTCCTGTAAAACGGTGGTGGCATCTCCACCTAGGGAACCGTCGTCCAGGTACCACATATTAAATTTGGAATTTAGATTTGAGATCACCGGATGAATAGCCAAACTAAATAAAGCAGGTCCAAGCGGGTCTCCCTGTTGACATCCCACACTTGAGAGGATAGTGTTGTCTCCAAAAAGTAATTTAGTGGGTGCCCCATAACATTGCCAGAGATACTTATAAAGCTCTGGCAATTCTTTTCTAGCTTCTACTAAAAGGGCACCGCGATCGACCGAATTAAATGCATTTTTGACATCAATTTTTAAAAATACCTCGTAGTCCGGACGACTCAAAAAGGAACGTGCAGCGTGTACCGCTGCCTCGCAGCCGCCTTTTACTCCGACACCCAGTTGTCGCGGCTTGAATACTTTAGTCAGCCTCTGGTGAAACTTTCGGCAACACAGCTTAGATGTTAAGCGCCTGAGAGTACTGCCGACGGCAATCGGGCGAATACCGCCGTCCTTTTTGGCGAGAGCTACTAGATTTGCACCATAAAGGACGGGGACTATCTCCGAGTTGACGCGGCCGGAGAGCATGAGGTTGACCAGGGCTGTTATCTCCTTTAGGAGAGCCGTTCCAGCATCCCCAGAAGTCACAGCTATCAGGTCCTTTAAGTGCTGGGGTGACAACGCGTCTAGACCACCGGCCGACCCATTCGGGAACGAGAAAATGGCCTGTTGTACTGCCTCCTCGGTTATCGTGATGGTGTCATCATCTGGAGAAGGGGGATCTGGCAGCTGTACAGAAGCGGGGGGGGTTGGGTGCTTGTCCTTAAGAGCGGCAAAGGTTTCGGCGGAGTTCGTCGCCAATCCGTCGCTGGAGAAAAGTAGCCGGGCAGCTCCACTCACATTTCCTTCCGATATTTTACTTTCTATAGATTTAATTTTATAATATTGTTGAGAGTTAGGACGATTTCTATTAACGTTTTGGGGGTTTATATGTGGTTCGGTAAAGCCTTTGGTGTTATTCTTTATTTGAGTAGTGAGAGAGTTCTTATTGGCTCTGTCTGCATGGAGGACTGTGTAGGGAAATGTGAGTAGACGCTCCCATGCTTGGGGTGAATTCTCAGCGACGACTTTGGAGACGACAGTGGTGAGGCAGCGAGCCACTGAAATCCGCGCGCCGCGGGGTATTCTTTTTATGACCGGCAGGTTAGTCTTCCATAGTCCCAACTTCTCAGCGAACTCGGTGGAGCTATGAACTAGTACCCCTGTAGAGTCTGCGTGAGATGACGATGGCGCAGGCTGTGAGGCGCTGAGCAGCGGGGGATCGAAAACCATCCGGGTGCCATGACGGCGGGTGGTATGGATAGCGAGCCCCCGCTGCCCCTTATATTGTTTGTTGTCTCTACATAAGGGGCAAGTCAACAGGTCCACCGATGTTGGCAGGGGCTGTGTTGACATTAAACACTAAAGACTTAAAATATACTATACAGAATAATAATAATAATAATAATAAAAACACATAACACACACCACACTGATAAGTTCGCTGATTTCCACGTAATAATAACATTAAAAAACAACAATGTTTTCAGAATTTCTGTTGACTTTTACATTGTGACAGCCTGTCACAACGTAGCGGGGCTGGCGGTCCGGGCGCATGCGGAGCTCCTTCTTGTGGTTTACACGCTCCGATTCTACCTCCTGTGCTATGCGTATACTAAAATTTTTCGAGGCCTTAATTTTTATAATGCCGGGTCTAGACGGCCGGACAAACAGTTGGACGTTTAGCTTTTCGGTTTGCACTTTGTGTGGGCCGCACACATCGATTTAAGAAACTTGTTCGTTTTAAGGGTTTCATTTGTGAACATTAAATTTTTATAAATTTTTATAAGCAGAAAGCCGTTTGACACGTCCAGTCAGTCGCCATCTTTTATTTTGTATATTAAAATATATTGTATTAGATCCTGGGTTTCAAATAAGGCAAGAGTAAATATTTGTGTGATTTGTTCCTGGGTTATGGACGTTTTCTATCTCACATAGTATCACATAGTACCAGCATTGCCTAGTCTGGGACTCGAACAATTTGTGTAAGAGTGTCCCTTATTTTATTTACCTAATATTTTAATCAAGCTGCACTCACCTGTATAGGACACCAGCACACAGCAAACACCACAACCACCACAACGACCATTCTGGTCACCTTTTTCCTCCCCCTCCTGCTCTCCGCAGACACCCTGCCCCCCGGCGCACTCTTCCACAGCCTTATTAACATGTGCATGTACAAAAAACATATTAACGCCAACGGTATCACGTATGACGACAGGAAGAAAGACATCTGGAAACCCAGCTTGCTGTAGCCCTGCTCTTCTAAAAACACGCACGAAGAATGGTTTCTCTGGTAGTATGAGTATTCTCTCTCTCCGTGACAAATTCCAACTGGTATTGCTGTTGTTAATATCACCACCCAAATTAATCCTATAGCTAGTAGCGCGTTCTTCTCTGTTCTAATGGACATTGATGCTATTGGGTGTACTACAGCCATGAATCGGTCTAGAGACATAAGCACCAAGGTGTATACTGAGGCGTGAGCGGTCACAACGATGAAGTATTGCACGACTTTGCACCACCAGTCACCGAAAGGCCATCTTGGCATGACATAGTCCGTGGCTGTGAATGGCACGCAAAATATCACGAAAAGAAGATCAGCTATAGCCAGGTTTATTATGAGGAGGTTGGTAGTTGATCGCATGCCAGGGTTGGCGGAGACCACGAGGACGACCAAAGCATTGCCGACCAAGCCGACAATTCCGATGAATCCGAAGAAAATTGGCACAACCCTAGACACGACTTTTTCCAAAAGTTCTCCGCTTTCGTACTCATTGTTGCTGAAGTTACATGCTCCTAGGCTGAGGTCATCATTGGTCATATTCAAGCATATGCTATAAAGTTCTTCGTCTGACGACTGCATCTTGATTGTGTTTTCAATGCTTCATGTCATGATTTGGAATGTTGAGTTACCTGAAACAACAACAGAGTGTTAGTGAAATTAGGTTATTTTCATCAGGCCCTATAAATGTAATAGTGAGCGCAGATGTAGTTCACAAAATCATGTCTGTTTTTAAGTTTGTTATTAAACCTAAAGATAGTGAACTTCGTTCTTCATTATTCTTCAGTGAAACAAAGATCAAAGCACAAAGAACAAAAGAACAGAAAGGAAAGGTTGTTTATTGTGCCTATATATAGTGTGTTCAGCCTTTGCTAGACTTTTATTTTCTTATGAAATGATGAAAAAAAGATCATTTGAATTTAATCCCATCTGTTGGTAAGTGTGACAAAGTCAAGGACGGAACATGCTTAGGTAAGTAGTAGTACATCTAGGTAGATAGTGCTATTCGCTATCGTTCTCAAGTGAAGAAAACTGGTCCTTCCAGTAAATTGAATGTCTATAAATGCCAAGTTAAGATTGTCCGGGAAAATGGTTAACCTAATCCATTCTTTAACCGTAGAGGAGACTCGCTTCGTACATGTTACCAGTATAAATATAAACGACAGGTGGGCACTTGGAGGGATTGGAGGGAGGCACTTTAACTAATAAAAGCTAGTCAAGTTCAAGTCGGATTCACGCGCCGAGGATTCCGTACACACTAGGAATAGGTACTGCATATTGCTCGAACGAAAAGTGAGACTGTACTAAGGAACAAACTTAACTTTGCCGTTGGACAACTGTTATAACCATACATAAACATAGGTTGGGGTTAGTTTATCAACAACTGCAAATGAGTTAGTAACTAATCACATATATTTAGTGTAATGTTACTACAGTCTACGGTTTTCTGGCGTTTTTATTTACTAAATTATGCGTTAAGCTAAATTATGTTGCTTCTTGCCAAATTTCACGATTCTATTTCAACGGGATAAGTTTTGATTCCGTTGCCTGCGTCAACAAATGTAGCACAGATGCTCGTATCTTTTGATTGCGTTGAATGAGAACTTTGATTTTTTTCATGGCTCCTAGTAGTACCAGACCTGAGTATTGGATATTGATTTCAGCTTGATCTACGCGTTTCTGAGAAAGGCGATCGACAGACGGACCACAAAATGATCATATATGGATTCCATTTTGTCGATTGAGGCACGGAACTCTACAAAGTTATATTATTACTGAGCACGTTTACACTGTCTCAAAGATAACATTTTAATGAGCGATGTTTATGCAAGGATCGACCTATAAATGGAGTGTACTTGATCGAAACCTAAAGTTTTCTAATTCGTTGGTCGGATTAGTGGTGGGGCGAATATTGGGGGCTCTATTATAATAATCCTTACGCCCGAGTGATTCTATACAGTTGCTAAGCTGCTATGAATAATTTTAAACTTAAATTATCACATACTGCTACGGGTGACCAAAGGGCTGGTTCATACCGATGCCAAAGAATAGCCCTGGCTATTCAGTGTGGTAATGCGGCCAGCCTCTTGGGCACCCTCCCGGTCGGCACCGATCTGGAGCCCGTTTTTTATTTATAGTTAGGTTTAGTGTGTGTAATATTAATGTTGGTTGTAGTTTAAAGTGAGATTAATTGTCTAGTGATTGATGAGAGTAATTTTTTTATGTAAAAATACAGTGAGTATATTGTGTACAAAGAATAACAGAATAAAATAAATAAATTACACTAACATTATAAAAGCGATAGTTTGTGAGTGTGTTTATGTTTACGTTTGTTACTTCTTCACGCTCAAACGGCTGGAACAATTTTGATAAATTTTGGTACAGTACTTTTATCTCACGAGCGCGGGTGAGCCATGTTTGTGTGAGTAATGTACATGCACATTGGCTCTGTGTGGGTGAGCCGGCACTGAACGCTCCCGAGCTCACCCACACACTACAGAGCCAATGTGCATGTACATCTACTCACACAAACATGGCTCACCCGCGCTCGTGAGATAAAAGTACTGTATGAAGGTATTAAAGTATGAGGCTTTTTTTGCATTACAGGATTGCACGGTTGAAGTGCCAATGGGCAGGCCATGTAGCCTGGAGAATGGATGGCCGTTGGACCGCAAAGTCCTAGAGTGGTCACTACGTATATGAAAGCTCGGCGTGGGACGGCTGCCGACTAGATTAACGGATGACCTGGTGAGGGCACAGCTACGTTTAGCAGGACGTCTGTGGCTGATAGATAGATCACATGAAGAACGTTACAAAATCACCTTTGATTCTAATATATTTATGTTCGGCCTGTTGCAGCCATATATCACTATTTAGATTCGTTCAAATGAGCACCAATGGAAAATCATTTGAAATGTTAATACGTTACAATATGCAGCATGTACGCTGAGTAATGTTTCATAGTATTTAGGGTTCCGTACCTCAAAAGGAAAAAACGGAACCCTTATAGGATCACTTTGTTGTCCGTCTGTCCGTCCGTCCGTCCGTCTGTCAAGACCCTTTTTCTCAGGAACGCGTGGAGGTATGAAGCTGAAATTTATATCAATTACTCAGGTCTACTGTCCCTTGAAGCTGTGAAAAATCAAACTTCTAAGCCAACGCAATCAAAAGATACAGCCGTTTATGCCGCAAATTTTCGACACTTGCAAGGGAATCAAAACCTACAGGGTGCTTCCCGTGAACTCAGAATCTTGAAATTTGGTACGAAGCAACGTCTTATAGCATAGATAAAGGAAAAATTACGAAAACCATAAATTTTTAGTTACATCACATAATATATATTTTTTTAATAATTTTATTTTTTAATACCTAACTTTACACCTAATTAATATGGGGCGCTATACATACCAGGTGCAAACTTAACTTAACCACTTAGGGATGGAAAGTGTTTGTACGGAACCCTCGGTGCGCGAGTCCGACTCGCACTTGGCCGGTTTTTTTTAAGGACAATCACTGTAATTGAAACGTAGGTAATGGTTTACTAATGTTTTGCAGAAAAACCCTAGGCAGTATGTGGGATTTTCTGCCCGCTGCGCAAGAAGAAAACCTCACTTTCTGGCCAAGGTTTCTTTCTCGCCTTTGGCTCGGGCCACAAACTGCGATCTGGAACATTCACGAATTCACCGCCCTATATATGTAAACACTTTATACTCTCGAAGTTTGTACACATAATTATTAAACCCGATAGACCCGGCTTAATAATAAGTTTTAATTAAGTTGTAAAATAAATCTAACTTACCCACCCTAATGTATCAGGATACGCCAAAACATTTAAATATATCGTCGACCGTAGGTTCAATTGGGGTAAGGGACAAAATACGATTTTTCAGGAGAGGCTGACAAAGTTTTTTTTTTAACTAAATCGTTCATAACTTTTTTGTAGTGAACCTTTTTTGGGCCTGATTTCATACATAATCTTGTATTTTAGTGTTCTGTCTATCTATGTAGTGCTCGTTTTAATAATTTAGATATTATTGAAAATGACATGTCCCTTACACCAACTTATTTCGCTGCTGATGTCCCTTACAGACAGAGTATTCTGTTGTCTCGTCCCTTACCTTAAATTTTCCTATTCATTGTATCCACTATATTGATGAAGAAATGGCGTAAGGGACTAGTTGAGATTATGTGTGAAAGAAAAAATAACGTAAAGGGTTCGTTGTAAAAATAAATAAGTACATACCTTTGACGTAAGGCGTATCTTAACACTGGAAACCTTTAAAATATTAATGTAAGAGGTATATAAATATATTGAAACCGTGTGAGCATTTTTTGAGTGTCCGTTACATGCAATATTTGTATCGTTACACGTAACATTTCTATCGAGTGGAATAACCCACATTTTAATTTATGATTTTTTTTTATTATAATCACGTTTATTATTTCTCAGCCCCTATGATCGAATACTAAAATAAACAACCAATGTAATTTATACAGCAAAATTATTAAAAGTTTAGGGCTTGTGTTGAACGATAAAAGTTACAAAATTAAATACAATTCAGAAATAATCATTTTACATTTGTACTTTTTTAGGAGTCCTGTTAGATAACATAGTAGTTGCTCACAATTCAGTGCCTCCAGTTAATAAGGGATAACTAAAAAACGCCACTTTTCAGAAGAGACAAAAAACTATTTTAGAACTTTAGAACTTTAGAAGTAGATATTTATAACTTGAACTTTTTAAGATTTTTTATACAAGCTATAGTGTTAGGCTTTCATTTTATAAATAAAGAACTAATGCATTGACCCTATAAATATGTTTTTTTTTAGTTATAGCTTTTGTTCGCGAGTATTTAAAGACATAGGTACTAACTCAATTTATTTGCACCAATTTTATCCTAATGAACGACGTGCATAAACGAAATAATACGACTTGTACCTGTGTGAACGACATGCATAAACGAAACTAAACGACTTATTCTATTATTTATTATGGTATTTTATAAATTATACCTACTACTTGTCAAACTTGAAACTTGTTACCTAAGGAGTCAAATGAGGCTGTATAATAAAATGGCCATAAGAGTAATGTACTTGAAAAACATCAATGAAATGAAAAGTTCTTGTTCATAGCTATGAAATATAATCAATATCAACATCAATGTCAGTCAATGAATAGCAAGAGCTCTAGTTAGATCCTTTGATTTCTCAACACTTATCGGTAGTGGAATTTCAGATAATGACTATTAAAGTGTGTCATACTTAGGAATGCCTTTTAATTGACAGTGAAAATTTTCCTTTGCAATTCATCAAGTACCGAGACGATTTTAAGAAGCCCAAACTCAGTAGGATTACCTTAACGTTATCTATAAAATTTTACCCATGTCGGCCTCATATACCTAATTTCAACTCGGCTAGTCCTTGGAAAGTCAATCTTATCTTCCTTGAGATATTTTTAAACATACAATGTGTAAAGTTAATTAAAAACTTTTAATAAAGAACGTGTTAATACCTCCTCCAGTATTCTATTGGTTATTGCTTTTTTCGACAATCTTAGCCCACTTTTTTAAACTATCCGCTTAACAAAACACTTCAGGGGTAGAATAACAATCACGAGCTGTCGATAAAGAGTTCAGTACTTACTGTCGTTCAGAGACGCCGAACTGACGAATTATTCATACTAATATTATAAATGCGAAAGTGTGTCTGTCTGTCTGTCTGTTACCTCTTCACGCTTAAACTGCTGAATCGATTTTGATGAAATTTGGCATGGAGATAGTTTAAGATCCGAGGAAGGACATAGGATAGTTTTCATCCTGGAAATTATCCCTATAAAGATTGAAAAATGAGTAAGTAATTCATGATGACATTGATGACCCTGTAGGAAATGTAATGATTAGGCCAAAAGCACAATTGCTCTTACATTTGCTTAGGCGCTTTTAATAATCCTTTTTATTAATTAAGGTGATTAGGTGGATATCTATCGTGTTGTACGAGGTTGCTTCCATACTTCCAAATTCCACGCGGACGTAGTCGAGGGCAAAAGCTAGTACCTAATAAAATAAATAGACACTTACATTTCTCGGTGGATTGATTACTAATTATTTTTTTTACCAAATTTATTTGAATACCTTCATTTATCGTGAAAGTTTGCATGTAAATAAGTCAAACTACGCTAATAGTTTCAATGATTTAGTAAAGCCAAAAATTATCATCCAGTTTACACAGATACCCGTATAAACAAAGGTTATAAAACTGATGAAGGTGTTTTTATTGCAACATAACACTTTCTTTATTGTCCATAGATTAAAATAATATGAAGTTAGATGTGTTTGTATATAAAGGTAACAGGGATAAGTAATTTATTGATTCAAACTAGAAAATTAGCGTAACGGACACGGAATCTAAACATAAATCGGATCAAACCTAAATATCGTCTTAACTAAATTGGTGTAAGGTTCACACTGTTAAAAATATAAGATGGCAAATTGGGGTACGGAGCATTTTTTTTAAAGCTCGTGAAATCATTTTAAGGTATGGGTGTTATTTATTCATGAGCAAAAAAAAAATTGGGCAAGTGCGAGTCCGACTCGCGCATGAAGGGTTCCGTACCTATACATATGTATATATATAATCTATAACAAGTTTGTTGTATGGGAGCCCCCCTTAAATGTTTATTTTATTTTATTTTTAGTATTTGTTGTTATAGCGGCAATAGAAATACATCATCTGTGAAAATTTCAACTGTCTAGCTATCACCGTTCTTGAGATACAGCCTGGTGACAGACGGACGGACGGACGGACGGACGGACGGATGGACGGACGGACGGACGGACAGCGAAGTCTCAGTAATAGGGTCCCGTTTTTACCCTTTGGGTACGGAACCCTAAAAAGCATTAGTGTAAAAGCCAGTTTCATAAGATTGTCTTCAAAAATAAGTCATGTAAAGGTAATTCCTTAATTGGAAAGACCTTTACCTTATTCAAAGTGGATTGGTGGCAGTAGTTACCCTATTTGATGTTGCTTTATTAAAATAAAAAAAACAGATACATGGTTTTTGTGGGTCAGATTTGATTTTGAACCCATAAAAATCAGTAGTGTAAGGAACAATTTTTTCAAGCTAGATTTTTTTTATATACACCATTCGATAGAGCGGAAAATTCTGAACAAAACTGTATATTCAACTCATTTTGCGTATTTTGTCCCTTACCCCAATTGATTCAGCTGAAACGTGAAATAATTATATTATTATTATTTCACGTTTCAGCTGAATATAATTTCCGTAAAATGCGCAGTACGCGAAACATTACATGTTCGGTAAAAAAAAATTCTACCAGATGAGGGTAGACTCCTCGTACAAAATGCATAAATGCCATAATTCGTTCGTGAACGACTTTTGCAATGACAAAATTAAAATCCTAAACGCTAGAACACTTTTCTTTTCAGACTACAAATTCAAATTCTGTTCGTTGAAATGAGTCGTCTTACGGCAAAGTTTCAGAGCTCAGCAGAGCATACACAAACTTCGTAAATTCTAAACATAACATTTAGGCATCTGTGTCCCAAGATTGGTATCACAAAGAAGCCTGTGTTATGACAATACCTTGGTTCCGCTCATTCCGTTCAGTAATAACTTCAAGATTGCATTCATATCTAACGAAGCCGCGCGATCTTTTATTTTTCCATTCGGCCCAAAAGATTTTTTAAGAATTGGATTTCGCTGGTTCATGAATAATTGAACAGGCTTTAAAGCTGTTTTCTTAAAAATGATTGGTAATGTTGACTTCACTACATAGTATAAAGCAAAGTCGCTTCCTGCGGGCCTATGATGGTTGCTTTTATTTGTTTTTTTTGGAGTAGTAGGGCCTCGTGCAGGGTCCGTCCGGATTGTTACTACCGTCTTGCCTGCTAACCCACCGCCAAACAGCAATGTTCGCATTGTTGTGTTCCGGTGTGGGGGTAAGATAGCCGGTGAAATTACTAGCATAGAGGCATTCTATCTTCGTCCTCCGGGTAGGCAAGCACTTGTGACTCCTCTGGTGTTGCAGGTGTTTATGGGCGACGGTAATCGCTTTCCATCAGGCGATACGTTTGCTCGTTTGCCCCCTTTGACATAAAAAAAAAAAAAAAAAAAAAACGCGATAAATAAGTGACAAAGCATCCGTCACGTTTTGACAAAATGCGAGTGGAAGTGACAGATGCTTTGTCACTTATTTTATCCCGTGATAAACGCAACCATCATAAGCCCCCTGCTGTCTGTCTGCCCCTATGTATGCTTAGATCTTAAAAACGACGCCACGGATTTTAATGCGGTTTTTTTAATAAATATAATGATTCAAGAGGAAGGTTTATATGTATGTATAATACATGCATAATATTATAGCATTGCGCACGTGCGAAGCCAGGGCGGGTCGCTAGTTATGGATAAAAATCAGGTCGTGAAGGGCATAGTTTATGATCAGTCTAAAATAAATAAAAAAGCATTGCCAGCTCGGTTTGCTCGACAATAATGTTGTAGGTATTTATTATTATTCGAGGTAAAAACTTTATATGTCGAGGTAAAAAACTTAAAAAAAAAGTTAAAACGGTCATATTATAAAAAAAAGGCATAGGTCCTAAACAGCCAAAACGGAAGATCAGATCAGTAACTACGACATAACGCGATTTTTTAGTAGGTATACTCAAATAGCTTTTGGCGTTTTCGGAAGAAATATACACTACTACTATTTTATAAAAGAAAAGGCTGCAATGCGACAGTCAGTTTTGACATATAGTGGCTGATAAAACTTATCTGTACCTACTTATTTTGTTTCCTTCCACCATTTTTGAGAAAAGCACTATATTAATTGGCTTTGTTTTAAATTAAACGAACTCCCAAGGTCGTCCGTTTAAAATTAATACTCAGCCAGCAATTTAACACTTCCCTTGCTTCGACAATAATGTACTATTTTCAGAAAATTACTATCAGGTCTTATTAAATTGTTAGAATCCCATTTGATGTTTTGAAGTGTCCCTTTGATAAAATGATAAATATCTATATAGTTTTGTCATTTGACACCAATTAACCCGTTCATTAATTTCAATATATAGTAATTATATTGTCCACTATAATAACAGTATGATTAAATAAATTACTAATTCAGATACATAATATCGCCTGGTGACAACCTAAACTCAATAAAATTTCTTTCACTACTCTTTAAAACCTCGTATCTAGTAAGTAGAGTAACACTGAGATACGAGCTTTGTTTTACAGTCCGACCAAAAAGAGTAGAAATTAAAAAGTGGCAATACTGTAGTGTCGTCCCTTTCTAATCAATCTAAGAAAACGGGGACGACAGTACAGTTTGCCACTTTTTAATTTCTACTCTTTTTGGTCGGTCTGTAAGTAGGTATTTTGTTATTAGTGAGTTTTGATATTTCATCTGCACTATTACAAAATTCTAGAATTGAATTGGAGATTAGTTTTCTATTGAGAGGAGCGCAGCGTGGCGTCAGTCGTATAGCGTCTTCTGTCGGTAAAATGTTCTTTGTCCTCTAATCACACCGAAAGAGTACTCTTTATTATACTGTGCCGAAAGGCTGGACGGATTTAAAGCGATTTTAGTACAGTCATAGGTGGACATCCAAAGATGGTTACAGAATACTTTTTATTCGACTGTGGAAAAAAGAAAGACGTGGACGAGGTTGCGGGCAGCTGCTATAGTAGGAATATTATTTTATGGATTTACCAAATAATACGGTACAATCTGGTTGAGCAATTAGCTAATTGTAACAATGAAATTAGCTAAAATCTCGCTGTTTACCAAATATTACGAGATTCTATGCCCCGAGGTTCATTCGTGATGGACGAGAAAATGCATAACCATCTGTGGATACCCAATGTATAATCGAAAATAGTTAAAATCTATCTAGAAAACATACAAAAAAGTTCGTTTCTTAATTCCCGGTAGGTAACTTACAATCTTCGAACAATGCGCAGACTTTCAATGCCTGAATCTCTTATACAAAATAATCAACATTGGATTCCATGAATCACGTTGTTTGCATTATCCGAACCTCATCAATACCAACCGCAAACAGGATGGACTATTCCTGTCTACTCACAGGCAAATTTACTCCTTCTGATGAAGTAAACATGTGTGTTTGATTATCAATTATGGCTGCAATAGTGAATTGAATTATTACAAATTAGAAGTGCTTCGCGCTAATTGGATGATACCTTGAATTTAAAGATGTTTTGGCTTTACTAAGGCATTATATCTGAAATATGCCTATCCATCCTATTCGAGCATCCTTTTAGTTACATTAACAAGTTTATCATTTTATAATACCTACATTCTATTACCTATTCAGCGACGGAGGCGGGCATGGCTGCGTAAAATCAGTGATGTCATTTGTGGCGACCTTTCGCGCGTTGTCATCGTTGCCCCATTAAGTGCTCCGCGGGAAAGAGTCCAACTCAAAATTCGAAGCAATTGAGTGGGTATGCAACTGTACATAAAAACATGATGGGAAATATATTTTCTTTGCTTTATAAACGGTTAAAACTTTACTGTTTTAAGAGATCTCATGTAACAGTTGCATAAAGTAGTATTTTATCACCATCATCCAACGTTTCAAATGCAGTTGCATGCGTCGTAGTCCTGAATATGCATGCAACTGAGCTTGAAAAAATAATGAACGTATTTACATAAGAAAAATGCAAATTAATTCGGCGAGAATATTCAATATCATGTTCGGGCCTATGATGGTTGCTTTTATAACGCGATAAATGACAAAGCAACCTTCACGTTTTGACAAAATGCGTGTGAGTGACAGATGCTCTGTCACTTATTTATCACGTGATAAATATCACGTGTTAAACGCAACCATCATAGGCCCGCGTAAGTAGCACAAAAGCCTTTATTCAGCTTAATTTAGCAGTATAAGGGCTGTATACTTAAGCAATTCTACAGCTTGTTTGCTACTTGGATGGTTTGTAACTGATAAAAAAAACGACATCCACGGCCGTTTCCCAACTATCAGCGTCATCATACCCAGAAAATCGAGTCTAAAATAAAATTAAACATAAATACAGGATAACACATCGTCGCGGTCTATTTCAGTCGGCAATGTCGGCATAGACAAGCAAAACAAGCATGGGAACTGACGCAAGACGTTTTCGCGCCTCATAACTCTATGGAAGAGAATAGCAAATAGCACCGCCGATAGACGAGTGGCCTTTGGCAGAGATGATAATATATTGCATTGGAAGACATATAAAAATCGCTGAAATTATTTGTATCTTTAGGAATCGTTGATTTAGGAATTATATTTCCTTCCCACGTAACAGATTTTAAAATAAAAATAAAAACTACTTCTAAGCTGGAAGGCATAGCTTTATCAGATTTGGATGCCAACAAATTATTAAATAGACTTTCGACAATGAAGGCCACACATAATACACCTTAAGCAAATTTAAGACTTATTGGTGGTCTCATGGATGCCAATGTCTGACTGGACAAAATTGAAATGGGACCACAAGGGAAAAACCAGCTTTGAAATAAAAAAAATTGGTTCACCCAGTCCAAAGTTCTACCGTAACAAACATAAAAGAAAAAAAAATACAGTCAAAAGGAGAACCTCCTCCTTTTTGAAGTCGGCTAATAAAAATGAAAAATGTTCCGTAAAATTTCCCGAGTGGACTATTTATATCAAAAAAGAAATATGACGTCGCTCCACAAAATACATCATTATTCCAAATTAAGCCTGTAAAATTATTCGGGAATTTGGACCAGAAGGATATAGGATACCTACTCTGAACTCTAGGGTGATTCAAAAAAGTCAAGTTTTTATTTTTTTTACTCTCAACCGATAATAACGTTCTACCCTTTAAAATATTAATTAGTAATGAATTTCAGATTTTTTGATGAATATTTAGAGGTCGCTACCACCTGCCAAAGTTTTAAAAATATTTGCCACAATGCGAGATAGTATATCGTTTTACTTTTGATATGTTCAATGACGGTATTTAGCTATTAACACGTTCAATGCGAAGCTTCATTTTGCGAACTCGCTCTCAGTGCGTTACAACTAGGGCTTGCAATCCGGATATCCGGATATTCGTTTTATCCGGATATCCGCGAATTTTTTAATCCGGATAATTTTCTATACACTATTCGGATAATACGGATAATTCGGATAATTAAAATAAAGCCGTAGAAAGTATCATAATAAATATTAAATACCTAAACAAGCTGGCTTTTTGAAAGGAAAAGGCACTAGAGAACAAATTCTAACCATCAAACAACTGATTCCTGGAGAAATCCTTCGAATTTAACACCCCCTTGATCGTTTTATAGACTACTTGGCCTGTCGATCAACAAATCTTTACCAAAATTCATGGTCATAGATCGAACAAAGCCGCTAGAGCTCAGTGGGACGCGCGATCTCCAATCCAATATGAGGGCAGCTTTGTATACCTGGGCTCTACCAGAACGATGGCTCATGCGAATCAGATGTACAAAAGCGGATTAGCATGGCAAAAAGCGCGATGACACGACTAAACAGGATCTGGACAGTGGTGTCACGTGGTGTATTTTTGATATTTAGTTTCATGGTCGTAATTGTCACAATTATAACCATACCTTAAACGTTCTATTGTTTTTTGAGTAGGACAACACAATATATAATTTTTCTAGTCTAGCAACGGGAGTAAAGCTGTCATAGGTCAGGGTTGCTAGATAAATATTTCATATGACAGGGTAAAATTCAGAAATAACATATATTCGATAATATTATTTACACATCCTTAAAATATAATAATTTAAAATAAAGTATAAGAAAAATAAACATAAATGTTAAAATACAGTATATGTTATTTCTTAATTACTATAATTAAATTATGGTGAACCAGGGATCTTGATTGGGTAGTCTTCACAGTCAAAATAGGCAACCCTATTTACTACTAGAAACCATTGAAGTCTGTAGAAGCTACATATCCGTTTTGATACGAATTTCCGAAATGTGGTGCCATTTTCATCTTACTCCTGGTGTGAGCAGCTGTGTCGTGAGTCTGGCGCACCGACGCCATTTCCGATGGAGGGAACTGTGGAAGTGTTATTTCGGGATTAGAAATCGTGAGTAGTGATCTTACACATAATTAGTTTCTGGTCTTTGTATCCTCGTTCAGTTTTTAACTGCTGGTTCCTTGTTTTAGCCACATTATTGATGGCGGGTGGGAGATCTTCTGCGGAGGCAGTTTAACTCAAGATTTTGGAGTCGCTCCGGTAAGCAGATTATCATAACCTATCTGCTTAAATATAAAGCAATGTGTCTTTCGATTGCACTATTCTAATGCAGGATTTTACTTCTATTTCAGCGAGGATAGGGAATTAAAAAATAAGAATTAAAACTTGTTAATCAAAATTGAAGATTAAAATTAAAACATGAAATTAAAACTTGAAAGTAAAGATTAGAATTAAAGTTTAAATTAAACACTAGAAGATGACATTGTGGTCAAATTAGATTTTTCCACACATACACTCAACTTACCTCATGGAATAAAGTATAAACATTTTCCAAATTTAATTCTGCATCGGGTCTGTCACTGTAAATTCCTGCTTCTTCAATGCCCTGGTCCTGTTCTGCGTGATCGAGACAGAAGCATAGCCAGAATCCCTCCGTAGCTGGGGTCCCGAGCACACTGCAAAGGAAGTGACATCAATCAGGACAGGTTCTGAGTACGGACTAAGCAAGGTGCGTGTCAGTCTCCTATAAAAAACGTAGGGAAGTAGGATTTCACTTAAAGTTAAATAACGTTGTTGGCACTGTTAAAAGTTAGGTTTGCTATATAGCCTAAGTCGAACATATTATACACCCAGTGATACTGGCTGAGCTACTTTTATAAGCGTGTCCTAGATTTAAACAGTTCTATAAGTCACCTGCAAAAGCAGGCGTAGGTTAAGGTTGTACATAGCCTATTATTATTATAAAATAAAGTTGTAGTAATTACCACATTTTTCCTTTAATATTCCACGTAGGTCACCTGATGAATATTATTGAAAGGCATCTTTTTTTCTAGGTCACGATATACTCAACAAACGAGTTTATCCATTTATTTAGTTGTGAGAATCTTTTAGTTGTGTTTTTTTTATCTCACACAGTTGTTTTTTTTTTGGAAAGAGATTGGCTCTTTCCTTTTGGAACGGCCTTCCAAAAATTAATTTAGCCGAGCTTGGAAGGACTACGTTTCAAATGGCGCCCAGTGGTTTATTTTTAGTAATTTAAGGCAGCCATCGTTTCGAATGGTGCCCAGTGGTTATTTCTTTTAGTTATTATTCAGGCAGCTATTATTTCGAATGGTGCCCACGGTATTTTAGTGATTTTCAGTCCTTTCAGTAATATTCAGGTTGATTTAAAAGTGCCAACAATCGTTTTTGTTAAAACATTTTGTACTTACGTTTAATTCTTGAAGAAATCCATATTTGTTTGCATTTCCCTGGTATTACACTGTGTTAAGACATTTCCCACACATTATATTGCTATTTTGTGTATATTTGAACAATATTTCTGCATATTTTTACGTTTTTCCAAGAAAGAATTAATTTCATAACCGTTATTTTGTACGTTTTTCTTTGTTCATTTGAGAAGCTAATCTGACATTTGAGTGCTAGACTACAGAACAGGAAATCAAATTTTGAGCACTATACTTTTATATTGGATGTTTGGTATAATTTCAATTGAGTAAACAGTAACAAATTATTACATATTTTTGCTATTTCAGAAACATATTTTCCATATTGTGTACACAATATTAAATTCATATTAGAGTGAAAGTTTTGATTATAGGAACTAGTATTTTCAACTTTTTTAGTGTTACCACATTTTTAAGTTTAAAAAGAAAGTCTATTTAAGCACTGGAATTTCGATTTGAGGTTGTTTTTTTTTTGCTTTTGTGCTTTGAAGTTCTTGTTATTTTCAGAGATAAAGTGTGAACATTATTCAATATCATTGCTAAATTTAATGATAATTTTGTTGTTTGGTGCATATCAAGGAAAACTTTCTTTATTTATAAATTAATTTGGATACAAAATTGTGGTATAGACAAATAGTGTTTTGTTTTTTTTTACTTGCTACTTTTTTCAAACAGTAACGAAATTTAAGTAATTTGAAGTGTATATTTAACAAAAGTTGTTCAGGAAAACAATTTATATTGCGAAATAGCAGAATATCAGTAAGTTTCTTTGTAATTAACAGAGCCAACATATTATTAGATTAATTTTTTTTTTTACAACAATGGAGCGTTTACAATTCCATTCCTTGTTAAAAGACGAGTTATTTTATGAAGTGACTATTCGTTCTGAGACACCTGCTAGTACTGTAGATGGAATGAGGAAGCAGCTTAGACAGTTATTGCCTGAATGCCCTCCAGAGGCAATTTTTGAAACAGATTTCTCCGGTGACAGCGAACTTGACATCATCGAGTCCAAACTTCAGGATTTGTCTGCGAGTGTGAATAGGTACATACAGACCAAGGATAGGCAATCTTTAGTTCGTTCTAAAGCTTTAGGAAATCATTTACATCACAGGCTATTAAGGATTAAGACAAACAATGATAGTGAAATGTTAGAAATAAAAACAGCGCTCACTTCACAATTAGAATCTTTATTAAAAAAATTAGAGAACGCAGGTCAGTCATCGGGTGCTCATTGTTTAATTGATTCGAACCTTCAGGGTTCTAGTGGTTCTAGTACACGGCAAGTTTCAGACAGAGAAATTCAGGTAGTTTGTTCCGGCAATCAGAATGTCGCAAAATGGAATCTTCGTTATAATGGGAATAGCGATCCCAGGTCATTCCTCGAGCGTGTTGATGAGTTGAAGCTCGCATATGGTGTTTCGGATTCGGCTTTGTTTTGTTCCGCAGCACAATTGTTCACCGATAATGCTTTGTTTTGGTTCAGAGGTATTCGGGAACAGGTTTCATCGTGGACACAGCTGAAAGATATTTTGCTTCACGAGTTCGATACCCCGGACTATGATTACAGATTGTTAGGAGAGATTAGATCCAGAACTCAGGGTTTAGATGAGCCAATCCACATATATGTAGCGATCATGTCTTGCATGTTTTCTCGATTAAAAAATGCTTTGTCTGAGGAATCAAGGTTGGAAATTTTGTTGCACAACATTAGACCCAGCTTGTCAAAACAGCTGGCTTTAGTTAACATCACTTCAATTGCAGAATTGAAAGAAAATTGTCGTAAACTAGAGGCCGCGAATGTCCGCGCGCAACTTTTTGTCGAACCGTCCAAATCGGGTACAAATACACTTAGTAACGACTTCGCATACAAAGGCAGGTCCAAGCAAGTTAACGCCGTTGATGTTAGCACAAAACATTCCTTAGATTCATCGCATTGTAGTAGCTTTTCGAGTCAGCCAGCTTCTAGAACACAACAGCGGCAGCGTTTTGATGGAAATTCCACACATGTGCGGGAAACTTCGAGTATTCCTGTTTGTTATCGTTGTGGTAAAACGAATCATAATTTTAGATTCTGTAAGGGAAAGCGTAACACGAATAATGTTCAAATAAAATGTTTCGGTTGTGGAAAACAGGGAGTTTTAATTAAAGATTGTGACAAATGTCAAAGCTCACAAAGTCAGAAAAAACGTTCCGTTTCACACAAATCAAAAAACTAGTAGGTCAGAACCGCAGTGACAGTTTTAGGGATAAATTAAACGATCCGATTTCACAATTTTGCAATTACGATTCGATTGCTACGGTTCTGTTTACACCAAATAAAAGCGATATTCGACCATTTTTGAAATTTAGAGTGTGTGATTATTTTGACGTTTACGGATTAGCGGACAGTGGTTCTTCAGTTAGTATTTTGGGAAACAATTCACATGAAGATTTTATTAAATTCGGTTTCGAGATGAAGGCCACTGAATTAACTTCATGCAATGTTGCAAATGGCGTTATAGTCCAGTCAATAGGGTACATTTTTGTTCCGGTAACATTTAAAAATGTTACAAATGTTATTAAATTTTTAGTTATGCCCAATATTGTTACGGACGTTATTTTGGGGATTGATTTTTGGAAAGTTTTTAGTTTGGCCCCGGAAATTTTGGACAACATTGCATATATTAAGACACCAGACAAATATTTTGACTTATGTAATGGAATCGGTTCTGAACAGGTAAATTCAATTCAGTCGTACGATCACTTGTCTCCAACGCAACAAGAGCTCGCGAACGCCGTAGTGGGGAAGTTTAAGGATATCTCGTTCGAAGTAAAGGGTTTAGGTAGGACGTCTTTAATGGAACATGTCATTGACACTGGCGACGCCCCACCTATTAAGACCAAACAGTATCCACTCTCTCCGGAAAAGAGAGCAAGTTTAGGTTCGGAATTAGATCGGATGTTGGAGTTAGGTGTCGTTACTCCGTGCGAAAGCCCATGGAATAATCCGGTACTTTTAGTTCAGAAAGCAAATGGGGATTGGAGATTCTGCTTAGACTGTAGGAAATTAAATGCGGTGACGAAAGGGGATTCGTATTCCATTCCGTATATTCCGCAGATTTTAGATAGTTTGAAGGAAGCGAAGTTTCTGACGTCTATCGACTTAAGTTCCTCTTTCTGGCAGATTCCTTTGCATGAGAGCTCGCAGGAGAAGACAAGTTTCACGGTACCTGGTCGCGGATTATTTAAATTCCAAGTTATGCCGTTCGGATTATCGGGAGCACCTGCCCGACAGCAGAGGCTCATGGATAGGCTAATAGACCATAATATAACCAGCGACATTGAGAATGGTTTCGTCTTCTGTTACATAGACGACATAGTCATTTGTTCATCAGATTTTCAGACTCATTTAGTGCTGTTGAATCGTGTGTTGGAAAAGCTGAAGATGGCGAACTTAACAGTCAATTTTGAAAAGTCCAAGTTCTTCAGACAGTCTATTAAGTACTTGGGTTACGTAGTAGACGAGTTTGGCTTGCGTACAGACCCAGAGAAGGTGTCCGCCATCTTGAACTTTCCCATTCCCACGACTTCTCGCGAGGTGAAGATATTTTTAGGGACATGCTCATGGTATCGCCGGTTTATCCGAAATTTTTCGAGTATAGCTGCCCCTTTAAATCGCTTGACCTCGAAGGGAAAGAACGCACCACCATTCGTTTGGTCTGCAGAGGCCGAGAACGCCTTTAACACATTGCAGAATGCGTTAGTGTCAGCACCAATTTTAGCTGTCCCTGATTTTGACAAGCCGTTTACAGTGCATTGTGACGCTTCTTCATATGGAATCGGCGGTATGCTATCGCAGACGATCGATGGGCAGGAGCATCCCATAGCGTACGTTAGTCGTTCTCTTAACAAGTGTGAGCGCAACTATAGTGCCACAGAACGCGAAGCGCTGGGAGTTCTTTTCTCTGTCGAGAAGTTTCAGGCATATTTAGGTTCACGTCGGTTTAAAGTGATTACCGATCACTCTTCATTGCGTTGGTTCATGAACTTGGAAAATCCATCTGGCAGATTAGCACGTTGGGGTTGCAGACTGTCTCAATTTAATTTTGATATTGAGCACAGGAAAGGCACCGAGAACGTTGTGCCAGATGCATTGTCCAGGTTAATGCCCGTTGAAGCCGTAGACGTAGTGGTCGATGATGACGTGAACGATGATTGGTATGACAAGACGCTGAACGGTTGTAAGGTTTTTCCAGCAAACTTCCCGAACTATTGTGTCAGGGATGGAAAGCTGTTTCGTTTTAGTAAGAGCAAATATAACCTTTTAAGAGAATTTGACTGGAAGGAGGTAGTGAGACAGAATGACCGGAAGAAAGTTTTGAAAGAAAACCATTGCGATCCTACTGCCGCACATTTAGGAGTTTTTAAAACTCATCGGCGATTGGCGCTTACATACTTTTGGCCTGGTATGTACAAGGACGTTGTGGAGTATGTGAAGGCATGCGATACCTGTGCAGCCTATAAACATTCACAGAAAACAACTCCTGGTCTGATGGGTAAGCCAAAGGTATGTCACCGCCCAATGCAAGTGATTAGTATTGATTTGGTCGGTCCACTTCCACGTTCTAGAGCAGGTTATACGTTCTTGTTTGTTGTTACATGTTGCTTTTCAAAGTACACGCTGCTATTTCCACTCCGCCGCGCAACTAGTGCGTTGGTGGTGAAGCATTTTGAGAAACATGTCATTTTGGAACATGGTGTACCGGAAACCGTAATTACCGATAATGGGGTTCAATTTACGGGATCTGAGTTTAAGCAGTTAATGAAGCGTTACAACGTACCTAAAGTTTTTTATGGACCAAGATATACGCCGCAGGTTAACCTGGTAGAAAGGTATAACAAGACGGTTATGACGGCCGTAGCGTCGTACGTAGAGGACAATCACCGGTCTTGGGATGAAAATCTGCACCAAATTCGTTTTGCCTTAAACAGTGCAGTAAATGAGTCCACAGGGTTTTCTCCTTTCTTTTTAGTACACGCTAGGGAACCAGTCATAAACGGCTCGTTTTATAAGGATACTGGTCAGGATTATTCGGTTACCATTCCTAGAGAGGAATATGCCGGCGAGTTTGGTTGCCTGAAAAATATTTTTGAACAGGTTAGGTTACGTTTGTTACAAGCACATGAAACAAATGCTAAGTATTACAACTTAAGAAGACGTTCAGCTAAGTTTTCAGTAGGAGATGTTGTTTGGAAACGTTCATACGTCCAGAGTGACGCTATGAATTTTAAGATGTCAAAGCTTGCGCCTAAATACGAGAAATGTAGGGTAAAAGCGGTTTTATCTCCTTTAGTTTATGAATTGGAAAGGATGGACGGCCATCCTATAGGTTCATGGCACATTAAAGACTTAAAAGCGTAAGGTTACAGCTGCTGATTTAGTGATCAGTGGACGCGCGACCCGTATACAATAGGTATTGCTCGTCGCGCCGCCACTGTTCAATAAATAACAGAGCATGGTGACACGTACTTAAGTAGGGTTGTGATGTAGCATTAGTGTTAGATATCGCAAAGTCATATTTAATCACAAATTAAAAGGACCGTGGTGAGCAGGATAAACTGACTCATTACTTAATTATGAAAGGTGACGTATGAAAGGGTTATGACAGTTATGAAAAGTTGGAGCTGCTCAATCCTAGCTCGATGAGTAACAAGAGCCGTCTTTAATGTTGTGCATATTTAGATATCGTGCGAAAACACGTAAAAGATATTGAGTTTATTTAGATACTGTACGCACATCCAACAAGGGTTTTATCGGTGTTTTCCGTACATGTGTGGATGTGTAGGTGTTTTGTTGTGCAGTATTGTTTCTGATTTTGTTTCCTCAGACCCAGTCGACAGGTATGAGGTAATTTTGTTTTGAGTTGAGGGAAAGCGATCGTTATCGATTAGCTTATGCTTGTTTTGATTATAAACGATTCATTCGTTTTGTTTTCTTGGTTTTGGATTTAGGAGCGAGTTAAGTACTTACATGTTGTGGTGCTACACTCAATCTTGGTAGTGTTCGGACTTAGGTCAACATTTTTCACTGGATTTTGGTTGTGCTGGAAATCAGCCCAGTGTTCCGAGTAGTTTACTACATTTTCGGCACTGTTTCGCCCGGACTAGCGGAGATATATTATGTATGCTGAACATTTGTCCTGGCCGTTGGTTTTAACCTCTTCAACACAAGGTTGTTGTGTTGGAAAGGTTAAGGAAGGGATTCGCATAGTTAGATGGATTATTAGGACAGTAGGTCCAGTTTTGTAATTTTGTATTTAATTTTTTTGTGTGCTGATATAGCACAAACCGGGCTAGTGATCGGTGGACGCGCGGCCACATATCGAGTAGGTAGATGTTGGGTATTGTTCGCCGCGCCGCCATCGTTCACAACCGTTTAGCACCGTGCATTTTTTCTTTAATAGTTGCATGTTAGGTTTGAGTATGGGTTACTCAATTGTTATTTAGGGTCATTGGCGCGGGTTCGAAGGATAGCAGTTTAGTCTTTTGGTAGTAGTCATTTTAATAGTTTGGTAGTGATTTTTTTTTGGGAAAACTTAGTAACATTAAATTTTTTAGTATACAGTTTTGTCCAAGGCGTCCCTCGAGTCCGTACCAGCCGTAGCTATTAGGTGTTGGTTGTCTTTCACACGTGACTTGCCTTTAGATTTTTTCTAGCTCTTGATAAAGCAAGATCGCTGAGGGCAGCGAGCGATTCACTCCTAGTGAATCTTTTCGTATGGGGGGGGGTATTGTCACGTGGTGTATTTTTGATATTTAGTTTCATGGTCGTAATTGTCACAATTATAACCATACCTTAAACGTTCTATTGTTTTTTGAGTAGGACAACACAATATATAATTTTTCTAGTCTAGCAACGGGAGTAAAGCTGTCATAGGTCAGGGTTGCTAGATAAATATTTCATATGACAGGGTAAAATTCAGAAATAACATATATTCGATAATATTATTTACACATCCTTAAAATATAATAATTTAAAATAAAGTATAAGAAAAATAAACATAAATATTAAAATACAGTATATGTTATTTCTTAATTACTATAATTAAATTATGGTGAACCAGGGATCTTGATTGGGTAGTCTTCACAGTCAAAATAGGCAACCCTATTTACTACTAGAAACCATTGAAGTCTGTAGAAGCTACATATCCGTTTTGATACGAATTTCCGAAATGTGGTGCCATTTTCATCTTACTCCTGGTGTGAGCAGCTGTGTCGTGAGTCTGGCGCACCGACGCCATTTCCGATGGAGGGAACTGTGGAAGTGTTATTTCGGGATTAGAAATCGTGAGTAGTGATCTTACACATAATTAGTTTCTGGTCTTTGTATCCTCGTTCAGTTTTTAACTGCTGGTTCCTTGTTTTAGCCACATTATTGATGGCGGGTGGGAGATCTTCTGCGGAGGCAGTTTAACTCAAGATTTTGGAGTCGCTCCGGTAAGCAGATTATCATAACCTATCTGCTTAAATATAAAGCAATGTGTCTTTCGATTGCACTATTCTAATGCAGGATTTTACTTCTATTTCAGCGAGGATAGGGAATTAAAAAATAAGAATTAAAACTTGTTAATCAAAATTGAAGATTAAAATTAAAACATGAAATTAAAACTTGAAAGTAAAGATTAGAATTAAAGTTTAAATTAAACACTAGAAGATGACATTGTGGTCAAATTAGATTTTTCCACACATACACTCAACTTACCTCATGGAATAAAGTATAAACATTTTCCAAATTTAATTCTGCATCGGGTCTGTCACTGTAAATTCCTGCTTCTTCAATGCCCTGGTCCTGTTCTGCGTGATCGAGACAGAAGCATAGCCAGAATCCCTCCGTAGCTGGGGTCCCGAGCACACTGCAAAGGAAGTGACATCAATCAGGACAGGTTCTGAGTACGGACTAAGCAAGGTGCGTGTCAGTCTCCTATAAAAAACGTAGGGAAGTAGGATTTCACTTAAAGTTAAATAACGTTGTTGGCACTGTTAAAAGTTAGGTTTGCTATATAGCCTAAGTCGAACATATTATACACCCAGTGATACTGGCTGAGCTACTTTTATAAGCGTGTCCTAGATTTAAACAGTTCTATAAGTCACCTGCAAAAGCAGGCGTAGGTTAAGGTTGTACATAGCCTATTATTATTATAAAATAAAGTTGTAGTAATTACCACATTTTTCCTTTAATATTCCACGTAGGTCACCTGATTAATATTATTGAGGCATCTTTTTTTTCTAGGTCACGATATACTCAACAAACGAGTTTATCCATTAGATTAGATTAGATTATATTTATTTCACACATATAGGGATACATTATAAATTACACATAGTCAATTTACACGAATCTACACGGTGATCGTCAACATAATAAACAGATTAAACAAATTCAGCAACTCATAATTCATTAGATAATTAAGAAAAAACAATGTCAAAAATTTCAAATAATTTAACAATTTAAATAATGTCGAATAAATATGTCAATAAATTCACTAAATATACAAATTAAATGTCAACATTCACCACAAAGGATCGTCGCCTACACTAAAATACAAAACATTTTATCTAAATATGTCAAGATAATCTTTAACTGAGTACAAAGGATTTTCCAATAAAAGGTTTCTCAATTCTCATTTATTTAGTTGTGAGAATCTTTTAGTTGTGTTTTTTTTATCTCACACAGTTGTTTTTTTTTTGGAAAGAGATTGGCTCTTTCCTTTTGGAACGGCCTTCCAAAAATTAATTTAGCCGAGCTTGGAAGGACTACGTTTCAATATATCAATCTTACTAAAAACCTAGAGGGCTCTGGTGTTCTCGATCTTCACCTACGGTGCGGAAACTCCCTCAAAAAGGCAGATAGATCTCGCAATGACGCATTTGAAATGTGGTGCAGGAGCGGAATGTTACCACTTCCTTGGACAGACCACTGCACAAAATAAATTCTTCCAGAAGTGGGAGTCACCGTTAGGCTGTCGACAATCTGTCTCCGCAGGATCTTCGATCACCTAGCTAGGGAAAATGACACCCTCGAAGTGCTCCTGGTGACAGGGAAAGTACAGGGAAGACGACCATGAGGAAGAAGCTCTATGCGCTGGACAGACAGAATCAAAATCAAACAAAATACGACTAAAAATTAAATTAAACTGATAAAAGTATAGAAGCCGATTTAATATAATTTTAAATATTTTGATAATGATCCTTACGTTTTTTATCGTCGTTTGCGATTTTTTTTATGAACCACTACTCTGCTCCGTGATAACTGGTATTTTGGAGATTTTATTTTAATGTTCAGTAGGTATAATATCTTCTCGCAGTAAAGTTAAAATAGTGATTGCAACTGTGATAAGATTTTTAATATTATGGTAAAAAAATAAAACTACTCGTATTTTCCATTTATTTTTAAGAACTTGTCTACTATTGTTCTTTCGTTTTTGATTAATTTTCTAAAACCATTTGGTCAATTTCTTACTGTTAAATTGTATATTACCATATAACACTCATTTATTCGACAGCAAAAATACGAAAATACCCATGTAAAAACTGAAATTAAACAACAAAGAAACAAATTCCTACGTCACACTTACAATTAAAAAAGAGTAAAGCGGCACTAAAACTAAAATAAATCACTACCTAGCGACCATGCCGCTTTATTAGTATCATCGAAATTTTAACCATATTTCGTGTTTTATTAAAAATAATATGATATCCGTATTATCCGCTGTATCCGGATATCCGGATAGTAAATAATTTTAGTATTCGAAATATCCGGATACGAAAAATGGACGGATATTGCAAGCCCTAGTTACAACCCATGAGAGTCCTGTATTGAACTTTCTCGCTGTGCGGTACAAGTCATTTACAGCCTGTAAGAAGGGTTTTATATTTTACCTAAAATGTCTTTACCAAATACATATATATGAAATTTGATTATAACAATGTTTAGTCTAATAATGAGTCTACCTTATACTGCCTTCGCCGAAGTTGATGACTGCTCGTTGAGATTTTATAGACGAATTAATTAACAGGTCAAAATTGACTTGTAACGCACTGCCAGGACTAGCACAGATGAAAATGTCGATGATTTAGTAGTGACGGGAAAGATAAATCAAATAAATATATCGATTTTTTTTTTACAAAACGAGCTTTTCTAAGGTATTTTTTACATAACTTACACATTCTTTAGAATATGTGCAACCAGAAGATGGGCCCATGTAAATACATTTTTGTGATGCGTTTGAGGGTATTTCAATTTCGTTTTCCGTACTTACATGAACAGCTGACGATGGTTGACTGCCATTCGGGGACGTGGAGGTTCCAACCGAATCATATTCCAATATGCTAACTTTATGTAGATGCTGCGAAACCATTAAGTTACTTACTGACTTTACGCTGTGGTTGTCCAACATTCTTCGAGACCGCTTTTTAGACGCATTCATGTTTACGTATAAACAGAAACAAACGTGTGTACTAATAGCAGGGTAACAACACTAGTGCACTCTGCACTTACTTGCAGTGCTATACAAGGCCCTACACTACAGGTCCTATATGCCCTGTTCCGCACTGAATAACAAAAGTTTTAATCTGGTGCGAACAGGTCATATGTGACCTGTTAATTAATTTATATGTTGTCGGGTAGATCGTGAAATAACGAATCTAAATGTATACTTGACTATATAAAAAAAATTAAATATCACAACATTACAGTTGCCGAGAAACTTCTTGAGCCTAACCTTGACTGCGCAGTAGCCGATTTACGTACAAATACTCGTATGCATGCGCAGATCCGCCATTTTGGGTCAAGAAGTTTCTCGGCAACTGTACCTATGGCCTTCGCACCAGCGCAAAGTCGCGTATTTCGGTCGCCGCACCAGGCGAAAGTTCAGAACAGGGTCAAAATGACCTGTTTCGCAGTGAACGTGTTAAGTAGTGTTAAAGGTGTTCTGCGGGTACTTCACACTCCAAAGTTGGTTAAGGTAAACGATATTTTAATTATCATAGTTCAGTGATACAATCAGCTCAAATCAAAACAGTTGCATTTTGTTTACGAGTGTTTGTTTACGTCTAGTTTGCTCGTTTATTGTTATAATTGTTTTCCCACTATGACTTCGAGTATTAAAACAAGAAAAAAACGGAAATATGGCTAGTTGGACAAACATGTTCGGAATTAGTGCAAACAAAATTACCCTCAGTGAAAGAAGTGATCAGTTTATTTTTTCATTATAAAAATGTAATGAACCAAGTTAATAGGGAATCGGCGTCCTTAACTGCTGGTGATGTGATGGATCTATGGCAAAAAGCAAGTATTCCTACCAAAGATAAGCAACATGTTATAACAAAAATACTTAAATACTTTAATGAATGGGGCCATTTAAAAAAAAAACAATACAATAAAGCAAAGCGTTCAGCAGCAATCATAGAAAAAGAAAACAAGTGGCAATCAAATTTAAATGTTCTCTTTGATATAGCTCATTTCGATGCTCTGAATATAATGACTATTGAAGAAGACAAGCAATTTCTGTTGAACCAAAGAAAAATGGACCGTCTGGACGAATTGGTAACATTGACAAACAATATGCAAGAAATCTTAAAAAACAGAAAAAGAAGTTAAGTTGAAAAAAATGAAGGAAAAGGAGATGAAAGCAATAAATAGACTAACAGAGAAATGCGGTTTACTATCATCATCTGCAGAGGATAATAGTAGTGATAGCGACACGAGTCGTCCTGATCCTCCTCAGGCAGGACCCTATTTAAGCCAGCATTGTTCGCCGCCACGGAAAAAAGGCCGAAAAGCAATCCTAGATTGTAATTTAGCTACTACTCTAGATGTCGCCAAGTTAAGCGACCGAAAAGCAACTGTTGTTTTGGCCTCTACGTTGAAAAGTCTGGGCTGTATTGTAGCAGAATATAAAGTCAGCTATTCATCTATACGTCGCCATAGAATTCATATCAGAAAACAGCTCGCGGAGTCTATTAAAGCAGACTTTACTTAGTAGATCGCCTACCAATTTTGGTATCCGGAAAAGGAGTTGACCAGCTTTTAGCCGTTGCTAAACTTCCAGATGGCAAAGGGGAGACCATGGCATCTGCTATTTTCGAGACAGTTTTATCGTGGAGCTTACACGATAAAATAAAATGTATGTGTTTCGATACCACAGCATCTAATACAGGGAGAATGAATGGAGCTTCTACCCCTTTAGAACACAAACTGCAAAAGAAATTGATTTGGTTTCCATGTCGCCATCACATCTTAGAAATCGTGCTTGAAGCTGTCGTACTATCAGCTATAGGACCTTCCAGCGGCCCAGAAATCTTGATTTTCAAAAGATTTAAGAACAATTGGCCAAACATTGATCAAGGAGACTTCAAGACTGCAATATCCGAACCATCTACTTGGAGCTGTGTTGAAACTGTCGCGATTGATATAATTGCTTTTGCTCAGAATCAACTTCAACAATTTCAGCCTCGTGACGATTACAAAGAGCTCCTTCATTTGATCATTATATTTTTAGGGGGAGTACCTGAAACTGGTATATCATTCAAAGCTCCTGCTGGATTGCACCGTGCGCGATGGATGGCTAAGGCTGTGTATTCATTAAAAATGTATCTTTTCCGGCACCAGCTTAAGATCACAAAAAAGGAAGCAAAGGCTATTACGAATATCTGCATATTTGTAGTAATCATTTACTCAAAGTACTGGTTTACAGTTCCAGCAGCTTGTATGGCCCCTGCAAACGACCTGCAAATTTTAAAAGACTTAGTTGAATACGAAAACTACAATAAAGTTTTAGCCAAAGTCGCCTTAAAAAAGATGTTGGGTCACCTTTGGTATCTTTCTGAAGAGCTAGTTGCTCTAGCTTTTTTTGATAAACGAGTTTCTACTGAAACGAAACGTAAAATGATTTTAGCACTGAAGAAAGAAGGGTCAGATAACAGTCCTAAAAAGGTTTCTTTGGAATATGATGAAATCATTAACCAAAACCTCGAAGATTTTGTTACACAAAACACAATGATTTTTTTTATACTACTGGAATTCTAGGTATTTATTTATTTATTTAAACTTTATTGCACAAAACAAGTCAGTACAAATGGCGGACTTAATGCCAAATGGCATTCTCTACCAGTCAACCATAGGGCCAAACAGAGATACTAGAAGTGGGTGCAAATTAGAAATCTGATGGTACAGAGAGGATCTAGAGTACAAGTAAATACAAAATATTAATTATATTACTGTTTATACAAAGATACATATACCTACACACTATAATATAATATATATACAGATATATACATAATATAATATATATATATAAATATATACGAAAGTCTACAACATGGGATGATGGATGAACTATTCGAGCTCTTGTTCCAGCAGATGCTTACGCAGCATACACTTGAAAGCTACCTTGCTTGGGGCTTGTCTGATAGAGAGAGGGAGTGAATTCCAGAGACGACATGCCTGAACGGCGAAAGAATTAGACATAAAACCAGTATGGTGCGAAGGAATGGAAAGTTTGAGAGTTCGAGAGGAACGAAGTTCACAGCCTGGACGGGGAGTTTGAAAAATGAATTTACTTTTGAGATATCCTGGTGTAGAAGGCTCGAACAGGATAGAAAACAGACAGCAAAGGATCCTGAGGGATCTGCGACTACGAATGGGAAGCCAGTTAAGCTGACGGCGAAATAATGAGACATGATCGTATTTTCGAAGTCCGAAAATGAACCGTATACCATTATTAAGGAGACGATCAAGTTTGTTGAGGGACTCTTGTGTGATGTTTGTGAGGCACACATCAGCATAATCAATAAGAGGTAACACCAACGCCTGCACAAGTAACTTTTTGGTACTTACTGGAAGAAAGCTTTTAAATTTATAAAGGTTGCGCAACGTACCAGTGACCTTCCGACTTACCTCTGAAAGTTGACCATTCCATGCCAGGTTAGAGTCTAAAACTAAACCGAGATTCTTGACCTGGTTGGAGACGGGAATGTGCTCACCATCAAAGAGGATCGGAGCAACAGAGATGGCAGGGAGCTTAGAAAGTTGCCGCTGACTGCCCAAAATTATAGCCTGGCATTTAGTGGGATTAACACAAATGCCAAATCTACTGGACCAGTCAGCGATGTGGTTCAGATCATCATTAATCAGTGAGATAGCAGAGTTAATGTCACTGACGTCTGCTTGGGAATAAATTTGTAAGTCGTCAGCATACAAATGGTAAGAACTGAGAAGATTAGTGGTTATAAGATTGATGAAGACAGAAAACAGAAGGGGAGAGAGAATACCACCTTGGGGCACTCCAGTATTTAGATCGCACCAATCAGATAATGACCGTTTGCCTTTTACAGCCTGGGTACGGTCCGAGAGATAGGTCGAAAACCACTCAGTTGCGCTAGAGGAAACCTGCAAGTGCCTAAGAGTCGCAAGGAGTAGATCATGGTCAACCGCGTTAAAAGCGTTTGAAAAATCGATGAGCACCAACACTGTAACCTTGGTTGATTCCATGCCATGTCGAACGTCTTCGATGACATTAAGCAGAGCAGTAGTGGTGCTATGTCCAGGGCGGAAGCCAGATTGAAAAGGAGATAGTAGCACGTTACGATTAATAAAACTAGATAATTGTCTGTGGGCAACTGCCTCGAGAATTTTGGAGAGAAATGGAAGAATTGAAATGGGACGAAAGTGATTGAGAGCACTGGGGTTTGTAACTTTAGGAAGAGGGATTACAAAGGCCTTACGCCAACAGGATGGAAATACCCCAGAGAGCAATGAAAAATTGACAATGTGAGACACAATAGGCAAAATGCAGTCTAGAATGAGAATGACCATGATTCTACTCACATTATCATGTCCGACAGCCTTGGACTTGATTGACATGACGACTTTGCGGATATCCTCCTCATTAACCGGGGTGAAAGCAAATGGCACGATATTGGAATAAGGAAGCGAAGCAATAAAAGATAGAGTTTTTAATTTAGTAACGGGATTGAGAGTAGAAGATTTAGAAAAGTGTGTATTTAGTTCGTTGAGAGAAAAAGTGAATGTATCAACTTCAGACTTGGGTTTGCCGACACCAAGTGACTTTAAAAATTTCCATGTATCAGCTGGAGAGGACGTAGAGATATTATCGTGTATGTAACGACGCTTTGCAGCTCTTACCATCTGATTGCAACGATTTCTGGCAGTTTTAAAAAGGCCCCAGTTCTCGTCGCACCGATCCTGCTTATATTTACGAAACGCTTTATCTCGCCGAGACATCGCCATGCGAACACCTCTGGTAATCCATGGAGCTGGCGGCCGCCTGAGCTTGACTGCACGCACCGGCGCATGGTCATCGAACAGTTTTAAAAGGGTGGAGTTAAAATGATACACTTTATCGTCTACTGTTGATGCCTCAAGCGTGGGCGCCCAGTCAGCCGAAGCAGCATCCCGCTTTAATTTATTAATATCAAGACGAGCAAAACTACGCTGATGTATGACTACAGGTTCTAACTTTGGTGGCTTGACTTTGTATGCTAGAAAAATTAGGTCATGATGTGAGAACCCCGGTGCTAAAAGCTGACCTGATTTGACAATGTCGTCGGGAGAAGAACTTATGATCAAATCCAACCAGGTGTCAGGGGAGTCGGTATTATGGTGCGTTGCGTTTAAAGGTACCACCGAAAAATCAGCAGGTATGTGATTTCATTGAAAAAGATCCTGAGCTATGGGAAGAAGAAGAAAGTTACAAGTCGGCTAGAGAAATTGTACTAAAAATGAGAGTTGTTAATGATATAGCTGAACGCACGTGGCTTTGATGGAAGAATATAATAAATTACACACAAACGACGAGGAACAGAAGCAGTACTTAATGTTGCTAGGTAAAAATTATAGACAGAAAAACCCCAATGTGAATAAGGCAAACTTTATAATAAAAAAAACTTGTATATATGCTAGTTTTGATTATTTTGTTTCTTACTCAACAAAGGTTTCTGATATTAATAAACTTTCATTTGAAAATTTATTGAATTTTCAAATTTCAGAACCCGGTAGCGACCCTTAAATATTAAGTTAAAAATAAAGAAAAAAAAACAATGTGTTTTCTAATGGAATAGATCAGTTTTAGGGGTTGAGAGTAAAAAAAAAAAATTTTTTTTTGGTGTCCGATGAATACACCCTACTGAACTCTGAAGTAAAAAAATCGAATACAGTAATTCAAATGCAGTTTCAGATTTAGGTATAGATGGGTTTTAAACGTCAGAATTGCAATTCCACAGATTCCCCATGTACCACAGATTCCTAAAGGACCAGTGTATGACCTATGGCCTCATTCAGTCATTACGCTAAAGCGGCTGGACATCCGAAAATGGTAATATTATGATCTTTTTACCCGACTGCGCTAAAAAAAAAATATGGTCACGCGCGCTATATATGTAATAAGTGTGATTAACACTAATGCGAGGAAAGCGGTTGACCTAAATTATGGTCAGTTGAACAGGTTTAGTAACCTCACTCGGCTTAAGTATACTGTTGTAACTCGTTAGCGTCTTAACTTAGATCCATGAGTCTCCAGACCATCTCGCAATAAACTTTACAAATAAAAGCACCCATTAAATCCTGGGGGGAGTAAGGACAAAGTGCCACCACTTAGTGTAATAGGGTGGACGCTCCTAAAATCGTATCCTGTAAGTTTTATGGCGCTAGTCTTGAAGCGTTAGTGTCTTCGCAGACTATACGACAAGTGACAAAGTTTATAATGACGTTGTTTATGATGTTCTAGCTCATGTCATGTTTAAATAGACGTAAAAAAGCGAGACATACTTAAGGATCAAACCCAGCTTTAAGGAAACAATGAAGTTACTAAAATGACGAAGCCTGTTCTAGATTTTATAATTTGTTGTAGTAACTTACAATGACGAAGCCGATTTTGCGTATCAGAACTAGTAAATTTTCCTTTCGTGTGCCTTTTAAAATAAATCATATGAAATGGTTATTTTTAATTTATTTAAATTAAAATTCCTTTATAAAGGAGGATAGGGAACTTTTGGCATAACTATGAAATGCAGATCCTTATCATGAGATGAATGTTGTTCATCACTTTTTCTACTCCAGTACTTTTTTCTTTCATTTATATAGTTACTAACTCTAATATAAAGACATAAATTATGAAAGTCTGTAAAAGTCTATACTTACTCTATTGCCCAAAAAATACTGCTAAACGATGTTATAATGTCGCCAAAAGCATCACTTAGTACCACAGATTACAAGATAAACAGCTGCGTTCACACAATTTGCAATTAAAAAAAAAGCTTATATTGTACTAAGGCATTGCTGCCAACTTAAAAAAAAAAGTTTTATCTTCAGTGCATGGATGTTTAGTATAGTGAATACCTTTATGTATAAGTTCATATTTTTTTGGAAGATGTTTAGTATAGTGAACGCGCGTATACCTATATTTATAAATTCATATTTTTTTGACAGATGGTCAATAAAAAAAAAGTTTATCAGAGACTATTTTTTTTTTTAATTTTGTTGATTCCGAGTGGGAACATGTAATTTGTTTATTTGCATTTTATTTATGAAATGTCGAGTCGTAGAAAAAGTATTAACCCTTTATTTGGCAAAGACAGAAAAAGTGTACATTTTGTATTTTTTATTTTTTTTTGGTCTTTTAGGTATAAAATGTGATTAGAAAAAATAGTAAAAAAAATCTAGCTTTTCCAGTTTTCCCGAAAACTAATGTATACCACAGTATACAATGCCAATAGAATGAAGTGAAGTGAATGTATACTGTGATATACAATGTCAAATATGCAACAGAAAGGTAATTTTAAATAACAAAACAATTTATTTAGAAATTATTATTTTATTTTGAGCGAAAGCTCAGGAAACATTTTCGGGGGTCTTTCCCTGTCACAAAACAAAGCTTTACATTGCATTTCAGGCAATATGACTTTGTCAACTTCTGGCATATCAACTATGCCCGTTATAATTTGTATGGCAATAAAATCCACAAGTTCATGGTCGGTTAATTGAATCGATTTTCCAGTTTTTTCAACTGAGTAAATGCTAGTCTGTTCTGTTATGAAGGATAGGTATTATATCAGGAGAAAAGAATTTGTTAAAATAATCAAGGGATGAATTGTCTGGTATGTCTTCGTATTCGCCGTTATCTTGGTGTTCTAGTAACTGGAGTAAGGAAATACTGCTTTTTGCTTTTTAAATTTTTTAATTTTTTTAGCCCGCTTCGCCACAGGGGCTATTCGTTTTTTAGCCGGAGTTTTTCTTGTGGTTGATGGTGTGGCTCGAGGGGTAGCATTGGTTACAGATGGAAGGGACGGTAATGAAGAAATTAATGGCATATTTAAAAAGTCTGGTTCCTGTGTCGATGAGCGGCACATTTTTTGAATTGTTGGGGTCAGAGGAACATTTTCTTCGGCGCCACAAGGTTCTATTTGTGTATTAACTCTTTCTGTGACGTCTTCATCAGAGCTACATAGTAGACTTAAGCGTCCAAGCAAAAAATCCAAGGATGTCGTTGAAGACGAGTATTCAGGGGAAGAAAGGTCCCTAAATACTTGAACCTCTGTTTTATCATCGCATTTGGTATGAGGGACAATATTTCGCAGATCTATTCTTTACCACATGCTGTTAAGAAGCAAAGAAGGAAAAAAAAACAAAAACACCCCAAAACCAAGCTGCATTCATATTTGGCAAAGTATATCCCGGTATACATACAAATTAAGTCCGTTCTTGGCAAAGTATATCACGGTATACATACAAGTTTAGTTGCCTTAGTGCCCGTTCTTGGCAATGTATACTGTGAGATACAAACAACTTTAGGCGATTGCAGTTAGTGGTAATTAGTGCAAATCGAAATTAAAATCTGACACAAGCCAATGGCAAACATTTACAATTATACCTAAACCGCATTTCGCCCCAAAACATTGCTATATATATTTTAAAAAGTAATAAATACTTTGCTTAGCGTGTGTGCACTCCGCAGGTCCGCCAATTTGGCCTTCGACTGTCGGCTAAAAATTTTACTAGTACTCAGAACTATTTTTGCCTAAATTAGGACAAATTGTGTGACCAGATAAAATATTAAATTTTCACTTAGATGTTTCGGAAGACTGTGTAGATTTTTTTTTTTGTGAATGTATCTCACAGTATACGACGTCAAATAAAGGGCTAAGTCATATTGCAATAGAGCACCGGAGATCTCCCCTATGATGAGCTCTCTGAGGGCCTGCATTCCCAATTGCAAAAACAATTTGGAAGGCGCTACAAACATGGGCTCGTCCAGAAATCATGTGATCGTTTATAACGGGGGTCTGAAAAATATCACAAATGATCAAATCCCGGATGAAAACATATCACGTGTAATTTTTTAACACAGCGAAAAAGCCAAAAACAATAAAATTACTCCAAATTTTTCTCATATCAGAATAATCCGCTCTAAGCGTAATTACCCAAGCAAACGACTTACGACGAATTCAGCGTCTAATGGTACCCGAGTCCTACTTAGTTCTTGAATGGGGAAGAGGAGTAGCGTTGCAATCACTAAATATGACCACGGGGGAGAAGGAGTCAATAATGATAAGAGATGCCATCCCGCCGAAGGGATGGAGGTGTGAAGAGTCTTCGGGACATCATCACGCTATTCCAGGCGACCCGTACGAGCGACGTGCCTTCGTTCGTGGCGAAGCAGCTGCACCGGCTGCCACCCGTTACGTTCGACCACGTCGATGTCACCAGACTGCTGAAGGATGTTATGATCCTGAAGAAGAGTCTGACCGAAGTCCAGACTAAGTTAGAGGTATACCGTAATTGAGTTGCGTTCCGAAGTAGTGTTATTACGTAACGCTATATCTGAATGTAGGTCAAGTGACACCTCTAAAATAGTCGCGTGTCACGGTGCGCAAAATGTGATCGGCGGTGTTAACGCTGACGCCGTGGAATTGCATGCGTCGCTGGTTGCTGACCAAGCGCCGCCAACCCCGCGCCCCGCCGCTCGCTCGCCTGCTCCAGCGGAGAGGTCGAGCACGTCACGTGTGAGTACGTCGACCCCGAGACGTGTTAACGTCGAAATTGCAAAGCGCCCAGCAGCTCCGAAATCTAGGCAGCCGTCATCTCAGGGGTTGCAGGAACCCGTAAAAAAGGACCTGCCAATGCCGGCTCCAAGGGAGTCCCGATGCGACGAGGATGGCTTCATGAAGGTCGAAAAGAAGAAGAAGAAGCCAGCCTGTCGAAATCAGTGCGGTACCGCACCGACTGGACCGAAACATTTGCTGCGTCCCGCTCTACCTACGACGCTGCTTTATGTGTCCCGGCTACATTACAGTACGAAGGCTGAAGATATTGCAGAATATGTAAGGGTGAAGTCCGGTGTCATCCTGAGGGTCGTAAAATTGGAGTCTCGCCATGATGTGAGTTTTAATTCCTTCGTGCTGAGAGTTCCGACGGACCAACTAGCGACCTTCACAAAGGAAGAGTACTGGCCGAAGGGTGTCATGTTCCGGCGTTTCCGTGGACGGCTACCTGACACATCGAACACGCGTAACACGTCGCTGTTGAAAAATGTGACCTTTTTAATATTTAATATGTATGTTAGATTGTAATTTATTTATCTATGGGCCTTTGATGCCTGAAATAAATAAATTATTATCATGTCGCACCCGCTCACGGGACAATAGTGTCCCGGACCTTTGGGAGGCGTGCACGGAGCCGAAGCCAACGCGTAGAGGCCCTTTCGACAATTTAATGAAATGCAAGGTGTACTTACATCGAGCGGATGCTGTCCCTATCCGTGTCATGGGACGCACACAGAGACAGCGCCCGCTAGGTGCAAGAACTATTGATGGAGACATGGAATCTAAATACAAATTGGGCTATGGGGATGAAATGGAGGACTGGCTAATTGGGCTATGGGTTGAGACTATCGGGCGTCTACCAGCTAAAGTGTCTCATAGCAAAAATGGGACTGGTAGACGATGACTCGCCTCCCGCTAGATGGGCCCCCACTAAATAGCGACACATAAAGTGGCCTAAGGGCAACACCGGTGCGGAAGGCTAAGGGCGGAGAGGTGTAATACTGGGCTTTAAACCGAAGCCAACTAACCCCTTACGTTTCCACATCCACCATTATTATTATTATAATAATAGGCCAAATATGATCACAGCATACCCAATTGCATAAGCAATTTGCAAGCCGCCACAAATATTCTACTAACACAATGGCACTGAGAAATCGCAACGTGAAGACACCGACCTATCTTCCAGCTAATCTAGCGTCTAGCTCGGCTGCCAACAGTGTGAATAGTTTATCGCTGATCATAGTTTACATTTAACGCTGTCGACGGTGTGTGGTCTGCCATTAACAGACAACACTTTCGAATATAAACGACTCAACAACCCTGAATCTTGAAAATGATAATCGATGTTGTAAGACCAGGATAAGACTCAAATTGTAACACGTTGAAATTTCGCTGGAAATGATGTTAAGTGTGGGCGAAGGATTCCGACCGACTTATTCCCGTTTTTAGTCCCGTTGATTATTTTATGAATGCTACAAATTAAAACTGTTTGCGTCGTTAAGCCGTCAGCTAGAGGATTCAATTTAGAGAACATGATTATGGTGAGCAGTTTGTTTGTCAATTAAACTGGTAAATGACTGTGATAGTATCGTTAGTATATATAGATGTATTATTAGTAGTAAAATGATAAATGAGATTAAATTTAGATTTTGTAAAAGGCATGTATTTAACGCGGCGACAAATTAATCTGATTTAGGGATTTATAAAAAATTAAAGGGGGTAGCAAAAATAATAAGTTGGCGACTAATTGCGGAGACTAGTATAAAGTAAAAAGTAGCAGCTAAGTAATCAATTTTCGGCTTTGTTTCAATATAAACTAGCATCGAGTTATTGTTTTGGCGACTGAATTAACTAATTAAGCGGAAACATGACAGCGGATAAAAAGTTGAAAATGGCCTACTCTAATTGTTCAATGGAGATTGCATATAAAATAAATCAAGGTCATAAAAAAAATAAAAGGAGCGCTTTTTAGGGATATAAAAAAAAAAACAACCTAACCTAACCCGGCCGAGTCGGATCTTCTGCTAATATTAGTCGCCAAGTCATTATTTATAGTACCTCGCCTATGATTTCAGTATTTTTGTTTATTATTTCTGCAACCTTAAAGTAGCTGCCATTATTTGAATTTTAAAATATCCTTAGTTTAAAGCTCATTTAATATAAATGATTGCCAAAATATTTAATCGCTGACAAGTTATTATTTTAGTTGCAAATAGTTTGCTGCTCTTTAATTTTTCTGTCGCCGCGAAAATAATAAGCCTTTGTAAAATATGTATTATATTATTATTTCTTAGAAATTTGGACTGCATGTTATTTATTTATCCACATACGTATGCTAGTGAGCTGGACTATTGGAATACTTTGAGCACATTTCCAGAAGAGAAGACGATAATCTAGAAAAACTATTGGTCACTGGTAAGATCCAGGGGAAGAGGCCTCGGGGCCGCAGCCCGATGCGATGGTCTGACCAAATCCACACTGCACTTGATTCTCAAGGTGGCCGAGGACCCTGGAAGATGGCGCAACATCATCCGGAGGAAGCTAATCCATCCAGTCACGACCCTCAGCAATGTAGATAATCGTCATCCACGGATACGGAGTTGATCGTGCATCGGCACGGAGGAGGAAGGTAGTAAGCTACGAGTATGTAATAAATAAGAGACATTGAAGGCTTCTGTCTTTTTAGAAAGGTACGGAGCAGACATTAATATGTGAAATGTAATTCATACTCATTAATTGATATGCCTTGACTGACACTCTTGCTACAGTAAAAAAAAATTGAAAGTGAGCTAGTATGCTCATCATAAATCACTGATTCGTATACAAATATTTCACGGGAAAGCTAATATTTTCTTACTGAGGAGAAACAAAGATAATAAGCATTTTTATAAAATAATTAATGGGAAAACTTCGATCGGAAGCTGAAAAACGTGACTCTAAAATGAAAAGATTCTAAGCGCAATTGAGATTTATAATAATATCAAATCAACGTAAAATGTTATTATATTATATTAGTCCTGAGGTTTCAAGTTTTACTTTGTGATGTTTTAATTTCCAACATGAAAAGTTTTTAATCAATTAAATTTTGTTTTTGAAGGGGTTTTGACGAGGGCAGACAAGACCACGTGGAGTCGGGGTTGAGCGAGTCGGTCTTACGCCAGACATAATTATTCTGTCATGATCTGTCTGTCAAAATATTATATTTTTAGCCTTTTTTTTAAAAAGCCTAAAAAAATGTGGTCATTTATTAATCTGATTTTGCGCTATTCCACGCTAATTGCACTTATTATGTCTTTATAAAAGAAGCCAATTCGTAGCAAAGCCCGAAAACTATCAGTCAATGGTATAACTGTTATTGTAATTGAAGCTATGAAAAATGGCTAACAATAGTGCTATTTCTCACCAAATCAGACGAAATGGATTGGAAAGAGAACCGGGAACAGGCAATCGAGGAGATTTAAGTACACAATAACTGTTTGTTTTCTCTCCCCTGCTTTTTGCGATACCAGAAAATGCTTGAATAAAAACTGATATTACCTACATTTCGAGTAAATATTTGCTGTTATCATTCTGTTAGCTCGTTCGTTCCGATGCCAATAGGAGACGAAATATAAGGGTAGATTCATGCTCGGCGGTACGGTACATTCAGTCAATAAGCCAATGGTTGTGAGTTGATTTTTTTACAAGCAATATTTCTTTCTCTTGGCTACAGGCTAAGGCTAGGCTTTGAGCTAGACGAGTCTAATAAGGAAGCCCTTTTCGCGTGACTCAGTATTATCCTGTCATGCTCGGACGGTATTGAATGGGAAGTGACAGGTAGTTATAGTCGCGCAAGGTTCGTGTGTCACAGTTATGCTATAGGTAAAATACTGCTCAACATGTGATCAGTAACTACAGTAAAAAAATTCAACAGTAAATGATATCCGATAGAGTTGTAATTTAGGGCTTGTAACAGCCTAAAATCGGCTACCTATCTGAATCACTAATTTTTGTTTCCCATACCACACCCATACGTAACGTTTCGCCAAATTTTCATTTGTACGGAAGCCATTTTTTTCCAACATTGTAAATTTTTCACAATAGTTATAAAACAAACCTAACCTAAAAAATTTTTTTTTTTTTTTAACTAGCTGTGCCCCGCGGTGTTACCCGCTCATCCCACGGGAACACTACATTTATTCGTGATAAAAGGTATCCTAATGTCCTTTCCCGGGTCTCAAACTATCTCCATACCAAATTTCATCTAAGTCGGTTCAGCGGTTGAAGCGTGAAGAAGTAACAGACAGACAGACAGACAGACAGACAGACAGACACACTTTCGCATTTATAATATTAGTATGGATTATTAATTAAACATACCCTGGACTAAAATTTGTCAGGCAACCCATATGCAATATATTTATTGACATATTAAATTAAATATAAAATACATTTCATCAAATAAACATTTCGGTGAAGGTCGTTTTATATCGGGATCTTAGACTATATAGATGGAAAACAAATGTTTCGGAGTTGATAGGTTACCCTTAAAATTTGCCTTGTGGAGCTAAGATTGAAGAGCCTTTTTTTTTCTCCATACAAAGTTGGTTGGAAATGTCTAATGTCGAATTGCAGCCCTTCTCCGAATATTTGGATCACTTCTTAACGTTTCGTCACGTACTTGTATTAACGCATTGTGTTTGATCTCATCAGACGAGTAGGTAGTGGCTCTGCAATAGAACAGCTGGCAATAGAAGCTTGTCTCCAAAAACTTAATATTTGACGAATATTTTTATTAAATAAGTTTATTTCATAACTGTCTTACAATCGTGTTGGAAATATAATAAAATCACATTATAATTCATTTTCAAAGTATTACTATATTGTGAGAAGAAAATTTTTAGAATCTTAAAAATACCAGTAAACATTTTGATAAACCGGCAATTTTCATCAACGATGTTTACAAGACGTTGCAATATTATTATAACAGTGGATTTTCAGTTTGAAACATTTATAGAGCGATTATGTTATGATTAATGATTTCCAATAAACATCAAGGCAGTTTTTAGGTAAGAATTAGTTTGGTTTTAGGGTTCCGTACCCAAAGTGTGCTAACGGGTCCTGACCTAACCTAAGCCTCCGCTGTTTGTATGTATGTCTGTCTGTTCGTCGTTCACAGAGCTGTGTATCTTTCCAACCCTAATAGGAATAGACTTAATTTTTTTCCATTACGTGTAGGTTAAACTATGGCCGCTATAGGCGCTATAACAACAAAATACTAAATTAAATAGTGTCCCGATACAAAAAACGTGTTTTTTTAAGGGATTACTACGTATTTTTAACCGACTTCAAAAAAGGAGGAGGTTCTCAATTCGAAGTAATTTTTTTTTTTTTTTGTATGTATGTTACTCGATACCTCCGAGAATCGTGAACCGATATTAATTTTTTTTTTATCGAAAGTGTATAACTCCGAGTTAGTCCCGTTGGCACTAATTCGGGATCTGATGATGGAATCTTGGAGAAATCGAGGGAACTCTTCAAATGTTATAGGGACATGTACGGCGCTTTCGGTAATTTATTGATAAAGTCAAGAATTTACATTCAGTAAATAGGATTTGGTGTAAGGAAACTGATGATGAACACCACAGATGGCCACTAGAACTTTATAGCGACGGATTACAGACAATTTAACAATATATATAACTTATATAAAAGAAAAAAAAAAAAAAAAAGATAACATAACACTTACAAAAATTATTGGATACCCTCAACCAGTGGAGCCGCCCGGGGCATTGTCCCCAAAACGCTGGCCGCGTTTCCTCTTTGAATCGCCAACCCCAGCCGCTGCGCAAAGTAAGACCCCGCTCGCGGGTCGCCAGAGGCGCCGATGAGCATGTCCGACACTTCCTTTACAAAAAATTTAGTGTCTGACGACCACGGCCCGAAGGTTTCAACCGCAAGAGCGGCAAATACATAATTATTTTTTAGAAATGCGTATTTGCGGCATTTGATGGTTTGGGCGTCGTCAGCGGCAGACCCTGGCATTCGAGCGGAGCGGCGGACGTGTGACGGAGCCAGCGTATCCACGCAAGTGGCATCCCATGCTAAGGGAAGTCCTCGGGACCACGGTACCAGGGTGCAGCCGTCGGGTCTCTTCCCGTCCGCGGCAGACAAGCCGACTGGCTCTAAGGTGGCCGGGATGGATACAGTGCCGAGGGCCCTGCGGACGATGTCGTTGAGCGCCGCATGTCTGAAACATCGGCCGGCGCTCTGTTGGCAGTGAAGGCCGTGGCGCCCGAGGGCGTCTACTGAGGCTCCACAGCGGCTGCAGGGGTGCGGCTCGCAGGATCTTAACCCGAGGCGGAGACACACGGCGATTCGCAGAGAGCCTGGATCCAGGAGGGTTCCAAGCTTCTGCGAAGGCAGAGCATGAAGCCAGTGTCCCGCTTCCGGCTCTGAAACCGCCAGCAATTGGGCCCGCTCCTCTGAGTTGTGGCAGTCATCCAAAATGCTTTGATGGATGGCTTTGATTTTTAACTGGTCCCAGGCAGCTTGGCTGGCTTTTTCAGTCGGCAGGCTTTCACCTGGGTTGCTAGCCCTCCATGCCGTCTCAGCATCCGCCAAGCCAGCCACCTCGACATCCGTGGGATTAGGGACATTAAGGATTCCACTGATGAGGGTGGCCGTACTATTGACGGATGACAGAAAAGCAGGGAGAGCTAGGTCACCCGTGGTGCGAATACCTAGGCCGCCATACTTGATTGGAAGAGTTGCCTGGGACCAGCTGACAGAATTATGTGCTATATTAAGAATTCTCTCAGTGGTTACTTTTAAAGTTTCATCTATAATTTCAGTAAGGTTTTGGTGTTTCCAAACTGGGCTACAGCGTAAAATATACAAAAATTTTGGTGAGAAAAGACACAATCGTAGAATGTAGATGGCGACATGAGGATTAATTTTGAAAAATAAATCCGAGGTACTATTAAAAATATTTAATTTTGAAAATATGGTTGGGGGGATGGCGTCGTCAAAAATGGGAGCACCAAGTAGGGAAAAGGTGTCGGGGGCTAGTATGGTTATGTTGGGCGCAACATGGTTAAAATTGTTTATGATCTCAGATCGGGAACTGGGTGATAGCTTCTCAGAGATGAACATTTCACACTTGTCAAAGTTTAATGAAAGGCCCACCTCGGAGAAACGATTGATGATACAGTTCAAGTCATCTAGAACTGCAGATGCATTTCCACCTAAGGTGCCGTCATCCAGATACCAGACATTGAGTTCAGAAGAGAGTTGTGTGATAATGGGGTTGATGGCTAAGCTGAAAATAGCGGGGCCGAGCGGGTCTCCTTGCTGGCAGCCAACGCAGGAGGCAACTTCATTATCGCCAAACATTAATTTCGATGGAGTACCGTAGCACTGCCATAGGTATCCCAAAATCTCAGGAATTTCATTTTGAATTTCATTTAAGAGAATACCCCTATCGATAGAATTAAAAGCATTCTTTACATCCAGTTTTACCAAAACTTCGAAGTCTGAATTATTGAGGAAAGTGCGGGTGGCGTGTACCGCGGCTTCGCATCCGCCCCTAACGCCAAAACCAAGTTGCTTGGGTTTAAAAAGATCGGTGAGACGTGAGTGGAACTCATGGCAACATAATTTAGATGCCAACCGACGCAAAGAGCTGCCTACAGCTATCGGGCGTATACCACCATCTTTTTTCTTCAAGGCTATTAGATTTGCTCCATACAAAATAGGAGTGATTTCACTGCACACTTTTCCGGAGAGCATGAGGTTCATTAAGGCGGTCAACTCTTTAATTAGAGACTCCCCTGTGTCACCCATTAGCGGGCTAGTCAAGTCCTTCAAGAACTGCGGCGTCAGACCATCTAAGCCTCCAGCAGACCCGTTGGGGAAGGAGCGGATCGCTTGCAAAGTTGCGTACTCGGAAACCTGAAGTGGCGGTTGGGTGGCAGCCGCTGATATAGGGAACTGCACCGGCGACGTCATGGTTGGGTGTTTACCTTTAAGAGCACTAAAAACTTCAGAAGTACGGGGGGCTAACGTGTCACTAGAAAATAAAATATTTGCGGCACTGTTGACGTTTCCATCTGAAATTTTATTTTCAATTGCTTTAATTTTGTAATTAATATTGGAGTTGCAACGCTGTATGGTTGGCTCTTCAGTGTCTATCGGTAGCGCCGGATGGAGAACATTATCTTTAATAATTGCTGATAGGGAGCGGTTTGACCGGCCACGTGGGATATGGCAATTTTTGTAGACAAACGTAAATAAGGATTCCCATGCAGCAAAATCATTATTTTTAACGACATTTGATAAGCAGTCTATAAGGCTCCGCGCTACAGCCACTCGTGCTCCCCTTGGTATCCTCTTAACTGTTTTAATGTTCCCTTTTAACGAAGCCAGGCGTGCGGATAAAGAGGCTGATGAGGGAAGTGTGGCCCCGGGTAGGCGGGACGTGGACGGCTCTGTCGATGAGGGAAGTATTCGGGGAACATGTGATTTGCCGAGATGAACGTTTAGTCCACGGTTACCTTTGTATAGTTTTCCATCTTGACAAATTGGGCATTCCAACCACTCCACTGAGACTGCAGACATTATTATAAAAAAATATTCAATATAAAATCGTAAACAAATAGAAAGATATTGTATAAAAATGACATGTTGTTGCCGGTGTCACCGCGATGACGGTTGCCGGGTGAGGCGAGATTTCAACTTATTATTAAACCTTTTGTGACACGTTATCGTTTTCAATTCAGTAGGCATCTTGTTAAACAACCTGTGGTGGTTTGGGATCGACTTCGAAGGGTGAGTCAAATGTAATCTGTACTTGAACGGGTTATTTTTGGCTTTTTAGTTATACTGAAGTCGGTTCTTTTTTTTGTTAAATTTTTTTTTTTACGTTACGGTTGTATTGTCAATCAGGAATCGGAAATTCGGGTGGATATTTACCTAAAGTTGTCAAAATCCTATTGCTTATCCCACTCATACCTCAAACATAGCCGCCTATACTTACAGCAAGGCCACCGCCAAAGTTTAGGTTATCCATCAGAATTTCCGAACCCTGTTTATAAAAGGTAGACACTTGAAATTTGTATAGAGTATTATAATATAATGTTACATCTCCAGCGGCCACAGTTTTATAATATAACTATGGCCAGTGTATCAACCAACAACTACAAAACAAGTCAAAATAAAAACAGATAATACGGAACCCATCATGCGCGAGTCCGACTCGCAGTTGGCCAGTTTTTATAGATTTATGCGCATGACGTGTTTGAAATATGTCGCGCAATACCCAGAGCTTAATATCTAAAATGATGTATCTAACATGATGGATGAGGATGTTTGAATAAATATCACTGGAGGAATTAAATATTTATTTCTGTAAGAAGTATTGCAAATTAATTTACACTTTGACTCACAGGCCCAATTAAGTTTCTCTTTCACTCTTGTTGAGCAGCCGAATGAATTGGGATGTATAATTTTTTACGACCTATGTAAATTCAGAAACCATTTCTGAAAGTAGGATAGAATGAGGATGAATGAAAGTCAAACATGATTGCAGTTTATGCATGTGCTCGAAAGTAGCATTCTCTATGCAATCTAACTCGTGTGTAAGATGATTTCCGACTCGTCTTATATTCGTGTAATATTGTCTTTTTCCAATCAGTACAATGCGAGAAAGACTGGTGATAAAACGGAGTTGCGACTAGATTGTTATTTATATTATTGCTGGCTGCTGTTGCTGGTTTAGTTGTCGTTTTAGAAAGACACAAGTGAATCTGAAGCTGTGCGAAGAAAAATAACCAATCAGGCTACGTCTGTGTGTAGTCCAAAAGTGCATTCAGATCTAGGTACAAAAAAATGCTACACGCTTTTTTTCAAGTCGGTTATAGTGTTATAGTAACAGTGTCGTTGAAAAGTGGTCTTAATTTAGCAAGTTCCATTTTATACCAGTTAAAATTAATTTAAGTGAAAACTAAGTTCTACTTTTATGAGTTGGACGTCGTTAAAATTAATTAACGTGAACCTCTGTGCAGAACTTAGCAAATGTGGAAAACAGTAGCATGAGACAAATATTTGAGGAAGTTTATTTTCAAAACGTGACGGATTGTCACTTATTTATTGCGTGATAAAAGCAACCATCGCTAGTACTGTCACTGTAAACTCACAGTAAAACGTAGTGCACAAGTAATAAACAGAAGTAACTCCTGCTTTTATAATATCGCTTTCAGGAAACTTATCTACAGAACCCTCGTCACACTGAAGGGTGTATTTGTCATGTTTTGTTTCTTCGACTCTCAGAAAGCGAGAAATGGACGACTTGTTAAATTGGAAATCTTTTGTTGAGATAAATGATTAATTTTCTGAACATCTTTATTCATGTTCTGTTCATAATTATCTATTGTACCTAGTGAGTCTTTTTCTTTCTATTGTTAACTTAGTTTCCCTTTTATCGAATTTATTTGTGTAACCCATACGTATACAGAAGCCACTACTTTTGGATTGCGCGTAAATACATCTAAGACTGAGTACCTTGCGACAGTCAGGCAGCCTGGATGGCCACAAAACATTGTTGTTGGCAATTAAACCATAAACGGCGTGAGCAGCTTCAAGTATCTAGCATCGATGATTACCTCCCAGAATAGATCTGACGAAGAGATAAGGGCACGGATAGTCACTGGGCACAAATCTTACTACGCGTGTGCTAAAGTTTTAGATTCTAAACTGAAGTAATAAGATCGAAGCTCACCATCTATCACACCATCATCAGGCCTGTTGTAACTTACGCCTGCGAAACGTGGACCTTAACCCAGAGAGTCGAACTGAAATTGCCGTGTTCGAAAGGAAAGTTCTTAGAAAAATCTACGGTCCCGTGAAACAGCGTGACGGCACATATCGGCAACGCATGAACCATGAGTTATGCACTCGTTGGGCACGAGAACATCGTCAACAGAAGAGACCGAGAGGCAGGCCTAGAAAACGTTGGAGTGACTGTGTGGAGGAAGATCTCAGGAAGATGGGGACGTTTACCAGCTGGAAGAAGGCGGCCAGGCATCGCGACAACTGGAGGAAGATTGTGGAGGAGGCCGAGACCCACAAAGGGTTGTAGTGCCAGCGGAATATTTAAGTTGAACCCATACGTATAGTCCGTGATCCGAGAATTCTTAGAATCCTTCGGATTCTGACGAAATCAGAAAAGTGAAACGGACAGATTTCAAGAGTTAGTCACCAGGCATGCGTAGTAGTGAGTAGTCGTAAGAAGTATAAGACGTACTATTTTACATAGAAATATACCGTAAGTCTCAGACATATTAAAATACCTACAAAATACTTAGCATAATGACGTAGTGAGTGTTGTGTGCAACCCGATAATTGACATTGTGTGCAATGATGAGGGTAGATTCTCGCCTTCGCATTCGCACTAATCGGCTCTCCTGATGAAGAAATCGAGAAAGGATTCGAAACATGTCCAAACAACCGTAGGTATTTTAACATACGTATTTTTCGATATTTCGATACGATAGGACTCCGTTGCTGCTTACTATTGAAAAAACGTTCTTATCACAATACGAGTGTAACACCCTTATATTTTTCTAAAAGTTGGATTGGAACACGAAACTTTTACAGGTACACAAATGAATTTACAAGTTCTGGAGGAAGGAAAGTCTTAAGTTGCGAAACTAAGTACTGCTTGGCTATTTTCTCGTACGAATTTAGAAAGTATATTTTAAAAACGAATGGCATCCATCGCTTGCTCCGCGACGAAACAACAATGCTGTCTTTTATTGAAAACTTCGTTTTGCAAGAGGACGTGCAAGCAATGACTATACATAGGTAGCAAACTTTATCAATGTCAATTTCAAGGCAAACAATACGATAAGTGAAAATAGATTGTATCATTGAACCAAATACACATTCAAAAATACATGAAACCAAATAAACTGCCACTACCTTTTGGACAAAAACTATAAGGAGAAAGTGTTTGATGACGTCACAAGCCAGGATCTTCATAGAAACTTCATACTAAAATATAGTTTTTGACATTTCATAAAGAATAGCTGATTTGAACTATCCACTAATTACCGTATTCAGATTGGCGGTGCACATTCTCTATAGAATAATTGGAAATATGGCGCCAATCTTTATTACAAGTTTTAACTGCTATGTTTTGTAAGAAATATAATTCATTTTACTAAACTGTAAACCATCAAATCGTCAATTTAGAAATTAAATCCCCAGAGATTGAACAATTTTGCTGCGATTTGATACTTCAACGTGGAATGCGAAGAAAAATGGCAGCCATTTGAATAAGGTTGTATCAAAATAGATTTATGTATTTGCTCCGAAATTGACTCAAGTTTAAATCCATTTATTCTGCACATTTCATAGGGAACTTTATTGATTAGACTACAAGGTATTTTTCATTAAAGCAGTATTCTCTGCTCTGTTAGCGTAAACCAAATGTTGAAAATTTCAATTAAAACTTTCATGAAACATATTTAATTATTGTATTAAGCGGTCCATACGAGTTCGAAACATGACAGGCAGTTCCTGATAATTTCATGTGAGTGAAAAATAGTGTATATTTTTCTGTTCATTATAAACATTTACACTAGAAGGTATTAGTAATTCTTGTGAGAAAGAAAATGTCACAACCGTAATGCCCGTTACAGACAGCGAGTTTTTGCAGCGATACAACTGTCGTCATTTAAATGCTAATAAATTCAGAAAAATCTGAAAAAAATGTACTAGACGACGATATACATAATAAAATATATAGATAACATTCATGACCCAAGAACAAATTTATTCGAGTTCATCACACAAATATTTGCCCCGGCCGGGATTCGAACCCGAGACCGCCGGCTCAGTAGACAGGTGTCTGCAAACTCCGCCAACCGCGTCGTCAAATTATAACAATGAGAGAGCATGTCGAGTATTCGAATCAGCAAATGTAGGTATAGAGGACGCTTCATACAATTAAGACCTAGCCTACACTGTTCACTAGAGCACTAGACATTTCCAAAGTCCCATTTTGACTTCCATCGATATTTAAAAATAAACGTTAAACTACATAGCTTAAGGTCGATTTTAAACGTGGAATCATACAAGCAATATTCCCTTTTGAAATTACACTCCTCAATTCCAATCCGCACTACCCAAAATGGCCACGCAATTATTGTATCGAATGGACACCGCAATACCGCATAGTGTCCTGTTCCAATTTCATAAACTTATTCCCACTATATTGATTTGTGAAATACGAGTAGTTTAGAAACAACTAATTGAAATTTTACATGGGAAACTACATGTTCCGAATCGGTACGCGATTCACCATCAGGAGAGCCGAAACGTGTCGAGCGATATTCGACTTCTACGGCGTGAGTGAACCCGTTTTGTATTTTAATTAACTAATTGAAACTGAAAATGCATGTATTCGATCATCCTTATCAAATGTTTAATAGTGGTACAATATCTACCCTAACTTGCAAGGCTTACATTGATTTCAAGGCTTTATTTTTCTTGGAATACAGTTCATCTAGTTTGATAGTTTAATTTTTTATATTACCATGATATTATCCTCTCAAAACTTTAACGTTAAATGTTTATATTTATATAGAAGCGAAAAAAATAAAAATGTTATGCTTTGAGAAGGATATTTGACCCTACGGCCCCACGGCTTTACGGGCCAGACAGGTGCATACCAAATATGCTATCGAAGCCACTAGCCAAAGCATGGAATATAACTTTTACGTTCTAATTACATGACGTTATATTTAATTAAGAATCAGATCTAGATTTCTGCACATTTTTTCATACCTTCCGGTTCGAAGGACCAAAATATTACTTATTTTGCTCAGGGCTGGTTCAGAATCACATACACGGACAGTTGCGTGAATAACACGTGATATTATATTCAATATTTGAAATATCTCAGAGCTGTGTTAAGGCTCCGTCGCCATGGAGAGAGAGAGAGAGAGCAATCTCTTCCGTCCTGTACGGCACACCTAGAACACTTATACTTTCGCTGTTGGTGCACATAATAGGACTGAGATATTTTTTTGAAGCTTTGACAATGGTCATCAGGGCGCCATTGAGACATGAATGGGCACTGATTGTGTCAGAAATCATCGGAGCGGATAGGGATCGTATTGCAGGTGCTTAATTCGATTTTGATTGCGTTGGTTCTATTTTCGCCGAATGAACTACGGTCTCTTGGGAAGGGAATAATGTCATCTGATTCAAGGACATTTGATAAAATGATTTTGAAACCTTCATACGAGTTGTATACCGGTATTTAAATAAATGAACAGTTTTATGAAACATGTAATGTCTCATTATTCTTTATATGTAGTTTACTCTCGTTGAAATAACCAAGATTTTGAATGGTACCAACTTACATGTAGGTATCTAGCTTATGAAACCCAAATAATAAAAAATAAAAGGTTAAAAAACTTAAACCCGACTACGGACAAACGAACTAAAAAGTTAAAAACAAGGTAGAAATATCGGGTATCATCGCCTTATTCCACAAGACAAGTCGTTAGACATGTTAAATGTTCTTGTATATTTTTTTCTACTGAAATCTTCTGTTAGTTAACAACAATAATATTATAATTTAATTCAAATGCCGTAGTCGTGCGTTGTGGCATTAACTACCTACGATACAATCTTCCTTTTACATATCTCCAAACAGTAAAAGAACGAACATGCATATATCATATACGAATTAAACCGCTTAGCCGTAGCCGTAGCAGTAGCAGCAGAATTTATTTTATTTAGTTTTCTTTTTTAAGAACATGTTATTTTGTGAAAATCCTACCTATAGTGTCTAGTTATCGAGAATAAAACGGACGCACAGCATTATTACACGGCAACACATCGTTATCATATTGATATAAAAAGAAGAGTTTTACAAGACTTATTTTAGGAACTCAATAAGATGATGATGGCGATCTACCTAAAACTACGGAAATTTCCTTGTATAGTTGCAGTTTTTTTAAATAGTCGACAACGCACGACTACGGCATTTGAATTAAATTATAATATTATTGTTGTTAACTAACAGAAGATTTCAGTAGAAAAAAATATACAAGAACATTTAACATGTCTAACGACTTGTCTTGTGGAATAAGGCGATGATACCCGATATTTCTACCTTGTTTTTAACTTTTTAGTTCGTTTGTCCGTAGTCGGGTTTAAGTTTTTTAACCTTTTATTTTATTTCAATATTTTCAGTTTCTACATATGATGGAGTAAAGAATACTTAAATGCATATGTAAGCTTAAAAAATGTCGCTGTATCGCTACATCTTCCTTTGAAGTCTGTTAAAAATGTAGCCTATGTCACACAATACACTCAGTCATCAAAATCTGTCGAGTAGTTTAAGCGCTATCGTGGAACATACTTAAATACATAACTTAGTACTCTTCCCTTTGACTTTACGAATAACACAGTCGGGCAAAACTAACAATAATTTATACGCAAACGTTGAATACCAACGTCGAATTTCAGCTATCGAGACCAACCAGTACCTCTATCGTATTGTGGACCAGTAGGCGACTGAAAGCTTATAGAAAGCCAACGATAAAAAAAAAACAATTTCATACACCTCTAATATTTTTACGCTAAAAGAGATTATTCGTTTGTATTTTTTTCTATGCAACAATATCTAAATATTAAATATAGGTAGGTACCTAATCACATCTTAACGACAATTATTTACATTTGACGACACAACATTTTCAGAAACTTAAAAAGCAAAACAGAAAAAAACTGTTTGGAAATCCATATATATCACTACCGTCTTTTATGTCACCATCTCCTAGGTTAAATCAAAAGTTTCCCCGAGCTCCACCGTCTTTAAGTCATCATCTCCTCCGTTACCACAAAAGTTTCATAAGATCTGCTACCCTGTATCCGTTTTAGGATGCCGTATTCTATTTATTGCGGGGGGCTCCGCCCCCCATCTCCCCCTATCCCCATCTCCTAGTTTAACTCAAAAGTTTCCCCGAGCCCCCCGGTTTTCATGTCTCCATCTCCTCCGTATACTCGTTTCATAACATTAGCTTCCTGGTTGCCGTTTCAGAACGTTGTAGTTTTTTATGGCGGGGGGCTCTGCCCCCCGAACCCCGCATATCTTATGTCACCATCGCCTCCATAGACTCAAAAGTTTCATAAAATCTGCTTTCTTGTTGCCGTTTCAGAATGTTGTAGTTTTTTAAGGAGGGGGGCTCCGCCCCCCGAGCCCCCCCTGTCTTATGTCACCATCGCCTCCGTAGACTCAAAAGTTTCATAAAATCTCATTGCTTGTTGCCGTTTCAGAACGTTGTATTTTTTATGGCGGGGGGCTCTGCCCCCCGAACCCCCCGGGTTTTATGTCACCATCTTCTCCGTAGACTCCAAAGTTTCATAAAATCTGCTTTCTTGTTGCTGTTTCAGAACGTTCTAGTATTTATGGCGGGGGGCTCTGCCCCCCGAACCCCCCGTGTTTTATATCACCATCGCCTCCGTAGACTCAAAAGTTTCATAAAATCTGCTTTCTTGTTGCCGTTTCAGAATGTTGTAGTTTTTTATGGCGGGGGGCTCAGCCCCCCGAACCCCCCGTATCTAATGTCACCATCGCCTCCGTAGACTCAAAAGTTTCTTAAAATCTGCTTTCTTGTTGCCGATTCAGAATGTTGTATTTTTTATGGCGGGTGGCTCTGCCCCCCGAACCCCCCCTATTTTATGTCACCATCGCCTCCGGAGACTCAAAAGTTTCATAAAATCTGCTTTCTTGTTGCCGTTTCAGAACGTTGTCCTTTTTATGGCGGGGGGCTCTGCCCCCCGAACCCCCCGTGTTTTATGTCACCATCGCCTCCGTAGACTCAAAAGTTTCATGAGATCTGCTTTCTTGTTGCCGATTCAGAATGTTGTATTTTTTATGGCGGGGGGCTCTGCCCCCCGAACCCCCCGGGTTTTATGTCTCCATCTTCTCCGTAGACTCCAAAGTTTCATAAAATCTGCTTTCTTGTTGCTGTTTCAGAACGTTCTATTATTTATGGCGGGGGGCTCTGCCCCCCGAACCCCCCGTGTTTTATATCACCATCGCCTCCGTAGACTCAAAAGTTTCTTAAAATCTGCTTTCTTGTTGCCGATTCAGAATGTTGTATTTTTTATGGCGGGGGGCTCTGCCCCCCGAACCCCCCCTATTTTATGTCACCATCGCCTCCGGAGACTCAAAAGTTTCATAAAATCTGCTTTCTTGTTGCCGTTTCAGAACGTTGTCCTTTTTATGGCGGGGGGCTCTGCCCCCCGAACCCCCCGTGTTTTATGTCACCATCGCCTCCGTAGACTCAAAAGTTTCATGAGATCTGCTTTCTTTTTGCAGTTTTAGAATGTTGTATTTTTTATGGCGGGGGGCTCCGCCCCCCTAGCCCCCCCTGTCTTATGTCACCATCGCCTCCGTAGACTCAAAAGTTTCATAAAATCTGCTTTCTTGTTGCCGTTTCAGAATGTTGTAGTTTTTTAAGGCGGGGGGCTCCGCCCCCCGAGCCCCCCCTGTCTTATGTCACCATCGCCTCCGTAGACTTAAAAGTTTCATAAAATCTCATTGCTTGTTGCCGTTTCAGAACGTTGTATTTTTTATGGCGGGGGGCTCTGCCCCCCGAACCCCCCGGGTTTTATGTCTCCATCTTCTCCGTAGACTCCAAAGTTTCATAAAATCTGCTTTCTTGTTGCCGTTTCAGAACGTTGTATTTTTTATGGCGGGGGGCTCTGCCCCCCGAACCCCCCGGGTTTTATGTCACCATCTTCTCCGTAGACTCCAAAGTTTCATAAAATCTGCTTTCTTGTTGCTGTTTCAGAACGTTCTATTATTTATGGCGGGGGCTCTGCCCCCCGAACCCCCGTGTTTTATGTGACCATCGCCTCCGTAGACTCAAAAGTTTCATAAAATCTGCTTTCTTGTTGCCGTTACAGAATGTTGCAGTTTTTTATGGCGGGGGGCTCAGCCCCCCGAACCCCCCGTATCTAATGTCACCATCGCCTCCGTAGACTCAAAAGTTTCTTAAAATCTGCTTTCTTGTTGCCGATTCAGAATGTTGTATTTTTAATGGCGGGGGGCTCTGCCCCCCGAACCCCCCCTATTTTATGTCACCATCGCCTCCGGAGACTCAAAAGTTTCATGAGATCTGCTTTCTTGTTGCCGTTTCAGAATGTTGTATTTTTTATGGCGGGGGGCTCCGCCCCCCGAGCCCCCCCTGTCTTATGTCACCATCGCCTCCGTAGACTCAAAAGTTTCATAAAATCTGCTTTCTTGTTGCCGTTTCAGAATGTTGTAGTTTTTTAAGGCGGGGGGCTCCGCCCCCCGAGCCCCCCCTGTCTTATGTCACCATCGCCTCCGTGGACTCAAAAGTTTCATAAAATCTCATTGCTTGTTGCCGTTTCAGAACGTTGTATTTTTTATGGCGGGGGGCTCTGCCCCCCGAACCCCCCGGGTTTTATGTCTCCATCTTCTCCGTAGACTCCAAAGTTTCATAAAATCTGCTTACTTGTTGCCGTTTCAGAATGTTGTAGTTTTTTAAGGCGGGGGGCTCTGCCCCCCGAGCCCCCCCTGTTTTATGTCACCATCTTCTCCGTAGACTCCAAAGTTTCATAAAATCTGCTTTCTTGTTGCTGTTTCAGAACGTTCTATTATTTATGGCGGGGGCTCTGCCCCCCGAACCCCCCGTGTTTTATGTGACCATCGCCTCCGTAGACTCAAAAGTTTCATAAAATCTGCTTTCTTGTTGCCGTTACAGAATGTTGCAGTTTTTTATGGCGGGGGGCTCAGCCCCCCGAACCCCCCGTATCTAATGTCACCATCGCCTCCGTAGACTCAAAAGTTTCATAAAATCTGCTTTCTTGTTGCCGTTTCAGAATGTTGTATTTTTTATGGCGGGGGGCTCTGCCCCCCGAACCCCCCGTATTTTATGTCACCATCGCCTCCGTAGACTCAAAAGTTTCATAAAATCTGCTTTCTTGTTGCCGTTTCAGAACGTTGTCCTTTTTGTGGCGGGGGGCTCTGCCCCCCGAACCCCCCGTGTTTTATGTCACCATCGCCTCCGTAGACTCAAAAGTTTCATAAAATCTGCTTTCTTGTTGCTGTTTCAGAACGTTCTATTATTTATGGCGGGGGCTCTGCCCCCCGAACCCCCCCTGTCTTATGTCACCATCGCCTCCGTAGACTCAAAAGTTTCATAAAATCTCATTTCTTGTTGCCGTTTCAGAACGTTGTATTTTTTATGGCGGGGGGCTCTGCCCCCCGAACCCCCCGGGTTTTATGTCACCATCTTCTCCGTAGACTCCAAAGTTTCATAAAATCTGCTTTCTTGTTGCTGTTTCAGAACGTTCTATTATTTATGGCGGGGGGCTCTGCCCCCCGAACCCCCCGTGTTTTGTGTGACCATCGCCTCCGTAGACTCAAAAGTTTCATAAAATCTGCTTTCTTGTTGCCGTTTCAGAATGTAGTTTTTTATGGCGGGGGGATCAGCCTCCCCGAGACCCCGTGTTTTATGTCACCATCGCCTCCGTAGACTCTAAAATTTTATAAAATCTGCTTTCTTGCTGCCGTTTCAGAACGTTGTATTTTTTATGGCGGAGGGCTCCGCCCCCCGAGCCCCCCATGATTTGTGTCGCCGTCGTCTCCGTAGATTCAAAAGTTTCATAAAATTTGCTTCCTTATTGCCGTTTTAGAACGTTGTATGTACTATCTGGTTTCATTATTACTATTCGGTTGGTACCTACCTCTTTCATCAAATTGGTTCAGGACGTTACGCGTCATCAAATCATAAAAGATATTGGAATACGAATATAAATAAAGAATTACTTTGCTAAGGCTTTGCCTTATTGGGGTGAAAGTAATCAATGAAATCGGTTTAATTGTAAGCAATATACTCAACTACACCATCATTTTTTTAAGTCGGTTAAAAATATGGCCTACGCAATGTAACCGTTATAACAAATCTATGGACACGTTATTGATCAAAATCGGTTAAGTAGTGTAAGCGCTATGCTAGAGCATGCTTTAATGCAAACATATAGTTCCAATCACCTTTCATGGTCTTCTGCAACAGTTCCACTTGGTCAAATTATGCTTTCTGACAACACATACCTGAATCTCTTTAGAAAATAATAAAGAAATTGTACTTGTAAGTATTATATTTGCAGAGTTCCGTCGATTTCTGATGGATTCCATCATCAGATCTTTACCATATTTCTAAGAGATAATAACGGAAGTGTTAAATTTCCAACAAAAAAAGAGTTTTTGAAATCTGTTGATTTTTTTATTTTTTTTCTGTAGAATTTTTGCTCTCACTCGTCCGCCTTTTTTGAAGTCTGTTAAAAATGTAGCCTATGTCACCCGGACTGTAATTACAAATTGATAGACACCTCAATCACTAAAATCGGTTAAGTAGTTTTCGCGCTATGGTGGAACAAACTTACATATAAATATACATACATAGACTGCTAAACTTATAACCCTTCCTTTTGGCTTTGCCGTAGTCGGGTAAAAATTGGGCAAGTGCCAGTCCGACTCGCGCATGAAGGGTTCCGTACCATAATCTATAACAAGTTTGTTGTACGGGAGCCCCCCTTAAATATTTATTTTATTTTATTTTTAGTATTTGTTGTTATAGCGGCAATAGAAATACATCATCTGTGAAAATTTCAACTGTCTAGCTACCACCGTTCTTGAGATACAGCCTGGTGACAGACGGACGGACGGACGGACGGACGAACAGCGAAGTCTCAGTAATAGGGTCCCGTTTTTCCCCTCTGGGTACGGAACCCTAAAAACATGTATTTGCAGTACACACGTACACCTTTAATTGTGCCATTGATACAAAGATCAAAGCTAAGGCCTTTCAAATAAATAATGCAAAGATCGACACACAAAGCATAAGGAAAAAATCGAAAGGCTATTTGGCGTAAGGGTGGTGGAAAGGTTAACACGTTGGACCGGTAATCCAGAGGTACCGGGTTCGATTCCCGGTCTCTTCCGCCAGGTTACGCATTTCGATTTTTCTTTGCGCTTTCATCATCACTACATAGTATAAAACTAAGTCGCTTCCTTTGTCTGTCCCTATGTATGCTTAGATCTTTAAAACTACGCAACGGATTTTATGCGTTTTTTTTTCAGTATTAAATAATTATAAAAACCTAGTTATTATAACTAGAAAAGTAAGCGCGTAACTACATTACCTAATAGGGCGGAAAATTTGTGAAGTCCCAATCCCAAATCGCATGTACGTATTACTGCCCGCGGCTTGTCTAAAAGCCGAAACAGACGATCGAACGGTCCGCGGACCGATAGGGACGCAGCTATCTGTTAGAAAGAGATAGTAATATATATCTCTCACTCTAACAGATAGCAGCGTCCCTCTCGGTCCGCCGGACCGTTCGATCGTCTGTTACGGCTTTAAAGTTTTACTTCTTGAATTGGTCAGGAAGCGAGATTTTCTTCCCGCGTATCGGGTAGAAAGTCCTACTTACAACCCAGGATAACGTAAAATATCGTTCATAGCTATATCCCATATTTATATAAAAAATCTTTCATATTTTTAATATGAAAAAGTACATGGGCTTAGAAATATAAATTCACTGGTTGTACCTAGTCTGTCCATATCTATAAATAAGTGTTTCGATATCGCAACCTTTATTCGACCTTTTGTACCTTTACGCACCTTTATTCAACCATCGACGGGTCCTTAAAACGAGGTGAGGGTCCGATCTAACGACATCTTGACTGCGGTTGAGTGAAAGGTCAAGGATTTTATGAAGTGTTCATGCATAACTTGATACAAAGACATCTATATTTTGTAATCATCAATAGGAAGGAAAAAAACTGTCAGAATGTTCTTCGAACTACGGAGCCGGCTCATTCCTCGGCCAAAGGATTAGCTTGGCTATTCAGCGGGGGAATGTAGCCGGCATCATGGGTACATGTACTCTGCAGTGCCGTGATTTTGGGGACATCGGATTAAGATACTTTTATTTATAATAGGTTAAGTTGGTTATTGTTATTTTTTACTTGTTTATCGTTTAACAAACACAATTTAATTTTCATAGGAAGTTCGATAAATATCAAATATGAAAGATTAAGATAATTGATTTTACACTAGAAATAATGTAAGATTTTTAACCTTAAATTAAGAACCTCATTCAATGAGTGGTATAAAAAATGCTACCAAAACTGAACATAACTACAACATTTGAAAATCTTAGCTTCGACATTGGCTGAGATCTTGTCACTTGTTCCAATTAAATCTTAATATTTTGGAAACTACTGGTCCTATTTCTACCAAACGTAATAGCAACTTAAAAAAAACCGCACTCAAATTGATCCATCCGTTTGGGGGCTACGATGCCACAGACAGGTACACAGATACACATGTTAAACTTATAACACCCCTCTTTTTGTCGGGGTTTAAAAATATAACGTTTAGGAAACAGTGTTCCCAATTGTGTGTTATAAATAAAATGATATACATTATTTGGGTACTCAACGGCGTTGGTACAGATATCCAATTTCATAAAATGTATTCCAACAAAACGTGAGTGAATATTAACAGCTTGGAAATAAACAAATATATGTTTCCACGAAAGTCGCCGATAACAAAATAATACTAAACCGAATCCCAATAGCTTCCAACGGTTTCGCCAAAACTAGTTCAAATTATGCAAATCCAAATAAAAAACTAATAACTTCTCATGCCCCTCTCAAATTAATTGAATAAAATGTCACTCTGCTTGTTCCAATAAAGAATATGCTTCACAAACTTCGTGCTTATCTTGGAGAGTTAAAGTTAGTTTTGCTTTGGCGTTAGTTGGGTTAGACAGTAAATTGATTGATGGTCCATTATGACCACTAATTGAACCCTTGAGAGGATTACTACGGACGTAAAGTTTCTCGTAAAACACGTTTAATGTGTTTATATTTATTTATACGCTAGCTTTTGCCTTTTGCTTTGCTCTTGTGGTTAGTATAATGTGCAGAATGGTTAGCGCAGTGATAGAGCAGCTGCCCACAGAGCTGGTGGTCCTAGGTTCGAATCCCAGCAAGGTAATTTGCGAGATGAACTCGAATATTTTTTCCTGAGTTAGGGGGTCATGGATGATTTATTTATTATTTACTTAAACTTTATTGCACAAAATACAGGAGTAAAAGTACAAATGGCGGACTTAATGCCATGAGGCATTCTCTACCAGTCAACCACAAGGTCAAACAGAGACATTATTGGTGCGGGAAGGGTTATTCCTCTGCATTTGGCTTAGAATAAGTACGCCTAGAACGAGAGTCTTCATACAACAGATTTGTGAAGGATGAAGCCCACATACCATCTAATGAAGCCGCTTTTGGTTTTATGTGTGCGTGACTACGAACCAATCATAGACATATTTTGCTTGTGACATTGACGTTGTGACAGATGCGTGCACGGACGAAACCTAGCCCGCGGCGAACCTAAACTGGCTTCACTTTCAAGCGCGAACTTGGTTTCTAGGCGAAGCGAAGTCGTTGCAAAAATATGCTACCTAGTCCTGCTGAGGCTAATAAATTTCCACCAAAAAACCTTCAATTCCACCAAAAGTAAAATATCACCACCAAACGGAATAAGTGTGTTAAGTAAAGCACTATTTTATTTTCTTTGTCTTTTATTCAAGCAGGTAACTTCAAACTTGATGAAAAATTATATTTTCTACTCGTCCATTTTTACTTTTATTACAGTAAGATTTATTGAAACACGTTAATGACTTTATTCAAAACAGCAATTTATCTTCTTTGTATCAAATGAGTTTTTGAACCCGCCATCAAGTTCCGATGACCGTTTTTCGAGTGGGGTGAAAATTGTATTTTATGCAGTTGTTACATAATTAAAGGTCTTAGAACACGAGTGTGGTTTTATGAAACTCGCCTTCGGCTCGTCATAACAGAATCATACGAGTATTAGGCCTAATCATTTACAGTTAGTGTGCGGTATTCGCTTGAGAATACGGTATTTAATGATAACGTCATCATTCCTTCCTGCACGAGCCTGCACTAAAATACAAGATGGATGTCCTTCTTACAATGTTACTAGGGTTCAAAAGGTTAAATCTTGCCAAGACTCAAAGGAAACCTTCTGATCATCAAATGCCGTATTTTGCGCTTATATGTCCTGAACACCACCCACTAATTTGCAAACGCTGTGTTATGTACACACATATAAATCAAGATAAATTTTCCATTATAAATTAAGATAGATTTTCCTTTAATGTAGATATCAATATACTCAGAACTAGCAGTAACTCCCGCTGGCGAGGTCGCCTCATTCATTTCGAAGAGCTCAAAACTCCCATTTTACAATTTTCTTCCTTCCGTGCAAGCGAAGCCGCGGGAAAAGCTAGTAGAATAAATCACAATATCCGGCCAAGTGCGAGTCTGACTCGCGTATCAAGGTTCCGTACAAGTACGTCAAGTACTTATCCCATCTGAACTGGCCCCATTAAGTTTGCACCTGGTATGTACGGTGCCGGATACAAGTGAGGTGCAAAGTTAACGCAATCGATCACGTTTGTTGTATGGGAGCCCCCTTAATATTAATTTTATTGTATTTTTAGTATTTGTTGTTATAGCGGGAACAGAAATACATCATCTGTGAAAATTGCAACTGTCTACCACGCTTCATGAGATACAGCCTGGTGATAGAGGGACAGACGGACAGACAGACGGACCGCCAGACGGACATCGGAGTCTTAGTAATATGGTCCCGTTTTTAACCCTTTGGGTACGGAACTTTAAAAAGTAAACAACAATTGTGTTACCATTGTTCTATCGTGCAAATATTCCTTAATCCATTCAAATAAATCCGCTGAGTCCCAATCAACGCTAGGTTATTCAGCTAATATTTGCTATCAAATATTTGTAATATTCAAAATCACTATAGGTATTAATATTCAACGTTTGAAAAGGTGTAAAAAAGCTTTTACTAGCCCGGTTCATATCAAGGTTGAAAAGGGTTTTATTAAGGCTGAAATTTAAATTCAGGGACCAAAGAGGCTAGACTTTATGCCTGATTCAAGTTTGTCGGATTGCAGAATTTAAGTTGAGATCTAGGTCGGTAACAATGATCAAATGAAAATGCTAAAATATCGAAAGATTTCAAAGGAATGCTCTTTGCGTGTGCTTGTATAAATAAACTATTAACTTAAATATTAGTACCTAGGGTCTTTAAGATTTCAAGTTATATTTCTGCCACATGATATATTTTGCTTCCAAAATAAAAAAAGGTTTTTATTAAATTTATATAAGTAGGCCACAAGCGCACTTTTGCAAGTCCGAATCTACCGGCAGTTCACAAGAGGGGGCCTTTGTTGGGAATAAAATTGAAAGATACTCAATAGTAAGTACCTACCTATTTTTTCGTAAATTGTGTAAAAGTAGTATACCTATTGTAGTGAACTCTATAGTGAACTAACTTTATGGTGTTCTGTAATAAACTCTTACAATACAAGATTGATTAATGCCACGTATCTTTTCTTTTACTACATAAAATGCACACTTGTTATAGAAAAACTACTTTATTTTACCTATATAGATATATCCTAGGCCCACATAAAAATAAGTAAGAAAGAAACAATGGTATTCAAAAGTAAACATAAACCCATGAGTTTAAAATAATATATTTTCCAATTGTTTTATTTTCTGCCCTTGGAATAAAGTTTGAATAGCTTTTCTAAGTAGCTTGGAAACTCTTGAGTTCGTCGTAATATGAAAATCGAGCTAATTAAATATCCTGTACTAGGAAATTCTCATTTCAGGCATCTTGGATCTAGAACTTGGCAGTGTCGTATCAAATTTGTTATTCGTTTATTGCTGTAAGTGTGTAAGTCTTTCTTGATGGAAAATTACACTTTAAACGTGGTAGTTCTGTTAGGGTATTGTTTATTAAAACTTTAGGCACTATTTATTAAATAAAGGTAAACGAAAGGCTCTGTGAATGTTTTTTTTTTTACGTCATTAATCCATACTAATATTATAAATGCGAAAGTGTGTCTGTCTGTCTGTCTGTCTGTCTGTCTGTCTGTCTGTCTGTTACCTCTTCACGCTTAAACCGCTGAACCGATTTAGATGAAATTTGGTATATAGATAGTTTCAGTCCCGGGAAAGGACATAGGATAGGTACTTTTCATCCCGAATAAATTTAGTGTTCCCGTGGGATGAGCGGGTAACACCGCGGGGCACAGCTAGTCTTGAATAAAGAATTAAGGGATGAAAGATTTGGTGTGATTGACGTAGCGATCAAATAGCTCAATTGGAAGAGCAATGCGCCGGAAACGCAGAGGTCGCGGGTTCAAATCCCGCTTGGATTGTAGTGGATCTCATTCAATTTTTCTTTCTTAATTTACCTTTGTGTCATTATTTATAAAGGTCATCAATCTTCATATATTTAAGTAAGGGGCAAAAAAAGTGACTAATTTAGGAAAGTGTGATAATAAAGAAGCCGTGCCGCCGCTTGCCGCTCCGCTGTCGGGCCGGAGTCGTGGCCACACCGTAATTTGTCTAAGGCGGAATTGTTTGAAATTGTAAACAGTCGCTGCTTTGAAAGTTATTCGATTACACCTTAATGAACACCTTTGTAAACCTCGCTAAAATTGTCAACAAATTAGGAAGTACAACGGGTGCGCCGTATCGGCCATTACAAAGACAAGCTGATTAATATATTGATAAAGGGTAATAACTAATATAATTTTATGTACCAAAATAGGTTATCATTAGAAAGATATCCGGAGAAAATACCAATGAAAGTAATCCGACATAAGACTATCAACAATATTTTTTTTTATAATTAAGTTTAGATAAGGCAAAGGTCCTTTCAGCCACTATTTATTGAGAACTGTCAAATTGACAATTAAAAAAAACATTTCGGAAAAACTATGGTAAGTGAAGAAAAATGAACTATACAGATTGCGATAAAATTTACTTTTCTTGCTAGCACAGTCAAGTTGCCATATTTTAAGCTAAAACCTTAGACGGTTTATGGCTTGTCTTACAGCAAAAAGGATTTTTTTTCTAAAGTAGGATTTGATCCCAAAGCCTACCCTTTCTAGATTTATTTGGTGATTTCTTATCAAAATGATCGCGTTTACCATTTTTTATTGAACAATCAGTTACACACTGTAAGTCGAAAATTGCCTATTTTCGAGTAACAAATAAAGGTTTCTTTGTTATCTACAAAATGTAGTTATTACCTTTTGGGTAGTTTTATTCCTCTATTCGTACCTAATTTTTATTGAGTAGGTAAGCGTTTGATTTAAGAACTTTTTGATGTGTTAATATCGTTCGAATATTGTTTGACATGTTTCGGACTCTTATTGATTTTTATTCACGATACAACGTTAAGGACTTCGGTGGCAAGCGGTGGCGGCGATCGGTGGTCAGACGAGTGAGTGAGACACCGCACTATGACCTTTCGCTTACACCTATAGCCGCCGCTGTTACAAAATTTTACAGTACTTAGTAGGTACTTACGGACAATTGAAGTTGTTAAATCCCAATCAGTACCAGGTTAAGTATGCATGAAGCAAAAAAAAATTGACCTAGTGAAAAAAAAAGTACTTAACCAGTTTATCCCTTCAACACCTTATTTTGACCTGCGCAACATACATATACCACTTTTCCATTGGTCTAATAAAATACACCACAGACGAAAATTTCAAGAATAAAATAAATATCGGCCAAGTGCGAGTGGGACTCGCGCACGAAGGGTTCCGTACCATTATCTGTAAGTTTGTTGTATGGGAGCCCCCCTAAAAATTATTTATTTTTATTTTTAGTATTTGTTGTTATAGCGGCAATAGAAATACATCATCTGTGAAAATTTCAACTGTCTAGCTATCACCGTTCTTGAGATACAGCCTGGTGACAGACGGACGGACGGACGGACGGACAGCGAAGTCTCAGTAATAGGGTCCCGTTTTACCCTTAGGGTACGGAACACTAAAAATAAATCAACGGGGTTTTATTTTTAACAAAAATAAAGGTTTAACGAAACTTTAACTAGTAAGTACCCTTACCTTGTGTTTATAGTGACAGTACTCGCTAGCGACTCTTAAGAGGCCTTATTCCTTTTAAAATGCTGATTGTTTTAGACATTTTTCTCTATTATCAAACATGTTTCTTAACATACTGCCCTCACAATCAGAAAAACCATAAGTGACATTTTTATCAAAATTGAGTTATTACCAGCCTCGTAATCAGGAAAAAAAATGTGATATTTCCACCTTTAATTTTTTGGATAGGCCTTATTAGGTCATGATTTATACAACCACAAGTACATGACATTTTGGGAAAACTGCGTGCTGTTTGAGAAAGAAAAGACATAACTATACATTCATAGGCAGAAAAATGCTAAGTAACCACTTCTGGTTTTTTATATTTTTGTCTTGGACTTGACCCCAAAATTTTTATCATAAGCAGAAACAACACATTTACATTTTTTTCAAATTTATGATGTAAAAAACACATAAGTTGATAAAAGTGTTCTTTCTCGTTAGGTTGAGAATTTATGAGTCGCAAATGTCGGATACTGAAAAACCACAAGTGGCCAGTTATGTTTTTTCTCCTTAGTATAGTTGTAACTTGTGATTTTACTACTTAGTATCAGTTTCAAAAATGAGTAACTTGTGGTATATTTCTTAAAATGTTGTTGCTACTTATGCTTTATTAGGTTAGTATAGTCCCCACTCCGACCGCTCAAGAACGACAGCCAGCTCGCTCGGCGCGCGCGGCTGTTTGCTCAGTCAAACCAGCCAGGTTACTTTTATACGGAGGTGTTTGCGCGCGCACATGAAAATACCTTATTTACTTTGCGAAGTTACTTAGGTAAATATTTCCAAGGGTTGAGCTGCAAATGTGCCGGTAGTTAATAATTGTAAGTATAATAAACACCAATATTACAAACTTCGCACCTATTCTAGAATGTATTTCTGTTATGTGTATGCGATAATATTTTACGACAGCGTGCATTGCATCTACGGGAAGGCTGCGTATGCTTGTTTTTTGGCTGTGTGTACATGTTTTTTTATTACCCCGTGTCACATCAGGTAACTGTACCAGAAACTTACGAACCCCCTACGGAGTATGAAAGTTCATATGAGTAATAGATGTTTTCAGATGAAAACTGGTGATTTCAATGCATTAAAGACTAACTTATGTCCCAGGCCTCAATCATATTTAGGCGACTATGACAAGGAAGATGATATGCCTGACAATTCAGATGACTCCGTCAAAGATAAAGACTATGTTCCATTTTGATGAACCTTTATCGACCTCAGATAATGACTCCGAAGAGATTTCAGAGTTAATGACAGAATCTCAGCTTTATACTTTACAACACAGTATGCCCCTAGCAAGTTCACTCATGGCATCCCAATTGTCTACTTCACAAGATATGATGTCAGTGAATTCATTTATTGAACCACGCTCAAGTTATTTCCGCTAGATCACACCGACTCACAACCATCTACTTCGCAAACTGCGGATGTACAACATTTGGGAGTTAATAAATCAGGTAAACCTAGAAAACTAAAAGAAGCCGCAATGACATTAAAAGAACGGGCAGCAAAGAACCTTGATACTAAAAGATCCAAACACCCGGTAATTTTTACCGAGGACCATAAATGTAAAAAGCACTGCCCTGAAATTATATCAGTACCTACCTGATCAGCAAATTGTTAATCAAGTGTTTTGGGACATGACCTGGCGCGAACAGATTTTTTTTATCGCTCAACGTACAACTTGGGACATAATCAATCATTTTTTTGGTATAATAAAGTAATTTTATTTTTATGAGCATATTGAGTAAATTTATAAAATAGGTACCTAGTAAATAAAAAAATAATAATGACATGATTATAACTAGCATAATAATGTCTAAAATTACTGATTTGTTTAATTAATAAAGTAATTTGATTATATTAATTGTGTTTTTATGATACCCAATTTTAAAAGAAATCATAAATTATAGTACTATATAAATAAAACACAAGTACCTACCCACTTATGCTTTTTCAGTTTCCTGGTTGATCCGGAAAAGCTAGCATATGTGTCCACTTGAGGTTTTTTTTGTTAGAAACCTAGATGGAAAACGTGCACAAAAAACACAAGAGCGCACTTGTGTTGTTTATTCTTAGTAACACAAGTTTTTCATTATTTATTTTACGAAGCAGAAACAGTTTTTTGAAAATATCTATTTTAAATAAATAGATACCTGAAAAAAATGCATTCGATAAAAATTCTATAATAGTTTTTGATTAAATTCCTAAAAAAGTGACTATGATTTGTGTATTTAATAAAATTTAACACATGCGCAAAGTTTTTTGGATTTATCTCGAAACTGACTTCTTGTCACTTATGGTTTTTCTGATTGTGAGGGCAGCATATTATGTTACTACCTAGAACAGGGCTATTGGGATTTATTGGTATATATTAGAAACCTACAGTTTGAATTTTTCATTGATAATTTTTGTTTCAAAAACTACTCGAAAATGACAAAATTCACGCTCAAGATTAGATTTTTCTACTTATTTTCGACTGCACGCAATATAAGCATGAAATAGCTACGTTACTACCTAGAACTTGGGGAAAAGTGTTATTCACTTCAAAAAGTTTGTTGAAGTTATCAATATATTTGTCATAATATGAAAAAAAAAATTAAAAGGAATAAGGCCTCTTAAAACGATTTAAATGGAGAATTGTAGTTTTACAAAGTAACCGCTAGGGGCGCTGTGTTATTCTCCGTACAAATCGTTTACGCTGTCGCTAGCGAATACGGTCACGTCACATGATAAGGGTATTACGGTCCGACGTTACGTCCTTACGTCAAACCACAGACAACCCCCACTAGACGGAGCATGTAAGGCGACCCGTGCGCACCAACGATATGGTACGGCAGAACATTAAAGTATCAACACGGCGGCCACCGTTTAGTTGCGTCCTTGCTTATGATCCATGCGTACGTCAACGAAAAAAGAAATTAAATAAATAACATGGTAAATTGTAGTGTTAAGTGGTGTAGAGAGACCTCATAAACACGGACGCAACTAAACGGTGGCCGCCGTGTTGATACTTTAATGTTCTGCCGTACCATATCGTCGGTGCGCGTGGGTCGCCTTGCATGCTCCGTCTAGTGAGGGTTGTCTGTGCGTCAACCGACTGACGTTACTGTTAGTGACGTTAACGTTACTGTGGAGTTGCGGTATTAGAGTAATATAGCTCATATTTAAGCTAACACTTGCCTTTGAAGTCCTAATACTAAAGCTGACATCTGATTGGCGATTTAATGCTGGTATATGGAGCTGCAAATTGCTAGCTAATTTCGAATAATTTGAGCGCGTATTGTGAATCGTCAGTGTATCATGATATTCGTGATGCCACAGGAGAATTGCATGCCATAGAAACAAGGAGATATATAAAATATGTCAAAGTCCAGTACTTTTGCAATATTTTTTTTTTTCAATTTTGGCGTGTTGATAAATGATGACATTAGAAAGTTATTGTAAAAATTTTAGAAAATCTATGATTATGCATTCGATACAGTTTTAGAAAAGAAATTTTAGAAAAGTAAAATTTCTTTATTATTAAAATTCTTTATTTTCCTAAAATTTTGCGTTTTATCAATGCAAAAAAGAAATTACGCAATTTTATATCGTAACAAATTGGTACATTAAAAGCATTTCGTAAATTTCAGATATGTGCACCTATGACAAAAAAATAAATTATAACCCTACCGCAGTTAATGCAATGCATGTTGCTAATACATTTTTACAAAGGAAACACTGCACAAATAAACTTACAGAGTAATTAGACGGATTCAAACTGGAAACTGCTGACTACCATCTCGCGATGCGGTAGGAGAAAAAAGTACAAAAGCATAAAGAGAAGAGTACATCTTCTACAGTCGAGTTCATTAACATCCTACACACTTACGAGAACAAAAATATCTGAACACGACCCTATTGTCAGGAGCAATACAGTCGTATTCAGATATTTTTGTTCTCGTAAGTGTGTAGATGTAAATGAACTCGACTGTACATTTTAAAATTTGGCTCTCACTTTAACATTAGTAATGCACTCAAACGAAAATAAACAAAAATAAAAGACTTTAAAATTTGTAAAGGCCAAAACGCTATTTTTACTGGACTTTTAGCCCACCTGTTGGTAGCATTCGATTCCTGAAGAGCTACTTCGATGTTCAAAATTCGACCGTCGTATACTGCCACTCATACAAATATACTTTGACAGATCAACCACAAATTGCCGCAAAACATGGCCGTTTAGAAGTTCCTTTATAGTATGCAATGCATAGGTATCATCACGAGAAGTTTGTTGTCTTCCCCACTCAATTTTATTAGAATCTTTGTATTTAAGTTGGTTTTGGACCTACAATATCTACATAAATAAGGAAGATTCAAAGAATATTAAGAATAATATGGGATGAATCATTCTAATATACCTAAATCTTAGCGAACGGAGGAGTATGAGTATATTTTTTACTTACGATCTAAACTCGTCTATTTCAGAATGTAGATAACATGAAAAAACACTTCTTATTTCACCTAAAAGGTGAAACGTGTGAATAAAAAATTTACTTCCTTCAAAAGGATTTTCAGATGACAATTACGTAGATGGATGTTAAATATAAGTACAAGGAAACAAAATTAGGTCACTCCTGTTTCACAGAATCACGTGTAACTGAACAAAATGAGATAATAGGAAACTCATTCGTTTTCCGCCCATTGGGTTGATACACGTTTAAAATGGGACAAAACTCTGTGCAGACATTAATCAATTTGCCGGCGTCACGTCAGTCCGATTTGATTGGCGTACCGAGGGGAGCTGTGCTTTTAGTGCATAGTATGAACTAAATTTGATAATCAATATGGCTGCGGTATTTAATTGAGTCACGATATTTCGGCGCACATATTTTTACCATAAATTAAATTACCATAAATTCAATTTTCATACGATTATGTAGGTATTCTATACTGTTATAAAATTATAGATTTGTATTGACAATCAATTTTCTATGGAGAAGGGTCATTATTACAGAAAAAAAAAATGCATTGCAGGATTCGTATGAACGCCATCTGACTTAAAAACATCCTTGTCCGGTCATCACGCCGAATCGGCTGGATCGACCCCGACTGGATGAAATCCGACTGTTTTTTTTTTAAGGATATAATAAAAGTTTTGAGCAGACGACATTGCGGGCACGTTCTAGTTATATTGTATTCGTGTTTGGTTCAGTATTTAGAGCGTTCTCACAATAATTTTACAGTGAAGATATTGTCTATGGCTACGCTTGATTAATCGGGATTGAGTGTCCTATAGTTTTTCTATCTGTGTGCTCCAATCATTCTCATTTCATTTCTATCCTAATGCTGATTTTATTAACACCATTAATCTCAGATTAGCCCGTTCTCAGAAACGGGCGTATTTTTGGTAGCAAGATTATATCACTATCCCTACTTAGTAAGCATTGTTAATTCTGAATCAGTATTTTTTTATTTTTTCATTACCTTTTGTTTTGATTTCACGAGAAGAGTTCTAATATTCACTTTGCAAAGATTTTTTTTTATTTAAACTTTCTTGCAATCGGATAGTGATCGACACTATTTTTTTTAGTTTTAAATTGTAATATATCAGTTACTAATAGATAGTCACAGTTTTATGAGTAATGTTTCATATTTCAAAGTTTAGATGACATTGTTTTATTATATGGCGAAATTAAGCAATTCATAACTTCCTTACGGCCTTCAAAACTAGGAAAAAGTACCACTGGGTGCAATAATACCCGAGCAAGTGTGCCAAAGTTAGTTTATGGCGTTAATAAGAGGTTATAGTTCAAGTTATTATAGCTCCAACAACTGTTCAGATTATGTGAGCTGGCTTCCCAAAGGCTTCATTTCAATAAAACTTTCACAGTTTCTTTTGATATACCACATCTATAGCCCTTAATTTGGCAATGTCCAATATGCTAGACATAACTTATGACCCTTTTTAGGGTTTCGTACACAAAAGGTAAAAACGGTACCCTATTACTGAGTCTTCGCTGTCCGTCCGTACGTCCGTCTTTCACCAGGCTGTATCTCAAGAACGGTGATAGCTAGACAGTTGAAATTTTCAGAGATGATGTATTTCAACAAATATTAAAAATAAAATAAAATGAATATTTAAGGGTTCCCATACAACAAACTTGTTATAGATTATGGTACGGAACCCTTCATGCGCGAGTTGGACTCGCACTTGCCCAATTTTTTGTATTTTTTTCTGAACCGCAATCATTTGAACTATCAAATCCCGATGAGGCTCGAGTTATGTTTTCTTTTTTCAAATTCATCATCATCATCATCTCAGCCATAGGACGTCCACTGCTGAACATAGGCCTCCCCTTTGGACTTCCATATATACCGGTTGGAAGCGACCTGCATCCAGCGCCTTCCGGCGACCTTTATAAGGTCATCTGTCCATCTTGTAGGTGGACGTCCTACGCTGCGCTTGCTGGTCCGAGGTCTCCACTCGAGCACTTTTCGGCCCCATCGGCCATCTGCTCTGCGTGCTATGTGGCCTGCCCATTCCAACTTCAACTTGCTAATCCGGTGAGCTATATCGGTCACTTTAGTTCGTCTACGGATTTCCTAATTTCTGATTCGATCACGTAGAGACACCCCGAGCATAGCCCTCTCCATTGCTCGTTGAGCGACTTTGAGCTTTGAGATGAGGCCGATAGTGAAAGACCACGTTTCGGTGCCGTAAGTCATCACTGGTAACACACATTGGTTGAAGACTTTCGTCTTGAGGCACTGAGGTATGTCGGATGAAAAGACATTGCGTAGTTTCCCGAACGCTGCCCAGCCGAGTTGGATTCGGCGGTTGACCTCTTTCTCGAAGTTGGACCTACCTAATTGGACCACTTGTCCTAGGTAGATGTATGAGTCAACAACTTCGAGTACCGAGTTTTCAACAGAGACTGGGATGGGCACAACCTTGGCATTTGACATGAGTTTCGTCTTGTCCATGTTCATTTTTAAGCCCACCCTTTGAGAAACTCGATTGAGGTCATCGAGCATCATGCTGAGTTCCTCCATCGACTTTGCCATGACTACGATGTCGTCGGCAAACCGAAGGTGAGTGATGTATTCGCCATTGATGTTGATGCCAAGTCCTTGCCATTCCAGGAGCTTGAAGGCGTCTTCCATAACGGCCGTAAACAGTTTCGGGGACACAACGTCCCCCTGTCTTACGCCTCTTCTCAATGGAATGGCCTTTGTGCTCTGCTCCTGAACTCGGACCGACATGGTGGCGTTACTATACAAACACTTCAACACTTCAATGTACCGATAGTCAAAATGGCATCGCTGAAGGACTCGAGCACCGCCCATGTTTCCACCGAATCGAAGGCTTTCTCATAGTCCACAAACGCTAAGCATAATGGCAAGTTATACTCTTCAGTCTTCTGTATAACTTGTCGCAGCGTATGTATGTGGTCTATGGTACTATAGCTTCTTCGGAAACCGGCTTGTTCGGGAGGCTGGAAGTCATCAAGTCTATGTTCGAGACGGTTCGTGATGACTTGAAAACAACTTATAAACATGGCTTAGAAGCGTGATGGGCCTGTAGTTCTTCAATAGGTGTTATCACCTTTCTTGAAGAACAGTACCACCTCGCCTCTATTCCATGCTTCAGGCGTTTTGCCCTCGGACAAGACGGAATTAAAGAGCTTCTGGAGGACCTTAAGTACCGGTGTTCCACCCGCTCTCAGAAGCTCTGAGGTGATTCCGTCTTCGCCCGGCGCCTTGTTGTTCTTAAGGTGCTTCAGGGCCATCCTAATCTCGTACAGACTGATGTCCGGGATATCTTCGGTATAATTTCGGGACAGCTTGGCTCTTGGATCGCCTACCAAGCTGTCAACGGGCTTTGCGACTGAAGTGTATAACTGACCATAGAACCTCTCAATCTCGCCTAGAACCTCTGCTTTGGTCGACGCTATGCTGCCATCTTCCCGTTTCAGCTTGGTCAGCTGGCTTTGTCCAATAGACTTGTCCTTTGCGAACACTTTGGAGCCTTTGTTCTGCTCAATGGTCTCTTTAACACGGTTCGTATTAAAGAGCCGCAGATCATGTCGCAAGGACTTCGATATACGTCTATTAAGCTGCCTATATGACCTCGCGTCATCGGGAGACTGCAACTGTAGCGAGCGTCGTTCAGCCATGAGGTTTAAGGTTCGATCAGACAATTTCTGAGGTCTATCTTTACGGCGGGGTCTGAAAAACTTAGACCCTACCGTGTGGACAGTTTCCACTAGCCCGTCGTTGATCTCGTCCACTGAGACAAAGTTCTCCAGACAAGCGAAGCGGTTGGAGAGCTCGAGTTGAAAGCTGTCGGGGTTTTGAATATGGGCCCGAGTAGGTCGGAGCGTAGACTTCATCAGACTGGACCTTTCCAGTTTAACATCGATATTCAGTGTGCCTCTTACGATTCGATGATCACTGCCGGTCTTTACCCTATTGATCACAGACACATCACTGAAAATCCGTTTCTTGTCGGTCATGATGAAGTCAATCTCGTTTCTCGTGGAACCATCGGGACTTATCCAGGTCCATTTCCTGTGAGGCGGCTTCTGGAAGAAAGAGTTCATCATGAAGAGTTCTTCTTTCTCCAGAAAGTCGGCCAGCCTCTGTCCCCTAGGGTTCCGTTGCCCGTATACAAATTGCCCCACTCTCAACTCATCACCGCTGTTCTTGCCCAACTTTGCATTGAAGTCCCCCATAACAACAGTGAAGTAGGTTTTGGAAGTATGTATGGCCCTACTTACGTCCTCATACATAACCTCTACTTCCTCATCAGAATGTGACGAGGTCGGTGCGTATACCTGAATGACCTTCAACGAATATCTTTTGGATATTCTGAGTATTAGGTATGCCACCCTGCTCGACACACTGTCGATGGTAGTTATGTTGTTAACGAGGGACCTGTGAACGAGAAACCCGACACCGCCTTGGGACTGTTGGGCGCCCTCCCGGTAGTAGAGCAGGTTACCAGACTTGAGGGTTACGGTGTCCTCCCCCTCTCTACGGACTTCGCATAATCCTACAATGTCCCAGTGTAACCTGCTCAGTTCCTCTTCCAACTTGCAAATCTTTTCATCAGTCCTCATTGTGCGTATGTTGTGTGTTACCAGGGCCAGTCGTCGTGGGGATGGGTAGCCGGATTTCGTCCGGGGATTCTTAGCACCCCCTGCTCCGCCATTACCTTGGCCGCTACCCACGCCAGGGATAGCGGAGCTGCCGGAGACTGGGGGCCTGGTATTAATGTGACTTATCATTAAGGGGGGTTTTGCCATACGCGCCACGCTTGGCAGGCGGGTTGGCGCGCGCAGTTTTTTTTTTTTTTTTGGTCTCTGGAAGACGCTGCTGCCCATCTCCCGGTATATTATTATTCCCTTAGCAGGCTTCTACTGCAACCACGGGACGAAATGGTGGGGGACAATTCTAAGGCCGGTCACCCCACGGCACGGCGTAATTTTTCAAATTAAGGGACAATATTTTGTAATTATACAAATTATTTGTCTATAAGTTGAAGATATTTTGAGATAAATTAATAAAAAAATAATAATACTGTGACCTCCAAGTAGACTGTAACACGTAATTATTTTTCTTATTTTTTTATGCACATGTCACTCGTTTCCTACCTATAAATTTAGTAAGTTTCGAATACTTGTTTTTTTTTTTACTATGAGCTTTAAGGTAATACGTGATATATATTTGGACTCAGCTCTCCATAAGAGACCCAGACTTAGAACAACAAATGCCAAAATTCTATACAAAACATTTTTATCGCCATAATTCCCCTCCTACACTAAAAATCAAGATGGCACTCTTTCATAAAATTATCTTCTTGATTCAGAAGGTTCATTCTGCTAAAATGTTCTTAGGATTCAGAAGGTTCAAGAAGGTTCTGCTAAAGGAGAACTTCCGATCATCAAACGCCGCATATTATACTATCATACTATAAACACTATCAACTAAAAGAATATCCTTATAAATAGCATTAAAAAAAGCAGTCAAAAACGAATTTCCGCGTGACCAAAAGTGATACTTGTTCTTATTATACCCAACGGAGGATAAAATATTCAGAACTAAACATAAGATTAATTTCCTTCGTACGTGATTTAAGCCAGCATTATTTGGGCATTTAATCAAATTTTAAAGATACATAAAGTATGTATAAAATAGAATAGAATAGAATACTCTTTATTGCACACCTCGAGAAGAAAGAATTACAAATACAGAGGACACTTAACATTATAATAGAGGCAAGCAATAAGCGATCTTATCGCTAAAAAGCGATCTCTTCGAGACAACCTTTGGGTAGTGGATTAATATAAATGTAATGAGATGAGTAGGCGATGCAAAAAGTAATCAAGAAAACTACTGAAAAATTATAAAAATATTCAGAACATAAGAGTAGTCTCAGCCATACGTAATTAAACCCAATATTAAAGATACATCATCATCATCATCCTCCTAGCCTTTGTCCCATTTTTTGAGAATGAATTCTCAATCGGGGTCGGCTACCTAAAACATAATATCAAAGATACATAAAGTATGTAAATTTATTCCGCTGATACAAACATAGCCAAAATGGCCGAGTATATTACCAATATTTCGGTGTGATCCCCAAATATTTACTTAGAGAGATACTAAAACGGTACGATTGTTTATGTTACGCGAAGCACTTTCATGAAAAGGGCCGCTGTTTACACAGGGGGCAAGTAGCAATGATTTGACTGACAAAAAATAAACAAATGAACATATCGGGTCGAACATTTGACATGCCGACGAAAGTAAATATTATACGTTTTTAGGGTTCCGTACTCAAAGGGTAAAAACCGGCCAAGAGCATGTCGGGCCACGCTCAGTGTAGGGTTCCGTAGTTACTCATCCTTCACAATAGACTTAAGTTACGAGAAAGATTTCAAGCTCTATAAAAAGTTCGTAAACGCCAAAGCAACTGTAATTACTTATTACCTTCTGGAAGTCAACTTACGTCGTTTTAAGAAAATTATGAAATGTTGCGATAACTCAAAAACGGCTCGACCGATTTTGTTCAATATAGTTTTCATTGAAAGTAAGTAGTACTTATAAGGCCTCATGTTTTGAATTTTTCCATAATTTTTAGACCCGTGCTTGAAAAGTTAGAGGGGGGAGGGACGCTATTTCACAGATGATGTATTTCAGTTGCCGCTATAACAACAAATACTAAAAACAGAATAAAATTCATATTTAAGTGGGGCTACCATACAACAAATTTAACGTGATCGGTTGCGTTGACTTTGCATCATACAAACCCTGTGCAAACATAATTTATCCCGGCCAGTTACGATGGAAAGTGTTTGTACCAAACCCTCGATGCGCAAGTCCGACTTAAACTTGGCCGGTTTTTTTTTATCAAACATATAGGTAATTTAATCTCAAATCGTGGTGTAATAGGTATTATTGTTGGTAAAGCATTAAAAAGTTGTTAAATTACTAAAAAAAAGTTCAGATATGTAGTATAGATAATGACAGCGACGGCGGTGGGTAATGGATAACCCAAAATAATAGAAGTTATTTCATAACATTAGGTACGATATCTAGCTAGGGCGCGGCCGTCTTATGATCATCATATTTGATGGTGATGATGATCTTAAGACGACTATATGATATAATATGATGATCTAAGACGACTCCGCCGGTGCCGTCAGGATCGCCTCACTGGTACTGCTGATCGGACTTACTGGTACTGCTGAACGGAGTACTTCAAATGTACATAAAAGAAAATCAATGATAAAATGCTGAATAAACGTGTAGAATAAAGTAGTGTATGCAACTTTACATAATTACCCCTTAAAACACATGAGATCCTATTATGAAATTTGCCTTCGGCTCGTTTCATAAAATCGCACTTGTTTCCATCATCATATATTTAAGAGCTAAGCTCTTGTCTGTGGAGTAATTTCCAGCTTATTCTACATTCCGCCTTCTATTTTACATCTTTATACAATGAAACTCGTGTTATAGAGCCTCTTATTATGTAATCAATTGCAAACACTACTACACAATAATTTTGTACGAAATGTTGGGTAGGTATGATTCTTCCAGGTTATAATGCGTGTCATCTTTTTAACAATTTTTGAGATTCAACAATGAGCACACGTCAGAATTAATTTTCGGACCAAAGTTTAAAACAGAACAGTAAATAAATCAATCGGTGTCATCATCGTAAACGTGACACAGGCAGTAATAGATGCTCCTCTAATGTCGGTTGCCATAAATAAAAAAGGAACATAATGTTTTTTTTACGGCCTCATAGAATAAATAATATACCTCCTGGAATAAGTGTACCCGTACAGCGGCGGCGTGGTAACTTCGTCACTTCGTCTTCGTCAGTGACGAACTTACCGCACCGCTGTACGGGTAGCAGTCCCTGATGAAGAGCTCAATACGAGTTCGAAAGTTTTCTTGCCGGTCCTGCCAATTGATGAGTGTAAACCGCTTAATAGGTACAATCATTAAATATATGGCTAACGAAAGTTTTAATATTAAATATTAATATTATTTCCTGAAAATACATTTGAAAATTGGCTTCTGGCTCAGATTAAAATCCCAGCAACGTCGAAACGATGAATAATTCATGAGTAAATTTTATTCGTGACACGTCTCAGATCGATATCAGTTCTTACCAGTATCTGTGCCAGTATCAATGAGTTCGACGTCAGAAATCAAGTTCTGTTTAATCTTGATACTTACCTGAAACAAAAAAATTTAATACGCTTTTCATTAAATTTTACAACACATAACTTACCTAAGTATAATTTAATGAAATAAAATGATAAAGTATACATATTAATTCATCCAAAAACTATATTTTGCTATGCCGCCCAATTTTTGAGCACACTGAAAATAACACAGCTGTTCATTCGTTTTTTAATAAAAAATAGTAGCTCTAGCCCAGTATCAGTTAACCGCGTACAATGTAATACGTAACCCACTGTAAAAACAATAAAAAAAGTTACAAAACCAAAAACATTCAAGCCAAAAACTGGCGCGCTACCTTTCAATAAAGCCCAATTTACCTATATATGGGGTGGCACAGAGGTTTCGGTAGCGAAATAACATGTCAAAAAGTTGTGATGTTTTTTTCGCCAACAAGGCTCTATGCTGCCAATCACGTGAACTGATTGGGTTTTGGGGACTCCTTTTGATTCACTGTGGCGTGTTGTAGTAATTTTACCCAGTGCTCGGTGGTTACTTTTTAACTTTCCGCAGTTACTAAGGCGGTCACACTGCTCCGCACATCGGAGCGGCGTCCAGTGCTGCGGTTTTTAACTTTGTACTGTAGAATCTTGATTTGTATACAAAAACCGCAGGGTATAACACACTGACACCGCATCTCCGCTCAAACTAAAAATCCGCAGCACCGCTCGTCCGTCCGGATTCCGTCGCAGTGTGAGTGTAACAATAATAGGCGTTTAGTTTTATTTAAGTATATATGTCAATCGATAAAAAAATGGGATTAAATCTGGGGGCACTACCGTGCCCCCGCCAAGACGTGAAATTATTAAGAGTAGGTAGTCTAGAAGTCAGAATGTATTTTACAGTTCGACATTCCTACGGAGCGCTGGAAACACTTCATACAAATGGCGAGCGGGTCGTGATATCAGCACCCCAGTAAGGTAACAATATATGTATGGACTATGACCAGTGGTAGAAGTAGAAATGATCTGAGCTGACTATGAGTGCACGTCAACATAATATATTTAACTTATTTCCTTAAATCAAAAATATTTTTATCAAAACTATAATTCCTACTACACAAAGTGTGACCAGCTGCAGAATTTTTAAATGTCCCGGCGAAACTTTAAGTAATATTTCATACGCCAGACTATAGTTCCCGTTTCTGCCACGACTCGTCTCTTTCTGCACAGACTATAAAAAATTTCTGTTGCTCAAAATAATTTGCCATGTTACTTTGCTATCAATAGTGTGTCTTCTTCGCGAACTTGGCAAACACTCTGCCGTGTGACTAGATGGTACTGACACTGACAAAGAAGAGTGAAGATGAGTAAAATATGAAATAAAATTTATCATAAGCTACATTAATTTAAACATTGTATTTTAAGCAAAGCTAATTTAGATAAACCGTCTATAGTATTCGCATTTTCTTTAAACTGTTAATAAATTACATATTTATTTAGTTTCTCTCGCAGAAAATATTTAATTAAAATAATCAGATTCGACATTTCACTTGCAAAATATTCAAATTATGCTCAACCGTTACAGACCTTTGACTTTTTATTTTCATGATTGCCACTGGGGACAGCAAGTCGTGTTTAAAATGTCTGCGCTGAACAATAAGCTTACAAAAGGACAAATACTTATTTTTTTTAAACAGTAGCGTCTGTTAGCGTAAATCAAATGTTTATATCAAAGCGTTTTTTTAATGCTTTGTGCTGCATTTGACATCTCTACGGCTTTCCAGGCCAGACTACCTATTAATAAATATATATAAATATAAATATATATCGGACAACCTCACACAAATCTATCTAGTCCCACAGTAAGCTCTAGGTAGGTTTGTGTTATGGACACTAGACGACGATAAACATACTTATTTATATAGATAAATACATACTTAAATACAAATAACATCCATCCATCCACAAATATTCGAGTTCATCACACAAATATTTGCCCTTGGCGGGATTTGAACCCAGGACCGTCGGCTCAGTAGGCAGTTGCTTAACCACTGCGCTAACAGCGTCGTCAAATTCGTAATTAATCATCCTCCTAGCCTTTGTCCCATTTTTTTGAGAATGAATTCTCAATCGGGGTCGGCTACCTAAATCCCAAGATGTGGCGTAGGCACTAGTTTTTACGAAAGCGATTGCCATCTGACCTTCCAACCCAGAGGGGAAACTAGGCCTTATTGGGCTTAGGTGGTTTCCTCACGATGTTTTCCTTCACCGAAAAGCGAGTGGTAAATAAATATCAAATGACATTCCGTACATAAGTTCCGAAAAACTCATTGGTACGGGCCGGGTTCGAACCCGCGACCTCCGGATTGAAAGTCGCATGCCCTAACCACTAGGCTACCACCGCTTTTAGTTATTCTATTTCATTAATTTATTATCACAGAACCCAAACTATTATTTCTAAATTTTAAATTTAATTTTAATTTTTAATTAAAAAAAATGTGAAAGCAGACGTCACCTCATGGAAAATTAACTGATAGTCAGTAAAATGACAGTCGAAACACATAATAATTACAGTGGAACAATTTCCATACCAAATCCGCCTTAGAAATTGTCCGACAGTAAAATAAATAAATAAATATCGGACAACCTCACACAAATCGATCTAGTCCCAAATTAAGCTCAAGAAGGCTTGTGTTATGGGTACTAGACGACGATATACGTACTTATATAGATAAATATATACTTAAATACATAGAACTACCCTGACCCAAGCACAAATATTCGAGTTCATCACACAAATATTTGCCCTGGCCGGGATTCGAACCCGGGACCGCCGGCTCAGTAGGCAGGTGCTACAAACCGAGCCAAACGCGTCGTCAAACTGTATGTATGATTTTGGCACTGTGACCAATTACTAGTCGCCTACGCTCTTTTAAAATGAGGAACTGTTGCAAAACAATTTTTCAAACACATTCGGATATTTTCGAAAATGTTATGTGGTAATATTTCATTTTTTATCCTTTATTTTAAAATATCGATAAGGGTCTGATAAAAAATTTAAATGTTGTCAATTATTCTATCAAAGCCGCTGGTTAAAGCATCTAATTTTTCAACCGTATTTTTATATATGGGTGAAGACTAAAAAGTTTAAATTAAAATTTGTATCAATCTTTCCATTGTACGACGACAAATTAACCATCGAATAATTTACCTTAAGGTACTGTTTTGAGGTTCATTATTGTGTCGTTAATTTTCATCGCACAATGGAACTTTTTCCTTTGGCTTTTTTTCTAAGGCTAACTAAAAAGTTCCGTTGTGCGACAAAAATTAACGACAAAAATGAACCTCCAAACAGTTCCTTGAGGTACATTATTCGATGGTTGATTTGTATCGTACAATTTTTAAAATTGACACAATATTTACAAAAAATACAAAAAAAAAATTAAATTCATTTATTTCGATTAACATAGACTCATATTTATCCAGTAAGGATATCAGTATAAGATTATTGAAAATTGTTGGTCTTCACCCACATGCCTTAGGGCCACATCGTAACGCATTTTGGTTACGCTCACCTGGCCCGGTGTGCCCTGGATACGTAGGTCCAAATCCCGTTCAAAGTATATTCTTATTTAAATTTTTCGTTTCAATACGAGTATACATCAGGACAGAATGCTGTTTAATAATAAAATACGTTTTAACTGTCGTAAGATCATGAGACCGATACTTACTGAAAAAAAAAATTGCTTACTAGTCTATTTCCAAACCTTTCTTGGCATTATCAGTAATACTTGTCTCACAAGAGAATTGTACTTTTACATTAATTTTATATTAGAGGTTATATTACCGATATTAGGTATTTTATGGTACTCGCAACCTCGTTTACGGAGGAAGACAAAGGCATAATCCTCTTTTTATGCTTCTGCGTAGATAGGTAATAAGTTTTCTAGCCATCAATAGGCGGCCTATCATCTCGGTATCAACAATTATCAAAACCAGGGCGCTACTTCGAGTGTGCTTTGAGATATCGGTGAATAAGCGAAGTCTTAGGTATATCCCATGTAAATCGCCTTTGAATATGAAGCATTCATAATAGCATTCAAATATAATTTGACCTTCAATTACGGGCTACTTGAACTTACTTGAACGTAGGTATTTGAAATACCTATTGACTGCTACTAGTTTTTTTTTTGTTAAATCTTTAATAAACAAAACATAGATTTTTCTGCTCTCAATAAAGAGGACGAAGTCGTATATTACGCACAAACTCCGTCCTATTTTCAATCGTAATAAATCAAACAATTCTACTTTCATTATCCATAAACAAAAAAAAATGGAAAAACAATGGTTGTCTGTTACGAATTCTTCATTAATTCAGCTGGGAATATGAAAGAATAAATCATTCGAGTCAAAACATTCATAAATTCACATTGTTCCGCCATCGATCACGCCGGGATTATGAACGGGTTGATGTACCACGGATTACGGTAACTAAATTCGACGTGGCATTGCGATATCCCCTAAAGCAATATCATAGGAATGCCAGATTCAATTCGTTTTTGTTACACGGCTAGACTGGCCCAGGGTTGATAGAACCGACCAACCAATCATAGCGTCATAACGTTGAAAATCTACTTGTCATTCCGGAATTTCATAACTTGTATTCTTATAGGTACCATGGACTGGCCGATCAGGCAAAGGCAACAGAGTACCTACGTCACAACAATTTCGTGCAGCTGTCCAGAATGTGTGGTTCATAAATAAACATGGCGGACCACTTGTATCGTCTATTAGCTATGCAATGTTATTGTTTTGATATAACGGTATATCGACTTAAGGTCAAGCTACATCGGACGCGTACGCGTATGTTTCGGCGTAAGTAATCATACTACATTCCTCGTAAGAGAGGACACACCGCGTTCCGTGTCTGCAACCTTGTAGGGGTGCTACTGAAGTGCACACGTATATGCAGAGGCATTCCGTGTGGGTTGGCCTTTATGCTATTCGAGCTGCAGTCAATGTCACTTACATGGAAAAATTGACATTTCATTTCATTCACGGACATATTAATCGCACTTTTTATACTTACGGGAATGCTACGACTTCGGTCTTAGGGCGTGGCCACATGTCCACGACACGGCGTCGTAAACGTAAAACGACACGGTGTCGCGTCGGAGCGCGACACATTATCCACCGTGCGAATATACGTTGCCGCATCGTGATAACACACGACACGGCGTCGTAAACGTAAAACGACGCTGTGTCGCGTCGGAGCGCGACACATTATCCACCGTGCGAATATACGTTGCCGCGTCGTGAAAACACATGCTGCACCGGGCACCGCAGGTCGCGCCGTGCGCCGGGCAGATTAACTTTGCTGTGTTGAGTAGATGCACGGTGCGGTGCCACGTTCGATTACGACGCCGCAGCTTCTCGTACATGTTCAAAATATTTTGCGAGCAGTTTTCAATTCGACATGGATCCTATCACACGTATTCTGCTCTTGTTGCTTTTAAGAAGAAGCATGAAGAAAAAGCAGAAGAAACGAAAATGTTGGATAAATCCATATCTTTCTATTATGAACCATGATGGCAGTCATTTCAAAAGGAAGTACGAGGCTTTAAAAATAAGTGATGACAAGTTTTATGATTATTTTAGAATGTCTGTGTCAAGTTTTGAAGAACTATTATGGAAAATATCGCCTCGTTTAAAAAGGCAAAATGTATTTAGGAAACCAGTTCGACCTCTGGAGATGTTGGGATTAACAATAAGGTAAGAATTACGTATATTCGCACGGTGGATAATGTGTCGCGCTCCGACGCGGCAACGTATATTCGCACGGTGGATAATGTGTCGCGCTCCGACGCGACACCGTGTAGTTTTACGTTTACGACGCCGTGTCGTGGACATGTGGCCACGCCCTTAGCGGCGAGGGGCGAGGCACGTGGCGTGGCGAACGTGCCGTAGACACCACGCGATCCGTCTGCGCGAACCGCTACTCACGCCATGACGTCTTTTCTAGTCGCCGATACATAATGTTCCCGCCGCGCCACGCACCGCTCGCCGCGCCACGCACCGCTCGCCGCTCCCGCGATTCGCTCGCCAAAGCGCTAGAGCGGCACCGCACGCGGCGGTCCGTGGCATGCTTCATATTATATCGATATCATTTTGTTTTTCCGCACGCCGCTTATCGCTCCCGCTGCCGCTGGTCTCTAAAATTCGTGGCTGGGCCGTTAAAAGCGATATAACTCGCCATCTTGTATCTTATACCTGTCAGTTAATTAAGCATATTCATCTCGATAAAAATGAAAATATCACAACAGTTAATTCAAAGTAAAGCAAGCTTATTGTAGCGTCGAGTTCTCGGACACATGTCAGTACAATAACTGAATTTAGTTCGTAGTTAAACGAGTGGGCGAAGGATTAGCGAAGGAGTAACGTCGGGCATGTTATGATACCTAACTTTAATTGTAAATTAGTGCTGCCCCGAATTAGTTTATATCCAGCTTTCATAAAATAAAATATAATATTAAATTTTATATGAAATGCGACGCAATTGGTAGTAGGGCGTGGTGAACGAGCTCAAACGCGAGTGCGCCGATACGAGTTTATACGAACACGCTAAAACGATAATGTTAAATACTAAACTCGTATAATTAGCTTATGAAACGAAAAACAAGTTACAAATAACAATAACTAACTTATCCTAATCTAAATAAGAGTATCGAACTAAATCCGATATCCCCAAGATCACGGCCCTGCGGCGGTGTACCCATGATGCCGGCTACATTCCCCCGCTGAATAGCCAAGCTAATCCTTTGGCCAAGGAAATAAAGCCCGAGCTTATGAAATACCACATTAATGTGTATATTTTTAGAAATTCATGAAACACTAGCTGCTGCGGCTCCGCACGCTTGGAAATCGGTCTGTGTCAGTAAACGATTGAATCACCCCCAATTTCTTCCCTCTCTCCTGGAGGCGGAACTTGAATTAAAGTAAAGTGAATACGATAGATGACTGTTGTCGTCACTCGATAGTCTTAGCTCATGTTTGAAAAAAGTTTGCACCTCTTTCCTAAGTAGCGCCATAAGATTCAGGTGCAAACTTAACTCAATCTAGTGTAGTGGCTACTCCCCCTTTTATTGATATTTTTTTATAGCCTGTTTTTAATTATGTCCGGGACTTTACTCCACAGATTAATGAAGTTTTCATCAAAATCCGTTCAGCCGTTTTTACGTGATGTGCGGTCAAATAAACAGACAAACAGACAAAAATTCTTAAAACTGTTGGAGCGTGTTCTGTTATCGATTCTAAGTATCTCCCGTCAACTTTTTTTCGAATATCTTCCATGTACAGACTTTCGAACGTCTTCAGCTTTATTATATGTATAGATAGAAGATGTTATGGATCATTATTAAATTTGTAATATGGGTACACTGACAGTCAATGGTTTAACATTTTTAGAAGTTAAATGGATATACTTTAATCCTTAAAAGATAAAAAGATATATATAATTATAAAGCCATCACCAACTTTTTTTGTAGACATCCAAAAGAGAAATAATCCCTCTAGACATTAATTTGCTATCTCAAACAGATTAGGCAGCGTTTTCCATGAAAGCTCCCAGACCAGACTTCTTCAACTATAACCCTCAATTTGAAACAATTTAAACAAAACCTTAACGCGGGTGTTTTTCAGCTCACGCCATAGTTCGGATTTTTTGTGGTAAGTACTAATTTATTTTACTGGCAACGATAAATTTTTGGAAACTGAAAGTCAGTGAAAGTCAAAGAAAACAGAGGATTAAATATTCTGAAACTTTCAAGTATTTTTTGCATTATAAAGTCAAAACTATCCACGTGGTGAAAATATTTTTTTCTGAAGAACAACAAAATGATTGAGCCGCATTCCGGTACACAATATATTATTTTTTGAATTTGGTTGATGACAAATCGTCGACAAATGCATATAATTGCCATAATTATGAAAGCTGTGTGTAGCAACACTATCCCTGGTCAATAATGCAATAATGAACTTTATTCTACAAGTAGGCCACTAGGGCACTTTTACATGTCTGAGTCTACCGGCATTTCACAAGAGGAGACCACTGTTGAGAAGAAACGCCGACAGAAACTCAACAGTCAGCCATTTTTTGTTAAGGATAACTATTACAGTAATATGAACTTAACTATACGTAGTTCTCGAAGAAAACATATTAAAAGTGTATTCTAAGATAATAAATGAGGAAAAGTGTAAGAATAAAATATAGAAACTACAAGAAAGTATGACGGTTTAACACAATTTATGTACGTTTGATTATTATGCTTTCTTATCAGAACTGTGTCCCTTAAACTAGTCAGGTACAATCTAAGGAGTCAGTTACTCGGTTTCTGGTTCAGGCCATGCATTTTTGTCTGTCCGTTAGTCCTCTACTGTATAATATGCTTTTGACATTAGATATTTTTTTAATACCGACACTTGTTAGGTTTCTCAAAAATTACTCTATTAATAGATGAAAAGCAGATGGAAATTCATTCCGTACTTTAATAAAAAACCGCAAGCACACAGTAAGACGGAGCTCGTCCCTGTATGGTTAGCTAGACCTGTTACTTTTAACACATTCGCTACCGCTTAGCGCTACGGGCTACGCTCGTAGCCGATAACATGGGAAAGACCGTATGTAGCGAAAACTTACTACGAGCAGAGCGCCCGGCTACCGGGTTGTTGGTGTCGAAAGTGTTAAATAAAAAAAATATTGACATGTTTATACATTTTGCTTACTAACAATAGGCATAAAAAATTGTTACTAACAAATAATTATATGGATTCAATTCATGTCCGAAATGAATGAATTTTGAAAGAGTTTGAATTTGAAACATGTCGGGCCTTTCGTGACAATTTCAATTGAGTGTAAACCGCATATTAAAATTATTAGAGATGTCTCATGGAAGGATTAATAAGGTCTTGTCAATTGTTTTAAATATAAATAATAAATGATCTTAAAGAGACATAAAAGTTTAAAACAAATCTAATAATTATCGACAAACAGTCACGTTATCGAACGTTATCAACAGTGGTATCGAATCAGAAATGAGGAAATCCGTAGACGAACTAAAGTGACCGATATAGCTCACCGGATTAGCAAGTTGAAGTGGCAATGGGCAGGCCACATAGCACGCAGAGCAGATGGCCGATGGGGCCGAAAAGTGCTCGAGTGGAGACCTCGGACCAGCAAGCGCAGCGTAGGACGTCCACCTACAAGGTGGACAGATGACCTTATAAAGGTCGCCGGAAGGCGCTGGATGCAGGTCGCTTCCAACCGGTATATATGGAAGTCCAAAGGGGAGGCCTATGTTCAGCAGTGGACGTCCTATGGCTGAGATGATGATGATGATGATGAGTCACGTTATGTAAACTGTCTATAAATAAGATCACCATCCGCTAGGTTTAATTAGAAATAAAAATCACACTGTAATACACTTTAACACCATGCATAACGATCATTAGAATGACTCAATAGGTAGGTACTCAATACAGCTCAGACACAATAAAGACAAATCTCGTATCAATGTACGACACAATTTTGAGGACCAAAATAGCATTTTCCTCACAGCTCCGATTTAAGCGGAAAGTGCATGCTATCTGAGCAGTAAAGGAAATTGATTCGCATACCTACCGTAGTTTGACCTGTAAGGTGATTATCAACTTTTCAGTCGAGTTTGAGTGATGGTCTATGAAATGAGGTTGTTACGTGCTATACAGGTACAATACAATACAACAATACATAATTGCACACCAACAAGAAAAGCATTACATGAGGCATCTTAAATTGAACAATTTTAGACAATATTAGGCGCTCTTGTCACTAAAGAGCGATCTCTTCCAGACAACCTTTGGGTAGCGGAGAAAACAAAATAGTTGGTGGTTAGATAAGAATTTAAATAATAAGAGACGTAACATTAAAATTCCGTGTTAGAGTTGGTGAATATCTTTCCGAACCCCATGATGTTCATAGCGGAGTACCGCAAGGATCGGTGCTGGGACCGATGCTTTTTGGGATTTTCTTAACGGATATTAAGCAAATTATTAACTCAGAACTGTATCTATTCGCTGATGATACGAAAATAATAGGAAATCCACTTACAAGCCACAACACCATACAACAGGACCTTGATCGCATTTCGCCTGGGCTTAAAATATACGTTGCCATTTTTAGAGCTCGTGTAGTGTAGTGTATTGTTTACCATTTTCTTATTTTTTTTTTATATACTTTTTCTATACAAGGTGAGATGATGTGAAGTGATGAGTGTTGCACTTTAATTTAAGATTAGTTAAATTGTTTCTATCCGTGAGATCCTGTAATTGGCTTCCCTGCTTTCTATTATATTTAAGTTTACTCAAAATTGTTAAAGCTGTTGGTTCTCCTAAATAAATAAATAAATAAATAAATTTTACAATGGACTAAAGACTGGCTCATGACTCTTAATACAGATAAGTGCACGGTACTCCATATGGGGAATAAGAACCCCAAATACACATACAAAATCGGACCTCAAGCCCTACAAAGTGTTACTTCACAGAAGGATCTTGGTGTTGTCGTTAGTGAAAATTTGAAATGGGAGGAGCACATACTCAAGATTACAAAGAAAGCAAACTCTCTTCTATACATGATCCGGAAGGCCTTCTCTTATATGGATAAGAACCTCTTCATTAAGCTATACAAAACATATGTGAGACCATTATTGGAATATGCTTTCCAAATTTGGAACCCATATTTCCAAAAAGACATCATCATGATAGAGAGAGTTCAAAAAAGAGCTACAAAAATGGTACCATTTCTGCGCAACAAACCATATGAAGCCCGATTAAAGGAATTAGGCTTACTCGTAACAACGCTAGAACAGAGAAGACAACGCGGTGATCTGATTGAAACATAAAATACTCACAGGAGTGTACAATGTTCCTGCGATGAGCGACATCTACACAAGAAATACGAACGAGCGACTCAGAGGACACTCTTTGAAATTGGTACTAACGGCCAGTACTAGCAACCCTAGGCGTCACTTTCTAGCCAATCGCGTGGTCAAAGTGTGGAACAGTTTACCCGAATCCGTGATTAGTGCACCCTCAGTGAACTCTTTCAAAAATAGACTAGACAAACATTTACAAACACAGAACAGAAGTGAATAGTGATATGCACGCATCAGCTATAAGCTGCCTGTGCATTAAATAAATAAATAAATAAATAAATAAATAAATAAATAAATAAATAAATAAATAAATAAATAAATAAATAAATAACAAATAAATGGCATACAAATATTAAAGACAGAAAGCCATATACATACACATACACAAATAAGTCCTCTCTACATATATAAATATACATAAACGTAACAGGTAATCTCAGGTAGGTAGGTTAAAAACCTAGACTCTAGGTAATCTCATCACAAATCACGAATTTAACCTCCCAAAAACCAAGGCGTGTAACCTAAGTACGGAATGTCAGGAAAACAATATACCTTTTGTATATCTCTTCAAATTTGAACTTTATCACCTTCTTAATCACTTGTGAAGCGGCGACAGTCCCGTTAGTGGTCCCGTCAACACAAAGTCCGACTCACTGCTAATGAGGGCTTAACCAACCATGATGCAGTTCAAGTCATGTGAAACAAATCAAGGACACCTTGTATATCTATTATTTCAAAGGTACACACTTCAATTAAAAATAATGTCGAACGCATTATCAGCGCCGCCGCTGACGAGAGGCTGTCATGGAAGTCGACAGAAATGGGGAATATGTAGGTTATCGGTTTTTTAAGTGACGTTAAGTCCTCCGCTGACAAGTTTGTTTTGGTAGATGGAGCGACATATTGACAAGGGTGCTGTCTGGCGGCGTATAAAATTACTGACTTAGAATGGAAAGATTTTTTCTCAAACATGCAATGAAATGACGTCATAACGTGCGTTATATCAGGCTTAGAAGTATCACGTTTCGGGAGGAACAATTAGGGAGAACTGTAAAGGAATTTCATATAGAATCAAATAGATGTTAATAATATTAAAATATAAGCCGGGAAGTATTTTTACAATGCATGTGCTCGAAAAGAGCGTATTCTAGGCATTCAAACTGTGAAAGTACTACTTTTCCGCACTAGTGCTTTTTACTTTTCAATTTTTTTTTAATTTTTTGCCGTATCTCACAGCCTGACACAAAGAGGTTTTATTATTTACAAAAAGTTTGATAAATAAGTTAAATACCGATTATTATCACGTATAAAAGTACAATAAAACCAATATTTCATTAATTAATTCATTTAACACGTCATTAATTACATTAGATATAACATTTGATTAATAAACGAACTTTAAATCGTTATTCATTAAATAAATTTGGCTGAATGCACACGCGCTTGTGCCATTTTGACATAAGACGAATATTAAAAAAATACTTTTGCACATGCGCAGTAGTAGATATGTCGAGCGCGGGGTTTGCAAATAACTCCGCCATTTTTTATTGATGTCTAGTTTATTTTGAAGTTGTTTTGTGCAAATCTGCTGAAATAATGGCGAGATAAAGGGACGAATCATGAATTTAAACCCGTAAAATGTTATTGAAGAAGTAAAAAATGTGAACGACGGCTTCTTGTTGGATAAATCAAATCAAAATACTTTTTTTCCAATGTAAACAGTCTTTGTGAGTATTAAAGTATTTTTTATTTTCTCGTACATGCATAGTACCTAAAGTTTTGTACGGAACTCGTGTGTAAGATGATTTCCGACTCCTGTTTGTTTAATCACTCGCTCGTACCTAGCTCGTGACTAAAAATCACACTCGTCTGAAATCACCTACCTTCCACACTTGTATCGTAAATAACTATTTTTAAACATTCACGTGCTAATTTTAAACTATAAGTTATTTTATTACCAAAATCGTTTTATGTTAGTAACTAATAAATTTTCTAAACATTATAAGAATAATTTTACCAAATTCAAAAGCCATCTGAGGCAATCATAAAATCTGGAGCTATTGAAAGGGAGATAAAAGGCTAATGGCCATATTCAAGGGCAAAAAGAGTCGGAATTTAAATAGCGGCCATCTTCCTCAAAGTTCCCTTTATTACGCCGTTTGAAAGATGTCATTTACTTTAGACAGCATCACGAAAGTTACAAGGATGGCGTGAAGGATAAAATAGGTTTGAATAAGTCAATAAAAACTTTGTGAGACTGCATTGCAATGTCAATTGTGTTTAGTTCAAAGGATCATTCTAATTGAATGGAATGAAACAAGTGAAAGTTGATTAAAAACTTTCATTTGTCTTTCATTTCGGGTTGATAACGATCTAGAATGAGTTCAACGAAAATGATAATTGGAAAACTGGATCGAGAATAACAAACCTTTTTAGGTATTTCAACGTATATTATAAAATTCTAAACGGCTTCCGGTTCGTGACTCAAGATGGCCGCATGCCTTTAAGTTTCGTTGTTCGTTATTTATTAATTTTGGTTGTTCAATGTGTAGTATTGATAGCGTATTGTGCAGTGAACTAACGAATGAGTGAATGGATAATGAACAATTCAACTTGAAGCGTACATAGCCCCTTTTGGGTCAAGGCCCGATAGACTGCGTGGTTTTTTGTAAATCGCTATCACTTTACAAGAAGCATGATTTTATCACCTCACCGTACAACGTGATATCAATCCTCAATCTTGTCGCCGTGTGCGACTGGAAACGAGTCATTGGCGAAATACCTCTTGCTCAACAAGAAGTGAAAGCCACAAAAAAAAATCTAAAATTGTATTGTAGATCAGTTTTCTACGGAGAAGGTTCATTGCTATGCAGAATTTATATAGGCGTGAAGCCATCAAACACAGACGGATTTTAACCATTTTTTGGTAATGGGATAGCTGGACATCCAAAGATAGGTTATAGGATATTTTCAACCCGAACACGGTGAAAGGTGTAATACATACATGAATAATGATAGGTCTCAAAGTCGTCTGTAACTTCGCACAAACAGGATGATAGTATGGAGTATCCAAAAAAAAAACTCTGTATAATTAGCTCTAATAATCATAACCGAATAATGTCACATGCTGATATTTTAACAAAAGAGTATCAAATATGTCATTACCTTACCCCAGGTGTTGGGGTCCGACCACTCTTGAAAAACTTAGATAAAAAACTGTCTAATTTTACAAAGACCGATCAATGTCTCATATTCATAGGCGAAAGTGACTTCAAAAAATCTCAAGAATATACTAGTCTGATACAGTACATAAAGGATGAGATCTCTAAATGTAAAAATACAAATGTAATTATTTGTGTACCAACTTTTAACTGTGGATATTTTTCAAATATGTACAACACGAGAGTGGAGTTATTTAATAAGTTATTGTATTTAGATGCTATGAATTTTGAATACGCATATATATTTGACTGTAATCGTAATCTTAGCTATGATTCTAACATGTTTTTAAAATCGAATGGCCGCGTTAATGACTTAGGTATGAAAATTATTTTTCAGGACATAGCAAACTATTTGGCAATTATTCAAAGCGAACAAAAATGTTTTCGTCGAAACTCTATTTAATGATTTAAAAAACAATAAATACAACAAAATACCCCATAGGAATATGCATGAAACTATTAATCCACAATTGTTAACTAGTTTGACCAGTTTAGATATAACAGAGCAGTCTAGCCATAAAATAAAAAGCACTTTTAAAATATTACACCAAAACATTGCAGGCTTGATAAATAAATCTGACATTGTCACCGTGTCATTGGAACAACTAGAGGAATGTAGATATGCACCGGAAGTGGTTTGTTTCACAGAACATTTTATGCTTGAAGACGAAAGCAAATTGCTGTGTCTTAAAAATTATATATTAGCATCTATTTTTGCTCGGCAAAGCCGCAGAGGTGGTGCAGCTATCTATTTAAAAAAAGGCATTGCGTATCAGGAACTATCAGAAATTAATAAACTTTCTGTAGAAATACACTTTGAATGCTGCGCAATAGAATTAACTAGTCTAAATATAATTGTTTTCTGTGTCTATAGAGTACCTAAATCAGACTTAGATATATTCATGGAGCGCTTAAAAATTGCCTTGACTACTCTGACAAAGAAAAAGGGAAAACAGCTAGTAATGTGTGGAGATTTTAACATAAATATCCTGAACAAAGATCAGACTGCCATTTTCTTCGAAAATACACTCTTAAACTATAATTTAAAATTGAAAATAAGAAAACCAACACGCCCCTGTAGCGGAACTTGTTTGGACAATTTTGCAGTCAACGTACCCAGGTCAAAAGCCTGATCTAGGCCTTTCGGATCACAATGCCATAATTATAAATTGCCCCGTCAAAAGAGAAAATTGCTCCCATACATTTTGGTATATAAAAAGGCGGGACTATTCAGCTGAAAATCTTGAGAAATTTAGGAAATATCTACTTAGCCTGAGTTTCACGGATGTTTATAAAAGCACGGACCCAAATGAAGCATACAACATTTTCGATGAATGGTTCAGCCTATTGTACAAACTTTGCTTTCCCTTTAAAATAATTAGACTCTCATATAGAAAAAAACCACGATGGGTGACCAAAGGTATCAAAACATGCTGTAAAAAAAAGCGAGAATTATTGTGGCGTTACAGATCAAAACCTAGTACATCCAATAAAGCAGAATTAAGAACATATTCTTACAGGCTCAAAAAAATAATTAGACTCACCCAACAAACACAAAATAGACATTACATGAAAAATTCAAAAAATAAAAATAGGGCTGCATGGCAAATAATAAATAACAATAATGAAAATAAACCCGTAGACTCCATTACAACTATCATTAACGAAAAAGACGACACTATAAGTGACCCAGTCAATATTGCTAATGCTTTTAATGACTTCTATATAGATAACACTCAAAATAATTCTAACTCTTGCCTGAAAACGAATGAAAACTTACCTGCAAACGTTCCGGAATCAATTTTTCTATATCCTGTAACTTCTTACGACATAGTTAAATATATAAAAACGCTAAAGAATACCAGAAGCGCAGGAACCGATGAAATCATAACTGATGTGATCAAATACTGCGCTGAAGTAATATCTTTCCCATTAGCATTTATTTTTAATTTAATGCTTGAAAAAGGCATCTTCCCAGAGAAATTAAAAACTGCTGTAGTCAAGCCTTTATTCAAGAAAAACGATAAACAAAAATTAGATAACTATAGACCTATAGCTCTTCTACCAATATTTTCAAAAATTGCTGAACGGATTATATACGATCAGTTTTATGATTTTATAGAAAGTAAACATATACTTGTAGAGGAACAAAACGGATTTCGTAAAAACAAATCTACGTCCACAGCCATTTATGATCTAATTAAAAACGTTATTCTTAGTATGGATAAGAGAGTCCCGATTTGCGCTATATATATGGATCTATCGAAAGCTTTCGACTTCGTTGACCATAACCGCTTATTGGCGAAGTTGGAACGCTATGGCATTCGAGGGAACGCGTTAGACCTAATTAAATCATATTTGAGTAACAGATTACAATGTACTGAAATTAGAAGAATATGTACTAAAACTAAAGAAGAAACCGCTTACTATTCTAAGTTTAGACCCTTGATGCGCGGTGTTCCACAAGGAAGCATTTTAGGACCTCTATTCTTTCTAATATATATAAATGACATGCCTAAACACGTCCGACATCCCATGATCTTATTTGCTGATGATAGCACCGTTGTAGTAAAATCCGATAACTTGACTACATATACGACTGAAATAATGGCTACAATCACTACTATCATTAATTGGATACAATCAAATGGATTAAAAATTAATATTGACAAAACCCAAATTATGCAATTCTATCAATCAAAATCAAATTATACTAAACTTGACATAAAATATAATGATGAATATTTAAAAGAGACCGATGTAGCCAAATTTTTAGGAATTGATATAGATCATAACATGAAGTGGAAAACACATACTGAAACACTATGTAAAAGAATTAATAGTTTTATATATGCACTTAGGCGAATTTCGAAATTATCTGATATCAAAACAGCATTATTGGCATACCATGGATATATTGGATCTATTCTTCGCTATGGTGTTATTTTTTGGGGTAACTCCACAAATAAAAATCTTGTTTTTGGTGCACAAAAGAAGTGTATTCGTGCCATCTGTAGCCTTAAAGAAACGGATAGCTGTAAGCCTCACTTCAAGGAACTAAAGATTTTGACACTGACTAGTCTTTACATCTACGAAGTAGCAGTCTTCGTTAAATCAAACTCTAATATGTTTCCACTAAAGTCGATAGACTCTAAAATGATGCGTCACAAATACAATATTAAAACCATATCTGGTAAAACAGCATTACTGCGAAACAGTTTAGTAGGTACCACCTCTAAAATATATAATTATTTGCCTGACGATTTAAAACAGCTAGATTTAAACATGTTCAAAGTAAAATTAAAACAGGAACTTATTAACAGGGCGTATTACTCTCTTGGCGACTTTTTTAAAGAAAAAATAATATTAAACTAAATAAACTTATGATTACATTATTATTATTATGCATGCATTAAGAATAGTAAAATATAGACTGTAATAAGTGTACATACTAATCTAATCAAATTTTTCCATTAAATTTAAATGACATAAATATAAATAATCAGTAAGAATGCTACTTAGAGAATAAGTTTTGTAAATTTTCACATGCCATAACGGCCGAATATATAAGGATCAAATGTTTTATATTATACCATCTTATGTACCATATATTCTGTGAATAAATGATGATTATGATTATGATTATTAAAGGTTATTATTATATTACTTACTAGATTTTTGCCAATGTATACCTACTGTTAGCGATTTGGCATTTTGGTCTTTATATAATTGTGGGTATATCAAAAAAAAAAGAAAATAATAATTCGATATCAGGCGGGTATTCTGCGAAAAGGACGATGGCGACGAATTTTGTAACGGGCGGAGCTCGCAGATAATAAATGTATTTAAAAATATAGAATACAATGAAGTTATTACAATTATACAATTTACTTAAGTACATCTTTCATTGTGGAAGCCCTGGATCTGTAATACTACGAATAAGAATTAAAATTACATTTAATCAAATTGACATCAAAATAATGACAAAGTGAAATTACTTTATTTAATGTTTTCAATTAGACATAAATATATATATTAAATGTTAATTATTTAACTGATACGACTCATAATTGGAATTATGTTAAAGTAAGTCGTGTAGAATAAATAAATGCTTAACTCATTATAATTATGATGAAAAATTTTGTACGCCTACGGGTAAAACATAGTGATACAACAATCATGTAATATTTTCCATGTTATTTACCTATGTTTAACAAAATAAATTTATCTTTATCTTTATCTTAGGTCGGAACTACTACACGACTCCGTATCTTCGCAACTACAAATGATAAAAATATGATTCCATTTGGTAGAGGTTTTCTTTCTCTTTTAGCCCATGTAAACTATCGAAAACTTTTGTAAAGCAGCTTAGTTAGTTCGGTTTTATGCATAGGACGGCAGAATTAGGTACACGGATTTTTATGTACGTAGAATCAGTAGATAGTAGTTTATGTGACTGTACATAATGAAGGGTATTAAACACGAGTGTGGGTTTATGAAACGAGCCGAAGGCAAGTTTCATAATAACATCACACGAGTGTTTTAATGCCTAATTATGTACACATGTCATAAGCCTCCATGATTCATTCAGGAGCCACACATTATGACAAATTACCCGGTAATGGCGGTAATGAAGTTTTCTGGCGGCTGACATAATAGTTTTTTTTTTAATTCAGAGACAAACTAGAGTCGGCTCGAACTAACATATCGTTCAATGTCTTACTTACGTGCGACATTTGTCAAATTTGATTGCAAATTGACAATTCATGTCGAACTTAACGTCATCTCGACCGATATTAGAATAGAGTTCAAATCAAATTTCTTTGTTTTTCAGAGATGTTCGAAATTTGAATGAATAATATTATAGAAATCGACGTTATTATTTAGCAATAATAACATTTTTACAGATAAGAAATTTATTCTAACAAAACAGTCTTATTTTTATGGTGGTCATAATGTGCGGTTCTTGAATGCATAATGGAGGGTTTATGATATTTGGGTAGATAAAAATTATAACGTTTCGTATAATTATCTGTGTGTGTATGTACGGATATATTAACTACTAGCTGCGAACCTCAGTGTCACCTGCTAATTCCACTGGTTTTTTTTTTGTTGTTGCAACTGTATTTAACAAACAAACAATCATACACACTTTCGCCTTTATTTAAGGTTAGCGTGATTTCAATTGTTTTGTTGAAATTGTCTCAACGTTGTAGGCCATACACCAAACGTTATTTATTCATTTGAACAATGTAAAATAAATAAATAAGCCCTGGTCCATACAATAAACATACCTTTGTATTTTCACAACATGCGCTTTATCATTTCGTTTACTTAAACAATCGCAGCGTGGATTGTTTGTTATGATGCGTGTTTGTTTTCAGTAATTTATATGAAATGCAGATGGTGCAATAAATATTATTATCTGTCTTGCGATTTTGACTTAAAGTTTCATCAGAATAATCCTTAGAATGCAAATTATGTGGAATTGTTTACGACATAATACAAAACATTTTGATCATCGCAGGAATTGTTTTTGTTTATGTGTCAAAGTTACTCAAAGGGCAATGGAGCGAGCTATGCTCGGAGTTTCCTTGAGGAATCGAATCTGAAATGATGAGATACGCAAGAGAACCAAGGTTGTAGATATAGCTCAGACAGTCGCCAAACTTAATTGGCAGTGGGCGGGGCAAATTGCTCGTAGAATCGATGGCCGTTGGGGCAGAAAGGTTCTTGAGAGGCGCGGGCCGGAAGATGCAGCGTGGGAAGCCCCCTAACAAGGTGGACCGACGACCTGGTTAGGATCGCGGGTAGAAATTGGATGAGGGGGACGCAAGATTGATCGTTGTGGAGAACTTTGGGGAGGACCTTGTCCAGCAGTGGATGTCTATCGGCTGATATGTAGATGACGAGGATAATGATAACGTGGTGATGAGGATATTTGTATGGGTGTGCCGCGTAAGCAAAACAGCGCCATCTGTTGCTAAAAATGTCTTTATCATCTCATCAAGCAGAAACGACTGGACCGACTTCAACTTTTCCACCAAGTACAAGAATAGCTGGAAATCCGAAGACGACTAAGGTCGTGTAAAACGTTTTACGCGAAGTTTCGTGGGCGCATTCTAATGAATTTAATATAAAGTAATTTTAATATCAAATATAACGAATAACGTACAACTTTGCGGGGAATCTCAACAAACGTCCCCCAACTTGTAATAAAGACAAACTTATCTGTGCCGCCTGCTCCTCGCGGATTTAAATTGTGAATACGAATGAGGACTGATATTGAACTTTAGAGCATACGGTGAACTATATGAATAAAAACTGCTCAACATCTCATGAAAGAAACAAAAAAACCGGGCAAGTGCGAGTCGGACTCGCGCACCGAGGGCTCCGTACAACTAAATAATATTTCACTTTTTTTTGTTTTCTGTATTTGTTGTTATAGTTGAAACAGATATACAAAATCTGTGAAAATTTCAACTGTCTAGCTATTCATGAGATATGCAGCCTGGTGACAGACGGACAGCCAGGCAGACAGACAGACAGCGGAAAAACGGAGTCCTAGTAATAGGGTCCCGTTTTTTACCCTTTGGGTACGGAACCTTAAAATTAAAGGAACTTCAAAATACCTTTAAAGTCTCAAAGGCACGTTTTACATTACATTGTACGTTTTAAATCAAAAATGAAACTTCAAATTGTTTTCAGAATCCTCATAATTATAGCCACTTGGTCCCAATAAAAAAAAATCGTCATGCCTACTGGTTATGAATTTGAATTCTTAGTCGTTCACCTGATACTGTTATTATGTGGAGAGTTATACATTGCTCGTAGAAAACAGATTTTTTTTCCTAAGGATCAAGTCAGGTTTTGTTTTTGGTGTCCTCATTACTACAACTTTCTACACCTAATACATTTAGGGCTATGCAACGAAAAATGCATCGCACCAATCAAATAAATATCATACGATAATTATAATTTAATTATATCCCATACTTATCAATATGATTAGCAAAGTAAGAACTTCAGGAATGGGAATAAAAGTGAGACATGTCAAATTGTCTACTGAACGATAAAATCGATTTTATTGCGAACTGTCAAATAAAAAAATAAACATTTTGGTATAACCATGGTAAAGGTAATTGAATGACCTGGGGGCCTATGATGTTTGCGTTAATCACGTGATAAATAAGTGACAAAGCATCTGTCACTCACACTCGCATTTTGTCAAAACGTGACGGATGCTTTGTCACTTATTTATTGCGTGATATACTCGTAAAAGCAAGGCCCCCTGCGCAGTTCCTTACAGAAAAAACTATCGAAAAAAAATGGTCTTGCAAGAATTGTGCCCAGAATATTGCCCGATACGAATGTTGAATATCAAAATATCGGAATGACCCTGATATACAGAAACTTCGAAATTCGAATTTTAACACCTACGAAGTAGTTCAACCATCATAAATGCATCAATTGACATCGAGATTTCAGCTTCATGTCCGGACACGTGAATTTCCCGACTACCTAAATTCGAGTGCTCCTGACAGCGGTTATTTTCATTTCATAATGGAGCGTCGTTTCTGCCTATTCATACAGTGCAATATTGGAATCCGTAAGTAAGTAAAGAAAGAAATACATTTATTTGAGCGCAATAGTTCAAATAAAAAATAAAAAAACCGTTTAGGTGTACGAGAGGTACCCGAAAGAAAAGTTTTTTTTTAGGTTTTATTTTACTGTTTTGTCGGCGTGATACATAGGTACTCATACTAATACCAAATTTCAGCTATCTAGTACTAATGATCACAGAGCTAAGCCGCGGACGGACGCACAGACGGACAGACGGACAGATGGACAGACGAACATGTCGAAACTAAAAGGGTTCCTAGTTGACTACGGAACCCTAAAAAATAACAAAAATAAACACAAACGAAAAACTAAACTATACCTCGAAATGGTCCCTCGGGAACCCAGGCGACGTTGGTGTTTTGTCAGTTGCCATTGCGACTTGGGCTTCCCTTTTTGCTACCATCAGGCAAAGTGGAGCCACTGTTGTACCAATATAAAACAAGCAGATGTTATGCCTTGATCACACGTACCGAGACAGTGGGCGAGACAGTGCTCTCGTCTCCCTGTCACACACAAGACAAACGGGCGAGACAGAGCACTGTCTCGCCCGTTTACTCGGTACCGTGTGATCAAGGCATTATGCAGGTAAGTAGCATCTAGCGTATTCGAAAAACAACAAGGACGCTTGATTCATTTATATTTGAGCATATGAACTAAAGCCCAAGCTTTACACATTTATGTAAATTCATGTCGATTAGCTTAAATATTCTGCGTTATATTAAATTTCGCCCCCAAAGTTGGAAGCCCTTCAATGGATGAGAGTTTGTGAAGAGACTTGTTGTGATTTAAAGCGTTAATATCAGTGAGTGGTTCAACGAAATTTTCAGTTTAATGAGGGCTGAAGTTCTTTACGGAATGTTTCACGCTGCGCTTTAAAACAGAATTTAACACACATCCTTGATCACGTAACGACAAACATTAGAACACGCCACGCACGTGAAGATGCACGTTGTAATGTATGAATTCTCATGAGACATGTCACACTGCGTTACGCACGTGTGCAATTCGCGCGTATTCGGTGCGCTCTGGCGTTTGGAAAGTGAGGCGATCTTGCTTTACTTGCTGTGGTATTAGTTAGTACCTATATGTACATATTATGCATATCTAGTATTTTTTTTTCATTAACTAAGAAATTTAAAATCAGCATAATATGCACAAATTTTAACAGTTTTAACTTTGTATCAAAAACGCGTCCAATCTAACGGTTTAAAGTTAAGAGTTCATTAAAACCCATAAAACAAGTTTAGCACAAACTCAAGAAGTTACAAGCAATCACTAAAGATTGCTACAGTCTCCCTCCCCCTGACACCATCGTCAAACCTTTCGTCAAAAGTTTAATATAAGCATTAGGTGAGTTGAAAGCGAGGAGAGCACGCAATGAGTTCGCCGCTGCGAATTTGCACGCGTCTGTCGCAGACTTAAGAAATGGCGTCATACATTTTCATACACTGACTATTGTCGCGTTAGTCGCTTATTGTTTTGTTAAATTAAGAGGATTCCGAAAATAATTTCAAAAATTATTTTGGATAAATAAAAATATCATAAAATGTTTGTACCTTTGAAGCCACAATATAAAAAAAAACTTTTTACGATTTCTTTTCTTTGTTTTATGACATATGGAGTTAATTTTATTCATATATCTACAATATGCTGTAGAATTTTACATCAGTCATCCCTAGGACACGTCAAAGCCTTTACAAATGCAAGATTGAAATTACTTACCCCTATAACCCTCTATGAGACTTTGACATCTTAGCTTCAGTAAGACTGCATACTTAACCAACTAAGTCTTGTATCAAGCTATTTATGAGGATTCTACAAGTTAGCCTGATGCCGTACTGAACTTAACTTAAGTCTTATATCAAAAAGCTTACTTTACCCTTCAGCCGAGTCTTGTTACGTATACAGGGTGATCAATCCAAATGGGTCAGTAGGGAGAAAACGAAAACAACAAGAGATAGGGAAATCTGTTCGTAGGAACCATGGAGTCGATTTACCATTTAATACAAACTGCATTAAAAAAAAATTATAACTCATGTATAACCGGGTATTGAACCTAGTTAAAATTCTGTAAGTAATCGTATGGCGATGGCTTATTGTAACATTCTTTGAAGCGGTTTTTGACCGGGTTATGTATGAAATTATGTATGAGATTTATAAAAAAATTATATTGCAGTTTTTATTAAATCTAAAATCGACGCCGTGGTTCCTAAGAACAGATTTCTCTATCTCTTATATTTTGTGACTTCTCCCTTCTGACCCATTTGGATCGATCACCCTGTATCATATGCCTGATACAGGGTGATCGATCCAATCGATGCCTGAGAAATCTTAGTAATAGTTAACTTAAGGCTCCTTATCCGTTCAAAAATTCTGATTACAGTGCGACCAAAAAGAGTAGAAATTAAAAAGTGGCAATACTGTAGTGTCGTCCCTGTTTTCTTATATTGATTAGAAAGGGAGGACACTACAGTATTGCCATTTGCCACTTTTTAATTTCTACTCTTTTTGGTCGGACTGTACTTTAGACATTTTTATCAATGATCATACATGTTTCTAAACATATTAATATCAAGGTTACTATTGGGAACTATTGCGACTTATTGATATATAATGTTATTAAAACTATCGTGAGACATCTTTACTAATTATAAAAACGGTATAAACTCACGTAAAAATTGTCAGGAACGGCCCGACATGTTTCGAACTCATTTGGAGCTCTTCATCAGGGGTAGCTATCCGTGCTGCTACGCGACTCGCGACCCACTGCACTTTTAATCGCTCTTCTTGCCGCCCTCTGCGCACGCGCAGATAGCGCGGCGCGGGGAGGGCAGGGCTCTTGCGCTGTCACCACTGGACTGTCTATCACTGCATTTTCACTATTACCCACTGATACCACGCACACTTGACTTATTGTATCAACGACATTGTCTGAACGCGAGATGTTTTTTCCGTTGTACACAGCGTTTCTCACGAACCAACAACCGTGTCTTATCGAAACGTACGAAATGGGACGCACCGGCCTCAACAACATGCTCCGCAACAGCGGAGTCTCTCGTATCCATTTTTCTGACACTGCGTATATGCTCAGACAATCTTGTAGAAACATTACGTCCCGTCTCTCCTATGTATGCCTTGCCACACTCACACGGTATTTCATACACCCCAGGGGTTCCAAATGGATCTCTAATTCTCTATCTTTAGGAGACCGTAGCAACTGCCTCATCTTAGTCAAAGGACGGATAACTACCCCTGATGAAGAGCTCCAAATGAGTTCAAAACATGTCGGGCCGTTCCTGACAATTTTTACGTGAGTTTATACCGTTTTTATAATAAAATTAGTTATTGATATATATTTGAAACCTACATTTTGAAGGTTTATTGGTATATTTTGTTTTAAAAGCTACTCGAAATTGACAGAGAAATGTTTTTTTTATATATATATATATATATATAAATAAATAAATATCGGACAACCTCACACAAATCGATCTAGTCCCAAATTAAGCTCAAGAAGGCTTGTGTAATGGGTACTAGACGGCGATATACGTACTTATATAGATAAATAGTATAGTACGTATCTATAATAGATAGTTTTTACTGCGTAAAATTTGAAAGCATGAACTATTAGCTATATTACTATCTAGAACTCAGGGAAAAGTATTATTCACATTAAAAAGATGGTTGAAATTACGATAGATTTGTCATAATATGAAAAAAAATAAGGCCTCTTAAGCTAAATTACAATTTAAATCTCCTACCGTAAAACGGGATAAATTGGTCCAATTTGTCACTTTCAACTGGAATTTTAACCTAGTTCCGTAATGCATAGGGTATTTTAAGTCTCTACATAAAAATGTATGGATCTCTCTTTTAGATGCTTAGTAGCCTTAGATTCCCAAATGATTGCTATATTTAGAAAAATTTAATAAGAACCCTACTGGATTCCAATTTACCTGACGGGGTTAATAGGTTCGAAAGTGAGGTTAATTGGAATTTTAACTAGGGCTAGGTACCTACTAAACTAGTCTCAATAAGGTACGTTGCCGTGCATAATCTAAAGTACAGTAAGTTCAATGAGAAACCGTATTAAATTTACTGTACGGCTTCTCTTAGGTAAGTAACATTTCAGAATTCTCAGAAAGGATTGGTTATGTAAAACCATTTGCATGTGTTTTAATATCTCCACGAGTTAGATGGTTGAATAAATTTCAGGACCTCCAATTTGATGTCACGTTATATAAAAAGGAGAATGGGTGGTACTCGTAAACGTTTTACCTATGCTATTTTACATCACATACACATACAGGTTTGGCCTAGTTCGGGCACCAGTATTCACCGCACAAGTTATACACTTACTCATAAGCTCATTAATATTATGTTTTGTTAATCTAGTTACTGTTACTACTATTGTACAAACTACTTGTATACTTTGTAGTGGAGACAAAAAATACTTTTTAAATTTTTTCAATTTTCAATTTTTTATACCATGGAGGTGGTAAGAAACCGACAACCAACCAATAGCCGTACCCTCCTGATGGTAAGCGCTTACCGCTGTCTATGGTAATATCTTTAAATCAAGCCTGTCAATCTTTTTTTATTCAACACTATGAGACAAAAAAACGTTAAGGTAGACATAAATTCTGGCGAGATCACAGATTTGAAGCTTAAGCCCAAATTTATTTAAAGGTTAGTTATTTTATGTAACATAATTTAATGTTGAATATATATTTTATCTACGCACATATCATTAGTGCTCTAAAATGCGTTCAGAAACCGTAGGAAATGACCAGCATTACTACAACCAGTTTTACTATGAGAACTTTTTTATCTGTGGCAGTAGGTAAAATCAGTACTGTAATGTTATAACAGTATCAATTTTTGTAAGGTTATGAGTTTAAATTTGGAACAGCTGTCAAAACTAAAGTAGGTCTCTATTCTAGTATCCATAGATATTAATATTGTTATCGATACGAAACGTCAATTCAGTATGTTTTTTTATAAAAACCGCACGACATTTGATCTCGAGTGACATGAGAATATGGATACATTCGTTTGTATATGATTTAGAAAAAAAAAACATTCGTCTTGACGGAGGTTCGAATTGCCGCCATTATTGTTGTCATTTGTTTGTTGGTTCTTTGCTGTTACGAAAGTATAATTGTGATTGTGATACGTTTATTGTAATTCACATTTTAGTTGAAAATATTGTTTCAATGTGAATTACAACTATTACAATAAATAATCTGTTTATGTATTTGTTCAGATTTATTTCTTACTGCATTAGTATATGTCATTTTTAGATATTTTACAGGTAGCACTAGTGGTGCCGGTCATTTCCTTATGGCTTCTGAACCCATCTTAGAGTACTTATGATATGTGTGTAGATAAAGTAGTGTATACAACTGTACATAATTAGGCCTTAAAACACTCGTGTGATCCTATTATGAAACTCGCTGACGCTCGTTTCATAAAACCACACTCGTGTTTTAATGCCTCTCATTATGTATCAGTTGCATAAACTACTATTATTTTTTCTAATTAGCTTTAAGCCATTGTACATGTAATTATCCTTTTCTATCATATTTATCTATAGTTTTTAGTATTGTAAATATTGTAAATATATTGTGTGTGTTTATTTTAATGAACATGTTGATTATATAAACAAAAGGATGGTAATTTTAAAGTTTTGTTACCTATAAGATCAATTTAATATTAATAATTATCCAACCAGCATTTTATTTTGAGCCATCGGCAATTTACTGAAATAGCAATAATTCTGCAAGCTTTATCTACGTTGAAGCTACATTATGCTTATTGTGAATATGTAAAAGGGGCCTAAAGGCAAAAAACTAGCCATCTATAAAGACCAAGCCGCAATAAAATAAAATTTATTGTCTAAGGATTTTTAGACTTCGGGAATGTTCTGTGTTACATTAACTGATTGGTACCTGAGACATAAATTATCAGTAGGCATATAATCGTTTATCACGCGATACTTAAAATATAAAATATACATCCCTTTTCAACTATTAGTATGAATAATATGTGTGTATTTATCAGTAGTGTGGCGTGATACATGTTACAGCATCTCTATACCTACGTTTAATATTAGATTATCATTGATAAATATAGTTGGTATAAATAACGATAATTTACATACGGTAAATATTCTGTATTATTCGCACAATTATTTTAAAAGTATGAAATTACTCCGACTTCATTAATGTTTTTATGTTTTCTCTTGATACTACCAAAATGTAAGCAAATTCTATTCCTTTTCCAAACTAAATAATCTGTTTTATGTATGCTGTAAGAGAAGAAAAAATAAATTGAAAATAGTTAGTAATGGACCATTACTAAAGGCCGGAAGTTTTGACGACGACACGTTTATATCCGTTCGTTATTGCTTAGCAAAAGTGTCGTTCAATTTCCCCTCCTTACACAGTAGGAACTAATGTGCAGAAGTTTAACTCAACCGACTTTTATAAGATCAAAACTTACTTTAATCTAGCGGTCAACACATTTTAACAAGCCTTTATTCAGTTTCAAATTAAACGCCATAAATTATATAGATCTGCGTCGTTCCATAGTTTATCGTTTCATTTACATAATGTTTATATTATGCCAAATTTCAGCTCAACTTTACGATCCGACATACGTTGGGGCAGTAGCTAAACTAAATATAGCTTTAGATTCCTTCATTTCATAATATAAAATGTCAAAATAAATTGCTTTAAGTCAATTTACATACATGCACTTATGTTATAATCGTCACATACATTACTAATACCTAATAGATAACCTAAGATATTAAAAAAAAATAAAGTTGATTACAGAATAGATGATAAAATAATTATAATCAATTGAGTTAAATATATCGAAGAACCTCATTAAAGGATTGTCAAAATACGAAAATTAAGGCTAAAATACTTAATATTTTAAGTCGTTTCAGCCATTAACTATAAAAATACTATATTTTTTGGAAAGACGGTTCGTATGCGATATCAAAAATTTGCTAATCAACTTGCAACTTACTGATATTTTAACGTAAGTTGAAATGTCCTGCACGGATCCGTGCTTAAGTATACGAGGGATTAAGTGCAACTTATCATTAATAGGGTTAGTTATACTACTGCAGATGATTTCTCTGTGTCTCAATATTCGCACACGCCAATATCTTTCACAGAACCTCGAGTTTCAGTTGTATTAGTGACTGTCGGTGACAGCTTTATGGCATCAGATATTCTCAACTACATCAGCTTAAATTAAACGTTATTGCGGTTCCACACTACTCACGACGCTGGCCGAGGTTGGTCGAATATGATAGTCCACACTTCGCTGCGGAAACTCATACTGCGGCCAACTTCGGTATCGAAAGGAAAGTAACAGGTAGTATTTTTCGAGACACAGAGTGGCGTGCGACAGTTATGCTAGGCGTGCTGGACATACGAAAACATTTTTACCCAAGCTTAAATGGAGACGCTTTGCTCACTTCCACGATTATGAAATAATGAAAAAAAAATACACTAATATTGTTCCATTAAGGGCGACCTCAGTCACTGCTGCCCAAAAAAACGATGACGGCGCTTTTACGCAGTGATGTGTTGTATCCGTACCGGCTTTAACGCAAGAAAAAATGCATATATCTAAACGTATTTTGAGCAGCGATGTGGAGAATTTCTGGCACACCGCTGTTCAAAATACGCTGACATTTGTGCTATATTGTATTATTTTGATTGCGTTTACGGTGCGTTTTATGCTCGCGGTAAAAATGGTATGGATACGACATCTCACTGAGTAAAAGCACCGTCACCGTTTCTTGAGCGGCGGTGTGGTGGCACCTTTATTATTATCGCCAGGCAACCACTGAACTCAATATTCGCAAACCGATCCATTCATACAACTCTGAAGTTCCGTCTGTGTTCGTATCTGCGGCTGACAGCTTTATTAATGAAAGTTTTCTAGCAAAATGTCCTTCCTTTTTTCCGTTTGCCTAATAAAGAGATAAATGTCGCGTTTTGAATTTATGCCCTTTTATTTAGTATTTTGAGGACGTAAATTAGATTTTTAAGTTTCATTCACAGTTAAAATTTTCTGCTTGTTTTCAAATCAAGAGTGGTCTCTTTTAAGACCTGACGGAAAGCGAGGGTCTTATATAAGTTTAACATGGGTATCTGTATGTCTGTCAGTGGCATTGTAGTGCCCAAACGGGTAATCCGATTTAAGCCCGGTTTAAATCGTAAGTCTTGTCTGTCGATCTGTGGATTTTAGTGATCTGTGTGAAAAAGTAAATTTTACATAGAAAACTATCGTGAGCCTCAGACATATTAAAATACAAATCGGGCTTACTCACGTCGTAAAAGTCGAATATCGCTCGACATGTTTCGAATCGGTACGCCATTCATCATCAGGAGAACCGATCAGTCGCAGCGGCGGCCAACCGAGCACTGCGGGCAAACGCCCTGTCCACGCGGCTGCTCGACGCGAGCGTCACCGGCGAAAGTGAGAATCTACCCTCATTATCACACACAATATCAATTGTCAGAGGTCAAAGGCGCGACAGCGGCCTATCGGTGTAACTCGGGCGTCGGTGACCTTCTAATGAATCCTTCGACGAGGCATTCACGTGAATGCCTTTCCCCACCTCGCGCGTCCCGCGCTCGCCCGCACTCGCCCCTCGACACGCACACATAGCCGCGAGTTTTGTTACTGCACACAAGTGTCGCTGTCGTTTCTTTTTACGTTAGTATAAAGGGTGGGCCCTGTAACAGGAGCAATAAATTAAAACATAGATTCGTCCCTTGAAACTAAACAACATTTGTTAAGCAACTTCTGAAAATAACGTGTATTAAATGACATTTTGTAGAATAAGGTTTAGACAAAGAAGCAATGTATTGCGAAATGTCCGATATTAGTAGAGTGACAGCTATGTCAATGCTCAGGGAATGTCAACGTTGGACGACATACATTGAAAATACTATTTACTTTGTTTGAAATAATAAAATTTTGAAAACTGTTTTTTTTTAAGTTGCTGAACAAATGTTGTTCAGTTTAACGAGTAAAATCAATGTTTTAATTTTTTGCTTATGTTGCAGGGCCCACGTTGTATATATTCTTTGCAGGGGTTCTCAACCCTTACCATGAGTTAACATGACCGAACTCCCTAGCGACAGCGTAACCAATTTGTATGGAGAATAGTACAGCGCCCCTAGCGGTTATTTTTTAGAACTACAATTCTCCATACCAATCGTTAACGCTGTCGCTAGCGAGGACGGTCACTGTAAACTCACAGTAAGAGCACTGATTATGAATCGCGTACCGATTCGAAACATGTCGAGTGATATTCGACTTTTACGACGTGAGAAAACCAGTTTTGTATTTTAAAAGTAAATTTAATTTAAAATTAAAATTTGAAAATTATTCTTCAAATTCACTTAGCTTGTAATTGGCTAACGAAATTGGCTAATCCAACGTTGTCGCGCGGCAGAGCTTCGTGGATTTCATTACAACAAATTATACAAAGACGGTACGCAGCTTATTGGATCCTGGGCCATTAGAATATACAATTAAAGTTTGTTCGAACTTCAAAGTTAGAGGCTTCAAACATCACCCTGAAAAAAAGTATTTGTTAACAGTAGCCCAAATGTTAGCTGCTAGTTACATAAATGGAGGACTGGCAAACTAAGGGCTACTAGTGACCAAAATATTTTTTGGAAAATTTGTATAATTTTCGTTACTACACAATTCGGCTATCTCTCAAGTAGTTAAACTATTAGCAATTTTTTTTCAGTTTTTACAAATTATGCGTATTTTTTATGAATGCGTGAATCTTTATTCGCTGTTGGATAATTAAGAAACAAACATACTGTCAATTTAACAAAATTAGATAATTTAGTCGCCTCTGTCATTTTCACTGCAGAAATTTCTAGAATATCCAATTACAGTTTGTTTGGAATTCATTTATTTAAAGAAGGTTTCGTTAACTTTTTTTTTTAAATAAGTGATACAAGTTTTAATGCACACTGCACACCTCACAAAACATACATCAGAAATACAACGCAAGAAGTTACAATTAGAGATAAAAAATAGGCGATCTTATCGCTAAAGAGAACAAGACAACCTTTGGGTATTAGTTATGTTCTTCACAGTTACAATACTTTTCGGCTGGGTTTATGTCACAAGAAATGTACCTGATTTTTATGAAAGTACTAGAAGTTTCCCATAACATCGTCCGCGAATATTTTTTCTTTACTAGTCGGGTAAAAGTATTCAATAACCATTTTCGGATGTCCAGTTATCCCTTTACCGAAATTGGTTAATATTTGTCCAGTCGTTTCGGCGCGGCGTGATGAGAAGGCAAAGGACATTATGAAAACAGATGGCGCCAGGCTGGCATGGCGCCGCGCGCCCATACAAAACAAATGACGATCCTGCATCACGCTATTAAGATTTTTCCTGAAATGACCCCTCTAAATAAAAAAACTGACTTTCAATTCAAATCTAGAATTTTATGATAGTACTAGCGGTCCTCCCCGGCTTCGCACTATATTATGCATGTATTATACATATAAACCTTCCTCTTGAATCACTCTATTTATTAAAAAAAAACGCATCAAAATCCGTTGCGTAGTTTTAAAGATCTTAACATACGTAGGGATAGACAGCAGGAAGCGACGTTGTTTTTAAACGATTTAAAAAAAAACGAGAGAAGGAGGCACCGATTTCAAAAGGTGATTCAAATGTAATGTGTTGTTTCTATATATGTATTTATATATTATGTATATCGTCGTCTAGTACCCATAGTACAAGCTTTGCTTAGTTTGGGACTAGGTCGATTTGTGTATGAATGTCCCTTAATATTTATTATTTATTTTATTTTATTTTATTTTATTTTATTTTATTTGTACATGAAGAAATTTTTGTCTTTTCAGTTTTTTTTTTCTTTTTTTTTTGTTATTTTTTTTTATACTATGTAGTGATAGACAACCAGGCAAGTCGTAACGTTGGTTACATACCGAGGAATCTCCACCCGGCTCGATACGCCACAGATTCAATTTGAGATGCGGTGACGGCTATTTCCTTTCTTTTATGTCCCGTCGGAGTTGGGACCCAGTCGGGACTAATTGTTTACCCGCCTACGCCTACACGGAGGGTACGGTTTTAACGGTTATACAGTATCGAGTGAGTAATGGTCGTTTGAACAATTTATGATTTATATTGGTCTAATTATATTAGGATCGTTTTTTATAGACAAACACTTCGCCGAATTCATGTCATAGACAAAGTCCTAAATTTTTCATAAATCTTGAACATGTCAATCTATAGATTAGCACTTTCGACACCAGCAACCCGGTAGCCGGGCGCTCTGCTCGTAGTAAGTTTTCGCTACATACGGTTTTTCCCATGTTATCGGCTACGAGCGTAGCCCGTAGCGCTACGCGGTCGTGAATGCGTTAGGTTAGGTTAAAAAAAAGAACATAAATTTTTCGTGCCTTTGAAGTCACATACTTAATTAAAAAAAGTGTTTTTTTTTCTTTATGTCTTGACATTGAGCTAATTTTATTCATATAACTAGAATAAGATTCACGTCAACATTGGCGAAATACATCTTGCTAACCCAGCAAGAAGTGAAAGCTACACAGAGAAAAAAAAAAGATGTACGATTCAACATCAATCTACACCGCTATAGCCGAACTTCTTAGTAAGGAGCTTCTAAACGGGCCATGTTTTGCTGCAATTTGTGGCCGGCCATTATTTGCATCTTGCTCTAATGTAGGGTGTCAGAGAGGGACGGCTATAGTTGCCGGCCACAAATTGCAGTAAAATATGGCTGTTTAGAAGCCCCAGTACGCGTGGGAATATTTTCCACTGTGAAGGGATGACATTGCAAACCGGCACGTGTGGTATGACGGAAAAGGGAGGCGGGTTTTACTTGGCGATTAACTAAATACGCGGACAAAGTCGCGGGTAGAAGCTTGTCTATATTATAACTCCAAAACTTGAGTCCTTATTTACTTTTTCATATTGTGACAAATATATTGATAATTTCAACCAACTTTTTGATGAGAATAGTACTTTTTTTTGTCATAGAGAAAAATGTCTAAAATAATCAGCATTTTTGAACGGATAAGGAGCCATAAATAGACCGGATAAGGATAATATAAAGCGACCCATGCATGGAATTCCTCGCATTGTGTTCCGTAACCTACAAGCATTGCGTTTGAAATGAATGAAAAACCCATTCCGAGTTGAATGGTGGATCCGCTGAACCGTATATTTTCGTTCATGGCTACAAATGGGTAAATGATCGAGTGTAGCGAATGCGTAGGGGTAACTTTCTAGCTGTCATTAATAGTACATTACTGCAGAGGCCGCGAAATAGGGAATTGTTGGCCGAGTAGTAATAGATGGCCGAGTGATAACGAGGCCATCTAGAGATATGAGGCCGACAATCCCTGTTCGCGCCGAGGCCTGTATAGTGCTTTTCTCAAATAAATCCAAGGAAATAATACAAACGTTCAACTTATATATTCATATAAAAAGTATAAAAACAAATGTATTTCAAATTTATTAAAAAAGAACAAATTTATTTTTTAAGCTGTTCGTGTTAATGTTTTTGCCACCAAATGTTAAGATGATTCTATTTATTAAAAAATTACAACACCTTATTAATTAGATATTGTTATATTTTTTAACAATAAACGTGATTCCTTGTTTATTTTATTGAATATCTGTTTTAATCTAATTTAATAATCTAGTTAAATATCAGAAATAAAACGTAAATATACATACAAATATAATAATAATTTTTAGATAATAAGAATTAAGTTTTTGTATTGTTTAGTAAGAAATATAAGGCTGTTTTATTTTATTTTATTATACATACACAAACTACGTTTTTTTTTTATTGGCAGTATGCCATAGATTATCAATAAAAGAAATAAACCCCACTGAAACAAAAGACAATCTCTTTGTTGGCCACGGCCAATAATGTTGTATGAAATTCCTTTATTGACCTCTAATTTGAAATTAGAACGAATCTTCAACAATTGCTATACAAAGACGTATTTCGCGTTCTGTTAACACGATCATAAGCACGACATTTCCTTGGATGTTTGAGAAAATACATATTTGTTTAATTTAGTAGTTTGGTGTAAATTTTAGTATTTAAGCTACAATAAGATTATTGTAATATAGATGAATACTTAAATTAAATACGAGGGCGAATCAAAAAGTTCTTAGAACAGCATGGTGGTAAAACCTTTTTAAATGTAGTTTATTTTTATTTTATTTTAGCTATCCTTACGACATAATATGACGCCTTTTTTTTTTTGATTACGTATACCAATAACACATAATTAATTATTTTGTGAAGCAAATCGCTCAAAATCTGTCATAATGGACAAAAATGAGTTACGTGCCGTGATTAAGTATCTGTGTTTGAAAAAAATGTCCACTAAGGAAATTCATTTGGATATTCAGCAGACTATAGGTACTAATGCTGTACCATATTCCACGGTTGCTTGCTGGGTTGCCGAATTTAATAGAGGTAGGCCCAAGTGTGAAGATGACCTTCGCTCCAGCCGGCCTTCCACCTCTGTTACTGATGACAACGTGGCGAGAATCAAAAAATTGGTATTAGAAGATAGAAGAATTAGCATCAAACAGTTAGCAGAGATCCTACACATTTCTTTTGACAGCGTGCAATCAATATTGATGGACGTTTTGGGGTTTAAAAAAGTTTCGCTAAGATGGGTTCCGCGAATGTTAACTGAGGTAAACAAAGAACAGCGTGCGGAGGTTTCGAAGCGGAATCTCGAAATCATCGAACGTGACCCGGATGTGTTTTATCGCCGATTTGTAACCCTGGACGAAACATGGCTCCACCATTTTGATCCCGAAGCAAAAAAACAAAGCATGTCCTGGAAACGACCATCTTCTTCAGCTGATAAAAAATTTCGAGATTTTCCGACGGCGGGCAAAATTAGGGAATCTATATTCTAGGATGCGGAAGGAATCCTGTTTATTGACTACCTGCCGAAAGGAAAAACTATTACAGGTCCCTATTATAAAGAATGAATCCCGAAAGTGCGGCAAGTGATCATAGAAAATCGCCGGGGAAAATGGTCTACAGGCGCACTGTTTCACCACGACAACGGCCCAGCTCATCGCTCACAATTGGCAATCACTGCGATCCGCCAAGCTGGCTTCAAGCTGTTCGACCACCCGCCATATTCTCCGGACTATGACTAGGAAATCATTTTCACATATTCCCGAAATTAAAAGCACATCCGCGGAATAAAATTCCGAGATGATAATGCCATAGTGGGTGCTGTAGAGGAGTTTTTCGAGTCCCAAGGAAAATCTTATTTTATGATGGAATAAAAAAAAAATTAAAACAGTACTTAAAGTGTATAGAATAACAAGGAGACAATGTAGAAAAATAAAAGATAGAAAAACAATTTTCTTTTGTTTTTCACCTCGGCTTTCCTATTGCCTGAAACACAGGGGGAACCCTAGTTCAGGTTATGCAAATTGTGAATTTGTTTGTTTTTTAAGTACCTAGGTATGGAATTTAACCATTACCTCTCTGTACATTATGCTATTTCAATGAATGTATTTGTATTATTTAACCATTTTATTTCCTATTTATTTTGATTATTTGTTAGGGTAAAGGAATGACCATAGGTTCCATTATGTTAGTGATCCACTATAAATTTACATTCAATAAAAAAAAACATATTATGCTGTTAAAAGCCTGAAAAAACGTTGATAATGTGTAAGTATTTCTCGTAGTTGGCTAGTTGGCTTGCCAAATATATCACAAATAAATATACCGGGTGTGGCATGTTCACACTTACGTGAAATTGACAGGAACGGTCCGACTTGTTTCCTACTCGTATGGAACTCTTCATCAGGGACTGCTACCCGTACAGCGGCGCTCTGTTCTAAAAACGCGCGCAGACGGCGCGGAGGCGGGGGGTGCTTGCAAGCCTATAACTAACTTGTCCGTCCGGGTATCCAACGTCACTTTTGTCATCAATAGACATTACGAACACCTTACCAAAATAAAAAGAAAAGGAGAGTTTCAGTGTGTTTATATGAAACATCAGTGACGAAGTTTCCGCGTCGCTGTACAGGTAGCCCTGATAAAGAGCTCCATACGAGTTGGAAAAATGCCAGGCCGTTCCTGACAATTTCACGTGAGTGTAAACCACTTAAATACGACGACCGTTTCTTTTTGCGGCATTATTTTTTTATATTATCTTATCACTCATCAGGAAATTTCACACAAAATCGAGGATATATTCTTAATTGAAATGACATACACCAACATTTTTTTTTCAACTCTTTCCAATCCAATCATCCCATTAACGTTAAAGGGCTGTAAAATTGGCTTAGTGATGAAGGCTTATGTAAAGCTACGTCGTTTCATCTATTGTCTCTTGATTTAATTTGAGATTCGGAACTGACCCTTTCCCATTTTATGAGGTAACGGCGTGCCCACACGCTTTAATTTGCGAGAGTGTCTCGCCCCTTTATTTTCTTAATTCTTAGACTCTCGCTGTTGGGTAAAAAATACCACATGTTTTTCGGTTGGCGTTGTGTACGATGCACTTAAGTAAAATAATACTATTAAGTGGTTTTGCACCTCATTATCGTCCATCACAAAAGAGACTAACACGTTTCTCTTTTATGACGAAAGGTACAAAACCACAAAATAGTATTGTTTTGGTTAAGAGGACAGTTAGTTCTGGCTTCACTTTCAAGCGCTGACTAGTTTTCTAGGATTATTATTTCAAAGCTTGTAGGTAGTCAAACAAAGCCTCTTTGAAGTTGACTATGCAGTATGCAGTAGGCAGCATCTAAACTTGGAATGTTCCGTATTTTCAGCATAATTGAATCAGGAGAACTTCTCCATTCTGTAGGTACGAGCCGCTAACTAAGTTTTTATCGCGAGCGGAACAGCCATTGCATCCGTTAACTACGCAGTAGTCATGAAAAAGGTTTTATTAAATATGTTGTCAAGACACTATGCACCTAAAAATGCGCTAGTTGTCTACCGGTCAACCGGACTCATTATTTTGTAGCCTCTCGCTAAAGTGGGGGAATTTATTCACAATTGTTGATGAGTGGTATAGATCGTTTTCACTAACGGATTACTGTTCTTATTCTGTGCACTGTGACGGAATAAACTACCAGCACGACTACAAGTATCGCTTACAATATTTCCACCGTCTAGAAGTTGATTTTGATAGTCTACCGCTGATAGATTGTACGAGAGTTTGTTTTCAAAGTAATAAAAGCATGACACTGACATAAAATTTTGCTAGGTTTACTTTGAATAAATATGGAAAAAATGAAGTACAAAACTTAATTTTTTAAAAAGAGGGGTTATAAGTTTAACATGTTTTACATCGTTGCTCCCCAAACGGAACAATTGAAAGGTCCGCTTGAAATACTATGTTTGTTTGGAGCAGGAAATTTAAAAGTTTTTGAATTTAGTTTATTATTTAAATTATATTTTTATTTCAATATCTATCGAAGATAATAAAGTAAATATTAAGTCTTCATTTTTTTTATGCTTAAGTCGAATTTGACGTGGCACTGAGATGGCATTTCGATATGTTCAAATGAGCTTGGCCATGCAACGAACACATAAATATTCTTAAGTCAATAATGAATTGATATACGAGCATAATGTAAATTGACATTAGGGGCGATATGGCTGTATATGGGAAAATTAAGCATAATGTAAATTGACATTAGGGGCGATATGGCTGTATTATGGTAAATTATGTATGAACCTACGTAAATATTATGAAGACTTGAAATGTCCTAATTAACGATTACTTGGAATAGTAGGTACAGTATAATTACTTACATCATAAAGTGACTGACTATAATGGTGATATCTCGGACATATCTCGGCTGTCACGTCGAACATGGTTGCAATGAATACACGACTATTTTTTTTGAAAATGACATTTTAATATGCGTCACATTTGGGTGACAAATCGACCTGATTTCTCATATCAGACGCGATTGCAATTAATAAGCGTTTATTTGACGTCGCGAAGTTGATTAATGGGTGTCATTATGTATGACTACTGCGACTGTGATACGACCGAGTAAAGGTGCGTATTGTCGAGCTTACAGAGAGAGAAGGATGAACTTTGACATATTATTGCGCGTCTCAGTTAAGCTTGTCTGGAACGGTAGTATATCATGGACTTGATTATGCGCACCAAGTAGGTACACAGTAGTTAAATATCGACTAGTGACTCTAAAACATCACAACCCATTATTTGCATATCCATCTTTTTACACAAACCAACACAGATACACGGCACGCTTTTCTACACATATCCTGATCTGGATCCACGGAAGATCAGCGTCGTGGTGCTCAAGAGTGCTATGACATAATATGCTGAGTGGACTCCATTTTTGCAACCAGAACACCGTTTTATTCACTGATCCAGAACTCGGTGGCACGGAGAGGACAGGAGCAGACTGTGAAATACCATGATGCCATTTTTTTTAAAGTTGTCAATCGATCCTTTTTTTAAGCCCCGACGAAAAAAGAGGGGTGTAATAAGTTTAACATGTGTGCATCATAGCTCCCAAACGAACGGACCAATTTGAGTGTTTTTTTTAGACTTGTCCGTCGAAATGGTTCTTAGCTATGTTTGATGTATATATGACCCGTAGTTTCCAAGATATTCAGCTGTAATTGGAACAAGTGACAAGATCTCAGGCAATATTTGCGTACTTGAATAGTACCTACACACCTCTTTACAGTATCATTATCAACCATTAGACGTCCACTGCTGGACAAAGGCCTGGTTTTGCCATAATCATCACGTTTGGCATGCGGGTTGGCGATCGCAGTAATTTCCACCGGACTAAAACTCGTACTTGGACCTAGTTTTAGGACATACCTACCCGGGTTCGTCCACTACAGTATTAGTATTGCCACTTTTTAATTTCTACACTTTTTTGTTGGAATGCTAGTGGTTTTGTGAAAATTTCTAGATGTGTTATTTGTTCAGACATCTCGAAACATCGTTCACGGGACTTGAAACTATCGTAACTATTATTGTAGGCGTAGCAGTTACAACTTTGTTAGCCGGTCCATATACTCGTATAACTGGTCAATCGTCTTGCCTAATACGAGTTCTGTACAAAAGCACTTAACGGTTATCGCGGTTTGTGAAGAGGTAACATCTTTACAAACCGCGCCGATCGGATAAGTGCTTTTATACAGAACCCGTAGTTATCGTGCGGGAGAATCATTATGAGGAAATTGAGGCAATGTGTTACTTTTTCACAAAAAATAACAGACTTCAATGAGCAAATTGGTATGATTTGTTTTTTTGGAGACGCGGTTTGCGCAGTTTTTAGTGCGCCTGCCTACTGGATATTACACAAATATTTGTGTGATGAACTCGAATATTCGTTACTGGGTCATGGATGTTATCTATATACATATAGTGTTTACTATGGTTTCCTATTGGGATACTTCAATAAACACATTAATCTGGCTTTCAGTAAACCTGCAGTGCGTCCGCCACCGGTGACGTCTGTCAATGTAATGACCGATAGCTGGCGGATCGAGGGTATATTTATTATCTATAAATGTCTATATACTACACACCGTGTTTTGTATGTAGTTTATATGTTATGTTTATCATCGTCTACAGATACCCTACAAGTACTGCTTAGTTTGGGACTAGGTCGAATCGACCTAGACACACATTATGTGTGTAAGATTTTCCCTTATTTTGTTTCTCAAAAATCGCTAAATGAATTTTTAAATTCGAGTCATAACTAGCGGAATAGCCGTTAACGGTAACATTTGAAGTCAGTTGAAAATATGTATGTACTGTAATTGTAGTAGCATGGTTGTGTATCTTCTTCATGTGGATTCCCCTGTCAGTTCGAGTTTTGCCTCAGGACACTTATGGGCTTAGACAGGGTCACTAGTAGATTGAGGGCATTGTCCCGGCTAGCGCTCCGCGCTCGGCTAGCACGTCACAGGGCTGAGGTAGTATAGTGAATATTCTTAGGATAAATTAGGATGACGACTGATGGTAAATTCTGCAGCATACTTAAATTATTTATAAATAAAATTAGCTAAATATCCACAAAGAAAAGTTTTTTTTTTATATTTGACTTCAAAGTTACGCAAATTTTATGTTTCTTTTAATCCAAAAGTAAATTTCAAAACTGTTTTCAGAATCCTCAAATAATTTAACAAAACAATAATTATGTGACAACTTTGAACTTACGCTCTTTTTCACGATGAAAATAGCAAATTACTTATTGTCTGCCATAACATAATAATGACGTCACGATTAGGTGGCCATTTATAGGTACCTACATCTATGACGATTTCTCTTGTTCTCGGAAATATAATTTCTTTTCGTTGAAATGTCATTATTTCATCTATTTTATCACAATAGCAAATCTCCAGGGGTAATTCGACCAATTTTAGAGCGATGATGGAGATCTCTCCATTTCATCGCCATCCGTCACTTTTGACGTGTCCCTACTTGACAAGTGGCGATATCCCTAGAACATCGAAACTTCGTCAATCCGGTCGCGCTTAATTTGTGTTTCCTTTGTATGTGTACGGCATAATTTACGGAGGTTGCTAAGGTTCAAGCCTCGTTAAGGTAGAATAGAGCAAAAAATTCTGATTCGTTTTTTTTTTTAAAAGATGGTCTAAGAATGTGTTCCTCCTGGGATACACTGCCAAATTAAGGGTTAGGTGTGTTTTATAAAAATCTCAAAAAGTTTACGGTAGCAATAAAAATACTTTTTTCTACTCCAGTACTCTCTTCTGTCATTTATATAGTTACAAACTCTAATATAAAGACATAAATTATGAAAGTCTGTAAAAGTCTATACTCTACTGCCCGAAAAAAACACTGCTAAACGATGTTATAATGTCGCCAAAAAAGCATTACCACAGATTACAAAATAAACAGCTGCACTAACACAATTTGCAATTTAAAAAAAAACTTATTGTACTAAGCCATTGTTGCCAACTTAAAAATAAGTTTTATCTTCTGTGCATGGATGTATAGTATAGTGAACGTATACCTTTAGGTATAAGTTCATATTTTTTTGACAGATGGACGTCAATATTTTTTTTTTGTTTCAGAGACTATATTTTTTTTGAAGTTTGCTGGTTCCGAGCGGGAACATGTAATTATTTTCTTTGTTGTTTATTTGCATTTTATTTAGTAAATGTCGAGTCGTAGAAAAAGTATTGTATGCAACGTTGTTTAAGTAGGTCAAAAAACGCTCGTGGCATCTTTCTTACGCCCATGCCACTCGCGTTTTTTGCCCCCTCTTATACAACTGTTGCATAAAATACTATTTTACGAAATATTTTTTCGTCGAAATGAATCATTCGACGAAAATAATTCTAGGAGTTAATATAGACCCTTCGAAAATGCATCGCATGGCTCTTGGCTTCGCGAGAAAAATCACCAATAAAGAAAGAAACACATAAATCCATCTATATCACGCCAATAAATTATTATTTACGGAGTATGAAAAACGCTATGTCGCTTGAAAATGCAAATTAATTGAGCGAGAGCGGCAGCGGCTCCCAACCGATAGTATTGAATAAAATTAGCATAACAACATTATTGGGACCGAGGCGTAAGCGGAAGCGGGAACAAATAACCAAAACATCGCTAACCTGTACGTGCTGTATCTCTAACTTAACTGTGAGACGCGCCTCTTTGCCACATGACATACCTGTCACTTTCCTTTCGATAACGTGTGAGCAAGACAGGTGGTGGTGAGTCGCGCGTAAAGCGTAGTCGTGGCAAGATATGCTGACCCTGCTGTAGCGGCATTGTACGATACACTACTATTTCCATATAAAGCTTTCCCACAAAGTGGGAGCGCCTGCATTAAATTAGGTACGCCCTTATCGTGTCTAACTTAAAGACTGGTGAGTTTCCACTGAGCGGAGCTGAACGGAGCGGACCGTGTATGATGAATCATATTGCTCGAAATCGCGCGTACGCATGAATGGGAACAGTGTCAATGGCCAAATCGTGGTGCTCACGCGGCAGTGAAAACGCACCTTAATACTCGTAGGAGAGACTGAGGAGTTTTGAAACAGAGTTGAATTGAAACAACCTTGCGAAACAAGGACGCACATTGAGGGATCCGCGCGCAGTGGGACACGTCTAAACAGCATTGTTATCAGCTTGCTGATGGTTTCAGATATCGAGAAATTGGCGTTGTTTCAACACACTTCTGTTTCAAAACCCCTCGGTCTACCCTGCCGTAATTGACGATTAGTTAGCATTAAACGTTACTTCACCGAAGACAGGAAATCCATGAACCCCATATGCCGTGTTCTGTAAGGTCAGGTTGGGAAAGAGAAACACATAGGGGAAGTGGAATACTTAGGAATATTTTCTCTATTATAGCTTTAACTAGCGACCCGCCCCGGCTTCGCACGGGTGCAATGCTGATAAATTAACATATAAACCTTCCTAACCGCATCAAAATTCGTTGCGTAGTTTTAAAGATTTAAGCATACAAAGGGACATAGGGACAGAGAAAGCGACTTTGTTTTATACTATGTAGTGATAGTGATAGACATAAAACGACCAATTACAGTGACATTTATTTATTTTTTACCTAGAACTGTTTCTAAAAATCACACATACTGTGATTTATTTTAAGTGTTTCCCTTACCCCAATGTGTTTATCTTATACAAGCTAACCTTATTAAAATTAAAAAATACGCTACCCGCTAGTATCTTGCACTGACCAACAAAAAACGTGGAGACTTCAATTTTATTTAAGTTAAAGATTTTGCCGCAAAAAAGCCACACGGCTTTGGGGAAAGATCTTTGATTTCGAGAAATAGCAGCAGCAAAGGGATCTGTTGGGCTCTGGCGGAATTTGTGATTAATTTAACATCCTTCAGTGAAAGCAAGACACTCCGTTGACGTAAAAATATCAAGAATATTTCAGTAGCTAAGTTCAACGTGGAATTAAATAATCGTAGTTACTTAAAATAGATTTTTTGAAGATATTACAGATGACGTTTGGATTAGGAAAATTGGTTTTTAATGTACAAGTAACTGCGAGCAGCCTCGCGAGCTTGTTTCGAAATTATTGGAAAGTATTTTTTTACGATTTCAACCATATCCACCCCATATCCCTGCCAGTTTGGAAATTAAAAAAAAACAATCGACAGTAAATATCTATCTAGGTTTTATGAGAATTGGGTGAGAAATGGGGCCTGTAGGCGAGAACATCCGAACATCCGGAAGCTGAACCCTTCGCTCTCTCGGCCAATCAGTAAATCATCAATGGTTCTGTCGTGGTTCTATAATTATCTATCTAGTAGCCACAGACTGCTCCCTGCAATCCTAACGAGGTCGTCCGTCCACCTAGTCGGGGGCCGTTCCACGCTGCGCTTTCCTGTACGTGATCGCCACTCGAGGACTTTGCTGTGCTTATAATATCCTCATTTTAGATTTTATCACACAGTTAAACTCCGAGCATAGCCTTTTCTTTTTGGTGACTCTAAGCCGCCTCGTAAGTCCCATTGTAAACGACCACGTCTCAGTTCCATAAGTGCAACTGGAGTTATCGTCGTGCACAAGTCCGATTCGCAGTCGGGCTTTTATTATTTGAGCCGAACAAATTATTCAATCCTTTTCCCACACCCGCTTTTTCCAATTCGCCAATTCTGCCAATTCGCTAAGTCTGGATTCCGCACAATTGCATTTCACCCCAACGATTTGGCATATCCAATTTTTTATCTTGCAGAAATGTTTTGTTTAAGCAAATTCTGCAAAATCAAACTGAACAGCGTTAAAATAGTTACTTTTTAATCAAAATACGATTAAAATAGAATAGAAAAACTTTATTGAGGAAAACACGTCATTACAAATACAATCCTGTCGATTGAGATTTTTATAGCGAGGATCAACTATTTTTTTTTATACAAACTATTTAAGCCACTTAGAACCAAAACATGCGATGCCAGATTATGTCGTTTAAATTCCATTGCTGTGTGGTCATGATGTCAGTTGACTGTGTAAACACATGCGCTGAATACATACGCTAATTAGTTGACAGTTGACACAGATACATTTTAGTTTACATAGCCGTATGGCGTAATAACATGATGGCTACTATTTCGCGGTGTTAAAAAATGGATAAAAAAATACTAAACCCTTGAATCGAATTTTAAATTTATTTTGTTATATGAACTGAAACTAACATCAACCGACTGCTTTTTGCCTAAGCGATCTTAGATTTCTTTTTTTAAATACCCTATTGTACGTATTTGATTCCATTGTTCCCTCTCCTCGGAAATACCAAAGGCATTCGCGTGCCAGTGCTCAGGTTTATTGTCTGGCAGAGGTCACTGAATGTAGGTGGTTGAAGGCAGTGGATAGCTGCAGCGTATTAGGTTGGAAAATCTATTTACGGCTCAATTCTGGGCTATATAAGGCATTGCGTGAGTTTCAGCATAGCTATTGACAATAGTTATTTGTTATGCAAGGCTGCAAAGTTGTTATTTGGCGCGAGTGTTGAAATTGAAAGCTGAGCGAGCGAAGGAATCTAAGATTGAACCATGAGCGAAGCGAATGGTTCAAAGATAGATTCCTGAGCGTAGCGAGGCTTTCAAGACACGAGAAGCTAAATAATTTTGCAGCCATGCGGAACACACAACTTTTCACCTCACTACAGCGAGGAAAATGCAAGATTCAAGAAAAACAATTAAAACATAAAAATAATCATAATATTTAATTTTGCCTTCTATTTAACACATCAAATTTAAAACATAACACACTCAAATCCAAACCAAATAAAAACGAGAGAAGCACACATATTAAAAATTAAAAGTAATATGGCCGTAATTTGTATTATCGTCGTGTAATATACACGTCGTGTAATATTTTTATAATTGAGTTTTTCTTTCTTTCTGAGCACTGTTATATTATATTTGTATTTGAAACTACTTGACACATTCGTTGTGAATATGGGAGAATGGCATTCTGGGAAGGATTAGTTGGCCACTCGGAAGTATTTTCCATAACACTTGCTTTGGAAGTTATTGGACGATGGTCGGTGGGATCCGAACAAGATTATTTCGGCTTTATCTTCTTTAAAAACGCCAATAGTTACGGTAAATAACTTATTGTCTCCAAATATTTATAACAAATCCTTACTCGTTTTAATGCAGGCTTTTAGCATTGAATAAATACTCCAAATTGGGCTTAACTTTCTTGTTTTCGATATTTCTATAAAGTAAGACAACAGTACAGAACAAATTTACGTTGTTTACGTGAATTGTGAAAACTTCCAACTTTTTAATTATTTTTTTTTTCTCGGGTGCGTTCAGAAATTACACTCTTATGTTCCAACTTTTATAACAAATAAATATTAAATTTTGTGTTGTATTTAATATATTTACTAGTCAAAATATGTAAATAAAACTAAAATACTTACTATTAATATATATAAACATATTCAACATAAAATAAAGTGTAGAAAAAATAAAAACTTAAAAATCTGTAACCACAAACCAGGTTTCTGGACGTGATATTGCAGGTGTATTTTTTTTTCAAAGAAGTATTCATACGTACATGTGATTTTAGCCGGCCTGACCAGATCGCCCTTTATTAGCGTGCGTTCATTGGTTATTCGAAGATTTATCGACTGATGAAATCAGTCACGCGTTGAAGGAGTCTTAAATATAAAAAAGTTATATGCACCACAGAGAATCAAAATCGTCGTGTTCGAAATTCAAATGACCTTTGCACGCTAGCGGATAAAATAGACTTTTGCACGCAGATTTCGCCGTATAAACGGAGGTTTTCCGAGCGAGTGAGGTGAAAATAGTTATTTGTCATGCAAGGCTGCAAAGTTGTTATTTGGCGCGAGTGTTGAAGAGTTAGTAATCGAAGACGTGGTTGGCGCAGTGCGAGAGACAATAACGTTGTATGATTTTTTTCTCTATTTGTACAAACTTGTGTACAAACTTTAAAAAAAGTTAAACATCCAAAACAGAAGATCAGTAGCTACGACTTATCGCGATTTTTTAGCTGCCTCAAATAGCTTAATGTGGTGTTTTCGAAAGAAATGTACACTTCTACTTTTTTACTAAAAACAATAAAAGGCGGCAATGCAAGAATTCAGTTTTGAAATATAGTGGCTAATAAAACGTATCTGTAGGTATTTATTTTGTTTTCGTGCACCATTCTTGAGAAAAGCACTCTATTATAGTGTCTCAGCTGGAAGGCCAATTGCTAGTTTTGTATTAAATTAAACAGACTCGGCCTCCCAAGGTCGTCTATTTAAAATTAATACTCAGCCAGCAATTGCCTACTTCTCTCGCTTCGACAATAATGTACTATTATCAGATGCCGTCCAACCCATACTAGTACTAGTACTAGTATTACTAGTATATTGTATAGTAGTATTTTAAATGCGAAAGTGTGTCTGTCTGTCTGTTACCTCTTCACGCTTAAACCGCTGAATCGATTTTGATGAAATTTGGCATAGAGATAGTTTAAGATACGAGGAAGGACATCGGATAGTTTTCATCCTGGAAATTATACCATTAAAAGTGAGTGAACATTTCTGTTGGGGTGCGGTGACACAATTGCTCTTACATTTGCTTAGGCGCTTTTAATAATCCCTTTTATCAAATTCCACGCGTACGTAGTCGCGGGCAAAAGCTAGTGCAAAATAAAGGCCTGAAAAGACCGGATCGCGGTGGTCTACTGGAGAGACCTCAAACATTTCACTATGTTTATTCATATTATGTCGGTACGGTACAAACATCAAATTTAGCCCGTATCTTGCTTAGACAAAGCTCTTAAAGCCAACAAACTTGAACTCTTGATCCTTGAAATGTTTTTGTGGCTAGAAAATCTCGTTAAGCTGACGGTCTACCGGATTAGATACGGCGGCTGTATCCAATCCATCATGAAGTTACGCCTTATTGGGTTAGTCTGAATTTTGCTGTTGGGAGACTGGTAGTTTTAAAACTTCAGTACCTATCTAAACAAGAGGCAGTCTTACGGATAAACATGAGCGACGTACTTTTATTAAAAAATTAATAACGAATTAATCATCTATTGAATAAGAAATCAAAATAAGCAATGTTGAGCTATAGCATCAAAACCAGAAAGTTAAACAATTACCTAAATCAACTAAATTTATTGTACTATAATTAGTAAGGGTTTTTCTTTGTACTTTCAACGAACTTAAAACACATTTACGGACCAAAAGACCTGAGATTTAAGGAATTAAGTGTGCTCAGCGTTCATTTCGTAGTCGGCTCAAGTGAGCTGACGTAAGTTGTTTTGAAAGACTTCTGTCGAGGGTAACTGCATATTAAAACGGTCCAAAAAGTACTTCACGGTCATTTTGTAAGAACTTTTTATACGGAAAATATTCAGAAAATGAAATAAAAACAAGCTTTGGTTTAGTAAAATGGGCGAGTTATTGTTTATTTCTCCATCAAAGGAAATTGAGTATTTCTAGGGTTGTGCTAGTAGATAACTTATGTAGATAGGGCTGTAGGTATCGTGAGCTTAGGGATGTCTGTAACTGTCGTCTCTTTCGTTCGCTGGTCCTTATTCCTTAAATGATTATTCAGACGACGGGATATTTCATCTACATAATCCTATTTCTGTACTAAAGTCGAGTCAAAAAGTGTCCTACAAGCCATCTTTGTGAGTTCTTGTCCAACTTTAACGACGTGATTGGCGAAGTGACAGTGCAGCTGTCTACTGAGTCGGCGGTCCTGGGTTCAAATCACGGCAAGAGCAAATATTTATTCCTGGGTCAGGGATGTTTTCTATATGTATTTAAGTGTGTAGTCTTTACGTAGTTTGGGACTAGATTGATTTTTGTAAGATTGTCCCCTAATATTTATTTAATTTAATTTATCTATATAATCATCGTCCAGTGTGCCTATAATACAAGCCTACTATAGCTTACTGTGGGTCTAGATCGATTTGGGTGATATTGTCCAATATAAAAAAAAATGGTTTGGTGTGATTGTAGTATAGTAATATTCCAAACGACATTTGACATTGTTATAAATACCCAAACAAAATACAACAGTTATTGCTTTTCTATACAAGTTTAGAATTTTATAATAGTGTAAAAGAATAAGACTGTGACAGCTTTTTTCTTCCTTCATGCGAATAAAGTTGCGGGCGCCTTCCGTCCTTAACACAGTTATTGAACTTTGGCTAAATCTCATTATTCTGTATGGTACGAACTCTTTAAAATTGGATTGTACACTTCAATTCGATCTTCAAGTTTATGAGAGATGGCCGACACGAAATCGGTTAGTGCTCGTAGCCTCATACAGAGCTTGAAGCGTCTTCGTTATTATCCGTTCCATGCTTCACCACAAAATAGCTTCGCTGGAATTTGAATGTCGCGCTCGCGTATCTGAAGTCGATAATCCGTTTACTTTGGGATCATATTTGAAATCCTTCTCTGGGATACAGTTTATTTGCGCTTGGGATTTTTGCATTATCTAGAATGATTCGGGCCATTTTGGGAACTGTGCGATACAACACAAATATTTTCCGGCCATGGGAGTACCGTCTATCGACGAAATGTCGCATCTTGCGATTCCTAAAACGCGTTTTGTGGTAGGAACATCCACAGACACATCGTCTTTAGATGAACTGTTGTATCTTGTGATTTATAAGACGTGTGTTAGCGGCAGTAACTTGTGCGGCAGCAAATGGTTCGTAGTGTGTTTCGTGCATGCCTTATAAGCAGCTAGTTGAAAAATGTAATGGCTGTCGTAGCAGGTTCAGTGGTAGGACGCTCGTGTTGGCCCGGGAAGCCGTTGGAAACGCAGGTTCAAACCCCGCCTGAACCATTTATTTTTCAAATTTTTTGGTTCATTGTAAACATGTGAAAATGCCTTTATTTACATTGGATATGCTCGTACCTTATCCAAATGAAAACTTCAAATAACTTGATATATGGAATGTTACTCAGTCGACCAAATATTTGAAGAGTAACCCGTAATTTGCGTCCATTAGAGCTGTAATGATACGTTTGATACGGTTTCTGTTTTTAAGCCTTTATTCACCTAAAGCTTTTAGTTTCACTTAAAAAAAAATAATGCTTTTATCTTTTTTTTAGCATTTGTAGCTGAAATAAGGGTCGTGTTATCTTTAATTAGAGAAATAGTTACAACCACCTTTGAGGATTTTTCAAAATTACTCATTAGATATGATGTTATTGGATATGTTTTCTATTTAACTAAATATGCTAAGTAAATTTATAACATATGTAATATCTCATTTTCTTTAATGTACACACCACAATTTTTATATTCAACCATTGATACAAAGAACAAAGGTCAAAGAAAAAAACTAAATGAGTTACCTGGTGTAAGAGACCGGGAATCGAACCCGGTACCTCTGAATTGCCGGCATTCCGCCACATTAGTCCCAAGCATCTTTCAAATTGTTCCTTATGCTTTGTGCGTCGATCTTTGCATCTGTTTATTAGAATTCGGTCTATTCTACCAGGTAACTCATTTCAATTTTTTCTTTGAGCTTTGAACTTTGTATCAATGGGTTCAATATGCTAAGGTCATGTCATTGTATTTCACCTTAATGAAATTATAATAACGATTATTTTTATTAAAGCAGTAACGTCTGCTAACGTAAACCAAATGGATTAATGGAATGGATTAGATGGCGCTACAATGCCACCCTAATGCATGTTGAAGCAACTGGTTGAAAGATTCAATGGCTCTGACATCTAATTCGGTGGTCCAGTTGGTAGGACGCCCGTGTTGGCCCGGAAAGCCGTTGGAAACGCAGGTTCGAATCCTGTCTGAACCATTAAATTTTCAATTTTTCGCTTCATTGTAAACGTATAATAACGATCTTTTGATTGCGAGTGCAGGGTCGTATCAGAGTTTTATAGTTTAGTTAATGTTTTTATACTACCTTGATGATTGAAATTCACTCGTCTTATTGAGATATGAAGAAACAAGTTCATGCTTACCTGTAACAAACAAGCTTAACATTATTGATTTATTTTATTACATTCGCTGTTTTTAACTCTCAAAATATCATCAAAAAAACCGGCCAAGTGCGAGTCGGACTCGCGCACCGAGGGTTCCGTACAAACACTTTCCATCCCTAAGTGGTTAAGTTAAGTTTGCACCTGGTATGTATAGCGCCCCATATAAATTAGGTGCAAAGTTAGGTATTAAAAAAAAAATTATGGTTTTCGTAATTATTCCTTTATCTATGCTATAAGACGTTGCTTCGTACCAAATTTCAAGATTCTGAGTTCACGGGAAGCACCCTGTAGGTTTTGATTCCCTTGCAAGTGTCGAAAATTTGCGGCATAAACGGCTGTATCTTTTGATTGCGTTGGCTTAGAAGTTTGATTTTTTCACAGCTTCAAGGGACAGTAGACCTGAGTAATTGATATAAATTTCAGCTTCATACCTCCACGCGTTCCTGAGAAAAAGGGTCTTGACAGACGGACAGACGGACAACAAAGTGATCCTATAAGGGTTCCGTTTTTTCCTTTTGAGGTACGGAACCCTAAAAACTAGGCATGATGATTCCGTATACTATATGCGTCTCACATATTGGATATATCTCCTAAGTGGCGCTCTAGGAGAGATCTCTAGATTATATCGCCACTTAAGTTTGCCCCTCATTTATAAGCAAAGGAAAAATAACATATTTTGGCAACAAAATAGATAAGTACATCAATGAAAATAAGTTTTCTAACTTTATCTTGGCACTAAACGGTCAGCGGGTCTATGACGGTTGCTTTTATCGAGCGATATATAATTGACGAAGCATCTGTCACGATTTGACAAGATGTGAGTGTGAGTGACAGACGCTTTGTCACTTATTTATGACGTGATAAACGCAACCATCAAAGGTCCTGCTGAGTCCTGACAAAATTTTGGGGTGTTACCCCGATTGGGACGGTATGGGCGGGAGGAGACTCGAATGAGAGTCTCAAAATGGCCAGCTACTAGTGTCCGGGGTGTTTTTAATTTCCTAGTTTTGTATGGGCTAATTATGTCCAAATTTCGTCCAGCTATTTACTCCTTACCCATTTAAATATAGGAGACTTAAATCCCTGAGAATTAGTCTCCCGTTATATAAAACTAATCTCTTACCAACATCATAAACAACATGTTATTCTAACGAAGTAATATATATACACCCAGACTGACGTGCCCTGGGAAAACAGTGTGAACATGATGAAAAAATTATTTTCCTATAAGGAAGCCGCGACAAAGTTGATCTAATAAACTTGGGACTTACGAGAAACGTGTTTTATATAGGAAATGTAATATAAAAGTGGAACATATTTGTTATTGTATTACCCTTCTCTGATTTCTTTATTGGCGGGTCGATGTCTCTTATAACGATTTTTTGAAGTGTTTACGTGTGTAAAAAGGATTCTATAGATTTAAGCAAGTAGTTAAGTGCTGGATCGCGGACAATTGTTTTTATAACTTAAAAGAATATATGGAGCTTAAATTATAAATTATTATTTGTATGAATCTATTGACATTGATTTTGTATTTTATTTAGATTTGACATGTTATTCCAATATATGAAGGTCATTTTTAGCCCGATACGGGAAGGGTATAATTACACCTTAAACTAAAATAATTCGCATTGTACGTTTTTTTTCTTTTATCAGCAAATTTATATTGAGTACTAATGGGTATGAACATTTTCTAACGGATTTTGAGTATGCGTTAGGTATAAAAAAAGTTTTTGGAAGCGACCTCTGTAAATCTTAGAAAAAAAAATTCAAGTGCATTTCTTCTGCACTAGGGCATCGCATTTTACAGTTTTAACATTTCATATTGTTGTCTAACAGATTTGTCGAGAGATTATGTCAGCACGATACGAAACGAATGAAAAAATTATAAATACCTGAAAAGATTATACAAGTGACTTTTGGCAACGAAAATGTGTTTAGAACTATGAAATGTAATGACAGTTTTAATTTATAACAGATTTATCAATAGCTTTATTTTATATAAACGATTGAATTTTTAAATCGTTCTCTAGGCCACAAAATTTTACGCAAAATTGTCAAGTCGGCGTAGTGAACTCATTTTCATAAAAGTTATCTATAACATAGAATTCTAACCAATTTACCCACGGGAACAAGCTATATTACTTTATCAGTTGTACGCGACATTTAAATTTGAGCGCGAACGCTTTGCATCAAGTTAAGACTGCGCCGAACGTTAGCGACTGACCCATAGAGCGCGAGGAATGCGTATTTATTTAGATCAGCGCCCGGCCGCCATTGTAAAAATGTATGGACAGTTAAAATATTTTTTTGATAAATCTGGACCTTTAATACCAAGCAATAATTGAAATACCTGATGCGGACAAATTGTAATGTAAACATTCATCTTTCAGTAAGATAACCTTCATTAACAAAATGAATCGGTTCTTGGAAATATAAATTTGACTTTAAGGTTGTTTACAAATACTATCCCATCATCTAAATAAATAGGTTTGAAAAGTTAGTTCTATTCACATTGCACCACTACAATCTCGAATTATATTTGGGTAAGTAATTCCACGTCATGTCATTCATGATTTCAAACAAGCGCTTTATTGCCTTAGGTTAAGGCGAGTAGATACGTGAAATGGTGAATAATACATTTTAAGTCCTAAGGCTTGTAATCTAGCCAATGTAAAATTTTGATAAAAATATGTTACTATACTAGCATTTGCTCGCGGCTTCGCCTGCGTTAAAACCTATGTATACACTATCCTACGGGAACGATGTTTTATTTTTTCAGGATAGTAAGTAGCCTATTTGTTAAGTTAGGGTATAGACTATCTCTGTTTCAAATTGCATGCATATCCGTTCAGCTGTTTTATCGTGAAGAAGAAACAAACATACACACATACGGTCGCTTTCATAATTAATGGGAAATTTTACTCGCAGAATGCTATCACAAAACAGAAATAAAAAATAAAATAAAAGAATTAAGAAAGAAAAAGATTAAAGATAAAAGTTGTTATAATAAGTCACCAATAAACATCGAAAGTGCTATGAAATTTATGTCTTGATTTGGTAACAGTATTACCTGATTTAAAAAATAATTGGAGGAGATAAATAGTACATAACTGCAGAGGCCGGGAAAAGTCAGTTCCTATTTGAGTATGATTTTGAAGGAAGTCCGAGTCCTTAAATTAATACGAATCCACGAACTGTCATTTCCACCGAGACCTGTATAGTGCTTTTCTCCAAATATGCTTGAAAATAATCACCAATCTACATTTTGAATGGTTAAATCAGCAACTTCTAAACGCACGATTTTTTTTTAGAAACCATACCCTATTTATCATTTGGAGAAGATCACAAGTCCAAAAGAACTTTTATATTGATTTGGACGGAATCATTTCTGTTTTTAGGGTTCCGTACCTCAAAAGGAAAAAACGGAACCCTTACAGGATCACTTTGTTGTCCGTCTGTCCGTCCGTCCGTCTGTCAAGACCCTTTTTCTCAGGAACGCGTGGAGGTATGAAGCTGAAATTTATATCAATTACTCAGGTCTACTGTCCCTTGAAGCTGTGAAAAAATCAAACTTCTAAGCCAACGCAATCAAAAGATACAGCCGTTTATGCCGCAAATTTTCGACACTTGCAAGGGAATCAAAACCTACAGGGTGCTTCCCGTGAACTCAGAATCTTGAAATTTGGTACGAAGCAACGTCTTATAGCATAGATAAAGGAATAATTACGAAAACCATAATTTTTTTTTTTAATACCTAACTTTGCACCTAATTTATATGGGGCGCTATACATACCAGGTGCAAACTTAACTTAACCACTTAGGGATGGAAAGTGTTTGTACGGAACCCTCGGTGCGCGAGTCCGACTCGCACTTGGCCGGTTTTTTTTTATTTGCCTATGTTTGGTACACTTATTAACTTACTCTAATGACTCAATCGTGTGGTATTATTTCCCGGCCACGGCCAACAATGTTATTTTATTTCATTAACGTATTAATACGATATCGAAGGATTGCGCGGTCTATTTTTACTACATTAATGGGAAAATTTCCAAGCAAGTCGGAGAAAAGTATGTTTCGATACTGTGACTTTCAAAAAGCTGTACGTTCAACGTACAGATATTAAATTTTTATGTTTTTTTTATAGTATAAATAGGTAAGGATATTTATTAATCAGCAATATACATGTTTTGTTGAAACTGTTTTACTTACCGATTTTTATTAAAGCTTTTTTAATTAAGTTATACGGTCGGTTGATCTCCATTCGTCACTCGTAGGGCTTGCAATATCGGAAAGGTTTTCCAATTTTGAAATTAACTGATATTGGCACTCAATTCCGGAATTCCAGAACTGATTCCGGAATTGACTTACCATACCAAAGTAAACAAAAAACGAGTTTTAACATTTTTTTTACTATTAAAGGCGGAAATCGATATACTGATTAGACGTTTTTGAGGTCGAGAAATTTAACAAGGCTTTTTGTCTTTATTTAACTTTATTGTATAAAACAAAAGTCAAGTACAAATGTTGAATTTAATGCCAAATGGCATTTTCCACCTTTCAACCATTGGACCAATGCAAAGGTACTTCAAGTGGGTGTAGCTGTAGAGTAGAAATTGAATCGTTCTGAGAGTTTTGAAGATACAAGTGAATACAAATTAAGCTAGTTATGCTTAAACAAACTTACCATCCCTAAAATATCTCTTATTACTGTCTAGAAACTACATCAAATAGTCGTTTAAATTCCGGAATATTAGACAATATTGAGCTTGCTCAATTTCGGAATTGTAATATCGGAGAAATCATCCGGAATTTCGGTTTTTCGAAATACCGGAATTCCGGAATGCAAATAGGCACTTCAGTCACGCACAACAAGAACGCATGAAGCAGTATGAGTTTTACCATCGAAGTATCGTTCCAGGGGCGCGCGGTCAGTGGGGAGAATAACGTTAGTCTCCACCCAAATTGCCTTAAGAAAGCCATACTCGCCTTAAGAGACACATTGATTTTGCATTCAGATTTTCACTCCCCAAAAATGGTATTGGTGAAAATTATTAAAATAGTAGATTGTTTGATAAGGGGCTAAAATTAGCCATGGTCACACGAAGTGATTATTTGGACGTGCGAACAAAGTAAGCGAGGACAAATATAACCTAAGTGTCATAATGGCTTTTAGCCATGTGTTAACATCGCTTTTCACTGCGACTGCGACTGCGACTGCGAGGAAATGAAAAATAATTTAAAAAATTAAATTGTTGTGTCAGATCACAACCCGGCATACAATTTTTGCCAGAGCCCATAAACAATTGAAAGATTACGAAAATGCCTTGGACCTAACGTTATCTTTGTAATTTTCCAATTTTAACTGGAGTGTGTATGAATATGAGTGTATATCATTCTTTTCAAACATTTAAACTTATTTTGTCATTTAATACTACAAATATAATATAATACAAAATATTTAAGATTTTCTTACTGTACAAGTCAATAAAAACCTATCTTATGGCCTTTTTTTATGTGGAATGGTAAAATTACCATTTTGATGTATCAATTTAAGCAAAAAACCATAACTATGATGTTTTAATTAATATACAATAAAACTCATTGGGTTGCGCCATACGTACTTGTTGTGCGAGTGACAAATGGAGATCAACCGACCGTATAACTTGTTTTAAGGCATTTTAAAAATCGACAAGTAAAATAATCAGTTTCAACAAAAAAAAAATATATTGCTGATTACTTAATATCATCAAAAATATTGAACGTACAGGCCTCGACGGAAATGTCAGTTCGTGGATTCGTATTAATTGAAGGACACGGACTTCCTCGAAAATCATACTCAAACACGAACTGACTTTTCCCGGCCTCTGCAGTTATGTACTATTTATCTCCTCCAGTTTTTTTATCGTTACCAAATCAAGACATACATTTGGTGAGACTTGTAAAAGTAAATAGCACTCGATGCTTTATTAGTGACTATACAATCGTTTTTCTTTTTGTTTGTTTCTTACTTCTTTTATTTCCTTTTTTAATTTTTTTTTTCGACTTAAATGACGTGAGAGAATCCGTTTCATATGGAGCCTCACGGGAGTTTGCAATCTAAAATACTATTTATAGATTTAAAAGATACAACTATATTGTGATAACAGTATCCGTACTGCGAGTAAAATTTCCCTTTAATATTATAAAAGTGACAGTATGTGTGTATGTTTGTTTATTTTTCACGATAAAACAGCTAAACGGATATGTATGCAATTTGAAACAGAGATAGTCTATACCCTAACTTAACAAATAGGCTACTTATTATCCTGACAAAATAAAAAATCGTTCCCGTAGGATAGTGTATACATAGGTTTTAACGCAGGCGAAGCCGCGAGCAAATGCTAGTATAGTAACATATTTTTATCAAAATTTTACATTGGCTAGATTACAAGCCTTAGGACTTAAAATGTATTATTCACCATTTCACGTATCTACTCGCCTTAACCTAAGGCAATAAAGCTCTTGTTTGAAATGATGAATGACATGACGTTTGGAATTACTTACCCGAATATAATTCGAGATTGTATTGGTGCAATGTGAATAGAACTAACTTCTCAAACCTATTTATTTAGATGATGGGATAATATTTGTAAACAACCTTAAAGTCAAATTTATATTTCCAAGAACCGATTCATTTTGTTAATGAAGGTTATCTTTCTGAAAGATGAATGTTTACATTACAATTTGTCCGCATCAGATATTTCAATTATTGCTTGGTATTAAAGGTCCAGATTTATCAAAAAAATATTTTAATTGTCCATACATTTTTACAATGGCGGCCGCGCGCTGATCTAAATAAATACGCATTCCTCGCGCTCTATGGGTCAGTCGCTAACGTTCGGCGCAGTCTTAACTTGATGCAAAGCGTTCGCGCTCAAATTTAAATGTGGCGTATAACTAATAAAGTAATATAACTGGTTCCCGTGGGTGAATTGGTTAGAATTCTATGTTATAGATAACTTTTATGAAAATGAGTTCACTACGCCGACTTGACAATTTTGCGTAAAATTTTGTGGCCTAGAGAACGATTTAAAAATTCAATCGTTTATATAAAATAAAGCTATTGATAAATCTGTTATAAATTAAAACTGTCATTACATTTCATAGTTCTAAACACATTTTCGTTGCCAAAAGTCACTTGTATAATCTTTTCAGGGATTTATAATTTTTTCATTCGTTTCGTATCGCGCTGACATAATCTATCGACAAATCTGTTAGACAACAATACGAAATGTTAAAACTGTAAAATGCGATGCCCTAGTGCAGAAGAAATGCACTTGAATTTTTTTTTCTAAGATTTACAGAGGTGCTTACAAAAACTTTTTTTATACCTAACGCACACTCAAAATCCGTTAGAAAATGTTCATACCCATTAGTACTCAATCTACTCTAACTGACTACAAAAAATCACGCACTTGTATTTTATTGAAGTTCAGAACTGTTCCCGTATCGGGCTATTTGTAATACTTAGTTAACTAATCATTTTGTAATTAACCCCCGACGAAAAAAAGAGGGGTGCTATAAGTTTAACATGTGTATCTGTGTATCTGTGTATCTGTGTATCTGTGTATCTGTGTATCTGTGTATCTGTCTGTGGCATCGTAGCGCCCAAGCGGATGGAACAATTTAAGTGCGGTTTTTTTTATCGAAAGACTTTTCCGTCGAGATGGTTCTTAGCTATGTTTGGTGGAAGTAGGACCAGTAGTTTCCAAGATATTCAGCTTTAATTGGAACAAGTGACAAGATCTCAGCCAATATTGAAGCCAAGGATTCCAAATTTTGGTTAAATGTTAAGTATTATTAGCATTTTCTATATCACTTACTAAATGAGGAACTCGTGATGACCAGGTAGTTGTTAATGGATCTCAGCCAATATTGAAGCCAAGGATTCCAAATTTTGGTTAAATGTTAAGTATTATTAGAATTTTCTATATCACTTACTAAATGAAGGCCTCATGATGACCAGGTAGTTGTTAATGGATCTCAGCCAATATTGAAGGCAAGGATTTCAAGTTTTGGTTAAATGTTGAGTATTATCAGCATTTTCTATATCACTCACTAAATGAAGAACTCGTGATGACCAGGTAGTTGTTAATGGATCTCAGCCAACATTGAAGCCAAGGATTCCAAATTTTGGTTAAATGTTAAGTATTATTAGCATTTTCTATATCACTTACTAAATGAAGGTCTCATGATGACCAGGTAGTTGTTAATGGATCTCAGCCAATATTGAAGCCAATAATTCCAAACGCTGGATAAATGTTAAGTTTTATTAGCATTTTCCTTATCACGCACTAAGTGAAGATCTCATGATAATCATCTAGCAGGACTGGACTAATAGGGCCAGGGCCCCTAGGCACTTGGCATTTGGGGCCCCCTCCCCTATAAGGAGAACATTATTATGGTACGTCCTGCGTCTGGGACTGGGTCCGTAGACTAGCTGGGCCCCTAGGCCCGGGCCTAGGGGTAAATACGGCCCTGCCATCTAGTTGTGAAAGGTTCTAAGCCAAGAATGTCAAATGTTGGTTAAATGTTAAGTTTTATTAGCGTAATCAATCATTTAATAAAATTTTGACAGTACAATAATTTGGTACCATGCAGCTGAAGATGGCCGTAGGAACTCCTTAACAGCACAGAATAAACCCATAGTGTTTGGGCTCGTCTGATTGTTCTTAATGAGCAATTAACGTTTGTGTAAGAAAGTAGGGTAGGAGTCTCAGAAAACTTTTTTAATTTCTGTCACAATACTGGGTCACTGTTTCTAAGTTTTGCAATTCTGCTAAAGCTGAAATGTCATTAGGACTATTGAACTGGTTCCTTTGATTGAGGTCACAAATAGCAACACCTTGCAAGATTTTAACGCGACTAAAGGACACGTTAGCTGTAGCAAAAGTACTCGCCTAAGTGAATAACAGCTTTTTAGGATTCTGTAGTCAACAAGGAACCCTTATAGTTTCACCATGTCCGTCCGTCCGTCTGTCTTCGGCTTAGCTTAGAGAAATAGTGGTAGAATACATTTTTAAAAACTTTTTTTTTGCGTACCTCCCCTACACCTAAAAAAGTGGGGATGTAATTTCTTTTATCGGTTTATCCCATGGTGTGGGTTATCGATGATTAAGTCTTTCAAAACTAAGTCAATTTACCTAGCCTCAACGGAAATTTTTATGGAGCTAAGTAAGCCATCCGTACAATTTGGGTCCTGTAGAATGGAAACCTGGTTCTGTTTTAGGCCATAAGTAGCAGGTTCTTTCAACTCATCCAGTGCATTTAAAGTATATATTTTAATTGTCTTGGCTAATAACTTAGCCATTTTGTCATTATAAACATTAACAAATTTGACTTTAACGATTTTTTCCCAGAATGTTGCAAGGCTATTTAAATCAAAATATATCCTAATTTCAATCTTAGAGAAGACGGCTTTCGTTACCACTGGCTTGGGATCCTGTTGTCGTACACATAGTCAAGGATCAAGCTCGAGGAAAGACTGGGAACTATGGACCTTAAACGGTGTAAAACCAAAAAAGTGTTAAATGTAGAAAATTCCGGGAAAAACATTCTGTTTGTTTAAAAAATATGAAATAAAAATAAAATTTAAAATTTAAAAAACCCCCGATTTTAAGATTTTATTTCTTTCTTTTTACAGGTTGTGATGTCGGGGGTTTTTTAAATTTAAAATTTTTTTATTAATATTATTATGGTTTTACTGTATAATTAAGCGTGCACACCTGCAAAGGTAGGGTTCGGTGAAACTGTTTTATGTAATGACATCTGCTTATTGTAAACCTGAATTCCAATACATGCAATAAATCATTCATTCATTCATACATCCATTCATTCATTTATTCATACATCCATTCATTCATTCATTCATTCATTCATTCATTCATTCATTCATTCATTCATTCTTTGATGATTCACACTTGTTTTCACACGTATTTTTCATTTTATCAAGAGGTTTTTTCTACGCTACAGACTGAAGATCTATTTGATTTCTTAGAAAAGTTTCGGTGATTGTAATTTCTCCAAATAATATCTGAAAGGAAATTTCAGCCGTCTAACTTTTGATAAGGTGTTAGGTCGGGAAAAAGGTTTTTATAGATCATAAATCTTAGTCGTTCCACTTGAAAGGTTTCTAGGTGTACTTGTAAATTTGGCTGCCTTTTTTTGAAACTTAGTCTGAGCACGTGTACGGTATATTTGACAAACGGTGAAAAGTCACCAATATCGCTTTTTCATACGCATCTTTTATATAAGTAATTAACTGAAAAAGAATAGCGAACTCTAAAATAATGTATTTTATTTCATTAGATTCTTTAGATCGCCACACGAAACAATCACAATAATCTCGAAAATGGGGTCTCGAATTAATTATCATCATATCGGTTTGTTACGTTTGTTGCCTCGAATTTTAATGGATCGAATATTCGCTAGATCGAAATTCATAGAACTCATATACGCTACTGGATTTCAGAGGGAGGGGTCGTTTTTCGCTCAAATGTGTAATAAGTAAATGGTGAACGCAGCCAATCTTATGAGACTCCCACCTGGCTGATTGGGACGATTAGCCTCAGGCATAAATTCAATCTCTTTTTTAACCGACTGTAATAAAAGATGGTTCTATGTTTCAATGTATGTTTCTTTTTGTGTATGTCCGATTCTCAAATATTTTTTTTAAGGAGTCTATCCTATAGTCACCATGTCGGGATCTGATGTAGGATCCCTGGGAAATCGAGGGCAACCCTCAAGTGTTATAAGCACTAGCAATACTTTTCATGTAGGTATTTTATAAAGTTATGGCACCGACTTCAATAGGTGATTCAACTGTCTGTACATGAATGGGTTATTTTTGGTCAGTTTATTTTGAAGTCTTTTATTTTTTACTTATTTTTTTACCTCTAGATACAGCTACTGATTACTACAGAGAAATGAGGTTTCAATGCGAGAATAGCAGGAAATCGTGTGGACATCTAAACAATAAATACATTTGGGCAAAGCTGAATAGGCGAGCGGATATTTTTTTTAAAATGTCAATCGATTAATTTTTTTATTGGGATCAAATGTCTATATGGGACTACCTACACTTAGACTGCTGTAAAAGTCAGAAATGACCGTCAAAGTTCAACATTCCTACAGCGCACCAAAAACGCTCCATACAAATGGCCTGCCTACATAGAACGTCATTTGTGGATTGGGGACCAGTATTTGTATGGAGAAAATAAGTATTTGCCATTTTTACCGTGAAAAAGTGCGGTTAAGTTCAAAGTTGTTGTAGAATTATTGTTTTGTTAAATTATGAGGATTCTAAAATCTATGTCAAAGTTTTTTTTGGGTTAATAAAAGTAATCATAAAATTTTTGTACCTTTGAAGTCACATATTTAATTTTTTTTTATCGTTTATGTTTTTTTTCTTTGTTTCATGACATATTGAGCTAATTTTATTCATATTATTATACAACATAGTGTAGTTACACTATGTTGTAAAATTCAACATCAGTCGCTTCGCTCCTTCGGTCAATTATTTAGTTATCGAATAACTTCTTCCTTATCAAAATTGCCTACATCATCTCATCTTAAGCGTTGCCATGAATAATGGAACTTATATCACGTCTACACGTCGGCCTTAAATATACTGGAATAAAAGATCGTTTCCACCATTTTCCCTATTCCCGGCAAACGCTGCCGTGTTACAGTAAAAGGTCGTATCGTAACACGGCTTTCATAGTAAGATACGACTTTTTACCGTAGCATGGGAGAACCGCGCCTGATCATGACAGAGTCACGGAAGATATAAATCAACATTACTCCGCAAAAACTTAGGGAAACGATAGTAAGAAACAGGTTACTGCTTAGGAAATATGGAAAAGGATAGAAGAAGTTTTATGGTGTATCATTAAATAAGTGATAGATGGTTATATTCTTCGTGGTGTAGGTATGTAAATTTTTTGTCCTTGTTTTTTACCCTACCTTTTGTCTTTGCTTCCATGGGAATATCAATGAATCTATTTTTATTCTTAGTTAATCCTTAGATAACAAAAAAATACAGCAAGTACTGTCATAATATAACATTCATCTCAATAATAAAAAAAAACTGATTACTTCGAATAGAGCATATCGCTAAAGCAGACATGTATAGGGCAGGGTTCTTAGATACAGTGTCAAAGGAATTTAAGCCCTTTTCATATCATTCCTGGGGGCCTACAATGGTTGCTTTAACCACGTGATAAAAAAGTGACAAAGCATCGGTCACTCACACTCGCATTTTGTCAAAACGTGATGGAATCTTTGTCACTTATTTATCACGTGGTTAAAGCAACCATCATAAGCCCGGTGGACATTTCTGGGAATTTCTTTATAAAAAAAAATTATTGTGCGGAAACAAAATAAAAATACGTAGTAAAATGTAACTGCGAGGTTTGCTTATCGCCATGTTATCTTCTAAAAGTGACGCTTAAAAATATTCCTCGTTTTGTTTAATAATCTGCCTTCCCACGCATTTGAGCAAAATGATAAAAAAAATATTTTGTTCTCCGTTTTATTTAAATAAGTTACAGTTCAAGCAGCTTTGATAAAAATCAGTCAAATTATTTGCAAATAGAACAGAAAACTTTGATTTCAGAAAAAAAGTGTCATTTTAAAACTTAAAGTCCATTAAGATAATTGATAGAAAATTAAAAAGGGCTTAGCCATTAGAGTCGGGTTCTTTTCTTTTGGAAACACAATTCCTTAAGGTTTCAATAAGAGAGTACGAAGAAAATACCACTCCGCAAATTCATTACGAAATACTTTTGAAATTAGAGTTTCTTGCCTAAACCTTTTTTATGTTGTATAAAATTGGACACTGGTTATAGAATTCCTCAAGTCTACAGCCTATATCACATGTCGAGCGATAATTGACTTCTTAGACGTGAGTAAACCTTTGCCTTTAAACATCATTAAAATGCAATATATTTGTGATTTGAACTGCTAAAAGTAACATTTCATGATACGACCTGGGCAAGTTAAGTTTGCGGCTGATATAATTATATGGCATGGTATATAAATGACCACGCTTGAAGATAATTCGCCTCTCCGGAGATGTCTCCGAGATATCAGAGAGATGTATGTATATGGAATTGAGACCGACCTTGTATACAAATTGCCTGTTGTCAGTAGGTAAGAAATATCTGTGTTCATTAAACATATAATTCAACCCGAGCGCTTTAGGATTATTCGTTTAAAACCGTAATTACGTTTGTCGAATTAATTCCCTTTGAACCAGCCCTAACATTCTCAACTGAGTAATTGTTCGAATTTGTGTGCTTGGCGAAATCAATTCTGTGTTTGAAATATATACTCTGAAATTATTTGTGCTTTTTTCCTACCTACCCATTGGAATTGTCAGTTTATAGAAACCTATGAAAGCCTGGTATGAATAATAATTTAAAGCGCAGTTTAGTTGTCCGAGCGAGCAAAGCGAGCGAGTGAAGTGTCTACTTTTCAGCTTGGCTGAAAAATCTTGAGGAATGTGAGCTGTGTGCAAGACCAGCTGAAAATTTGGACATTTGGACAACTGCCCAAACGGCACACAAACTGCATAAGCACTTATATAATAATAAATAAATATCAGACAACCTCACACAAATCGATCTAGTCCCAAATTAAGCTCAAGATGGTTTGTGTTATGGGTACTAGACGACGATATACATACTTATATAGATAAATATATACTTAAATACATAGAACATCCATGACCCAAGCACAAACATTCGAGTTCATCACACAAATATTTGCCCTGGTCGGGATTCGAACCCGGGACCGCCGCCTCAGTAGGCAGGTGCTTACAAACTGAGCCAACCGCGTCGACATAGCCCTTATACAACTTAGATTAGCTGAATAAAGGCTGAATAAGCGCTTCTGCAACCTCTGTGCTACTCGCGTGGATATCGGAACATCCAGAATTCGGACAAACGAACGCATTTTCGGCCAAACTGAAACGGAGCCATTTCGCTCGCTCGCGGACAAAATAAACTTATGCTTACGATGGTTTACCATTACAAAGTTTCATCGAATTTTCATTCCATAGAAATTTAATTTCATTGATAGCATATAATTATTTCTGATACCATACAATATTTTGAAATTTTATAACACAAACCTATCTAATCTATGACATTTTCAAGAAATTCTGGATTTATGACTGTCGAGGAAAAATTTGTCTGTGAATTGACGCCTTTGGTGAAGTGTTTTTCTATGAAAGAAGAGGATCCCGCTCATGATCGGGGTTCGGAAATTCGGATAGATATTTACCTAAACTTTGGCGGCGGCTTTGTCGTTCAGTTGTAGGTATAGGCGGCTTTGATTGAGGTCTGAGTGAGATAGCAATAGGATTATGGCAACTTTAGGTAAATATCGATCCGAATTTCCGTTGCCTGCTCATGATACTTAAAATTCAGCCAGCAACTTGTTCACGTTGGTAATACGCTTACTACGGAAAATTTGATCCCAGGTGTAAAAAAAACATTATTTGGCACACACTTAGCGTACGTTGAAATATTGGATACCTCGTTTGAAAATTCTGCACCGTTTTTAATTCCATCGCATCCTTATTTATTACTAGCTGTGCCCCGCGGTGTTACCCGCTCATCCCACGGGAACACTAAATTTATTCGGGATGAAAAGTATCCTATGTCCTTTCCCGGGTCTTAAACTATCTCCATACCAAATTTCATCTAAGTCGGTTCAGCGGTTTAAGCGTGAAGAGGTAACAGACAGACACACTTTCGCATTTATAATATTAGTATGGATTCGGTTTTCGTTTCAATAGCGCAATGCAGTCATAAAGATGGATAGCGTGAAGCCATTTTAATACCTATTTCGTTTTTTTATTAAGCTCAAATAAACTATAGAATGAACTTGACAGTATTATGTGTTCTGGCACGGCACGATAGTTTTAATTTCAAAGTATCACGAATACTTTATTAGCTCAAAGCATTTCTTGTTGTCGCTACACAATAAAAGGCATGTATACATATAAAAGCCTAACCTAACCTACAACAATAGTACATTACTGCAGAGGCCGCGAAATAGGGAATTGTTGGCCGAGTAGTAATAGATGGCCGAGTGATAACGAGGCCATCTAGAGGTACGAGGCCGACAATCCCTGTTCGCGCCGAGGGTAACTATAGTGCTTTTCTCAAATAAATCCAAGGAAATAATACAAATGTTCAACTTATATATCATATATTTTTACTATTCCCGCCAACTTTTTCCTTTTTTCAAAATTGTGTTTATTTTATTGAATATCTGTTTTAATCTAATTGAATAATCTAGTTAAATATAAGAAATAAAACGTAAATATACTTGCACAAAACTACATTTTTTTTTATTGGCAGTATGCCATAGATTATCGATAAAAGAAATAAACCCCACTGAAACAAAAGACAATCTCTTTGTTGGCCACGGCCAATAATGTTGTATGAAATGCCTTTATTGACCTCTAATTTGAAATTAGAACGAATCTTCAACAATTGCTATACAAAGACGTATTTCGCGTTCTATTACCACGATCATAAGAACGACATTTCCTTGGATGTTTAAGAAAATTTATTTACCTAACTATATCACTTTTTTAATGTGATTGTTTTAATGAATTGACAACCATTTATTTCTAAGAGGAACATGTATGATCAATGTTTTACCTGTGATCTTTTGTTGTTTTTTTTTGTGTTGTTGTTTAAATTATTATTATTTTTGCTTTGTATAATATTAAATTAAAATTACAAGTAAGCGATTTGGTGTAAACTGTAAGCTTAATTTGACTTGAATAAATAAATAAATAAACAAAAAATGGCAACTAAATAATATTATACTTTCGATCATGTCAAGGTATTATTTTAGATGGTAAGAAAAATTTGTGCAGCAAAATTAGTTTTCTATGGAGAGAGATCATTATTTCAGGAAAAATGTATACAGCGCGATGCGTTTAGGTGGGTGGCTCCCTGCACAGATTTTATCTGTTGGTACCATTTTTAGGGTTCCGTACCCAAAGGGTAAAAACGGGACCCATCACTGAGACTTCGCTGTCCGTCCGCCCGTCCGTATCACCAGGCTGTATCTCAAGAACGATGATAGCTAGACGGTTGAAATTTTCACAGATGATGTATTTCTGTTGCCGCTATAGAAACAAATACTATTCATAATAAAACAATAATAATTAACGGGGGCTCCCATACAAAAATGGGGCTTTTTGCATGATATTTCGTTCAACGAGCATTTTCTCATGAACCGTTATAGGTAGACAGTTGAAATTTTCACAGAATGTATATTTTTGTTACCGCTATAACAATAAATAATAAAAAAAATAAGTAAAAATTAAAGGAGGACACCATACAAAGAACGTATTTTTTTTTGTTCAATATGTACGGAACCCTTCGTGCGCGAGACCGACTTGCACTTGGGCGGTTTTTTGTCCTCTCATCACGGCAAAACAGCAGTTTGCATTTAAACCAATTTTTGGTACAGGGATAGCTGGACACCCAAATAAGGTTACAGGATATATATACCTTTTACCCGACTATGGTAAAATAAAGTTTTACGCGACCGAAGTCGCGGGCATCTTCTAGTCTAGAATATATTATTACTAGCTGCGCCGCGCAGTATTACCCGCTCATCCCACGGGAACACTAAATTTTACGGGATAAAAAGTAGCCTATGTGTCAATCCATGGTGTCAGCTACCTTTATACCAAAATATAATATATCAAAATTGGTCCAGCCGTTTGAGCGTGAAGAAGTAACAAACATACACATTAACACACTCACCAACTTTCGCCTTTATAATATTAGTGGATTATACACACACCCAAATGGATTAGCCAGTTACGGACCAGATCAATATCAGTGGAACTGAACAGGAAACCAAATGAGTTAGCTCCGGTTATAAATAGGCACCAGATCGCTAATCGTTAACGACTATCCTAAACATTCGTCCACAGTGAGGGAATATAGCGTTTAACGTCGTTTTTTTATTATTTTTATTAAAGCAGTAACGTCAGCAACGTAACCCAAATGTTTACAATGAAGCGAAAAATTGAAATATTTAATGGTTCAGACAGGATTCGAACCTGCGTTTCCAACGGCTTTCCGGGCCAACACGGGCGTCCTACCAACTGAACCACCGAACCAGATGTCAGAGCCATTGAATCTTTCAACCAGTTGCTTCAACATGCCTTAGGGTGGCATCGTAGCGCCATCTACCGTAAAGATTTAGACTTTACTCGGTGGTCCAGTTGGTATTTATACGGAAGCCTAATGGATGAAATTTTCCAAAAAGACAATCTGTAACTTTTTTTCTAGGAATAAACAAAACTTCAAACATTTAAAAAAAATGACATCCATTCCCTATTAAGCGTTTTATAAATCCTTTATGCCCATTAACGCGTAAACGCAGACAAAGCCGCGGGCAGAAACTACTAGTTTATACTTTACGTCAGCCGTAAGAGGCTGGGCAGAAAACCTCTAGAAAAACCACGGGCGGTAATTCGTAAAGCCCAGATCCCATATTTATGGCCCACACCTTTGGTTCGGGCCACAAACACCTGCGATCTGAGAAATTTACGAATTCACCGCCCTAGGTATGTAACGTACCTACTATTAGTACTAAGATGCACTTATTGACTTCTCGTTATTGATCTTTCGCCAACCCGTCGCCAAAGATCACAAGCAGTCTGAGAAGTATCGAGAGCACTCTATCCCTTTGCAAACTTGTGAATAATACAGTTTCTTTGTCTGCCCTGTATTTGACTCGACAGTCAAGGATACTTGACAGTCACAGAGGCGAGTGTCTAGAACGGGACACGAAATATGACAGTATTTTGAAAGTATGATTATTATGTTATAACAGTGGTGTGTTTATCAAATTCATTGCAATATACATTAAACTTTAGTTAAAAGTAAAAAGGGGTATTGTGTTTTAGGTATACCTATATTTGTTTCGATGTTTGTATCGTGAGCAAAGCATAGTAAGAATTTATTGTGGGTATAGTAAGAATTATTTTTGATGTCCGAAGCTACTCACATTTGTTACCTGCGAACAATAATGATATAATAATTTATTTATTTCAGGCATCAAAGGCCCATAGATAAATACTTTACAATCTAACATACATATTAAATATTAAAATAATAAAAACATAAGTAACTAAACTAGGTCACATTTTTCAACAGCGACGTGTTACGCGTGTTCGATGTGTCAGGTAGCCGTCCACGGAAACGTCGGAACATGACACCCTTCGGCCAGTACTCTTCCTTTGTGAAGGTCGCTAGTTGGTCCGTCGGAACTCTCAGCACGAAGGAATTAAAACTCACTTCGTGGCGAGACTCCAATTTTACGACCCTCAGGATGACACCGGACTTCACCCTTACATATTCTGCAATATCTTCAGCCTTCGTAGTGTAATGTAGCTGGGACACATAAAGCAGCGTCGTAGGTAGAGCGGGACGCAGCAAATGTTTCGGTCCAGTCGGTGCGGTACCGCACTGATTTCGACAGGCTGGCTTCTTCTTCTTCTTTTTGACCTTCATGAAATATGAGCATCTTTATTCTTCGTTTAAGCGCAGAATAGAAAACACAATTGATAAGTGCAGGTGCACCCTATACATGAAATGCGTCCGTAAGTCAAAGAAAACAAAGATTTGTTACATTGAAACACAGTGTATATAGATTTGCGATATTTTTTATTTAAAGCAGTAGTGAAGGGCTCTTGAAAGAACAAGGATAATGTTATTGTTCGCCAGTAACAAAGGTAACTAGTTTCGGACTCCAAAAACAATTCTTACAATTAGGTTTACACTAATCCCGCACCAATACTCTCTGTCTGGCCTTATGGTTGACTAATAAGTAATAACGCAGCGAATGCCTGGCATACGAAAATATTTGCTTGGCTATTTTATATCGTGTTATGATTTTTATAGATTATTAATAATTTTATTTCACTATGGCAATTCTGGAATCGTACTTCTTCTTGGTACCTCTCACTAGAGAGGGAGGGTAGTTCGTTAAATAAGGATGACACCGATTGAACGGGTTTATTCAGTTATAGGTATCTTGGTTTGAGGAGATAGTTGTGGAATTCGAGATACTTACTGTTAGTTGTTAGATTGTGCATGAATGATTTAAAATATAATACGGACTAACCAGAAGAGTACGGAGTTTTATTTTAATCGGCTCTCCTGATGATGAATCGCGATTTGAAACATGTCGAGCGGTATTCGAATTATACGACGTGAGAAACTCGTTTCATTTGTATTTTAAGAGGCATTATTCCTTTTAAAATGCTCATGGTTTAGACATTTTTCTCTATGATTAAATTGTTTCTTAACATATTAATGATGTTACTACCTAGAACAATGATAGAACAATGATTTTTGTTTCAAAAACTACTCGAAATTGTCAAAATTCACGGTGGAAAATTAGTTTTTTCAACTTATTTTCGACTGCACGCAACGAAAGCATGAAATAGCTATGTTACTACGTAGAACTCAGGGAAAAGTAGTATTCACTTCAAAAAGTTGGTTGAAATTTATCAATACATTTGTCATAACATAATATGAAAAAAAATATTTTTTTAAAGGAATAAGGCCTCTTAATACTAGCTTATCGCTTCACGGAACGCTTTTTCGCTGATATTAAACGCATCATAGTGCGCTGACGAAACCTCATTACATTAAGCTGTTCCATTAAGCCAAATGTTCGTTCTAATTAAATATGACATTATATTTCCTACCAGTCATTACAGCTATTCATACCGCTAGAGCGACCCGGGCTAATTACGAAGTAAAGGTGCTTTCCATCGGCGAGGCGAAGCGAGGCGAGTTTCGACGAGAATTAACAACATTTCAAATGTTCAAATAGCGTTAAGTTTAAACTAATTTATTATCCATACTAATATTATAAATGCGAAAGTGTGTCTGTCTGTCTGTTACCTATTCACGCTTAAACCGCTGAACCGATTTAGAAGAAATTTGGTATGGAGATAGTTTGAGTCCCAGGAAAGGACATAAGATACTTTTCATCCCGAATACATTTAGTGTTCCCGCGGGTTGCACCGCGGGGCACAGCTAGTTACATATAATATCACCTAGTGGAAAAGTTGACACTTAAAACGCACAAATAAAGCAGTGGTACAATTTCTGTACTAGAATTAGTCCGACTGTATGATTTACTGCACTGTTACCAATTACTTGTCAGCTACGCTTTTTTAAAATGAGGAACTTCGGATCGATAATTAATAGCTCTGGTCCCGCCTCACCAGTGGAATTACACCTTATTCTACTATGTCAAAATCTTCATGATATCGATTTTCTTGAAGTGCGCCATTCTAGATAGGTGTACTTTTGATGCTGATTGTACCACGAAAATAAACCCTCCCACTTGAATTTAGTAATTTTCAGTAGGTTTATTCTACAGTATGTTAAATGACATTTAAATTAGTTGTTATACACTCATACAGGATGATTCACGAGTCATGAGGCGGAGTTATAGGGGTGATCGAAAGGGCAAACAGAGCAACTTTCATTATGGAATCAGTCACGAAATCGTGTATTTTTTTAATAGTTAATTGTTAGCTAATTGATCACTAACTATCCGAAATGTATGGAACGGCTGTTTTTTGTTTTGCGATTTCGTGGTTGGTCCCATAGTGAAAGTTGCTCAGTGTAATCCACTCCATAACCCCTAAAACTTCTGCTCATGACTCCTGAATTAGACAGTATAGATAGGTAGGTAATATTTGTATTGTTTATTAAGATCGTTTTCCTGGAAACCATTCACAAGGTAGTAACATTTTATACTGATGAAATTTGGAATACCAAAACAGAGCCGTTGCTTTAGAATCGTAAATTGGCATTAAATGCAGTTGTTACCTATCTTATCTGCGTGTGTAGCTGGATTCAGAAAATTTGCATTTAATTCCTTAGACTTTGTGAATTTATTTAATACATAAATCCTCGTTAGTGTCGTTTGAAAATACAGTACTTATTCATTGTATTTTTTACCCGATTACAGCGAAGCAAAAAAGAGGGTTATGATTCTTCCTATTTAAAGTCTGTCATAAGCTAAATGCATACTCTTGTTAAAATGACAACTCATTTGCAAAGGGTATAGCAGGATAGCCTAAGAAAAAGTGCCCCCAGCGTTTTTGGGTCGAAACTATAATCAAACGATGCCTTTTAAGGAGGTAATACCCTGCACAAAGTTTCATCCCTCTGTTACCCCCTGGGGGTGAAAAACACCCGATTAACCCCAAAACTGTTTTATTTATTTTTTCCTAAACTATGAAAGTGACGAATTTCAAATTTTGTACAAATAATAATGAGATTAAAAGCTATATGTTAAAAAAATATGACCCTCCTAACCATTTTATTTCTTGTAAAAAAAATAAAAATAAAAATTGAATCATCCTGTATAACAAGTTCGGCTCTTGGTACACACACCATTTTTTTCCAAAGATGAACCAATTTATATTCTACATCATAAAAAGTTTCATCGACCTAGCCCAGAAGGAACATTGCAAAATTAGAATGAATGTACTATTTAGTAGGCACTACTCATTTTATTATGCTTACTACGCAAAGTACCGCCAGGACCGCCTGCAACCAAAATAATTAAGAAAAAATTGGGCAAGTGCGAGCCCGACTCGCGCATGAAGGGTTCCGTACCTATACATATATATAATCTATAACAAGTTTGTTGTATGGGAGCCCCCCTTAAATATTTACTTTATTTTATTTTTAGTATTTGTTGTTATAGCGGCAATAGAAATACATCATCTGTGAAAATTTCAACTGTCTAAGTAGCTATCACCGTTGTTGTCAGCGAAGTCTCAGTAATAGGGTCCCGTTTTTACCCTTTGGGTACGGAACCCTAAAAACGCTGCCCGCGGCCGCGTTGCGCCGCCCGAGTTCAAATTTAAAAAATAAAACAACGGCCGCAAACCCTAGCGAAAAGCGTAACCCGCACAGGGTTAAGCTTTTCTAATGTGAAGCCAGAATGTCTGAAAAAAATATTTTAAATAACATTTTCTTTTTTAAATAACAAATATGGAAAGAGATTGATTAGTGATAGGTACAAGTAATGCTGATGCAATTGTACGTTTAAAGACTAACTCTGAAATAACAGTCAATAACAATGGCACAGTTAGTTAAAGCAATTGTAAATGGATGGATATTTAAAGAAGAAAACCATCTTTAAACATATACAGGGTGACCAATCCAAATGGGTCAGTAGGGAGAAAACGAAAACTGTTAGAGATAGGGAAATCTGTTCTTAGGAACCGTCTATTTTAGATTTAATAGAAACTACATTCATTTTTTTTTATAAATCTTATATTTAACCGGGAATTGACCTGGTTAAAATTCTGTGATTAATCGCATGTCGTATTGTAACATTCTTTACAGCGGTTTTGACCGGGTTATGTATGTGAGTTAATAAAAAAAAATGTAGTTTTTATTAAATCTGAAACCGACGCCATGGTTCCTAAGAACAAATTTCCCTATCTCATAGTTTCTGACTTCTCCCTACTGACCCAGTTGGATTGATCAACCGGTATATATTATATTTATCCAATGCGAGATATAAACCAAAAAATATAAAACCAGCCGAAATTCTGACTAACATATATTTGATAATTACTTAGACAATTTGACAATTATTAACGAAGACTGTGATGACGATTGATTGAATAATAATTGTTTTTAACTTACTCGTAATGTATGAATACACAGTAAAAAATATATTATTTTAATACCTACTAGTAAAGAAAAAAATGTTTTTATTAATTACAAATAAGTTTGCTTTATTTTTCTTTATCCCCACCTTTTTTAAATCGGACACAAACAGCGGTCCGATCGCAGGCCATTGTTGCAATGCAAGGCTCTCAGTAGTAGGAGTTAAATGAATAGTAGGCATCAAAGAGCCAATTTATATTAATTTCGTAATGTTCCTTCTGGACTAGGTGTGTGTACCAAGAGCTTAACTTGTTATACAGGGTGATTAAATTTTAATTTTTTTTTTTAAAGAAATATAATGGTTAGGAGGGTCAAATTTTTTAACATATAGCTTTTAGTCTCATTATTATTTGTACAAAATTTGAAATTCGACACTTTCATAGTTTAGGAAAAAATAAATAAAACAGCTTTGGGGTTAATCGGGTGTTTTTCACCCCCAGGGGGTAATAGAGGGATGAAACTTTGTGCAGGGTATTACCTCCTTAAAAGGCATCTTTTGATTATAGTTTTGACCCAAAAACGCTGGGGGCACTTTTTCTTAGGCTATCCTGCTATACCCTTTACAAAATATATTGAGAAGGTATAAAGATCATTAGTTTACTTTTTTATGTTACAAAATATACCGTTTTACATAATGCGTCGTTATTGTAAGGGTTTCTTTCTTTCTTCTCAGATTTCTTTAGCGAAGATAGTTTTTTTTTTTTTTTTTTTTATTTATTTGGGGCATCAACAGCAATACAATTTGTAATAATTAATAATATAGTACAACAACAAAAGCCAATAAAAGATGTCCACAAAAATACAGTAAGTAGAACTAGTTACAAGAAAAATTAAACAAACATGGTATGCTCGATCAGGTTAGTGCGCATGTGTGTGTGCGTGGGTGTGTGTGTGTGTGTGTGCGTGTGTGTGGAAATGGAAAGGGATATTGAATTAACTATCATCTGAGCTTAACATTAAAGAATGAATACGCTTCTTCAATGTCGATTTGGTACAGTCAAATAAGTCAATACTGCTAAACAGTTTATTATATTGTCTAAGGAACCGAATTAATGGGGAATTCTGTGCATAATTGGTGTTGACCGTTGGAAGGCTAAACAGGGCACGATTGGCGTGACGGGTTCTTATTTTTGGCACAGAGAAATTAATCTCTGCTAGCAGCGCGGAGCTATCGATGCGGCCAGAGAGAATGTCGTATAAAACACACGTGTCAAGCATGAGACGCCGATTCTCAAGGCTCAGGAGGTGATGGCGACAACACATAGAAAAATAGCTGGTATCCCATTTCTTGGATCGAAAATTAAGGTGACGCAGAAAGCGATACTGAATTTTCTCAACTTTCTCCTTGTAAATCGTATACTGAGGCGACCAGACACAGCTTGCGTATTCAAGGATGCTTCTAACATATGCATAATAAACTACTTTAATGATCATGACTTTGATGATCGTGAGAGGGTATTTAAGATCCAAAAACGAGACATACGCATTATTGCTAACAAACCATACGATCACCCTGCACAAGATCTATTTAAAGAATACCAAATCCTAACCTTACCTAGTGTGTATATTCTAGAGGCTTGCACATTTGTGAGGCACAACCTTGACCTTTACACGACTCGTGCGCAGCAGCACGGCAGGAACACGCGCGGCCAGCACCTGTTACTCGTCCCGCTGAGGAGATTAGCCAAGGTTCGAAAATCACTCGCTATAATGGGGCCAATACTGTACAACGCTCTCCCACAAGAAATTAAAAACTCGCCGAGTAATACAACATTTCATAAAAAGCTGAAAAGAATTTTATTAGAGATGGCCTGTTACAACATCGATGAATTCCTTGAGAAAATAAAATTGACCAACACATGATGCTTATCAAACTAATTTACTGTTTTACCAATAACCAACATATTATGTAAAAAATGTATAATAACAAAAGTGTAGGTACATGCACTCAATGAGTTGGTTTTTTGATACAGGCGTGTGCCTGCGAATAGTACCTACAAAATAACATGACACTGTAAAACGAATAATTTTTAAGTAACTAACATGTTCTACAAATTATAATTTTAATAATATTATAATTATATGTATATCTGTCCATGACGTGTAAAATGAATTTTTTATCAATAAATATCTGATTCTGATTCTGATTCTGATAATACATGCGGCATCCTTAAACTCTCCACAAACACGATACACAAAGCCCAGGTTCTTGTTCGCACGGTTTACTATGTCATCTATGTGTAAGTCATATGTTAGTTTCGCATCGAGAGTTACACCTAGGTCCCGTATTGAACTTACGCGCTCAATAGCCTCACCTCCGATTTGGTACTGATACAACAAAGGGTAGGGACTTCGCGTGAAAGAGATCTGGGCACATTTTTTTACATTTACATTAATGCGATTAGTATAATAATAATCAGACAGGCTGTCCAAATCACTTTCCAAATCATTGCAATCATTAATGCCGCGAATGCTTGCAAAAAAATTTGCGAATGCTTTTGTCGGCATACATAAGAAACTTTGAAAATTTAAAAACGTTATATATATCATATAGATATGCATTATAGAGCAAAGGACCTAAGTGCGATCCCTGGGGGACACCTGAGGGAACGTCTACAAAGTCTGATCTGCAACCTCCTAGTACAACCGCTTGCCGGCGGTTGCAGACGTATGAGGGAACCCACCTGAAGACATCGCCACGAATACCCAACCAGTAAAGCTTGCGAAGCAGGATGACGTGGTCTACACGATCAAACGCCTTCTCAAAATCAGTGTAAATCACGTCAATCTGCTTCCTCTTATCCATCCCACGGAGAACATGATTTGTAAACTCCACAAGATTAGACACAGTAGATTAGAACTGTCTGTAGTAAATTCTACCATAGACCCGACGGTATAATATGAATGACTGAAGGGTTCCACAGTCAAATATAGCTGATATTTGATATTTTAGCTGACGACGCGGCTGGCGCAATTTGTAGTACAACTGCCTACTGAGCTGGCGATCCTGGGTTCGAATCCCGGCAAGAGCAAATAATTGTTTGAGTCATAGCTGTTATCTATATATGTATTTATACATATTATACTCATTGTTGGTTTGGAAATAGGTCGATTTGTGTAAGATTAACCCTTAATAAATTTATTTGCGTTTACTTGTGTTAAATTACCGTTAGACGGAAAAGAAAATTAACGAGTAGGTCTTAAATAAAGTAAACGAAAAGGATTTAGTTGAACATGATTGAAAATAGGAGAGGGAAAATGTAAGGTCATGTATTATGTTACGATAACTGCATCAAGGTGATAATTAAAGGAAAAGTGGAATACAAAGACGGACATATATGGAGCAAATAAAAGAAAAAACGAATGCGCCATCATATAACGAAGTACAAGACAAAGCGGAGTGCAGAATGAGCTGGAAATTACTCCACCAACAAGAGCTTAAATATGTAATGCTGAAGTTCCCGTATAAGCTGACGCTACCTGAACAACGTATCATATTTATGCAAGCGTTCAGTGTTTGCCCTTCGAATAGTTTATTAAGAGTTTACGAACATAAATTTAAAATTATTTATGTAAAGAGCCTTCTGCTTGGCTTCCCAATCGTATTAGATTCTCTCATACATGAACCCCGCAATATAATTTCATGCAAATAAATAACTAACCAAGCGTTTAATATGATAAATTGTTTTCACATTCGTTCTCCTCAAATCATAATTCTCGTGTGTAGCGAGTGGAAAATTATCTACGTCTCGTGTAGGAATACAAGTACAACACACTCACGTGAAGCACAGTTTAGACAGCACAGATTTAGCACTCCGGTGGACAAAAAAAAATACAAAATACTGGGCTTCAAATCGACCATTGACACCGTTATATTATAACCGAGATCTCCACTTTGTTTCTACTTTAGCAATATGCGCTATTCAATCGTTATGGTAATGAAATGGCTTCTTCTTACTGATTGAGATAATTTATAATTATAACATTTTTAAAATTAATTAGTAAATTTTGCATATTAAGTCACGATAATAAATTATAAATCGATTCAAATTCAAACCTTGTCTAAAGTCGTCTCCTATTTGGTGCCGTAACCAGGATGATGGGATGGGAAAATGTAACCATAGTAAATTACAAATATGTCGTTTCTCAGCAAAATCAAATAACAAGACTAACTACCTATCTCTAGCCGTTAAAAGAATACATTAATGAGTTGAAGGTGACTATGCAAATATATGGTTCAAAAATTCTGATGCCTGGTCACGATTTTGTTTAAAAACGTTAACTCTCTAATCTTAAGACGTCAGCTAACAAATTGTTGCTGAACTTTCTTAAACTTGACTCGAGATTGGTTCCGTGACGGGATCGGAATTTTTTAGACAAAGCCTTAAGAAAATTGCAAATTAAGTCGCTTCACGGCTCAAGGCATTTATCATGATTTTGGGAGAAGTCTAATTTACATGAAGTCAAACCATAATTTGTTTTAAAATGCTGAGTTTAATCACAGAATAAAACACTACAGAAGGGTCTCTCTGGTGATGTATTTTATGGGCTGTTCTTTCTCTTATCACTTAGTCCTGGTAAAATAGCGTTTGGAACCATTGATAATAGTAAAGTCTTGGATTTTGCTTTGTTTTAATTATTATTAATTTTAATTGAGGTTATTTACAAGAAGTTAGAAAATCTATCAGTTTGCAGTAAAATCTGTAGAATGCCTGTTCACTGAAGACGAGCGCAGAAAATGAACCCAAACTGCATTCAAATCAGAGGAATGTAAGGGTGCGTCTCTATTGAAGCGAGGCGGAGCGGAGACTTGCGGAATAGACCAATCACCTGAGTTGAAATCTGTACCTCAGCTCCGCTTCACTTTTGTGATTGGTCGCCACCGCACGTCTCCGCTCCGTTGCGCTCCAGTGGAGACGCACTCTTATTGGTCCGTTCTGCACAGCTCCGCAGAGTCTTGGAATTCTTCGGACACATCGCAAGAAAAGGCGGAGGCAACCTTGAGCGGCTCATCGTGACCGGCAAAGTAGATGGGAAAAGGCCTCGTGGACGCAGCCCAATACGTTGGTCCGACCAGATCCGCTCCGCTCTTGACTCGACAGTTCACAGCGCCCTTCACACCGCCGCAGACAGAAACAGATGGAGGAAGGTCGTACGAGAGAAAGTATTGCAAAGGGGAGGTCACGACCCTCAGCTATGAGGAAAACGACGCAAGGAGGGAGGCACAGCTCCGCTCGGCCACAAAACAGATAGGTACAGAAATCAATCTACATACAAGCGCGCTCGAGCAAATGCACACATAGACATTGCTCACGGACACGATATCTCGGACCAGCTCAGACCAGTGCGAGCGCGAGTGCCATCCGCTTGACGTGTCCGTGAGCAATGTCTATGTGTGCGTTTGCTCGAGCGCGCTTGTATGTAGATTGATTTCTGTACTTATCTGATATGTGGCTCGGCACCAATGCAGTGGATAGGCAGACCTATATACATCCATATTTGCAGAGTATTTTTTTTTATAAAAGTGTAAGCAAAGTTCATTAAGGTTCTTACCGTAGGGATTAACTTTTTTAGCTTTTTCGTATTTTCATATTACCTACTGACATTTTTGAAAATTGCTATAATAGATATTTAAATGGCTTTAGATACAAAACTAAGATCATTTGACATTTTGAGATTTAAGTGCATCGCGCAGTTATTGGAACATTTTAAATTGTGCGAAATCCATTGGCATACATTTTCCAACGTTTTGAAATTAATCCACACGCAAATCAAAAGTCTTTGAAATTATCAAATATTTCACTCTAATTTGACCAGAGTATATAACTGTAATAATTAATAATGTCTTGGAAATGCAGTGGTAGTAAAAGTACGTGAACATTTGAGGTGTGATTTGTATCTGAAATCGTAACATGAAATACAAGTTTTATAGACAAAAGTAAAGGACTCCGATTGCAATATTAAATTTATGTCCTACAATTACGATGGCTTCAGTTTATGGTTGAGAACGTGTTAAAACTTCAACAAATTAAATTCTCAATGTAATAAAGTAGAAAACTGCCAATGTGCCAATACAAGACATTGTGGCAACCACGTCTAGCATAACTCTTGCTCGTGGCACACGACTCGTTTCGCACGCTACAAACACTACCTGTCACTTTCCTGTCAATACCGTGCGAGCAAGACAGGTGATGCTGAGTCCAGCAACAAGGAAAGGAAGTCGCAGCAAGATATAGCCCTTCTAGCAGACAGCGGCATCGACAGAGTACTTAATTGATGCCATACATGCGACGGAATAGACTTTTCTTCTTCTTTACTAACAGTTACCTATGTTTTTATAAACTCTAATAATTTAAAAGCAAGTTCGCTGAATAAGGATCTTAAGTCATTATCAACAATCCGATTGTGCTCCTAAAAGACGCTGTTCTAAATTAGGATATTTTTTATACATATTTGATACCTCAGAGTCGGAACTTCGTCATTTATAGACATATTTAAAAAGTTATTTTTTATTTTTATTCGAGGCACCTTTATGTAGATCTTATAACATTTTAGTGAAGGTTTGATAACGAGATCTATGAACTCCTCACCTATTATAGGATGATTGTGGCGATTTCGTGTTTTTTATACCACAGACAAGATACCCCTAGACCGCTATTCTTCATACTACGCACCGTACTCCGTTAGTTACTATCGTTCTACGTCGCTAGATGCCGCTAAGGGTCTCAATTCATTCAAAAGTCGTCATTTTTCAATCCCTACCGTACGGTACGCGCAAGCGTGAAGTAACACAGTCGTCAAGCGTTCAACGACATTCCAACTTCCAAGTGATACAGTAAAAAGTGAATAGATGACGTTAGGTGCGATGTTTGTTTACTACGTTCCGTTTCGTCTCATTTCACTATTTGTGTATGTTTTATTTAAACATAAAAATTACTTACATCCTAATCCTAATCCTAATAATATTATAAACGTGAAAGTTTGGATGGATGTATGTATGTACGTTTCACTTAATCTCAAAAACTACTGGACGTATTATGATGAAACTTTCCAGTTATGTACCTTATATATCAGAATAGGACATAGGCTATCATTTATATCAAGTTTTATCCCTTTTAGGGACGAAAAACGGGATTAAAATTTGTATGGAGAGCAAATCATTGTAGTTGCAACAATTCCCTACATGTCATCGTTTTGACGTAAACTAATCAATATTATAATATTTTTGTCTGGGCCTACGATAGACCTTCACGAAACGCATACCAAACTATTCTTTGTAAAAAAACAATAAATTCTGATATGGAAACACGTAACCGCAAAATTCGATTAATCGCGTAATTTCAAGAATAAAATACATACAATTTTACAAATTTGAAACAATGACATTTGATTTGACGACATCACACACCCATCTGGCAAGACATGTCAAACCAGTGATGCCAGAAGGGCTACCCCGATGTTGCGCAGAAATTATTAGGACAAACGAGTAGTATGCCATTCAACAGTATGCCAAACATTTTTAGGACAAAAAACGTTATGCGATACGACAGGCACCCGAAATTTATCTATACAAAAACTAACAGAACTAACGACAGTGATCATTCAATAAAACCACAATTTTATAAACGTTTTCTTTATATTACTTTTAACAAAAACAAAACGAACGAATATATATTCGCAGGCCGCCTGCATGTAGGCAATTCCTAATTGTTCTAGGGTAAATGTCAAACATTTCCGCAAATCGTCCCGTTGGCGTAAAGCCATTTTGTCGTCGGCGTTGGTCTTGGGCCATGGCAAGCGGACGATGCAATGGTTACTTTGCTTTGCAGTAGATCAATAAGGTTTCCTTCAGCATTATATCGCCGTACCCAACGTCAAACTGTGTCCCTGCTAGCATTTAACCGACGTGTGATCTCATAAATCCGTATTCCTTTCTGGTGTAACTCCACTCTTTGAGCTCTTCATTGTTTTCAGTCATTATCATTATCTTTTAATAGTTCACGGTTAGCGGCAAGCATTTTATTTTTCAAATTAATAACGTTGCTGAAAATTATTTTACGATTTTCTCGATTGACACTGACATATGTTCCTAATTAGAAATTAAAAGCAAATGATAACCTTTCGCGAGGAGGTTTTTTGTAAAATTAAGTGACAAATAATAATATTGACATTTCAATACTATTATTGAAATATAATTTTCGGCCTTAATGCATTGCGAATGTCTAACGGCATTTTAACGAAATGGGTAGGAAATGAAATTCCTTGACTGTACAAAACTTATCTAACAAATTATTACGTTACTGTTTGTTAGTGGGAAATGTCGCTTGTCAATTCGGGCGTAATTTATTTTGTCCACATTACACCAGTTCACCAACGCCATCTAGCTATTTTGTGTAGCAAAAATTGGCGAGCCCGCAAGCAACCTTGAGCTATCCAGAGGTAGTGCCATCTATTTTAATACGATCAAACCACGTTGTTGAAGACTAAAAAATATAATCCTTAAAAATTGTGTATTTAAGTTATATTATCGTATTAAAATGAAGCAGTAACGCGTTTGATCTTCAAAAATCAAAAATCACTTTAAAATATTGGTGAAAAATACAATTTTTGTCACTTCCAGGCTACGAAGCAGCGCCATCTAGTTTTTATACCGAATTTTGAGCTTTTTCAGAGTTACGTTTTCTTGTATGAGAATAGCGGTCTAGGGGTATCTTGTCTGTGTTTATACCTAGTACTAGTTCAGTTGGTATCAGAAATACGATTTCTTTCGCTAAAGTAGGTTATTTTTTTATTATTATAAAGATAATGATGCAAAGTAGTAAAAAGTCAACTTTACTTATAGCACAGGGGCAATTTTCCTCAAACTTGGGTTTTGCACCACGACATTTTTAGGAGCACAACGTATTGTGCCCTGGCAACGTGCCCAGTACAAGTACACTTTCGCTTCGGAATGTCACTGGTTCCGCAACGGATGCATTCGTCACACGTTCGGTAACACAAAGTGATTCCTTTGATCATTGCTCTTTGCGCGATTCAGGGAAATATTAAATGCTACAATACGGGATATAAACATAAGTAAAAAAAGTATTCTACTTATAAATAGGCTATTAATTAATTATTTTAATTGAATATAGCGAAAATAAATTACATCATTTAAACCATTAAAACACACAACATTCAAAAATATATGGAACGAAATAAACTGCCACTAACGTTTGGCCATCATACTATTTTTTATCGACTAAAATAAAACGAAGAGGTTATGACTTCTGATTTTTATGACGTCACAAGACCTACAGTCGGTGAGCTCTCCGATTACGATTCGGGTTTGGTTTGGGTGAAAACTGAGAGGTTCTTAATTGGATCGCGTAAGAGCGAGCGAGACAGGCATAAAAAGTGAATCGCATTCTGATACTCACGCACTGTACATAAATACTTCATGCTTACATCGTTTTTAACCATCTTCGTCGTTCTTATCTGTGCATTCATTGACATGATTCTACTAATAGCATACCAATGCCCAATGCATTGAGTGTTCGTTCCTTTGATGAGACCCAAAGTATGTTGTGCAAGGTCCATAATTTCAAATATTATTGGTAACACTATGTAAATTTGCACGTTCTTGAAAAAAAAAGAAAGAAAAGGGAAAAATTAAACCATGAGTCATGAATCAAGCATTATTATAACATTGAGATATTCACTTATAGTTACATTTACATAGCACTTAGACCCAACAAGCTTTTAGACCCAATTTTGATATGAATTAGTGATATTGGGCCTTTGTTACCTTGGAAATTAATGTAGTAAATATATAGTTTATACAATATAAAGTTTATTTTCATCGTTAATCCCCAAAAGTTGCGTGGAAGAGATCGCTGTTCAGCGATAAAACTGCTTGTTTTATACCATTACTAAATTCTTTGTATTAGTGTTTCTTTTACAAGTTCATTTTGTATAAAAAGTACCTACCATCAACGCAACGCACTTGTACTTAACTCCTCTGGTGTTGCAGGTGTCTATGGGCGACGGTAATCGCTTTCCATTTGGCGATCCGTTTGCGCGTTTGCATTACATAAAAAAAACATGACATAAAATAAATATATATATATCATGAAAATACGCAGGAAAGCATCTTCGAAGTTTTTATCTGTGCACTCATTGACATGATTCTTTTCTACTAATAGCATACCATTCACGCTCAAAGCCCGCCCGTCGAGCGTTCGTTCTTTCATTCGTTCTTTTGACGAGAGCGAAAGGATTGTCGCTACTAAATTTCACTATACAACCTTATTTCTACCCTTGAAGAGCGCAAAATAGCTGTATAAAGATTTCTTTGAAATTGTATTTCTATTTTCTGTATTGTATTTATTTGTCAATCTACTAAAACGCTTTTATTTATCCATAATATGGAAAGCTTGAGAGTTTTAAATAACGGTACACAGCCTTTATATCTGCAGACGTCGGAATATTGATAGTGACAGGTAGGGATTTCAATATTAATAAACTCACTCATCGCTTTATCTCTTACTAGTTGCGCCCCGCGGTGTTACCTGCTCATCCCATGGGAAATTAATTTTTTTTTTAGGATAAAATGTATCTTATATTTTAATCCAGGTTTTCAGCTACCTCCATACCAAAATTTATCAAATATGGCCTACCCGTTTGAGCGTGAAGAAGTAACAAACATAGTCACAAACTTTCGCCTAACTAAACTATACTAACTTAACTTTTTATATACTAATAGTGTGATGTGATACTAGTGGTTGCTTATTGAAAGTATGTTGTATCTTGCCGTCCCAGTCATTCAAATGTTCTTTAACACGATATAAGAGGGTTGACATGATACAAACTTCGAATTGCGATCTTCGGAGTTTCCCATCAGAAACGCAAAACTGCGCTCCAAATCAGGTATTTCAAATGCAGGTGTCAAGGCTGCGAAGTTCAAGTGGGACTGGGCGGGACACGTCTGCAGAATGCATCCAGAACGATGGACCAAGTTATCCATTGAGAGCCGCATTATGGCCATCGAAGTAGAGACCGAGAAGATCTCGGTCTAGGCCCGTGAATGCGTCCTATAATATGTCTAGGTCCTAATAGACGCATTCGAGGACTCGGGCAGGAGCATCAGGTTTATCGAGACGACTGCTGGAAAGTGGAGCGACCTTTGCCCAGCAGCAGAATGGAGCACAAGTAAAGAAGTATAGTTATTAGTACATTACGGCAGAGACCAGTAAGTAAGCCATACTGGCCGAGTAGGAATTAGACGGACCGAGCCGTAGGCGAGGTCCGGATATAATACGAGGCCAGGATGGCTCTTACGGTCGAAGCAAGTATAGTGCTTTTCTCAAAAATTAAACAAGAAAATTTGATTAAAATTATATTTTATAGGTGACATTCATATTCGGCCATTTTCCAATTAATATTTTTGTTATATCCCATTTTTATTATTACACATTGTGATATTCGTCGTCGCAGGCACCATTAACTCCCACGATAACAACCTATAACAAAAATAATTATGAGTTTATACTTGGATAAAAGATATAGTTATATCGTTATCAAATAGTGGCAGCATTTATTTAGGTACCTTCATCGCCAAACTTTTTATCATCTAGAGCTGGATTTAAGAACTTTTCTATATTTTGCTGCTGAATATTTGTGATTTCTTTCCTTTGTAGCCATCCGATTGTCTCAGAAAGATTGTTGAAATATTCAGACCTTATCACACATTATCTGACCAACTATTAACTTGATTTTCTTCCTTCCATTTAATGAATCTCTTGTATTTTTTTATATCTCCTTGGATTTAGTCGGAAGTAAATTATTTTAGCTAACTCTGCCTCCGCTTTTAAGTATGGAGGAGTGCCGTCTATTCGGAATCAGACTCGTCTGAACTCATTTTTGCTGAATTATTGTAATAGATCACACAAACAAATTTGAAATTTTTGTCTTTTAATTTAAATCCCGCCTTAATTTCTTTTTTTATAAATACTGCGTTTAATTTTTTGCATTGTCTTACAAATCTAAGTCTTAAAGATAAAATTTAATTATTGTTATACATTGTTGTATTTTCTAACTAATTTTCATATCATAAAGCTTACCTTCAATTTTAACTCCGAGGTTTTTTCTAAACGACACAAAAAAGGAAGGAATTCCGAAATATCATTGTCATTTTACACAGCACAATTATGAACTAAACGCTGCATACAAACATCCGCACTAAACCTTGTCGCTACTTTTTTTTTTATATGCATCTTGAGTTACGTTTATACTGCCAATAGTACTAACCTCTTTTTATTTAACATTTGCTCTTAGTGTAAATTGCAAGTGTATACTGCAATGTCGTCTCTTTCTATTTAATCTATGAAAAAGGGACGCCACTTTTTAATTTCTACAATTTGCTCTCGCGCTGTACTTATAATTAAAACAATTTGTGGAATGCATCCTTTTTACATTTATATACGACCTCATCGCCTTCACATCCTTAGTTTTTTTATAGGTCGGTGACGATGTAAATCGTGTTTCGATATTCAAATATCTTGATACGTAATAGGAATTACATACTTACTTACTGGACAAATATTGATTCCAAATTTAAAATCTCGCTGTTTACTGGACACTTCTAAAAAGTCTTCGGTATGTTCCACTTACTGTAGTCTATCTAGCGATGGTAAGGCAACATTACATGCAATTTTTGAGAAAATTGATTTAAACTTACACGATTTGCATACATTATAATACAAAACGTCCCTTCCCCCTACCCCTCCCCCTTCGAGACCATTAACGTCATCACGTTTGAAACGTCGAGATAATTAAATGAAAACGATTTGAACGCGATTCAATTGCCTAAAGAAATATAGTTTTGGTATTTAAGACAGTGTGATTAGAGACTGTATTTAGCCCCATTAAACGGTTTTCATTGATATGCTTTAGCTCATTCAGTGATCCGTATCAGAAATCCATACGCAGTAAGTGCAAATGCACACAGCACTTCCAATTTGATTGGAGACCCATAAAATTGGCATCTTGTTTGCAAACACGCGATCGTTGCGTTTCAAATTTAGAACCGATTACTCGAGCGCTCGATTTCTCGATTCCTATTTGGATTATATATAGGTGACGTTTGGTCTAGACAAAGAATATGAGGTGTAAAACAGATTAGTCAACTTATATATACGTATTTAATTACTCTAGGAGGTGCTCGCAACTTCGCCCGCGTATTTTTTTCTTTACCGTAGACGGGTAGAAAGTATATAAGCATTTTTGGATGTCCAGCTATTCCTGCACCAAAAATGGTTAAAATTTGTTCAGCCGCTTCGGCGTGATGAGAGGACAAAGAAAATAATGAACAACAGATGGTTCCAGTCTGGCATGGCGCCGCGCGCCCATATAAAACAAAAGACGATCCTGCATCATGCTTTTAAGATTTTTCCTGAAATGATTACTCCAATCCATAGAAAACAGATTTTCAGTACAAATATAGAATTTTATGATAGTATAGATAAAAAATATAATATTAACTAAAAGGTGTAATTTCTATTTCGTCCGCGTATTTTTTCCTTACCGTAGTCGGACAAAAAGGATCCTATAACCATCTTTGATATTGTAATCTCTATAGACACGAATCCCACTTATACTTGGCTGATTTTTACTGTCATCTTGAGTTTGAGCTACTCGAAAACACAACGAGATTGAGTGGAGTGCCTCAAAAAACAGATCGGCAAATACAGCACTTTAATTAAAACACGAGAACCTCTGTTTTGGCGTTGAGTACCACTCGCCTTTGTCCTAGAGTCCTGGATGGCCAGCATCAAATAACGTAAATAAATATTACATTAGAGTTTCAAAATAAAGTATAGATGAAATAGATGATAGTCTTACGTTTAGAGCTTGTTGTTATTATATTGACATGGATTTTATTACCGTTTTTAACAGAATATTTTTATCGATTCTGTTTTAATGTGCATGGAAATATCACATTTTTATTATTATAAATATTGACACACAGAAAAATCATGAAAGAATAATGTAATGCGATCTGCTGCAATGTAAGCGGGACCCGAACCTGGGCCCTATGTTTCCGGCGTAGTGCTCTCCCAACTGAACTATTAAATCATTATGTGAATTACACCAAATTTTTCAATCCATAATTCGTCTTAAATATGTGAGCGGGATTTCGAACTTTGGAGTAGCCCTTCTGTATCGTTATTGGATAACTACATTTGTTGTGTTCATTATATGCTGTAAAAATTCGCCATGTGTAATCGGTCAAAGTCAGCCCAAATTAGTTTTGGCAGGATTCAATAAGTGCAACGGCTCAATTCATCAATCGACGTTCCATTAAACTGATATTGAACTATCCGAGCATTTAATTTTACTGCATATACAATATTATAGGATTGATTTAAGAACACACTTGAGTTTGGAACTATGCGAGTCTTATTTTTGCTGACCTACATATACCTTATACCTAGACATAAACTTATCTGACGATGTATTTCGTCCTTTTTTTTTTTTTCAAGATATGCAAGCTTAGAGGGTCAATGTTAGTGGTCAGTGACTATGGATATATATTATTTTATCTCTCTCTTTGGAAGACAGTTAAGGAATAAGAATTTGATGCAGTCTTTATGAAAACCCGAAAAGGGATTCCTAAGTTTGAAATTAAGTTCATGTGGGAGCGTTCATTGAAACACAGTTTAACACGAGAGCGAGAGGAACAAAAAAGGGTAGGTACTCCGCAGTTCGGAATTCGAAGTTCGTGTCACAGCGCTGATTCTAACACAAACTGTGAGCGAGAAACATGAGAGCAAGACGTTGGTATCCTGCCATCCCTCTCGATAACGTGACAGCTGATGCCAAGTCACGCAACAAGCGAAGTCGCGGCAAGATACGAGTATGTTAGCCCTGCTGCCTATAGTTCGAGTAAATACCAGGCATACTGTCCACATTAGAGACCGGCCAGTCCAAAAATAAATTCGTCTGTCCTTATGGACTATAGATAGGGGCGACGTCCAATTGAGGCCGTAAACCTCACCTCAATCTTTGAGGTACAGGATATTTTGGTTACGTCTTTGAGAAAGTTCTCTTAGCATTACCTATGTTTTTTTATTTAGGTATTATTTAGAGAGAGCATAGGACGCTATACGAATGATATTCCATTTAAAGCGTTTTAATTTGAATTTTTTTTTATTTACATTACCGATTCTATATATCATCCTGTTTTAAACTTTATATGACGAACGACATACTTTAGGGGTTTGCTGTTTTATATTTTTTCCTTGTGCAATATTGTAACATCTCTGCACTTCTAGCACAACACGCGACCTCCGCGACTCTTCATCGCGCGCCAAACGCTACCCGTCACTGCGAGGAAGACAGTAGATGCTAAATCACCCTGCTGCCCAAATGTACTGAGGTATATTATCCCAAGCTCCACACTAGCCCTTAGTGAAGTGCAAACACAGGGCACGCACGTATGCTGCCCAGCAAACATTCATATCTTTACGACCGACCAAATACGATTAGGTCATATTAGATTTGCTGTTTGATATTTTTCCCTGTGCAATACTATAACATTTCGGCACTTCTAGCACAACTGTGACACACGACTCTGTCGCGCGACAAACGCAACCCGTCACTTTCTTGCCAAGACAGAAGACAGTTGATGCTAAAGTCACCCTACGCTGAAGGGGGGGTCTATAATGGTTGCTTTTATCACATTATAAATAAGTGACAAAGCATCCTTCACAATTTAACAAAATGCGAGTGTGAGTGACAGACGCTTTGTCACTTATTTATTACATCATAAACGCAACCATCATAGACCCCCAGCCCGTCTAGAACAACTATGCATTAGGTACGACTCTTGTCGTCACTCGTCACTGTCTCATTGTATTATTTAGAAAGAGATAGGTAACGTATCTCACACGAGAAAAAGTCCCTTCTCAAAGTTGTGCTACAGGTGCTGGTTTTCTTTTTCCCAACGTGCTGAGGTATATTATCCCAAGCCCCATACTAGCCCTTAGCAAAGTGCAAACACAGGGCACGCACGTATGCTGCCCAGCAAACATATCTTTACGACCGACCAAATACGATTAGGTCATATTAGCTGTGTAGATTCCATAAAACTGGGAACTCCACTGCAAAGAAAACGTTATAAAAGACTGGTCAAGTGCAAGACGGACTAGCACACGAAGGGTTCAATGCCAACAAACATTGTTCGGTTCATGACGCATTGGTGTAAACTGTAATGTTATGTAACCTGTTTTTCAATAAATAAATAAATAAAATAAATAAACATGTTTTTTTTATATTAAACCATTGATACAAAGATAAAGTTTAACCTGGCGGAAGAGACCGGGAATCGAAACCGGTAGTACCTACCTCTGGATTACCGGTTCAGCATATTCCACCAGGTTACGCATTTCAATTTTTCTTTGTATCAATGGTTTAACATTCAAAATAATGAGACATTACTTACATGTTTCATAATTTTTTTTTTTTTTTATAGTGGCCGTTGTAATACATGTAATATATGTAATGATGTGGTCGACAAGGGGCGTTGATGGGAGACAAAGTATACGCCGAGCTCTAGATAGTAGTGAACGTTTAATTACTTAAAACATTAGCTTATATACATTTTTATAATAAGGTTAACGCTTATCCAAGCAATATGCATTAGGCTACAGTTATACTGCATGCTATACTAAATGTAGACATTAGCTACATACTACAGCTTCCCCGTAAGATACCTTCACCCCCGGGGTGCTGGAGAAAAGAAAAAAAAATAATAATGCATGTTACTTGTTTACAATTCGAAATGAAGATGGGGACCACTGTGTAAACTACTTATAATTAAGTTTATACACTTTACAAGAATATATCAAAGAGAAAAAATAATTAGTTGGTCTCCCCAAAAAAAAAAATATCGTCATGTCCCAGTGTCACTGTTTCAAAATAAATATTTTATAGTTTAAGTTAAAATTATTTTTATTAAAATTCCTGTCTGTTTCAACAAAATAATCAGTATTATTATCAAATAATCTCTCTCAAAATAAAAAAATATAAAAAATTTGCCATTAAAGTTGTGTATTAGTCACATATAAGGTACTGGTATTACGGTATCGGTACATTTACCCTAAAAAATATCTAATGCCGTACCAATGGAGTCTTCGCTCCAAAAATAATTAACGGGAATGGCTACCCAGGGCATGGTCACCCTTAATAATATACTAACTAGGCTGCGCGTCCGTGCGCACCCTTAACTCAAAACATGGGCATGGTCACCCACATGGCATATCAGGTCCGTCGCCTGTACTTAGAAACACAATATTGTATTAAGACTAAAAGTCTCCAAATACTCTCACGGAGGACGGTAGGTCACACTATGATCAAGTAATTAAAGGATTGTGAACTAACCGATGCAAGTACACATTATAAAAAATGTGCCTTCACCTCCTAACATAAATCTGTACCGTACCTTACCAAGTACTGAGAGAGTAAAAATAATATATTTGAAATTAAAATTTCATATTGTAATACTTTATAAAAGAAATATCTACCTACGCAAATATAACTCAATTAACTGTCACTAAATTATTAGGTGATCAATCCAATAACTAGCTATAGTATAATTGTTCAATAAAATTTCTAAGTGTGAATATCAAATTACATTCACCAATAATTAAAAGTTTACTTGTAGACAGCGAACACGCGTGATCTACTTAAAATTTTTGCTTACGCGCGGACTTCGCGGCTGCGGCGTATGCATTTCCGTGCGGTCGGAAATTGCGAAATGTGTAAGTTGTTTACGACATTTGCATCTAAAAATTATTAGCGACGATTATTATAATGATTTTAAGTGTTGATATCTGGTTTAAAAAAATAATAATTAGAAATGCTAAGTGACACGGGTAACAATTTCATGTACGAAAGTTATCTAACAATTTATGTATGTAAAAGAAAAATTTTTTGAATGAATTGGGCGTTAACCTGTATAGCTAATTAATTATTATATATAAAAAAAAAAATATCATAAAAAAAAATCTCATTCTAATTTCTTAGATGCGATTTCCTTTTGACGCCTCTGAGGGCCAAGTTTACCTAAATATTCTCTTATATATTCCAATTTCCAACTTAGTATATAAATCTTGCAAATCAGTAGACATAATAAAATTAAATCGTGCGTAAATGTAAAATAATTATAACCGAAAACATAAGTTATACAATAAAATATTCACTTACTTAATTCAACGCTTACGTAGGAGTAATGCCTAACGATATTGAGGTCATCACGTGTCGTCACGTTGCGCGATGCATGGCGGGACGTTGATGCGCTGGCGGCTGGCAGGCACGTGGAGCACGATGCCGTTGCTGATGCGCGATGCGATGACGGGCCGGGCTAACCCTGGACACCCTCGAGCATGGGCCGGGATTTCCCTGGACACCTCTTGAGATGGGCCGGGATAACCCTGGACTCCTCTTGATTTGCGAGCCGGGATAACCCTGGACAACGCTCTTCTTTTCTTGATACTGGTTTCTTCTTATGGCTTCTTTCATAATTGTCTTCTTCTTTTTTCAAGTTAATTCAAATCTTCATTCTTGAGACTGCATCGTCAGTCTGGTGGTTGCCGTTGTCGCTGTTGCTGGTGTCCCGGACGGTGTGGTGTCCCGGATGGTGTGGTGTCCCGGACGGTGCGGTGTCCCGCCGCACCGTCCGGTGCGAGGTTCTGAGGTTCTGGCTGGTTCAGAAGTTCGTCTTCGGAACGTTAGTGCAGGGTCGCCATGTAATATATGTAATGATGTGGTCGACAAGGGACGTTGATGGGAGACAAAGTATACGCCGAGCTCTAGATAGTAGTGAACGTTTAATTACTTAAAACATTAGCTTATATACATTTTTATAATAAGGTTAACGCTTATCCAAGCAATATGCATTAGGCTACAGTTATACTGCATGCTATACTAAATGTAGACATTAGCTACATACTACATACATACCTACTCTTTTCAAATTCCAAGCGTCTACCTATTACCATTCAACCATTAGGAAGAAACGTAGGAACGCCGAAAAACACGTTAGATATATGTATGGAGATCTCCTATAATTTGTTATCTTTTTTTTCAGTTTTTTTGTTGTTATAATGCGAAAATTTCAAGTTTACTTATTACGGTCGGAAAGATACCCTCCTATGACTGAGGGATAGACAGTGGACGCTTAGTATAGGATCCCGTTAGCACCCTTTCGGTATGGAACCCTAAAAATCTGCATTGTCTGACATTGACTAGTTGAAATTTTAATGGACATAGGTATATGGAAAAATTAAATTTAATGCTCGCTCTTACAGTTTATGCCGACATTAGCAATATTACTGGCCATTTTGTATTAATATTCCTATTAAATTAGAGCAGATATAATATAATATTGATTTAAACTTACACGATTTTACACGACTCGACAAAAAAAAAAACAGGATTTAATGTATGAAATCGGGTAAGTTTAAATCATTTTATCGTATACCAGAACGGGCCGTTTGCAAATAAAATGAAATATCTTGGACAGTTACTGAAAAAGAACGAGTGAGTATAATGGCGACGCTGTCATTTCTAGTTAAGTGCCGCAATTCAGACTTTTCTTCCTACGTGTGTTCGAATAAACACCGTGTAAAAACACACCGTTTTCTTTTGAAATCCTACGAAGTAATAAAAATAACTAATAATATAAGCTTGAGGCGTTCGAGGTGTGGTGCTGGCGAAGGTTGGAGGGAAAGCTGGACAGAAAGAGTCACCAATGAGGAAGTATTGGAAAGGGTAAAGGAGAAGAGACATATACTTCATACAATTGAAACTCGAAGAGGAAAAATGATAGGTCATTTTATCAAATGCAACTGCAAATTTTATACGACACGACGATCTAATACAAAAGATAATGAAGGGGAAAATTGAAAGAAGGAGAAGAAGAGGAAGGCCGAGGATTAGCTATTTGGACCAGATCAAGAAAAAGGCAGACGTCGGGTCATATCGGGAAGTCAAAGAACTGGCGTTAAGTAGAACGGACTGAAGAGAACTGCACCGACAAGAGTGAAACTCTTAAATAATAATCACTACATAGTATAAAACAAAGTCGCTTTCTTTGTCCCTATGTCCCTTTGTATGCTTAAATCTTTAAAACTACGCAATGGATTTTGATGCGGCTTTTTTTAATAGATAGAGTGATTCAAGAGAAAGGTTTATATGTATAATACATGCATAATTTATCAGCATTGCACCCGTGCGAAGCCGGGGCGGGTCGCTAGTAATATAATAAAAATAACACCTTTTAGAACGCGATTGAGTTCCGTTCTGTTATAATTATGTATACAGTACCCTTACTATGAGTTAACGTGACCATGCTCGCTAGCGACAACGTAAACGATTTGTATGGAGAATAGTATATAGCGCCCCTTGCGGTTACTTTGTAAAACTACAATAATTCACCATACATGCTAAAATGAGGCGCCTTAAGCGGCTCAGACGCCAGATGTGCGTGTGGCTTGACCCCCAAAACGATGGCGCACATGTTGTCTTGCCCAGCAAGCCCTTATGACACGTGTTCCAAACAGGACCTACGAGACGCGACACAGAGGGCCCTGAACGTCGCCACTTTCTGGTCCCGCACTGTATGATACAATGAAACCATCGACACTAGAAGAAGAAGAAGCATTCGTCATACAAATCGTTTGCACAGTCGCTAGTGAGTACTGTCACTGTAAACTCTTGGTAAGGGTATACCAAGATATATGTGTCGTCGTATGACCTCAATAATGAAGCTAGGCCACAAATGTCGCTGCTCGGCAAATATATCTTTACGACCGAACAGATTAGGTCATATTAGCTGTAGTACCGATTCCAGATGTAGATGAAATGGCCCAATTAATTACTTGGAACGGTTATATAACTGACATAAGTAGAGGTATAATCATGATATAATCTATACTATTATACAATTCTAGATTTGAATTGAAAATTATTTACTAGCTGTAATTTAAAAGTAAAATCATATTGCTACAGTATTAGGCATATCGGTATCAAACGGCAAATATCTGCTGCGCGGCAAATATATCTTTACGACCGAACGAACCCAATTAGATCCTATTAGCTGCTTATTCCAGATGTAGATGAAATGGCTCGTTAATTAGTTCAATCGTTTGGCTGTGATGCAATTTAGAACGAGTACCACTAAAGCGTAACGGGAGGCCAAAAATGAAAGGATTTTCAAAAAAAAAAACGGTGCCGACACAAACAATGACGTAGGTATATTTAGCTATCCTATCATCAGACCTTGACGTTGTACTTGGTCCAAAAAAAAGTACTATATCGAGGGCTTCATACTATAGGGGCGTATGCGCAAAAATGCGATTTTTCGTTTTTAACGGCATCGTATTCATCTAATAACGATACATCGGGTCAATTTTTTTCATAATTTTATCGTAATTATAAGTTATTTAAAATAAATAAAATATGTTTTGGCGTATCATTGTAGGTCATAAATTTTTATCGATCCAAAGAGGCGTACAGTAGGCGTAAGCGCAGTAATGTAATGGAATCTCATAATATGATCGGAGTATAAAGGCGTATATGTTCATACGTCTATTACTCGATTGTGTGATTTACCAAAAATTGTCGCACAATAGCGGCGTATGTACATACGACCATATTTACCATACTTTTTAGTGATAGTATCAGTCTTCGGCCTCATATACCGTCGCACCATATGGGCGCAAAGTCCTTGAACGTCACACCTTTCTCCGAAAAACATATCTAACTGGTAGGTTTCTAAGGAACTATCCTGCTCGTATCCCAGCTGGATTCGATTGAATATCCAGATCATAAATGCTCGATGTCATCCGAAGGACGAACCCACTTAGCATGAATCGCACATAATATGCGAGCCGACTAGGTCCAACTTTGTTGAAAACAGAGGTTCCCAAGAAATATGGGGCAGGGAGGCGATGAAGAAATAGATTAACAGGCGTCCTTACATATACCATTATGGATTGCTACCATCATGCATAATTATCCATCTCAGATAGCTGCGGGGACAAAGCTAACTAGTCAAGCTGGAGAAGTTTAGGATAAGCAGAAAAAAGACGAGGAAACTCAATACAACAACACGACACTTGAGCACGGGCACAAATTAGTCAAGACCAAACTAAGTCTCCTCTACAAACAGGTAACTGCAGTTTTAGGATCCCTACACAAGCCAGGTAATACCTTCACTAGCTCAGCGGCGGAAGAAACAACCCTCGTACAGACTCGCTTCTCGGGCTGTGAGTTATAACGGTTAGTGAGCTGGGTGGATGAGGAGAATACTCCGACGGAGAGAGAATGGCGACAAAAAATACAGAGGGTTTTCAACTGCTTGACTCATACAAATTACCAGAACCGAACGGAATAGAAGGGAAGAGAGATAATTATCAAGATATTTACTATTGTTTTGGCTGCCTGCGTACTGTGTAGACAAGTCGAAGTAATTGTCATACAAAACCAGGTAGAAACCTTCTACTCAGGCGTTAGATTCTTCAGTGAAGATTAATCAGTGTTTTGCTTAAGCACTTGCAACATAAAGTATTCTGCAAAATACTAAAAACAATGTATGTGCCTTATGCTTAGGCACATTCATAGACATTGAGGGACGTCAACGGCATCGACAGGATAAAATTCACCAGCATAAAAGCGGCACTGGTAGGAGCCGGAATGAAAGAGATTCATCGGCATCGAAACTGGTGAAGCCAAAACTGGTGCACTCAAAAAGGCAGTGGTAGCAAAGTAAGAACCCTCGAAGCTACGTCCGCTCACCACTTTTGTGAAATCATCGCCACACTAAACGAACATCACTATTACACAGAATCATCATATCCTGCGACATAGTAATACTAACGAGCGGTAATCACAAGGGTATGCGAATGTGACTTCACCCGCTCTACACTGGCTGTCTAACAACAAACTGAGAGTTTATTCGAAAACACTTAACTGGTAATGTTCGCTAACAAATACTTTGTGGGTAACTAACCCAAAATGATCAATACAGAGCTCTAATTTGTCGAGCATGGTAAATAAAAAAAACGTAGCATACCCGGCATAATAAGTTTTAATTGAGAACAAAACTATTCACCGTTGAAGCTAAACTACAATCACTTCAGAGGTTGATTTGCTTGACAGCCACGGGAATACAGAACCTCAGGAGAGCAGCTAAGGTGTCCTCGAGTGAACAAATAGTGGGCACAACATCAATCAATTTCCTTAGTATATCTTATAACTCGTCAGCAACATCAAGGGTCTCCTACTAGAATTGGGCTTTCTGATGGAGTTGGGTTGGCAAAAGTAGTGCCATCAACTCGCCACGGCGTACGGTTAATGCTTCGTTAATGTAGAAGATTGTCATGTTATCAGAGAGTGGGCACCTCAACTGCTTGGAGTTCGCAAAAAGACACCTTTAACGACTTTATGACTGCTGTTCTAGGCAAAGACCGACGGGTAGACGGAGAGATTTTAGTTAGCACTGAAGTGCTCAGTTAATAATCGTTCGAGATGGTCAGCCAACTGGAGATCGACATCTGCCGTCATTACTTAATATCCCAGAATGTCGCCGATTCAAGAGCGGCGCTGGGTCATAAGTTCTTCTAAAAAGTTATAATCAAAGAAACGAATAATTTAATCAGTGAAATGTATATTCTTTCTTCACTAAATGCTTGAATTTGCCTTAGATCACTACTATACGACCACACTCAAAAGCCACTAGCACTGTTTTTTTGTCGGGCGAAACAGGCGTAAAAAAAAACAGAAAAAATTGAAGGAGATTCGTAACAATGTGAAAATTACTGTAAAAAGAAAGTATTTCGATATAAAAACAGAACCCAGACCAATTGTCATTGAATAATTGAATAGGAAAAGATTTAATTTATACGCCCCTCAATTTCAAGTATTTTTCAAGGAAAATCGACAGTCATTTCGAATATTTGCGCCGCAGTAAAGAGGCGTAAGCGCATAATTACTATTTTTTAGAATACTTTACGTAAAATTGATCATACTAGATAAAAACAGTGACAATATAAATACTCCATGCAAATTTGCAAAAAGATCCGTCGAAGACACGAAAAGTTATTAAGTTTTTTGCCTCTCCTGAAAAGTAGGGGTTTTGCGCATACGCCCCTATAGCATGAAGCCCTCGATATCCTTTCTAACAAGAATAGTACATTACTGCAGACGCCGGGAAAGGCTTGTCGGGTCAGTAGGTATTGACATGTCGGGCAGTGATACGAAGCTGGCAAGCCCTTTTCACGGCTAAGGCATGTTCGTATGTATAGTGCTTTTCTCAAACATAATATGCAATGAAATAAAAAAATACACCACTCAAACATATTATAATTCAGCTGTTTAGCCGGTTCATGAACACAGACGCCACAGAGGCCTTAAATTTTGTATGAAATTCCTTTACAGTTTTTCCGAGTCGTTCTACCCGAAACGTGATACTTCGAAGCCTGTTACGCACGTTATGATGACATTTCATTGCATGCTTGAGAAAAAGAATTTCCCAAATCAGTCGAGTCGTTTTTGAGTAATCCAAACTTACCTACAGTACTTTTATCTCACGAGCGCGGGTGAGCCATGTTTGTGTGAGTAGGTAATGTACATGCACATTGGCTCTGTGTGGGTGAGCCGGAACTGTTCGCTCCCGAGCTCACCCACACAGAGCCAATGTGCATGTACATCTACACACACAAACATGGCTCACCCGCGCTCGTGAGATAAAAGTACTGTACATGAAAAAATAAATAGCAACCCGGCGAACTGAGTATCTCGTCCTTTTTTTGACGTCGAATTAAAAAGCAAAAGTTTTTTCAAATTTTAATCAGTAAGTCACTCCTTCATTTTACTGTATAGTCCACAGCGTTTATCAATTATCTGATTTCCACGAATAGTGCGTTACTTTGGACATGTTGCATGCAGATAGACGAATAATTTGGAATGCTTGATGGTAACAGGCAAAATTGAAGGTAAAAGACCTAGAGGCAGAAGTCCCAAAAGGTGGTATGACCAGTTACCTGAAGAGCTGGAGATATCAGTCAGTACTGCACTCAACCAAGCACCGGAACGTAACCGATGAAGTAGTTGACGGAATCAGAAGGATTCACGATCCTCAGAAGTGAGGGAACGATTAAAGAGAGAGCGAGAGAGTCCAAAGGGTATAAAAGCTGGATCACCTCGGCAAAATTACAGCCAGAGCTTTAAACTTTGAAACAATATCCAAGCGATGCCTTATTAAATAAAGGTATATTAACACCATGCACAACTTTCGAACACACTTCGCCTCAGGGAGCTCACGGCAACCAATTAACCTGAGAAATATAAAATAAATCTCCGAATCAATGTTGGCAGACCTAAAATGTTGTACAAATATTATTTTTACTATAATTTTAATTATGAATTATTTTAAAAATCTCATACAACGGGAACACTACATTTATTTTTGCGAGATAAAAAGTCTATGTGTCAATCCAGGGTCTCAGATATCTTCATACCAAAATTTATCAAAATTGGTCCCGCATACACATACTAAACACACACAAACTTTCGCCTTTATAATATTAGTGTGATAATCCAATATCCTCCGATGTATTTAAAATCACATAAGTACCTACATTTTATATATTTCGATAGTGAATTCAGCGCTATAACTTGTTTATTAACATTGAATGCATCAAATCAAGTCATTCGTGTATTTGGAATGTTACTATCTCCATAAACTATTTCGGTTATAAACACTATTTCTGTTGACATAAGGTTGATATCGGTAGGAATACTTGTCAGTGACACACAGATACACCTAAATACGATGGGTGTTTCATCCGCTGGATTTAAAGCGTATTGGCATTCACGGAGTAAAGGAATTCGCAATCAATGTCCAATCCTGTTGGAATGAGAGGTGATTCGGTACAGTTTACTGTACGCCATAAAACCAACTGAAAATAATGTAACTTTTACGTATAAGTTTAATAATATAAAAGTCAACACAAGATCTGAGAAAAATGTGTCTAAAAGGCCACATCTATACTTTTATACATTCTAGACTTGCCTACTGAGCCGGCGGTCCCGGGTTCGAATCCCGGCCAGGGAAAATGTTTGTGTGATAAACTCGAATATTTGTTCTTAGGTCATGGATGTTATCTATACCGGGAGGACCCTGCCGTGGTTTTATAATGTAAAACTGTAAAATAAAGTTTATTCAGAGACGCAATGTATTGCGAAACATTTGATATTTAGTAAAGTGACAGCTATGTCAATGCTAAGGCGATGTCAATGTTGGACGGCGTACATTGAAAATGCTATTTACTTTGCTTGAAAAAATTAACATATGAAAACAGTATTTTTAAAAAAAGTTTCTGAACAGATGTTGTTCAGTTTGACGAGTAAAATCTATGTTTTAATTTTTTTTCTCCTGTTACAGGACCCACATAATGGTATATGTATTTTTATATTATGTATATCGTCGTCTAGTACTCATAGTACAAGCTTTGCTTAGTTTGGGACTAGGTCAATTTGTGTATGATTGTCCCTTAATATTTATTTATTTATTTATTGAATATCAGTTTTCAATAGAGAGGAGTCATAATTTCAGGAAAAACCTGCATAACGTGATGTAATATGGCCTTTTATTTTTTTTAAAGTCTCGCGTCATCTGTTGGTTAAAGCACAGAATTAAGATCGTAGTTTCTTTGTCCTTTCATCACGCCAAAACGCCGGGACAAGTTTTAACCAATTTCGGTACAGGGATACCTGGACATCCAAGGATGTCTATAATAAGATACTTTTTACCCGACTGTGGTAAGTACAGAAAAATACGCACACGAAGTTGCACCTTCTGCCTTAAACAATATTATTCTGAATTCTTATATAATTTAGAAATAAAAAGGTTTTTTCAGGACGGTTGCCTAAATACAATACCGTACTTGATACGATTATTTTCTCATTTTACTCGAATAAGAAAATTCTGCGAAACGAATATACTGTGTTACGCGCACGTCTGGAGATAAACCGATATTTAAGAATGAACGCGTCTTTAATAGGTTTATGTACATTCAAGCGTAAAAAAACATGGAACGACTCATGTACGTAGCATATCTCCCATCGCTTATGTACTTAAATCTACTAAAAAAAACGTATTATTTTTGTTTAAATAGTAACTAATCAGTAATCATAACAACATTAATTTATGTTTAAGTTAATATAATTCAGAATGAGAGGTAACGGTATGTCGGGCTAAATTGGTCCACTTTATATTGCAATTTTTCACAAGAATCAATCTTCTTCTCGTGTCGTATTTCTGACCTTCATTAGACATTTTTCGGACAATCCCTCGGAGGACCGAAAAACGTCTACTGCAGAATGCATGGTGTCGGGAAACTTGGTATAAATTGGATCACGAATCTGATCGGTTCAGCAGAAGGTTCAGCCAGGGACTCCTTCATCTTGGTCGTCTTCCTTGGATCTTTCCCCCCATTAGGGGCTATTCCAGGTTATCATTCTTCATTAAAAAAATCTGGACAAAATATGTTGGACAGTCTCAGGTGATTTCTAACTTCTGGAGCATGGAAGCAAGAGTCAATAGGTACATATTCCGATTAAAATCTAGAATGAATATTATATCCTATCTGTTACGGACAGCTTTGCAGAGCGCTTAATTTTAAGAGAAATAATAAATAAATATTTTAAATAACTTAGATATAAGATCGTTTGCCCGTATAAGCGGCTGAAATTAATTAAATTTCCCTGTATAATCATTTATTCATGTATAACTTTAGTAATTAATGTATTAAGACAGGGCGGGCGTCCCCCTGATCCCAGAGCGGAATTGTATAAAAGGACGGCCATTTTCTAATGTAGACACAGTTCATCTTCAGTCATTCCTTAGTCTACGTAGAGTATCACTCCGTAGTCAGGGCGTTGATCAACGATCCGCCACCGTGTCACTTCTCCACTTTAGTTCTGAGCGTTAACCATCTTTGTACTTAGTAGCGTAGTACCATCGGTCCGCGAATTTAGTTTTGTCAGTGTTAGCGTAGTACCATCGGTCCGCGATCAGTGTTAAATTCATTTAGACAGAGACTATATTAGTTAAGAGTAAATTTAAGTGTTTTCCGATCCTTGTTGTTTTGTTTGTTTGTTAATTTGTGTGTAAATATATATCGTTTGATTTACTTTGCGTTTCATATTCGTCCGTTTTCGTTACCTAGTTTTCATTACAGTCCATTCGCTCCTTACTCATCGCTGAGTTTCGGAGTGCCCCTTGTAGCCGATAGCCGACGGACGCGGTTGTCGTCTACATTGTTTGGTCCTTCGAGTAGCCGGATCGGAATTAGTTATTTTAGTTTAGGTTCGTTGTGTGTAGTTGGAAAAGTGCGGTTTTCCAAACGTCATCAAAGATGGTTTTGACGCGAGGAAATAAGAGTGAGGAGAGTGCGCGCTCGCAGCGTGAGCGCACACAAGCTGCAGTCGACCTACAACGGTTCGCGGTGACAAATGTTGCAGTCACGCACTCACCGCCCGCTGCCCAGGCCCGGCCGGGCCATTCGGGGCTGCAATTTCAAACGGATTCACCAGAGTCCCCCGCCGAAGAAGCTCCAGTTTCGCCACCAACCGACACTACGGCTGGGCGCAGCGAACTGGAACAACGACTGTCGAAGAACGCCGAGCGCTTCGACCAATCACAGCGCACCGCGCCGGCCGCGCACGCCGGCCAATCACAGCACTCCGCGCCGGCCGACCAATCAGAGGCCCGCGCGCAGCGGCGCGAGTTCAACGTGACTTTCGCACATAAAGCCCACGCGCCGCGCCGACCATCATCACTTCACTCAAGAGCGTCGAACACGACGGACGTGCTCCGCCGCGAGGCGGAGCTCGCCGCTATGGAGCGGCTCAAGCAACTACGCTGCGAGGAAATTCGACTGGAACGCGAGCTCGTCGAGAAGAGGCTCGCGGTCGAAATGGAGCGCATCGATGAACAATCCCGAGCCGGCGGTTCTCAAGCTGACTCTCAACGTCGAGTCGACGACTGGCTGACAGGCGTACAAAATGCTGACGCGGACAATGCGAAGCATACTCGAGCACGGACGCCGCAACGCGAGACACGCGAGCGGCAACAGCACGAGCCACAGACGCCACATAGCCAGCGGGAGCGATCGACGAGCAGAGGACGAGCTATCGACCGCCTGACGGACACAATCGAAACGATGATGCGGCCACCTCCACGTCAAGTCTACGAGTTGCCGCCATTCTCCGGAGAGCCGAGCGAGTGGCTCACATTTTACAACGGCTACACCGAGAGCACTACGCGCTACAAATTCTCGCCATTCGAGAACGTCGCGCGCCTGCGCCACAGCCTGAAGGGAGAGGCGAGGCAATGCGTACAACACATGCTTGCCTCGTCGACCCGCCCCGAACTCATCATACGAGTACTGAAGAAAAACTTCGGGCGGACTGACCTTCTCATCGACCGAGCCATTGAAGAGCTGAAGAGGATGCCGCCATTGGGACCGAGCGCCATCGATCTCAACAACTTCGCAATCAAAGTTATGAACATCGTCTCGACGCTGGTGGACCTCGATCGCCGTAGCTACGGCGCCAACCCGCTGCTAATCAGAGAAGTGACGGAGCGCCTAAGCCCGCACTTACGCAGCCGATGGTGCTCCTACGCCAAGGAGCGCCTACATTCCGCCGAGAGCGAACTCATGCTCATGGCGGAATTCCTGCTGGAGGAGAGCGATGCGGAAATGGAATTTTCCCACGCCAAGGCGCCGACAAGAAGACCGACGCCCGCCGCCGAGCTACGGGGATCGCAGCGCGTCCCAGACAATCGAGCAATCAGCAGCGGCGCCGGAAGAGGAGCCGTACGACGCCCTCTCAAAGATCGAGCGCAGACCTACACAACTGAGCACGCCGACGCCTGTCTATGCTGCGGCGGCGCTCATCGCACTACAGAATGCCGCAAGATACTCAACATGACAGTCGGAGCCCGATGGGATTGGGTCCGCAACAACAAAATCTGCTTCAAATGCCTGGACCGCCGGCATCGCCGCGACCAGTGCCGAGCCCGCGGCTGCGGTGTTCCCGGGTGCACTTACCCGCATCACCGCCTGCTACACTCAGAAGCGGGCCCGCCAACGACGAAGCAATCATATACGCCGAACGCCCCAGCGCCGTATATCCCGATGCAACACGCCGTCCCGTACGCGCCCTATCCGTACGCGCCGGCCCCATACGCGACTGAGCAAGTCGTCGCGACGCCGAGAGCTGGGCCCACCGCTCCGCCATATCAAGCCGCTACGCATCATACAATGGCGTCGCGGCGCCAACCTGCTACGCACGCAACTACGGACGCACCCGAGACGACGGCGTGCACACACGAAGTTACGGCGAGCACTGCGGAGTTCGGTCGTGCCACTTCGACCGTGCTTCTGAAGATTATCCCAATCATCATCGGCGGGCCCCGCGGCGAGACACTGGCCTACGCTCTGATGGACCAGGGCTCCACAATCTCGCTCATTGAAGAGAGCCTCGCGAACGAGATCGGCGCCGACGGCGCCACCACACGCCTACACATACAAGGCGTGGGATCGATGGCTACCGAGCAGAGGAGTCGTCGAGTACACGCTCACGTGCGCAGCCAGACAGGCGGTCCAGCACACCCTATAATGCTGCGTACCGTGGATGATCTGAGCCTCCGCGCACAACGAGCCGATAGAAGATACGTCACGCAGTTCCCGCATCTCGCTGACATGGGTGCCGCCTGCTACGACGAAGCCCGCCCACGCATACTCATCGGAGCCGACAATTGGCATCTGATGCTGCCGTACGAAATCCGCGTGGGCAGAATCAACGAACCCGCCGCCCTCCTATCTCCATTGGGCTGGGTGGTGTTCGGAACGGCGCCGAAAATCATTCGACGAAATCAAGAAGAGGCCGTTCAACATTGCTACGCCGTTCGAGACGACGACCTCAATGCACAACTGAAAAATTACTTCGACATCGACTCATTGGGGATAACGGCAGCAAAGAAGACTACCCCGCGAGACGAGCGGGTTATTACAATCTTCAACAACACTGTACGACGCATCGACGGCCCACGCTATGAAGTCGGGCAGCTATGGCGCGACGACAACCCTAACATGCCGCCGACGTACAACATGGCCCTGCAGCGGTTACAAGGCATCGAGAAGAAGATGGACCGCGACCCGCAGTTTGCTGAGGCCTACACCAAAGAGATTGAAAATCTAATTGAGAAGAAATACGCCGAGCGGACGGTGCCGGCGTCAAGCAGCGCTACATGGTTCCTGCCCCATTTCGCGGTTACGAACCCGAATAAGCCTGGACGCATCCGGCTTGTATTCGACGCTGCGGCCACCTCACAAGGCCGCAGCTTGAATGACTACATACTGGAGGGACCCGACAAGCTGCGCTCAATACTGGGCATACTGTACCGCTTCAGAGAAGGAGCCTACGCCGTGACGGCCGACATCGCGGAGATGTTTCTACAGATCAAACTGAGAGAAGAGGACCGGCCGTCACAGATGTTTTTGTGGAGAGGCGCCGACAGATCGCGACCTCCGACCGTGTACCAGCTGACGTCGATTTTCTTCGGTGCGGCGAGCAGTCCGTTCCTGGCCCACAGCGTGCGGGATCATAACGCCGAAGAGAACGCGCAGACACACCCGATGGCTGTACGAGAGATCACTGAAAACCACTACATGGATGATTTCGTCTCGAGCTTTCAAACTGAAGAGGAGGCCTGCGAAACATCCCTAGAAGTCGCCGCCTCACACAGACTGGGCGGATTCTTGCTGCGCGGGTGGAGCTCCAACGCGACTAAACTCATACAGTCGCTACCTACGGAGCTCCGAGCCACAACGCCCGCGCAGCTGGGCGGCGACAAGAGCCAGAAGATACTCGGGCTGATGTGGGACCCGAACACAGACACACTCGGCTTCAACACGAGAATGATTCGGGTCCCGACGGAGGTGCGTGAGCTACGCCGCACTCCGACGAAGCGAGAAATGCTGAGCGCCGTCATGAGTATCTACGACCCGATCGGACTCTTGGCGCACTACACCGTGACGGCGAAAATACAACTTCAGAGGCTGTGGGAGCTCAAACTCGACTGGGACTCTACGCTGCCGCCTGAAGAAGCTGCCGAGTTCGCTACGTGGCTACGCGGACTGGAGTCCGTAGCAGCGCTACGCCTACCCCGCCCGTACACTCTAACGGGGGGAGCTACGAGACGCGAGCTACACATCTTCGTAGACGCCAGCTCGCAAGCCTACGCAGCCGTCGCCTACTGGCGCCAAGAAGTCGACGGCGAGACACACGTCAGCCTCGTAGCAGCCAAGGCGAAAGTGGCGCCGACCCGACAGCAGAGCATCCCACGACTCGAGCTACAATCGGCGCTTATTGGAGCGAGGCTGGCAAAAAGCATCGCGCACGAACACCGAGTCACCATCGACGCGACGGTCCTATGGACAGACAGTCGGACCGTCCTACACTGGGTGCGCGACGACGCACGCCGCTACAGCGCCTACGTCGCGCACCGACTCGGTGAAATCGCTGAAATCACTGAAACGGAGCAGTGGAGATGGGTGCCTACGAAGAAAAATCCCGCCGACGACGCTACGAGAGCAGACAGCACGCGTCGCCTGGACATAGGCGCCCGATGGTACAGCGGCCCCGAATTCCTGTGGCAACCTGAAGCGGAGTGGCCACAGGAGACGCCGACGCCGCCCACAGAAGAAGCGATGGAAGCCCAGCCGCATCAAATCGCAGCTACAAGCGTGTGGACATCACCGCTGCCTGACATCAGCCGGTTTTCCAAATACAACCGGCTGATAGGCACGACGGCGCGACTGCTCCAGTTTGCGGAGCGCCTGAAAACAAAGCGGCCCACGGGACTACAGCTGAAACACATGCAGCAAGCCGAGCACATGTGGCTTCAGCAGTCGCAACGCGAAGCCTTCCCGGAGGAGCTACGGGCGCTATCCCGAGGCGAGCCCATCACTCGACGCAGCCGTCTGTACAAGCTCGATCCCTTCATCGACGCAGACGGCCTGCTGAAAATGCGCGGGCGAATCAACGCCGCGCCCGCCTACATCAACAAGACGCCGGCCATACTCGACGGCCGCAACCCGTTCGTGCGGCTGTGGCTACAGCGCGAGCACGAGAGGGCCGCACACGCCAACAACGAGCGCGTCGTGAACGACGTCCGGCAACAACACTGGGTGCTGAAGCTGCGGCCAACAGTACGAGCCGTCGCAAACGCCTGCCGGACGTGCATCCTGCGCCGCACACAACCCCGAGTACCTGCACTGGGGGACCTGCCGCCAGCCCGCGTCGAGCCACACCATCGGCCGTTTACCTACGCGGCGACCGACTATTTCGGTCCCGTGTGGGTCACCATCGGCCGACGCCACGAGAAACGCTGGGTGGCGCTATTCACCTGCCTGACCACCCGCGCCGTGCACTTAGAGATAGTGCACACGCTGTCGACGGACTCTGCAATCATGGCGCTACGACGGCTGGCGGCGAGGCGCGGCTGGCCGCGACAAATCTGGAGCGACAACGCTACATGCTTCCGGGCCGCAGACATCGAGCTACGGGCGGCCTACGAAGAATGGCTGCCCGCACTCCAAAGCTACGGACTACAGCGCGGCCTGGAGTGGCGCTTCATCGCGCCCGGCGCGCCGAACCAGGGAGGCGCCTGGGAGCGGCTAGTGCGGTCCATCAAAACCGCACTGACGACAACGCTGCATACCAAGGCGCCTAAAGAAGAGGTGCTGATGACGCTGCTCGCCGAGGCCGAGGCGACCGTCAACGCCCGGCCACTCACGCACGTCTCTGTGGACCCACGGGACGAGGAGGCGCTTACGCCCAACCACTTCCTGTTGGGCGGACCGACGGCGACACCCATCATCGGGCCGTGCCTGGAGGCCGACCGCCGCACTTGGCGGGCCAGCCAGGCGCTCGCCGATCAATTCTGGGCGCGGTGGATACGGGAGTATCTGCCCACACTCGCGCCCAGGCAATCGTCGCCGTCGGGAGCAGAGCGACGGATCCAGCCAGGCGACTGCGTGGTCATCGCCGATCACACGCTGCCACGCAACGTCTGGCCACGAGGGATCGTCGAGGCAACGCATCCGGGTCCTGACGGCGAGGTGCGGAACGCGGACGTGCGCACCAAGGGCGGCGTGTTTCGGCGCCCCGTGAGGAAGCTGGCTGTCCTCCCCATGCAACCCGAGTCTACGCGGCAGCTCGACGGGGGGAGATTGTTACGGACAGCTTTGCAGAGCGCTTAATTTTAAGAGAAATAATAAATAAATATTTTAAATAACTTAGATATAAGATCGTTTGCCCGTATAAGCGGCTGAAATTAATTAAATTTCCCTGTATAATCATTTATTCATGTATAACTTTAGTAATTAATGTATTAAGACAGGGCGGGCGTCCCCCTGATCCCAGAGCGGAATTGTATAAAAGGACGGCCATTTTCTAATGTAGACACAGTTCATCTTCAGTCATTCCTTAGTCTACGTAGAGTATCACTCCGTAGTCAGGGCGTTGATCAACGATCCGCCACCGTGTCACTTCTCCACTTTAGTTCTGAGCGTTAACCATCTTTGTACTTAGTAGCGTAGTACCATCGGTCCGCGAATTTAGTTTTGTCAGTGTTAGCGTAGTACCATCGGTCCGCGATCAGTGTTAAATTCATTTAGACAGAGACTATATTAGTTAAGAGTAAATTTAAGTGTTTTCCGATCCTTGTTGTTTTGTTTGTTTGTTAATTTGTGTGTAAATATATATCGTTTGATTTACTTTGCGTTTCATATTCGTCCGTTTTCGTTACCTAGTTTTCATTACAGTCCATTCGCTCCTTACTCATCGCTGAGTTTCGGAGTGCCCCTTGTAGCCGATAGCCGACGGACGCGGTTGTCGTCTACACTATCATAACAGGATGTGATATCTTTCCCACTTCCCTTAGTTTCGGATTTGTTTGGCTTATCATCACAGATGATAACAGCTATAAAAAAATATATATAACCCGCTTCAGTTATAACAAGCAAGATTATGTATATGGCTAATTGTTTATTCGTTACATGATTGATTACATTTCATATGTTAGTAACAAAATCGTATTATTAATTTTGTTAGTGCACTATCCCTTAAGATTAAAATTCACTAAAAAAGTATAACTGAGTTGCGAATTACTGTATTAGTAAAAACCAAGAGACACCTTAAAAGGTTTATATTTTTTAAATTAAAATACGACTCAACTAGAAGCACCTAGAAGTAAGAATACGAAATCAAAGGCTTGAGAATAGGAAATCGAGGACACTCAATATTTCCTTTCAATGAATACCTACTGACCGCTTCTTTTCTAAACCAATATCCTATATAGTTCAACAACTAGGAGCTTTAACTTAATTCAGGCACAATACGGTATTTGACTCAATGACGCCCAAGCTCGGCTAAATTAATTTTTGGAAGGCAGTTCCAAAAGGAAAGAACAAATCTCTTTCCAAAAAAAAAAAACAACTGTGTGAGATAAAAAAACACAACTAAAAGATTCTCACAACTAAATAAATGAATAAACTCGTTTGATGAGTATATCGTGACCTAGAAAAAGGATGCCTTTCAATAATATTAATCAGGTGACCTACGTGGAATATTAAAGGAAAAATGTGGTAATTACTACAACTTTATTGTATATAACAATAGGCTATGTACAGACTTAACCTATGCCTGCTTTGATAGGTGACTTATAGAACTGTTTAATTCTAGGACACGCTTACAAAAGTAGCTCAGCCAGTATCACTGGGCGTGTAATATGTTCGACTTAGTCTATATAGCAAACCTAACTTTTAACAGTGCCAACAACGTTATTTAACTCTAAGTGAAATCCTAATTCCCTACGTTTTTAATATTTAAAGAAGACTGACACGCACGTTGCTTAGTCCGTACTCAGAACCTGTCCTGATTGATGTCATTTCTTTGCAGTGTGCTCGGGACTCCAGCTACAGAGAGATTCCGGCTATGCTTCTGTCTCGATCATGCAGAACAGGCCAGTGTAGTGAAGAAAACAGGAATTTACCAGTGACAGACCCCATGCAGAATAAAATTTGGAAAATGTATATACTTTAAGCCATGAGGTAAGTTGAGTGGATGTGTGGAAAAATCTAATTTGACCACAATGTCATCTTCTAGTGTTTAATTTCAATTTCCAAAACAAAAAGGTTCATCTCAAATTTAATTTAACTCCAATTTTAAATCACAATCTTTAATTATCAATTTTTAATTTTAATCCTTAATTCCAAGTATTAATTCCCCTATCCCCGCTGGAATAGAATTAAAATCCTGCATTAGAATGATGCAATCATAAGACACAATGCTTTACATTTAAGCAGAGAGGTTATGATGATCTGCTTACCAGAGCGACTCCAAAATCTTGGGTTAAACTGCCTTCGCAGAAGATCTCCCACCTGCCATCAATAATGTGGCTAAAACAAGGAACCAGCAGTTAAAAACTGAACAAGGATACAAAGACCAGAGCTGATTATATGTAAGATGACTACTCACGATTTCTAATCCCAAAATAACACTTCCACAGAACCCTCCATCGGAAATGGCGTCGGTGCACCAGACTCAAGACACAGCTGCTCACACCAGGAGTCAGATGAAAATGGCACAACATTTCGGAAATTCGTATCAAAACGGATATGTAGCTTCTACAGACTACAATGATTTCTAGTAGGAAATAGGGTTGCCTATTTTGGCTGAAGACTACCCAATCAAGATCCCTGGTTCACCATAATTTAATTATATTAATTAAGAAATAACATATACTGTATTTTCATATTTATGATTATTTTTCTTATACTTTATTTTAAATTATTATATTTTATTGATGTGTAAATAATATTATCAAATATATGTTATTTCTGAATTTTACCCTGTCATACGAAATATTTATCTAGCAACCCTGACCTATGACAGCTTTACTCCCGTTGCTAGACTAGAAAAATTATATAATGTGTTGTCCTACTCAAAAAACAATAGAACGTTTAAGGTATGGTTATAAATGTACCGTTTACGACCATTATACTAAATATCAAAAATACACCACGTGACACTATAGTGGATATAAATTGTGGCATTGAAACCACTAAACACAAATTAAAAAATGAAAACGTAGGGTCGCAAGACTCGACCCTGCGACCCTACGTTTTGAGGAATATTCTTCTTTTGTTTTATTACATGTTCTACTTCCTTAATTATACGCAGCAATGATATTGTTTTCTTAATTTCACATTCCCGAAATCTCATTTTATTTTTATAAAAAAAAATTCATGCCGCTTTCAGGAAAGGGTAACGAGTACATTCATTATAAAAATATACAGCTTAATTAACATGGTAGAAACAGTTATAAATTATTGTGGGCGGTTAATTTCATTTTTATTTGCATTTAGGAGCTTGCGTGTGACGGTGTAAATGTAATTTAATTAACAAGTAAGTACGCGAGAACATGAACACATATACATAGGCAAGTTGTATTTTAAGCGAGATTACAACGATGTGACACGCTACCGATTCGAATTTATTATAAAAAGATTATGACGAGTCATAATAAAAAAAAAAGACGTCAAGACAGCTGGGATTCCATGCAGCCAAGGTAAAGAAGCCGGACCATTTTTTTAGTACAACCCCCTTTTTGTATTTTGTATATTTTAGGTATTTTCTGCTCAGCGTGAGCTCTTTTAGACCATAAGAGTTTGAAGTGTTGATTTCTGTTATGCAACAAACATCCTTAAACCAAAAGCACTGAGACTCATTGAAAAAAACATAAACTACATTCCAAAAACCAATTGATTTTCAGACTAAAGACTGTATCGTTAAGTATAAAGACAACTTGACAGTGGTTTCATTCGATTAAAACATAGTTTTTTTTTTTTCATTCAAACTGATGTCAATCTAAGCATTAAATGTTGGATTTGACTAGGATTGCTTCGTTTCCTCGTTAGTTATTGTAAACTAAAACTGTATGGACTTTCACCAGAAAAACGAAAATCGATTCTGGACAAATGGTGTAGTATAAAAGGAATCACTCTCAGGAAGCTAGCTAAACTCGAAAACGTTAAGTATTGGTGGAGTCCAAAATGCGATTAAACAGTACGGCCAAGAGTATACTTTCGTTGACAAACCGAAATCCGGCCGAAAATCAGGTCCTTCAAACCCCAATTTGGATAATAAGATAGTAAAGGCATACACAACCAACAAGGAGGTGTCTGTTCGAGATTTGGCTAAAAAGTTAGGTACATCTATTGGTATGGTCCAACGTCCAAAGCAGAGATACAATTTAAAGACCTTCAAGAAGCAAAAGCAGCCTAAACAAAGCAAAAAACAGCAAAGCTCAGTAAAATAAAGAGTTTCAAAAAAATTATGACTCTATTATTTCAAGGAAAATCTGAGTCGTATAATGGACGATGAGACATAAGTGAAATTCGATTATAAATCTCTGCCGGGACCGCAGTATTACACAGTTCAAGATCGATCTGTTATTAGTGAATCTAAAAAGTCAATTTTTACAGAAAAAAATGGCAAAAAAATTATGGTATGGCAGGCGATCTGCGAGTGTGGCCTCAAATCGACTCCATTTATCACTACGTCTACAATGACAGCATATTTATATAAAGGAATGTCTTAATAAACGAATTTTTCCTATATGGTTAGAAAACACAAGTGTTCAGACTATATTTTGGCCCGATTTGGTATCTTGCCACTATGGGTCCAAGACTTTGTAGTGGTATGAAGAGAAAAATATCAATTTTGTACCTAAAGCTATGAACCCCAGAATTGCCCAAATCTTAGGCCTATCGAACGTTTTTGGGCTATAACTAAAGCTAAACTGCGGAAAAATGCCCGGTCTACAGATTCCGAAGAGCAATTTCGTCGAAACTAGAACAGGATGACAAAAAAATTTGACCAAGGCGCTGTCCGAACTCTAATTTCTACGTACAGACACAAAGTCAAAAAATTAGCTAAATATGAATGATTTCATTGGGAGACGTTTTTGTATTATTTAACGTCTAAAACATAAAAGTTTTTTTTTTCTATTAATATATATATATGAAAGTTGTCAGTAATACTTTATTTTACTTGTCTTTATACTTAAAGATACAGTCTTTATTTGCCCCGGCCGGGATTCGAACCCGGGACCGCCGGCTCAGTGGGCAGGTGCTTACAAACTGAGCCAACCACGTCGTCGAACAAACACAAATACAGTATTAATTTAAACTTAAACGATTTTCACTCACAGTTGATACAAAAACAAATTAAACCGATTTAAACGAAGTGTTAATTAAACCACCACACCATTTACACTTCACATTAACAAACGTGATGATTCCGCATAATTTATAATTCACGGCGTTTATTGCGCAAAAGTCATAAACACATAAATTTACTCCAGTCAAACGGGCTTTAAAGCGTAAACAATCTTCATAAAAATGTTTTATAGCGGACGAACAGACGTGTAATTATATCATTGCTAACTCATATCTAAGTGTAGGTATACTGATATGATGCATTAAAGGTCGTGTCATCGGAAAACACTAGAAACACGGCAAATCCCTATGCGTCATACGATTATCAATATTATCATAAAATAATCGATTTGTTGACTAACGGACATTTATACTATCATAAAATTCTATAACTGTATTGAATATTTGAGTGTCCCACCAGGGCAAAGGTCCCTTGATTTCCACGACTCCCGATCAGATGTCTCCTCCGGCCAGCCGTTGAGGAACGTGTCCAGGTCGTCCCGCCATCTCCACCTCCGCCTGCCCCACCTGCGCGGCTCATCTTGTGGCACCCACTCAGTGGCCAAGCTAGCCCACCTGTTCGGTGCATGCGGCAGACTTGGCCGGCTCAGTCCCACTTTAGCCTGGTGGGTGATTCTCCAACATCAGTTTTTTTTTATTAGTTATCTTTATTTCAGGAAAAATCTTAACAGCGTGGTGTAGGTTAATACAAAGACCAGTTTAAAGAAAAATTAAAAAAGGAGCTAAACCCTGGTGGAAGAGACCGGGAATCGAACCCGGTACCTCTGGATAACCGGTCCAGCGCGTTCACCACTTCGCAACCCTAGCTCCAGGTAGACTTGACGATTTTTTTCTTATGCTTTGTGTGTCAAGCGTAGTGTAGGTTTTGTACGGGCACCAGCCGTACAGCGGTGGTGCTATCTGTTGGTAAAGATTGTCCGATCATACACCGAAATGGCTGGACGGTTTTAGACCAATCTTGGTACAGGGATACCTGGACATCCAAAGATGGTCATAGACTATTTTTTTACCCGACTACAGTGTAGAAAAAAGTTTTACTCGGATGAAGGACAGCACCTCCTAAATTTGTGAATATAATAGTGAAAACAAGGTACATTAGCAAAACCTGGCGTGTTCTAGTGAAGATTGAAAAGACTACATGGATAAGAGTCAAAGGCTCTTAAAGTCGTGACTTGAGACTTTTACGAGCCTCACCTATCTAGATAGCGTATCCTAAAAAAGAAACCGGATCTGTCTCTTTCCTTTAACAGCAAGTGAATGGGACACGAATATTTTAGCCGGAGCAGTTAACCTTATCATAATAGCCTCACTGGATTACACAGCTGTTTATTGTTTGGGTTTCGAAAAGGTTATCTAAAAAAACTGTATATATCGTAAGACAGACTCAGATTGTTTTTGTAATTTGAGGTCTTATTTGTTTTTAAAACGTTTTTTAACGTAATATGTTATTAAAATCTTGTATTTTTAATGACTATTTAATTTCAAAAATATGACCTGTAACTAAAAAAAATCGGTTACCATTTGCACTATCTTTATATTTTACGTAAATGGTGCACATTTTCCTTTAATTCGTTATTATTGTTATTAGAGTAATGGCGTTTTATTTTTTTATCAAAGTGTTAGTTTTTCCTTCCCAAGGGCCACAAACGATATAGTGCAGTCATTGAAGCATTATTGCTCCGATTTTTTTTACTGTGAACCTAATTGCATACAATTTTGGAATTAGGTTCATCTTACCCTTAAGTTCAAAAGTGAAAATGATTTGAACTCCGCAACCACCCTGGGGGTGGTTGCCACCCTTCTCGGGGGTGATTTTTTTTTTCAAAATAACCTCGGATATCGATAGGTCTAATTTTAAGCAAAAAATCATCTAAAAAGTTTTTCAAAAAATCCAATACATTTCAAGTTATTGGCAATTGAAAATTCGCAATTTTTTCACGTTTTTCATCGGTTTTTGGAGTTTACTCCTTAAGAATCGATTTTCATATATAAGCCCGGGGTATGAAAAATATTGAGTATAAAATCGAACGTATCTGCTGTGCTAATTTAAAAAGTCGTATTTCAGTATACGATCGGGGTAAAAATACGACTTCTTAATTTAGCAGGTTATGCGTTAAGCGTTATAGACTAAGATCCCGATATAAAATGACCTTCACCGAGATGTTTATTTGATGAAATGTATTTTATATTTAATTTAATATGTCAATAAATATATTGCATATGGGTTGCCTCTCAAATTTAAGTCCAGGGTATGTTTAATTAATAATAAAAAAAATGTTTTAACCATTTCACCGGTTTGATTAACATTAGATAAATTCTATACCAATCGAAAGTATGAAGCCCATAGAATATGCAAACGTTAGGTTGCCTATTCTTTTCCCGTCACAACTATCGGGTAGCCAGGTATAAACAGGTAAATCTATACCTACTAGCATTTTGCAACGGTCTGATTATTGAATTAAAATTAAATAAAATTAAAGATTATTTTATTATGAATTTATCTAATAATCAACCGGTGAAATTTTTTTTTTTTAATTTTTAACTAAACACCCTGGACTGAAATTTGTTAGGCAACCCATATGCAATATATTTATTGACATATTAAATTAAATATAAAATACATTTCATCAAATAAACATCTCGGTGAAGGTCGTTTTATATTGGGATCCAATACTATAGATATTTGTTTATTGGTGAGTTTTGGTTGTCAACCGATATTATACAGGCGACCCATTTAGATCGGTCTTCCACCTGTATAATCATTATGTGCAATAAACGTATTGAGTATTGAGTATATATTTTATAATCGTTCTTAAGGCCAGGCGCGCACCACGATTTTAGTCGCACGATAATTTTGTCGTATAAATGCAAGACATGGGTGGGACAAAATTATCGCGCGACTAAAAAAAATCGTGGTGCGCGCCTGGCCTGAAGAGTAAACTCCAGTCGTGCGTCGGAGCTGACACACACACTTTTTTTTGCAAATATCTCCAAAAACCTACGTTTTATCGAAATTTTTATAAAGAACAAAATTGTAGCAGGTAAAACAATGAACAATTTGGTTTACGATAAAGTATTCTAAGTGCAATATTAAGCTAGATATTAAAGATCAAAGCCGTTTTTTATTTTGTCTGAAATTTAATCGATGTGGTCAATGCCATCTAGCGGCGAGCAAATGCATTATGCATTCTAATACAACCTTTTGTATTGCTTGTGTTTTGTAGTGCTTGAAATAAGCTTTAAAATGAGCACTATTAAAAGTCTTTTGCACGTAAAATAAGTGAGCTGTATTGCAAATAAGGGGAGCATCTAATGTTTTTTCTTTTAAATCAGTGGGTTTCATAAGTGCCATTTCCACCAAAATTAAAATTAATCGTATTCCGACTAGAATTAACTTTATTATGAAGAGTTTGATAGATAGTATCAGTTTGGCTGCTTCACGACACATATTTTTCAAAAAAGTCACGATTAAAAAAAAAAACAAAATTTCATAAAAAAAAAACCCACTTTTTTTTCATAATATATCAAAAATGACGACAGATACGTATACGGATTAAAAATTTAGGTAGGTATTTTTCTGATAAACAATTTGTTTTTTTTGTTTTTTCTGTCAAACAAAAATTGACGGAGATATGATTATTTGTATAGAATCTTTTTTTATCGATTCATATTTTTTATGTGGTAATACCACATTTTTTATTTTTATAAATAATGATACAAAGGTAAATTAAGAAAGAAAAATTGAATGCGATCTACTACAATCGAAGCGGGGTTTGAACCCGCGACCTCTGCGTTTCCGGCGCATTGCTCTCCCAACTGAGCTATCCGACCGCTACGTCAGTCACACCAAATCTTTCATCCCTTAATCCTTTACGCTACTGGAGCGCCCTCTGCGTCATATATGTTTTTTGAAATGCTTATTGCGCATTAGCCATACCCTAGGATGTGCGTTTTACACGCACGATCCCCAATCCCCATTGCTTTACAGCAAGTGTGAAGACTGCGAGAGAGATGGCGCTGTTCTAAATATTTGTATAGAATCTTTTTTTATCGATTCATATTTTTTATGTGGTAATACCACATTTTTTATTTTTATAAATAATGACTCAAAGGTAAATTAAGAAAGAAAAATTGAATGCGACCTACTACAATCGAAGCGGGGTTTGAACCCGCGACCTCTGCGTTTCCGGCGCATTGCTCTCCCAACTGAGCTATCCGACCGCTACGTCAGTCACACCAAATCTCTCATCCCTTAATCCTTTACGCTACTGGAGCGCCCTCTGCGTCATATATGTTTTTTGAAATGCTTATTGCGCATTAGCCATACCCTAGGATGTGCGTTTTACACGCAACCGACGAAACGGAAACGCAGAGGTCGCGGGTTCAAACCCCGCTTCGATTGTAGTAGATCGCATTAAATTTTTCTTTCTTAATTTACCTTTGCGTCATTATTTATGGAGATATGATTGTTTAAAGAGCGCGTGGCAGCGCAATCACAGCCTCTCTTAAGCCCTTTAACCCTTCACCGTTTAAGAAAAAGGTGTTTACTATATATTGCAATAAAGAATGTTGTAGCTCTCTTAATTACCTTTACAATAGTTTTTTATAAATTGTGATAGCATGAAAATTGAAGGAGTTATGGTCCAAAAACTTATCATATTTTTTTCTACTTAGTAACTGAAAATTTCGGAGTGTGAATATTTGGAGCAATGTGAAAGTACGCAGTATAATAGAGACCCACAACTATTGTAATGTGTATATATATACATAATATGGCTCATATATTTTGGAAACGTAGGCATGAACGTGGAGCGTCTTGCGGATGCAGAAAAGTTGGTCTTTTTTGTAATAGTACCTGTGGAACGTGCAGTGGAGATAACTGCCAAAATAGCCCTCCAATTCAGCCAGAAGATGTTGAATGTGACAGCGACTCCGACATTGAGTCATGAATAATAATATTATATTTTAATAATAATAGTACAATTTTATATAATTTTTAAATATTTTATTGAATAAATGGCAATTTTTTACTCTACGAAAAATAATTCTGCTAAAAGGCAGAACCCCACATAAAATACACAAATACATCTAATTACGGCCACAAAGATGATAGACGATGATGATATAATATAAGTCATATCTACACTCTACAGGCGTAAAGACAATTAAATAAAATAAAAAATTGGCTTTCAAATTCAATCGGTATTCTTAATTAATTTAGGTAGTGAATTTGACATGCACCGAACACTCCGAACACACATGAATATTTTACACAACTTGCAAAACATGAAATTGGTGTATGGAATAATTGATACAACTAATATCAATATTAGTTAAACCGAACATCAATTTCAATAAATCCAATCTGGGCATAACAAGCGGCGTGGTGTTTGCGGTCGGCGACAGTATTTATATTCTAGGAAACAGCATTTTTGGTCTACTTTGATACTGCACAATGTAAATATCGTGTTGGTGAAATATATTCAGTTGTTAATAAAATATTACTAATTACTACTTATTATTTTATTCATCTTTGGCACTATGCCGCAGGGGCCATTTTTAGATTTAGTTTAAGTTTATTATGTTCGAGTTTAGTTTAATTTTTAGGTATAGTTTTATTGTAAGTATTTTAAGTTGTATTCCTTGGAATTTATTTTGTACTAATAAATGATATTAAATATTACTAATACTAGAATGTGCCCGCAACTTCGCACGCGTATTTTTTTAATACCGTAGTTGGGTAAAAAGTATCCTATATTAAACTATTGATACAAAGATCAAAGCTCAAAGAAAAATTGAAATGAGTTACATTAGGCAATCCAGAGGTACCGGGTTCGATTCCCGGTCTGTTCCATCAGGTAACTCATTGCAATTTTTCTTTTAGCTTTGATCTTTGTATCAATGGTTTAATATAAAAATTGTAGTGTGTATAGTAAAAATTATCTAAGCTAAGCTAGGTACCTAATCTACTTAAGAACTGAATACCATTGAACAAACCACAACTGGTAAACCACAAATTAAGATAACGAGCTCGTAGTAAAAGCAGATTGTAACCACCTTGGAAGGTTAATATAGATTATCGACTCTATTTCCTTGGACATTAGACTACAAAATGCACTAACAGAATAATGGTGATCATAACTTTTTGGAATTTTACAACCGTCCGACCCTCCACTAGAACGTATTCACTTGAAAAAGGACTATGAACTCTCGTCAACAAACATTTTAAACCTATTCAACAAGGAATAAGGTTGAAAATTCAATATCCACGCAATGTAGTTCTAACCTTTTTTTGTAAGTAACTGGTTGGCGCCAGGTTGGCGCTTACGAGAACAAAAGCAGATAGTATTGTATTAGACACAATGCTATTGTGAATGCAGGTAAGTGGATTAGCTTAGCTTAGATAATTTGTACTATACCCACCTTAAAAAATGAGACATTACATCTTTCATGACTTTATAAGTATCCTATAACCATCTGTGGATGTCTAGCTATACCTGTATAAAATTGGGTAAGATTTGTCCAGCCGTTTCAGCGTGATGAGAGGACAAAGGAAATTATGCCCAACACATGGCACCAGACTAGCGTTGAAAATTTCGGAAAGAATCAAATGATTTTTTCGGGAATATATATGGAATTTTCGTTTTTTTCCGTTTTATTCGGATTTTTCCGGAAAACCAATAATTCATTACAATTTATTTAATTTCATTACAGTTAATCATCACTATCACCATATATTTCAATTGTTTCGGCTATCATGTCGTCGATGTTGCCCATTTGTAGGTGTAAATTAGACCGAATGTAGATTAATTGGATTAATTTGTTTAGCCTTTCTGGCAAAAGTCGATTGCGGTCTTTGGTATGCGTCCTTCCAAATAATGGGTTGGGTTGGTATAGGAAAGGGGGCCGGTTTTGGGTCTTAGTAAATTATTGGATCAATTTTTTTTTTGTTTATTTTGCTGTTACGACCGTATAAAATGGGTTAAAAGAAGCATGTTTTAGGCTTTAAACTTTTTCTCTCAGATCAATATTAACGGAGATATTGGGGTTTAAAGGTCAGACATCTTTAACGGTTCTCTGACTTGGAAAATTTCGGTGTCTTGAAATTGATGCCAATATAACCCCTCATTTTTATTCATTTATTCTATAGAACATGTAAAAATAAGCATAAACTGAATAATAAACTTTACTCTGTGACCATCCCTTTAAGAAATATTAATGGTTATTTACGAACTAATTTGTATGTTTTTTTTAGATCCTAAAAACGACACTGTCCCTAGAGATGGGTAGGTTAGGGTTATTTTTTTTATGACCCTAAAGACGACACTGCTCCTAGAGATGGGTATGTTAGGGTTTTTTTTATGACCCTAAAGACGACACTGCTCCTAGAGATGGGTAGGTCAGGGTTTTTTTATGACCCTAAAGACGACACTGCTCCTAGAGATGGGTAGGTCAGGGTTTTTTTTATGACCCTAAAGACGACACTACTCCTAGAGATGGGTAGGTTAGGGTTATATTTTTATGATCCTAAAGACGACACTGCTCCAAGAGATGGGTAGGTTAGGGTTAGTTTTTTTCATGGCCCTAAAAACGACACCTCCCAGAGATGGGTAGGTTAGACTTTTGAACACCAATATCTCGGTAAATATCGATCTGAGAGAAAAAGTTTCAAGAATAAAACATGCTTATTTTAACGTAATCTATAAGATTCGATCAAATTTAAGCCAAAAAATGCTAAAAATTGGAAAACAAACAAATTTTTTAAGTCCTATACATATACCCTTCCCTATACTCTGACCTTAATTAGCTAAATTAATCCGACTGATAAGCGTAATAACATGACACAACTGTGACAACTGAACTAATCTGACACCGATGTCACCAGCAAAGTAAGTCTATTTTAATCATTCACTTATCCACCAGTATTAAGAAAAATAACCTATTGAAACCTGTATAAATAGTTTGTTTCGGAAAAATTTAAGCGGAAAATTTCATGGTTTTATCCCGTGAAAATCCGAAAAAAACGAGCCTTTTGGAAAGAAACGGGTTTTTACCGGAAATTTCCAACGTTACACCAGGCCGGCATGCAAGACGCCGCGCGCCCATACAAAACAAAAGACGAACTATTACGTTTTTTTTTTTTCTGACCCCTATAAAAAACTGATATTCAATACATATGTAGAGATTTATAATAGTATAGATATCCTACCAACCTTTCTACCTAAGCACCATAGTTATATAATCAGGCCTGTTCCCATCCGACTGACTAAGATCTGAGCAGAGAGCTCCTTTTTTTAGCTTTATGCATTTTTCTTTCGATATGCACACAAATAAATATTTAAACGACTGGACGTAGGAACATTTTATTTTTTGCTAAAAAAAACTGACAGACGAAACAGTTACACGTGACAAGAAAGCTTAAGTAAGGTTTACCCAGACATATTAACACATTTCCCTCTCAGGTACATTTTACACATTGGTAAGGAAGGATACTAAAAATAGTTTTGTCACAGTAAACCGACGTCAAAAAATGAAGCAGGTCTCAATTCGAAAGTAATGTTTTTTTTTCTATGTTCCCTGATTACCCGAAGATGGTTAGACCTATTTAGAAAATAACTGTTTTGGTCAAAAGAGTTTTCTAGTGGCTCCCATTGTTATGAGGTTAGGATTTAATGATGGAATCCGGTAGTCATTGAGAGAACTCTTCAAAAGTTGTAGGTAGGTACACTTATCGTGATTTGGATATTTTTTTAAGCAACTCAAACAGTAGTTGTTCTTGGAAAGCATATCGCGTCGTTGACATTGGTTACTTTATGTTATTAGTGTTATTATTCGATTATCCTGAAGCAAAAAAAGGTTACATTGTTTTCCTCCACCGCAAGCGAGGTTGCAACAAGACAAGTTTCAACATATTTGTCATGAAAATAATATTTTAATTAATATTTACAACCCACGGATATAGATGTTCAACCAACGGAAAAGAAATTAAAGAGCCACCAAATAAAGGAGCATTTTATTGAAGTAACGAAATCCCCCAGAACCGAGCGAAATGAGAAAATTAATAAAAGAAAAGTGATTTATTAGAAAATGCGGTCAAGTGTGGCGTAAACATGATGGTATATTTTTATTTTACCGAATTGAACCGGTAAGGTTTCCATAAAACAATTGATATTTATTAGAAACGGTGGTTTAGGACAAAATGCTTATGCAAGAAAAAAAATCAAGAATTGCTTGTATTCAATTCCATACAACCAGTATATTAATGTTGTGTAATGGTATGATAAACAATTGCCGATTTTTTAAATAGTTTTTACCGCACGATATTATGATCCGATCAAATTTCCTTTTACTTGCATAGGTTACAAAAATTTAATAAAATAAGCCTTTTTACCGATTTACATTATTTTACAGTACAATAATTATATTTATTTATTACTGACGATCGGGTAAGGGTTAGATAGTATTAAATTTAAAAATAAAAGAATAAATAATAACTTAAAAATTCCTTAATATTTTAGCATAACATATTTTTTCATTTTCGCCTAATATTCGTATGTCATAATTATCACCATCCCATTCTGGCACTTCAAACCAAACATAACTCTCTTATATAACATTTCTCATCGCAAAGTAATGACACATCTTTAAATTTTACGAGACCCCAGTCCACGAACGCGAGCCTAATGCTTAATAAAATGGCGTATAAAAAATAATTTGCTAAAAGATAATATACTTAGATGTGATAATTGTGATTAATATGTTTTTGACTTGAGAGGTTTTTAGCCATTCATTCCGTCGTTTATCGTAATGTGATCACATAAACATAATTTATTTGTGTTATTTCGCTGTTAATGGAATGTTCTGATAGTAGGCGCTTGAAAACCGCTACGTTATATTATAATAGTCATTGTAAAAAAAAGACGTTGCAATTTACGAAAGTTTTCTTACAAGCTGGCTAACAACAGTATTTTAAACGAGAACCTTAAGCAACAGTTCAGTCCAAGATAAAAAATAATTCAGTTTTCCAGATAACAGCTTTAAAAGTAATTTAAAAATTAAACTTCACGAAACTTTCATCCTCTTTATGTTTTCATTTCCTTAAAGTTGGGTACTGAAAAATTGTCGTAAATTTTATTTTTATTTTATATACAGTTTGTAAAATTAACTTCCCGTGTTTGTCAAGTCCCGAAGTGTCACATAAAAGAAAAAGTTGGCGACGTCACACCGACATAACGAACCGGTTTTAGGGGTCCGTTTACCAAATTTAATTTACCCTCAGCCACCCGTCGTCAGTGCTGTCGTCAAGTATACAAAGATTTAAAATTAAATAATTTAGTATATAATTATTTTGTCATAATAATTTCTCGTCAGTCTTATTTTGCTTAGAAATCATTCTTCTCAGAAGCAGTGATTGTTTTTAGGGTTGTTATTAATAATCCACTTAAGTAACCTCACAGTTAAACATCTAAAATATTAAAGAGTTAAATTAGGTCGAGCACAGACAAAAAAATGTGATAGTAATAAAATTTTAAATATAAGTAAGTTAAAAAAAAACCATTTTATTTAACAATTTTATGACAAACATAACTGTCCTTATTACTTCAAATCTGTCACGTATACATGCTTTAACTATCATCACCATAAATTATAATAAAAAAAAATGTTGCTACTGAAACTATAAATAGTTGTTTATTTATCCCTATTAGTCCCTTGATCCCGGAATAACAATTAAAAATATATAAAAATGCTTACCATGTAAAAAATAAAGTGACGAAAAATTAGAAATAAAATATTTATTTATTGAAGTTGGAAACCGACCCAACGCGGTCGCAGCTCGCACTTTACTTTTTTGTGTACCCCGAACGAGCAGATGGGATTTTATTCTCATGAAAACTTCAGTTACGCAGCATTCTACGCAAATTTTATTTTATGACATCCTTTGGGCTTAATATTACTGTCAAAAGTTGCTAAACTAACTTGACAAAAGCGAAAAGAAAATGTACGAGTAGGCCTGAATAATGTAGGAAAAATATAGGGAAATAATGGATGGAAATAATAGAATACCCTTATTTTTAAGAGTATTTGTATAGCTTTAAACGATTAGAAAATTTTAAGGTCGTTTTTCCCGGCCCTGTCTGGAAATTCGGAAAATACTAATGAAATGAAAATTATACATAAACGTGAAGAGTTTAACGTTTTCTTGCCTGCCATTAAAAACAGTGTAACACTGTAGCTAACTAATTTTAATAAAGAAGCGAAAAAAAAACCCGCGGAGAGTTATTTTTCTATTTTTTGCTTCTAGATAAACAAATGGTTTACGCAAGTAGGCGTTACCGCTTTAATAAAATAAAAAAACGATACTTACTCTAATATTTATAATAATATGTGACACTGAAAATAAAATTTAATATATTACTGTTCCATTTCACAAACCATATCTTTCAGTTACCTATCGTTTAGAAACGGTAAGGACCAAATTAAATTAAATGTGGCTAATCCAGCAGGCGCATGCAAACTTAGCTCAACCGGGAAACGCGTAGAGACGAGCTCAACCAACTTCAATTATCACTTTATTTCCTTTTTTATCTCAGTTGTTAAAATATGCATAATGAAGACACATTTGCATTTTAGAATGCATTTCCTACTAGAGTAAATATGCGCGGAATTATAATTATATCGTATAAAAAAGGCGCTGTAGGTACATATGGAACTATGTTGAAAATTTTCATAAATTTCCATGAAATATTATTGATGAGTTGACCTGGTGAAATAGACCGGGTAACTCATTTTCAATTTTTCTTTAAAATTTCGCTCGTTCTTTTTTTATTATAAGTATAAAATATGTAATATACACTTTTAATTTAACATGTCATCAAAAAATGAAGTTTATCGTGTAACTTTCTTCGTTTGTATTGTGTAAATTAAAAATAGTATAAAAGCATTATCTATTTAATCTGTCAAAAAGTAACTTTTTGCGTCTTTCGTGTTTTTTTTAAGTAAATGCCACCCACCAGAACACTCTAAAGCTGGCCTAGATTTCGTCGGCTAGAGGTGTGTATGAAGATAGCGAGTAAGTGATTCAAATTAACTATAGTTAAAAAGTATCATTTTACATCAGTCAATCACTGGAAGATAAAACAGTTCATTATATCAGTATACTTTTCATTCCCTACCATTGTCGTAGCAATATGAACTCATAAAGGATTATAGTTACTTAAACTATTTAAAAAGAAAATAACGATGTCACCAAATCATTTAATATTCAGCAAATTTTTTAAACATTTATTCTGAGGAACTTTGTTTTAAAATATTTACACATATCATTATATAGTAATGTCAATATGCGGAAGCAGTTTAAACCTGTAGATTTACTGACTGAAATTAACGAACTGAGTGTTATATCAGCTGAAGATATAAATTAATCTTCTCCTTTGAGTGATACATTTTTCGCTTCTCTATATGGGACAAATCTTTAATACAGGTAAATTCGGTATGACTTTCTTTGGCCACCCACACTTTTAATTGCGTGGGTGAAATGTGGGCAGTCAGTATATTTATAATCGAATTTCTGATGTAGTTTCAAACTAAATTAAATTTGTTTTTGTTTCGTTATTTTGTTTTGACTAGACTTATTTGCCCATAAATAGGTAAGTACACCGCTTTTTCAATGTAATTTAAAAACAACTACGTCTATACATAAGTGCTTATTATGTCTAAGCCCGAAGTCAAATACAATTTGGTCAGCTGCATTATGGAAAAGAAGTCCTTTCCATAACAAGAACAATAAAACAACATAAAGCTTTTCAAGCGCGCTGACACCGGTTGTTACGCCATATATTAACTTTTATCTTTTAATGTGGAGGAATGACGGAGATCTTTTCTGACGGGGTTTTGAGTAACGATCTTAATATGACTATATTTTAAAGTGTTTTGCTAGGGTTCCGTACCCAGTATTCCATTAGGGTGTTACAGGATCCTATAAAAATAATAAACTATTACTAACCTTCGCTGTCTGTCCGTCCGTCTATCACGGGGCTGTATTTTTCCGACCGTGATAGGTAGTTGAAGAATCTAGACTTGTATATACAGAGTTGTAATAAAACACGTCAGTTACGTTGAGACGTTTAATTGAGACAAAAGATTGTTCGCATACCTACATTTACAAAATATCAAAATATATACTACCGTACATTACACCTCCACCCTTAATATCGACCTAACTGTACTGGCCCTTAACTGAGGACCTAACCACACTTCCAGTGACTCATACTAGTATTATGATACTAAATTACTTCACTATATTTTAATTCAAAACACTTATAAAGTTATAATTATGTTACATACTAAGAGGCACATGATAACATAACAGTAGCGGGGCGTTCATAGCACTCGATTCCCACCTGCTTGTCTATACAGAGGCACGCGATCTAATCGATCGGTAACTTAATATACTGTTTTTGATGGAAAAATAAGTTGACGCCACGCCACTGCAACATAACAATGTTACCTTGCATAATGTAAGCTACCTTAGAACTACATTACAATACAACAACCCACTGATAGGCTTACTAATTTTAAGGATCGTCGTACCCAAATCTGCATGGTGGTCGAATGACCCGTTTAGGACGATCTCGGACAGCTAACGGTGACCGCGCGGGTCGTGACGTCGGCGTTCCTGGAGCACTTAGGGCTGGCGCATGCGGACTACTTGACGTACAAGGCTCTCCTGCGTCTATCATAGTTGGTGTTCCCCAAGGTGGTGAACACAAACTTTTTTTATCAGGAAAACTAATTTCCAAACTTTTATTACCATCCTCTCCTTCTATGGTGTCCGCACCCGCCATCCCCTCTCCCTCTGGTATGACGACATCCTCACTCCCCCCTTCATCGTTATCTCTGGTAGTAGTAGCCTGTTCGGCGGCCGGATAAGACAAACTAGATCGCTGGGACCTGCGCCTAATCTGGTCTACATGTCTACTTATCAATCGACCGTCTCCTTCTTTTACTAAGTAATTGCGAGAACCTTCACACTTTAACACTTTGCCCGGCACCCACTTATTTAAACCCCTATAGTTCCTAGCCCAGATTGTATCGCCTTCTGCAAAAGTACGTGAGACACCTCTAGCTGCGTCAACTTGTCTTCGTTGAGCATCCGAAACCTGATTTTCCCTCTCTGCATCACTACGCAACAAATCTAACCTTGACCTAATATTCCGTCGCTGCAGTAACATAGCTGGACTTTCGCCTGTGGTGGAATGTTTACTATTACGATACGCGAGTAAATAGGTTTGTAAAGCCGTGTCTACATCTACTTGATCCCTAGCGGCTTTTTTTAAGGCACGCTTACACAGTTTCACCGCGTTTTCGGCGGCCCCATTCGATGCGGGGTGGTACGTTGGTGACCACGATTGACGAATACCGTTGTGGATCAAGAAATTTTTGAATGACGTACTCGTAAATGGGGGCCCTTGATCGGATACGATCTCGAGCGGTAAACCAAAGCGCGCAAAAGTAGCCCTTAAAAACTTGATTACAGATGACGCATTTGTCCGCGACATTTCTTCCACTTCTAGCCATTTAGAACTTGAATCGATGAGCACAAAAAACGTTCTACCTTCCCAGGGACCTAAGAAGTCTATATGCAATCTACTCCATACTCGCGATAGATATTGCCACGGCTGCGGCGGTGCACGAGGCGGCGCCTGCGCCTCTGCCGCACAAGTTTCGCAGGATTCGCAAATTACCTGTACATCTTTATCTAAATTGGGCCACCACACGTAGCTGCGAGCTAAGCATTTAGTTTTGACTATACCCATGTGGCTCGCGTGCAATTGTTTAAGAACGCTATGCTGTAAAACGGCTGGTACCACAATTCTATACCCCCACATGATGCAATCGCGATCTAAATATAGTTCATTCCGTCTCGAAAAGTACGGTTGGAACTCCTCATCAGGGCACCTCGTTGGCCATCCTGACTGCACATATGCTAAAACTTTACATAAGACTCGATCCTTCCGTGTAGCCGTCCTAATATCGCTGTTAGTGACTGGCAAGAAATCTTCCACAAAGTTTAAATACGTTATTTCCTTACTTTCTCCCAGTTCACGTCTACTACTCGGCTGCGGTAGCCTTGACATCGCATCTGCACAATTCTTTGTTGACGGCACATACTCGATATCGTAGTTGTATCCCGACAACAATATCGCCCAGCGTTGTATACGTGACGCAGCCATTACCGGTATGCCGACCTTGGAACCGAAAATGTATGTGAGCGGTTTATGATCACTCCTTAATATGAATTTCCGACCATACAGGTATTGATGAAACCTCCTGATACCAAAGATAATGGCTAGGGCCTCTCGATCTATCTGGGCATAAGCACGCTCCGCGCGGGTGAGCGTGCGCGACGCGTACGCCACGGGCCGCTCGCCCGCCGGCGTCAGCTGTGATATCACCGCGGCTATCCCTACCCCGCTCGCGTCTGCCGTCAGCAACAAGGGCAACTCCGGTGTGTAATGCATGAGCACCTCACTCGATCCTAAGCGACGCTTAACTTCTTCAAAAGCTGCCTGACATTTAGAGTCCCACACGTACTGAACACCGGCTCTCAACAAATTATACAGCGGGGTCATAATTGAACTAACCTTGTGAATAAACTTTCCGTAGTACATGACCATCCCAATGAAGGCTCTGAGCTCAGATACCGTCGTTGGCGCTGGCGTATTATTTATGGCCGCGACCTTCTCTGGACAAGTGTGAACCCCCTCCTCACTAATAACATGTCCTAGATAGTTAACGGATTTCGCAAAAAATGTGCATTTATCCTTCCTTACCCGAAGGCCGTATGTTTTTAAACGCATAAAGACCTTATGTAGAATTTCAATGTGCTCTCTCGTATCTCGGCCCGATATAATGACGTCATCCAAAAATACTCCGACATACGGTAAGTCCGCAAATAACTGTTCAAGCTTTTTTTGAAAAATTCCTGGACTAGAGGAAAGACCATAAACCAGACGATTATATCGGAATAATCCCTTATGGGTATTTATGACGGTGTATTTACTGGAATCGTCCAACTCGAATTGCGCGTATGCCTGTGACAAATCTATTTTGCTAAAACGTTTTCCACCATGTAAGCGCGCCAACAAGTCCTCTACTTTCGGTAACGGATAACGGTCGATTATCAGAACCTTGTTAAGTGTTAGCTTATAATCGGCGCAGATCCTTATACTACCGTCTTTTTTTACCACTGGAACGATGGGTGTGGCCCAGTCAGAGCGATCTACGGGAGTGAGGATGCCGTCACTTACCAGTTGGTCCAATGCGCGCTCCACCGGCTCGCGCAGTGCGTAGGCCAACGGCCGCGCGCGCAGGAACACGGGCCGCACGTTATCCCGCAGGTGGATACCCACCGTGCCTCCCGTGAACCGTCCGAGTCCCTCCGCAAACACCTCACAGTATCTGGAACTAAATTCGGCTAGATTGAACTCCTCATTGCCTAAGTGGTTTATATTACCGTACTTTGATACTTGTACATGTATATCAAGTTCTAACAACCATTGTCTGCCAACTAATACAGTTTTGCCATCGTTAACTACATACAAATCTAATAGTTTTGCCCGATCCTTATACTTAACTAACGGGCGTATCACTCCTACTGGCGTAACTAGTTCACCCGTGTAATATCTTAATGTTAATTTGGATGGTTCCATATCTATATCACTAAATAATGTCTGATACAATTTGTAACTTATGCACGATACGGCGCTGCCCGTATCACACTCCATCTTTAAATCTACGCCATTAACATTCAAAGTTATTCCTATTGGCGGACACAAACTCGCACTCAAATTATTGATGTTTAAAATTACCTCGTCACTCTCCTCCTCTTCACTTAGTGGTATACCGGACGCCACTTCCACATTATACTGTTGTGATAGATTGGGGCAAACACGCTGTAAGTGCCCCACTTTGTTACAAACTCTGCACACATATCTCGTAAATTGGCACGTCGTGCCATCATGTGGACCCCCGCACGCGCGACATTTCGTGTTTCGTTGCGGTGGTTGCCCCGTTGAAAAAGAACCGCCACTGCCGCCGGGCCGCGCCTGCCGCCAGCCCCGGCGCGCGCCGCCCGGCTGCTGGGTGCGCGCCGCCGGCGCTGAGGTGCCCGCGCCGGCACCGAAACTTGCGCCGCGCCCCGCCCGGGACCGGGACCCCATCGCCTGGCACTCCACCTGCAAATTGTTGGTCTCGCCGACGCCGGCGCGGCCCCCTATGACCGCCGCCGCGTCCTTCTCCGCCGCCTCCAAACTGACCGCGAGTTGAAACGCACGTTGAAAACTAAGGTTATTTTCCGAAAACAACCTTTGACGAATTGATTCACTAGCAATGCCACACGCGAACTGGTCTCTTAAGTTGTCCTGCAATGTAGTACCAAATTCACACGAAGCCGACATTTTTTTTAGCACTGCCACATAGTCCTTAATTAATTCACCCCCGTTTTGTTTTCTGTTGCGAAATTTATACCGTTCGGCCAGAATACTCGGCCTAGGTTGCAAATGATCTGCGAGGATGCTAGTTAACTGGCTCAACGTCTTAGTTTTCGGATTATCCGGTGTGCACAAATTCACTAATAACTCGTAGCATTCTGCGCCGATAACTGTTATGAACGTAGACACTTGCAAATTACTGTCGACCTTATTCGCTTCGAAATAATGTTCAATTCTTTCCACGTATCTATTCCAATTGTCCGTGTGCATATTAAATTCACCGATTTTACCGATCGTCATCGTTGAACACTTTTATATTTATGTTATTTATCGACCAAAACACACATGAATTCGAATTATCGTCGCCACTGAAGAATCTAGACTTGTATATACAGAGTTGTAATAAAACACGTCAGTTACGTTGAGACGTTTAATTGAGACAAAAGATTGTTCGCATACCTACATTTACAAAATATCAAAATATATACTACCGTACATTACAGTAGTGACTTGAATTATCGGTATAATTAAATCGAGTATAAAAAAATGCTGTATAAAGGGGAATGGGAGGTTGCAAAAGAGTGCGAATTTGTACGTGAGTGTAGTTATTGGAAAACGGCTGAAAAGTTAAATAAAATAAATAAGTAAATAAATATCAGAAAACCTCACACAAATCGATCTAGTCCCAAATTAAGCTCAAGAAGGCTTGTGTTATGGGTACTAGACGACGATATACATACTTATATAGATAAATATATACTTAAATACATAGGAACAACCATGACCCAAGCACAAATATTCGAGTTCATCACACAAATATTTGCCCTGGCCGGGATTCGAACCCGGGACCGCCGCTCAGTAGGCAGGTGCTTGCAAACTGAGCCAACCGCGTCGTCGGTTGTTATCATAACACTTTCTTAACTCAAATATTTGTGCTTGGGTCATGGTTGTTCTATGTATTTAAGTATATATTTATCTATATAAGTATGATATCGTCGTCTAGTACCCATAACACAAGTCTTCTTGAGCTTAATTTGGGGCTAGATCGATTTGTGTGAGGTTGTCTGATATTTATTTATTTATTTATTCATTTAATTACATTCTAAAATGAAGGAAGTTTCGAAGGAAGTTTTATGATCAGAACCTCAAATATAGATATTTAAAGGACTCGTAAGTTTCTAACACAAAAAAAACGTCTCGATTGCATTTATGAGTAATTTTCAAAAAACATATACCTACATAGTTAAGGGCTTTAATTAAAACAAAACTTAATTGATTCCTTTGTGTAACGATAGTTACCCATATCTTTTGTATGAGTAACTTTCGTAACACAAAAGACGCGATCGTAATTTTGTTTTTATTAAGCCTTTAACTATGTACATGTTTTTTGAAAATGACTCTTACATCTTCAACACAGTCTATTCTATTATAAAATTCTTGATTTGTATAGAAAATCATATTTCTATGGAGAGGGGTCATGATTTCAGGAATAATAATAAAACCGTGATGGAGAATCGTCATTTGTTTTGTATGGGCGCGCGGCGCTATGCCAGTTTGGCGACATATGTTGGTCATAATTTCTTTGGCCTCTCATCACCGAAACGGATGAACGAATTTTAACCAATTTTAGTACAGGGATAGCTGGATATCCAAAGATGGTTATAAGATACTTTTTACCCGACTACGTCAGCAACAAGTTTTACACGGACGACCTCGCGGACACCTTCTGGTTTCTTGTATAAAGAACTGTAGTCACTGAAATTTTCGAAACGGCCAAAAAAGAATGTTTTTAATTTATTGTCTTTGAATATTTTCTTTATTATACTATTCACATCATATGTACCAGGTGGGCCCTGTAACAGGAGCAATAAATTAAAACATAGATTCTACCCCTCAAACTGAAGAACATTTAAAAATAACTCATTTATGATATAAACCTGTAAAATAAAGTTTATTCAAAGAAGCAATGTCTTGCGAAACATTTGATATTTTAGTAAAGTGACAGCTATGTCAATGCTCAGGCGATGTCAATGTTGGACGGCGTACATTGAAAATGCTATTTACTTTGTTTGAAATAATGAACATATGAAAATAGTAATTTTTTTTTAAAGTTTCTGAACAGATGTTGTTCAGTTACAGGACCCACATAATGGTATATCACCCACGATCTTGTTTAATTTCTCGCCACTTTTAGTACCTACAATGTAAATTTTAGTATTCTGTGGTGTTTTACAATTATAGGATGTCTGACAACAAGGTGTTGTGATATAAAACAAAAAAATTAGACCCTACCGTGACCAGGTTTGAACTGGTACCTTAGGTATACCATGCCATATACATGTAATATACAAAAAATAGTGATTAATTGAATAAAATTGTCATGATGTTACCAATATTTTTGTAAAACTATCAATATATTATCATACTAATTGTAGGGGCAGTAATTTGCGCGACGAAACACTAATTATTTCGTATTTTGTGAATAAATCTTAATGTCTTCACAAAATAACCCAAATTAACCTATTTTTTATTAGTATTTTAATCTGGTTTCATTTGCGCGCGACCTTTGCATTGGCACAGATAAATAAGTACTTCCAAATAAGTTTATCTCATTGTCAACGCCACATATCAAATAACATATCATCACCAAATCAAATTACAACGTAAATATATTTCATAATTAAAACCACAACCTGGAAGTCATACATTATGTTATTTTTATAAAATATACTCTAACAAATTACGTAGCTATAAAACGTGCAAAAATGGGAATGGAATATAAACCAATAAAAAATCTCTCTCTTATTAATTATGTACCACTTTGCACCTACTCTGTATTAAGTTAAAATTTTCATCAATTTACTATCCAAAGGTTGTCTGGAAGACATTGCTTTTTAGCGATAAGGCCGCCTGTTGTCTACCGTTATTTATAAATTGTATTTGTCTGTTTCCTTTTGTAAACTTTTTTAACCGACTTCAAAAAAAGGAGGGGGTTCTCAGTTCGGTTGTATGTTTTTTTTTTTTTTAATGTTTGTTACCTCATAACTCCGTCATTTATGAGTCGATTTGGAAAATTCTTTTTAGGTTCATGAATAGACATCTCAAGGTTGGTCCCATACAATTTTGGTGAAGATCGGATGACGAGATCCATGAGGAATCGAAGGAATTCCTGAAATTTTATAGGCACTCATTATTATGAGTGCCTATAAAATTTATTACTTCTCATTTATTTTCTAAAACTATTTAAGTATTTGCATATGGTAGTCATCATCTTCCAATACTGAATTGATGATGGAAGGTACAACTCCTTAACGGTTAGGAGTTAGGAGATAATTCAAACAAGATGCATGCCTTCAAGACCTCCCTGATCACCTCGCCATAAGTATTTTATATGAATCACTAAAAAGCGAAAAAAAAAAAAATTTTAGCAAAAAAAAGAACCGACTTCAGTGAAACTAAAAAGCCAAAAATAACCCGTTCAAGTACAGATTACATTTGACTCACCCTTTGAAGTCGGTGCCAAACCTCACGTAAACTTTAATATATAAATATAATAACTGAGTGGTTTGGGATCGATTTCACTGAAGTCGGTTCTTTTTTTTGCTAAAAATTTTTTTTTTCTTTTTATTAACCCTAATTCGTATTCTTTTTATACAATATTATCTACAAGATCAAGTATGAATGGAAAAGTACTAACTGCAAGACTGGTTTGAAAACTTTAGCTCTCGGTCCTCATGCTGTTAACTAAGAAAAAGATAATTAAATTTTACAGATCGGTTCATGATGGAGGCCAAGAACACGGATGGGTTTATTGAAATCATATCGAGAGCGAAGTCACGGGTAAAATCTCAAATAAAAAATAAATAAAAACAAAGCGAACCAATCGTTAGTGTTTAAAATTATTTAAGTAAGAGTTTTTTTCAAAAAATACAGCTCTAATAATTTTCTTCAGTTATCGAAAATTTAAATAATTTTACATATTAAAAATAAGATGTCGGTAATGCTTAGGTAGATATTAGAAACTAAATTTCGATAAATAAGCTACAAAACAAACGAAACCAATTATCTTGTAAACTTATTCTTTCAACTTTCTTTTAATTAATTCTAAACTTAAACAGGATCCTTAAACTTTTAATTTAGCACAAACTTTAGTTACTTACATTACGTCGTGCCGGTGCGCCGTAATGGCGAAAAAAAAAACTTCAAGCACTCATCCACTCAGTTAAAATAAGTATGATTCTAATTTCAAACACACACTTTCAAAGTAAAACTGGCACTTATAAAAAAAAAAACAATTGAATTTGTTCTAAAATATAATTCAATGTTTATTTGAAATGTATTCGAATCTTCGAACGTTATTATTTTTAAATTTGGAAAACTCCGTGAACTCCGGGACGGCGGGACGCGGCGCACGCTCGCTACGAGTTCCAGATGGTGACTGAATTCAGCCGCCGCTCCACGCTGGATTGATAGGTTGATTTTCGAAGTTCCTAGTAAATTTTCTTATTGATGAGCTGAAACTTTTTAGATTTAGTGGAGTTTTTTGTGTCATGGTGACAAACGAATTCTATTTCTAATGATGTTTTTCAGGTTACTGAAGAGATTCTTAAATCGAAAAACAATAACGAGTTTGTGGCGTAAGGTTTATTTGTCAAGAACGTCTCAAAAGTCATTTAAATATTGTGTTGGTGTTGATGGATTGGATTGGATTGGGCACCATATTTCAGTGAACATTTACTGACTGATAATTATGTAATCTTCTATCTATGCTATTATAAAATTCTTAAATTACTATATTGTAATAGTTTTTTACGGAGAGGAGTCATTATTTCAGGAATAATCTTAACATTTTGATGCAGTATCGCATTTTGTTTTTTATTGGCGCGTGGCGCTATGCCAGTCTGTCGTCATTCTGTTGGTCATGATTTCTTCGGCCTCTCATCACCGAACGGTTATACGAATTTTAACCAATTTTAGTACAGGGATATCTGGATATCCGAAGATGGTTAGGATACTTTTACTCGACTACGTCAGCAACAAGTTTAACGCGGACGAGGACTAGTTTCCTGTATAGAAGAACATATTAGTCAAATGTTTACAATGAAGCGAAAACGTAAGCAGACGTTTCTGCTTTTTTAATTTTCTTCGGTTTCCGCGACCATCACACATTTAAATAAAACAATTTAAACGGAGTATATCGCGTATATTAGTGAGCGGTAGCTTTACAGATACCGTTGTCAACGAGTCAACCTTTGACAACGGTATCTGTAAAGCTACAGAAACGTAAGTGAGGCTCAAATAATTAATATAGGTACGCGATATAATCCGTTTAAATGTGATTTTTTAATTTTTCGCTTCATTGTTAAAATTAATTTAGTTTACGTTAGCAGACGTTACTACTTTAATAAAATTACCTCATTAGTGTCTGTAATTTTACTAAAAATTAACAGGACGCAGGAATTATGGGCGCACGTCGCCTGCCAGACAGCGGCATCTGTTGGTATCATTTCTGTGTTTGCTCAACACGCTGATATGGCTGAGCGGATTTCAATCAATTTTGGTATAAGGATAGCTGGACACACAAAGACGGTTATCCTCCTCCTCCTCCTCCTTCAGTCGATATCCTCAATGCTGAGGGTAGTGGCCTCTCTGAATTACTTTTTCGTGGACTATTTTGCGCCAGCTTACTCTATCCTGGGCTTAAATACGGTTATAGGATACTTTTTATCCGACGTGGACAAAGTTTTCGAATGGAAACGATCATATAGTCAAAATCTTTACGGTAGATGGAGCTACGATGCCACCCTAAGCCATATAAGAAATTTAGCAATTGATTGAAAAATCTAGTGGATTGAGCGTGGGTTTGAATCATTTGATCACTATCACATCCAGGTTATTGTCAGTTCAGAAAACAAATGTCGTATCGTACCTCTGCTGGTCAAAAGTTAAGAGCTTACTGTGTGAATCTACGAGTAGGTTATGTTGCTAAAGTATTCCATCGAATTATAGAAGAGGGAACGTTCTTTATTCTCATACGAGTTTTATCAGAAAATTAGGCCGTAGAATCCTTAGTTTCACATATGTCCACCGAAAATGTATTTTTTTGAATTGTAAATACTCGACCCTAAATCTAGTATAATAAACTTGAAGGTGCAACTTCGTACGCGATTTTTTTATACCGTAGATGGGTAAAATGTATCCTATAACCATCTTTAGATGTCCACTTATCCCTTTACCGAAATTGGTTAAAATTTTGTCCAGCCGTTTCGGCGTGATGTGAGGACAAAGAAAATTATGAAAAATGTTGGTACAAGGATCAAAAACAATCATCCCCTGCGGTGGTTAAAAGTTAAAAACTTTTATGAGTCTAGGGTATGTCCACCGGAAATACTCGAACTTAAATCTGATAATAAACTCGAAGGTGCAACTTGGTACGCGTTTTTAGGGTTCCGTACCCAAGGGGTAAGAACGGGACCCTATTACTGAGACTTTGCTGTCCGTCAGTCCGTCCGTCTGTCACCAGGCTGTATCTCAAGAACGGTGATAGCTAGACAGTTGAAATTTTCACAGATGATGTATTTCTATTGCCGCTATAACAACAAATACTAAAAATAAAATAAATATTTAAGGGGGGCTCCCATACAACAAACTCTTTGTATTTATCTGAAGATAATGGTACGGAACCCTTCGTGCGCGAGTCCCACTCGCACTTGGCCGGTAATTATTTTTTATACTGTTGTCCGGTAAAAAGTATCCTATAACCATTTTTGGATGTCCAGCTATCCCTGTACCGAAAGTGGTTAAAATTTGTCCAGTCGTTTCGGCGTGATGCGAGGACAAAGGAAATTATGAAAAATTAAAACAGATGGCGCGCTATTAAGTTTTTTTTCTGAAATTATGACCCTTCTCCATAGAAAACTCATTTAAAATACAAATCTAGAATTTAATAATAAGTAGTATAGATTAACCCATGTCCTTGTAAGATGGACGTTTTATAGAATAGAATAGAATATATTTATTTGTCAAACATAGGTACAAAGTAGTTGTTACATTATACAGAAGTTCTCTATGTCTTGCCACTAGGCGTACAAATTTGTGGGTTAAGTATTCGACCCTCAGGGTCAGCTCACACCGAGACGCGACGCGACGATACTGGAAGAGGCCGGTGATTTCGCGCTGCGCCGCGCGCCGCCGCGAGACGCATCGCAACGTAGCGAGGCGCATCGTAAAATCGTTGGCAGCACGACGCCTCGCTGCGCAGCGAGACGCCGCGTGGTGCCGCGTCCAACCGCCCCGCAGTCTACCTATTGCAAGCGCATGAGAACGGCGGCCTCAGGCTGAGCCTCGCGGCGTCGCCGCTCTTACACGCCGCGCGTACCGGCGATGCACCGCTGCGTCTCGCGAAGCCGCGCGACGCAGCGCGACGCCGCGAGGCGCAGCGCTGCGTGGCGCAACGTATTTTAAATTCTCACGATGAAATGTATCCCTTTTAATGTAGTAAATAAAGTATAATTTTGAGTCACTCTATTGAAATGTGCGCGCAACGTCGCGTCGCGTCGCGTCTCGGTGTGAGCTGACCCTAATACAATGTCAGCAGGTAGAAAATAAAAAATATGATAATACTAGAATTTATATACTAGTCAAAACAAAATATATTTTAGTTTTATTTTTAATTATTGGGCATAAACTAATTAATAAGTGGCTAATTAATAACGTTCTCAATCCTTCAGTATCCAACCTCATATATAGTTCCCTTTACAAGTATATTAACTTATGACAATGAATTTTTTTTTTTATATTCAACTTGTTTACTTTAAGCCCTAATCAGAGCCTACATTTTCTGTTACAAATCTAAACCGACAAAGCAGTAAAACAGCTAGTTACTTCGGTACAACTAAGGTACATAGAACAAAGTTAAGTTTATAAGAAATGTAGGTAACAATGCCGCTAGGGGAATGAATGTTTCAGAAGGTAGACCCCGATACAACGGACAGGAGGTTATATCTCTATCCCAAGGGCAAGTATGGTTCAGATAGTTGACGCGATAAAAGTTTAGAGGTTGCGTATTTGATAAAAGTATTTCGTAATGTATATTTAACAACACCGCAAACTTCCGGCTAATGTTGTTATGACTGTATCCCTGCCGACCGACATAAAAAAGTGTGAAAATAACACCACATTTTCTAGGAAACTTAAAACAATACTTGGCAATCTGGCTTGGTACAGTATAAACGAATTTGTGAATGTAGACCGTTAGGGTTTCCCTCGCGATAGTCGCGATCCCTAAAATCGTTTGTCCTAAAATCACTTGCCAAAACACTAGTCTGAAACAAACTTAAAAATAATATCTTGATGTAAAGTTTTAACAGCTGTTATTATAGATACGAAATTGGCTTGTAATTGATATATACATTTACCAAGAAAGAATCTGAAATCTGACTCGAGTTTACAGCCGTGAGTTGGGTCTGACGTTTTCGTTTTTTTCTAGACAAAGGCCTCTCTCTTGCGCCACACCACTGGTTGCCGAATACCTCCAATGCGTCCCGCCATTTCTGTTACTGCTTTAGTACTGACTTTACTCACGGCTAATCCGACCGATATTTTTCAAACTTGTATGGAATTCATCCTCTGGAACCTCTATGTAGTTTCTGTGCGGCTGGTTGGATGGATTGTTGTCAATTCATAAAAAAAAAACACTTCAACAAAATCATATAAATAAATTCATTGATAAATTAAAAACAATACTAACTCAAATCAATAATAATTTATAATTTTTTTAAAAAAGCCAACACAATACTCTTTCAACAACTTCACAATACTATTTCGACGACGCGGTTGGCGCAGTGGTTAAGCAACTGCCTACTGAGCCGACGGTCCCGGGTTCGAATCCCGGCAAGGGCAAATATTTGTGTGATGAACTCGAATATTTGTGCCTGGGTCATGGATGTTATTTGTATTTATCTATAAAAGTATGTTTATCGTCGTCTAGTGTCCATAACACAAGCCTGCTAGAGCTTACTGTGGGACTAGATTGTAATAATAAAACAAAAACAGTATGAGCCACAAAGTTAAAGGAGCGGTTATCATTGCAATGTACTAAGAGAGAGATAAATAGTGTTTTCTCAAACATGCAATGAAATATCGTCGTAACGTGCGTCAAAACAGGCTTCGAAGTGTCAAGTTTCGGGCGGAACAATTCGAAGGAACTGTAAAGGAATTTCATACAAAATTGAAGGCCTAGGCCGGGAAGTAATTTGTTTTTAATTTTAATGTAAACATGGCGTCTGTGTTTATGAACAGCTGATATAATTTTTTTTTCTAGTGGCTACCCATTCAGCCACCGGACCAACAATATCCGCGTTAATGCCTAGTACACACGAACTGATATTATGAATACAAATCTGTATAATTCAATGTGTTGATGAATAAATTTAAAATACTGTCTATACGTAAGTCACCAGAGCCCATAGACATTTATTTATTTATATTTAAAATCCTCTGCATTTATTTTATTTATTATAGAAATTGAATTTTTAGTATCAGGTTGTGTATAACGGCCCTTATAGGGTCTATTGGAACACAACATACGCGAAATACGGACAACTTCCATAAAAAAAAAAACATTATGGGGGATTGGAGGGAAAATGAAAAAAAACTTTTGTCATGTACCTATTTTTATATTTGTTGTTGATATTTATAAATATAATTTCATAATGAGTTCTGATGATAACAGCGATAAAGAAATTAATTGTACTTCACCAGAATTGAGGGCGGAGGCAGGATTAACAATTAATAACCTGTTGCCACCAAAGTCGAACGGACACATACATGAATGAAAAAAAAAATTATGCTCAGTCTTATAACATTTATTTATTTAAACTTTATTGCACAAAAGACAGAAGTAAAAGTACAAATGGCAGACTTAATCTTTCTAAACTACAAGAAAAGAAAATGTACAAGACAAGTAATTGGACGCCACACAATTCTATTTATGCCTAAGCAAATAGCAACGTTTTAAGAACTAGATTGTCCCGACCTCTATACTGGATATTGTTTCTGCTGTATTTCAGCTACACTCCTTGCCAATCTTCTGATGGTCAAAATGCATGGGGGTTGGAAAGCTGATAAAAGTTGCAGAAGGCGACAAATCCTCACGCAGCCAACTCTCAAAATGATGTACCCCAACCATCATCAATTTACATAAATCCACGGCCAGGCTGTTCCTGGTTCCCGTGACCCTCCTGTTTACATTAAGCATCATAGTCCACCGCCAAAATCTCCTAGCACATATATTGCCAGTTGATAATTTTTATTTTTCATTTTCATTTTCACAGCCAAATTCATGATCCACAGTCACCACGCGGTAGATCAGATCCTCAGCCTCCTTTGCCATCTCAGCAGAATCAACAGTCAGCTACATTATCACAGCCAAGACCAGTTTCGGAAGTACAGCTAACTAATATCAGTGTACCTGGAAAAACAATAAAAATTTCAATAAGCAATTGCCCCCATATGTCGAATGCGTCATTTAATATCAGTTAAATTTGTCAAAAACTTTGTTAATGAATGAATGAATGAATGAATGAATGATTTATTGCGTATGAATGATAGGTTACATTAATTGCAGATGTACATGCTTAAAATGTATGTCTCACCAAAATTCTACCTTTTCAGGTGTACACGCATGAAATGTGGGTACTTAATCTGTTTATAATCTGTTAATAATCTGTTTTGAAAATAATAGTTACGTACCTTTAAAAAGTTCTGTGCACTTAGCATGTACAAATCCATGGTGATAATTATTAATAGTGTGTATGTAGAATACAGCTGCCTATCTATATCTATAGGTAATGCTAGGTTGTTCTCTTGTTTCCTTGTAGAACGTAATATGCAATATATATGTTAGATCTATGTGATATTTTGATAATTTTTTCAAATTGTTGTAACTACACATCATAAATGAAAGAAAGGTTATAATGTGAGTCAGATGTCACAGACAATTGATTGACAAAATGTCTGTCCTAAAGTTTCGTTCAAAAACGTGTTTTATCTTATAAGCGATCCGCTGTACTAACTTCAATTGGAATGAATCTTATTTTAATTTCAACCCAAGTTATAAATGTAACGAAAAAGTAGTATAATAATAAATATGTATATAGTGTAGCAAGCCTAAATTGTCAGTAAAAAACGGCGGCAATTTTGAAAAATCACGGATTTATTGTCTTCGGTTACCGCGATATAAAATTTGTTTTTTGAGTGATGTATTTTTTTATTTCATTACATATGTTTGAGAAAAGCACTATACATGCCTTAGCCGTGAAAAGGGCTTGCCGGCTTCGTATCACTAGACGGCCTCCCTTACGGTCGGCCGTCTATACCTACTCAGCCGGCAAGCCCTTATTTCCCGGCGTCTGCAGTAATGTACTATTTTTGACGACGGTTTTAAATGTTGCAAGAGATTGGACACGCCTTATATCCAGAGGTAGCGAATTCCACAGTAAAGTAGTCCGGAATGTGAATGAACCATTATACAATTTGGAAGATGAAGGGGGACAGTAAGAACTAGGGTATTGTAGAATTCAAAAATACTATCGAAATTCAGTTTTTTACGGAAGCGGTCATCAGTTTAATAAATAAATAATAATAAATAAATAAAGGAGATATCTTAACAGCGCAGTGCAGGATTTGTTGGGGCGGACGTCACTAGCTGTATAGCGCCATCTTTTGATAAAATCTTCTTTGTCCTCTCAACACGCCGATACGGTTAGACGGATCCAATCCAATTTTAGTACAAGGATAGCTGGACATCCAAAGATGGTTGTAGGATACTTTATACCCACTAAGCACGAACTTGCAGCCACATGATGTATCTATATTTTATAACGATTCCAAGAAACAAATCAATACTATTTAAGTTTATAAGATACTGCGCTGTAGCAAAAAGACACACAGGCCGCACTCGCAGTTTTTTATTTTTTTATGAAACACAGCAAGTACAACAGCTTTTGGCAAAAAAAAATATAGAGCCCTTCTTCTTCTTCTTTGTCGTTACACTCTTGGCAAAGTGGTCGTGGCTGTCGTTCCTTGTGTGCATGGCAAGCCTAACCACACGGCGCTATTCTTTTCTCACAGCCGCGCGTCTGGTGCTCTCGTGCAGAGGACAAAGTGGCCGATTTGATTGGGTCAGTCCTCATCATGGGAGATCTACCGCGTGGTCTAGTATCGTCTTCTTTGCCCTGGACCACCAGGCGCTCAATGGACAAAGCTCCACGTCTAGACACATATCCGAAAAAGGTGAGGATTCGGGACTACATACATTTACATACGGATACATTTTACTATTGAGTAAATAGTATCGTGTTTTAACTACAAAAAGTACACTGTAAAAAATTCTCAAGTATCTTTATCACAGCTCCTACAGTATAGGTACAATATTGTTACTCGATAGCAAGGAAAAAAACAACTTGAAATCAACAATTGAGAACATTTCAAATTTTCAATTAGTGTTAAGTTTCAACTAATTTCAATGTAAAATCATTCGCAAGAAAATGATAAAACAGATATAATTTTACACTTGACGGCTAACTTATTCGTTTCCTATTGTATTCTAATTCCAAAGCCGTCTAACAATATTAACTGAATATGCTGGATCTTTCGTACATGGGATGTAACGCGGATATAACAACAATGGATACCTCATGTTCTTTTTGCAATTATACGTGACACTTAATACCATACAATGAGATTTGAAATATGCTTTAGAAGATGCCTGCAACTACGTCTGCGTCAAAAAATTTTTTTAGCGTAGTACCGGATAAACAGTATTCTATAACCATCGTTATATCCAGCTACCCTCGTACCAAAATTGGTTAAAATCCGTCTAGTAACTTCGGGGTAACGAGCGGACAAAGAAAAAAACACCAACAGATGGCACTATGCGGCAAGCGCCCCGTGCCACAAAGTCGCTGCGCCTAAAGACCACTATACTTTTATGTGGTATTACCACATAAAAAATATAGAATCGATAAAAAGATTCTATACAAATATTCACTATACTTTTGTTATGGAAAACTGATTTTTAATAATACTGTATAGATAACTTGCAAAATGTTAAAGTAAATCATACCTAATTAATCCTGTTGTTTACCTCTCATGAATGTTACTTGTAATTTGTTTGTATTTATTTCCTGTTGAGGTGTGCAATAAAGAATATTCTATTCTATTCTATTCTATTCCTTAATATGTGTACGTAATAAAAAGCAAAAGACTTTCCATAGCAGGGTAGTTAAAAGACGTTCGAGAGCTATGGAGCTCATACTTATTTAATTCGCAATTTGAATTCTTCTTTTTTAAAGAATATTTGAAATCTTGATAATGAAGTCTTACCCTAGGCAACGTTTTTTTTTAATTTTCCAACTTGGAGATTGAATAACCAGTCGTCACTTGGAAAATCAACCATCAACTAAAATAGTCAAATCTACGAGTTATGTCATAGAAATTTTATCTATATGTCGGAGACGGTCATGAGTATGGAAGCTCAACGAAGCCAGCGCGCCATCGGAAGGCGACAGTAGCGCCCCCTTGAACCTGTTTTGGCGCGCTAGACAGAGTCTTGGCGGTTCACTCAGCGAACGCCCACCGACACTTCACTCTGGGTCGCCATCGAGTGCACTACTGCCTTGGAACTGTCCCGTTTCGTTGTGCTATACCAAGTTAGAATCAGTGAAACGTTATAACTCAACAATACAGTGTTAATTTAATAAAGACTATTCTGTTCGAGACTTCGATAACCTAGCTTACAGACCTCTGTGCCAGGAACTGTTATTTTGTGCTTCATTGTATAAGGAATAAATCAAGTTAATTGTATCTGAAGTGTTTCATCTCGCTCGAACTACCTCCTCGTCCACAACTATAAAGAACAGCTCATCTAATGTGCCACAAACCGCACCGGCCATCCCGAACCTATCCCGACATCAGAAGTTGGGATGGTATCTACGGCCCATGAGCGAACACGAAGAATGATGGAACACGAAGCGAATAAAACGGAAGAAAAAAGTTTATTGTTACTCTTTGAAATACAACGAACTTGACATCACTAAATCAAGGAACAGGAGCTACAAGCGTTTCCGTTATTGAAACTCAAGCTAACACCGTCACGGAGACCTACAAAACCGTATGAAAACAAATGAAGATTGCACTGTTTAAATTGTTTTCATTGCGAGAGAAACGGACATGAAAAATTCGATTGCTTACTTCGTATAAAAGAAAACTACAACTTACCACCTCGGCGACAAAAGCCAGCAGTCACAATACAAACTACATCGAAATTCATTGTTTACTTCAAGAACAGCGGGACACATCGTCAGTTGTTGCACCAGTAGAAGTGACCCAGAAGCGACGGTCAACTACGAGCGACGCGTGGACGTAGGCACCATGGCCCCACCGACAGATTTTAAAAACACATCAGGTCAGTCGTTAACTTTTCACTACGATTCCGATATTTTGTTCACAAATAAAAGTGTAGCTATATTCTGGGGTAGACTTGGGTCGCACTTGTTCAGTTTAGTGGGTATTTGTCAAAAAAAAAGTACTAATGGGTACTGGTAAAAGCAACACTCCAAGTAAAAGTTGAATATTGCGTGATAGAAATTAATAATCATTTGAAACAAAGTTTATTGCACGTTTTGTAACGATTGTTTTCGTAGCGATATAATATGACTAAACGCGAAATGTTTCTACAGAGATTTAGTGTTGATTAATATGACCACTACGCAGTTTACCTACCATTATTAAAGTTAATCATTTAAAAATTTCGCTGTGAGGGTGCATTAATCATACACAGTACTTAGTAGTAGGAGCGGCTGCGGTAATAATAATCTACCCTCTGTTCATGATTTTCCAATTGTTCTGTAGAATTGAATTTGTTGACATCTTGAATAGTTTCTTACTCGGTGTACATTAGCTGGTGTATATAGTTTAGCGTCTATAACTTTCGTAGAACTGGTGAGCTTGAGATTTGTTTAAACGATCCTAATGTTTACTTTTAACTGTGGTGATCGCTATAGCCTAAAATATTTAAACTGGAGACACTAATAGGATTAGGAAAATATTAGAACAAGAATTTGAAATTGAGGTTTGATTTTTATCATTAATGTTTCATAATCGGTAAAGCCTTGGTAATCCTAAGGTTATCATTCAAAGTAAAGTTTGTTATTAAAATGCAAATAATGATTTGATTTAAATCTTTTCTTGCATCTACGTCGTAGATTATTTGTTCACATTAACGAATCATAATTTCAGTGTACCTACCTAACTTTGCTAGATTGATTTGAGTTTCCTTTTTTTTAGTTGGATTATTATTATTCGTATGGCATGTTATTTCAGATAACAAAAGAAACAATTCATTTGACTATAAGTAATTACAAATCCAATTTCAGTTGTTGTTGAATTGAAGTTGAGTTTGTTGTTGGATTTAAGGTTAGAATGACTGAGCTTTGTGATACTGTGCTTGAAGTTTTTGTTTCAGGAAAAGATTCGCGGACTTAGCAGCTAACAGCTAAGCCATGAGTCGTCTACTTCGGCTGCCACGACGGTACAAGACATCGCGTAAAGAACTGCGCGAAGGCGAGCGACAGGGCGTCTTCAACCACGGGGAAGAGGGTTGACGTGTGACGTCACCACACCACACCATATGAGGAAATCTGGTGAGGAGTTCTCATTTTATTGTGATTCGGTTGCCGAGTGATCGCTTATGGAAGAGTTGATTTCCAATAAGTTCCATGGCAATTGCTTGTATAATTCAGTGACTATGTATGACTTGTATCAGTCTAACTAAAATTGTTAGTACTGTGCAATAAATAAAGTTACTGAAGCGAGCCTATTAGAAATGTTGACATGTAGTATTGTAAATTGCAAGACCATTTGCCATAAACTTGACTTCCAAACATGCGCGTACTTGCACGATAGGTTGAGGGAAATGCCCGGGAGCTACGTACCATTTGAAGTAGACGAAAAAAAAAAATATAGTGAGACTGGTAGGGAGGTTCTCAGTTCGGCTGGTCGACCATACCAGTCACTTCATCGTAGCCGTAGTCCGGTAGAAGTCGGCATCTGCTCTAAGCAGTCCGTGGATACGCGGTGCGCGGTAGGTGCTGGCGGAGGTCGGGTCTCTCTCGCAGAGACCGTAGAGTCATAGGGTTGACTCGGCGATCCCGTGGGGATGCGCGTATTGGGTGGCTAAATTAGCCCTAGGCCACGAATGAGATACCTGTTTTGTTGAACGGATTTTTGTTGATTTAAATGTTTTGATATTGTCAATAAGGCGAACCAAAAGGGAATGATATGGTGGTACATAGTTCCTAATGTGTTTTCTAAGGTAGAAGTGGTAAATAGCTAGTTTGTTTCACAACAAGCAACATTGTAGTACAATCTCATTTAAAACGTATTGCACTATTGAAGGAATAAGTAATGTTACAATTGGTAGTTGGTTGTAAGATACCATAATTCGATTTGTATCTTTTGAAATATTGCGGTTATAAAACAAAAACTTTCACTTAGTTGTCAAAATTATTTTTGTGATATTTTTTTTTGTTTTGGTGTCAGTAACTATTTGATGCGAAAGGAAAGATGAAGTTTTTGTTTTGTCTTACCATTTTGACGTGTTTGTCAGGAGTGACCGAGTGGATACTGTTTTGGTTGTTGATTGTTTCAGAGCAACACACGAGGACGTGTGTCATCGCAGGATGGCCGTGTCGGAGACGGTCATGAGTATGGAAGCTCAACGAAGCCAGCGCGCCATCGGAAGGCGACAGTAGCGCCCCCTTGAACCTGTTTTGGCGCGCTAGACAGAGTCTTGGCGGTTCACTCAGCGAATGCCCACCGACACTTCACTCTGGGTCGCCATCGAGTGCACTACTGCCTTGGAACTGTCCCGTTTCGTTGTGCTATACCAAGTTAGAATCAGTGAAACGTTATAACTCAACAATACAGTGTTAATTTAATAAAGACTATTCTGTTCGAGACTTCGATAACCTAGCTTACAGACTTCTGTGCCAGGAACTGTTATTTTGTGCTTCATTGTATAAGGAATAAATCAAGTTAATTGTATCTGAAGTGTTTCATCTCGCTCGAACTACCTCCTCGTCCACAACTATATCGAATAGCTCAACTCATGTGCCACACACGGCACCGGCCATCCACACCTGTCCCCGACATATATTTATAGACAACAATGGCACTTTACAATTAAATAAATTAATGAGTATAACTCAAATTTGAATATCAATGTCGGCTCTATAAGCTCTCTAAAGTCCCACCGTGCTACGAAAAGCCAATGAATCTTGCTTAGTGAAATCCTAAACATGCGGTGTCTGTTCATTATATATCAGCGTGCCCTCACTGTATATCGCAGATGAATTTATGCGCGACAGCTAAAAGGGAAGTATTTCATTCTGAGGCGACTTTAATGAATCAAAGGATAAGGATAAAATGTGGCTAAAGGTTGCCCCTGAATTTATCAAGCAGATTTTCTCTTTGCAAGGTTTCTACTTTATCTTTTTTTTAATAGCTACAAAAAATAAAGCGATTGATGCTATAATACTTAACATGTTAAAATACCTTCGAAGCGGGCTTACTCACGTCTTAGAATGTCGCTCGACATGTTTCGAATCAGTTCGTGATTCGTCATCAGTCGCGGCGGCGGCCAACCGTGCGGCTGCTCGACGCGTGCGTCACCGGCGGAGGCGAGAATCTACCCTCATAATCACACACAATGTCAATTGTCGGGTTGCACAAGAGACATGACACTCATTACGTCATTTGCTAGGTCACGTTCACGCTAACCACCGACGTATTTACACAAAACCATTATCCAGGTGTACCCAAAACCATTCTCCAGGTGTACCCAAAACCATTCTCCAGGTGTACCCAAAACCATTCTCCAGCTGGGGCTCTGACCATCAACAATCTCGGTCAAAATTCAGATGACAACTAATTTTCTAAAGTGCGAGTCTGACTCACGCGCCGAGGGTTCCGTACAAACTTTCACTTTACTTATCTTAGCCCTTTACACCCGAGAGAAAAAAATCGTTAACAGCTCCGTGCGACATTACGTAACTTTATTATTAGTTCATAAGGAGTCTAGGCAAAATTATAAAAAAAAACCTGACTGAGCTGGTCTTCCACAATAAGACCCTCACGTTCGTGTGGCTCAGGAATAATATGTAACTAGCACGTTTGTGAGGGTCATGATGTGGATGTGTAGAAATGTTACATCTAAACGGTTATTGAAGAATTGTAATGAAAAAAAACACAGTTATAAAATTAAAACTAAGTTACTTATAATTTCCGCACTAGATCACAGCAATTTCTCAGGCACCATTATAAAATAATCAACAAAATTATAGTTTTCATAACTAGATGAATGGAAAAGAGCTTGCAGATTTCATAGGCGGTCGATTTAATCCTACGCCTGTTTTTCGCATGTAATACAAGATCGTACATCTAGAGATCTCTTTCACGAACTCGTTGTCAATGTATTCTTGAAAGTACTCTACCGGGGAACGGACAGGTTTCACTGGTAGCGAAGTGTAATTAGATATGTGGCTTATCCGTAGACAGAGCTCGCTTCCATGTTCGACTTTGAGGTGCGGGTGCTGATATGGATCTTCCACTGCGTACATTTCCCCGTGTGCGGAGAGATCTACCTCTGCCTATTCGAACCTTTCTTGGTATAGATTCCGACCTACCTTGACCTGGTCGTCTTTTACTTAGCTCTGATTTGCAACGGCGAAATAGGTGGCGGTGACAATGTCCCTAGTGGTGGAGTCGCTGGTCGCGGAGAAGGGGGTGGAGAAGAAGCTCGTGGTGAACTTAGGGCAGAACGTGAGCGTGGCCTTACTTCATGTAGAGTATAAATTTCTTCTTACGAGAGCCAGTCATCATCACTGCTAAGTTATCGAAAAAGTTAGGCACATCTTCCAAATCATCGTCATCGTCTAAACCTTCAACTTCTGACAGGTTTCCGTCTTCGAGCAGATCTAATAGTATTTTATCGGTCAACAGAGCTCCGAAAATAAGCAAATCATCCCGATAAGTAAGCCAAGCGTGTAAATAAATAAGTTATACCTACTAAACCAACATCACAAAACACAACCGAAACCGCACGATCATGAGAGTTCAATTATATGCAATGCAACCGAAGTCGCACGATCGTGATACTTTAAATTCAAAAACCAATTGCACATATGTATTTCATTCGAAAAAATGCAGAATACTAAAAATATATCACACAAACAAGTACTTTTTGCAATCCGATAGTAAATTACGAAGATATTTGCTGGTAATTAGTCAAAAAAAACACTTACGATAGTGAGATCGACGTTCAAAGAACACAGCCATCCCCCACGCCACGTCATGGAGACTGAGGAGTCCCGACGCGTACGCATGAGCCTTCTGTATTTTTTGTTTCATTCTAGCATAGCCGCACGACCGATCGACATCGGTTGGGTTCGCAAAAGCGGTTCGCCATACGCGAAATATTTTTTAAAAATCAACACTCACGATCTTTACAAGTCGGGTGTAAAGGGTTAATTGTCCTGGTTGAATTAAGTTTGCACCTGAAATGTATGGCACTGCATACAAACAAGGCGCAAACTTAACGCAACCAAGTTCTCCAAATATGATGTTTGATAAGGACTATATTTTTTATGATTTTATTACAAATGTATAGTTTTCTGATTTTTATAAGTATTCGTAGTATGTGACGATATTACTTGCCAAATTTTATAGTTCTAGGTCATCAGGAAGTACCCTATCATTTTGATTCCTTTGAGTGTGTCAAAATGTACGTTTTTTTTCGACATAAACGGCCGTATCTTTTTTTCACGTTAACGTAGAAGTTTGATTTTATCACAGCTTCAAGGGATCATAGACTTGAGTATATGGTGTTAATTTCAACTCGATACCTCCACGCGTTCTCGAGATAAAGGGTCTTGACAGACAGACAGACGGACGGACAACAGAGTGATCCTATTAAGGGTTCCGTTTTTTCCGATTGATGTACGGAACCTTAAAAATACGCGGACGAAGTTGGGGGACATTCTAGTCATTGTATACATTTTCCTTGACTGATTCAAAGTTTATAAGACAAGTTACCAACCACAATTGTTTTTGTTTATGGTTTATTCACTAATTGAGAACACAATTTGTTTTTGTTTACATATAGTTTATTCATTAATTGAGGTTTTTAGTCACCTGACCTTGAACGAATCCATTAATCACAATTTTCGTTTTAATTTATTGTAACTAAGATTTATAAATTTATTGCAGACATCATTGGCAACTTGATAGTAGATGTTTAAGTTCGTTTCAAGTAATCTTTTCTTTAATATGCACATCGTGGAAATTAAATGAATGATTGTATCTTACTAATACGTAGTACCTGAAAGTTTGTAGAAACATTTTCCCTTGCACAGGTAATTTGAAATTCACCCGAAAGTAACTACTACATTTAGTAACTTTATACCTACCTATCATAAAACATACTATATTAAAAAAATATATATATTTCAAGTATCACAATATGACTCATATATAATTTACAAAATACACTTAAGCACTAACATCAAACACATTAAAATGACAATACATTGAAATCCATAAATATTAATTATATTTAAAAAAAATATTAAGGCTTTAGTGGGCAGAAATTGGGTGAGGGCGGCGCAAGACCGATCGTTGTGGAGAACTTTGGGAGAGGCCTTTGTCTAGCAGTGGACGTCTATCAGCTGATATGATGATGATGATGACACAATGACAAACGTCATCTATTTCTCAATGTGTCACCCACTGTCCTGCTGGACGCATGCGCAGCATCGTACGGAGAAAACCTGTCTGTAATAGTTGCCAGGGGACTATGATGGTTGCGTTTATAAATAAATGACAAAGCATCTGTCACTCACACTCGCATTTTGTCAAAACGTGACGGATGCTTTGTCACTTATTTATCACGTAATAAACGCAACCATCATATATACCCGCAGGACTCTGATGGAGGCCAGTGCGCACGCATCGCACCTCTAGCACAACTGTGACACGCGACTCTTTGTCTATCTCTTTCTGTACACCCTGTCAGAGAGTGACGAATGAAGATAAAATATGTCGCGCGACATGAGTCGCGAACCACAGTTGTGCTAGACGGGCAGGGATATGGCTCTCAGACGCATGGTAGCTTTAAAACACGCAACATGCGCCTACGCAAACCTCCATGATGAGCTACGCTATCGCGGCAGCCCCATCATCTTCCTGAACGCAGTATAATATTGTTATACAATACAACAATTATTTATTGTATACCAACAAGAAAAATGTTGCAATTTAAACCTTAATTTATCAATTTTAGTATACAAGCCACATACCACATACTTAACTAAATATATTTATTTATTTAATCCTTATTGCACAAAAGAAAACTTATCGTACAAAAGTCGGACTTAATTCCATTAGGCATTCTCTACCAGTCAACCTTAGGGCAAATCAGAAAAATTGTGACACATAAGTAACAAAATCATAATTATAATACTTATACATAATTAAATTTATGCAGCGATGATACATACTAAGCAGATAGACTAGACTAGGAGACTTCATTTCTGCCAGCAAAGAAGCTGCAACGGATGTATGTTTATATAGATATACATAAAAAAGAAGAATCGAAAATTAAAAAAACAGCACACAATAAGTTATGGGAGGGACAAATAGTGATCTTTCAATTTATTTGAACTTCTAGGTATAAAGACGATATCCGATACGATGTATTTTTATTTTTGAACTTATGCTAGCTTCAAACAAATGTATTTGACTCCGATCTGAAATAACATTGTATAAATAAAGCCTATTTAAGTCGAAGTATAAAAATACTTCAATTATAAGTAGTATACACATGTAATGTTTACCATTAAAATATAAGACAGAAGTCCTCAATAAGAACATCGAGAAAAATAGTATATCTAAGCTTTTTTATATTAATATTGACGTTTCTATTTGTTAATTTGAAATTTTCTGCAATTTTTTATAACTTTGGTTTTGTATGTTATTAAATATAATTTTTAACATTATTCAGGACATGTTCATGAAAGTCTTTCACCAAAATTGTGTTAAACAATTTTTTTCTAGACTGTTGGTCCTTCTAGTAATTCGTTACTAAGCACCATTGATTGCTCGACGCTTGCGCCAGTATTCGGTCCACAACTCCCTGTGGTACTTTAGACACAGAAAATTAAGATTACCCCCAGCAACATTCAGCAAACCCAGAATAAGCCCCATGTTATATTTTACCATATCCAAGTGCATAACTTCCATAACCATAATAGGAAACAAAGAAGAAACACCTGAAGGGATACTTAAACTAAAAACTATTACAATTTTATTGCAGATGCCTTTCCATGTTTCTTCTCGAACCAACATCATACAAACTAAAGAATGAAGCACTCTAAAATATAGTATAAACGCTATTAATATTAGCAAAGTATTAATGACATAGTTCAATTTCAATACCAGTTTTGTCTCAAAGAAATGATCAATCGTATACAATGATAACACTTCGGTAATGGGCATTAACCATGAAAACAGATTAGCTCTTAAATATTTCCTGCTGAACTCAATATTGTACACTGTGACAATATGGAGATAATGCATCGCAGTAGCGAACAATAACCAATGACTCAATATAATCCTAGGTACCAGAGTCAAAAACATGACGACGATATCAGGGTACTTGTAGTGAGTAGAAAAGTAATAACCTATCATGTTGACAGCACTAATAAAAATAAGATTCATGGACACATAATTCTGGAACCGCCTCCATCTTGATATTAAAATCCAGGATATTGCGCCAAAGGTGAGACTGACTAGAGACAGGAATACATTTAAGATGAACAGGATGACAGAGCAGGAGTAGACAGTTTGGTGCGCCGGTGATTTGTACAACGCAGTTGTGTTACTGTCTAGTAACGTTCCAAATATTGGTAATACTGATACTGAGGTGTTCATATTCTGCATTCGAAACCCGATGTCCGCATTAGATGCACGAACTGTTTTAGCTTGTTTATGTACTTCGCGGTTCCGAAATAGCTTTGTTACTCGATTATCAATCATCAGTTATACTAAGGTGTTCTTAGTTATGGTCTTAACCTACACTTAACTAGTGTAAAGTTATAGTGGGTTTAGTTTCCGTGTGATATTCTTTAGTTAAGCATTTTCACTCTTCCAAGATGGTTTTATAATATCATTACGGCAATGGCAGTTACGCGTGTTGCTTGCTGCTATTTTATGCGAACGTCTCACTCACCTCGTTTATTCATTATTGATGAATTATCACGTATTCATTTTTATATTCTGTTTTTCCTTTATCACAAATAGTTCCATTCTCACGTTCACGAAAATCTTCTTACTTATAATTTATCAGTTCTTGGATTTATAAAAAAAAATGCCAGAACGTAAGTGTTTGCAGCGTTACAGCCAAAATACAAGTGCCACTATGACGGGAAAAGAGTTATGATTATGAATCATAACAATTAAGACGACTTACGAATTACGTACCTTGACTATGAATAGTCCTTGATGACCTTGAGAGTGAATCAGGTTTTTGCATTTGCACAAGTTTTAGATGAACAGGACGTAACACTACTCACAGTTTCTACTAAACTACTATATTTTCTACTTGATTGAAGGTATTGAGTTTTAACTTTTTTAGACTACGAGGGTGTATTTCATTCTACTCTGAGAATTAATGGAATGTTTGAATCTGAATTGACTCTCTATTCGATATGTCTGAAGAATTCAACTTTACCTACTGTGATATTGATTGAAATTTTAGTAACGGTAGGTAACTGAAGAGACAACGTTACCTCATGTCTCCTATTACAGGTAGGTAATATACAGTGGTTGTAATGACATTAGAGTTATTTTCAAAAAATATGTATTTAGTTAAAGGCTTAAAAAAATAGTACATTACTGCAGAGGCCGTGAAGTAAGGGATTGCTGGACGAGTTTGGGGTAGATGGCCGAGTCGACGACGAGGCCAGATAGAACGAGTCCTGCAATCCCTGTTCCGGCCGAAGCTTGTATAGTGCTTTTCTCAAACGATGTGAGGAAATATTAAAATTAAAATAACTACTAGATAATCAAGTAAACAAAACAAAATATGCTACGGGAAAAAAGTAAAAACTATCTTTCGTTTTTACTTTTTTCCCGTAGCATATTTTGCATGACTAAATTTGCCTCCTCATAAAGTTCCCCGTCATCCTTTGTTCATAAGTTCCCCGTCACTCTCATCACTAGAAGTATTTTTTATGTCTGTTAAAATTATTTTATTATTTTATAAAAAAAGATTTTCAATGTGCCACCTTTTTTATTTTTTAAATATGTTATTTGATCCAGCTATTTGAGCACCATGTTTAACCGCACATAAATATAGTACCATAATTTTTTTGTGTCGCAATTATGCTTACAGATTGTGGAGGTGGTTGGCTGTATGTAATTTTTCCTTTGCCAATTTAATTTTAGTATAGAAATTTAAAAAATTAGAGCAGCGGACAAAAATGGATTTTCATACTAACTTTTGTGGCCTAAGGCCAAGAAGTAATGTAGGGAGCCATAAACGAGAAACTTCATGTCCTCATATCGGGACATTAACGCATGCATTTCCGAGCATGTTTGAGAAAACAAAATTACGATCGCGTCTTTTTTGTTGTTACGAAAGTTACTCATACAAAAGATATGGGTAACTATCGTTACACAAAGGATTTTTTTAAATAGAGCTCTTTATGTACATGTTTTTTGAAAATGACTCATTAATTAAAAACAGCTGCATTTACTAACACCAGTCATAGCTAAAAACCATCTCGACAAACTAGACATTCGATTAAACAATACCGCACTCAAATCGATTTCCAGTCACCACCAGTTTCCACCACCTGCACTACGATGCCGCAGTCTTTTAAATTTGTAACACCCCTTTTTTATTGGAGTTTAAAAATAAATTGCCTGCAGTTTTAGCTACAGCTATTTAAGTCTTCATCTATATACACCCATATTGTTAAATAACTATAACTTCAGACACTATACGAAAAATAACCACCTAAACCATTATTTAAAAAAAATCGCTCCATTTTAAACATTTTGGTTTACGCTAGCAGACGTTACTGCTTCAATAATAAATAATCACTATTAAACTGCTATACTGAAAACTAGAGTTGTGTGATAGTTATTGACTATGTAGTTACTGTTAGTTTCATTATTTTTTGGAGTTTCGTATTCTGTATTGATATCTACAAACTAAACAAAATAAATAATAAATCGACCTAGTCTCAAACTAAGCAAAGCTTGTACTATGGGTACTAGACGACGACATACATAATAAATATAAACATATAGACAACAAAGACCCATGAACAAATATTCGACTTCATCACACAAATATTTGCCCTGGCCGGGATTCGAACCCAGGACCGCTGGCTCAGTAGGTAGGCGCACTACAAATTGCGCCAACCGCCTCGCCACTCACGTCAATATTTATCATACACACCTAAACGATGATTAAATTGCTAGTGTTCGTATCTGTTTTTAGAAATTATCTGTAAATATGGGGTATAGATAAATGCTGTAGGTAAATCCATTCCATAATAATGAGGTCTCCCAAGAAAATTCCAAGTCTTGTCAATGCAAAGTTAGTTCAGCTGTTCTCACTAATATTGTTTGTAACTTCCTCTCGTAGCAACTACCAGCATAGCTTGAGCCGTGGTCCTAAAGTAAAATGAGGGCGCCTGGGGTCAAAACTGATATTATACAGGGTGTAACCGACAGCGTCCGAAAACGAAAACCGTAGTCTTAGACCATAATCACGAACTGAAAACGTGTGTTCATTTTCTCGGAAAACTCAAGGATAAGATTTTCCAAAATAAATTATAAAACTCGACGCGCAATGTATTGCGTCCAATTCTCTCGGGTGCAGACGCGCGGGGAGGGGAGCACGCGGCGAGCGACCGGTCCAGGCGCTCCCCACTCCACTCACGCGTCAGCGCAAAACATACCGTTACGCCAATGCGCATCGAATGACATGAATGAATGCAACCACAAAAACAACGCAACCACAGATCACAACTAGTGTACTACCTAACACCAATAACAACTGACCGATAAATTAAAACAGTCTAACAAGATTATTTTCATTCAAGCAAGTAATGCAAATAAAATGTGCGGGTAGGCAAACATTACTCATGCGTCCGATCGCAGCGGCCTGCGCGAGCACACTGGCCTGGCGGATCAATGACCGGCCAGTACCGTTATCTTTCCCACTCCACGCGCCGCTCTGTGTTGTACCGTAAAGCTTACATAATACTGTTTGTGATACATTGTGTGTTTTGCGGAAAATGCTATTTTCATGCGATTTTTCATGAAAAATTGTTACCGGTAGAGTTCGATTAACGGAAAAATAAAGAAAAATTAAAACTCGCGAGAAAAAATTGTGAATTTTCTCAAAAAAAAATCCACCATTTTCCAGCCCACAATAATGGTCTGAAGCCATGGTTTCAGTTTTCGGTACACCGTCGGTTACACCCTGTCTTGTTGTTATGTTATGTTAACATTTTAGCATTCAGAAGGGTTATCTCTCTACTAAGGAGCTGTACATGACGTTAGGTGGGGAAAGTACATTATTACTGGGAATAAACACACTGATAATGCGATACAAAACAGTAAAACTATCTACAATCCGTATAAGTTAGATTCGACTGAAGTGATATTGAGAATACATTATCATTATATATAATACTAGCGACCCGCCCCAACTTCGCACGGGTGGAATGCTATATTATGTATTTATTATACATATAAACCTTCCTCTTTAATCACTCTATCTATTAAAAAAACCCCTTCAAAATCCTTTAGTTAATCCTTCAGGGCGGGTCGCTAGTAATTATTAAAGATGTCTCACAATAGTGTTAATAATATTAAATTAACGTTCTTATATAATATTTCAATAGTTAACCAGACAGACACACATAGATACTATTTCATATTCGGTTATTAAAAAGTGTCTAATTATTCTAATGATCTTCAAACGAGACTGAGGGTTCATTATAAATGAAGTATACAATACAACAACACTTTATTGCACACCAACAAGAAAAACATTACATGAGAAATCTTAAATTAAACAATGGTAGACAATAGGCGAAGTATATTAAGAATGTAATTTTATATTGCTAAGACCATTATTAAACTTTCTACTTTAAACATTATCAAGGTTTTGTGGTTTTATAAACAAACGGGCGGTTATTTCATCGCTGTTTTAATATGTTTACCCGTAATATAAAGTAAGTTCACCCTTTTTCATGACACTGAGCACATAGACAGCATGTGAGTGACATAGAAATGTTGCATGTCCAAAGAGCACTATGATAAATAAAATTATAAACGTGGAAGTTTTGTGAATACCTATAATAATAATAAAAGCATAGCAATTGATTTTAACAACAGATATTATTTGGTTGAAATATTACAATATTTCCTTAAGGGATTGTTAAAATTCTGATAATCGATACTACATTCAATAAACACAATGTAAAATACAGCAATGACAATTAACCAATAAATATATATGTTTATCATGGTGTAGCGTCCATAACCCGCTTACTAGAGCACATACCGTGGGACTAGATCGATTAGCGTGAGTTTGTGCGATATTTATTATTATTTATTATACAAGTGCACGAACAAAACGCTGCGTCTAGTCCGCCCGTTTAAATTCCACGCAACAAACAATTTCCTTTGCCTTATAAAGTATATTTTCCTTGCGAGTAGCGATATTAAGGCAAATATTTGACGTGATATCATATCTCATCTCAGGGTTCTTTGAAGCAAAAACGTGTATAAGAATTAAGATATAGGCACCAGTCTATCGTTTGCCTGAATTACATATGGATATTTTTTTACTGGATTCATATGGCATAAATCTATTTTTCTCGGTAAACTGACTGTTCGGAAATACTATTAAAAACCTATTCTAACGTGATGATTTCTACAAATGCGGTATTAAATTTACGATGTATGAAATAAAAAGTTAACGGCAAGTTATACAATTCAATATCCCACCACGCGCTCACGTCACACCCTTTTTGAATGACGCTAAAATGTTAAAAATGGCAGCCCGTCAAGAGCTTATGTTTGCTAGCTTACTCTTTGACACGATAAATACAAAAACGCCCTCCTATCTCTATAAGAAACTCACGTGGTTCTCAAACGATAGCAGTGTAACCAACGAATTCGAGCATCACGCGCAATTGTATTGCAGTTCCCCCGACACCGTTCAGCCGCTTTTAAAGGGAGTTTCCGATACCGAGCAACGAAATGTTGGAACAATATACCTCCACCTATTCGTAAACTAAAAACAAATGGAATTTTAAATTAAAATATCGCCAACATCTTTTAAATTTGCAGAAATTACACACTTAAAATCCCTTATCAACTCATATAACGAAATTGTTTTTATTAAAAAAAAAATCTGTTCTGGTTTTGTCGTCGTTTATAAAATCGGTTACAGTATCCTTGCTATTACTCATTTTTGTATTATACACGTAAATTCCAGCAATTTCAACTAACCACCACAATCAATCTCACACTTATTTCACTCACACTCATATACACAAGCACTCCCATCCGTAAGCGTTGCAACGGCGAAGTTTTTGTTTTTGTTTTGTAAGGTCCTGGCAGAATACCAGCGAAGTGGCTTGCTGCTTCATTATGCTGAGTCAGCGCCTTTTCTCTGCTACGACACATGGTTTTAAAAATGTGCTATATAATTGTTATATTACTTGTACTAGTTTTAAGTAGCATGTTTCGACTGTATTATAATATTTACTGTGTCAAACCATGTAAGTTGTGGAAATGAATAAAGAATTTATCTATCTATCTATCTAATTTATGGCAAATGAAATTCAAGCAAGTGAAGGCATCTTACAGATACCAATTTAATTAGCCTATGATATTGAAATTGTTTAGTATTAGTATCCTAGTAATCTATCCTAGCATTGCGCCATGTAAGTAATTATTTTAGTTGATACCTACAATACAACTTTTTATTTTTTTTAGGTTTAAGAAAATAAAAGCTACATTCAAATACATAACTCAATATGTCTAATTCGATTGACAAATACTTATTATTTTGATTGATAAGTATTTGGATTGACAATTTATTTGGATTTACATTGGATACCATTTGATTGACAAGTTCTTCCCAAATATGCATTATGGTGGAGATATATCGAATATATTGCATTAGAAATATAATTATAAAGTGTACCTTCATAATATAATATTATTAAATTTATCGTGAGACATTTTTCATAATTATAAAAACAGTTTAAACTCACGTAAAAATTGCAGTGAGCCGCGAGTCGCGTAGCAGCACGGATAGCCCCTGATGAAGAGCTCCATATGAGTTCGAAACATGTCGGGCCGTTCCTGATAATTTTTACGTGAGTTTAAACCGTTATTGTAATTATTGTACGAATAATAAAAAAAAAACTAATTTTGCGATTTTGCATTTTCATAAGAAGGTGATAGTCAATGAATTGTTATAAATAAATCGTTCATAATTCAGAACGAAATTGCCACGAAAGTAAAGCCGAATGTGGGCGACTGCAATAGAGTCTTCAAGATAAGTCGGAGTCCCAAAGCCGGCTGTCCGGGTGGCAGATTCATGGCGCCACATTTGAACATTGCATTTGGGGATTGCGAGAAATGTGTTATTCGCTACATAATCGTTCTTTTATAGTCAAACACTTCAAAGAATTATTTATTTCATAGAATTTTCATTTAATAGATTTTTTTTTTATTATTTATAAAAAAGAAGTCATAAATTTTTCAGAAACTTTGTAAATGACAACTTATAGATTAGGTTAGGTAAGGTTTGTGTTATCACTTTCCAAAATAATTTATGGTTCCAGAAAAAAAAACGTATGTGTGATAAAACAAGGGTAAACCAATTGCGCAATATATACTAGTCTACGAAAATGTGTCCACAATCGTTATCTCATTCGGGTTTATAGTTTTTTTTTTACAAATTTATTTATTTATTTCACTTAATTACACAGCATAACAGATAACCAAGGCACTGTGAAATTATAAAAAAATATAACAATGTTATACTAACATTTGAAAAACATACATTTAGCGAAATAAATTATACATTAAAAAATTGAGACTGAGGAGAGACGGATATCCATCCCAAATGATATTAACGATGAGAAAACAGGGCTTTATTCGATGAACATTGACATTTCATTGTATAACGTTGTTAGAGTTACCTTTTCAAGTCTAATTTAAACTACCGTGAAAATACAGAAAACAAAAGCCGGTTCAACTTTCAATACTTCAACGTATTGTTTTTTCTTTAATACGTACAACGAATGTTTGTTATCGAAATTAAAAAAAAAACATTAACCTATAGTTCAACTTAATAATGACCAGACAAACATTTCAGCAAAACCAAGCTTCAGGATCAAATTTCACGTACCGCCCACACAACTTATCCCACTCCGTAAAACTAAGCACCATATCTGTATAATTCAATAAAAAGTCGTACGTGAACTTGGCAGCTTGCCGTTTTCCCCTTGCCACCATCAGTATCCCATCGTACACTACGTAGAAACCATGTCTCCATACCAAATGCTCTTCGCATATTTTGGGGTAAGTCCTATGTATAACAAAATTAGTCCCGTTATCACTGTACAGATCTTCATTTTGTTTTCTTCACTTTAAAACAAGTGTTCGACGCTTTTTTTCTATAATTTTCCACGCATGCGCGCTGCCATGTTTTTCAATCGGTGATCTCATTGCCTACGCAAGCGATTTAAGTAGGCCGGATGTTGTATGGTTGACTGTTTTGGTCTAGTGCGTTCTGAATTCGGTCGCGTTGGGAACAATATAATTTGCGTTTGTTTTATTCGATAGAATGTGAAGATTTTTATTATGATTTGAGTTCTCAGGGACAGAAAGGGTTGATTGTTTCCTTTGAAACTATGGAGTTGCTTTATGGGGTTACGGTATGTCGTAAAAAAAATGCGAGTTCGCCTTTTATTTCATCCTATGGGATGATGAACTGTCATGAGTTTTGTTACATATTGTAGGTTCCAATCATAGGGGATAGTATTTTTTTTCTCTGTACAGATTAATTTGTATTGGGGTTTCAGCGCTCATTAAATGCAACCTGTGCACGCTTTGTTTGGTAAATGTATGTGAATAGAAAACACACAACCCGCCCCTGTAGGTTAGTGTAGTAACTAGACATAAACATAAATTATTAATTAGGGTCATAATCTTTCTGTTTGTGTTCCTCTAACAAATTCATCAAAAAGTTTGTTTTTAAATGACGCAAGTACAAAATTCATTCATAATTTAATTACAATAATATGTTGTGTTAGAAAAAAATAAGTAAAAATATAATTTGAGCGTGAAATAATAGGCACTTCATTATCATTCACTACTGATAATCATATTCATGATGAAATGAGTTTTAGCTAAACGAAGCCGCAATTAAGTTGGGCCCCACTTGTATAATTAAGCTAAATCATTATTCCTTCCGTTTCAACCTCGTAATTAAAATTAAAGTGCCTACTCGTTTGTTTTAGCAACAAAAACGCTGTGATGACACTTTAAATAAACCACTTTAAATTATAAAAATATACATTATGTTCTTTTTTTCTTTAGCTCTTCGTACTTTATTTGTTTTTTATCAAATTCCTGGTACGTAATATTGGAAATGAGCTCTTTTATTTTGAAATAAGCTCCCCACAAACGACACAAACTACAAGTTTTAAGTAGTTGAACAAAAATTTAAAAACTTTAAAAGCGATAATGAATATCTGTAAGTAGGCCGTTTCATAAAGATACAGTTAAGATGTTGGTTTCCTTAACTTAATGAGTCACAGTAAGTCAGGTTATAATTTAAATTAATGTCTCTTTTTGTAGCACAAATATATTATAATTATCTGATGATTTTCCCCAAACCCGTGTGCCGTAATGACCTGACACTATGAAAATAACAATGATAAACTGAACAAACTGTTTCAACATTAGTCAATTGTTTAAAAATGTGAAATTCAACATAAATGTTTTCCGTCCATTAGACCCTACGTGCTTCAACCGTAAAGAGTGGGATAAGCTACACCTGCTACAACAAAGACTACGAAAACAGTGCTACGCCGTAGCGGTACTACTCTACGGTGTAAAAGCTGAGCTACGAAATTACTAAGGCTGAAATAAAAGTTCTTGTTTTATGTTACGACATTAAATTTTCCGCTAATATGTAACACCTGATACGTCCAGCAATAAAATGAGATGGGTACCTAATAAATACGATGTAATCCGTTTAGAAGTTTATTCATAAAGGACAATCGCATAAACCGAAAAGAAAATTAAAATACATTAATTTTACATCACGTCGTCCTACCATAAATTTGCACGTCGTAGAGTCGCCATATTGGACGACGATCGACGTAACGTACAATTTTGTGTTGGCCCAAAATGCTTCAACTCTAATATCAAGTATGGAAAGGCAGAGTTCAAAATAAATTGGCCAATTACAAATTTAATGTAACAAAATAAGTTCTAGTTCGTTAAACAACACCGCGCTAGTTTTGATTAAAGCGGCTGTAGGCGTCACTGGTGGCTCATTTTAAATTTAAAGCGGACTAATGGGACGTATTCTGGTCAGAAGTTCGGCAATGCTGCCGATTCAGAAGTTCGAAATTCGACCGTCGTATAGTGCCGTCCCTCTCACTCAAATATACTTTGACAGCTAGGAGACCGAGAGGGATGGGACTATTCGACGGTCGAGTTTTGAACATTGGAGTTGCTCTGAATGTTGCGGTTGCGTTTGTTTTAATAAGGTTTACTTAATTCACTTTTTACTAGTTTGAAATATGTTTATTTTTGTTAAAGATTCATTCATTCATTGATGCATTATTTTAAGAGCTTCACTTTTGTCGTTTAAGTAATCGCCGTTCCCTATTCCATGTTAATTTCTTGCTGATACGATATAGTGCCTACTTTCTCCTTCATTTAATTAAAATATGTTAGTCTTGGTCTTCCTCTGGCTCATCTTGCGTCCCTCCATAATATTAAAAAAGAAAGTAACATGTCGCATTAGGTGTCCTATCCTCTTCTTTTTTGGTATAGTTTTTGTATACATCTCATAATGATAATCGATCCATATTTTTATGAAAAAAATATTGTATGTATAACTATTGTACGTTTTGGCGTTTCGTTTTTACATTTATATCTTTTTTTTACTAGACGGAGATAAACTTGGTGCTACTTATAGGTATTCATTTATTTCCAATATTTGTGCTTTTGGTTAAAGAAACTCAGTCACTTAAATCTTTTAAAAAGGCATAAGTAAATCTAACTTAGGTATGCATCGAATAATATTTGGAGTTATTATCAAATGGGTCGTGGGTGAAGTTTTTTGGTGTGTGAGTCTACACACACAAAATTGATTTCCCTATTTCTTATTGTTTCTGACTTCTCCCTACTGACCCATTTGGATTGACTTCGCTAATTTTATTCATATATGTATCTACAGTATTTATTTTTATTAAAGCATTAGGTAACGTCTGCTAACGTAAACCAAATGTTTACAATGAAGCGAAAAATTTAATGATACAGACAGGATTCTAGCCTGCGTTTCCAATGGCTTTCCGGGCCAACACGGTCGTCCTACCAACTGGGCCACCGAACCAGATGTCAGAGCCATTGAATCTTTCAACCAGTTGCTTCAACATGCCTTAGAGTGGCATCGTAGCGGCTATCTACAGTATACTGTAGAATTTCACATCAGTCGTTATCTCTATTGTACTATTATCACATACTTAGTTTTAAACCCCATTTACTTTATTTCAGCTCTACTTCCTGTTCATGCTGGTTTTCTTCGTTCTAATATGCCTCATATGCGCAATAGTGCTAATTTGCTATCAGAAGAAACATGGCCTCGAAGTTTTCTCATCGACCGATCCCAGAGAAGACACGCCATTGCCAGTTAGAAGAAACTGCGTTAACGAGTTCTAGTAAAGAGACAATCTTATGAAATATATTCCACACGGTCAACAATGAGAAGATACGCGAGAAAACAAGTTAAAGAAAAAGAATATTTACTTGCTTACTGCATTGGCACAACGAGTAAAGTGGACCATTGTCTCCAATCTCTAAAGACTTGGTTTTCACTCGACAGCACGGAGTTGGTTCCGGTCTTTTATGACTTCATCTCATCAGTCATCACCCAGTACCTCTAGCGCAACTGTGACACGCAACTCTTTCTCGCGCGTGATTACCTATCTCATTCCGTATAGTACTGTGAGAGAGTGACGGATGACGCTAAGTTGATCGAAGCATAGTTGGGCTAGACGAGCGCTACCTAACGCCATCCTTGACAGTCCGATCCAAGTGTGATTTTTTGACTACTGATTGCTGCCCGAGCCATGTGTCTTAACAATTTCAATTCTATGCTACTACAGTTGCCGAGAAACTTCTTGACCCAAAATGGCGGATCTGCGCATGCATATTTGTACGTAAATCGGCTACTGCGCAGTCAAGGTTAGGCTCAAGAAGTTTCTCGGCAACTGTACTTGGATAACACTGGATATTGCGGAGTCTCCAGGAGCAATCCCTACTCCGTGTAAAAACAATCACAAATTATGCCGTGCTAAGCCAAAAAGGCTCAGGCTCGCTCGTAGCCATGCCAGGATTATGCTAACAAATCTCATCTTAGGATAAATCACCACACTCAATACCTTATGAGGGAATAACAGGAAGATTTTTCTACATTTCCAGCATTTTAATATCGTCTAAGTATAAAAAGTATATTATTTTGATGTGAATGCCTTCTAATGCCTCTAAAGTGCCAAAATTGTAGATTAATTAATAGCTCGTTTTATCGAAAATAAATGTATTTTCTATTATTCTTCTTGTAATTAATATTTAAAAGAAAATGTAATGTGCATTGTTATTAAAACTATCGTGAGACATCTTTACTAATTATAAAAACGGTATAAACTCACGTAAAAAAATACCGTGTGAGTGTGGCAAGGCATACGTAGGAGAGACGGGACGTAATGTTTCTACAAGATTGTCTGAGCATATACGCAGTGTCAGAAAAATGGATACGAGAGACTCCGCTGTTGCGGAGCATGTTGTCGAGGCCGGTGCGTCCCATTTCGTACGTTTCGATAAGGCACGGTTGTTGGTTCGTGAGAAACGCTGTGTACAACGGAAGATACGTGAAGCTATCGAAATTGGACGGCGCCCGAATTTCAACCGAGACGGTGGTTGGGCTCTACCTCCGGCATGGAAACCTGTGATTCCGGCGTTAAAAAACATCTCGCGTTCAGACAATGTCGTTGATACAATAAGTCAAGTGTGCGTGGTATCAGTGGGTAATAGTGAAGATGCAGTGACAGACAGTCCAGTGGTGACAGCGCAAGAGCCCTGCCCTCCCCGCGCCGCGCTATCTGCGCGTGCGCAGAGGGCGGCAAGAAGAGCGATCAAAAGTGCAGTGGGTCGCGAGTCGCGTAGCAGCACGGATAGCTACCCCTGATGAAGAGCTCCAAATGAGTTCGAAACTTGTCGGGCCGTTCCTGACAATTTTTTACGTGAGTTTATACCGTTTTTATAATTAGTAATGTGCATTCCTAACGATAAACAGCTGCCTGTAATAATGTGATACTGTATACGTAAGATCTTTATATTAAACCAAATCCTCAATTTTAATCACGTGTTTCATTAACTCTCTTCTAATTTTGAATTCGTTCTGGGAAAACTTTCTTCTTGGTCGGTTAAGAAGTATCCTTTAACTATCTTAGGGTGTCCAGCTATGCCTGTACCAAATTGATAAAAATCCGTTTCAGCTCGATAAGAGGACAAAAACAATTATGTCAACAAGTGGCCATCTTTTAGTCTATTAATATTTTCAGTTGCTTGCTTTTAACTCATGACGTCACGACGTTACCACGCACTGCAGGTGCGTCATAATGACATCAACCATTAGTTCCGACTCACTGAGGTGAATACATTAAATATCTCATTAATTATTCATAAAACGCATCGATTCTCAGGTAGCTTCTATAATTATCACATGAGAGAAACTTCTATCTATACAGCATGGAAAAACTATTGGGCACTGGAGGGAAAATGCCTTAAATCCCTATATTTGCTAATTTTACTCAAAGGAAACATTCTTATATTTTTAAAAAGAAACGAATTTTTTATGTAAAGATTTTTTTTAGTTTACTAAATATTTTGGTTGAAGGACAAACGCCTCGATACGCCTTTCAACGTCGGTCACCTATTTTTACACCGTGTTTTGACTTATTTTCGCCATATTGCACTCAGATATGCCAACAACCTGGAAAGACTCATAGTGATGGGAAAGGTCAAAGGCCGAGGAGATGGTCGGACCAGATCTCCGAACAGCTGGAGTTACCTATCAGCGCCGCAGTACACCAGGCGACGGACCGAATCAGTTAAAGACAGACCACTGATATATTAAAAAGGAGTCACGATCCCCAGTAATGGGGAAACGATTAGGAAGATAAGAGATTAGAGGGGCAAGTACATTTTAGAAAATCTTAAAATGCTTGTTTAAATAAAACTTTTTAAACAGGTATGACAGGTTGACATAATTAATATACGCGATATAATTCAATGAAATAGTTTTATTTAAATGTGTGATAGTCGAAAATCGAAGAAAATATTGTGAAGTTGTTGCTCCTTTCTTTAAATCAAAGAAAGTTTCCTATATGTAAAATGAGCTGAATTAAGGATTTAAGGCAGTTTCACTTTAGAGCCATAGTTATTTTCCACCCTGTAGTATTTTATTTGCGCTTTTCCATAAACTTTGTGTCAGACACTAGTATCCCCATTAATATTTCCAGTCGGTTGCATTTTGACGCGTGATGTCACGACGTTACCGCGAACTGCGGTTACGTCATAATGGCATCTACCATTAGTTCCACCACACTGGTTAATACATTAAATATCTCATTAACTATTCATAAAGCGCATCAGCTCCATATTAGTACAGTCAGTTGAGAAATGTAGTGGGAAGATTTATGTACTAGAATCTGGCTAGCCAAATAATGTTGACAGATATTCCTTGTGGTATTACCAATTGTCTATGATTTAAACAATTCAGCAGGTGGGTCCTCTATAAATAATTTTGATACTTTATGTACTTGTTTTAACATTCCGATCGAGTTGAAATTTGGCATAGTACCTACTTATATATTTCTTTTGGTGATGGATTAATGTGGTTATTACGAACTTAATGAAAATGCACTGGAAAACACTATAATTGAAAACTGACAATACGTCAAAAAAACAAAAGTACAGCTTAAAAAGGTTAAAAAACATAGACAATAAAATCATATAAAAAAAGGATGTGCATCTTGCACAGTGGTATTATCGAGCTATGTCTTATTAACACTACATTAAATTTTTCACCTTGTATATGGATAGAAAGTGTAAACATAGTGTTTGTCGTTGACTGTTCTGTATATAGCGGAAGAAATTATGTGAGCTGACTATGAGTGCACGTCAACATATATTTAACTTATTTCTTTAGGTACCTTACGTGTGCATAGAAAATCAAAAATATGTTCTAGTATCAAAACTATAATTCCTACTACACAAAGTGTGACCAGCCGCAGATTTTTTAAATTTCCCGCCAAAACTTTGAGTAATATTTCATTAGCCAGACTATAATAGCAGGAAAGTTACTTTTAACGCTTTCACAACCAGGTAAAAAAATAATATTATTACAAATATTTGCCATGGCCGGGATTCGAACCCAGGACCGCCGGCTCAGTAAGCAGCTGCACTACAAACCGAGCCGACCCCGTCGTCAAACATGTTTCGAACTCATATGGAGCTCTTCAACAGGGGCAGGTTTCCGTGCTGCTACGCGACACGCGGCCCACTCAACCGTCCAAGTGGCCATTTTTATAAACTCTAAAGATGTCTCACGAAAGTTTTAATAATATTATCCATCTATGGTAAAGAAAAAGAACATACGGACCAAGGTTAGTTGCCTCTATAAGTACATCATACATAAAACCACAAAAATAAAATGACGACAATTTCGCGTTCCCAATGGTGGTTTTAGATAACGGTGTTGAAAGCCGCAGTAGCTGAAAAGCTGACATAGAAAGTTCAAATCTCCCATTAATTGGCATTTCCCCGAAAAGCTTTAGCTTTGCGACTGCAACATTATTTGCAGAAACATATCCAATCTAAAGCTCGAATATTGTGTTTATCAATGGTGCACCGTAAAGCCATTTTTGGGGTTAGAATACCGAGAATCGTTAGAGCACTGGGAATTCCCGATGCTGTCCAATTACCAAACGAGACCAAATTTTACCTACCAATTTTTTATTATTTTATCTTATACTGAAATCCTTATGTGCAAACTGAAATAGATTTTACTGTACATAGCAAAAAAGCAAATATGCTTATGTGAAATAGTACATTACTGCAGAGTTGCAGACGCCGAGAAGGAAGGGCTTGCCGGGTGAGTAGGTATAGATAGGTATAGATAGTGGTACGAAGCCGGTAACCCCATTTCACGGCTAAGGCATGTATATAGTGCTTTTCTCAAACATAAATATGCAATTAAATAAAAAATATACACCACTCGAAAAAATATAGAATTAAGCTATTTAGCCTATTCATGAACACAGGTGCCAAAAAAAATTGGGCAAGTGCGAGCCCGACTCGCGCATGAAGGGTTCCGTACCTATACATACATATATATAATCTTTAACAAGTTTGTTGTATGGGAGCCCCCCTTAAATATTTATTTAATTTAATTTTTAGTATATGTTGTTATAGCGGCAATAAAAATACATCATCTGTGAAAATTTCAACTGTCTAGCTATCACCGTTGTTGAGATACAGCCTGGTGACAGACGGACGGACGGACGGACGGACGGACGGACGGACAGCGAAGTCTCAGTAATAGGGTCCCGTTTTTACCCTTTGGGTACGGAACCCTAAAAATACTTCCCGGCCTAGGCCTTTAATTTTGTACGAAATTCCTTAACCCTCCTCTCAAGTTGTTCCAACCGAAACGAAATACTTCGAAGCCTGTTTTAACGCACGTTATGACATTTCATTGCATGTTTGAGAAAAAACAATTTTTATTAACTTTACTAGCTGCGCCGCGCGCTCATGCCACGGGAACACTTCATTTTTTCGAGATAAAAAGTAGCCTATGTGGTAATCCAGGATGTCAGCTACCTTCATGCCAAAATTTGTTAAAATTGGTCCAGCCATATGAGCGTGAAGAAGTCATATTATTATTATTATTCACACACTCACAATCTTTCGCCTTTATAAAATTAGTGTGATAAAAGATATCTCATGATAGTTCATTATGATTCTAACCCTTGATTGCCTGCAATGCGGCACTGAACTACCACAGTATTTACGTATTTTTCATTTTTATGATAATAAATTACATACTGTAACTTTACGTAAACATGTTTGAAACGCGTCGTTTAGCTAAGTCACATTGGCAAGTTCAGAAAGTTCGTAGAAGCGTACATAATGACTGATTTCCAAGGCATTCATCGGATTACGCACCCCAAAAACGTTTACGCGATCAGACCTCATAAAATATTCATAGATTCGACCAAAACTGTAAAATAAGGTCGCAACAAAGCGCCGTAGTCGAGTTATCCCAACGAGGCCCAATAAACTGGGCAACTATTGGCGCAATCTGTTCCGGTCCTCTATAATAGACAACCAGGCGTAGAATAAAGCAGCGGGCTCTATGTTAAAGCCAGTTTATCTATGAAAATACGTACGTACCGGGTTTAGGCACGTCGTCGCAAGTAGGATATTGCTCGACGTGTTTTGAAACCTTTTGCTATTCATCATCACGAGCATCGATCAGTCGCGGCGGCGGCCAACTGATCACAGCGTGCCAACGCTTCGTCCATGTGGCTGCTAGATGGCGTCACCAGCGGAGGCGAGAGTCTACCCTCATTATTACATACAAAGTCAATTGTTGGGTTGCACACAACACTCACTACGTCACTTACTAAGGTTTTGCTACACTAACCACCAACGCATTAATATTAGTATCCAAAACCGATTTCCAACTGGGTCAGTTTGTTTATTATTTAATCGTATGAAATAATTGAGTCCCTTTACATGTTAACCCTTAATTTGGCAGTGTACCACAGGAGGCACACAATCTTAGACCATCTTTTTCCATTTTTTTTCGAATTAGAATTTTTTGCTCTATTCTACCTTAACGAGGCTTGAAGTAGCGACCTCCGTATTTTTTTGTCAAATTAAGGGTTAATTATACATTAATATCTATATACTTCAACAGGCTGGGCCGGATATAAATCTTGTATATCGTTGAGCGACAAAGTGGGTAATCAGAAACAGGGATCGATACCGGTATTCATGAAAACGGTCTAATTTCGCGCTTTTTTTCGAATGTTATTATATAGAATTTCGTTATAGATATAGATCCTTGAAATTAGCCCACTACAATATAAACATGTGTGATAATGAGCGAAAACCGGAATATAAAAAAGTGTGTGTGTCAGCTCCGACGCACGACTGGAGTTTACTCTTCAGGCCAGGCGCGCACCACGATTTTTTTTAGTCGCGCGATAATTTTGTCGCGGAAATAAGCGTACTTATGGGTTTATGAAAATCGTGGTGCGCGCACTCTCATATAAACCCATATCTTGCATTTATGCGACAAAATTATCGCGCGACTAAAATCGTGGTGCGTGCCTGGCCTTAAGGCCGTTCCCTGAGCCAGATTTGCAAAAATACCCCAAAAATTATCCTATTTTTCTACGAAACGTTGATATTAGTAAACGAGGGAAAAATATATATCATTCTTGATTATATTATCTTTAATAACACAGCATTCGATACACGATTCATAACACTTCGCTCGATACAATTAATTCCCAAAGTAACCTCCAATTCGAATTTTTACTCCAACTTTACTTGTTTTTTTTCTACGTGACACTATGAAACAAAAAAAGGAGAAAAATCAATCATAACTAAAATAGTAATTTTACAGCTTCCGAATTTCAATAATTGAAGCCAATATTTTTAAAATAAATAATCATCGACAAATTCTTACGAAAAAAGATATCGCCTTACGACCCGCAAGCTCTGTCTCCGTCACTCTTTTGAAATGTGACTGTGATGTGACAGGGACGGGTGGCCTGAGGAGGGGCTCGGGGTTCTGGCTCAGGGAACGGCCTTAAGAACGATTATAAAATATATACTCAATACTCAATACCTTTATTGCACATAATGATTATACAGGTGGAAGACCGATCTAAATGGGTCAACTGTATAATATCGGTTGACAACCAAAACTCACAAATTAACAAATATCTATAGTATAGGATCCCGATATAAAACGACCTTCACCGAGATGTTTATTTGATGAAATGTATTTTATATGTCAATAAATATATTGCATATGGGTTGCCTAACAAATTTTAGTCCAGGGTATGTTTAGTTAAAAAATTTAAAAAAAATTAACATTTCACCGGTTGATTATTACTTAGATATATTCATAATAAAATAATCTTTAATTTTATTTAATTACATTTCAATAATCAGACCGTTGCAAAATGCTAGTAGGTATAGATTTACCTGTTTATACCTGGCTACCCGATAGTTGTGACGGGAAAAAAATAGGCAACCTAACGTTTGCATATTCTATGGGCTTCATACTTTCGATTGGTATAGAATTTATCTAATATTAATCAAACCGGTGAAATGTTTAAAACATTTTTTTTTAATTATTACTTAAACATACCCTGGACTAAAATTTGTTAGGCAACCCATATGCAATATGTTTATTGACATATTAAATTAAATATAAAATACATTTCATCAAATAAACATCTCGGTGAAGGTCATTTTATATCGGGATCTTAGTCTATAACGCTTAACGCATAACCTGCTAAATTAAGAAGTCGTATTTTTACTCCGATCGTATACTGAAATACGACTCTTTAAATTAGCACGGCAGATACGTTCGATTTTATACCCCATATTTTTCATACCCCGGGCTTATATAATATGAAAATCGATTCTTAAGGAGTAAACTCCAATAACGTTATTTTGTGTTATTTTGTATGAAGCAAAATAACGGCATCGATCCCTGATCAGAAATAAATTCATAGAAAGTGGGTAGTCATAAATAAATTCATAGAAAGTGGGTAGTTGTTCTAGCATCGAAGGCATACATGCCTAAGATAACCTAAATTCAAAATGTAATAAGCCCCCGACCTACAAATACAAATACAAATCATTTATTGACAACACCAAGTTACATAATAATTTCGATGGTATATTACAGGGTAGATATGCTACGAACATAGCATAGATTCACCCATGATTATCAAATTGTCTACCTTAATAATTGTGTTACTAAATTCATTGGTTATAAATAATAACATTTATTTTATTACATTTGACTAGATTAAGAATCTAACCAAACATCTATACCCCGCGCAGCGAACGATGATCCCTATGACACCTGTCATCTCCGTACATTTTTCCGATTTCACTACATCATCACTACATAGTATAAAACAAAGTCGCTTTCTCTGTCCCTATGTCCCTTTGTATGCTTAAATCTTTAAAACTACGCAACGGATTTTGATGCGGTTTTTTTAATAGATAGAGTGATTCAAGAGGAAGGTTTATATGTATAATACATGCATAATTTATCAGCATTGCACCCGTGCCAAGCCGGGGCGGGTCGCTAGTATAGGTTATAAAATGTACTGAGATGACAGGTGTCATAGGCATCATCGTTCGCCACGCGGGGTATAAGATCTATTTCGACAAACAAGGCTTTTCATTGAATAAAAACGCATTCAAATCGGACGATCCGTATGAAATCTACAATGTCTCAACAGAGTTATATATACACGGATACACAGATACACATGTTAAACTTATAACACCCCTCTTTTTGTCGGGGTTTAAAAACGAGGCTATTCAATATGGGTGAAGAAGAAATTATACCGAAAGTATGGAAGATTCCGTACTTTGATACATTCGGCATAATTTATTCTTCGAAAGTATCGTTTCGCCGAAAAATCGTCTTGAAAATGAAAATGAAAATATTTTATTTCTTTAAAGTAGACACAATAATAATGACGCTGGGATCTCCTAGTAAGTATAATGATACCTGTGTCAGGAAATCCCGCTCTTCTACTACTACAAGTCAATTGACAATACAAGAAATAATACATTTATACCTAAAAACAAATTAGAAATAAAGTATTTAGCCTATGAAATATTAGCTATATATACTATACTATACTCCTGCAGATTAAATTCCTCTATAGTCGTAAATTTTTCATAATTCTTGCAAATATCATTCTATTGATTAGGTAGGTTAGGTTAGGTTATCTAAATTAGTTTAAAGGTTGCAAAGAAAAATACTTTCTACGGAACATTCGACGATTCGATTCGATTCTTTTACTCGATGACTTTGGGTCACTACTCTGTATCCAGGACCCTCCAAATGGCCTTGAGTTTCATGAATTCAGAAAGTTTCGCAAGACAAAGCAAATCGCTCGGAATACAGACTGTCGTGAAACCGTCATTTAGCCGCGTTTAGTAAGTTTTTACCAAGGTTAGGATATATTATGATAAATTTCTTTTAAGAATATGCGTAGTTTTAACTTAGTTTGGCCTATTTTGAGTGTAGTTCCGTGTAAAGGACGATGTGCACATTTTTAGGGTTCTGTACCGAAAGGGTATACAACGGGACCCTATTACTAAGACTCCGCTATCCGTGCGTCAGTCTGCCGTCCGTCTGTCACCAGGCTGTATCTTATGAACATAACTAGACAGTTGAAATTTCACAGATGTATTTCTGTTGCTATAACAAGGGCTCCCAAACACAAACGTGATCGGTTACGTTAACTTTGCACCTTATTTATATGCGGCCGGTCCATGTAAGCCCTCCTTGGTCGTCCTCTCTTTCTCCTCCCATCAGTCGTTCCTCCTATTATAGTATTTATGTATTCGCGTGCCGCGTCAGGTGTCTCGTCATTTTTTTCTTCGGTTCTCCATTGTTTTTAGAATAGACCTGTCCTCGTTCACCATATCAAGCACCTCCTCGTTTTGACCGCTTTTCAGTCCAGCTGATCTTCTCCATCCGTCGCCACCACCACATAATGAGGCTCATTAAAATGTTTACCTTATGAATGTGATATATTATGTATAAATGAATTAAACCACTGTTGTGACGCTAATACTGTTTTATTCATGAATTTACAATAATATATACCTATATTTCTACATTCTTCAGCTGTTGCTGATATGACATGAGAATAATGTGTCTCAATAAGAATTAATCAACAATATGAAAGCTCATCAAAGAGTTTCAATATTCTCGCCCCTTTTTAACAATAAACAATTATAATGGCGAAACATTAATTATTAACGAGTAATAAAATAATATTATGTGTTAGACTGGACTAAACTGTTTATCAACGATATTACATTACACTTTATAATCAATTAATTTCAAAAGCGCCGATAAGCTTCGTAAACGATTCAGCAGAACCCTCTCAAGTGATTCCATTATGAACCCTCCCCCCTCATTTGCCTCGAAACTCTAAACTAAAACAAAGAAACCCTGAACAATGTCACTGGCCCCAATTCGAGGTGACATTGCGATATCCTTAATTAACTAATATCTCGGACAAGTACAAAATAAAACTTATAATACAGTCTGACCAAAAAGAGTACAAATTAGAAAGTGGCAATACTGTTGTGTCGTCCCTTGCTAATCAATCTAAGAAAGCGGGGACGACACTACAGTATTGCCACTTTGTAATTTCTACTCTTTTTAGGTGATTGCTATAGTCAATTCAAAACCAAACTTAATTGATTCCTTTGTGTAACGAAAATTACCTACCTATATCTTTTGTGTGAGTGAGTTTCGTAACACAAACGACGAGATTGTTGTTTTCTATTTATTAGGCCTTTAACTATGTACAATTTTACTAAAAACAGCACCTTTGAATATGACTGATTGTTTGCCAAATAATACAGTCACAGAAATTGTAACACGCACCTTTTTCGCTCTGGTCCTAATGATAATAAGGATCAAAAAGAATCATCAAAATCGGTTCACCCAGTCGAAAGTCCAAAAAAAATGGTAACAAACAAAAAAAATACAGTCGAGTTGAGAACCCTCCTCCTTTTTTGAAGTCGGTTATACGCGTTTCAATAGCCTTTACCGTATCTTCTTTTTAGGGTTCCGTACCCAAAGGGTAAAAACGGGACCCTATTACTGAGACTTCGCTGTCCGTCCGTCCGTCCGTCCGTATGTCACCAGGCTGTATCTCAAGAACGGTGATAGCTAGACAGTTGAAATGTTCACACATGATGTATTTCTATTGCCGCTTTAACAACAAATACTAAAAATTAAATAAAATAAATATTTAAGCATACGCACAATGAGGACTAACGAAAAGATTTGCGAGTTGGAAGAGGAACTGAGCAGGTTACACTGGGACATTGTAGGATTATGCGAAGTCCGTAGAGAGGGGGAGTACACCGTAACCCTGAAGTCTGGTAACCTGCTCTACTACCGGGAGGGCGCCCAATAGTCCCAAGGCGGTGTCGGGTTTCTCGTTCACAAGTCCCTCGTTAACAACATAACTACCATCGACAGTGTGTCGAGCAGGGTGGTATACCTAATACTCAGAATATCCAAAAGATATTCGTTGAAGGTCATTCAGGTATACGCACCGACCTCGTCACATTCTGAGGAAGTAGAGGCTATGTATGAGGACGTAAGTAGGGCCATACATACTTCCAAAACCTACTTCACTGTTGTTATGGGGGACTTCAATGCAAAGTTGGGCAAGAACAGCGGTGATGAGTTGAGAGTGGGGCAATTTGGATACGGGCAACGGAACCCTAGGCGACAGAGGCTGGCCGACTTTCTGGAGAAAGAGGAACTCTTCATGATGAACTCTTTCTTCCTGAAGCCGCCTCACAGGAAATGGACCTGGATAAGTCCCGATGGTTCCACGAGAAACGAGATTGACTTCATCATGACCGACAAGAAACGGATTTTCAGTGATGTGTCTGTGATCAATAGGGTAAAGACCGGCAGTGATCATCGAATCGTAAGAGACACACTGAATATCAATGTTAAACTGGAAAGGTCCAGTCTGATGAAGTCTACACTCCGACCTACTCGGGCCCATATTCAAAACCCCGAGAGCTTTCAACTCGAGCTCTCCAACCGCTTCGCTTGTCTGGAGAACTTTGCCTCAGTGGACGAGATCAACGACGGGCTAGTGGAAACTGTCCACACGGTAGGGTCTAAGTTTTTCAGACCCCGCCGTAAAGATAGACCTCAGAAATTGTCTGATCGAACCTTAAACCTCATGGCTGAACGACGCTCGCTACAGTTGCAGTCTCCCGATGACGCGAGGTCATATAGGCAGCTTAATAGACGTATATCGAAGTCCTTGCGACATGATCTGCGGCTCTTTAATACGAACCGTTAAAGAGACCATTGAGCAGAACAAAGGCTCCAAAGTGTTCGCAAAGGACAAGTCTATTGGACAAAGCCAGCTGACCAAGCTGAAACGGGAAGATGGCAGCATAGTGTCGACCAAAGCAGAGGTTCTAGGCGAGATCGAGAGGTTCTATGGTCAGTTATACACTTCAGTCGCTAAGCCAGTTGACAGCTTGGTAGGCGATCCGAGAGCCAAGCTGTCCCAACATTGTACCGAAGACATCTCGGACTTCAGTCTGTACGAGATTAGGATGGCCCTGAAGCAGCTTAAGAACAACAAGGCGCCGGACGAAGATGGAATCACCTCAGAGCTTCTGAGAGCGGGTGGAACACCGGTACTTAAGGTCCTCCAGAAGCTCTTTAATTCCGTCTTGTCCGAGGGCAAAACGCCTGAAGCATGGAATAGAGGCGAGGTGGTACTGTTCTTCAAGAAAGGTGATAAAACCCTATTGAAGAACTACAGGCCCATCACGCTTCTAAGCCATGTTTATAAGTTGTTTTCAAGGGTCATCACGAACCGTCTCGAACATAGACTTGATGACTTCCAGCCTCCCGAACAAGCCGGTTTCCGAAGAAGCTATAGTACCATAGACCACATACATACGCTGCGGCAAGTTATACAGAAGACTGAAGAGTATAACTTGCCATTATGCTTAGCGTTTGTGGACTATGAGAAAGCCTTCGATTCGGTGGAAACATGGGCGGTGCTCGAGTCACTTCAGCGATGCCATATTGACTATCGGTACATTGAAGTGTTGAAGTGTTTGTATAGTAACGCCACCATGTCGGTCCGAGTTCAGGAGCAGAGCACAAAGGCCATTCCATTGAGAAGAGGCGTAAGACAGGGGGACGTTGTGTCCCCGAAACTGTTTACGGCCGTTATGGAAGACGCCTTCAAGCTCCTGGAATGGCAAGGACTTGGCATCAACATCAATGGCGAATACATCACTCACCTTCGGTTTGCCGACGACATCGTAGTCATGGCAAAGTCGATGGAGGAACTCAGCATGATGCTCGATGACCTCAATCGAGTTTCTCAACGGGTGGGCTTAAAAATGAACATGGACAAGATGAAACTCATGTCAAATGCCAAGGTTGTGCCCATCCCAGTTTCTGTTGAAAACTCGGTACTCGAAGTTGTTGACTCATACATCTACCTAGGACAAGTGGTCCAATTAGGTAGGTCCAACTTCGAGAAAGAGGTCAACCGCCGAATCCAACTCGGCTGGGCAGCGTTCGGGAAACTACGCAATGTCTTTTCGTCCGACATACCTCAGTGCCTCAAGACGAAAGTCTTCAACCAATGTGTGTTACCAGTGATGACTTACGGCACCGAAACGTGGTCTTTCACTATCGGCCTCATCTCAAAGCTCAAAGTCGCTCAACGAGCAATGGAGAGGGCTATGCTCGGGGTGTCTCTACGTGATCGAATCAGAAATGAGGAAATCCGTAGACGAACTAAAGTGACCGATATAGCTCACCGGATAAGCAAGTTGAAGTGGCAATGGGCAGGCCACATAGCACGCAGAGCAGATGGCCGATGGGGCCGAAAAGTGCTTGAGTGGAGACCTCGGACCAGCAAGCGCAGCGTAGGACGTCCACCTACAAGATGGACAGATGACCTTATAAAGGTCGCCGGAAGGCGCTGGATGCAGGTCGCTTCCAACCGGTATATATGGAAGTCCAAAGGGGAGGCCTATGTTCAGCAGTGGACGTCCTATGGCTGAGATGATGATGATGATGAAATATTTAAGGGGGGCTCCCATACAACAAACGGGATTGTTGCGTTAACTTTGCACCTCATTTGTATGGAGCGCTATACATACCAGGTGCAAACTTAACTTAATCACTTAAGGATTGAGTGTTTGTACGGAACCCTCGGTGCGCGAGTCCGACTCGCCCTTGACCGGTTTTTTTTTTCATATAGATATATCTCAGGGAAAAGTGATTAGAAGCATAAAATTTTACTTTTCGATATATTATTACCACAGCTATTACGTTAACGTGAAATCGACTTTACGAGTTCATATTAGAAACTACAAATGGATTGGCAAGCAACTGAAGTCTTGTAACTTGTACCTAACGTCTAGTTATTGTAAATTTTGTTGAAAATGGTGGGATATTGGGTCTAATGTTAAATTTAATTACAACTTACGTAGGTACATGAAAATTCTGTCTTATCGCGTAAACTTCACATTTATGACTATATAATATATATGTATTGTCCATTGTTTATTAAAATATACACCCAAGCTTACAGCACACAAATATATCTTAACTATGTCTTGCGACTCCAGTATTACTTAATATTAACGTGTGTGCGTCAGTTTTATTTTTTGTGCACGGTCGATATCAAAAGTATCTCATAATATTACTGGCTTATGTCAGATTACATACTATTATTGTCGGCCCCTTATCATGCTGACTGTACATAATATAATAGAAGTTCACTGCAAATTTCGGCAACTAATAAATGTAATACAAAATCAAATAGCATGTAAGATGAAAATATAAATGACATGCGTCTTTTTGCTTAAGAAAGATATCCTCCATATTCATTTTAGAGTTCGGTAAACAAATATTTGATTATGGCCCGATTGTATTACGTTTTAAAAAAAAAACAATTTAAACGGATTATATCGCGTATAAACGGATTATTCGGCAACTTTTCTTTTCTTTTCTTTGATAACGGTAAGTTCTAAATTGAAGAATTATTTTTGCCATTTTATTTTATGAGTATGAGTATTCAATGTGTGACAGTCACGGAAACCGAAGAAAATATTAATTACGATTTATTTTTGGACGACACGTTTATCTCAGATGATTGCACAAGGGCCTGCGAAGCAGGCGGTCCCGGGTTCGAATCCAGGCCGAGGTGTTTGTGTGATGAACACGAATATTTGTTCTCGGGTCTTGGATGTTTTCTATGTATTTAAGTGGCCTTATTCCTTTTAAAATGGTGATCGTTTTAGACATTTTTCTATATGATTAAACATGTTTCTTTTCATTTTATTGGTGTTACTACCTAGAACAGGGCTATTGGGATTTATTGGTATATATTTGAAACCTACAGTTTGAATTTTTCATTGATAATTTTTGTTTCGAAAACTACTCGAAATTGACAAAATTCACACTGAAAATTAGTTTTTTCAACTTATTTTCGACTGCACGCAAAAAAAGCATGAAAAAGCTATGTTACTTCCTAGAACTCGGGGAAAAGTATTATTCACTTCAAAAATTTGGTTGAAATTATCAATATATTTGTCATAAAATGAAAAAAACAAATTTCAAAAGGAATAAGGCCTCTTAAGTTTGTATCATAATTTATCTATATATATCCTCGCCTAGTACCCATAGTACAAGCTTTGCTTAGTTTGGGACTAGGTTGATTTGTGTAAGATTTTCCCTAATATTTATTTATTATTATTTGTTAATTATGATCGCACTTTGTGGCGAGTCATGGGGAGGCTTGTGTTCAGCAGTAGACGTCAATCTATCTATCTATCTATCAGCCACAAATTATGAAATACTGATTCATAATTAACAGAGAACTTAACAACTTAACTCCTATTACCCCTATTAGGTGATTAAAACTTTATTTAATTAAAAAAATATAGACAGATCAAGTCAAAGAAGTTTTATTCGAGAGTGACTAAATTGGGACTTTCGCCTCACGTCTATACACCGAAAACAATCCCGGTTTGCACCAATAGAAATTAAATTAGATCCATTTATATCAATTGGTTGCTATGGGGACGGGTGTAAACCGTTGGGCAACGCTTTGTGAGACTAATGGGGGAAAGGGTCGGTTAAGGGACTTGGGCCGAAAGGAAACTTACAAAGTACCCGTAAACTAATTGAGTTATTTAATTACAATTGCATAATAACCGCGTCAAATCATGGTTATCAAAGACTTACTTTCAACTAAGTTTTGCAAAACTTGAATGCTTATTGAAGTGGAAACAGCCTGTAATCTAGGAATGGCGACTGATGTTAAATTCTACAGCATACTGTAGTTATATGAATAATATTAGCTCAACATGTCATGAAAAAGAAAAAAAAAGTTTTTTTAAATATTTGACTTCAAAATTGTATGTTCTTGTAATGCTTATATTTACCTATATTATTATGTAATTTTGTATTTATAAAAAAACCGTACAAAATGTGAACATCAAATTACAAAATAAGTAAATTTTAAAACAAAACATACAAATCAACTTAAAATTATCATTAACCTAAATACATACATGTTAACTAACCTAAATCTAAAAAAGGCCCTCATGGCATGGTACCTAAGATGCTGGCTGCGTTACCCCGCTGAACTGAGAGACTAATACGTTGAGCAAGGTAACTGCCAGCTTTCCGGTCCCCCGTATTTTCTCTGAGTCTTTTTGATAAGTTGTATGTTTATTTTTAGCCCAAATGAGATTTTGAAAATGGGTTCAGTATGACAACCATGATATTAAACGGACTTTTTCACAGTGAAAATGGCAAATTACTTATTACTCCATCCATACAAATATTGGTACCCATAACATAATAATGACGTCATGATTGGGTGACCATTTGTACGGAGCGCTTTTAGCGCTCTGTAGGACTCTATGGGGGATGTTGAACTTTGACGGTTATTTCTGACTTTTAGAGCAATAAGTAACACACAAACACACGCTCACAAACGTTTGCCTTTATAGTATAGTGCGATTTTGTTAATCCTTTTTTTTCGTATGAAAGTTTCCATCCCCTTAATGGTCCCAATCTCTTCAGAATATTGTTGTGAAGTGATGCTAGGAGCTGGGATCCACAAGAATTCAACGGAACTCCTCAATTGTAGTGAGTACACGTATATTTTTTTGTATAAATGCATGCATTTGTACTCTCTGTAAATATTCTCTCTGTAGAGATTCTTAGAGGGAATTAATAAAATTATCCCTAAGAACAGGGTTCGTAAAATGCGAGCAAAATTCATTGAAGTGCTGGACGTCTCTAGTTGTCGTACGTCATTTCAATAGATTTTGCTCGCATTTTACGATCCCCGATAGTAAGATTCGCGTGGCCAAACATTCTTTCGTACGTTCGGATATCCAGTTGTCGCGCCTAAAGGTATTTCTCAAACGATGAAATTTTGTGAGTAGGTTTCAGATGCATATAATATACCGGGTAATCAATCCAAATGGGTCAGTACGGAGAAGTCACAAAATAGAAGAGATAGGGAAATCTGTTCTTAGGAACCACGGCGTCGATTTTAGATTAAAAAAAAAACTGCATTTTTTTTATATATCTCATACATAATTTCATACATATAACCCAGCCAAAACCGCCTAAAGAATGTTAAAATACGCCATGCGATTACTTACACAATTTTAACCAGTTTCAATTTCCGGTTATACATGAGATTAATAAAAAAAAAATGCAGTTTGTATTAAAAATAATAAAATTAAAATAAAATAAATTTATTCAAAAAACATATTACAGCTGTGATGACTACGGACTAAACAGACTTATAACTAGACGATAATACTACGCGCCTGAACTAGGATAATCCTGTTTTTCAGGCTAAGAAAAGGACAAACAATGACAACTTATTCATATGCAAAAATTTAAACACTATTGAATGCTTATGTTAATAAATTAAAAAAATATATACTATGGGTTCCTACGGAAACAACATTTATGCGTCCTTAAAGTAAAAAGTATATAAACTATAATTAAAAAATAGTTAAATCACTCACTTTAATACAGTTAATAACTTCTCTGTATCGTCATAAGACAGGTTTTGCAGGGCGACCTTAAGTGTTTTCTTACAGATCACGTAAGTAAGCGGGAATAGTACATTGTTGTAGAGGCTGTAAAGTAAGCAATAGATTAACGAGTAAATTTCGAAGGCCGACCCGCAGGGGAGGCCTTCGATAGTACGAGTTAATCTATTGCACTTTCAGCCGAGACTTAACATAGTGCTTTTCACGACACGAGGAAATATATTATAATACGAGTTTTTCATATTGGTCATTCATTACCTACTCGGCGCCTTGTTGTAGCCTCATTGTTGTAAAAATCAGGGCTATTATAAACATAAAGCTGATCGTGCCCCCAGATTCAAACGACATAAAGACGATTTTCAACCCAGTTATGAAGAAATAACAAAAATATTCAAACTTACCTCACTTTCAACTTATTTTAGACATTTAAACATTTAGTCTAGGTTACACTCAGGTAAACAACCCTACGATACATTATACACTGAAGGGTCATTGTAACGGTACGCAATATTAACAAACGTTTCTAATATTATATATTTCGTGAGTCAATGTGAACATTATTAAATTAATCACATTACAAAACCAATTTTAATATTTACTAAACAATACATTTTGTTTGTTTTTTTTAATATGGCCGGCTGACCCGTAGCGCATGCGCGCATCGCATCTCGTCGCAATGGAGTCATAGCTTTTCAGCCGAATAAAAAAAAATGAACTCAATATTTATATAGGTAATTAAAAGTGATTATTTGTTGAAAACTGTTTACTTGTTGAGAAATTAGTAATGTAGAAATTAGGAAATTGTTTTACGCCCCATAACTAATTTTAAAATATAAAGTTCATGATTTTCAGAGTAAAACCTTTTTTAACAAAAACTTATTAAAAAGTAAACCAGTGAGGAGTATTATCTTACTTAAGAAAATAAACTCGTTTATGGGTATTTATAAGTTTAAGAAAAAAATACACCTCTTAAATGACGCATTCTCATTGGTCAATTTAATTTGACATGCGGCAGACGATTAAGCTTTGATTGGTTAAATTGTCGTTTAAGCCGGCCGAGAAAATTAGTCTGAAATATTTTTTAAAAAGTCGTATCTTACCATGAAATTCAAGTGTAGATACGAACTGTTACCGTAAGGTCCAACATTGTTGTCGTGTTGGGAGCTAACATAGATATACAGTTTACAAATGAACATATATAAGCAGTTTTGTGTACTGGATTCAGGTAATCTATAACCACATTTTCGAGCAGTGTCGTGAAAAAAATCTAACTTCGCATTAAGTCGGTTATATAGCAGTGGGCCTAGGAATTGAAAAAATCTTGAAGAGAATGCATGTCTGCAATGGATAGTTGGGCAAACAAAGTCTTTACGTCGCTTGTTAGTATAGTCAGGGTTGTAAGGGAGTCTGGAATGTTGTATTAAATCTAAAATGGACGCCATGGTTCCTAAGACCAGATTTCCCTATCTTTTATTGTTTTCTTATTCTCCCTACTGACCCATTGGGGTTGATCACCCTGTATATTTCAAAACGGCGAGGTTACGGGGTTTGAAAACGTTAAAATATTAAGTTTCAGCTATTTTGAAACAAACTCGGGAGGTTTACAACTAGCGTATTTTGCCGCGACTTCGCTTGTCGCACGACTCAGCATCACCAGCTGTCTTGCTCGCACAGTACGGATAGGAAAGTGACAGGTAGTGTTTGTCGCACTACAAAGACGCGTGTCACAGTTACGCTAGACTTTTTACTTGCGGTCAGTTGTGTTTACTAAGTTTACCGTTAAAACTTTACCACAGGTTGGTTAAACAAATGTAATTCAACAACAGGAAAGATGATTAACGTGTATTTCCCTTATTTATAAGAAATAAGTATTCTCAACTTTTCCACTTGTACATAGTGCGTCATGAAACAGTAGGTAAGTTTACTTGCAATGATGCGTTTTGTTTGACGTGTTAATGTCAAACTCGAAAAGCCTATATTGACCTCTTGAGTACGTATCTTGTTTGATCTTGATCGGGTTGACAAGATTCCAAAAGTTAGGTCAAATTAGGTTTACCTTTCACACAGTAGTACTGTTTCAAAGTTACGACTGTTGTATTCAGCGCAAGTTAGATTAGAGTGACTCTCTGTTTCGTCTATGCCCTAATTGAGTTGGCCAACTATGTCCAATCCCATCAGCAACTCGGACACTGTGTTGATCTGAACTTATTTTGTAGACAACAGGATGTTGTCACAATTGAACTGCCACCTCCATTCCAAATGTTTCCTTAAGAGGCTTTGTTCCTTTTAAACTGCTGATAGTTTTAGACATTGTTATCTATGATCTTGATCAAACATGTTTCTTAACACATCATTGATGTTACTACCTAGAACAGGGCTATTGGGAATTGGTATATATTTGACGTCTACAGTTTGAACTTTTCATTGATAATTTTTGTTTCAAAAACTACTCGAAATTGACAAAATTCACGCGGAAAATTAGTTTTTAGGGTTCCGTACCCAAAGGGTAAAAACGGGACCCTATTACTGAGACTTCGCTGTCCGTCCGTCCGTCCGTCCGTCCGTCTGTCACCAGGCTGTATCTCAATAACGGTGATAGCTAGACAGTTGAAATTTTCACAGATGATGTATTTCTATTGCCGCTATAACAACAAATACTAAAAATAAAATAAAATTAATATTTAAGGGGGGCTCCCATACAACAAACTTGTTATAGATTATATATATGTATAGGTACGGAACCCTTCATGCGCGAGTCAGGCTCGCACTTGTCCAATTTTTTTTTAACTTATTTTCGACTGCACGCAATGAAAGCATGAAATAGCTATGTTACTAGTTACTACCTATTACTCAGTGAAAAGTATTATTCACTTCAAAAAGTTTGTTGAAATTATCAATATATTTGTCATAATTTGTTTTTTTTTTAAAGGAATAAGGCCTCTGCAGCGCATATTATGCGTTGTCTTTCATACAAGTTTGTTCCTAGGCCACGCCACCTGATAGTGAAAGCGTTAAGTTGCACAAGTTATTTTTTTAGATGCCAATTAAAATCTGCCAGTTGTTGATAATATCAACAACTGGCAGCTAATATTATTAGCTGTCCGGGAAATAATACCCCTTTTGATTTTTCTAAGAAACAGTGAACTTTTCAAGGTCGTTGGAAGACCAGAAGTGTACTTAACCTAATAATTAGTTTTCCGGCCTATACTCGTTTTGACATAAAAAGCGGAGCGATGGGCGGTCCGGGTTACAATTGTGATCCGAAATTTGTAGGTATATTACGTGACACGCGGTGCGGAGTTGGATATTGGAAGAGCATAGTATGCTTTTTGCCGACGACATATCTGTATTGTTTTCTTGTACTAGTATTACCGAAATAAAAAATAAATTAAATTCAACGTTACATACAATTACAAGCTGGCTGCAATCCCATAACCTTCTACTCAATGTAAACAAATCAAAAATAATTCAGTTTAAACCTTACCAAAAAGTACCATTGCTAATAGATTATGAATATAATAATACAAAACTAGATACCGTGAGCACTGCCACTCTATTAGGCATAGATTTAGATTCCAATATGAGCTGGACAAACCACATCCGAAAATTAACTAAAAAGTTATCGTCCTTTATCTATGCCCTCCAGCACCTTAAGCGCGAAACTGATTTTAAAACAGCTCTAGCAGCATACTACTCGTATGCTTACTCTAGAATATCATACGGTTTAGTCCTATGGGGAAACTGCAGTGATATTAATAAAATTTTCATCTTACAAAAGACATGTATTCGAATCTTAGTTAACATAGATCGAATGGAGTCATGTAAACCTTATTTCATTAAACACCAAATATTAACCGTAACTTCCATGTACATTTTTGAATCATGTAAATTTATTAGAAAACATTTTAATTTATACTCACCTAAACCAACGACTAAACCTAAAAGAAATGATCGCCATCTCAACCAACTTAAAATGCCCTTCTCAAAATTAAAACTCGTCACACGCAGCCCCCATTACATGACCATTAAAATTTATAATCATATCCCAAACTCCTTGAAAAACATAGATAACCCAAGATTGTTTAACAAACAGTTAAAATCGTTTTTAATTACGAGATGCTTTTACAGTTTAGACGAGTTCTTTAAGGACAACGAAAGTATATAATATAAATTTATGGGTCTTGTTGAATTAATGTGTATTCAGCTGAGTATGTTAACCTTAAGTAATTGTAGTTTTATTAAAATTAGCCTACTGATGTTGCTTGTGCCCTTGCAGGGCGTCACAGGTATCCCTTGACTTATTTATAAATCCACCTATGTCTGTAATGTGATATGCAATAAATGTTCTATTCTATTCTGTCCTATTCTATTCTATTCTATTCCATTCCATTCCATTCCATTCCATTCCATTCCATTCCATTCCATTCCATTCCATTCCATTCCATTCCATTCCATTCCATTCCATTCCATTCCATTCCATTCCATTCCATTCCATTCCATTCCATTCCATTCCATTCCATTCCATTCCATTCCATTCCATTCCATTCCATTCCATTCCATTCCATTCCATTCCATTCCATTCCATTCCATTCCATTCCATTCCATTCCATTCCATTCTATTCTATTCCATTCTATTCCATTAAAGAAATCCAACCCCCCGCAATAGTAACGGGGAGGGGCGGTCAGTTTTCTCTGCAGCTTACTGTACGTAATTATAATGTCTGTAACGTCGTGGTAATTAAATTAACACATTTTTGAACAGGATTAAGCCCAATTTTGTTATATTATATATGAAAACCGTGCAAGTCTCAATCATAATTTATTCTCTTTTAGGATTTTATTAAACCCTAAAAGAAAATCCACGGGCAAATGAGAACAGAAAAGCCAACTTTAATCCTTATTTAGGTTGAAATCGCATATGTTCTCTCCTATCAGTAGATATATATTAGGAATTTATGAGCAAATAAATCGGCCCCGAAAGTAAATCTAATTCCGATAACGACCCACCCTTCTTCTCTGAGACATGAATTCGAATTAGCCCTTTCAGGACCCTTGATTGATATTTATGCTCGAATGCTAAAAAATACAAAGGGAAATCTTTTATAGGAACAACATCAAAGAACTTTTTCAATATAACTTACCTACTTTTTTGATGAACATTTTATTTTTTGTTGTAGGTACATCCTACTTTTTTTATTCATGTTTTCTTTTGTTGTTTTCTACTCAGAATCACGAGTAAAAAAACCCTAATAAAAAAACAGGGGTTTACAACAAAAATAATATATATATATGTCGGGATAGGGGTGTGGGATGGCCGGGTGCGGTTTGTGGCACATTAGATGAGCTATCCAACATAGTTGTGGATGAGGAGGTAGTTCGAGCAAGATGAAACATTTCAGATACAATCAACTTGATTTATTCCTTATACAATGAAGCACAAAATAACAGTTCCTGGCACAGAGGTCTGTAAGCTTGGTTATCCAAGTCTCGGACAGAATAGTCTTTATTAAATTAAACACTAGGTACATTGCACAGTTATAACCACTAAGTCTAATCAACTTGGTATAGCACAACGAAACGGGACAGTTCCAAGGCATAGTGCACTCGACGGTGACCCAAAGTGAAGTGTGGTGGGCGTTCGCTGAGTTAACCACCAAGACTCTGTCTAGCGCGCCAAAACAGGTTCAAGGGGGCGCTACCGTCGCCTTCCAATGACGCGCTGGTTTCGTTGAGCTTCCATACTCATGACCGTCTCCGACATATATATATATATATATGTGTACCCCTGTAAAACATCATATAGACAATCAATCCTGAAATTCTTTGGAGAGATGTTTGTGCACCATGCGATTGAAGGAGAATTTGCTCTGAGCTTTCCTAATGGAGTAATAGGGTCCGTTTTCTACCTTTTGGGTACGGAACCCTAAAAACTATGAAAACAACACGGTGTCATGATAAAAGTCACTGTCTACAGACGTGATGCTGCGCCCTAAATAACATCTCTCGACGTTCAGTCATGTGATGTGATTTTCGAATTTTCAATTGCTTCGTCATAACACTAAGTATTTATCGTGGATTGAAAGCGGTTGGATAGAACAAATATTCCTTATCGTTGTGCTCTGTACCTATTGTGGTGGGTATCGGGTTAGACTGTCGATATGCTAACGACCTCGAATTGGTCACGATCGGGCTTGGTTCGTGCTTGTTTGTGCAGGAAATGTGCTGGAGAAATGTCCTGTGTGAAATGTATCGAGTATTTGAGGCCTTATTTCTTTTTAAGATTTATGTTTTTCATATTATGACAAATATATTGATAATTTCAACCAAATTTCTGAAGTGAATAATACTTTTCTTTCTCCGAGTTTTAGATAGTAACATACGTTGTTTGGCTATTTCATGATTTCATTGCGTGCAGTGGAAAATATGTAAAAAAAAGAACAGTTTTTTGCGTGAATTTCGAGTAGATTTTAAAACAAAAATTATCAATATAAAAAGATTGTTTGAACTCGAAAGTCATTTAATCTCTTTACACACACACAATTAACGTACATAAGAAATATTGAGAGAAACATAGGTTTATGTACTAAACACAACGTAACATTTATAAAAGGCTAGAGGTGCAATGATTGCGCGCGAGTTGTTCGTGCCGTCTGGCGAGCGGCGCGGCCGGTGTCTACGGGTGGAACCGCGCGGGGAGGGAGCGGCGTTGCTATGGCAACGCAAAATGGCTGCGCGCACGACGACGATTGCGAGCGTTAGGGTACCGTACGGTGCGTTAGCGGGTTCCGCCTTATAGACTCCCCCTCTAGTTCGAACTGGTGCCCTCACGTTCGGGCTAGGACTCTATTAACCTACGCGGCCTACCACGGCGTCGTTTAGGTCGCACTGGGGCTACGACCTGACCTATGAAAGGAGTGAGATGCGACACATGATATTTTCCCAAGCTTGTCCCGTCTTGAATGTTATCCAGACTATACGTTGTGCTACTCAACACATCCTTAATCCGATACGGCCCATCACGACGCGGAATAAATCTGGACGATTGGCCGACACTCGTATCGTTGAGTCCTTGCGCTTTGAGAAGGACTAGATCGCCTACCTTATAATCAGGTGGCTGACGACGACCTTCGTCAGCGTTTTTCTTCTGAAGCGCCTGCGCCTTTTCGTGGATGTCTCTCGCTTCGGCTAAGGTAGCAGTCATCTTCTTCAGGTAACGTATTATGATCGGGACGAAGTTATCGTTATCCACGATCGCTCGCAAGTCGGTGGTAGCTTCGGCAGGAGTTTGGAGAAGGCCTGCCGGTTTCCTGTTGTCTGCTTTGTATCGCTGGCATGCTAAGCACTCTTTGATATGATTAGTCACGGAAGTTCTCATACCTGGCCAGTAGAAACGTGACCTAATGCGGCTCAGCGTGCGCTCGACACCAAAATGGCCTGCTGTGGGCGCATCGTGAAAGTCGGCTAGTACGGTGGCGCGCTCGTGGTCCGGTACTACCAGGAGAGCATCGTCGTTGTCGTCACCTTCGAGATCGCACCTGTACAGTACTCCGTCGGACATTACGTAACCGCGATCAGACCAAGGCCTCCCCCTAAACGGATCGTCGGATTCCATGTCGTCCATAATCTTGCGTATCTCGGGGTCCTTGAGCTGGTTCTCGCGGACGTCACCTTTGTTTCTCGAAGGCATGTCGACGACAGCGAGGCACAGGTCGCAGCTGGTATCTTCGGTGCAAACTGGGCGGGAGAGCGTGTCGGCAATGACATTCGCGCGGCCCGGAGTGAGCTCCGCGTCGTCAGAACTGGTCAAGTGGTACTTACGTACAAGACAGAATTGATTATCGGGGTCGTCCGCAAAATTCCAGGTATCCCGGGAACCATCGAGCACTATCCCAGCTTTGGTAATAAATTCAAAACCAAGCAGGGTTTTGGTTTCACCTCCGGGCAGTACCATGAAATCAGCAACAAAGTCGCGGCCGCCAACAGAGATAGGTACTTCAGCGGTGAGTACTTTTCTTAGCTGCTGAGTCCCGTCGGCTAGGCGTATCGTTCGCTGCGTTTCCTGGAACTTGACATCATTAGACACAAAAATTTGATACAGTTTCGGACTCGCAATACAATGGGTGGCGCCAGTGTCGACGATCGCCACTCCTTCAAGGCCGAAACTTCTCACCATGATCATCGGATGTGATGAGTTCTGAAGCGAACTACAACTGTCGTCACTATAATTGAAATCCGCACGCTTGGGAGGATTGCAAGTGTCGCATCTAGACCTTATTACCCCTCGTTTCCCGCACCCGTAACATCGAAGTTCGTTTGTTTCAGTATTCGGGGCATTTATTTTAGTATTGGGACTGTTAGGAGTAACGGGCGCGGGTGCATTTACCCTGATCTCGTCAGTGCCTAATGGAGGTAAATGCTTCTGTCGTACATTGCGGCACTCGTCCACTGTATGGCCGTATATTTTGCAATAAGAACACCGTACTCGATGGCGTTTCGATTTGCCGTCGGACGCGATCGGAATAACCCCCCTAGAGTCGGTAACGCTTTGAGCGCCCGCGCCTTCGAATTTCGCGGAACCGCTAACGCTCGCAACAGTCGTAACGGTTGGCGAATTAGTTTGAGACAAGTGAGTGATTTTACTGACCTCTGATATAGCATCCTCTGTACCTCTTGCCTTATATAATAAACAGTCGACGGTGTCGATAGTATCGCGAGGTAAACGTTTACGGATTCGCCTATCTAACAAACAATAAATCATATCGACTTGCATTTCTTCTGGGACAACATACGGTAATCTTATGATCATAGCACGTAAACGACACACAAATATTTCCGCGCGTTCGTTTTGTTGTTCCGCGGCGAAGATTTCGCGTAGGAGTTTGTAGCCGGGGCGCGGGGTCCCGTAGACAGCGCGCAGGCGGGCCGTCGCGTCGCGCCACGTCGTCACCGACGACTTCACTCCTCGCCACCACACGGCGGCGTCCCCTTCCAACAGCATAGACAGGCCTCGTACGGCATGCTCGTCGCTCACGGCAGTACACTCTCGGTACGTTTCAGCGGCGTCCAGAAAAGCTTCCAGTACTTCCGGGTCTCGCGTCACTCCACTGAAGCGCGCGGTGCAGTTACTGAAGTTCCCGGCGGCGGCGGCGGCGGCGGCGGGCGCGGCGGCCGCTGCGGGCTCACTCGCGCTCGATGACGGCGTGACGGCTGTGGATCGTAGGGTCTCGATGAGGTTTCTATTAATTTCGGCTTGCGACTGCGCGAAGGACTGCATGAACGAAGCGACAAACTGCTGCGCGTCGAAGAGTGATTGCTGGGGCGGCGGTTGCGGCACTACCGTAGCGTGCGGCGCCTGCCTCGCATGACCGGCGGCATTATCAGCCTCGCCGGCAGACTCCTCGTCCGTAGAGTTCGTGTCCGGCGCGCCTTGTAGCCTCGCGCCAGCAGCTTCTCGTCTCTTCGGCGGCATTGTCACAAACACTGTTTACGTGGTAAACACGTCACAGACTCGGTTTTCACTATTTATGAGTTCTGCCTCGAGTTGAGCGCCATTATAAAAAGATTGTTTGAACTCGAAAGTCATTTAATCTCTTTACACACACACAATTAACGTACATAAGAAATATTGAGAGAAACATAGGTTTATGTACTAAACACAACGTAACATTTATAAAAGGCTAGAGGTGCAATGATTGCGCGCGAGTTGTTCGTGCCGTCTGGCGAGCGGCGCGGCCGGTGTCTACGGGTGGAACCGCGCGGGGAGGGAGCGGCGTTGCTATGGCAACGCAAAATGGCTGCGCGCACGACGACGATTGCGAGCGTTAGGGTACCGTACGGTGCGTTAGCGGGTTCCGCCTTATATCAATAAAAAAATCAAGCTGTAGGTTTCAAATATAAACGCTGTTCTAAGTTAGTAGTAATGTTGATAAAATTTTAAGATTAAGAAACATGTATGATCAAAGAACAATCAGAATTTTTGAACGGATAAGAAACCTTAACTATCTTTATATGAATATTGATGCTAATATCTTATTTAAAGTTTCGTGAGACATATTTAAGTATTGTATTAAGCGGTTTACATACGTGAAATTGTCAGGAACGGCCCGACATGTTTCGAACCCGTATGGAGTTCTTCAGCAGGGACTGCTACGCGTACACGCTAAGAGCGAGCGAGACAGGTATAAAACGCGAATCGTATTCTGACTGCTCACGTACTGTGTATTGTTTAGCAAGTGGCTAAAATAATCCATTATGACACGACATAATTAAATCAAAAGTCAAAACTCAAATCAAAAACTCATTACTTTTTTGCTTATGATTATGACAAGCGTCGTATGGCATAGACAATATAAGCTTTTCCATCTTTACATACTTAACGATGATCAGTTGGCGGATCTGATCAGGTTGTTTTGTTTTTAATTATTCGTTATGTAGCTGGAAGGGTACATATTTTCATATCGTATGATTTAAAAGTTGCTAAAATTTCTTTGAAATCTTTGAATCAGCTAGGTACCTATACTTTTTACCCGACAATGATAAAGAAAAAAAATGGTACGTGGGGTGAAGGCGACTTTAATTCCACAATTTTATAATAACATAGATTGGGCACGAATTTAATACCCAGACAGACAAATTAACCCAAATAATGTGTCACAGTTCAGTACGAAACTAGATCAGACAAACACTCGTATTTTTAGAGTTTAATTTGCGGCAGTAAAGAGTTTAATCAAGTTATGACGTCACACGCTGCAAATATTGGAGAACGTGACGACGGTTGTATTTGTACTGATTGCTCGTTTGTGAGCCTCTTCGTGTTTGCCGTACTATATATAGGAGTTCATAGTAACTCGGCACGATTGATTGTGTGTATAGAATTAAAGGGATAGATATAAATATAAGGTGGATATGGGGAATTACAAACAGTCTATTTTCATAACTATATAGATACATAGATCGCGCAAAGAAATAATAAATTGCACTCATACGTGGTCCACACCGAGAATCGAACCCTTTGGATTACGGTCCAACGTCTTTACCTTTCGACTATTCACTTTTTCATGACCAACTTTTTTTTTGTTGATCTTTATATCTATACCGAGTGTCCCAAGACTATGGGACATCAAGGGAAAGAACCTTAAATATTGTAGATAGGATATTTTGCTGAAAGAAGACTTTATGTTATTTTTAAAAGTTAGTAATTCTGAATTTAAAGATTTTCTAAGAATTACTTGCTTAATTATTCGTCGACGGCAATAAATAATTTTCTTGAAATTTTACTCAAACATTTTACGTTGTTCCTTTCTTTTAAGATAGTATGTTACTTAGGAAGAATTATTACTTATGTCCATTCTTTCGATTGGCGTCATAAAAATGGGGGTGATTTTTTTTCACATTTTAGTAGGTTTGATTCCCAGACGAAGCAAGTAATTCTTAGAATATCTTTAAATGCAGAATTACCAACTTTTAAAAATAACATAAAGTCTTCCTTCAGAAAAATATCCTAACGACGATATTTAAGGTACTTTCCCTTGATGTCCCATAGTCTTGGGACGCCCTGTATGGCAAAAAAAATGTGGTGTTAACGTACCCACATAAAAAAATCATTTCGCAAACCATTAATTGTGTTTCGAATTAAAATATTAAAAGTCTATTTTGATGAGCGCAAAATAAAAAATGACGAGTCTATAAAAGCATCGATAATAATATATCTTCTATACATTTGGTGTGTGGCTTCTAAAAGGAGCAATAAATTAATTATAAAAATTAAATTAAAATTTAAAAACCCCCGACATGACAACCTGTAAAAAGAAAGAAATAAAATCTACGAAATATGCCTTTACAATGAACAGTAGAAAAAGAATCCATGCTTCGTTGCGTTCGGAGGACCGCTAAGTACCTAAGTGAAATGAAATATATTTTTCAACGCAAAATTGTAAGTATGCATTTATTTGGGACTTCCCACTTTAGGATATTCAGTACATTGCATTTAATTTACTTAGCGGTCCCCCGACGCAACGAAGCTTGGATTCTTTTTCTACTGTTCATTGTAAAGGCATATTTCGTAGATTTCATTTCTTTCTTTTTACAGGTTGTCATGTCGGGGGTTTTTTAAATTTTAATTTAATTTTTATTACATATGTTTTAAAGAAACAGAAGTTTCGTCCCGGAATTTTCTACATTTAACGCTGTTTTGGTTTTACACCGTTTAAGGTCCATAGTTTCCAGTCTTTCCTCGAGCTTGATCCTTGACTATGTGTAGGTACAACAGGATCTTAAGCCAGTGGTAACGAAAGCCGTCTTCTCTAAGATTGAAATAAGGATATATTTTGATTTAAATAGCCTTAAGCTACATTCTCGGAAAAAAACGTTAAAGTCAAACTAGTTAATGCTTATAATGACAAAATGGCTAAGTTATTAGTCAAGCCAATCAAAATATATACCTACTTAAAATGCACTGGATGAGTTGAAAGAATCTGTTACTTATGGCCTAAAACAAAACCAGGTTTCCATTCTACAGGATCCAAATAGTAGGTACGGGTGGCTTAGCTCCATAAAAATTGCAGTTGTAACTTGACTTACTTTTGAAAGACCTAATATTTTCTTCGGTTTCCGCGACTGTCACACATTTAAATAAAACAATTTAAACGGATTATATCGCGTATATTAATTATTTGAGCCTCCCTGACGTTGACAACGGTATCTGTAAAGGTACTGAAACGTCAGGGAGGCTCAAATAATTAATATACGCGATATAATCCGTTTAAATTGTTTTATTTAAATGTTTGAAAGACCTAATCATCGATATCGATCACCATGGGATAAACCGATAAAAAAAATTACATCCCCACTTTTTTTACGTGTACCTAGGGCAGGCGAACAAAAAAAAGTTTTGAAAAACTTATTCTACCACTATGTCTCTGAGCTAAGCTGTAGACAGGACATGGTGAAACTATAAGGATTCCTTGTTGACTACAGAATCCTAAAAAGCTGTTATTTATTCACTTGGGCAAGAGTACTTTTGCTAAAGCTTACGTGTCCTTTAGTCGTGTTAAAATCTTGCAGGGTGTTGCTATTTGTGACCTCAATCAAAGGAACCTGTTCAATAGTCCTAATGACAATTCAGCTTTAGGAGAATTGCAAAACTTAGAAACAGTGACCCAGTATTGTGACAGAAATTAAAAAAGTTTTTCTGAGACTCGGTTTTATTATCGACTGTACTTTCTTACACAAACGTTAAATGATGATCAAGAATAATCAGCCAACAACGAGCCCAAACACCATGGGTTTATTCTGTGCTATTAAGGAGTTCCTACGGCCATCTTCAGCTCCATGGTACCAAATTATTGTACTGTCAACATTTTATGAAATTGTTGATTACTCTAGTAAAACTTAACATTTAACCAACATTTGAAATTCTTGGCTTAGATCCTTTCACAACTGGATGGCAGGGCCGTATTTACTCCTAGGCCCACAAGGCCTGGGCCTAGGGGCCCATACCATAATAATGTTCTCCTTATAGGGGAGGGAGCCCCAAATGCCAAGTGCCTTTGGGCCCTGGCCCTCTTAGTCCAGCCCTGCTAGATGATTATCATGAGATCTTCACTTAGTAAGTGATAAGGAAAATGCTGGTATTTACTTGACATTTAACCAAAATTTGGAATCCTTGGCTTCAATATTGGCTGAGATCCATTAACAACTACCTGGTCATCATGAGACCTTCATTTAGTAAGTGATATAGAAAATGCTAATAATACTTAACTTTTAACCAAAATGTGGAATCCTTGGCTTCAATATTGGCTGAGATCCATTAACAACTAGCTGGTCATCATGAGACCTTCATTTAGTAAGTGATATAGAAAATGCTAGTATTTACTTGACATTTAACCAAAATTTGGAATCCTTGGCTTCAATGTTGGCTGAGATCCATTAACAACTAGCTGGTCATCATGAGACCTTCATTTAGTAAGTGATATAGAAAATGCTAATAATTCTTAACATTTAACCAAAATTTGGAATCCTTGGCTTGAATGTTGGCTGAGATCATGTCACTTGTTCCAATTAAAGCTGAATATCTTGGAAACTACTGGTCCTACTTCCACCAAACATAGTTAAGAACCATCTCGACGGAAAAGTCTATCTATTAAAAAAAACCGCAATTAAATTGGTCCATCCGCTTGGGCGCTACGATGCCACAGACAGACACACAGATACACAGATACACATGTTAAACTTATAACACCCCTCTTTTTTTCGTCGGGGGTTAAAAACATAGATGACTCTTCAAACTTTTTTAGTAACTTTGAAATTATGCCACACGAAAATTTCAATAAAAGCTTGTTAGCGGCCAGCTACATGCCGAATAATTAAAAACAAAACAACCCGTTCAAATTAAAGGAAAAAGAGTTCTCTATGAAAATAAACTGAAAATCCAATATGGCCGCAACAAAATAGCATTTTCTTTTCCCAACTCCTTCAATATAGTATAAAATAAAAAGCCTTCACTAGTAAAATAAAAAATTAAAAACTGAAAGTAATACTCATTTTTATTTTTTATTATAGTTAAAGCAAAGGTTACGAAACCTGAATTTAATTAATTATACGAAAAGAGCTTATAGTGCCCTACGAGTGGGGCACTATAAGCTCTTTTCTCGTTAGGGATCTGTTATATGTTAGCACAGAAATCACACCAGTAATCACCCATTTGATTAACGCATGTATCTCGACGTCCCTGTATCCAGATCAACTAAAAGTAGGTATAATCAGACCAATACATAAAAAAGGTACTTATAGTGACGTCAATAACTACAGACCAATTACCATTTTGCCTACCATTGATAAGATAGTTGAGAGGTACTTTGAAAGCGAAATAACTAGTTTCTTATCTAAAAATAACTTGATAAATTCAAAACAATACGGTTTCCAAAGGGGGCGGAGTACCACGCAACTTCTGTCGACATTTGTGAATGAAGTCAACCAGCACCTGAACAATCGAAGACAGGTGCTGGCCGTCTTCATTGATTTCAGCAAAGCTTTTGATACTCTAAACTTTCCACGCTTTATTCTAAAATGAATCAAATTGGTATACAGGGTCCTCTGCTGAAGTGGTTCCATAATTACCATACAAACAGAAACACCGTGGTACGCATCAACGGAACTGATAGTGACCGTTTACCTACGCAAAGAGGCACGGCTCAAGGATCGATCCTGGCCCCGACCGAATACTTAATCTACGTCAATGATATGTGTAACCTCTTCACCGAGGGCTCTGTATACCAATTTGCAGACGATACATGCTTGATTACCCATGGAAAAAATGTTATTGAGGCCGAGGAGATGATGCAAAATAATTTTAACATTCTATGTAAATGGGCACACGACGTTGGCCTCGTTATCAACGCTAATAAGACCAAACTGTTACACATACACTCGCCGTATATAAAAAGTAATGATCCTAAAATTATCGCGCATTGTCACACCTGCTTGCACGGCGCGCAGGCGCAGTCACCGTGCGCATGCGCGCCGCTCGAGCTGGTGGAGCAGCATACTTACCTGGGTTTGGTGATCGACAAACGCCTTAACTGGAAGCCTCATATTGAGCATATATGTAATAAACTTCGCTCATTGCGTGCTAAAATGAATATTCTTAAATATAAATTACCATACAATACATTAAGACTGCTGTATCTTTCTCTTGCTGACTCTGTAATAAGCTACGGCTTAAGTAGTTATGGGCGTACATATAAAACCAACCTAACTTACATCTACAAATTACAACTAAGTATACTTAAAACCATTGTACCCGAATATAGAAATAAATTTGATGATGAAGGCAGTGTTTTCAAACACTGTAAAGTACTGTCAATCTTTAATAAATTAAATATGTTACTAGTTCTCGAGAAGTACGACATAATAAAACTGTTAAAAACTAGATGTAGAATGAAACAATTACGTAATTTAACATATCAACCTAGGTATATTTTGCCTAACTATGTAAATGTATATGGTAAAAGGACGTGGGAATACATGCTGCCTAAAATATTAAATGATTTGCCCGAAGACATACATGTGACCATACTTAATGGTAAAAAAACGTGTAAGAACACCTTAAAAAAATATTATTTAAGTGCCGACGGCGATGTGTGATTGCTGGTGTAGTAGTATGATAATATAATTACTTATCTGTGCAATGTTGTAAGCGGTGCGAAACATTCGCGTCACGTCTAAACCTTCGACAGGTTTCTGTAACGCGTCTTAATTTATAAATTATTTGTGATTAATTAACTTAAATAAATGAAAAAAAAAAAAAAGTGCAGTATAATAACGCGTTGAGGATGCTGCGGGGGATGCTGAGATGGTGCAGCGCGTCGAGTATGTTTGCGGAGGCCCGCGTTGACTGTTTTCAGGCTGTAATCCGCAAAAGAATCACCTCGCTGATGGCTCGCATCAGGCAAAGCACCAACGGCCTCCTCAAAGCGTTAGAGGAGAGGAATGACTGCCATTTATTTAGATTCTGGATAGTGCAGACTAATAGTGTAGCAAAATATGTTATTTAAGTGATATACCTATAAAAAAAAAACTTGAATCTAGTGTTAAGTTTACTAACGTAGCGGGTAAGCCTTACTAACAAACTATGGATGTAAATTGTCCGAAATAAAGAATTTATTATTATTATTATCCTATATATTGATTTCGGCCAGTCGTTTGCAATACAAAAAGGCGTGAAACAGGGCGATCCGCTGTCTCCGAAGTTATTTACCAGCACTCTGGAAGAAGTCTTCAGGTCCCTAGACGTTGTTTGGCGGGAGAAGGGTATAGTCGTGGGGGATAGGAGATTGTCAAATCTTCGTTTCGCCGACGACATTCTTCTTTTTTCTTCAACATCAATAGAACTCCAGCAGATGCTCCAAGAATTAAGTATGGCGAGCCTTCAAGTTGGACTTCAAATGAACCGCCTGAAGACTCAAATTATGACCAACGCCACAAAACGTAGGGTCGAGGTAGATGGGCAGATTATGCATTACGTCGACGAGTATATTTACTTGGGCCAGATAGTTTCTTTCAGCAACAGACAAGACAAGGAAGTCGAAAGACGGGTCTCAAACGCTTGGAAGAGCTACTGGTCCATGAAAGCGATGATGAAGGGAACCCTTCCATTAACACTTAAGCGCAAACTCGTCGACATGTGCATTCTGCCTATCCTAACCTACGGTGCTCAGACATGGTCACTCACGGAGAGTCAGAAGTCCAAGTTGAAGGTTTGCCAACGCGCAATGGAGCGCAGCATCCTAGGTGTGTAAAGGACAGATCACGTTCGGAACACTACGCTGCGCTCCAAGACACGCATAGCTTATGTTGGAGCAAAAACCGCCAAACTCAAGTGGGACTGGGCTGGCCACGTTAGCCGCATGCACCCGGACAGATGGGCTTACATAGTCACCAAGTGGGTGCCGCAAGATGGGCGGCGACGCCAAGGAAGACCGAGACGGAGATGGCGGGACGATTTACATACATTCCTAGGCAACTGGCCGGAAGCAGCAGCCAATAGGGAGTTGTGGAGATCTAACAGAGAGGCCTTTGCCCAGCAGTGGGACACTCCAACGGGCTATTAAAAAAATATATATATTGATTTAAACTTTTCACACATTATTGTAATAAACGAGACTTTATCGCGTTCAAATAGTATTTTATGCAATCGTTGCACAATGAGGGTTCTTAAAGTCGAGTACCGCGTTTAGGTCACGAGGCTTGCCGAGTGGCCTACGTAAGGTACGAGATTTTAAGACCTAATTGTGTAACTATTGCATACAATACTTTTTATACGAGCAAAACACAGAAAAACACTTTTTACTTTATTCGTCCTTCCCCAATATGAATTTTTAATTTTGATGTAACCTTTTTCGTTCAACTAAAACTGACCTATTAAAAAAAAACATGATCGCGATGGTCATGGCGGGTGCCTCGTGATTGGTAAAAATCTTTGACAAGTAATTTTAAACAATCAGTGAACAGTAGCCTGCTTTTTTTTAATCAAATAATAGTGATGTTCTCTTTTTGAAATTATTAGAGTTGAGTATCGAGATGTCTTATGAATATTAAAGTTCTGTAGCGGGTACCATAGAGTATCGAATTTTGGTACAGGATTAAAAAGTGCGTTATTTTGATTTTGTGATGAAATTATAATTGACAGATTAAAGTACGCGAGTGTAAAAAAGTGCTTATTTAACCTGATGGTACGTTCATGGTCGCGAAGGTACTGACTTTATATATACTAGCGACCCGCCCCGGCTTCGCACGGGTGCAATGCTGATAAATTATGCATGTATTATACATATAAACCTTCCTCTTGAATCACTCTATCTATTAAAAAAAAACGCATCAAAATCCGTTGCGTAGTTTAAAAGATTTAAGCATACAAAGGGACATAGGGACAGAGAAAGCGACTTTGTTTTATACTATGTAGTGATGATGTAGTGATATGTATAAAGTTCGGTTCAGTTTGAAAATTTCACCTTTGAAAATACAAGCAGGTGGAGATAGTAAAGAGATAATAAAATAAAATACACCGTAAAATCAAAATGGCTGTCTCCGTTCGTTAACTCGAGCCTTTTTAGAAGTTGCCTGGACTCGTAAAAAGTTCACTTTAACTTTATGGGTACCGCCAAATGACGTGATTGGACGGCGACGGAAATTGAAGGTCCGAATGGATAATGTCCACTCGCCATGTTTGTCCCAGTCGCAATAATGTTTTTGTTGAAGTTTGAGACACTTTTTTTTTATTTACTTGTACATTAGATGCTCTCTGTACAATTAGATTTCAGATTTGCACTAAACTTCTAGTATTTCTGTTTGGCCCTATGGTTGACTGGTAGAGAGCGCTATTTGGCATTGACTCCGCCATTTGTACCGACTTTTGTTTTAACGGGAAAGGGAGGAAGGAAGGAACAAGGTTTTGAAAAACGGGACCCTATTACTGAGACTCCACTGTACGGCTGTATCTCATGAACCGTGATAGACTGTCTAAGACAGTTGAAATTTGCACAAATGGTGTATTTCTGTTGCCGCCATAACAACAGATTGCACCTCATTTGTATCCGGAGCCATATACGAGTATACCAAACCTGTGCAAACTTAACTTAACCCGGCCAGTTAAGATGGGAACAGTGTTTGTACGAAAACCACAGTGCGCAAGTCCGAGTCGCACGTGGCCGGTTTTTTTACATAGGCAAGCATGTTGCCAGGTATGTCATACTCGTATGATAGTGTTCCAAATAATCGAACTACATTATCGTTTGCCTTCCAGCATCTGGAATAAACTGGATACGGGGCTGGCAATCCTATTTCACATCGAACAACAAATCAAATCACAACCTGAACAATTTACAATTTGACCTGATAAATTTATTTGTAATTATTAATATCTTCATCAGAAAGTCGTAATGAGGTACGAAATCGCAACACTCTATGTCACTTTTTGTGCTACGGATTTTTTAATTGCACAGTGTAGGCCTACACTTTCACATCGTAACGATAACATAACGTTCTACGTCACGATGACATTAAATAAAATCGTGTTTGGGCCCTCGCTCTTGATAATAACTCCAAGAATTAAAATACTGTTTAAGTATTCTCCAGGCGACTCGTTTCATTCCAATTATACCTTATGCCTAATTAAATTACACTTCATTTTCAAATCTGGGACTTCCATTGCTCTGAAATTTCACTAATTAAAGTCTTTTTACTTAATTAAAGCCTGTTTTTCAAGGTTTATTTTTTAATGAAAAATAAAAATTTTGGGGACGAAAGAATGATGTTTGTTTTAAGTTATCTCAGAGACAGATTAATTTTTTTTAGAGCATTGATATTTTTGTAAATTTGTATCAATAGTTTAATATAAAAATTGTGGTGTGTACCCACTTTAAAAAAAAAATGACATTACCATGTTTCATAAATTTCTAAAAATAACAGCGCCCTCTCTCGCTTGCACGTTCACTGCTGTAAAGTAGTGCGGTAAGATTTGAATATTAACGTATTCACATAGTGGTCGCTAAGGTGTAAAGCCTTTCAAATAAACAATGCAAAGATCGACACACAAAGCATAAGGAAAAATTTGAAGGGTTGGTTGGAGTTCGGGTAGCGAAGTGGTTAACGCACTGGACCGTCAATCCAGAGGTACCGGGTTCAATGCCCGGTCTCGTCCCCCAGGTAATTCATTTCAATTTTTCTTTTAGCTTTGATATCAATGTATCAATAGTTTAAAAGGTATAAAAATTGTGGTGTGTACCGACATAAAAAAAGAGACATTACATGTTTCATAAATTTATGAACATCATTAAGTAATTAATTGAATCAGGCGTTACTTTGCGGAAATCCATATTAATGAAAATAATAATATTGCTTTGCTATTCCGCGATAGAATATCGTGCCAGTTAAATTTGTGCTAACCCGTTATACTTATTTGCGTATTTTTTCATGCATATATGCATTTAATGGTCCCACCCTCCCACCACGATAAGAAAAATAAATACGCAAATAAATATAACAAACCACCACCAAAATAACAGAACTTACTCGACACGTGTTTCGCCCCTCTACGAGGCATCATCAGGAGATGTTGACGGTCTGGAGTCCGACAGCCGAATGAGCTGCCCAGACTGGTCGGCCATATTTATAACCTGGCCACCCCTATTATGCAACTGAGAGTGATTAGCAAAAATTCGTAGTAACGGTGATGTAACGACATTCAATTGTTCGTTAAGAATCTCGCCCCTATTGTTGTACCTAATTATTTCCAACTGTTCCAGAACACTTAAACGCAATCCTTTTTCACAAACATGTAAAACGGTAAAAGTTTCATTTATCCGAATCTATCATAATTCCGAATTTTCATAATACCGAAAGCGCTATCACGCCAAATGATGATATTTGCCGTGGATGGTATGTTATAAAATTTAATTAGGTTAGGTTAGGGTTATGTGATCAAAATATTTCATCAGAACATGGTTTTCAGAATTATGAAATTTGGAATAGTGATGCATTCGGATAAATGAAATGTCGGAGTTTTGTAGTGTACCCATCAGCGGAACATCCAAAAATTCCGAAGTTTCATTTATCTGTACCTAATAAAACTTTTTCAGAACAAACGAAAGCGAAATAAACCTGTAAACTAACCCAAATAGCAGACGGGCTATACTATAAGCACTTATACAGCCATTATACAGCTTAAATTAGAGTTATAATGGCTCTCTAGGCTCTTATACAGCCTGTTTGCTACTTAGGGTCGTGTTTGTTTTTTCCAGCTAAATCCGCGTATAGTCAGGCCACACCCCACAGCCGATAACCTTTAGCTTTCGTGCCTAGACTCGTTTAGCTTCATTTGGAGTCAAATTGCATCGTGGGAGACTACCATTCCTATCGGTCTGGGCGTTATAGGCCATTTGAGGAAATTGAAGCTGAATTCCAAGTCTATGTAACGTATTAACCTTCGCCTTTCAGCCGTTATTGGTATAGAAAAATGCAAATTGTTGATGTTTTCCAATAACCTTCCCGACCGGTATAACAGATGCAAGTGCTTACTCGTTTAAGAGGAAATATCTCTACTCATTTTTTCATATAAATCGAGGGCTCGCTCGTATCAAGCTCTTATGTATATATATTATATAAATATATGTATTTCACGACGCGTTTGGCGCAGTTTGTAGACACCTGCCTACTGAGCCGGCGCTCCCGGGTTCGAATCCCGGCCAGGGCAAATATTTGTGTGATGAACTCGAATATTTGTGCTTGGGTCATGGTTGTTCTATGTATTTACCTATATTAGTACGTATATCGTCGTCTAGTACCCATAACACAAGCCTTCTTGAGCTTAATATAGGACTAGATCGATTTGTGTTAGGTTGTCTGATATTTATCTAAGTATTTATTTATTAAAACTTGTTTAAGTTAGTTGCACCGCCCACAATTTATGTGCTTTGCCCAAAGGTCGTGTGGATAAATAAACGTAACACAAACTGATAGTATTCCAAAGTAACCAAATCTCTTTCAACATGTGAAATGAAAACTTTATTACTATCTTGTACATATTATTGTCCTTTTTACTAGATTTGTTGAATATGCAATGTACTATGTCCTGTGGCGGCAGGCAATGTATATATGGCGGTGGTCCTGGGTTCGAAATTCCGGCCGGGGCAAATATTTGGTTTTGTGTGATGAACTCAAATATTTGTTGCTGGGTCATGGCTGTTATCTATATATTATGTATTTTTATAGTTATGTATATTATCGTCGTCCGGCAACCATAGTACACGCTTTGCTTAGTTTGGGACTAGGTCGATTGTGTAAGATCCCTTAATATTTATTCATTTTGTTTTTATGCAACTTTGTTTAGGTCTAAGCCTGCAAGTTGTAAGATTTATCTTTATTGGCTCTCGGCCTTTGTACCTAATAATGTTTCATTTAGTCGGAATTTCATTTCCGAGCTAGCTGTTCTTTTAGAGTGTAAACTATTCGCCTTTTGCCAAATATTGAAGGAATGCCGAAAATGTCACAACTTTAACGGAAAATTTGTAAATGCTTCGGCACTGCAATTTCGACGGAATGAATGCAATACCATTTTAAATGATGATATTCCTTTAAAAAGACCAGTTTCGTTTTTTTTTCTTCTTTGTTGTGCTCTCTTTTGTTTTATTTTGTGAACATTGCTCCGATTCAACAAGGTAGCAATATGGCAATATATCGGACACATCATTAATGTTTACTATTTTGAGTTGTAAAAAGTGACATTATACCTAGTTAAACCATTGATACAAAGATCAAAGCTTAAAGAAAAATTTAAAAAAAAAATGAGTTACCTGTTAAAAGTGACCGGGAATCGAACCCGGTACCTCTGGATTGCCGGGTCAGTGCGTTAACCACTTCGCTACCCTAACTCCAAGCAACTTGTCGATTTTTTCCTTATGCTGTGTGTCGATCTTTGCATTGTTTATTTGAAAGGTTTTACACCTTAGCGACCTATATGTGAGTTCATCGCACGTAGAACACTACATTTGGCTAGCCTAATCCATAGTATAGTCTTTAATCAAAAGCCAAAATACCTATACGATAAGATTCGGTGGATAAAGGATCTGCACGAAAGAAATACCCGCAGTAAATTGCAAAATAAAATGACTGTTCCGCTGCATAAAACTGCAGGCTTCAGGGGTAGTTTCAAATTTTCGGCTTCGAAGATTTGGAACGACCTCCCACCCCCATTGCGATCCAATGTGTCCCGCCCAACATTTAAATGTAAATTGCGTTTATTATTCTTAAAGAAACAATTGGAAACCGAAGATTTGTGTGTCTAATGTAATGCTATGGCCATTTAAGTGCTTAGTTCAAAGTAATATAATGTAAATGTATTAATTAAAGTTTATCGAATTATTTAACCAGGTATTCTCTCAATAGTAGTTTTTAATAATAAATCCTCTCGCTTTGGAACATTATTTGTTACATATAATATATATATATATATATATTGTATATATTTTAAATTAGCTGATGTCATGATGATACTCATGTACATGCATGTATGTGTGGGTGTGTTGTGTGCACGCACATGCATGCATGTATACCTTGGTCGCACCCGCAAGTATGACAATGTGGTTCAGAGTGAGAAAAGGGACGGCCTGAAAACCAGCGCTGCGCAGCCGCCTGTCTGTCGCAGCACATGCTGAGTCCGCTCCTTTTGTCACACAGAATAATTTGGGTGGACAATATAATGACAATGTTTTTATTGTTCAATCTATGTACCTATTTTATTTTTTTGTTGTGGCAATAAATGTCTTTCTTTCTTTCTTTCTTTCTTTCTTTAATACGTTTATATCCATATCTTACGGCACCACCTTACAACAGTGAACGAGCAAGCGAGAGAGGGCGCTGTTATTTTATACATTTATGAAACATGTAATGTCTCATTTTTTTAGGTACTCTGGGTACACACCACATTTTTTTATTTAAACCATTGATACAAACATCAAAGCTTAAAAAAAATGAAAAATGAGTTACCTGGTGGAAGAGACCGGGTATCGAACCCGGTACCTCTGAATTGCCGGTCCAACGCGTTAACCACTTCGGTACCGGGTAAAAAAAAATGAGACATTACGTGTTCCATAAATTTATATTATACCTAGTATTTTATGCAATCATTACACATTTACACAACGAAGGTTCTTAAAGGCAAGTACCGCGTTTAGGCTTACCGTTACCTACCATTAAAATGGCAAAGAAAAAAAAACATTGACAAGCTGAAGAGAATAACAACTAACTACATGACACCATAAGTTAAATCAAATCATTTATCCAAAAAAAAATATTAAGGGACGAAATAAAAGGTTTAATAATTCAACTGGTAAACTATTTCTCTTAGTTATGTAGTACGTAGTAGGTTTTTGTGTTGATTAAACATTTTAAAATTTACCATGCCTCTCATGTTTTAAAATACGAAATGGCAAGACAGTCATACTTACTGATAGACCGGGAGATAGTGACAGAATTTTCTTGGTCATTTGTAACAGTATGGCGGTTCTTCAGGGGTCTTAGTACGCAATCACAAAAAGAAAAATGATGGTCATAGCGCTGGTACCGGCGGCCCAATCGCGTGGGCGTTAGTTGAACTCGTCGGATAAATTACGAGTGTCAAACGATTTGTACCACAAAAATTTTAGTATTTTCCGATAGCCCATAAAAAACATGTGGGCGGTAGTGTCATGCCATACTTCTCCGGTGTGACTTACAGCCCGCCATACCGACGCGAATGCGTTAATTAAAAATAAAAAAATTCAACCATTTGTACCAGGCTAATTTTTTCACAGTTAATTATCGCCGTGCAGCCATTTACGAAAATCACCATGCCATACTTTTCCGACGGTTCTAAATGGCCGCCATAACGCCGAAAATCAGCAAATTTTTTTTTTTCGCCAAACGATTTGTAACAGTATTGCATTTGGATTTTTGGAAAGTATTTGATAAAATGTGACCGTTATCATATTTGCCATACTTCTAGTAGGGGGAAAAAGTGCTGCCATACTTGAAAAACTTATTTATTCGACACGTTTCAAAAATACGACTGTACAATACGTAAAATATTTTTTTACAGCATAGGATCATTATATTCTGTTTGTTTGGATACAATTCTACCTACAAAAAATTATTCCGGATTGTAACCATGGGGCGGACGACTGTGAGACTTGAGCCAAGACGTAAACCAAAAAAAAAAAAAATGACGTTTTGTACCAGTATGGCATTTGGATTTTTGGAAATTATATGATGCACTGGGACCATTATTATATTTGCCATACTTCTAATAGAGGGAAAAAGGGGCAACATACTTGAAAAACTTGATTTTACAACGGGTTTTCAAGGTGCAAGGCATAAAATCATTTGTTACAGTATGGCATCATTGTATTTGGTTCGTTTGGATGAAATTCTACCTAAAAATAATTATCCCATACTGTAACCATGGGGCGGAAGATTGACACACTCGAGCAAGATATAAATTAATAAAAAAATTGGACCAAATTGTTACAGTATGGCATTTCAAATTTTCGAAACTTGAAAAAAAAGTATGGTTTGGGAAAATTACACCGTACATGTGAAAAAAAATTATATGCAATATCAATATTAATGCAGTTTATTCCGAAAGATTTACAGACTTTCGAGGTCATCTAAGCCGAAATCCCCGGCATGCTCCAACTCGTTTTCGTCGTCCTCGTCGCTGCTTACTGCATCAGTATCTACAAATCATTTAATTTTTTCACACAAGCGCAATACACAATCGCAAATCGTTAACATAAAATTAATTTCTTAAATATTTACCTTCGCCGCCTTCATCTTTCTCTTCTTCATCTTTTTCCTTTTCATCTTGCATGCAACATAGGCACACTATAACGGTCGACTTATTCTAATACATAGAACTCCAATTATTGCTATGTAGTTGTGGGTCGTCTGACAAGCAGCTGCCGTAATACCTGCGTTGCCAGACATTGTGTCTCACAACACGATGAGCCGAGATCTCTCGAGAAATCGTTCGAGCGATGGTAGCCGTTCAATATTATACGATATAAACATCTGACTATAATTCAAGATTGCCGCCACCTAGATCTTTGAAATTTTGTATTTATATTCGTTGAACCTCAAACTTACAGGAAAAATTAGTGCCATACTGTTACAAATCGTTCAAAATACGAAAAAAATCTTACAATAAAAAAAAAATATTATACACATTCGCCACCTCCCACAGGTATGGCATTATCACATTTCTATTTATCATCATTCAGGAGCTGTTGAAAAAAAAATTTAGGGTGGTACAAATCGTTTGGCGAAAAAAATAATTTTGCTGATTTTCGGTGGTATGGCGGCCATTTAGAACCGTCGGAAAAGTATGGCATGGTGATTTTCGTAAATGGCTGCACGACGATAATTAACTGTGCAAAAATTAGCCTGGTACAAAAGGTTGGATTTTTTTATTTATTATTAACGCATTCGCGTCGGTATGGCGGGCTGTAAGTCACACCGGAGAAGTATGGCATGACACTACCGCCTACATGTTTTTTATGGGCTATCGGAAAATACTAAAATTTTTGTGATACAAATCGTTTGACACTCGTAATTTATCCGACGAGTTCGACTAACGCCCACGCGATCGGGCCGCCGGTAACAGCGCTATGACCATCATTTTTCTTTTTGTCATTGCGTACTAAGACCCCTGAAGAACCGCCATACTGTTACAAATGACCAAGAAAATTCTATCACTATCTCCCGGTCTATGACGGCAAAATATTCCAATCGAGTTGATTGCCTACTGAAATTATCTGAGCTGGGTTTAATTGAAGCGTGAACAGATAATGAAGCAAACAATATTTGTAAAAATATTTTATTTTATTTTATTCCTAAAAATATCGTTCGTGAACAAAGTGACATTGTGAAAATATGAATTATTTTTATTTGATTGCACCGACATTTGAGAAGCTCATTTAAATATTGTTTGACTTAGTCGTTCGTTGTAATCATTAAAAAACTAGACCAGTTTTTTTAGGTTAAACAATATTATAACTTTTATCAAGACTTACTTAACGAATATTGTAGGAATAAGATACTTAAAACAAGTTGATTATCAAATGTCTCTCGTCATAAGTACGGTCACCAGGAAATAGGAGTTGAGAAATTTTACTACCGACTTTCATATAAGATATAAGCCATATTACATACTAAAAATTTTCTTTTGATGCTTTTATAATAAAACAGGTACCGCATATTATAATACGTAAATGTTAGTATAGATACAGATATGAGTACATACTTGTACTTAGAGTTAAAGTAAGTTCCAAACACACGTAGTGTTTTCTTGTTTAATTTGGACTTAACCCTCTGGCGAATTAGATTCTATCTAGTTCAGGTACAACGTTAAGACAATCCAAAGACGTTATTTTAAAACTAAAACAACTCCAAGTTAGGCGTTCTTAATAACTTTAGCTAATTTATAAATAATTTTAACAAATTAATGATATGATAATGAGGAATGAGATTATCACTTACGTTTGAGTTCAAACTCATGAATATTTATCACAATATTGAAACAAAATAAAAATGTGCTATTTATCTTTCATCCATACTTTCACTTGTATCGCCGTTACTTAAAATACTATTCAAAATCTTATCCTCATCATCCACCGAAATATCGTGATTTTCTAAAACCTCTTTGATAACTTCATCGTGTTTATCAGCCGCTTCACTTGATTCAATTTTATTTTTTTCTTCAACTTCTGAATCAGTTTTCGAATCAAGTTCACTAACTTCTTCTTCTTCTACTTCTTCTTCTTCTATTTCTTCTTCTTCTACTTCTTCTTCTAAAACGTCTTCTTGGATACTTTCTTCCTCCATAACAGAATCTGACAGCCCATTCATTTCCTCTACTTCTGATAACTCTTGAATACTTTCTTCTTCGTTCTCAGGGATCTCTGGAAGCGACTTGACTCCGTTTTCTTTGGTGTTAGGTATACCATTTGTAAGATTTTCTATATGTTCTGAACCATTTGTCATGGCGTTCTCTTTTAGAGGTTCATTTTGTAATTTGTTATTAAGTTCCGCACCATTTGTCATGGCACTGTCGTTCAAAGAATCATTTTGAGAAACTCCCCGTAATACTTCTTTTTTAGATTGGATGTTTTCAAGGACTACATCATCTTGAGTTCTGATCATGGGCTGGGGTGTGACTCTATCTCTATAAAATAATGATTTTTGATTAGTTCAAGACTTAAGCTATTATGAAATTTCATTTTAACTGCACTAAGAATTACCTGTGTTTACCTTCGAACTTGCTTGGCACCATGAAGCAGTTAGACTCTCTGTAAATAATTCTTCTTTTGCTAACCCATGGCCATTGTAAACTCCAATAAGAGCTCTGAAAATTTAATTAAATTGGTCACGATCGTTTTTTTAATTGATTAACTCTCAGTTTTTCTTAGTTTTCACAACCACGGCGGCGTGATTATTTTGCGAATAATGTCTTACCACTTTGGCATGAACTTGTCTCTTTTTAGCTCTTTCTTCCTCTAGTCTTCTTTCTTCTTCACTGTCGTAACCGGTTTCCTGAAAAACACAATAAAATTATTGCTATAGGTAAACATCCATCTATATAAATAATGATAAGAATCGTTTATACCTACCTACTAATTTCCGAAATACAATACATAATAAGCATGATTAGTGTTACTTGAAGATTATTCTACTTCTGAATGATGGATAAACATTTAATTAATAAACAGTGCATCAGTAACGCTTCTTACCAAAGGATCTTCATAGCAGAAATAAGCATCCTCTTCGTCTTCAGGGCTAAAACAGAAAAAAAAAACTATATTATACCGGGTGTGGCCTGTAACAGAAACAAAACCTAAATAAAACATAGGTTCCAACCATTAAACTAAACAACATTTGTTCTGAAGCTTTTAAAATAGCTTGTATTATTTAATAACTTGTAAATTGTTGTTTATTTCAAAGAGCAATGTATTGCAAAATATTTGATAAGTGGCGTGATAGCTGTGTCAGTCAGCGTATGTCAATGTTTGAACAAATACATAAAAAACCATGAATGATAATTTATTTGAACTCCAAATATCTCAGTTATTTATCATAAAATGCCTTCAATTTGTACACATTTCCATAGTTGTTGATTTACGCTTAAAACTATAAATAGAATTCCCGGGCCGTGTATCCTTTGATTTCATTAATTTTAAACGCCCGTTATCATTTTCTTCTCATATCCTTACCGGATTACTCAGTCTTTGTTAGATAATGAGATTTACACGGGAGTTAAGGTTCCTTGAAACTCATTTAAATGCCATTATACTGGAGTTGTTCAATATAAATTGTATGCAACTTCAAAGGCAACTTCACAGTGTAGGTACGTTGTATAATAGACTGTGCTATTATACCAAATCTTGTTATGATCTTGGTTAAATGAATAATGCATTAGTCAGGAAATCTTAGTCTGATTAATTCTATGACAAATTACACGCTTTAATTAACGGAAGATGAATTGATAATTTCAAGAGTTACTCGTTATGCAAAATTGTTTATTGAAGTGCTTTCTTGTAATAAAGAAAATGTTGAGCATAGAAAGTGACAAAAGAAGCATTTATGCCGGAAAAAAATGCGTTTCCTAAACAAAATATTACGGCTCAACCACAACTTTGCGTGACCAGCAGTAGCAGTGGTAAGCGGCGAACGGCAAAAACAAAAACAAAATCATACCGCGTGCGGTGCCGCTCTAGCTGTGTTTGCCGAACGAATCGCAGTGGGGCGTGGTGGGAACAAAATGTATCGGCGACTAGAAAACATGCCACAGCTTCTGAGCGGCGAATGTGATGGTTCACGCGGTGTACGTGGCATGCTTGGCGCCCTGCACCCGCCGCTCCGCTCGCCACTAAGACCGAAGTCGTGGCCAGCCCGTTAGTTTTCTTTCAATGAGTGAGTCGTGGCGGAGAGATGGGACAGCGCCCTACTTAATCAGGCAACCTCTGAACATTTTAGGTACCTACTTAAGTTATTTTTGTAATACTAACAATATTAATATAGATTAATTAGTCCGAAATAAATGTGAATTAAACTAAAGAGGATATAAGAAGTAAAGCATTAAAGCTTAAAACGCCGTAAGGTGAACACTCGGGCCGGAGCGTGCAGCATTCATGTGTGGATCATGCTAAACAAATGCAATTGATACAAACATCCACATTGGACACCCATGATGTAAAAGTAATCCGTCACTCTTACTCCGACATTCTTGTCTGACAAATGCAATCATCATAAACCTGCTGAATGCATATCGTTAATTTCATTTGTCGCTTGCCCGCCACGCTGCTCGCTCCGTGTCAAGTGTCCGCTCAAGCCATATACTTACGCTGTGACGGCTATTTTGAGGTGTATCCCGGACTCGATGATGATTGCATGGGCCTCCTGGATGCTGAGAGTAGAAGTGTCGATGTCGTTGATGCGCTTGAGTTTGTCTCCTGGCCGAATGCCCGCCTTCTCAGCACGACTGTCCGGCTTCACCTGCAATGTTAAAAGTAAATTTTTAGTAACTGGGCCGTTAACCACTGATAATTACCATCACGACTTGCCAAAGCAAAACGCTGCACACTGGTTTTATATGACAAAAATAAAAAAATTAAATGCCATATTTATCGATACTACTAATTATTCTGACGTCTACTATGTCCAAACAATCAGAAAATATAAAAAGATCTATCTTGCTAATTACCCTTATTCTGATATTGTTATCGAAAAGTGGGCTATTTCTTCCCGCGACTTGTGCTACCACTATCGCGCAATTACCGCTCGTTGTTTTACCCCTATTACGGGAAAACTTCTATGTTGTAATTTGTTTTTGTAATGGATATTCAGAAACAAGGTATGTATGATTATTTAACGTATTAATTAATTTTAAATATTGAGTTTTAGTGTGATAAATTGGCTGCTATATCATCAGTAAAATATTTCCTTATATTTAGTTTATTTGGAATGCTAGTAGACTTTTAGTACTTTGTCGACGGTTGTCTAATCTTAAGTCTATCTTGATTAGTTAGATATAAGGTTTATTTTACTAAATCAAGTCTAATTTAATCCAGAACCTTCCATTATTTTAAGTAATCAGGGTGCTACGCCAAAGTGTGGGTTCCGATACAAGGAAGATGTCCAGGAATTTAACTAATGCAGATCTCTTGAACAGGCTTCTTCTGAGCTCTGATCCATTAATGACGAGGCTCAGGAAGTTGCCTAAAAAAAGAAATGTCAGTTTTTAAGATATTTTTTATGTCAAAGATTTAATATAAAAGATTTGAAACATCTAATTTAATAATGTGTTTATTAAACCAAAATAAGCAGGTTTTACTTTTAAATCTTATGTACAATGAGCATTAGTATTTTTGACGCACCTTAGTATGGACGAGTAACTAGTGTGCGCTGTGTAGTTTTTTTTTTTATATTTTGAAAGTTCATGGATTAATTGCGTTCGAGTTTTATACCTCTCTCGCTAGCTCTTATGCGATCGAGAAGTAAAGTTGAATACTTTCACGGACAGCGCGTCGAGAGACGTAAATTAGGACCCGCGTGATATGACACCACGTCTGTGGACGGTAAATTTCATCTAACCAAAACTCTCACTCCATCTACAGCGAACCGCGAACATTTTTCATAATTTTTATACAAAGGCCAATGTCTTGTGCCGTTTTTGGGCTAGAACTTTTTGTACGAGTTTTGTCAGTGCCTCAGCATGCAATTTTCAAAATGATCCTGTGTTTTAACTTTCATTGTTAAGCGTAAAAAATTACTATGCACTAATTAATTAGATGTTTGTCTACGTAGGTATACTTAGTTTATAATTTCAGTTGAAAATATCTAGACCCTTCATAATTTTCCAACCAAACGATTTAATTTGGACTCAGACAAAGAGCGACCCTCTGTTTATAGAACTATTTAATTAAGTATATGAGTACCCTTGAAATAACGGCGACGTCTACTTTCTGACCGACTAAAATTGAATTTAAAGGAACTGGAGTTATATCAGTGCGAAGTTTAGATTTTTTTAAAACAAGTGCGTTTGCTTATACTTAACAGCTATTGGTAACAAAATTATTTTTCTGGTGAACTTATCCCCATAGACCAAAAAAACTACCCCTATTTTACTTCCACAGAAATGAGAGAAATTACATATGTTAAGCTGATTAAGTGTATTCTCTGCATCGTCTCTTAGAGCCTTATCACACTTGCGATTTGCGAGCGTATTTTGTATGAAGGCGATCGCGCAGCGTATTCGCCGCGTCGCTTATTTGTATAGAAAATACGCTCGCAAATCGCAAGTTCTCGCTTAATTGTTATGTGATTCACGCAACCATTGGGTTAGTTTATCTATGTCTTGACTTCCACCACCATCTCCGTTTACTAGAACATCAGCTAATGCTCTAGTGGACGCCTTCGATTGTGTTCATACTTCATATATGCAGAACACGACGCAAGGAAGAGGGGGCATATGCTATATCCCCTCTTCCTTGCGTCGTGTTCTTCATTACTGAAGGTCATGATACTCCAGATGCAAAAATATTTTTCCTAGCTAGCTAAGTAATTCAAGATCATATGAAGAAGAACTTACGGCAACAACTCTCAGAGGAGTCTTGTAGAAGGATCCTCCAGCAAGGTCGAAACCCCAAATGGCATCTTCAAAGCTGACGCGCTCGTGGATACCCTCGTTCCTGGACTGCCAGTTCGGCTTCTCCACCTCTCCAGCCAGCAAGGCTGCTTCTTTGGCTGTCAGCTTGGTGTGGCGCATCGAGATCGCCATGTCTGGGGGCATACCCTGGAAAAGGTAGACGGTTCCATTATAATTATAATATTCTAGTTTAAATTCTGAAAAATAGGGATTGCTCAACTAATTCTTCTATGAAGCCTAGGTGTAGTCATACGATCTCTTTCGGGCAACGGTGTAATTAAAACGCTTTAAAAATAACAATGACACCAAGGAAAAGTTTTGAATTTTTTGACAGCAAATCTGCATAGAATCAAAGTCCGCTACTACGAGTACCTATGCGAATGTGGTATAGCCTAACAAGTGTCGGTCCTGTGCAACAGCTTTCATATGGCAATAATGTGCATACGTCATTATATTTGCATTATTAAACGTCAGTAGCGATTTTTCAAGGATTTGTCATCAACCAAATTCAAAACATTGTTTACCGGAATGTTGCTCAATACTTCGCTCTTCTTGCAAGAACAGCATTGTCAGTACATTGTCCACCCAAATTATTCCGTGTGACAAAAGGACCGGACTTAGCATATGCTGCGACAGCCAGGCGTCTGCGCAGCGCTGGTTTTCAGGCCTTCCCTTTTCTCACTCTGTCATGTCTAGGGATTGGATATTCAGGAGGAAATCCTAAAGTTGATAAAATCCTATTGTTATCTCACTCATACCACAAACAAAGCTGCCTATACCTACAACTGAACAACAAAGCCGCCGCCAACGTTTAGGTATAAAAGCATTCGATTATCCGATGCCTAGTCATGTCTGAGATATTGCCTTTGCGCAACGCACAACGATACATTTTTGGTAACTGACTTTCAACGTCAGTTACCAAAAATGTATCGTTGTCAGTAAAATAATTTAGCAATTTAGTCAGCAATATGTGGCGTGGGCTGAAAAACACCCTATTGGGCTAAACGTACTTTGTCAAATGAACAATAAGCACGTATGTTACAGAGAACGGATATAGTGTATTATTTTGTAAACAACAATCTTTTGTTTTCCCCGTGCATTTTGTAGATACAATGCCTACCTTACACACCGCGCTTATTACTGCAAGTGAGGCTCTGTCAATAGACAGAACCGGGTCAAGTGTAGTTATCGTCCCGTAAACAGATTTAACGAGGTCATTTGCTTTGCGGGAAGAGATTTTATTCATACAAACGATGTCATAGTTTAGATTGTGCAGCCGCCAATGGAACCGGCAGTCCTAGGTTTGAATCTCAACAGGGGTAAAGTTCGAATATTTTGTTCCTGGCCATTGATGTTTTTATTTATTTAATCTTTAATGCACAAAAGAAAAACCTGTCGTAAAGGTGGACTTAATGCCATGAGGCATTTCTCTACCTCCTTACCGTCAGGAAAAACAGATTAACTGACAAAGACAAAGTATTATGACAGTTGAACACAAGCCTGCTATAGAGCATAATTAGGATTAAATCGATTCGTTCTAGACTGCTTTGTATGTTCCTTCTTCTATAATTTCTATTAATAAAAAAAGCGGTTTGCAATGGACAGCCTTTGTACCGGAAATGACTCATAGCGAGGGTCTCCCCCTTTTGCCTGAGTCGACGGCCTAGGTCGCGCACAAAACTTTTCGCATCCGTCCCCCAGCAACCCACCGTCTTCACCGCATAGGGAACAAAAATGTTCGAAGAACCTAGAGTGAATGATAAAAAAAGTTTTCTTGGAAAGTTAAATTTATTTAGCTCATCGTACTGAGAATCGTTTGTACATACGAACCTCGTACAAGAAAGAAAGTGTCCAGAAATTTCCATTCCAGATCGCCAAGTTTATGTATGATGTTTTTTTTATTTTATTTGGCTAACGCACTAGAAATGTTGAAACACTTTTCTTCTTGTATTTAATTTAAAATGATTCTGAGTAAGATGAACTTAAAAAAGTAATTTTGTGAATAACAAAAAAAACATGTTCACCATTTTTTTAAACGTTCACATACGACAAGACTGGCTATGGCTCAAACATTAAAGGGTAAGGGGATTAAGGGGGAACCTACTTGAGTGTTTTATTTTGTGGCAGTGAGTTGGGTCAATTTCGGTAAACAAGATTTTCCGATCCTTATTTATGCAGATAAATAATTCAGTCATAATCAAGCTTTGCAAAAACTAAAACATGTATTCTGGTATAACATGTATTTTCCTAATAAGTAAGCGGCCACGGGCCAAATCTCCCTGGGCTACAGAAATTGTACTTACCCCAAACACGAGGCTCGGTTATCATATTTATCTACATGTTACTTCTACCTACGCTTTGCCAAACAAAATTAATACGGGTAATTGGTTTTCCTTACGCTTTGAGTGCTCATGTTTTGTTCATTATCTAGATTGTTTTTAGGCGAGCGTGAAAGCTATTATTTATGACATAGGTTGAAAAGAAGCGAGGAAGGGGGACTACTTCGTGTTATAGACAAAAACAGCATGTTTTCATAACCACAAAATAAAAATATTCAAAGTAAAAGATGAGAATGCGACGACACGGTTCGAAAAAAGGTAGGTAGTTATAGTAAACTTTTCGTAACTATGTAATCACTTGCAGGGAAGATACAATACAATACAAGTACTCTTTATTGCACACCTCATAAAATATACAGGAGAAATACAATGCAAGACATTACAATTAGAGGTAAACAACAGGCGGTCTTATCGCTAAAGAGCGATCTCTTCCAGACAACCTTTGGCTAGTGGAGAACTTGTAAAAATGAAATGGAATGGAAGATGAACAAAACACCAAGTTCTAATTCTAAAAACGGTATAAACTCACGTAAAAATTGTCAGGAACGGCCCGACATGTTTCGAACTCATTTGGAGCTCTTCATCAGGGGTAGCTATCCGTGCTGCTACGCGACTCGCGACCCACTGCCAAGTCGCGTAGCAGCACGGATAGCTACCCCTGATGAAGAGCTCCAAATGAGTTCGAAACATGTCGGGCCGTTCCTGACAATTTTTACGTGAGTTTATACCGTTTTTAGGGTTCCGTACCCAAAGGGTAAAAACGGGACCCTATTACTGAGACTTCGCTGTCCGTCCGTCCGTCCGTCCGTCCATCCGTCCGTCCGTCCGTCCGTCCGTCCGTCCGTCCGTCTGTCACCAGGCTGTATCTCAAGAACGGTGATAGCTAGACACTTGAAATTTTCACAGATGATGTATTTCTATTGCCGCTATAACAACAAATACTAAAAATGAAATAAAATAAATATTTAAGGGGGGCTCCCATACAACAAACTTGTTATACCTATATACATATATATAGGTACGGAACCCTTCATGCGCGAGTCGGACTCGCACTTGGCCAATTTTTATAATTAGTAAAGATGTCTCACGATAGTTTTAATAACATTATTCTAATTCTAATTTTAAAATATGGCTTCCATCAAAGTTAATGATGATTTCGCCAATTTCGAGTTTGCTCGTAGAGCATGCCGTTGTTCGGTGAGGTTTTGCTTTTTGTAAAGTGATAGCGATTTACAAAAAACCACGCGGACTATCGGGCCTTGACCGAGGAAGGGCTATGAACGCTTCAAGTTGAATTCTTCATTAGCTATTCACTCATACGTTAGATCACTGCACAATACGCTATCAATACTACACATTGAATAACAAAAATGAATAAATAACGAGCAACAAAACTTAAACGCATGCGGCCATCTTAAGTCACGAACCGGAAGTCCCAAAACACCAAGTTATTTGCACGGAATTTAAAGCAGAACTAACAACTGACATACATACATCCGAGTACCCTACATGCAAGGGAAAAACATACTTACTTTAAACTACCCTCCAATGTTTACACATATAATTAATTAAGTATCACAGTATAATATAATGCCTTTTTTGTTTGATCGTCTTGGCGGGAGCACGGCCATAGCCCCAGATAACGTTCTTTTACTATTTCTCAACCGTGGGAATGTTGTCTGCGTCATAAACGTACTGTTCTTTTAAGTATTTTTTCTACTCCGGGGCTTTTTTCTGTAATTTAATATATAGTTACTATAGTCTGGCTAATGAAATATTACTTGAAGTTTTGGCGGGAAATTAATAAAATCTGTGGCTGGTCACACTTGGTGTAGTAGGAATTATAGTTTTGATACTAGAAATTATTTGCGATTTTCTATGCACACGTAAGGTACCCAAGGAAATAAGTTAAATATATGTTGACGTGCACTCATAGTCAGCTCACATAATTTCTATCACTATGTACGGTACAGTCTACGACAAACACATATGTTCACACTTTCTAATTCTAACCATATACAAGGGGAAAAATTAAATAAGACCTACCTCAATAATACCATAATATTAATCGAACACCAAAAAACACCAAGTGCAAGATTCCACCGACACGCTCGTCGCTCATGAAAATGAAAAATGAAAATGAAAAATGTTTATTTCGGTTTTTGCAGTTTAACAACACAGTAAAGGTTGGGACATTCTATTAAGAGGCCTTATTCCTTTTAAAATTTATTTTTTTCATATTATGACAAATATATTGATAATTTCAACCAACTTTTTGAAGTGAATAATACTTTTCCCCGAGTTCTAGGAAGTAACATAGTTATTTCACGCTTTCATTGCGTACAGTCGAAAATAAGTTAAAAAAACTAATTTTCCGCGTGAATTTTGTCAATTTCGAGTAGTTTTTGAAACAAAAATTATCAATGAAAAATTCAAACTGTAGGTTTCAAATATATACCAATAAATCCCAATAGCCCTGTTCTAGAAAGTAACATCAATAGTATGTTAAGAAACATGTTTGATCATAGAGAAAAATGTCTAAACAATCAGCATTTTAAAAGGAATAAGGCCTCTTAAGCATTAAATATGCTTGTGCCAGAATGACCCGCTCTTCCATCACTCGGACATTGTAAAAAAAAAAACCAAAACAAAACAATCATACTTAATAACTTAATAATAAGTGTGTGTGTGTCTTGTGTGTGTGTGTGTGTGTGTCTTGTGTGTGTGTGTGTGTGTGTGTGTGTGTGTGTGTGTGTGTGTGTGTGTGTGTGTGTGTGTGTGTGTGTGTGTGTGTGTGTGTGTGTGTGTGTGTGAGTGTGTGTGTGTGTGTGTGCGTGTGTGTGTGCAAGTTGTCATTATTTCATAATTATATTGATATTAAATATATATATTACTTTCATCAATATCTCTAACTTGAGTAGGTAATGAGTAGCTCCGTCTCTTCATAGTTAAGATTTTGTAACCATTCAATTACAGCTACTTTACAGGAATGGCGGTGTAGCAGATAAATATCGATTGCGTTATTGATACGATTATATAAATAGGCAGCTTGGACATAAAATTGCTTCCTTGCAAAGTTGGACTTGCAGACCGGTATGGGGAAGCTCATATATAGACATTTTCGGCCGAGCAAGCTATTTGCATACATTTTATATTTTTACTAGCATTAACCCGCGGCTTCGCCCGCGTGCTTTTATAATATACATCATCCTACGGGAACAAATTCTCTTTTTTAAATAAAAGTAGGCTATTTGTTATGTTAGGGTATAATCTGCAATCTGCATTTCCCTCATGCATATCCGTCCAGCCGTTTTAGCGTGAAGAAGTAACAAACATACACAGACTTTTGATTTTCTAATATTACTGGGAAATACTTTTTATGTTATCACAACTCCACTTTAACAAACAACCCGAAAACTCAAGCACTCAAATCAAGCGATCTCAGCTTTTACTGTATCCAAATAAAGTTCACTCCAAAATTCATAACTCGAAGTGAAGCTAAGACACCGGGATATGTGTGCATTTTATTTGTATGAAGATTTTATAATGTCCCGAGCCTCCGCTTATCTACTTGGGATATTCGAGATTGGTTTAATGATTCTAAGCCATGTTCTAAGTTACGTCATGTTCTATTGTAAGATATTGAGGTTCTCTTCGTTGATGAATGAAAAATGTATTATTCTGAGCCAGATAAACGTAATTCAGAATTCTTGACCTAACATAATTATTGAAAAGCTTGAATGTATTTATTACGGATGCAGGAAGTTTCCCGATCATTACTCCTCCCGTCCCAACGCGCCGCCCGTCTAGGTACCGATTGACGACGATCGAGATGCCACCAAATACTATTTTTTTATCTATTAGGATAACGCGCTATCCCATACCTCAAAATCAAAAATAGACTCGCCTTATAGGATCACGTTTAGCTGTCTATCAGTCCGTCTGTTACAACCGATTTGCTGCAAAACTACTGGACCGATTAAATTGCAATTTGGCGCAAATGCTTTCAAGAATTTTCATGTCCACAATATAAAATTTCAAAATCGGTGGCATTTTGTAATTAACGTCCCAAGAAACCATAAAAATTACACGCATACTCATATTTAGCCATTTCAACCCCATCGCACCCCAACAGGCGAGACGGTATTTCACGTCCACCACGTTTGTTTTTAAAATCGTTGTTGTTTTGGTAATCAGTGACCCGATAAACCATAGAACCATTACCCTTGTTAATTTTCAGACTTTGTCACCATATTCTTCTCCTTTAGGGGTTAAATTCTCAAAAAACATGAAACACGTGCTTACTTATTTATCGTTAGAAATACTCCTTGGAAGATTTCAATAAAATAGTCTAACTAATCTTTTTTCCTCATACAAACTTACGACCCCCATTTCACCCCTTTGGGGGGTGACTTGACAAATGCTTCTTTTATTGCACCCCTAGACTTTATAAGGACACGTAGGTTCCAAATATGGACTCTCTAGAACCAGCGGTTAAGTATTTAGATATTTCAACCCCATTTAACCCCAACAGGGGAGATGTTAATTCACGTCCGCCACGTTGGATTTTAAAATCGTTGCGGTTTTCGTAAACAGCGACCCGATAAACCATAAAAGCATTACCAATGTTGATTTTCAGACTTTGTCACCACATTTCTCCCTTTTAGGGGTTGAATTAAAAAAAACCTGAAACACGTGTTTTTTCATTTATCGTTAGAAACACTCCTGTGAAGTTTCGAATAAAATAGTTTAACTAATCTTGTTTCCCCATACAAACTTTGGAACCCCATTTCACCCCTTTGGGGGGTGACTTTTGAAAAATTCTCTCTTAGTGCATCCCTACACCTGCAAAACTACTGGACCGATTAAATTGCAATTTGGCGCAAATGCTTTCAAGAATTTTCATGTCCACAATATAAAATTTCAAAATCGGTGGCATTTTGTAATTGACGTCCCAAGAAACCATAAAAATTACCCGCATACTCATATTTAGCCATTTCAACCCCATCGCACCCCAACAGGCGAGACGGTATTTCACGTCCACCACGTTTGTTTTTAAAATCGTTGTTGTTTTGGTAATCAGCGACCCGATAAACCATAGAACCATTACCCTTGTTAATTTTCAGACTTTGTCACCATATTCTTCTCCTTTAGGGGTTAAATTCTCAAAAAACATGAAACACGTGCTTACTTATTTATCGTTAGAAATACTCCTTGGAAGATTTCAATAAAATAGTCTAACTAATCTTTTTTCCCCATACAAACTTACGACCCCCATTTCACCCCTTTGGGGGTGACTTGACAAATGCTTCTTTTATTGCACCCCTAGACTTTATAAGGACACGTAGGTTCCAAATATGGACTCTCTAGAACCAGCGGTTAAGTATTTAGATATTTCAACCCCATTTAACCCCAACAGGGGAGATGTTAATTCACGTCCGCCACGTTGGATTTTAAAATCGTTGCGGTTTTCGTAAACAGCGACCCGATAAACCATAAAAGCATTACCAATGTTGATTTTCAGACTTTGTCACCACATTTCTCCCTTTTAGGGGTTGAATTAAAAAAAACCTGAAACACGTGTTTTTTCATTTATCGTTAGAAACACTCCTGTGAAGTTTCGAATAAAATAGTTTAACTAATCTTGTTTCCCCATACAAACTTTGGAACCCCATTTCACCCCTTTGGGGGGTGACTTTTGAAAAATTCTCTCTTAGTGCATCCCTACACCTTATAAAGTACCTACACGCCAAATTTGACTCTCTGGAACCAGTGGTTTAGTATTTAGACGTTTCAACTCCATTTCCTCCAGTTTAACTAATCTTGTTTCCCCATACAAACTTTGGACCCCCATTTCACCCCTTTGGGGGATGACTTTTGAAAAATTCTTTCTTAGTGCACCCCTACACCTAATAAGGAACCTACGTGCCAAATTGGACTCTAGAATCAGCGGTTTAGCATTTAGACATTTCAAACCCATTTCACCCCAACAGGGGCGATGGTAACTCACGTCCGCCACGTTGGATTTTAAAATCGTTGCGGTTTTCGTAATCAGCGTTCCGATAAACCATAAAAACAATACCCATGCTGATTTTCAGACTTTGTTACCACATTTCTCCCTTATAGGGGTTAAATTTAAAAAAAATCTGAAACACGTGTTTACTCATTTATCGTTAGAAATACTCCTGTGAAGTTTTGAATAAAATAGTCTAACTAATTTTGTTTCCCCATACAAACTTTGGAACCCCATTTCACCCCTTTAGGGGATGAATTTTGAAAAATCCTTTCTTAGTGCACCCCTACACCTTATAAGGAACCTACGTGCCAAATTTGAACTCTTTAGAACCAGCGGTTTAGTATTTAGACATTTCAACCCCATTTCACCCCAACAGGGGATATGGTAACTCACGTCCGCCACGTTGGATTTTAAAATCGTTGCGGTTTTTGTAATCAGCGACCCGATAAACCATAAAAACAATACCCGTGCTGATTTTTCAGACTTTGTCACCACATTTCTCCCTTATAGGGGTTGAATTTTGAAAAAACCTGAAACACGCGTTTACTCATTTATTGTTAGAAATACTCCTGTGAAGTTTCGAATAAAATAGTCTAACTAATCTTGTTTCCCCATACAAACTTTGGAACCCCATTTCACCCCTTTAGGGGGTGAGTTTTGAAAAATCCTTTCTTAGTGCACCCCTACACCGTATAAGGAACCTACGTGCCAAATTTGAACTCTCTAGAACCAGCGGTTTGGGCTGTGCGTTGATATGTCAGTCAGTCAGTCAGTCAGTCAGTCAGTTTCTTCTTTTATATATTTAGATATAAAATTACTACTGACCAGTCACTCCACAAATGTCTTCTGTAGATTGGTTTTCAGTAAGTAACTGTTTACGCTCCAATATTTTGATTTTATTGATATTTTCTAGAATTTTTAATTTATCCGGTTCTTTACACTTTCGTCCTGTGTATGAAATTCAAACTACTTATTAATAAATTTGTGTACTTATAAAGTTATAGGTAAATGTTAGAACTAGTACATAAAGTATCAAAATATTTATAGAAGACCCACCTACAAAATTGTTTACGACATGTAAACATTGCATTTTTTCGTTATACAACGCTTCGCACATTGTCATAATTATTTAAAAGCTTAAATAATAGTTTGCGGACCTCACTTGATATCGTCATTTTTAATATTTTGCCATTTATTTAAAATAAATGCCTCATAAACCGCGAACAATTTGAACGAATGACATAAATTGACAACATATTTTTAGACTTTTTTTAAAGCCATAGACAATTGGTGATGCCACAAGGAAATATCTGTCAACATTATTTGGCTAGCCAGACTCTAAACGGTGTTAAATATAATGTCGCTAAAAAGCATCACTTAGTATCACAGATTAAGTACAAGATAAACAGCTGCATTCACACAAATTGCAATTTAAAAAGAATGCATATTTTACAAAGGCATTGCTACCAACTTAAAAAAAAAGTTTTATCTTCAGTGCATGGATGTTTAGTATAGTGAACGTATACCTTTATGTATAAGTTCATATTTTTTGACAGATGTTTAGTATAGTGAACGTATAGGTAGGTACCTGTTCATATTTTTTTGACAGATGGATGTTAATAAAAAAAAAGTTTATCGGAGACAATTTTTTTTTAATTTTGTTGATTACGAGCGGGACATTTGTAATTATTTTCTTTGTTGTTTATTTGCATTTTATTTATGAAATGTCGAGTCGTAGAAAAAGTATTTTATGCAACCGTTGTATAAGAGGGGGCAAAAAACGCGAGTGGCATGGGTTACGATGTGAGCGTAGCGAACATCGTAAGAAAGATGCCACGAGCGTTTTTTGACCTACTATTATAAGTAAACTATTAGTTGTTAGTATTTAATGTTTATTATTGTTACCCATTGTGTTTTTTTAATGTTTTCGTTTCAGCCTCAAAATATTATATTTCTCCGAAACAATTTCTTTTATATTATAATAAATAACACAATATTGTAAGACGAACGCTTCTACGAAGAATAACAAGAATCATCCGGATTTCCTGGACACGTGTACTGTCGACCTCGTTTTATCCTGTTCAACCTCTCGTTTCCATGCCCCTTATATAGAAGGCGAATAATGACCGATTCGGCTCAAATAGGAGATAATAAAAAGTACAATAGAATAAAGAATCGTATAACTACTTCGTATTCCATCCTTAGTTACATTTTCATCAAGCCACACCGCGCAATCTAAGAAATATTGTCTATAGTTCATCTCATGTATCAAAGCCCTTTCCACTTGAGACTACATAATAATAATGAAAATGCATGAGCTTGAAATTCCTAATTATTTTAGTTACGAGTATCCTATAAATGCTAAAGTCTACTTCAAAAGACGAAAGTTCAAACAGGTTTTTGTTTTTTCATATTTTTACCAAAATCAATGATACTATCAAATTATTGAAACGCTCCGGTTTTGTCTTCTCCGGAATGTAAACTCATGTACTTAGTACCATTAACTTAGTACCATTTTGGGCTAGCTAGAGAACACACAAAATACCGAGAAAACCTGTAAGTATGCCGCGAACTGAATAAGTTTGAAATCTTGCATGAAGAGTTTTTATCCTTTTGACAAAAAAAACCGGTCCTAAATAATAACATCAATCGATGCTCTTATTAAAACTTTCGAGAGCCATATTTAATTATTTTCAGGCGGTTCATGACAATTTCACGTGAGTTTAAGACGCTCGATACAATAATCAATCGATGCTAATATTATCACGTAAACTGTATATAAATAGGTTCATTGTGGTAGGTAAAAAAATTCAAAGAAGAAGACTCTTATCGACCTACAACAAAGCAGTTGTGTAAGCTACTTTTCCTAATTAAAGTAATAACAGCCTTTGTCCCGTGGGAAATTCAGGCTTACATCCCACCCCAGAGCCTTGAAAAGGCATGGTTCTCGTACGATGGTGTAACAAAATTTCAACGCGAGCGCAAGCTTGTTGTTCAATGCTCATAAGTAAATAATAAAATGTAAAAATTTAAATCTATACAGATTTATATATTATTTATATCGTCGTCTAGTACCCATAGTTAAAGCTTTGCTAAGTTTGGGACTAGGTCGATTTGTGTTAGATTGTCCCTTAATATTGATTATTAAAATTAATTATTATAATTATGTACCTACGTAGACGTGGTCACAGAAAACAGGTCCGGTGTGTGTGTGCTAGGTACCCCAAAGTAGCACGCTACATTGGGTAAACATAGGCATAGTATGTAGAATAGCAGTTGAAGTTGTGTTTATATTTTATATAATAACTAGCTGTGCCCCGCGGTGTTACCCGCTCATTCCACGGGAACACTAAATTTATTCAGGATGAAAAGTATCCTATGTCCTTTCCCGGATCTCAAACTATCTCCATACCAAATTTCATCTAAGTCGGTTCAGCGGTTTAAGCGTGAAGAGGTAACAGACAGACAGACACACTTTCGCATTTATAATATTAGTATGGATCTAGACTGCTGAGGAAGTGTGTCCGCCAAATTAGTGAAGCAAAAGGCGACACGCCAGCCTGGGGAATTACACGAATAATTTCGGGCCACTTTAAATTAGAACAGATTTTAAGGTATTTTGCTAGTCTTGTTACTGAATCCACCTGCTAATTACTGAATCCAAAATTTCAATAGAAGCTACAGTATTAAACCCTAGAAGCGAGAATTCTTATACCTATCTCTGCGAAAGCACCCAAAGTGTCATTCATACAAATACAAATACTCTTTATTGCACACCTCCAACATCAAGGAAAATACAACACAACATGAGATACATTAAAATAACAGGCAGAGGTAAACAACAGGCATTCATTATATATTTTTAATACTATTTCTGAAAGTTTCTAGTGGACCTAATAACATTTTAATACGAAATTATCTATTTAACATTGTACATAAATCTGTGTCAGATCAAAAGTTACTTTGTTTGGCAAACTAGATTTATTTTGAAGCCATATCACATAACTTCTAAACGGATTTGGAACATAGTACGAGTCTAACATTTCTCATAGTTTATAATGGAATGTCACTGTGTAACTTTCCAGCATTTTTGATAAGTTCACTTGCTGCTGTAGATTTCTTTATATGGGCCCATTTTTACAGGGGAAAACATATTAGTTTTTTTTTTTGATAATATTGATATTGATATTGTCTTACTAACGATCCAAGCCTGAAAATTGGAATTCTTCTAAACCATGAGGTAGACTAGTAATGAAGTGATATCGGAATTTTCGGATGGTCCTCACATGGCCCCGCTAGACAAAGATAGATTTTACAGTAAAATGGTGGGTACACGGCGCTGGAAGGTCCATCTGCTCTCAAAGCATTGGGTAAATAGTTATAGTTATATATTTATAGGAAGGGATGTTTCTCCCTTCATAATCATTTATTTATCAATATGTAAAAATCGAAGGTTATAAGGTGAAACATCTTATTACTATCCTACGAACGAGTCTTCATACCGAGTAACCGGTTTCCTTAGAATAATTGCGCCTAGAACGAGTCTTCATACAAAAGATTTGCGAAAGATGAAGCCGTTTCTGGTTATGTGTGCGTGTTTACGACACAATCATAGAGATAGACGTGTTACTTGTGAGCTCTTGACACGGACGAAACTTAGCCGTGGCTAACCAAAACTGGCTTCATTTTCAAGCGCTCACTAGGTTTCTACAGTCGAGTTTTTAATTAGGCGTAGGCGAACTAACTTGACAGTTCATTGCACACGAATGTTACCATAGTTTCACTAGCTATAAATATCAATATTTAACAAAAACCAGTTCATACCAGAGGTTTAGTTAAGCAGCGTTAAAAAAAGGAGACACTACGTGTTTCATAAATTTTGAATTATTATGTTTGAAATCAAACTAATAATTTTATTCACGAATCAATAATAAAAAAACGGTTGGAATTAAAATACTTACATCGAACGAACTTTATTTTAGGACATCGCTAAAAACGCTGTCCGCCTTTTTGTTTTCTTGACAGTTCCATGGTACTATCGAATACACTTATAACTGTACATTTGTTAACGAATATAAACCTTATTGCATTTTAAGGTTTATGAGTGTATAGTTAAGGTTATATCGACATATTTGTATCGATATAAACCAATCACTATTTTTTTTTCTATTTCTGACAAAACTTTCAGCTGTCAAGTTAGTTTGGCTAATTAAAAATTCGACTGTAGGCGTATTTATTCTAAGCGTACCTTATTACACAGTAGTTTGTTCCCGTGGAATGGTTTATGACTCGGAAATAACAACCTCATCTCGTTTAGTTTTTGTAAATAAGTACCTTTGCGATGTCGTAAAAATTGATGGCTCATGTAATGTCGTGTTTAGTTGTTATGTCTTTTAACCGTGTGAATGATATTGTAATGGACTAGTCTTTTTTTCCTTAAGTGTTAGAATTCCATCTCCAAACGTAATTTAGCAAAATATTTTCTGACTATCTTTAAATAGCAACTAGTGCTATAAGAAATGTTTTGTTTCTTGATAATGTACAAAATATGCAACAAATTTTTATTGAATCTCGAAACACAATTAAGACTTTTGAAATGTTTTTTTTTGTAGGTAAGTTTGACACCACATTTTTTACACCACAAAGATCAACAGGCATAGAAAAAAGTATTGCTCTCATAAGTTGTCCACACCGAGAGCCGAACCCGGTATCTTTGGATTGATTACCTGGTCAAAGTTTGAACAGATAATACCTTTCTTCAGATGCACAATCCCTAAAATATTATAAAAGCCAATGTATGCTTATTACTTTTTCATGCCAAAACGGCTGGACGGATTTGCATGAAATTTGGAACAAAGATAGTTTAAACCCTAACTTAACAAATAGCCTACTAGACTTTTTACCCGCTAAAAGCATATGATTTAGGTAACACAAGTGAAGCTGCGACCAAAAGCTAGTGAAAATATAGTAAAAATGTATTACGGACGTAGTTGAGATTGTTGAGAATGGAATCAATGGAACAAAAGGAATCCATGCAATTGCATTTTAATTTAATTTAAAACAATCAAAACTGACTTCACTGGTTTCAGTCAATTATACGTACAACTCGAGTTTGGAATACTAAGTTTTAATTGAAAGAACTATTTTTATGGCTGCAACTAACTACTAACATTTACATATTTATAAACTGTACACGATGCAATACAAGTTAATTAGTGCGAGCGTAAAAAATGATACTCAACAGCTGATATTAATTATTGCATTAAAAATAATGATTTTGCCTGAAAACAAGTGATGAGATTGATAAAATTGATTAATGAAATTATATAGTTAGCACTGAAAACCTGTAATAATATTTCACAGATCCCCGACGTTTGATATACCGTTTTTTGACCTAATGTATCGTTTTGCATAATGTATGAAATTAAAAAGTAATATTGAAGAAGATAATGATAACTGGAACTATGGTTTCAAATGGTTCGGAGTTATGATCGATAGTAATAGTGACTAAGTAAATAATTACTATTATCACTATTATGATGAAAAATTGTATGAGAAACATTTGGAGTTTCAATAATCGGGGATTTTGAACCGATATGAACTTTATTTAAACTTTATTGCACAATATAAAAGATGTACTACAAATAACGGACTTAATGCCTTCAGGTACTTGTATGAACTTTCGCGCACCCATTACTATTATTATAATGCGGGTTGATAATTCCGCATGAAATAAATGCAGCATGGCATACAAACTAAATTTTGTAATTTAATATGGAGCTCCGCAAAGTAACACCGGAATCTATCAATTAATTTTATAAATATAATACATAATGGGCGAATCTACTTTTAAACCTCGTTTAAAAATGTCACCTCTGTTTACATTTATGATTTACGGTAAAACGTAAAATATCCCAACCTATACATAATAAACAGAACTTGTATATAAGCCCGATTTTTGGTAACTCAAGAGACATTTTGAGTAACGCAGGAGATAGTTAAAAGTTTCGGTCAAAAAGTCGATTCGCCCAAATATCAGGATCCTCCATGCAAAATACACCTTCAAACCCCTAATGCACGCGCACACACAGTTCGGGAAGGCTCAAATATCACCCCCACCACTAACCTTCGCTGTTTTCCAGGCACCAGGTAATGATCACTCAATATGGGGCTCGGCGATCGACTGATCCAATTAGTATTGATTGAGGTCGACGTGGGCGTACTTAGTGCCAATTCGTCTTGACTGATCATTTGGCAATGCTGGCCGGTGATACAGGGCTAGTCGGAGGTTAAACGATGGTTAGGAAAAGAAATAAGGGCCTAAATCAATTTCATTAAGTTCTAATCTCATCAAAGAACGCCACCGTGATCAGTCCTGCGCCTTTCGCAATCAGTGAGTCCAGAAATTAAGTTATTACTGTAATTTGTCCCTGACCACCGCTGAAGGTACTTTCCTCGCTGCGTCTTCCACCACGTGGTCGCCACTCATGAATCCGTTGGTCTCAGCAGTCGTCGTCGCGTCGGTTCTACGAGCAATCAGATCAACCAGACTCAATTAGATCTTGTTTCGAAAATTGTTTATAAAAAGAGACTAAAGAAGGCATTGCTTTCGGTAGTGTTCGATCAGAATGTCTGAACGAATCTATTTAGCAATGGCGTGGCAAACGTCATTGCAAGCCGGGGCAGATCTCTCTTACTTTGTCTTCAGTAGCGAGAAGTGAGTTGTGCTCAATCGTACTGAAGCAGGCAAGCCGGCGGGAATGGTTTACTAAGGACGCTATGTTTTTATTTATTTATTTATTCAAATAAGGTTACACAGCATTACAGTAATTAAACCAAAGCACTGTGAACTAACTTAAGTTATGATTCGTTTGTAAGTCACAGTGGAATGTTGTAATTCAAACCTAATAATTACATCTTGACCACGAACTTTTTATTATTTTACCAGTATTTTTGTTGAATTGTAAATACAAAACTTTTATTTACTTACCTACCTACTGCTATAATAAACCACCATTCATTTAAGAAAGCCTCTACGTTCTCTGGTGTTGGAGGCCAAGATCCAGCCAAGTCTTTGAGTCAGCGCAGCATGTAAGTAATAATTTGTAAGTTGGATTGTAAGATGTACAATATAAATGGACCTTTGATTAAATTACTCATCCTAACCATTACATAAGTAAATCGTCAATTAATTTAAGTTTAAATATATTTGCCACCGGCCCCGATCAGCGAGCATGAATGGAAGCGACAAGTGACAACGCGCCAAGGCTGAAAGTTCGTATCACATATAGTTCGACAAACCTTAATACTCATAACTTGAAGCCCTTTTACTTTTGAGATAAGGTCTATTGTTGTGTGATTAGCTGCGGCTTTTAGTGGTTTTTCACCTGGCCAAGCAGCGACACGCCATGCACGTTGCGATTATGAAGCGATATTCTTATTAATTCTATTTAATATCCGTCCGTCGCTAGGATCAGCTACGATCTAGATGTGTATTTTTTCTTATAATTCCTAATAATTTAGAACTCTTCAAGGCTAGTAGATCTTGTTGCTGGGAGCTACCATTTTCGACCACCTGCCATACCATCAGGCATCAGTGATAAACATTTGGACTTCCTATCATAACCACCAGAGAGACATCTGAGACAATCGACGCACTGAGTAAAATAAAAACCATACAAGTATTAGTCCGACTATAATCTATAGTCTATCCATTATTTATTTTTATCTGTGCACATCGCATTAGAGTGCAAGAGCGTTTGCCGGCCCGGTAATAAAAAAAAATTGCCTTCGATCCCGAGGTGACAAATATGGCACAAGAATGAATATCACATGAGAAATGATTTCGAATGTCTCATCTAATGACATGTGTCCCCGTTCCAGCCGCTTTATTTCTACTTTAACCATGTGCTTTATTGTGTGGACAGGGCACAAACAAAAGCGGAAGGCTTAGACCAACACCATGATTCACAATGAGTAGGTTATTAGCTCACGTCACGGCGTACATTGAACAATTTGAACATATTGGCCCGTCTGGTGACAAAGAAGATCTGGCATACAGGTTTTAAATAAAAACGATGTTGTTTCACGATCTAAAGTCTAGTCTAACCATGCATGCCAGCTTTATTTTTACCTGTGCGAGAGCGTTTTCCGGCTCGGTAATATCATCAAGATTGCCTCCGATCCCGAGGTGACAGATATGGCACGAGAATGAATAACACATGAGAAATTATATTGAATGTCTCATCTAATAATCCCGGCCGCGGCAAATATTTGTGTGATGAACTCGAATATTTGTGCTTGGGTCATGGTTGTTCTATGTATTTAAGTATATATTTATCTATATAAGTACGTATATCGTCGTCTAGTACCCATAACACAAGCCTTCTTGAGCTTAATTTGGGACTAGATCGATTTGTGTGAGGTTATCCGTTTAAAAAAAAAAAAAAATAACATGTGTCCGCGTTTTAGCCGGTTTACCTCTACTTCAGCCATCTGTTTTTAATGTGTATGTAAGGCACGAACGAAAGCGCAATTCTAGTGCAATACATAGTTTTGTTTACAAAGCCTTTATCCTGGATGTTACATGTGACCAGATGAGTCCATAATGCTTAATGCATGCCGTGACTCGAGCTAATAACCTATAACGCACCGTGCATCATGGTATACCATACAGGCTACAGGCTTTGAAAACAAAACTATGTCGTTTTACGCTCTAAAGTCAAGTCTATCCATGCATGCCAGCTTTATTTTTACCTGTGCGCATCGCATTAGGGTGCGAGAGCGTTTGCCGGCTCCGTAATATCAACAAGATTGCCTCCGATCCCGAGGTGACAGATATGGCACAAGAATGAATAACACATGAGAAATGATATCAAATATCTCATCTAATGACATGTCCGCGTTTCAGCCGCTTTATTTTTACTTTAACCATGTGCTTTAATATGTGGACAGGCCACAAACAAAAGCGGAAGGCATAGACCAACACCATGATTCACGATGAGTAGGTTATTATTAGCTCACGTCACGGCGTACATTGAAAAATTTGAACATATTGGCACGTCTGGTGACAAAGAAGATCTGGTATACAGGTTTTAAATAAAAACGATGTTGTTTCACGATCTTAAGTGAAGTGGACCTGAAGGGTCTAGTCTAACCATGCATGCCAGCTTTATTTTTACCTGTGCGAGAGCGTTTTCCGGCTCGGTAATATCATCAAGATTGCCTCCGATCCCGAGGTGACAGATATGGCACGAGAATGAATAACACATGAGAAATTATATTGAATGTCTCATCTAATAACATGTGACCGCGTTTAAACCGCTTTATCTCTACTTTAGCCATCTGCTTTTATTGTGTATGTAAGGCACGAACAAAAGCGCAATTCTAGTGCAATACATAGTTTTATTTACAAAGCCTGAATCCGAGATGTTGCTGGTGACCAGATGAGTCCATAATGCTTAATGCACGCCGTGACTCGAGCTAATAACCTATAACGCACCGTGCATCATGGTATACCATACAGGCTACAGGCTTTGTAAACAAAACTATGTCGTTTTACGCTCTAAAGTCAAGTCTATCCATGCATGCCAGCTTTATTTTTACCTGTGCGCATCGCATTAGGGTGCGAGAGCGTTTGCCGGCTCGGTAATATCAACAAGATTGCCTCCGATCCCGAGGTGACAGATATGGCACGAGAATGAATAACACATGAGAAATGATATCGAATGTTTCATCTACTGACATAATGTCCGCGTTACAGCCGCCTTATATCTACTTTAGCCATATGCTTTATTGTGTGGGAAGGGCACGAACAATAGCGGAAGGCGTATTCCAACACAATATTGCACGGTGTGTAACAGGTTATTAGCTCGAGTCACGGCGTTTATTGAGCATAGGCTGGTCTGGTCACAAGGAACATCTTGGATACATGCTTTAAAAAAAACGATGTTGTTTGACGATCGAAAGTCTAGTCTATCCATGCATGCCACCTTTATTTTTAGTATTTTTACCTGTGCGCATCGCATTAGGGTGCGAGAGCGTTTGCCGGCTCCGTAATATCAACAAGATTGCCTCCGGTCCCGAGGTGACAGATATGGCACGAGAATGAATAACACATGAAAGATGAATACAGAACATCTAAGAACATTGGACAGTGTCCTAAATGTATAAGTGTGCACGTAACATCACGTTCGAAGCGTCGAGAAAAAATACACTTTTTGAACGCGATGAAGTCCCGTTTTGTTATTACTAGGGATCGGAAATTCAGGTGGATATTTACCTAAAGTTGACAAAATCCTATTGCTATCTCACTCATACCTCAAACACAAGCCAACTGAACAACAAAGCCGCCGCCAAACTTTAGGTAGGTATAAAAGCATCCGATAATCCCATGCCTAGTTATTACAATGGGTAGAAATTGTGTGAATTTAAATGAATCTTAGTATGATTTCCATTATAAAAGTAATTTCTTATGAAATTATAATGAAAGTCAGAAGCGGTTGCTAACGAAGTAGAAAATATATACTCAATCCGACTCCTACTCGGACGTCAAACGTATGATTTTATATAAAAAACGTATTTTTTGGAACAGTTAGAGAATTTCGGTCGAATTCGTCACATATACATATACATATACATATAGGTAAGATGAATTGTATGCTTTAGTAGTATTTAAACTGTCTTAGCCCAATGTTCTCTGTGTGGTGGTCGTTTTGTCACCAACAAGGTACCTACTGGCTGAAAATCAGCGTTGCGGCCTGCGAGCTGCAGCACATGCTGAGCCTGGCCAGGGCTCAAATCTCTGAATGTTTTTTGTTTTTGTTTGTACTACTGCTGCGTTCGTGTGTTTGCAATTAAATATTTCTTTCTTTCTTTATATAAATTTTGCCAAACAAAACGACGTTTATTCGAATGTACTTTGAGCGATGTCTCAGGTATATCCCAGGTAGGTACCGCCTTATACGGTCTGGCCACAACTACAGCCGACAGTTACGGACTTGCAACTACTTCGACGGCAAGGCGGCGAGCGGCGGAAAGTTCCCAAAACGTGAATATACGCGGTATAATCTGTTTAAATTGTTTTATTTAAATCTGTGACAGTCGTGGCAACCCAAGAAAAGGAGATTTATTCGACCAAATCTTACAGGAAAATATCGCATTACAGGTGAAATAGATACTTAGGTATACTTAATATAACCTTATTTGATAAGACGTAGTAGAAATCATCATGGTAGTCACCATGATGATTTCTACATACTTATTTTATACTTAAAGCCACTGTATTTTTTACCCACAAATCCCAACCCTTTTGGAAACAAGTACCTATATCAGTCTTTCGAAAGTTTCAAATGAAGCTGCCTTCATTACCTCCATTGTTTGTGACCAATAAAATAATAGCACAAAATCTAATGGACCGACAACTCTGTCAAACACCCCACAACAGCATAAAATCATTGCTTGATCAAACACCTCTATTCCCCACTGCTTAAGATCCAAATCTGCATGCATTCATTTACGTAGTGCATCATCTACGCAATCTGCACTTCAGTGTTCTATTATCACTACAAACTTAACAATGCGCACTAGCAAATTGAGAACTAGGTCTGTGTGTACCAACTTTGCGTGTATTGTTACGCGATGGTGCCTTTGTCAATCGCAAAAATAAGTTTGCAGTGTTTGTCTGGTCGACATGACATGTGATACCCGCCCACTAGTACTCTCCGAGCCAAGCTATCCGTGTCGCTTTTACCGGGTGATTAATCCAATCAAATGTCAGGTACGTTATGCCGACTATTTCCTTTCTAAGCTACGCCTACACAGATGAGGGTTACTCACTAGTAAATAATAAATCAATATTGCCAATCGAATTGCAAGTATGGGACGGATGTTTGAAATTGACAGCTGTATTTGTTTGACGTGAGTGTGTAAAAATAAATTGTCCCATTCATAAATTCAACATAAACAACGGATAATTGATAAACAAGATTCATCACAACTCAGTACGTAATTACTAGTGGTATTGCTTGAATGCGAAGTGTTTATACAAAAATGTGTTAATTTTTTTTTCTTAAACATGTAATGTAATGTCTTCATAACATGTGTTATAACAGGCTTTGAAGTATCACGTTGCGGGCGGAACAACTTGAGAGAACTGTAAAGGAATTTCATACAAAATTTAAGGCCTAAGCCGAGATGTAAGTTTTTTTTAAACATGGCGTCTGTGTTTATGAACAGGCTAAACAGCTGTTTCTTTTTGTGGTGTATTTTTGTTTCATTTCATAACTAATTATGTTTGAGAAAAGCACTACACTAGCTTAGCCATGAAAAGCGCTAGCCGAGTGAGTACGTAGCACAGACCAGTGTACGTACTGAACGTAGTTATAGACAGCCGACTTTAGGGAGACCTTCTTTCCGGGCGTGTGCAGTAATGTGTAGTACATTTCTGATTTCATTCACATATAGTTTAATCGAAAGCTATTTTCTTTAAAAATCGTTAACTATTTGGGATTTAACGACGCGGTTGGCGCAGTTCACCTGCCTACTGCGCCGGCGGTCCTGGGTTCGAATCCCGGCCAGGGCAAATACGTCTTGTGTGATGAACTCGAATATTTATTAGATACTGAATGTTATCTATATATGGTCGTCTAGTACCCATAGTGCAAGCTTTGCTTAGGTTGGGACTAGGTCGATTTTTGTAAGATTGTTTCTTAATCTTTATACCTGTGTATTCAATAGGACACATCTAGCCGGCTCCTGGAAAACAAAATCGTAACACGTCAACAGACGCAAGATCATTTTGAAAATTACTACGTCTATACAATTAACGACTAACTTTATACAATAAAGTTCTAGCTAAAACATCACAGGCTTTGCTTTTACATAACAACTATGAGACATGTTCAGCTGTAGACGAAGTGACAGTTTTGTGAAGATAAAAGTCGCCGTACACGAGCATCCTATTTTACGTCTCGACGTACTTCCCGTGAAAGTGTTTAACGCTTAAATTGGCAATGTACACCAGGATGTACAAACTCTTTGACAATCTTTAATATTTTTTCGAACGAGAATTGTTTATTCAACGTTAACGACTTGAACTATCGACCTTATTTTTTGTCAAATTAACGGGTTAATGAAATGAAAACTTTGGCGAAAAAAAGGACGGACAGTTTAGTAAAAATGGCGGAGAACCTTACAATTCTGTTTTTTTAATCTTTCAGCTGAAGCAAACCCTTTATAGGGTTCCATACTCAAAGGGTAAAAAACGATACCCTATTACTAAGACTCGACTGTCCGTCCGTCTGTCTGTCTGTCCGTCTGTCACCAGGTATCTCATGAAACGTGATAGTTAGACGTGACTGCCGCTATCACAAATAAATATTTAAGGGGGCTCCCATACAACAAACGTGATCGATTGCGTTAACCTTGCATCTTATTTGTATGCAGTGCCATACAGTGCAAACTTAACTTAACCCGGCCAGTTAAGTTGGGATAAATATTTGTACGGAACCCTCGGTGCGCGAGTCAGACTCGCACTTGGCCACTTGGTTTTTTGATAACATGTGCGGTGAAAAGCCTTCATGCGTCCTTGACTTCAAACACTCTACAATGCAAATGGCCCATGCCATTCTCATTCACAACTATTTCCTATGGTAATGAGTTTTGGACAAACATTTGGAAAACGTGACTGTTCCGGAAATAGGAAAGCAATTTTGTCTCATCAGAAATCGACACACTTTGCTCGCTAGGTTAAATAATTATAACGATTTTTTTTATATGTACGTATTAATTACCGGCTAAAGGAGTTACGTTGATCCACGGACAACATAGGTACACGATTCGAAAATGTATAGATAAAAATATGTTTGGTTATAAACACTTTCTTAATATTTAATTTATATCATTCATGTATCATGTTACAATACCCAATGTAATATTATCAAATTCAAAGAAATAATATCTTATACCTACATTAAAATTGTGTGGAGGAAATGCATAATAAATTCATAATTTATCAGCATTGCACCCGTGCGATGCTGGGCGGGTCACTAGTTATTGTGTATACGAACTAACGAAAAGTAGTTAGTTTTCCGATGTTTCGATTTCGAATCATTGCGGTCGTAGTCTCAGAACATCATATGTTAGTCATTAGGTACATTATACGTCCCGTTTTTATCGTCACAATGTGCGAAAATCGTTGAAGTTTGAACCAATATTATGCAGTTATCTACCCATTTAATAAGACACGAATCCTTAGCTCATGGTGTCGACATTCGCCTACGGTCCTTCAACTGACCGCATCTAATAAATCAATCGCGTATCGAACGGGTATAAATAACAGGTATAAATCACGCACAATTTGTAGCAATAAAACAATTGAATAATGAAACGTCACATCAGAGCGGCTTAGAATGCTCGTGTCCGCATTACATCGCATACAATCGACCGCATAGAGTAGGGAAGTACGATATGGTTTAAATTTGGAACTTCATTATATTATATGTAATCTATCTTCTTTTGTTTCAACTAAGTAGACCGATACTCATACTCATACTCATACTCATTTATTGATAAAAATTTCAATATTTTACACGTCAAAAATCTTATAGCTATTAAATGATTATTTTAATACATTTAACAATTACATTATTATTATTTATTACAATAGGTATTTATTAAATTTATGATAGTTTTAATTGTCATGCATGTTATAAAATTCGTCCATATTATAAAAAGCTTGACCGACTAGCCATTCCTTCAGTTTGATACAAAATAAATTAGTGCCTTCGAACGTTTTAATTGTGTCTGGCAATGCATTGTATATTTTGGGACCCACGACATGCATAGTCTTGGAGGATTTGGTCAGCCTGTGGCTGACTGGCAGCAGGCGTTCCTTGCTACCTAGTCGGGTGCGAGTGAGTTTACTCGTGTTAAATGTGTGTTTATTGTTGTGTACATGTTTCGCAATATTAAGAATGTACTGTGAAGGTAGTGTGAGAATGTTCGTGTCAATAAACAATTGTTTCGCCGGTGCCCCAACTGGAGTCGTTGTAATTATTACACACCCAAATATTATTATACACCCAAATATCATCTGTTGACAACCAAAACTACTCATTAAGTTACAAATACCTTTAAATAAAACAATTTAAACGGATTATATCGCGTATATTAATTATTTGAGCCTCCCTGACGTTTCAGTACCTTTACAGATACCGTTGTCAAAGGTTACATTTGTGCAAATTACTCATTTTATAAATATTAATTTAAAATAAAGGTGTTCATAAATGCCAGAAGGGCATTTATTTTTTTATTTAAAATATCTACTAGCGTTTCATTATAAGGCTTACTGAGGAGAAAGAACCGCCAAAGAAAACTCCCAGATTGCCTTATTTATTACTATGAAATACTTTTAAACAAAAACTCTACATATACTACTTTGAACACTAATTTATTTTACACCGTTCGAGGCCCAAGGTTTCCAGTCTTGTGTCTTGCTTGATCCTTGATAAGATGTACAACAGGATCCCAAGCCGGTGGTAATGACAAACCATCTTCTCTATTATATATTATATACGCGATATAATCCGTTTAAATTGTTTTATTTAAATGTGTGACAGTCGCGGAAACCGAAGAAAATATTACAAATACCTACTTAAAACAAAGGTCGTATCTCAGTGTCTATTTACTTACTAGATACGAGGTTTTGAAGAGCAGTGACTGAAATTCTAGTGAGTTTTGGTTGTGACCAGGCATTGTCAATTTATTTGTATTTGAGATGTATTAGGTGATATTGATGAATGGAAATATATGGATTGTTGCTATTTGAGCTTCATTAAGTGACATTGAAAACTGGTCATATAAAAACTAACTATGCGTATCGCTAAATAAGATTATACTTACTGTAATATTGTCAAAAAAATGTTAACTAATAAAAATATAGAATCTTAAATATACATAGGTGTATTTAGTATTCTGAGTAGTGAGTACATATTACTAGGAATAGGTATGATGATATGAGCCTATACTTAGTGGTATGCTTAGGCTTAGTAATATAATCTTAATAAATTAAAAATTTCCTCTAAGCTTTGTGAAACAAAAATAATTTAAGTGAAATAAACAGCTGAAATTTTAATTTAAATTTTTTTTTTATTTAAGAAATGTCAATTTTTTCCCTAATTAACTATATGACACGACTCATGAAACACATTTTATTTCGTATGTTCCTTAAATTCAGATATTCTTGCCATACATTTTTCATCGATATCGATAAGCCTTTTTTCGGTTTCGGTATCATCTTTCCCTTCTCTATCCGCAACGCCCAATTTGCAACACAAATACCACCCGACGTTTCAGACGGACGCAGACTGGCAATGCGTTTGATGGGTTCAAAAGTATTGTTAGTACCAGCAGTTATCTCGTCAGTTTCAAAACAAACGTGCGTAGATTTAATTATAGAAATTCTCGGGCACTCTGCTACTTGTCTAAAAATACCTACAGGTACACCAACATAACTCCAAAATGGTTTACCCTTGAATCGCCGACACTCGTTACGTCGAATTTTACTTCAAAGATAACGTTTCAAGTATTTTCATTTCATCGATAATTCACTTCATCGAAATTTCATTACGAGAATTTTTATATCACGAATTTTCAAATGGCGGATGATTCATTACACAGATGTATTATTTCATAGAAGTATGTTTCATAATTTATAGTTTAAAATCTTTTTAAATTACATAAAACTTACTTCACGTAATATCATTTCGATATGCAATATTTCGCAGACATAATTATCAATGTTGTGAACGGAACGCAACGAAATCGTAATGTGCTGATGTGGTTATTCATGGTTTTAAGGCGTTTGACGCTCGTAGTAAAATTGTTATTGCTGTGTTGTGCGTCCAACTCACAACTACAACAAAAGGAGCGTTTTTTTAGGGGTATAAAAAAAAACTAACCTAACCTAACCCGGCCGAGTCGGATCTGCTCTGAAAGGTGTTTTTTTGTTTTTTTTTCTCTAAACAATGAGTTGAAATAAAACGTCGAAGAAATGAAAATCGATGTAATGTACTTCCTCCATTTCAAAAATATAGGAAATGAATCATCGATCAAATAATATTCCTTGAAAAGTTTTTCTACGAATTAATAAAAGTTCAAATGAACTGTCGATGAGATAAAATTAATAAAATTACACTAAATGAAAATACGCACATTTTTGATAATCCAATTAGTACTTAGTCTTTTTTTTTTTAGAGCTTTGACCTTTTACTATGTGTTACTATGAGACCTAAATAAACATTTATCATTAAAAGAAATTTCAGCAGTGCACGTTGAATATGTTATTATTTATAAACTTTCCTAACAACTTAAAGTGCTTACATGAAGTTTTACTCCTTGTTTTAATAATTTTCTTATTGTTATAAATTAATTAAGTCCACGTCGATCTTATACACAATACTAAATCCTAGCAATAGGATATCTCAGCAACGCGTACTGGGAGTTTAAATTCAAAGCTAAATCTGGATTATCTTATTTGCAAAAAAACATATGAGCCATGGAAATTTCAGTTGAACTACCCCTTTTTATTAGTCTAGCAAATCAAACAAACACACGGGATATTAACAGTTGTTGGAGCGAGAGATTTGCCTGTTTAATGAATAAAATAACGGCTGGTTTACACTGACTTAAAAGGTAGGTATCTTAAAAATACAAAATAAATATTTGAAGAAGGGTGTTATTACTATTTAATCAATGTGAACGGCTTATATCGCGTAAAATCGTGGTTTGAATCCTTCTTTAGGGTTCCTTATCCAAAGGGTAAAAAACGGGACCCTGTTACTAAGACTCCGCTGTCCGTCCGTCTGTCTGTCTGTATAACAACAAATACTAAAAACAGAATAAAATAAATATTGAAGTGGTGCTCCCATACAAAAAACGTGATCGGTTGCGTTAACTTTGCACCTCATTTGTAGGTGGCGCTATACATACTAGGTGCAAACTTAACTTAACCCGGCCAGTTAAGATGGGAGGTGTGTGTACGGAAGCCTCGGTTCACGAGTAGGTACGACTCGGTATTTTTATTAGCTCTTTATTTAGGACTGAATTCAGGTAATCTATGACCACATTTTCGATGAGCTTCGTGGAAAGGCTTTTGTTGATCACATTTTTACTCCTGGCCGAACAAATGATACCCGTTGTGAAACACGACCAATGTGAACACAGCCTATATCCAAAACAAATTCAAACATCTGGGCGGATACAGGCGTTATTCAATTTCAAAGGCGTTGAGTGACAACGCTAACAAAACGAAATTGTTTCTGCAACTGTTTCGAAGGGAAAGGACAATAAATTTTATCTCAACAAGAACACTCATGTTCAATCGTTCCCTGAAAAGTCATATAAGCGTAAGGATGGCGTGCATCATACGACTTTTTTTGCTTGAGCATAACATACTCAAGATTGTACTGAATCCTGTGTTGGAAATTGGAAGGCTGAAGTCTTTGCGAAATGGTTGACAATTTTTTGTTTTTTCATTATCGTTAGGTAATGTTCAAAGGCAGTTCGTTTTATACTCGCACGTTTGAATCATTTTCTGCCACGAAAGAAGAATTATTTTTTTGCCACCAGGATATTTTCCATTTTCTAACATTTTCAACGATGTATTTATTCTCTGTAAAAAATTATATAACATTCTTTTGTATTAAAAAAAGTCCATAATTTTTCTGGAAGGAACAGGGATTCGGGTTTTTTTTTAATACAATTCTTTTTTGCTGTACAAAAAATTGATTCATTTAAGGGGCCTTATTCCTATTTTTTTCTTCTTCATATTATGACAAAGATATTGATAATTTCAACCAACTTTATAAAGTGAGTAATAAATTTGTCTAGTTTTAGAAAGTGCTATTTTATGCTTTCATTGCGTGCAGTCGAAAATAAGTTCAAAAAACAGTTTTCTGCTTGAATTTTGTCAATTTCGAGTAGTTTAACAAAAATTATCAGTGAAAAATTCAAACTGTGGGTTTCAAATATATACCAATAAATCACAATAGCCCTGTTCTAAGTAGTATAACATTGATAATCTGTTAAGAAAACTGTCTAAAATAAGCATTTTTGAACGGAGAAGGAGCCTTAACAGAGTATCTTTATTATCCGACTCCGTCTGAGACAACTGAGCGCCTTATCTCAGTGTGCAGGCTACGCAACAATGTTGCCCGGTGTAAGAGACCGGGCATCGAACCTGGTACCTCTGGACCGGCAATCCAGAGGTACCGGACCTACAGTTATCAATGTTTGTATGTACGAAAAATAGATTCATTCAACAGAGTATATTTATTATCACCCACGTAAATAAGTCCCCAAGGCAAGTAATCCGACTCCGTCTGAGACAGCTGAAAGCCTTATCTCAGTATGCAGGCTACGCAACAATGTTTTTGTAATTCAATACGGCCTTGCTGTGCTCACGTTAATTAGGGGGAGTGTAGAATGGGGAGGTATGACTAATTAGTAATGAATACCACTTATTCTAAATGTATACAATTCTATTCTATCTATACTACTTACATTGATTTAATCTTATACGAATTTTCATACATTATTATAGCAATAAGGGGCTTCATCGCGTTGAAAAAATATTTATATAATTACCTCGACGTTTCGAACGTGATGTTACGTTACTCGAAGGGACATTGAGGTAATTAAATAAACACTTTTTTGAACGCGATTCAGTCCCGCTTTGTTTTAATAATCTATCTATACTATTGGCCGATCTTTGCACAGTGAAAAGTTATAACCGCTAGCACCATATGTGTTAATTGATAACATATTCTTCTATCCTCCCAACGTCAAAACGGCTGAAAGAATTCCAACCATTTTCAGTCCAGGCACTCAATATAATTCACTATGTATAGAAGCTTCATATCCCATTTGAACTTTGCTGATGCCGCCAGTATTTGTTATTGGTTGTTTGTAAAAATGCTATGCAAGTGGTCGTTGGTACACGATCGACAGAATCTTCCGCTCTTCTACTGGTGTCTATAAACGCGCGTTGCATTATGGCGAATAAAGGTGGAAGGTGGAGTTGGGTACAATGTACATGCTGATCCGTCAACTGTTTAAGCGGTTTGCTGCTCCTTGGCGGGTAAACTCCGTCCACGTGAAAGAAAATGACATAATCATAACTTTTTTTTTTCACCGTAGTTGGGTACCTAAAAAGTATCCTATCCATCTAGGGATGCGCAGCTTCCCGTATACCAAACTGGTATATCCGTTCAGGCCTGATGAAAGAACAAAGATTTCATTTTACAATTTTATAATATTACAAACGGAGATTACTTAAAGGTACGCGCACTTGAAAAAAAATCATAATCATAACCTTCTTTTTTATCTGTAATCGGGTAGGAGTATCCTATAACCATCTGGGGATATGGTAAATGTATATAAAAAAAAAATTACAACATCGGTCCAGATGTTTAGGCTATAAGATTTAATTTTTACAATTGTATAATAGGTATTATAGAAGTCCGGTGTGTATATTTGTGTCTTTACACTATCCGAAGATCAAAGGAAAAAATAACAGTCCATTCTTCATACTGCTACCTTTAAGTAAATATTACATAATGGAGCTTTCCTTGGCACGTGTATCCTCGACCTTAGATCAATAGCGCGTGGGGGTTGTTCTAATTCCTTCTTGTATCTAATTTGCGCGCAACCTGTGATTCCATGCTTTCAATATATATTTAACTATACAAACAGGATAGGTATAAGTAATCCGACAGATTTCACAGGGTATTCCTGAGGTCATAGAAATAAAAAAAATTGGTATATCAGTTCAATTATTTTTATTAAAACAGTAACGTCTGCTAACGTTCATATATCAATTTATGTGAAAATTGGCAGAAACATATCTTTTTCGGACTTTTTGCATTTTTGTTTGTACAATATCAAGTCGTGAGTAGCTCAATCTCACGAGTATTATCTGTCGTTTTGGGATCCATCAATCACTACCAACCACCAGATTTAAAAACAAAGTTGCTACCAAAAGTAGGTACCTACATTATGCACTCACCTGGACCGTTTCAATTTGCGCTTATTATTATAAAATATATGTAATAGTCTTTTTTGGCCAAAATTTCACCGCAAAACGGACGCGCAAATACACAAATTTTATAATAATTTGCACCAAAATCGAAACGGTCCGACACAAAACATTTCCTTTTCATTCAGTTCCTAAAATTTCGTAAAGATTGGTTGAGTTTTGGATGAGGAAACTGACGAGAACTGCCTTAGAATTTCCAAAATTGAGATGAGATAGGCCACTTGAAATTCATCGCGTTTAATGACAGTTCAAAGGCGATATGACTGATAGATAACGGAGATTTGACGTTTGGCGATATCTCAAACGGCACTCTCGAATTAACGGGGCCTATCACAGGGGCCTATGATGGTTGCTTTTTTCATAAATAATAAGTGACAATGCATCCGTCATCACTACATAGTATATAAAACAAAGTCGCTTCCTGCTATTTCTCTGTCCCTATGTATGATTAGATCTTTCTGTTTCTTTAATAGATAGAGTGATTCATGAGGAAGGTTTATATGTATAATACATGCAGAATTTATCAGATAAAATACGAGTGTGAGTGACAGACGCTTTGTCACTTATTAATCACGTGATAAACGCAACCATCATAGGCCTCCTGATTTGTATCCGACGCCATAGTATTATTATTATCGTATGGCTTTATTATTATTATTTTATCAGTTTTTTTTTATAGTCATATTACCACTTACCAGGTGTCAAATTAACGTAAACTAAACTTATGGGAAAAGGAGCAGTAACATGTCCTTTTAACTGAAGTGTGACGCTTTTAATGCTACAACATTAAGACAATTCTGTCAAGCCGTCTCCATCCCACGTACACGTGTCTTCGCAGTTTGATAAAAGCATTGGACAGAAATAACGTTTCTTAAGACTCGTCTCACTATTAAGTTAACAAAGCATTTTCCCTTTTGTATCAGTTTCGCACGAGCAAGCATTTCTAGGAGTTTGTTTAATCCCTTGTAGTATTTACTATTACATTAAAGTGCTAAGTTTGATGTTGCCTCCCAAGTAGCACGCAAAAGCCAGGGCTCGGAAAACGGTTTATTTCATCAAACCGGTTTCGGTCAGTCTCCCGTAACCGAAAAGGCTTATACAGCCCTTATCTATCTATCTATCAGCCACAGACGTCCACTGCTGAACGTAGGCCTCCCCCATGACTCACCACAACCGCATGCAATGAAATAATGAACTAATGAAATAATGGAATAATGGAATAACGGAATAATGGAATACTGCCGTCAAATGGCAGAACGCTGCAAGTCATAAAACCTAGTTTCGAGAAAAGTGAGTTTAAAGTCTTGAACATATTGGCCTTGGATTTACCTATTATTTATGATCTTAAATGGTTGAAATTTATATAGATCAGACATTATGATGTAGTTTGTACAGCCGAAAAAGAAAATATAATATTTTTATGACAATAAATTAAATAATAATGCAAACGCGTTTTGCCAGTAGAACCCTGAAGTAACAAGAATACTGAATGTCGTGGCAAAACGCTGTAACGTCTTAGTTGCATCGTTATTCTATATAATTCCCCAGCCATAATTTAATAATGTTTAGCATACGTAAGTCATTTTGTATTATGAGTGATAGTGAAAAAAGTCCTAACTTTACTTAAAGTATGACGGTCAACTGAATAAAAGTCGGACTATCGCACCAATTGTTCTGTGCGTACTATGAAATTACTGTAACCACACACTAACGAAAAGATAAACTGCACTCAGCGACGAAGTTAACTTTACTATTAGAAAACTGTTTTACGTACTCTATGTTTTCTTTATATTTACTTGTAGTATAAGACGGTACTAACTTGCCAATTTTCATAGTTATAGGTCAACGGGAAATCGTCTGTTGACAACCAAAACTCACTAAGTAACAAATATCTACTTAAAACAAAGCTAGGTCACGCTTTTGGAGAATGAGGACTAGTAGAACTACCCCAAATGATAATTCCGTATGACATCAATGATTAGAAATGCGAAAAATCACAGTATTTCATTGAATTTAAGTATGAATAATAAAGAAAACAACTGGTAACCTCAACCAATTTTTTTACAATATATATAGGTAAATTGAAAATAACAACAAAATAAAACTATGTGGGTATACTGAGTTATGGCAATAACACTTGCATCTCATTCATTGTAGCTATATTCAACATAGCTATGTCGATTGATTGCTACTTACCGCGTTTTGGCGTGTTGTTACCAATCGCGCGGTTATGACCGGAGGTTTTCCTAAAATGCTGCAAGTTCCATTTACAGCGTTCTGCCTTTACTGCATAGCTGAACGGTCTTGTCACGTCTTGTTTAAATAACAGAGTAACTAGAGTTATCATGTTTTGCTTGGACTAGCGTATAGTTACCGCGTTTTACCATTTTTCTACAGCCCTAATTAAACGAGATATTAAAATTCTGAAAACAAGGTATGATAGAAGAGTCTAAAAGGAATCGTTTTGTACAAGGCAACTTAAAACGCTGTAACTCAAGTTGTAGCGTTTTGCCATTTGACGGCAGAATAATGAAATAATGAAATAATGTAATTATGAACTTAATCCTGCAAGTAGGCTACAAGGGCACTTTTACATGTCTGAGTCTACCGGCATTTTACAAGAGGAAACCACTGTTGAGAAGAAACGCCGAAATAAACTCAACAGTTAGTATTTTTTTCCATTGATTTCCCGCTACCCTCACGAGGTCATCCGGCCGTCTAGTCGAGGGCCAACATACGTCGTCGCCACACTAGGACTTTGCCGCCCCAACGGCCGACGGTCGGTACGACAATCGTAATCCATGTTACTCGCGTTTTTTACCCTCTTTGCCTCTTATTTATAAAACTGTTTCATAAAATATTATTGTATTATTTCTGTTAAAATGCTAGGTACCTTATTTTGAATTTTGCCAGCGTGGAGTTGAAAAGAAAAACAGAAATTTAAGCAAGATTTATGCGAAGTTTTATAAATTAAAAAATCAGCACTGCTCAGTTATGAAGAGGACAGTTTCCGAGCGAAAAATATATTCTCTGTTTTTATTCAAGAAACTTGGCCCGTAATTTAATTTCCGTTCCATTAACAACCTTTTTTCGGCAACCTTGCCGTGCGAAAGAAAAAGGGCGTATCTTGATATGGATTGCATACGACTTTTTATTTCCGATCAGAACGGTGTAACTCGCTGAGTGTTTTGTTCGTATTCGGGAGTGTGTTTAGGTAGATAATTGTGTTCCACGCATTTCCAACATGTAGCCGGGTCATATATTTATTAAATTATCGGTCTTTCCTGCAAACAACACAATAGTTAATGGATAAAGGCCAAGTCACACCGGATGCGTTTGCAGCACGTATGCATCAATGTACGCGTTGTAAAGTATGAATCTTCATAACATATGACTATGACACACCGCTTACGTGACATTTATGTGCCGCTCGTCTGCAGCACGCGCGCCGTTGACATGGGTTTTTCGGCAACCTTGCCGTGCGAAAGAAAAAGGGCGTATCTTGATATGGATTGCATACGACTTTTTATTTCCGATCAGAACGGTGTAACTCGCTGAGTGTTTTGTTCGTATTCGGGAGTGTGTTTAGGTAGATAATTGTGTTCCACGCATTTCCAACATGTAGCCGGGTCATATATTTATTAAATTATCGGTCTTTCCTGCAAACAACACAATAGTTAATGGATAAAGGCCAAGTCACACCGGATGCGTTTGCAGCACGTATGCATCAATGTACGCGTTGTAAAGTATGAATCTTCATAACATATGACTATGACACACCGCTTACGTGACATTTATGTGCCGCTCGTCTGCAGCACGCGCGCCGTTGACATGGGTGCTGTACTACCGTGTAACGGTAAAAGGTCTTATCTTTATACGGATGTCATAGTAAGATACGTCCTTTTGCCGTAGCATGGCAGTGTAGGATAGAAGGTGCCGCATTCGTCCGTGTAAAACCTTTTTTATTTGTCGTAGTCAGTTAAAAAGTATATCTCTGGACTTAAATTTGTTATACTTACCACGTCTAGCCGTTTCAGCGTGATGAGCAGGCAAATATGTTTTACCAACAGTTGACGCTGTGCGCTAACACCGCAGGCCCCAAAAAATCCTGCATTGCGTTGTTAAGAACAATGATCTTTCCCATAGAAATAGAAAACAAAATTTTAATACTATTTAAGAATTTAACAAAGTAAGTAAGTATAGATATTTTCTACAGACTTTTAAAAGAGCAGAATTTCATGTGGACGTGTTTTAGGAAATAATATGACTATGAAATAATGCAATAATGTAATTATGAAATAATGAACTAATGTCATTATGAAATAATGAACTAATGTAATTATGAAATAATTGAATTATGAAATAATGAAATAATTTAATTAAGAAATAATGTTATTATGAAATAATGAGATAATTACATTAATGAAATAATGAAGAAATAAAATAATAGAATTAATTCTATAAGCAGGTCACAAGGGCACTTTTACATGACACTGTATCGAATCGTTATTCTGGTTTTAAAATATTCACATTTACCAAGGCTATTCGAGCAAACTTCCAAGAATAAACGCTCAATCTCGGATAGTAATGTCAAACAAATATGGTGTTTTTTATACGAGATTAAGCGTTATACTTAGAATAACATTTTTGTTAAATCCAGCCTTAGATGTATTTAAGTTCAGGGGTCAGAGCACTATTCCGAATAAGTAAACATCGTGGGTTTGATTCCCACACGCTATGTAATGGATCGAGTAAAATATTGTACTTTTTTATTTCAGCTCTGGTTAAATATTCATTGAATGTGTTTGTGTGTGTGTGTGTTTACAAACGCCTCTTTGTGGCACAAAAAAAACTCCGCGTGTGAATAATGTACATCAAACTATGTACATCCAGCGTTTTTGTTTGTCAGCTGCTCGACATCCCACTTCACTATGAATGTCTCTCCTTTATCGTGATATAATTTTAATGATGGCTCTTTTATCTGGCGTCTCCTCGTGACTAGAAATATCATTGGAATATTTTTAAAGTCAATCTGCAATGTCTGTTTTTAGTCTACGAACCTACAATCATTGTTTTGAAATGAACAGATGATAAACTTTGCGTCAATTTGAAATTAACGTGTCTCACGGACAGTACGTCGCGGGACGTCTATTGCAAAATTCGTGATACGACATCACGTCTGTGGTTAACTTGTCTAATAAGTAGGTACTAATAGAGACATTGATAACTGTATATCTGTAAGCAAATATAAACCTTACTGCATTGAGATAAGATCTATAGTGGACTGTGTCTTCGTTCGTATATGTTAGTTAGTTAGTTAGTTGCGCTGGGCATTTTCCGCAAGTCGACATCCAACGTGCCTATTTTGCGTGAAAAGGGGGTAGCGCTACTCCAACCACCCCAACGTTCAAGTTCGTATATGTTAATCGACTAGCTAATAATAATTACAAAAATATATTGTATATATATATATACATAATATATCCACCCACTAAATCAATTAAGTATAATACAGCAAACAAATATATTTAAACTTCAACCATATCCCACATATGTAAATAATGTTGTTTCACCAATTTTTACATCTAGATTTAATTAGATTAATAATAAAATGTTAAAATCAGACATTATATATTTGTTACGTTTAATAAAACTTTAATGTTAACTATTAAATAAAACCTGGAGTGAAAGAGCGAATACCTCCTAATACAAGTATTAAACTTAAAAGGAGGATTCGTCAATTTGTTGTAAAACTTACAGTTAACAATAAATGATTTTGACTTTTGATTTTTTGATTTTGTGGCCGATGATTTTAAATTCAACAAAAACGGCGTCTCGTCAACGGTTCTCAAAATGGTCTTGTGTCAGTGAAAGTGTTAAAATGGTGTTTTACGTTCCGGCCATAGATAGGAGCGGAAGGTCCAAGCGTGGTGTCCCACTCATTCGTATGGCCGCCGCTTGCCGCTACCGCTTGCTACCGAAATCGTGGCATATTCTTTACAACAACGTTTAAGAAAATTCATTCAACAGTGTCACGAACACACATTGCATCGATTATATTCTAAGCACCTTGCATGATAAGCGGCTTTGACCTGTTAATTGCGTCTAATAAAACAATCATCAAACCTCGTAATGTTAATTATAAAGTGTTACATGTTCATCAAAATAAATCAGTTGACGGACATGTGGGCGGGGCGTCTGACATCTGTTACAAATAAAAGGTAACTATTGGCTGGCGCGGCGCCAGATCTCCGCGCTAACACGACGAATTCAGCGAGCTATGGATGTCTATTATTGTCTGAATTTATTTCGAATTAATCATTGCTAAGTGTTACTAGTTACTAGTGACGAATTGCCAGTTTTGTTTGAGTGGGTGTATGCATGAATGGACGTTTTGTAATCACACGTGTTTGAATTGGGTCCATATTGACTTCTAGAATTATTTTTCGTCGAATATTTAATTTTGCTGAAAAAACATTTCCCATTTTTCTTTGCAACCGTAAACTATTTAAGATTGATATAAAACCAACCTAACCTAAACATAGGATGACATTTACAAGAATTATGAAAAATGTACAGAAGAATAAAAATTATCGGAAGTAATTTTTTGACGAAACCAAACTTTCGACGAAATAAGGCTCCCGTTTGAATTATTGATGAGATGTCAAATGTTAATTATAATTTTAGATGAGTACAAAGTAATGTGTATACTTTTGTTACATGGTACTTTAATTAACGCTTAAAACAAAACGTGTACGAATTGTGGGTTACCATAAGGTAACAGAATAGGTATACACCTATTTTAGGACGTTGTCTTCGGGATTTTTCACACCCGCAAAGGACATGACATCGTGCCACGATGCGACGTCGTGTCGTGGAAATGCGTAAATCGAAAATGAACTTTATCTTCATGTGACAAGATGCAAAATTAAAATTCATTTTACAAGCTCATGACGTCGCATCGTGGCACGATGTCGCGTCGTACGACGATGCGATGTCTTGTAAGTAAGTAAGTAAGTAAACACTTTATTGTACACAAAAACAGTTAAAAAATACATCTATTACAAATAACATATAGGTACAAAGGCGAACTAATCCCTATAAGGGAACTCTTCCAGTTAACCTTTGAGCAATTGAGTGAGTACGTCTTGTCTTGTAATTGTGTTTTGGCCCTTATCTTTTCATGACATTTTCAAATATATCTTTTTTGTAGCTGCATTTTATTGATCATATTAGTTATATTCATTTTTACTATGATAACGATAATAACGTGCTATGGGTACATCATATTTGCGATACCGCAAGTTCTTAACTAAATGAAGCCCTATATATATTAAGAAAATCATAAACACGGAGTATATGGAGACGGCATTCAGCGCAGTTTGTTCTAGCACCGCTGTAGCCGACTTTTACACGCACACAATTATATTCGTATAAGAATAAGGTTTTACAACAAACAGAAGTGAGTTGACATTGGCTGAGCTAATGTGTGCGTATTACGTGGTCATACACTACTACGATCAATGTATCGAGAATTTTAGTTAGTAATGCATATCAGACAATGTCTTTATTTTTATTATAACTTAAATAGAAATAAAATAAAAGGCAAATGAGACTTTATGATTCAGTACGACAAAGCCTCGAATTGACAAGAAATTGATTTCTACTTCCGTCAATTCAGTAGTGTCACTTTTGATATTAACGCTGGCTAAATATCGCAAGGTTTTATGTTACAATTTTAAAACATTTAAAATTGAACCCTATCCTTGTAACACGGGGTCTAATTTTAACGACCCAGAAAATGTAATGTAAGCTCTGCCAGCGGTATGCGTCTAATGATTCTAAAGGTTAAGGGCGTGATCAAATCAAAATAGTCGATATAGATAAAATAATAATATGTATAGGCTTATAATATGTATAATGCATGTTGAAAATATTTATTTTGTATGGTCGTAAACGTCGTAAATTAAATTATCAGACCTTTTAATTTCTGGCGACGAAATCAAATGGAAGCGTCCATCTCAATCTTCCTATCGTTCAGAATATTTACTTTACATGTAGTGATATATGAATAATAAAAACATCACCTTACAACATTTGGAACAGGTAGTAGGTAAATTATAAACGGAGTAGATTTATTTATTTCATCATATAAAATGTAAACAAAATAATTAAGGGACAATCGTACACAACTCGACCTGGCCTTATATTAACCAATAGTAGACGACGATATAAACAATATATATAGATAACATCCATGACCCAGGAACAAATATTCGAGTTCATCACACAAATATTTGCCCTTGCCGAGATTCGAACCCAGGACCGCCGGCTCAGTAGGCAGGTGCATTAAAACTGCGCCAACCTCGTCGTCAACTGACTAGCACGTATGTATTACATTGTGGATTAGCGAAACAATAATACTATTTTAATCTAATGATTTTGTCACCCACTGCTATTGATTTCGCTGTAATAAAATTACTTGTCTGAAATAAAAAAAACCGGCCAGGTGCGATTCTGACTCGCGCACCGAGGGTTCCGTACAAACTTTCACTTATCCCATCTTAATTGGCCTGGTTGAGTTAAGTTTGTATCAGAAATGTATGGCGCCGCATACAAACGAGGTGCAAATACCTATAAAAATAATGTAATAATTAATGTAATTTAATCTGCAAATTCTGAGTTTTAGTAATTATTTTTGACATAAGTAACAAATTGAAATATGTAACAATTAAGTATTTGAATATTGTTTTATTTTGTTAGAACATAAGCAACACTGTATATACCTGTATCACCTAATTTATTACTATGTTCTTGCAATAAACGAATTTGAATTTGAATCAAACTTAACGCAACCAAGTTCTCCAAATATGATTTACCTATTTATTTATTTAATTAATCTTTATTGCACAAAAGAAAACGTATCGTACAAAAGGTGGACTTGATGTTTGAAAAGGACTATATATTTTAAGATTTTTATTAGTATTTGTAGTAAGTATGTGGCGATTTCAGATTTTTATAAGTATTTGTAGTACTTGCCAAATTTCATAGTTCTAGGTCATCGGGAAGTACTCTATCACTTTGATTCCCTTGAGTAACGAAATGTGCGTTTTTGGCGACATAAACGGCTGTACCTTTTTTTCACGTTAACGTAGAAGCTTGATTTTTTTTTTCACAGCTTTAAGGGACCCTAGACCTGAGTATATATACATATAGTGTTAATTTCAACTCGATACCTCCACGCGTTCTCGAGATAAAGGGTCTTGACAGACAGACAGACAAACGGACGGACGGAAAACAAAGTGATCCCATAAGATTTCCGTTTTTTCCGATAGAGGTATGGAACCCTAAAAAACAAGGTGATAAAGTGTAAATTATATAATTAAAATGGACAAGTTAGTATGAAACACGAGCGGCTCACATTAAAACCTCCATACAGAATATCGACAATTTATGGTTTAGACTTGTTCCCCGCACTAAATTGTCAGACGGACGTATACATTGCGTGCTCCTAAAGATGTTGCGTGAATAGTTGCCATGTCAAGATAGTAATGTATAATTGTCATAATGCACTGCAATATTTTACGAAATATTACAAAGTACTGAATTTTATTACTTTCCAGTGAAATTAAACGGTATCAGGTATCTTTTTGAGTATGCAGATCTCGCCTGTGACGATTATAATGCCACAATTCGGCATATTTCTAATTTTTTTGCACATAATTACTCAAGCACGTTTGTACGGTAACTAAGTGACTGTTGACATCACGTTGACATATCTTTGGGTATTTGGGCCTAAGCTCGGTTACGCGTGCCCCGCCCAATACCCAGTCTATAGTATTCTTATGGTCTGTGATCATAAATAACGCTCTAGATTATATATAGTCTTCTAAAGGATTTGTATCACGCCTAAAGTTTATAACACTGTCATTATTATTCCAAAATTATTTGCATACGAGGCTAGCCAATGTATTGATTAACAATTTAACTGTAATTAGTTAAGTTCCATCAACATCGCTTAGGAATTCACTTAGCAAGTTTCAGATTGTGATAACTCCCTTGAAGGTTGTTTACGTAAGCTGATATCTACGAAAGTAAACACTTGAAATATCGATCTTCAAAGAATTCAATTGCTAGTGTTTTTTTTTCACTTGTCGGTAAATAAAACATGATATTGAACTTTTTCTTTATCTACACAAACATTTTGTTTTTCTGGGCCTTCTTCTGCCTAGCATACTCGTAATATTTCCTTTAATAACGTTCTCGGAAACGGGGTAATATTTTTAAAGGTTCCAAGTTTTCTGTTTTTTTTTTGTAAGTTTTCATGAATGTTTTGGCAAGTTTTTTACTGGTGAAATCAGTGAACGCATACTCGACTCCACGTCTACTGTACCTAAACCGAATCGGGTGTACCGAGGCCAAATTGTCAGTTTTAGTATCAAGGCACCAGTCAATGGCAGATCATGTCAGTTTATATCAATTATTTAAATCCGTATCTCCCTCAAAATGCCTACTTTTACAGTTAAAGCGTTTTAAAATCATTCAAAAAAAGATAATAACATGGTATAGAGTGGTATGTATTGTATAAGTAAGGCTAGTAAATGAAAGTTTAGATATAAATTATACCTTTTTAGAAAGAACATATTCTATTCTTTACCTTTTAGCAGGAAGAAAAATATTAATTATTAAACACGTTAGTATTTGGTAACAGATTGCGCTGAATTCATAAGTGATAATGCTTTTGTATGTATGAAAGGTTTACAGTAAATTTATCAAGCATTATTTTGTTCCTACGTGGTTCCAACACACTTTCAATGTATCATCATACACGGTTTTCTATTAAAATAGAAAATACCGCGCCCCGGGCGAATTCGACACATTCGAGGGCTGAAGCTCGCCCCGGATAGGAGGGGAGAGTAGATAAAATTTAACTTTGCTCTCTAATCTACATATCCTGATATGTAAAAGTTGTCCATTAATTTTGCCAACATTTCAGCTAATTTTATTGAACTATAAACGCGGTCCTCGACTTTAAGAACCTTCATTGTGCAACAATTGCATAAAATAGAATAATTACATATTTTCCGACCTAAATAAGTTACTCGTTCTGTGTCAAAGTCATCCATCATCCACTTAAATTCCGGCCTCAGAAGCAGTCGGACTTGGATAAAGTCGGCCTCGCTGGTAAACGAGACGCTCGGATCATCCTGACGGATAACCTCCGCATTGCAACGCGTTTTCAATTGCATTGCAATTGAAAGAAACCAGCGATAAAGGTAGAAAAAATACAATAGGTTTTTTTTTATTTATTTATTCAAAACAAGGAATCTATTACATAATATACGGTGAGCGAAAACCGCTCTTCTTCTTCTTAGTCGGCATCTTTATTGCTGAAGGTCGTGTCTAGCTTGAAATGTTAATATTTGTCATTTGATGCACCATGCTTTTCCACTTGTTTCTGTCCTCGGCGATATTGATAGCTTTAGGTATTGGCAGGTCAGTGATTGTCTTTATAAGATCTGATCAACGGGCAGTCGATCGTCGGCGCGGTCTTTTCCCGTCCACCAGACCAACTATCAGTAACCAAAATAGAAAGGCGGTGTTTCATTTTAGGTTTGTTCTTAAAATATTTTGATGTGGTTTTACTCATTAAATTATAAATATCATACGAAAAAAAATACGGTTACACCCTTCACAAAAAAAATGCGTTTCGTGTAAATACATGACTCACAATGAACTTGATGAATGATGAAACTGATCAAGTTATTTAGATTTAGCCTTTAACATATAATTTTAAACATTTGGTCAAGTCACAAGACTAGCATTCGAATCTCGAAGTATTATTTAAATCCGCTGGCACTTTTGAATTAAAACGTACCTTTTTAAAACACAGGAAAATACGTTCTAGGGACAGTAATAGGACTTGTGCAGTTTAAATTATATTTGCCTTGAAAACTGTCTCGATGCCAGGTACGATCTATTTTCAACTATTATTTGAAAGAGACACTATACAGAAACATAGTTTTCAACCTACTTTGTAAATAAAGGTCTCTCAACAAACTTCATACTAACTAAATAATAATTTACTTATGGCTAATATTTCGAATATTTTAAGGTTCATTATTTAAATATTTTTGAAGTGTTTTTACTCATTGTACTTTCGATATCAGTTTAAAGAATCTTGATATCTGTTATACAGGGTGTTTGGTACATCGTATGCCAAATTTAAAATGAAATAATAAAAAAATATAATATTTTTTCTGGAAAATTCTAGAAAACAACTCGTTTAAACTTAAATTACAAAAAAGTTTTAGTGCCTAGACCTGATTTTTTTTATTTTATTGCAAGGTATAATGTTGCGCTGTTCTATCAAAATCAAAATTATACCAACAAGTCGGGTCTAGTTACTTTTTATTGACCAAACGATGTACCAAACATCCTGTATTAGTTACAGAAATATCACCTAGTCACGCCCTAGTTTGTCACCGATTGCTTTATTAGTAGGCAATCGGTTTCGATTCTCATCATGTTTTGTGACATTAGCGCATATAACTAGGTATTACATTTGTTTGACCCCACTATCTTAGGTACTCACTGATTTTTGGTCCCTAACAACAATACATAGATTACTTTTTTGTATCCGGCCTTAAATATACGTACATAAATAAAAAATAAGCCAATAAGGATGTGACTCGTTACGCCTAAACGTCTGGATCGATGTTAACTATTTTATCGCGGGAAATTTCTAGTGTACATTAAAACGAAATTACTGTCGTCTAATCAAATATTTGTGCACCTACCCTACATTTAGCACAATCTTAATAATCAGCCTTGAAATAAGTATATGCGAAGTATTGACCCATACATATCGCTGCTCCAATATTACAGGGTTATATGTTACATTATCAGAATAGTTAAAATTAGACATCATGTCATTATGACAATATTCTAATTTAAACTCGTCAAAAGTGAAACATAGAACCCTGTAATATTGAGCCAGCGATATATTGTCATGGCGCAGTCAGTAGGACATGAACAGGGAATCTGAAGTAAATCAATCCATACTAATATTATAAATGGGAAAGTGTGTCTGTCTGTCTGTCTGTCTGTCTGTTACCTCTTCACGCTTAAACCGCTGAACCGACTTAGATGAAATTTGGTATGGAGATAGTTTGAGACCCGGGAAAGGAAAAGGACATACGATACTTTTCATCCCGAATAAATTTAGTGTTCCCGTGGGATGAGCGGGTAACACCGCGGGGTACAGCTAGTTATCTATAATATCTATTCAATTTATTTCATTAACAATAGTACATTGTGTTTGAGAAGTTATTAGTTAAGATAGATATTACAGTTATATCGACAGCTAATTAAATAATGCTTAACTAATTACATTATCATTTTTATAGAATATATTCGTTGTTTCGCAACTCTTTAAAATAGCAATATTTCCGAATTGTGTATCCAACTCTCCATATACCTATTATAAAAACGTTTAAAGCAAAGTACGACGAATTATGCTCAAAAGTGCAATAAAACACAGAAAATGCTTTAATAAATACTCATATTATATTACAATATACCGTAACGCTAAACTTTTATTATTTATTGCTTGCGGTAGTGGCGCATTTAGTGGTGAAACTTATCCCAGTGTTTGGCTGAAATATATCCTACAGATAATAATACTGTATAACTAATAACTATATGTATGAATTTCAAATCGGCTTGACTCTTTGGCGCTGCGTAGAAATGTACCCTCTCTCATCATCTTTTATCGCTTATACTTACGACCCGCCCCGGCTTCGCACGGGTGCAATGCTGATAAATTATGCATGTATTATGCATGTATTATGCATATAAACCTTCCTCTTGGATCATTATATCTATTAAAACCGTATCAAAATCCGTTGCGTAGTTTTAAAGATCTGAACATACATAGGGACAGACCGACAGACAGACAGCAGGAAGCGACTTTGTTTTATACTATCTAATGTAGTGATAACGGGGAGTGCTCCGAGGAATTGTTCGTATTGATTCCTGCCGCATTTTTCCGCCATCGTTCTACGCGACAATCCTTTCATCCTCACCACTTAGTTGGCAGTGCACGACCGTGCGTTTTTCTAGAAATTTCCTGAATCGCACGACTGCGTTGTGGAATGAATTGTCGCTTGCGGTATTTTTCACCTTCAAGAAAAGCGCGTACTCCCGCCTGAACAACGCTACCTGCCTGGCCGACAACGCACTTGTGACTCCTCTGGTGTTGCAGGTATCTATGGGCGACGGTAATCGCTTTCCATCAGGCGATCCGTTTGCTCCCTGTGACATAAAGAAAGTTATGGTATGGAATACCTGTTTATACGATATTACTCATACATTATCAGTTTTCCAAACTTAATAGAACTAACTTACAGAGTATAGAAGCCCAGAAAATGCTCCCGGCAAATGAATGAAGACTGACGACTGAATGTCATTACGGCGCCATCTTGGACTTCATTCTGTTATTAGTATTCCGTACCAATAAAGATAAAGAGGCCTTTAAGGCTGATTGTCTGTTTGTCTGTCAAATCGCTCTCTCAGGACTTATTTCTGCTAAAGATTTGTTTTTTTTTTTTTCAAATAAACGCTAATACGTAATCCTTGCCCTCTCCTTGCGCACTCTGTATAGTAAATGTGACGAAACTCTTCGTCCGACACCTCAAAGGGGTTGCACATATCCCTTATTTGGCGTCAATGCAGCTCCCGCCGATCTTTCTCTGCATGCAACGACAAATGAAATTTTAGTAGCGGGCCATTCTACAAGTAAATTAGATATGAATGAATACGTTTAATGTGTGAATAAATTTTATTGAGAAACAAATACAGAGTCAATCTTATCCTAATCACAAATTTCAAATAAATAAATACATTTATCCATCATGTACCTTTACCTTAGGCACTAGTTGAATAACCCGCTCCGTGTCATTCCCGGTGCGAAGGTTCCTGTTGTAGAATGAATCATACTTGTATGTAATGTAGGTAGTTTTAGGTTTTATACATATGAAGGTAGATCTGAAATAAATCAGTGTTTGACCAAGCATCTGTGTTTCACTACATGGTGACAGCGGTAAAGTGATAAAAATAAGTAATACACAGTTAAAAATTACCGTAAAGTGTTTTAAAAGTGTAATTATACTATTGTTTGTTGGTGTGTTTACACGTAACATGGAACACGCGCGTCCACCGTCGGAATTAAATGTCGAAGGCAGCGCGGCGGCGCGCGCCGAGTCATGGAGAAAATGGTGGAAGCAATTCTCCGTGTTTTTAAAGGCATCGGGTGTAAGCAAGGAGGCGGCGGACGTACAGGCGAGCTTGCTGGTCAACCTCATTGGCGCGGAAGGATATGAGATTTTTTCAACGTTTACGTACACCAAAGATGAGAGTGCCGACGATATTGCTTGTCTTAAGCGTAAATTTGACGATCATTTCGGTACCAAGGTGAACGTGACGATGTTACGCTTTAAGTTTTTTACGCGCAACCAAAATCCAGGTGAAACAGTCAATCAATATGTGACAGCATTAAAACTGCTCAGTCAGGGATGTGAATTTCAAACGTTGGAGTACGGACTTATACGAGATCGAGTAGTCTGTGGTATTTCGAGCAACATCGTTAGAGACCGTCTGCTCAGGACGGACGATCTCACGCTCGAAAAGGCGATTCAAATATGTGAGGCGCACGAGATGTCGGCAGAAGAGGGTCGGCGGATTGAACAAGCTCAGGCTTCCACGTCATCAAGCGCTCAAGTGGACGCGCTGGGGCGCGGCCAGACGGCGCGCGGGCGCCGCGGCCGCGGTCGCCGTGGAAGCCGCGCGGGGCCGCGGGCGTCGCGCGGCGAGCGCGAGCCCTGCGGGCGCTGCGGGCGACCCTACTGCGATATTCGGTATTGTCCGGCGGCTAATGTGATGTGCTATGTTTGTGATACGCGCGGAAATTACGCTAAAGTGTGCCCCAGGAGGCCGAAGGCCGATCGTGTAGATTATGTGTCGCTTGCGGAGGACGTTTATACGGAAAACTCAGAGGACGTTGAACTTTATGTTAATGCTTTGTTTGTTAGCGCTATTAATAACGAGTTAAAAAGAAGTGCAAAGAATGTTACTAAGGAATGGAATGATTGCTTGTATTTTAGAGGTAAGAGAATAAATTTTAAATTGGACTCTGGATCTATGTTGAATGTTCTTTCTAAATCGGAATATATGTCTATGGGTCTGAGTGCTGATGATTTGGTGCCCTTTACGAAACGGGTATTTTCGTATACTGGTAATTCGGTGCCTATAATTGGAGAGTGCGAGTTGGTCATGGAATATAAGAATGACCGACATAAAATAAAGTTCGTAATTGCAAATATGAGTTGTCAAAATATTTTAGGTTTAGATAGTTGCGTAAGGCTGGGAGCGATTCAACGATTAGATGTATTGAATGTTGATAATTATAAAGAATTGTTTAAAGACCTAGGAGAATTACCAGGTACACATGACATAATAGTCGACCCGACTATACAACCAGTAATTTGCCCCGTACGTAGAATAACGTTAGGCATGAAAGATAAATTACGTGATGAGATAGCGAGGATGGAACGGTTAGGGGTAGTGAGAAAGGTTACTCATCCAACGCCTTGGGTTAACGCTATAGTAGTAGCAGCTAAAAAAAATGGAGATATCCGTGTATGCTTGGATCCCCTGCATTTAAACCGCGCGGTGCGGCGCGCGCACTTCGCGCTGCCCACCGTGAGCGAGCTGGCGGCGCGCCTGCGCGGTGCGCGCTACTTCAGCGTGCTGGACGCGCGCTGCGGGTTCTGGATGCTCAAGCTCAGCGACGCGAGCGCAGACCTCTGCACATTCAATACGCCTTTTGGTAGGTATCAGTTCCTCAGGCTTCCGTACGGGATCAGCTGTGCACCAGAAATGTTTCACGCAAAGGTAAGGCAGTATTTAGAAGACTTAGATGGAACCGACTCGTTTATCGACGACATAATCGTCTGGGGGTCCTCAAAAGAACAGCACGATTTGAGGCTACAAAAGTTGTTACAAAGGGCAAAAGAAATCGGCATTCGATTTAACAGAGACAAATGCAAGTTCGCGGTGGAGGAGATAAAGTACTTGGGTCACGTGTTTGATCAGCGAGGAATGAAAAAAAAAGATGTAAAGTGGTTGTGGGATAATCAACACACAGAAGCGGTAAAAATATTAAAGCATAAGATTTCAACAGCGCCGGTGTTAGCGCTGTACAGCGACGAGCAGCCGCTGCTGGTGTCGGTGGACTCGAGCGCCGGCGCCATGGGCGCGGTCCTGCTGCAGGGCGGCCGACCCGTCGAGTTCGCCTCTCGCACGCTCACCGACACGCAGACGCGTTACGCGCAGATAGAAAAAGAGATGTTAGCGATCGTTTTTGCATGCGAACGGTTTCATCAGTATATATTCGGGAGACGAGACGTTACCATTCAGAGCGACCACAAACCGCTCGAAGCCATTTTTAAAAAATCCTTGTCAGCCGTGCCGGCGCGCTTGCAGCGCATGAGATTGCGCTTGCAGAGTTACTGCTTCCAGGTGACGTACACTCCGGGCAAGTATATGTATATAGCCGATACACTCTCGCGAGCGGCGCTGCCTGACCTCATGCACGAGCGGATGAACGACGAGATGGAGGCGCAAACGTGTTTCTTGCTAAGTAACGTACAATTTAGCGATAAAAAATTGCAATTGGTAAGGGAACACGTTAAAAAGGATTACTTGAGCCAGAAGATCATCGCTTACATAATGAATGGATGGCCTAAAAACAAATATGAGGTGGATAATGATACAAGGATTTTGTGGCCATACCAAGAATGCATGCATTATGAGAATGGCATAATTATGAAAAGTAATAGGGTATTTATTCCAGAGTCATTGCGGGCGGAAATGTTAAACAGAATCCACGAAGGGCACTTAGGCATCGACCGTTGCAAGCGGCGCGCACGTGACGTCATGTTCTGGCCGGGCATGTCGCGCGACGTGGAGAAGGTGGTACGTGAGTGCGCGACATGCGCGCTGCTTGCGCCGCTCCCGCCCCGCCAGCCGCTCATGCCGCATCCCATTCCCGATGAGCCTTGGTATAAACTGGGCTCTGATATCTTTGAGCTCAATAAAAAATATTACTTGATATTGGTTGATTATTTCTCAAATTTCGTGGAAGTAAACCAATTAAATTCTATAAGTAGTCATTGTGTGATTACGGCCATGACAGAGCAATTTGCGAGACACGGGAGTCCTATTGAATTGATTACAGATAATGGCCCGGCTTATGCATCGAGAGAATTTAAAAGGTTTATGGAAAAATGGGAAATAACTCATATCACTTCTTCTCCGTTATATGCGCAGTCGAACGGGAAAAGTGAACGAACCGTACGTACCGTTAAAAAAATTATAGAAAAATGCATACTTTCAGGACAAGATTATCATTTAGGGTTGCTTAACTTTAGAAGTGCACCTAGAGATGGCCTGGATGCTCCAGCGACGGTTTTAATGGGAAGAAAAATTCGCACACGTTTACCGATGTATGAAGATACGGAAAGAAAATCAAAACATGAAAAAACTTATCAGCCGTTAGTAAATAAACAGCTGCGACAAAAGTTCGATTACGATAAATCGACGAGAGACCTCCCTCCACTACAAAATAAAAATGTTGTAGTGGTAGCCGACGGTCGGAAACGCGAATTTATGGAAGTGGTAAGTAAGGCTCCCGAGCCGAGGTCTTACATTTTAAAAGATAGTCACGGGCGAGAATGCCGGCGTAACAGACGCCACATAATTCGACGCCAGGCGCAACCCTCTCCCGCCGACAACACGCAGGGTGTTGTCGGCGGCGACGTGCAGCAGCCCAGCACGAGCTCTTCGGCTGCAGACGCCGCCCCCGTCGAACCGCCTCTCCCGGCAGCAGGCGCGCCCGCGGGACCCGCGGTGCCGACTCCACAGGTAATAATACCATCTGATTGCTCCAAGCATACCGGAACACCCATTGGTCCTATAACTAGGAGCAAAGCTCGTAAAATTATGCCTACTGTTCCAGAAATCGACTAAAAATAAATACATACTTAGTAATAGATAAGAATTCCTTAACCCAAGTTAAGGTACCTTAAGTAATTCTTATCATTATATACAGAAAGCTTATACTTGTATAAGTCTATTCCGATACGATATGCGATGTTAATTGCTAAACAAAAAGTACTTAAGGTTCTAAAGTCTAAGGTCTATTGTTGTTAGTTTATATCGAACCCAAACAGCTGACGTTGTTATCGATACTCAGTTGATTATTTATTTTTTGTATAAATGTTTACGGAAATTTAATTTAGTGTTGTAAAGGTTATAACAGTAATATTGTAGATTTATAAGGAGTACTAACTTGTAACTTGGTAGCTTTGGTAGCAAGTATATATGTATATGTGGGAGATGGGAGTATTTATGTTACAAAATACGAATAAATTTAAAAACGCTCTTTTACGGCATTAAACTACCCACCATTCAAAATTCATTCTAAAACTTTCTCTGTTCCTACCTCCCACAATGTGACCAGTTAAGCAGCTGTGCAGGTGGCCGGCCACAGGTGGCCAGTGGCTATAAAAGCAAGTCCCCACCTCGGAGCACTTCACTTGACTTCGAGCTGTGGACGAGCACGGTACTCTCTCTGGGTTATTCATATTGTCAGGTAACCCGTACAATTAACTTAATTATTCATTGTAATTAATAATTATAATTATGCTATTTTAATTGAATCATTGCTTTGCCCGTATTTAATGGGATAAACATAATTGCTATAATTCGTATTTACTGAGAATAAGATAATTTATTTGTTAATTTACCCGCTTGTTTTCCATTCGAATAAAAATACTTGTTATCTTATCTATGCTTTTTAATTCATTCTCCCACATCAGAAGTTGGGATCGTATTATTAAGCGTAATATGTAGTACAACACATTATTGTCAGTTTCAGAGTGAGTGAGTGTTTCGCAATGTCACAAGACGAGTACGGACGCCCGGACCCTGGCAGGGTTCCTGAAGCGCCTGATCCTGATGCTGGTAACAGTTTGCGAGCGCCGCCGCCCCTCGAGCAGCGCTTCATGCCACGACGACAGCGCGGCGAGACGGAGACTACTTCGAGTTCCAGCGAATCTCAGAGTGTTCCACTTACACCCGGTTCGGATGGGTCAAGTGTCACTAATAACGGTAACTACGTTCCATTGGATTTTATGAAGACCATGATGCAAGAAATGATGACCACATTCCTTCAAACTACATCTAACGCTACGCGCCCACAGGCAGCCACGCCTTTACCGCGCCCAAGGAACTTGGAACATATTTACTTACCTGCTTTCGACCCAGATGACCGCACTGATACCGTTCAAATGTGGTGCCGACATGTTGAGGAATTAAGAACTGACTATCAACTTAACGAACGCGAAGTTCTCAATTTGGCTAGAAAAAACTTAAAAGGACGAGCGGCCGATTGGGCTCGACGCAATTACACGACTATTACTAATTGGGATGAATTAAAAAACAACCTTGTGCAAACCTTTGCAGATGAAACCAGATATTACGATGATTTGATCGCATTCATGGAATACACAAGCGACAAGGCAAGCAGTCTGGCAGAGTATGCTACCCGCAAGTGGGAATTGGCGAAGAAAGCTGTCGGCATCGTGGTGACAGAGCAGCATCTGGTTGAAGCCGTGATATCAGGTATGTCGGACTTTCGTATTCGTTCTGATCTGTTGCGACTTACACCCAAAACTTTGCCACAACTTATACAGAGTCTCAATGCCTATAAGCGCAAGCGACCAGTGACTGATGCCGATCACAACATACCATCTAAAAAATCTAAATTTAGCCCTTCTGATTTCAAATTAAGACGTTGTCAGAAATGTTTTAAATTAGGGCATTTGCAAAGAGATTGCCGTACGGCACCAAGTAATAACACTTCCACTTCTCTGAGTTCGACTCCCAGCTCAACACCTAATACACAAAAACGAGAAATGCCACCAAAAGAATTCCACCGATCAGCAACTACTTGTACCTTTTGCCAGAAGCCTGGTCATAAATATGAAAATTGCTTTAAACGCCTAAACAAGCCAGAAAAATCGGTTAGGTCTCTGATGGTGAGCAGCAACCGATGCATTATCGCTAAAATTGATAAGCGAGATTTTGTGTGCCTCGTTGATAGCGGCGCGGAATGTTCGTTAATGCGCGAAAGTGTAGGAGATTCTATTGGTGGCAGGACTACTTTTGAGATGACCTTGTTGCGGGGTGTTGGAGAAAATGCGTTTTGTTCCTCCCGTAAGAAAAATTGTTTACTTTGCATTAATGGCTTGAATTTAGAGCTTGAATTCGTACTGGTACCTGACAATTACATTCAATACGACGTTTTACTGGGTGAAAATTTCTTTGATGTCCCTGGGATGCAAGTTACCTTTTCGAAGTCAGAAACTAAGATTTCCAGAAGTAAATATGATGTGAACTGTGTAGAAAAAATTGACTTGGAAACTGAAATTAAAACAAATGTTGACAGTAAGACAAAAGAACAACTACTCGCGTTATTAAAGAATAATTCTGATCTCTTTACTTCTGGAAACTCTGTAACCCAAGTGAATACGGGAGAACTATCTATCAGGCTGAAAAATCCTGACAAGACCGTTCAAAGGCGCCCTTATCGGCTTGCACCCATTGAACGTGAAAACGTCAAAAAAATTATACAAGATCTAAAAGATAACGGTATTGTCAGGGATAGTAATTCTCCTTTTTCTAGCCCAATGTTATTAGTACGCAAAAAAGATGGCAGCGATCGCTTATGCGTTGACTATAGGGAATTAAATAGTAACACTGTCAGAGATCATTTCCCTCTCCCTCTGATCGACGACCACATTGGCAAACTTGTGAACGCTAAATATTTTACAGTCTTAGACATGGCCGCAGGATTCCACCAAATTCCAATAGCTCCCGATTCAATTGAAAAGACTGCCTTTGTCACGCCTGACGGCCAGTATGAATTCTTGCGCATGCCTTTTGGACTATGTAACGCTCCCTCTGTTTTTCAACGAGCCATTAATGCAGCCTTGAAACCATACGTCGATGTATCCGTCCTAATTTACATTGATGATGTCATAATTTTTTCCAACACGATCGAGGAAGGTCTTGATAATTTAGATAAAGTTCTCAATGCACTGAAAAAAGCAGGATTTTCCTTAAATATCAAAAAATGTAAGTTCCTTGAAACGGAAATAGAATATTTAGGCCGCGTGATATCTAACAGTTCCGTGAGACCCAGCTCTGCTAAAATCCAAGCACTTATCAATTCTCCGACCCCTTCGACAGTGAAACAGGTGCGTCAGTTTTGCGGACTAGCAGGATATTTTAGGAAATTTATTCCGAATTTCTCACAGATAATGAGCCCTTTATATAATCTCACGAGGTCCGATGTCAAGTGGAACTGGAATTCGGAACATGAAGCAGCTAGGCAAAAAATTATTGAGTACCTATCCGCTGAACCGACATTGGCCTTGTTCGATCCCTCAAGACCTATAGAGCTTCATACCGATGCCAGTTCCACTGGATTTGGCGCAGTTTTATTTCAAAAACATGAATCGCATCTAAAGGTTGTAGAATACTTCAGTATGCGCACCACCGACACTGAAACGAGATATCACTCATACGAGCTTGAAACTTTGGCCGTGGTCAAGGCCATAAAACATTTCAGGCACTACCTTTTTGGCAGAAGTTTCAAGGTCGTGACGGATTGTAATTCTCTAAAAGCATCCCGCAATAAAAAGGAGTTGCTTCCTCGTGTCCATCGATGGTGGGCATACTTGCAGTCTTTCGATTTTGAAATAGAGTATCGTAAGGGCGAACGTATACCTCATGTCGATTTTTTGAGTAGAAATCCAGTAGCTAATGACATAAGTAATGTATTTAATTACAACGACTGGTTAGAGGTTGAGCAGGGAAAGGATTTGGAAACCAAGACAATAATCGAATCAATTCAAAACGGTACTATCGATAGAAGCATTGCTTCCAGTTATGAAATACAAAACGGATTGCTTTACCGAATCTATACTACAAGGAATAATAAAATCAAAAAGTCCTTGTTTGTGCCAAAAAGTTACAGATGGCATCTGGTTCAACTCTATCACGATTCCTTAAAACATTTAGGTTGGGAAAAAACCTTGGAAAAGATCCGCGAATTGTTTTGGTTTCCAAATATGTCCAGAAGTGTTCGGAAGTATGTTGAGAATTGTCTGATCTGTAAAATCAATAAAGGGCAGTCAGGTTCCCGCCAAATTTCTCTTCACCCGATTGATAAAACTCCTGTCCCTTTTCACACGATACACATGGACACCACCGGTAAGCTGAGTGGTGGAAATCTTAAAAAGCAATACGCCATCGTGTTTATAGACGCTTTCACCAAATACTGTTTTTTAAGACCGGTGACAAACCTTACTGCAGCCACTACAGTGAATTGTTTAAAAGATTTTATTCACACGTTCGGAACACCAAAACGAATTGTATGTGATCAAGCGGCATCATACACTGGCAAGGCATTACGAGACTTTTGTACACATTGGTCTATTGAATTGCATTTTATTGCCAGTGGTGTTAGTCGCGCTAATGGACAGGTGGAGCGACTTATGAAGGTACTGACTGACTGTCTCACGGTCGTGAATAATACCACGAGGAGGAGCTGGAAGGATGCTGTTGGCGAAGTACAACTAGCTATCAATTGCTCTTTTAATAAAAGTACAGGTCAAACTCCCTTCCAGCTACTCATTGGTTGTAATCGTTCACCACCTGCTATCTCTGCTATCACTGATGACGTTGAACGGCTAGATTTAAATGTCTGTCGACTCGCTGCTAAACAAAGACTCGATGCGTGTGCTATGAAACAGAAAGAGCACTTCGATAAAAACAAAGCAAAAATAGTTCCATTTAAGTTAGGTGATGTCGTTCTTGTGAAACAAAATCCCAGAAATATCACTAAACTTGACAGCAAGTTTAAGGGTCCATGCGTTATTACCAAATTTAATGATAACGAAAGATATACCGTTAAGGTTTTTAGTACTGGAAATGAATTGTATGTTGCACATGATAATTTAAGACTTGTCTCCCCTGAGTTGGGTAGTGAACTTACAGAATCTATTGAATAGAAGTCGCTTATGGATTCTGCAACATTCATTTTCATTGTTTCACTTTGTCCCCATATCTCCCAGTAAATGCCCTTGATTCCTGGCCAGATGATGGGTATATGCTGAGAAATATGTACTGTTGTACACTGTTTATTTTCTTGCTGTGCCCGATTGCCGTGCCATTTTGGCGATTTTACCGAGGCAAGTGGTACACCACTGTTTATTGCCGTGCCTTTTGTTGGCTTTTTACCGAGGCAAGTGTTACATTATTTTTATTATTTCTTTGCCGTGCCATTTACTGGCTTTTACCGAGGCACATGGTTATTATGTTGCCGTGCCATTTTTGGCGATTTTACCGAGGCATTTAAATGATTTTGATTGGGTCTACTAAGGCCAGAAAATAATGGATGATTAAAACCTTAAGTGTATTTATGATGTTGATTAGATTATTTTTACATTGTCTTTCTTTCGCGAGCCTGCTGTACTGGCTGCTCGTCAGAATGGCCGTGTGGGAGATGGGAGTATTTATGTTACAAAATACGAATAAATTTAAAAACGCTCTTTTACGGCATTAAACTACCCACCATTCAAAATTCATTCTAAAACTTTCTCTGTTCCTACCTCCCACAATGTGACCAGTTAAGCAGCTGTGCAGGTGGCCGGCCACAGGTGGCCAGTGGCTATAAAAGCAAGTCCCCACCTCGGAGCACTTCACTTGACTTCGAGCTGTGGACGAGCACGGTACTCTCTCTGGGTTATTCATATTGTCAGGTAACCCGTACAATTAACTTAATTATTCATTGTAATTAATAATTATAATTATGCTATTTTAATTGAATCATTGCTTTGCCCGTATTTAATGGGATAAACATAATTGCTATAATTCGTATTTACTGAGAATAAGATAATTTATTTGTTAATTTACCCGCTTGTTTTCCATTCGAATAAAAATACTTGTTATCTTATCTATGCTTTTTAATTCATTCTCCCACATATATAGCTATGATATGTACATTAGTTATTAAAAATATAGTGTTATAAATAATGCATAGGTACATAACAGTTGTGTTATGAGAGAAGAATAGTAGTAAGTATTAATTGCTAAATTCATAGCTTTATAATATCATTAAGTACTACTGTTTTAGTCTTGAACTTCCTTAGTGATAAGTAGGTTAGTAATACTGTAATAAACACCATTTCTATAAAGGGAAAGATGTTGTAGAATGAATCATACTTGTATGTAATGTAGGTAGTTTTAGGTTTTATACATATGAAGGTAGATCTGAAATAAATCAGTGTTTGACCAAGCATCTGTGTTTCACTACAGTTCCCATGATGCTCGCCGCATTACCGCGCTGAAACGCGATGGACAACCTTTGCACCAGGAATGACCCGGAACGAGGGTCTAGACCTCTCTCGCGTAAACGCCGCCCGATCTCTGCGATAAAATCTCTCGCTTCGGACCCCCAACAACCAGTCGTCTCCACAGCAAACGGGACAAATATATAATTACTGGCAAGTACCGAGTACTTGTCCCGCTTCCTACAGGCAGCTACCTCAGCAGCTGCCCCTGCAGACCTGGTCGTGCGACCAAGGTGCGAGGCGGCAAAAGTGCTGACGCATGTAGCGTCCCACAGTAGGCACTTGCCTCTCTGCCAGGGCACCAAGGTCACACCATCAGGTCTCTTCCCATCAGTCCGACTAAGACCGGGAGGCTCCAACAAACACGGAACATTAGCCGATACCAGCGCTCTCCGGATGATGTCGTTGAGAGCGTGATGACGAGGAAATCTCCCAGCACAACGACAACAACTCACGGCGTGGTGCCCGTTACTCTCCACCCTGGTGCCGCAGATGCATAGATGAGGTTCACAAACATCGCAGCCCAGGCAGAGAGCAACCGCCACCCGCAAAGAATTGTCGTCAAGAAGGGTACCCAGGTGTGGGGAGGGAAGCGTTTGTAGCCACGCTCCGGATTCTGGCCTCGATACTGCGTTTAGTCGCGCCCTCTCCACACCCAGAGCACTCTCCAGCCGACTGTCAACTACGCGCTTCACACCCACTTCATCCCGCATGCATGACCGCTGACGCTCCGGCTTATCCGGTAGTGCTGCGCCCGGGTTGAGAGCCATCCCAGCAGCCTGCGCCTCGCATGCGTACGGAATGGTTGCTTTGTCCTGGTCCAAAGCGACAATTTGGGAAACAAGATCCAGGACTCCGCTCGCCGATGCCAAGAAGGCTGCACTCTAAAAAATGAAGGCCAACTAAGAGTAGTTTTCTCTTAGTTGACGCTAAGTTAATTACAACGATTACGATCTTATATAAATCAAAGAAAGCTGATCACTTAAAACAATAAGTGTATCTGTGATTAAACTAATAAAGTAGGTATACTATTCATCCTAACAATTGTATACGTTGCATCTATCATTAACGTGTTGGCATAATTATGTAACGTAGGTTGATTTAATCCTTAACAAGTTCATTAAAACAGATAAGTATCTTAATAGTCATGAACATTTTCGTAGTTTATTTGATTATTTTGTCTTTGTTGATTTACATAAGATTTGGTATTTTAATCAACTAAACATATAATATTTAAAACAACGAAGATAAAACATTCAATCCCATTATGATCGAGTTATTGTATTTAATCACGAAACTAATATTCCATTCTACTAAGAATCCAATGTTAAATCGATTGTCATATTAGTTAAATTAAATAATCGGTTAATCTGAACAATCAAGAGAAAAGTAGTAAGCGCCTGTTCCCCGCCCGCGCCCCTCTCGCAGCGCTTTCGACTTGTGAATGTGAGGACGCTTGCGTCAGTCAGTTGTATCATTCAGCAAGACGGGCCTTTTTGAAAAGAAATCTATTAACCTAAGTTAATTTTATTGCATTGAACGCGTTTTAAACTTAAGTATCATCTTCTTAAAGTTTTTCACATCTGTAAAGTTAGTGGCGTGGCGTGTGAAAAATCTAAACTTATTTAAATACCTACATGTAGGTACATGTGCCATGCCATGGAGAAAGTGATAGAACTACAGAAGACTTGGGAGTTGGAGAACTGGATTCACCAGTAAGTACATCATAGCTCATTATTGGTTTTTGTTTGTTAGGTCATAGTGTCTTGTTAGGGTAGGTATTATATCTATCATGACACTGACCGAAATATGAATTATTCATCAAATATAACTTAGCATCTATTCTATTCATCTTATCGTATTACTAATAGAATTTTAACCAAATTCAATACCCGGTTATTTTGAGATTAATAAAAAAATTGCAGTTTCTATTAAATCTAAAATCCACTCCATGGTTCCTAATCCAAATCTCTTATAGTTTTTGTTTTCTGTGTTTTCCCTGCTGACCTATTCGGATTAATCTCCCTGTATATATAATTTTGTATTTTAATATGTTTGAATTTAACTCTGTGATATTAATTGCATCATTAATTTGTAGATTCTGATGGACTTGCCCTTGTTTGAGAGTACTCCATAAGTACGGACTTAAGTCATACAGGCTGCTGATATGGGAAATGAAAAGTTGCCTTCAGCAAAGGAAAATATATGTCACCTGCGATTGCACATTCTTATACTGCAGGGCCCAGTTCTTCGTGCAGGGTAAGCTATTTTATAATTATAATTTTCGTTTGTTTCCATAATATTGATTATTATAGGATAACCAAATTGTACATTGGTCATGGACCTTGACACGCAATCCCACTATTTTCTAGCAGATGTACATGCACTTATGTACGTAAACACTTTAGTGTTTCTGTAAATATTAATAATATTTTATCTTTTGCTACATCCCAATGCATCAGTTGGCAAGTGCAATATGCTGTACTGAATGTTCAGTATTTCTCTCAGCTTTCTTTACTTTTTGTTAATTATTGTATATGCTTTATCATTCCAGCTACACACAGACTTCAATGCTGCGCGTGGAATTAACAAGGACAATTTGTTAATTAATGTTCTATTAATGAAAATAAAGCTTCAAGCACTTCTGAAAAGAAAAAGTCATCTCAGCCAGTCGTCGCTTTTTAGATGTTGATTATAATATAACTTGGTATGTAACAGAAGTTTCATTTTTATTGCAATATGTTGACTGTCTAAATGTTTAAAAGAATAAATAACATCATATTATTAGTGTTTTTGTTTTATTTATTAAAACTTTAAGCAACAACTATTGTTGTTATATTTTATTAACTACTTATTCGTTTAACTTTGATAAATTTCCTTTGTCCTAGTTTTTTACGCGCCATGCTTCATATTTAATGCTGGTTCTCTTACATTTATTTCAGATCCTTTTGAGGATGACCTAAACTGGTTTGACTTCATAAACACGCCCGTCCCGAGTTTGTGAAGCTAAAAACCAGTCTAGGTGGATCGCCAAAAACTAGATCTGAAAGAAATGTCTTAGTAATTGGGACAAAGTAAGACATAGTACTCCTGAACAAGAATGGCATTGTTCTGGATAAGCTTCTTAGTTGAAATGATTAAACAATTAAATTAAAACTGACCAATATCTTAGTTCAACCTAATATGGTGCATAAGTCGATGTAATCATGTTCTTAGTTTAACTTATTTGGGTCAAATAGTTAATACAGTAATTCTTCATGTTAATATTGATCTACATCTTAGTTGAAATGATTAAACAGTTAAAGTCAAATTGACCAATAGCTTAGTTCAGCTTAATATGGTGCATAAGTCGATGTAATCATGTTCTTAGTTGAACTTATTTGGGTCAAATAGTTAATACAGTAATTTTTCATGTTAATATTAATCTACATCTTAGTTGAACTAACTTGTTAGTATTAGTTGGTACAGTTACGTATCGTGATAATGATGATCAAACGCTTAGTTGATCTTGCTAGGATCAACTAGTTAGAATAATTATTTTTCATGCAAATATTGAACAAGATCTTAATTGGTTCAGTTACATAGCAATAGTTAGAACAACCAGTATTACCTTATTTGATGTGTCTAAGTCCTTGTTAGGCTCGTATGGAATCATGATGCTTGATTACGACTATCAAGATATTAATACGGTCAACCAAATTTTTTTTAGAGTGTGGTAAGCACACATCCCGAGCACGCCGAATGCCGAGTCCTCCGTTACGGATAGGGAGAGAAGCCTGCTGCCACTGACTCGCGTCGAGAGACACATTGAGTATGACCTAGATTGACTCCTTTAAGATAGAATCGAAGGAGTCAATGTCCTCGGGGCAGAGCCAAGCAGATACGGTGCGCAGAAAGCAAGTAAGCTTCGGGACCGCGAAACAAACCCGCAAAAGGACCTGTGCTACGTGGGCCGGCAGGTCTCCCAGCCTATCCCTAGCAGTCGACAGAAGCTGCCTACGTTCTTCAAAGGCCTCGGGGATGGCTACGGGAAAAATTGGCGCTCCCAAAAGACTAAATGAGTCCGGTGTTAATTGTTTTAGTCTGGGAAGCATAGCGCTAAAAGATACGTTTAATTACAATTTAGCTAGTAATTTATAAATGTTAGATTCAACAAAACAATTAAGAAAGAAAGAAATCAATAAATAAATAAATACATTTATTCGTGACCATAGAACATAATTACAAATAGTGACAAAAAGATAAATAAAATAAAACAAAAGCAGCTATAACATTACGAGGGGAGGTCCAAAAGTTCGCGGAATGGCGGACTTATTAGTCGAATACAAAGACGTTACTATTTTTCTTTTTCGATATAGTCCCCCTTAAGGTTAATACATTTGTTCGATCGGGAAAGTAATTTTTCTAAACCTACAAAATAATATTTTTTGTTTTAGATGTCGAAATGAGCCAATTTTGCGTCCTTTACTTCATCATCGGTGTGAAATTTCTTTCCTCGCAACTCTGTCTTCAAATTTGGGAATATATAATAATCACTGGGGGCCAGGACCTGTAGGGGGGAGGGTCTAATTCTTAGAAGCCACATTTGCCCAGGGCAGCTGTCGCAATACAGCTCTTGTGAACTGGAGAATTGTCATGAAGCAACAGCACACCCTTGGTTAACTTTCCTCACCTTTTTTCTTAAATACATTGCCGCAATTGCTCCAATAATGTTGCGTAGTACTCTTCTGTTATAGTGACGCCCTTGCTTTTGTAGTCAATCATTAATACACCTTGACAATCCCGACAAGATGTTCATGTAGGATCCTCAAAATGATGGTTTCTGATACTCCAACTAATGTAGAAAGCTGTTTCTTCTTCAGCCGGGCATCTTCCAATAGTAATTTCTCAACCTTTTCGATAATGTTTGATGTGGTGGCCTCAGCGGGCCGCCCCGAGCAAGGGTCGTCTTCAATTGACTCTCTACTAAATTTAAAGAGACCATGCCATTTGTAAACCATTGTTTTTCCAGGCCAATGATCACCGCAAACTGCTGACATCTCAATCAGGGTGGTCTGAGGAGATTTTCCTTGCTTGGTTAGGAACTTGATGACGGCTCGATACTCAATTTGCTCCATACTTGCAGAATTCTTCCGGATTGACTTGCTTGCTCGATGATAACTTTTAAAGTAATGACCTAATTAGTCTGAAATATGGTATATTTACTCTTAATGAGTTTGCAATTAGTGCTGTATTAAAAATGATGGTCATCCCCACTCCCATCCCCTCCATTCCGCGAACTTTGGGACCTCCCCTCGTACTATGGCTGTGCCACGAAAAGGTCCTACTCAGCATGATACTAGCTCATGAGCCAGGGCTGATCTTCCGGTGGGACCACAATTATGATTATTTTATTATTGTGTTATTTGTTATGTAGGTATGTTAGTTTTAAGGTATTTATCTATAGGGCACAGATGCCTGAAAATAACTGATATAGATATTGATAATTAATACTTACGTTTGTTTTCCGAAAAATGTGAAGATTAATTTTTTAAACACCTTTTTCGTGATCTCACGAGCACGACGATAAATTATTTATACTGGCTGAAGTTGGAAAATGGACGACCATCGTTAGAGAATCTATGCATTTATCATTCTTCACGTGTTGTCATGTCAGAATGTCAATTTAGCGTGCAACCATATTGGGAAATATGGACAAACGCTTTATCATTTATTTAGCGCGCTATAAGCGCTACAATCATAGGCCCCCAGATAGTCATTTCACTCTGTTAAACTTTTCCACACTGCGAATTCCTGTTGGCGGTGGTAACTGAAGATCTTTGCCCCAACTATCATTTAGTTCTACAAAAATTAGGTTAAATTATAATAATACGGATCCACGGTGCGCGAATCTGATTCGCACTTGGCTGCTTTTTAGTGATTCAATTTCAAGCCAGCTTTTATACCGCGGCAAAAAATCTGGATGATAATTCAAACGATCCATCCCATTGATGGTGACGGTGACATTAGGTCAAAGGTTACACACAGGTAAAGGTTACCAGCGCCCACCAGAGTGCCCGGCTCCGTCTTCCGGCTTTGTTAGGACAAAGTTGGCACTCGTTCAAAGCCACTCCTATAGGCGCGCTCGCTGTTGTTGGTCACATTGTCCCACGACCAATTGCGTGTCATTATACACTAACAACCAAATAAATACTGTCCTGAGGTGGCATTCCGGAAGAGCATGAATAAATTTAGTGTTTTACAGTGCGTTTAAAATATATTGTAATAGATAATATCGTCAGTCAAAATATGGGACCCACCGAATGACTAAGCCTTAAATAATACATGTTTATTGTATACAGGGTGGAAAAAATTATGAGCCCTAGAAGGAAGCTATCTTAAATCCTTCCCATTATAGTCAAAGTAAACATTCTTTCATTTTTAAAAAGATAAAAAACTCTATTCAAATATTATCCAAATTTAGGCAATTTGTTTTTACTGGTTCCTTGTTCTTCGTACTAGAAATGATAATAAAATTAATATTAGATTTCAAGATCGTGTTCATTTAAGACCAATATATTTCTTGTATAAAGTTTATCCTAAACAATATAATTCTTTTACGTTTTTTTTTTGGGTTTTTTAGTACTTAAGACAAGCGAATTTTAGAACATATTGGAATACAATTGTGTATAGGTATTTAAACAATAAAATAATGTTTCCTATAAATAAAATCACCTAACTTAAAGACTTAAGGCCTTAAAGATTTAAGGCGGATTTAAGGCAGTTTCCCTCCAGAGCCCATATTTTTTTCCACACTGTATATTTGGCCTTCTTACCTCATGGGAACCAAAATGTACCGAATTATGAATATTTTAGTAGGTAATTCGCATCCAAAGCTTCCCAGAGTTGGGAATCATTGCATTAGATATAAATCCATTAAGGTTAAATGTTAATAATGACTTTTAAACCAAAGCAGAGAATTAAGGTCTGACATTCCCTCGCGATTCCTGACTTCTTTGAATAAATGAACGCCCAAGTTTGACAGGTAAAAAGGGGTTGGTTAAAATGTCGTGCACCTGACATACGGGTGTAAATAAAAGGCATATGGTATTACGGTGCGTTCTTTGTAACATACAGGGTGAATAATCCAAATGGGCTAGTTAAGTCAAACTATAAGAGATGGGGAAATTTGTTCGTAGGAACCATGGCGTTGAATTTAGATTTAATAAAAACTTTTTTGTTTATAAGTTTTATACTTCATTTCATACATAACCCGGTTAAAACCGCTGTAAAGAATGTTACAATGTGACATGCGATTACTTACCGAATTTTAACCAGGTTCAATTCCAAGTTGTGTATGAGATTTATAAAAAATAATTGAATGGAGTTTCTATTAAATCTAAAATCGACGTCATGGTTCCTAATAACAGATTTTCCTATCTTTTATAGTTTTAGTTTTTCCCTACTGACCCATTTGGATTGACCACCCTGTATATGGACCAATTCGTCTATTCGCAACGTGCCAACCCTCTTTGAAGAACCTAATAGTGACAGGGTACTTACAAAATATAGTCCTTAATATTCCGTAATGGTTCGAACAGACATGCTAGACTTTCACCTAGGAATAATCTTGGCCGAAGGGTGTCACCTGGCACCACGAACAGCGTTACCACATCGTCGTGACCTAGTTTTTAAGTGTATTTCCGAAGCCGAAGCCAACGCGTAGAGGCCCTTTCGACAATTTAATGGAATGTTAGGTGTACATCGAGCGGATGCTGTCCCTATCCGTGTCATGGGACACACAGAGACAGCGTCCGCTAGGTGCAAGAACTATTGATGGATATATGGAATCTAAATACAAATTGAGCTATGGCGATGAAATGGAGGACTGGCTAATTGGCCTATGGATTGAGACTATCGGGCGTCTACCAGGAAAAAAGTCTTATGTGTATTGGCACTGGTAGACGAGGATTCGCTTCCCGCTTTATTGTTATGTTTAAGTAATTTGTAGGGCCGTGACGTGATCTTGGGAACATTGGTTTTAGATAGATATTTTTATTTAGAATAGGTTAGGTTGGTTATTGTTGTTTTTTACTTGTTTTTCGTTTAATAAATATGTATGTTAGATTTTAAGGTATAGTATAATATAAGGTATGATCATAGGGCCTGATATCTGACGTAAATAATTTGAGACCGGCGGTGCTAATCCCGCCGGAACGCAAAATTAATCCAAGTTGTCAGTTACCTCCAAATTTTATCAAAATTGGTACAGACGTTTGAGCATGAAGAAGTAAGAAATATACAAACACACTCACAAACTTTCGCCTTTGGGTATAATATTAGTGTAATAAAAATAATTATCGTCAATGTATTAATAAACGTGTTTCATTTTTAACACCACACTAAGTATCAAAAAAATATGAGTGCCGTATTGCTTCGGGGCGGTCTTTCGTCCTACACGAACAAAACGTAATATCTAGAATATCAGTGACATTAAATGTGCACCTTAATACTATGACGATACCGTTTGTTATTCAATATGAATGTTGTAGTGGCACGTGCTAACTCGGTAGCTAGCGGCTTTGCGATAATAGAGACAATGGCCTTTGTTTGAAAGATTAGGGCTCTAAGCGAAAAATTCACCTGGAAAAAGCCGTTACTATACATAAGTTTTATTTTCATAATTTTATAATAGAGCATTTCTCAAAAAGTTTGTATACAATTAAGACGTCAATTAACCCTTGGTATGTCGAAGCACTGATCAGTGCAAATGTAGCACTGCAAATGCAGTATTTAAATTCTATCTAAACAATATCATTGAGCTTCAATTTAATTGCCAAATTTTTGACATAACATACGAAGGGTTCATGGTCTGTTATTTTTCCTATTTAGTTACAAATTTTCTTTGTGATTTCTAGTACATTGATTTCAGATTATATATAATTAAAAAAGTATAGCATAACAGAGCCTTGATTACTAAAATAATTGGTAACGAAATAGGAAAATTATATTGAACTTTCATTGAAGTCTTAATTATGTACAAACTTTTTAAGACATGCTCAATAAGTAAACTTGAGCAGATTGCGTTCAAATCCATTAGGTCGGACAAAGCAATCACTCATGCGTTTCAGTTATATAACTTCAAGCGTAATCAAATAACATTAGTGGAATATACGTTACTTAAAACGCAATATCAAAGGACGTGTAGGTAGAAACCTTTGTGATTACAATAATTCTAATGGAATGGAAACTTTCGCCCTTTAGACTTGTACCCTCAGGTTTACTCTCGTAAGACCCAAAACACAAGGTCATGATTATATAAAGTACATTAGTACACGCTTAGAATATCTTAAGTTAAATAGAAATGGCCAAAATATGGCTTCGGCAACTTTGCCAAGGTAACTTTGCCAAAGTTATGTAAAGCAAATATGGATGAATAACTTCAGAACTTCAATTCGCATGTGAAACTGGAAAACCAGAAAGATTAAATAGGATGTCTGACTGAGTTTTTACTTTTAGATTCGAGGTTCGACTCTTGCACGTATCTATCCGAGATCTGGCCTATACCATACTTTTAGCGATAAGTTTACGCTATTTGACCGTTACATCGCTAAAGCAACAGGAACGGATATTTCTAATTTTTACATGTTCTTCTGTTGATGGAGTGATACCTAAACGGCCAATACCTACATACTCATATCACTCAAATGGGTTAATCTCAACGTCGCGTCTGAAATGAAATGAAATGAAATAATTTATTCAGTAAGTAGGCCACAAGGGCACTTTTACAAGTCAGTTTGTGAATCTACCGGCGTTTCCCAAGAGGAGACCGCTGTTGAAAAGAAAGCCGAAAGAAACTCAACAGTAAATAATTTTTTCGTAAATCATGCTTAAAACAATAATTTATATTTATGGTATAACTAAATACATTGGTCTATTAAATGAAACCTAATGATTAGGTTACAGGGTATATCTATTCAAAAAACGTTGATCTTTTACTGCGAATCAACGTCAACATACCTACATCACAATAGGCGTGTAGACAACTTTTTTTTTGATGTCAATCGATTCTCTTTTTTATTAGGATCAAATATCTATATGGGACTAACTGCACTTAGACTGCTCTAAACGTCAGAAATTAGGGATCGGATATTCAGGTGGATATTTACTTACCTAAAATTGACAAATGCCTATTGCTATCACACTCATACCTCAAACAAAGCCGCCTATACCTTCAACTGAACAGTGAACAACAAAGCCGCCGCCAAAGTTTAGGTATAAAAGCATCCGATTTTCCGATGCCTAGAAATGACCGTCAAAGAGCAACGTTCCTACGGAGCGCTAAAAACGCTCCATACAAATGGCCACCATCTTCACCGTGAACAAGTGAGTTGTTCATGGTCGTCATACAATTATTGTTTTGTTAAATTATGAGAATTCTGAAAATAAGTTCAAAATTTATTTTGTGTTTAAAAATAAGAGCAAAACATTTGCGTAGGTACCTTTGAAGTCACATTCAAAAAAAGAATTTTATTTTATTTCTTTGTTCATGACATATCAGAGCTAATTTTATTCATAATTACTACAACAGTACGTTGTATATATAATATGTATTCAACATCAGTCTACAGCTACACTACTATTAAAGGGGTCAGGCAATGAGAACGGTAGGTATCCATCAGAGGCGAGTTGGCGACGCGTTCACAGATCCAACAGATCCCAATTCACGACGGCTTCGGGCACAATGAACAAAGAAAACACGAATTCCAAGAATCCCATAAATAACGCGGCACAATTCGCCTAAACTAAAAACGGCTTGATTAACAACTAAAAGGGCACTCACGGCCGAGATAACAAATGGCAAGCTGTCAATGCCGAGGACAGTGCATTAACATGTCACGAAGGGTTGGCAGTGATCGATTCATCGGTGTGACAGGCGATTTTGGACCGCATTGTTTTGCAAACATTACAAGTTTCAATAGAATAGACGAACCGCTGGTATATTGGATCGAAAGTCGAGAAGCCTTTTAAGGTCTACCACTGGTGACCAAAGGGCTGGCAGTTTCCTCGCTCAGCGTCTTAGCATAGCAAAACAGCGAGTTAATGCTGCCAGTGTCTGGTAAATACAATGCCACGGGTCCGGCTCGGGATCCGTAGTCAACTAGGAACCCTTATAGTTTCGCCATGTCCGTTTGTCCGTCTGTCTGTCGGTCTGTCTGTCTGTCTGTCTGTCTGTCTGTCCGTCCGCGGCTTAGCTCCGTGATAATTAGTACTAGAAAGCTGATATTTGGTATGAGTATGTGTATGTATCACGCCGACAAAACGGTAAAATAAAAACTAAAACAAAACTTTTTTTCGGGTACCACCCGTACACCTAAAGTGGGGGTGATATTTTTTTTTCGTTCCAACACTAGTGTGCGGGGTGTCTTTGAATAGGTCTTTTAAAAATAATAGGGGTCTCCCAGCATTATTTTTTGATAAAGTCAGCAGTTTTGTAAATATTCGCTCCGAAAAAAAAAAATAGCGTCCCCCCCCCTCTAACTTTTCAACCACGGGTCAAAAAATTATGGGAAAATTCATGAAAATGAGGCCTTATAAGTACTTTCAATTGGTATTCCCTTGATTTGCCTATTTTTTTTTGTCTAATTTCAGTTTGTTTAACAACTTTTACCATAATGAACATTTTATCTAAAGTCAATATGTATAATATCATTTCTCATACCTAATTATTATTTTGTCGAAATTCGTTTTGCCTAAATGAACTCATGTTTTGTCGAATATTATTTTATCTAAAACTCACTTTGTCGATTCTTATTTTGAAAATTGTAGGTTTGGTTAAAAAATACTGTAGGTTAGGTTAGGTTTGTTTTATGACCATGGATAGCGGAGCGAGCAGAGCATCAGAATGCTTGCTAAATAAATAAATTAGGCAAAATATGTTTATACGAATTAAAAAATAGGTCAAATAAAATTAGACGAAATAAGATTAGGTATGTGAAATGAGAATTATACGAAACGATTTTCACTCAAATAATAATTAGGCAAAATGAGTAATTATGTTAAATAATATTAGTCTAACTGAAATCAGGCAAACCGAAATTAGGCAAAAAGTTGTTAGCTCACATGCTCTTGGCCGGTTTTAGACTTAGTTTAGATTTAGATGGACTTATTTTTTTGGGTTATTGTAATTTTTTTGTTATATAGGGGCAAGTGCTGTACCTGTGGACGGTTTTACCTGTGGACACTACTCATACCAAGAAAACGAATAACCATAGACCAATAGCAATCACTTATTTGAAAAGCATTTTTTTCATACGGCAACACTAGCTAGTCGCCATCTTTAAGGATGGCAGAAACTGAGTGTTTTATGGCTGCCGAAAGATTTTGTGACAAAAAGTAAGATTTTTTCCTTCTTTTTAAGTATGTTTAATGCAAAATCTGCAAATGTTACGGGTGTCTTTGCAGTGGCATATTAATTTATGTGGTGTAAACGTTATTTCTACAAGATTTCGTTAGTCGTAGGTAGCATTAATAGTGACCGGTATGAATTCAAAATAAAAACCGCCGAAATTGTACCTGTGGACACCTCCGTAAATGTACCTGTGGACTGTCCATAGGTACAATTATACTGAATGTTCCTGTGGACAGTAAAATTAATATTTCTGTTTTATTTAGTGCCTCGTAGTAAAACTGGGAAAAAAGAGACAAGATATGCCTGGACATTCTGACTTCAGTAAGGAAAGCCATAGAGACGTTTAAAATCCCAAATTCGATAATTTTTTAATACAAAAAAATTTATTACGGTCGAAATATTGGTGAAGAAGGCTTAGAACTCCTCAAAAATGATATCAGGAGGATCTTTAGCAATACTGAGGAGCAACAGCTGTATGATTACTTAACATTATGTTGTTATTGATTGTTGATTATTTTTCATAAAGAAAATGAGGTTTTCCTTAAGAATGTAAAGTGTCAAACGATGATTATGCTAAATCTGCTGACTATGGAGGCTTTTTAAATTCCCATAATTATACTTGAGATTCTGCTAAGAATATTACAGTCCAAGAAGAAAAAAAAGTAATTATGATATGCAGAACAACTTATAATTACATGTTGATTAATTGTATGTTGTTAATTACGTTATTTTAGAAGTTTATTCTGTTTCAAAAAATGTTGTTGATTATTGTCCATAGGTACGTTACCGTCCACAGGTACGTTGTTAGTGTCCATAGGTACAAACAGGAAATGTACCTATGGACAAAATGAGTATTTTTTTATTTTATTTTTTATCCGCCATCTCCGGATAGCTAGCGTAGAAAACATATGTGGACTTTAAAGATTGTTTAACTGTGATTAAAACAAAATAAATAATTTATTGGTAATACGCGTAGTTTTGGTCTAACAACTGATTAAAGGTCAAATTCTGGAAAGTGTCCACAGGTACAGCACTTGCCCCTATATATTATGTGAAATAAAAACTATTTTATAGGGTTAAGGTAGGCTTGGAATTTTGTATATGGAATTTTAGGCAAATTTTTGATGTGTTGTTAAGTGATTCGGAATCACGGATGACAGGCGTATTTCAATTTATTAAGTAATGGTTACAGATAAGAAGCATGTTTACAATTCTTATAACCCTTATACGTAAGTAGAAGGTGCTCGCAACTTTTTTTCCATATTTTTTCCTTACTGTAGTCGGATAAAACTATCCTAACCATCTTCGAATGTTACCTACCCCTGTACCAAAATTAGTTTAAATAAGAGTGCAACCGTTTCGGCGTGATGGGAGGACAAAGAAAATCTTACCAAAAGATGGCGTTGCACGGCTGGTGCCACGCACTCATACAATAACCTACATCGCGCCGTAAAGATTTTACCTGATATAATAACCCGTCTCCATAGAAAAAATATTTTCAACACAATTTAAGTACAATGAAACATATAATGTCTCATTTTTTTATGTGGGTAGGTACACCACAATTTTTATTTAAGCATTAAATACAAAGATCAAAGCTTAAAGAAAAATTGAAAAAGGAGCTACCTGGGGGAAGAGACCGGGAATCGAACCCACATAAAAAAAATGAGACATTATATGTTTCATAAATTTGTAAAACTAACAGCGCCCTCTCTCGCTTGCTCGGTCACCACTGTAAAGTGGTGCGGTAAGATGTGAATATTAACGTATTCACATAGAGGTCGCTAAGGTGTATTAAAACCTTTCAAATAAACAATGCAAAGATCGACACACAAAGCATAAGGAAAAATTCGTCAGATCTTCCTGGAGCTAGGGTGGCGAAATGGTTAACGCGCTGGACCGGCAATCCAGAGGTACCGGGTTCGATTCCCGGTCTCTTCCCCCAGGTAGCTCCTTTTTCAATTTTTCTTTAAGCTTTGATCTTTGTATTTAATGCTTAAATAAAAATTGTGGTGTACCTACCCACATAAAAAAATGAGACATTATATGTTTCATAAATTTGTAAAACTAACAGCGCCCTCTCTCGCTTGCTCGGTCACCACTGTAAAGTGGTGCGGTAAGATGTGAATATTAACGTATTCACATAGAGGTCGCTAAGGTGTATTAAAACCTTTCAAATAAACAATGCAAAGATCGACACACAAAGCATAAGGAAAAATTCGTCAGATCTTCCTGGAGCTAGGGTGGCGAAATGGTTAACGCGCTGGACCGGCAATCCAGAGGTACCGGGTTCGATTCCCGGTCTCTTCCCCCAGGTAGCTCCTTTTTCAATTTTTCTTTAAGCTTTGATCTTTGTATTTAATGCTTACAATTTAAGTATCTTACAATAGTATAGATATAGTATATCATAAAACAATTGTAAACAGTTGTTGTATATCATTAAAAAACTTATTTACAAAATTTCATGAGAATCAGCTGAGAAATGCGACCTCCAGGCGAGAACAGCCGGAAATCCGAACATCCGGACTTCCAAACATACGAAAGAAATATTGGCCAAGTCGAAGCAGAAACACTTCGCTCGGTCAGTCAGTAAGACTGTGCAATTAGTGTTTCCAACAGAACCAAGTAGTTCCAACAAGTTCGATCAAACAAGTAAGTGTATTAACAGGCGAAACCGTTAACTACTGTTCAGATTACTTCAGAGTAGATAAGATAATGGGGAGTTAGTGAAGCTATCTCGTTCTACAGCGTGTTTTAAGATGCACAAAGGCATAGATTAAATAAAAAATAAAAAAAAATAAATGAAATATTCTTTATTTGCTTTAAAATATGGTACAATTAGATGTCAGGTTACATTATCCGGTACATAAACATATTAAATAAATATTAAGGACAATAATAAATAAATATTAAGGACAATCTTACACAAATCGACCTAGTCCCAAACTAAGCAAAACTTGTACCTACTATAGGTAGACGATATAAATAATATATAAATACATATAAAGATATAATAACATCCATGACCCAGAAATAAATATTCGAATTCATCACACTAATATTTGCCCCTGCTCGGATTCGAACCCAGGTGAAGGAGGCAGGTGCACTACACACTGCGCCAACCGCGTCGTCTAATTATTAATTTCTTCAAGAGCATCTCCAAGTTGGTCCCATAAAATTTTGAACTGCTCAAATATTCTAGACACATCTATGACGATTCCGTTGTTTTTATAGTAACTAGTTCAGTTGTTGTCGGGATACAATTTCTTATGTAGGTATGTATGTATGTAAACACTTTAATGTACATAAAAACAAGAAAAACACATTACAAAAGAATAAGCATGTACAAAGGCGAACTTATCCCTTTTAGGGATCTCTTCTAGTTAACCTTTGAGCAAATGAGTGCTAAACAGAAATGTAAATGGTAGACAAACCACGCAAAATGTACAATATATAGTACGTTACAATAATACACATGAAAATGCAAAACCAACAGAGAGAGAGAGATAGGCAAATAGTCAATATAATACATATTACGTAATATCTATATAAATACATATACATAATATTCAACATAAATATAATTATAACAAAATCAGCAACCTAATCATTCGTTCGACAGCCACAATTCCTTTAACTTCCCCTTGAGCGATGCTACGGACTGCGTCTGCCTTAGGGCAGATATTTCTTGTCGTTGAAATCGGCATATTTTTGTGAAAAAGTAATTACGTAAACTGATTTTGATCTCAATGTCGGTCTATTCACATAAAAGTTTTATTTTAATTTCCTCTGGTTCGCTAAGGTACGTGAAATGTATTTTTCATATCCGTGTTTTTACGACGCAACGAAATTTTACTTGGAGAAATTTTCATTTGTGTAGGTACACAGTTTATCATCACCTTTATGTCGGAGACATAAAGTCCATGTCATTATTATGCTTGGCATATGAGCGGAATAGATAGAACAACATTTTTACTATCATTTATATTGTCTTTTTTCTGGATAATAATTATGTTGTTGACATCTTGCATGATCGAAACAAAAAAAAGGATAGGACATAGGGACCTAGGTCATTTGCGGTGAGGGGCCTACTATCAAGCTGTCGACCTTCCTGCAGGATGAATTCTGGCCTAAAGTTCATGTTCCGGCGATTTCAGTTACCTGAAAATAAATGATATTTATATTGATTGATTGATAGGTCAAAGACTGGCCAGACTAAATTGTTAGAAGGGCCAATGCCCTGGGCATTTGGCCTTAAGTTCACCTCTTGTTTTGTGCAATAAAGTTTAAATATTAAACTAGTCGTTCTTCAAGCTGTAGATCATACGAGTTTGTTTCGGAATGGCTAAAATTTGTATTTGTTTACATTTCAGCTCCCATGTCTCCGCTCAACTCCGAATAACTGAATCATCTATACTCTATAGTACTTGTCAAATCTACTCTAAAATTTTCATGATAGTCGATTGAGAGATGTGGCCGACGAGTAAGAAGAGCTGGAACTCCGCACATCCGGACATGCGGAAAAAGTGATGGTGAAGCTGAAACAGAGAAGCTTTGCTCGCTAATAAATAAGAGTAAAGCACTTTGCTCGTAGAATCGATGTCCGTTCCGATAGAAAGGCTGGATCGTAGACCGCGGGAAACCGTTCTGAAACCCTACATGGTACTGATATTCTAATTTTTATTATTTTTATCATAGTTTTTGACATTTAGAATATTATTCTTTGATGATATATTCTTTATTTGTTGATGATCCTTTTTGGGATTTTTCTTTTATTTCTATAATGTTGTTTTTCATGTTTTTTATTTTATTTTTAGTAATAATTCTATCAATAAATTGCTCTGCTCTCTGTAACTGACGATTCGAAAGTGCTTGTAGCTAGGCCTACTTGAATCCATACTAATATTATAAATGCGAAAGTGTGTCTGTGTGTGTGTGTGTGTGTCTGTCTGTCTGTCTGTCTGTCTGTCTGTCTGTCTGTCTGTCTGTCTGTCTGTCTGTCTGTCTGTCTGTCTGTCTGTCTGTCTGTCTGTCTGTCTGTCTGTCTGTCTGTCTGTTACCTCTTCACGCTTAAACCGCTGAATCGATTTTGATGAAATTTGGCATGGAGATAGTTTAAGATCCGAGGAAGGACATAGGATAGTTTTCATCCTGGAAATTATCCCTAAAAAGATTTTAAAGTGAGTAAGTAATTCATGATGACATTGATGACCCTGTCAAAAATGTAATTATTAGACCAAAAGCAAAATTGCTCTTAGATTTGCTTAGGCGGTCTGAATAATCCCTTTTATTAATTAAGGTGATTAGGCGGATATCTATCGTGTTGTACGAGGTTGCTTCCATACTTCCAAGTTCCACGCGGACGTAGTCGCGGGCAAAAGCTAGTAAAGAATATTTTGACTTTGACTATGCAACATTCAAAGTTATAACGACCGAGCTCCAGTTGCTTACGCGTTAATACCAAATTCCTTGTATTTCGGTTCTTGCATGATCTGCTTGGCGTATTATAAGTATATGAAAACACGTGATTAAGTAACATTATACAAAATTCACACAATATATGCATTGAAAGGGCTTTCCTCTCTGGAGAATCCGTCATAACAAGCCCGCTGGGAGACGTGCGTAGAGCTTAAGATTATAAATTCTGGCGATATCATTTCTGTATGTGGTCACAGGTTGGAGTTTGCAGTAGCCTACCGATTATCTCATTGATAACATTTAGACATTTAGTTGCGTCCATTTTGATATTTATCCACGTTAAACGAAAGATAATGCATTAATCGTAGCCTTAGATGTGGAGCAGAGATAGTTTAAGACCCTTACTTAACATGTAAACTAATTTTTCCGGAATAAGTATGGATCCCGTAGGTTTTTTTTTTTTTTATTCAAAATAGCTATGCATTTAACCTTGATTGCACCTGATGTTGAGTGACAATAAGGCCTAAGATGGAGCATGCTTGGCTAGAAGATGCCTATTCACTCTCAACTTGAAGATATCCAAGTTATATTTATCGGGGAACAGGTGCGCAGGAAGAGAGTTCCATTTCTTAGCTGTTCTCATAAGGAAAGTAAACGCAAAGCGTTTCGTACGTATCAGTGGTATATCGACAACATAAAGGTGGAATCCAAGTCCGCGCCGAGATAATGTACCTATACGATTTCAAAACGAGCAAAGTCGCAGGTGATAGCTAGTTTAAATCTATTTTTCTCAGTAGGCTGAAACTATTCGGGATTGTTACAAAACAAACATACTAAACCTAATGATCTCTATATTTAAAAAAAATACCAGAGTTTACGGTTTATGAAATAAAAAGTTTATGGAAATTAAAAATTATGTCAAGTGATGCAAATTTAAGACATATTTTGTTTCATATTAGTAGGGATTTATAGGTTATTTATAGCTGTCTTTTAATTCAATTAGCATAACTTCCACGGTCAAACATGTTAACCTACCAATAATTGAATAAGACCTATGCATAGTATAATGGTCATATTTACTGAAAATAAATGATTATCTTATCTCATCTCACCTTATCTTATCTCATCTTACATTATCTTATCTTTTGGCAAATCAAATTCTGGTAAGTGAAGGTATCCAGGTGGATAGTGCGGAAATGTTTAGTCTGTTTAAGTCCGTACTGCTTTTCCCTTATCTGTGGAATAACCGGATTTAACCCGAAGCCACCTTAAAATCTCCCAGGCTTATGTGCGCGTCGTTTGACACGTTTCAGGTTCCATTACTGTCAGAAACTGTACGACATTATCTACCGTAAAAAAACACTAGGTAATAACTGCGTTTGAGGAAGCGATTTAGAAAAGATAATTCTTATGAACAGTAAAAAAAATTAGGTATAAAAACTGGGTTGCGAAAAGGCGATCTAATAACATATTTTTAGGGTTCCGTACTTAATGGGATACGGGATTACTAAGCCTCCGCTGTCTGTCAGTCTGTGTGTCAAAGGCAGTATCTTTAGAACCATGAGACTTGATTTTCTCGCATAAATTTACTATAGAGCTAGTATAGCTCTATAACGATCAGTACCTACTAAAAATTAAATAAAACATGGCATTTTCCACGTTTTTCGATTGGCCGCCGCCGCTGCCGCGACTGATCGGCTCTCCTGATGACGAATCGCGAACATTTCTAGCGATATTCGACTTCTACGAAGTGAGTAACCCGTTGCGTATCAATTTTATTATGGGTAAGTTCGGCCAACATAACAAACAAATTCTAAAAATAAAACAAAAATTAAAACATATTTCATGGTACGGAACCCTTCGTGCGCGATTCCGACACGCACTTGTTTTCCCCTTTGGTACTTAAATACGGGTATACTGCAGTTAGTAAAGTACTAAGTTCAGTTTAATAGCTAAAGTAAGCGTATCGTTTACACTGCAAACTTTGCAGTAGCTAGACGAACTTCTTGAACACAAATATTCACCCCCCCCACGAAAAAAGAGGGGTAACAAGTTTAAAGTCTGTCTGTGAAACCGTGTAAGTGTGTACCCATCTGTATTACCCTGCAAGTTTGTCTCTGTTATTGCACCTATTATTCTAAGGCGGGCTTTCCACGGAGCGGAGAAAATTTAACCAATCAGGATGCATCTTTGTGAAACTCAAAAGAAATACATTTAAATCTGAGGAATGTGATTGGTCTATTTTATAAATCTCCGCTACGCTCCGCTTTTCTTGACAGACAGCGTTAAGGGAAGGTCCAATTCTTATGCAGTTTTTCTTGTTTGAAAGGTGACATGATTGAAAATTTTAGACCGAGTCATATGGTTAACCATTTTTATGAATGTCATGGGACTCATGAGTATTTATATCGTTCAATCACTTTAACATAATACTGAAAGCAATACTTATTGTCTAACTAATTATAACCCGGGGTCTTCGGTGCACGAATCTTTTAACAGTAGGTGTCAAATCATTTGTGCACCCAAAATTCCGGGGTATGCTAATATAACAATAAATTAAATTAAACAATAAAACTAATAACTAAACCTAAATATTAACTAATCAAAAAGCCCGCCCCGAATCGTTCCCGGTGCAAAAGTGCCCAACACGCTCGCCGCGTTACCGCGCTGGACCGCGATGGACAGCCTCTGCACCAAGAACGACTCGGAACGGGTGTCATGGCCTCTCTCTCGTAACCGACGCCCCACTTCCCTCAGAAACTTTAGTGCGTCGGAGCTCCAAACACCGGTAGTTTCCACCGCGAGTGGGACAAACAGGTAATTGGTGAGAGCTAATTATACAAGTTCACTTACACATGATAGACAATAGTTTAAACTGTCAACTCGGTTTTTATATCACTCGCATATGTATCTGACCGTCTCGTTTGTAGTACCTATGATATCAGTATTCATTCATGCCAAAGAAGCAACGACTCCTGTACCAATTACCCATAAAATTTTCTTCATATATTTCCACATCAAAGTATTTACATTGTCTATAATTGAAAGATATTCTTTTGACACAAGGAATCTTTTCAACCTATATAAAGAAACGGTACCGAGTATGTCTTTTAAGAATTGGTTGTAAAAGGGTTGAATAATTCCTTATTACATACATTACTTCAAAGGCCTTCAAAGAAAGGGGGTCAAGAAAGAAGTATAAATCGTGAAATCTTAATATGTTGCTAGGTGAAGTACATTAAAGTTGGCACAAGTGAGACCCTTAATTTTCTTAAAAAGTTACCTATTAAGTCAACGTATGATCTCAAAATACACACTAGCAGTGCGTTTTAAATAAATGGCATTGAAGTTGTATAGATATGCATTGCGTATGTCGTACATAATACATTATATTATTCCGTTCTTATGAAGTTTATTATAGGTATACCTAGGCTGACAGCGTTAAAGAAACGAAATAAAACGAGTTATTTCTTTTACACACGCAAATAACGTTGCATGATCATGAAATAATTTTGCTTTCTTTTTTGTAACTCTATTTAGAGATGGGAAAAGATTTACTTTTAAAGCACCGCGACTGGCGTTTTAGTTTAAAAAATCACACAAGATTCTCTCTGGTCAATTTCGCAAGAGCCACCTGAAAACTGATTTTTATAGGTTGTTTACATAAAATGTGATAAAGTTGGTCGTGAAATGTGGCAGACCGTAGGTCATTTGGATTGGTTACGAACGGTGGCCAATTGCACTCAATCAAAATGGCGGTAAGGGAGTCGAGTATAATAAGAATCATTTTTGTAGGCCGAATCTACTTGCCTTTGTCAGTTACGTCTTCGCTAAGCCGCAGAATTGTCCCGTAAAATTAGACACAAAAAGCGCAGACACTTCATATATGAAATGTGTCTTTTAGACTAATGAAATAGGAAACAATGAAATATTGAAACATAGTGCATATAGATTTAAGGCATTCAAGGATTCAAACTCCTAAAAGAATTCTTACTTTATCCAGGTATGTGTTAGTAGGCTACAAACGCATCTCGCGGCGCGTAGCTAGTCCGTACCGCCGAGTATCTAAAAACATTGAATAGGAATTTGAATTTGAATAGGGTCTACAATAGGGAGTACGTGTTTCTAACTCTGTCGTGACAAGTCACAGTGACGCCTTTTTACGGCTGCTCGCTGTGATTTCTTCATGATAACATTATTTACTATTATTTTACTACCCACCTCTATTTTATCTATACCTTCTTAGGAATACGACACTCGGGGATTTCTTATGAGACTATAGAGTCTCATAAGAAATTCCCAAGTGTCGTATTATGACTGCTCCAAATTTATGCATAATTTTCATCACATTCTCGTCCTCTTTGCATTAGTTATCTGTCATTTCAATAGCAACCCTATTCGCTCTGAACTGAATTCTTTATAGCTTGAATAATTCAATGCCGTGGGATTCTTAAGCTATTTGCAAAGGGATATTGTCATGGTGTTGTATAAGTCAAATATTTGTGTTTTTGTTTTCAGGGAAGGCTATAAGGAAACCGGATAGCGACGAAAATGACACTATAGTGGTATATGTGCTGTAAAGAGAGATAACAGTATTGTTGTCTTTTGTCGAGAAGAAATATGTCTTTTTTTTGATATCACATGGATTACCTACAGCTGGTTAAGCCCAAAATCTTGAAAATTCACTTGTTTTTCGCGAATTATATTTACTGAAAAACTGGGATGGCGTGAAACATATTGGAAATGCTGGAGTGGCTTAAGTTTACTTTTTTCTACTAGAACAGAAATAAACGTTACCTGACCGCCTCGCTACTGCTAGAAAAGGTAGTAAGTAATATTTTCCGCGCGACAATGAGTTGTTTTGTCGCGTATCACAGTAAAGTGATGCTTAAGATTTTGCTGGGTTTTTTAATGCTTGATCGCACGAAAAGGCCCCATATTGCACTTTTAATTGAACCTTATCTAGAATTATAAATGCAAAAGTGTTTTTGTTGTTTTGTCCATTTCTAACGTGATTTCTATTTCATTATAAATTAATCGAATAAAGTTTTTCAGCCGTTACTGCTCTGGATAATGTACATTAGTATTTAGAATAATTATGGGTAAAGAACATAAGGCTAGGCTTAGTACCTAAGTTAAGACCAAATAATCCCGAATAGGTATGTCTTTGTATTAAAGAACAATAAAAAATATTTTGTAATTCTCAACTGAATCGTTATTTAAATACGAATTTTCAAGACAGAAATTGCGACAACTTTAGTCCTAATGGAAGAGAAAATATTTCACAAAATACCAACGATTTACGAGTATACAGAAATAATAAAAAATAAATTTTCTCTTGCGAAATAGAACGACTTTTTCCAGCATATTTCCCAACCCCACTTTGTCACAGAAAAGGGCCATTTCATCAAAAAACAAGGATCTTAACAGTGGGATTGCCTCCATTATCCTGAAAACCCCTTTCAAATGGCAAAACGAAACAAGAGCAAATCATTAAAAAAAGCGATTACACACAGTTTAACACCATTATCCCTCTGCCAATGAGACCTTTGTCAATTTTAAACCTAACTGTCGTGCGAATAAGCAGAAATGTCCAAAGAACCACTCTCATGTGAACAAATTTAATCTTTCCCACCTAGGTCAGAAAAACTTACTTTAACGTACGTATAGATTACTTACATTTATTCACGACAGCTTAATGCAAATAGTCTCGAACACATGGCTTGAACGAACAGTTGACTCTTTTTCTTTTTAATAGAACTTGCTTTTGATTGTAGATTATTGTTTGAACAAGTTTGTTGATTTTCAAGGGGATAAAGATAGTAAAGGTGTCCATTTAGGTTCCAAGTTGGATTACATGTCTTCATCAAGTTCATTTTAAACGAATATTATCTTAGTTAATGGGAAAGGTATACTTTCATGACAACGTCCACTTACCTAGACATACACATAATATAATAATACCAAACTTGCGAACGGGGGCTAATTCGAGCGTGTTATCTTGATGATTGCATCCGGCCGATTTCGGCTACGGCGACTGCACGCTGGCTACTGAGAGCGTCGCTCATTAGCGCTCAGGGGGCTGACGTAGCCAATTTTCGCAAAATATGTGCGGCCACATTCGCTGCAAGTTAGCACCCCACCTCAAAATGGTACTGGATGACCGCTGTTGGTCGGGCCTTAAGCTCCTCGCGCTTAGCGTCGAGCTCACTCCTTTTTTCTTCGAAGGCTTGCACGTTTACCGCTACTGTATGCCTCCACTTGGGCCAATCTATGAGATATTGCCAAATATGCAATGTCTCAGGTATTATATTTCAGATATAACGCCTTAAACTCTTTCATGAAAGTTCTATTGACTTTTTATATCGGTTTACCATGGTTGAAATGGTTAAAGCGTAATGATTTAGAAATTAACCACATGTAATTTTATTACCATATTATCCGAAGAACCGATAACCGGTGGGGTAAACGTGTTCTTGAGTGGAGACCGCGGATCGGCAAGCGTAGTGTGGGACGCCCTCAGACTAGGTGGAGCGATGATCTGTGCAGAGGGGCTGGCAAAAGCTGGATGAGAGTAGCCGAGGATCGCTTACAATGGCGTGCAGTTGGAGAGGCCTATGTCCAGCAGTGGACAAAAATAGGCTGATGATGATGATGATGATGATGATGAATTTTATTACCAGGTATTTTTTCCAGTGCAAACGAATGATAAGAACATAAAATATAACAACATTCACAAAAATTACGAATATCCGGATATCACATACCGTAAAACTACCCAACTATAGTCCAATCATCCAACTATGGTCCAAAACAAAACTCGTTTCTTTTTATCAAAATCCATATTCTATCATTGATTTTTTACGTTTTTATGTAAGTTTGTTTAATTATGTTGTTCACCTTAGAGTTTATTCGTAATAATTGACATAATATTAACGAGTAATCTTCGGATTAAATTGGACCATAGTTGTGTGGACTGGACTATAGTTGGGTAGTTTAACGGTACCTTCCATTTCAAAACTAACTATATTACCTATTCTAAAAGAAAAAAAAAAGTAGATAGCATTGTCAATAATTGCAGTTATTTTTCATTTCAATTTTAGTATTTTGTAATAATATAGAAGCTGTCCAACCCTTCTTTTGGATCACGTGCGATCTTCAGAGGTCTCTTTAAAATAAAGATAACAAGCTTCAATAAAGATAACAAGCAAAGCCTCGCATTTCTAATAAAATCTCGCACGCCCCAGGAATATATCATCTCAGTCATAACTGGAGGCATCTGGCGATGAAAAAAATCACATGACAACATTTCCCCGCAATTTGGCATCCATTAAATTGTAATAACGACGGGTGAGGCGGTTTCATTAAAATTTCGTTCATCGAAGTATTAAATATATAAGACAGGTGTATAATATATACATACACAGGGCCTCAATTTGTCGTCTGACGCTGACACACAAGATCTCGCTGCTGGGCATTTTTCAAATTAAATATTTGATACAAATATCGTTGTCCCATGACTTTGGACTACTTTTTTCTATCATATATTGTTCTAACGTACAATGTTTCTTTGTAACATTTGTAAAGTAACTTATTTACTCTATAATTAAGGTAAGAACTCCCTTTGGAATCTACATAAAATATTTATTTTGTGAAAAAAACCGAAGAAAAGGTACCGTATTTTGGGTGTTCCACGCCCACTTATACTTTGCTAACTTTGAAGCGAAGTTTAAGTATATCTGTCTCCTTCTAGGCCTGACCATGGATATTGTGTGAAATGATCAATCGTCGTTAACTAATTTTGAACCTTATCTTTTAACGCCTCGTGTAATAAAATTGTAAAATTACAATTTATTTTATGTCCTCTAAAACCAGCATGGTGGAAAATTCCACTCGTAACGGCATTTCTACCCACTTAACAACAAAAAACTACCAAAAGAGTTGTGATTTTATATCAATGGCAACATTATGATCCTAACTATACCCGTTGTTTAGGTATGGCAGTCAGTTTCACTTTGACGAGTAAAATCTATGTTTTAATTTGTTGCTCCTGTTACAGGGCCCACCGGGTATATAAAATATACTCTTATTACCCGACAGTATTTTGTGTGCAACATTTAACTTTAAAATAAATCCTTCGTATGGTATCCCTAACTTGAACGTTTTAGAACTTTACTTAAAAAAAATTTGCAAAAACATGTTTTCAATCTACTGTAGCATTTGAATGGAGATGTGCCCAAATAAATTCTCATGAAGAAGTTATTGTATATTACTTACAAAGTATGTTTTTAACGTTTCATTTCCATTAATTCCACAAAGTTTAGTGAAGTATTCAGCGAGCCTTTTATTAGAATAAGTTCCCTTTTCAAAGAATGATTTGTAATGTGATAAAACATTTGTAATGGATTATTCGTTCAAATAAATGAATGAATGAACGCACGAGAGGATCCTTCCTTTGAAAGGAAATATCACACAGAATCGTAGATTTAGTCAAGGGTTTAACAAATAAAGAAAGAAAGAAAAGGTTGAAGGGTGTAAGGGAGTTAGGGGATTAAAGGTTTTTTTTTGCCCGAAATATTACAATTATATTATGTTGTAGTCGTGTCGTCAACTGAGTGATCTTATAAGGGTTCCGTTTTTTTCCTTTTGAGGTACGGAACCCTAAAAAGCTGCCAATGTTAGTATGTATGCAATTTGACATTATGCCAGTAGTCATTTTGTTATCTACTTTTGCTAGTGAATGAATGAATGAATAAAATTTTATTTCGGATAAAATACAATCCATAGCATATTAGTAAATGTTCTTATATTTAGGGTTAGTATTACATATTTATTTTTATTATATTACATATTATATTACATATTGGGCCGCGCCTTTAACCTGCTCTGTCCAGAACCTCTGTATAGGGCAATCGTATCTCCCAGCGACCGCGTTTAGAATGCTGTTGGGACTACGTCTTATATGATTCCAGATCGACACGATACGCTTTCTCATGATGGCATGAAAACCATCCGTGCGAGCTTCCGCAAACATGCCTGATGCACTACACCACTTAGGCAGTCCCATCAGCATTCTAAAACCATTATTGCACTGAATACGCAGAGCATTGTAGGTGCGTTTTGTATACCTAGCCCATAGGCTGCTCGTGTAAAAAGAAGCTAGTGACCGTACTTGCTTTGAAATTATATCTTATCGTAGGTTTTGGACTTTTGGCAGCATACCGTGGTTCTAAAATCCACGGAGTCACCAATTGCATTTTTTTTTCATATCAAGTCAACAAGTGACAAAGTTTCCGCGACGGTGTACCCAGTAGCAGTCCCTGATGAAGAGCTCCATACGAGTTCGAAACATGTCGGGCCGTTCCTGACAAATTCACGTGAGTGTAAACAGCTTTATACAATAATTAAATATGTCTCACGTTTTTAAAATATATCAAGTCAAAGTCTATAAAATATGAATGACGATAATAATTATAAGACTTAATGGGTTATGCTGTTCCATCATTACTAAACTCATTTTAGTAGAACAAAATAGTGAGACTTTTTCATTTACCCCGTCTGGATATTACCAGTACGGGTGGCAAAGATACGTTTAGAGTAATTTTTGTTTTGAGAGTCTTAATAATTCACGGTGGATTTATTTTAACATTTGAATAAAATTACCTGCGCTGTCTCAAAATGAGTTTCTTAACGATGAAATAGCATAAATCATGATATTAAAGACTGTATCGTTAAGTATAAAGACAACTTGACAGTGGTTTCATTCGATTAAAACATAGTTTTTTTTTTTTCATTCAAACTGATGTCAATCTAAACATTAAATGTTGGTTTTGACTAGGATTGTTTCGTTTCCTCGTTAGTTATTGTAAACTAAAACTGTATGGACTTTCACCAGAAAAACGGAAATCGATTCTGGACAAATGGTGTAGTATAAAAGGAATCACTCTCAGGAAGCTAGCTAAACTCGAAAACGTTAAGTATTGGTGGAGTCCAAAATGCGATTAAACAGTACGGCCAAGAGTATACTTTCGTTGACAAACCGAAATCCGGCCGAAAATCAGGTCCTTCAAACCCCAATTTGGATAAAAAGATAGTAAAGGCATACACAACCAACAAGGAGGTGTCTGTTCGGGATTTGGCTAAAAAGTTAGGTACATCTATTGGTATGGTCCAACGTCCAAAGCAGAGATACAATTTAAAGACCTTCAAGAAGCAAAGGCAGCCTAAACAAAGCAAAAAACAGCAAAGCTCAGTAAAATAAAGAGTTTCAAAAAATTTATGACACTATTCTTTCAAGGAAAATCTGTGTCGTATAATGGACGATGAGACATATGTGAAATTCGATTATAAATCTTTGCCGGGGCCGCAGTATTACACAGTTCAAGATCGATCTGTTCTTAGTGAATCTGAAAAGTCAATTTTTACAGAAAAAATTGGCAAAAAAATTATGGTATGGCAGGCGATCTGCGAGTGTGGCCTCAAATCGACTCCATTTATCACTACGTCTACAATGACAGCATATTTATATAAAGGAATGTCTTAATAAACGATTTTTTCCTATATGGTTAGAAAACACAGTGTTCAGACTATATTTTGGCCCGATTTGGTATCTTGCCACTATGGGTCCAAGACTTTGTAGTGGTATGAAGAGAAAAATATCAATTGTGTACCTAAAGCTATGAACCCCCGAATTGCCCAAATCTTAGGCCTATCGAACGTTTTTGGGCTATAACTAAAGCTAAGCTGCGGAAAAATGCCCGGTCTACAGATTCCGAAGAGCAATTTCGTCGAGACTAGAACAGGATGACAAAAAAATTTGACCAAGGCGCTGTCCGAACTCTGATTTCTACGTACAGACAGAAAGTCCAAAAATTAGCTAAATATGAATGATTTCATTGGGTTTAAAGACGTTTTTGTATTATTTAACGTCTAAAACGTAGAAGTTTTTTTTTTCTATTAATAAATATATATGAAAGTTGTCAGTAATACTTTATTTTACTTGTCTTTATACTTAACGATACAGTCTTTAATATACTCTTGTATACTATTAGGCATTAACTTTATAAATTTAAATCTGGCGTAGAATGCGGCAGATTGCCCCGGAACTGCCGAAATAGGATCTTCTTCGGCCAAAAGTCTGCACTTGCGATGGTGTCCTGCAGCGGCCGCGGCACGCGCACCACATGATGTTATTAAATGATATCTCAGGAAAGTATTAATAAGATTTATCGTGCTTTTAATTACATTTCCATTCACTCATTAATTCCATTCATACACAACGTTTTTTCGCAAACAGTACCTACTTTATATAGATGTTGTATGTATGTATGTATGTATGTATGTAAACACTTTAATATTGCACAAATTATGATAGCTACAATCGGAGGTCCGAAAAAAAACCAAAAACTTTGATACTAATTTTAATTAAGATAAAAATTACAAAAAATATAGCCTAAGTGCGATGACAATTGTTCGAAGTATGAATCAAGAGTGTGTAATAATCGGAATTGCAAAAACTAGGTAAACGCGTGTTTTGCTGAGTTGTGCCTCGTGCCGTCGACGGTCGGGCGCGTGCCAGCTGACTCGGCGGTTGTCCTTATGGTGCAATATGTAATTCGTCCCCCCGCAGATCGGCGATTATTTTCCAACGTTTAGTGAAAAAATTGCCGGGAGTCTATGCTGCGTTGCTTCATTTTCTATCATTCCCGCATCCTCGTTCCCGGGGGTGTTGCTGCTTGGCTCTGGCTCTGGTATGCTTCCGGTCAAGTGGCGGTTATAGGCTCTCCTCAGGGTTGCGGCCGTAAGTGCGCTCGTACCCAATATTAAGATAACGTAAAGTGGTATCGTTGTATGGTATATCACGTCCGGCGAACCCGCATCCGGCTGGACAGGAGACTCGAAGATGAGGTTGCTCTCAGCGTCGTGTAGTCCTTTGAGGTCTATGGATTTTAGATTGATGTGGGCTAAGGGTGTACCTTGTTTCTCGGCGTCATGAGGGATCTCGGCCAACTTTAGGGGGTGGCCACGTATCTCGTCCTTATCGTTGGTAATTGTGAACTCTGCTGTTCTTAGGTAACAGTTCAGTGGGATGGTGACCAGGTAACTACCCTGTAGTGAAGTGTAGTCCTCTCTGTTGCAGGATAGTTGTATCTTCGTTGGCCGCGGAAGTGAGATGATGTAATGCTGGTCGTCAAGTTTTTCCATGGCTGGCTTTGACAGGGATATAGTGGTAGGTTGACAGGACGCTTGCGGATCTTCGTTTCTTATTAGTCGGTGTATGCAGTCCGAAGAGGTACGGAGTTGAAGGCTGGTTTCTTTTTCGCAGACATAATGGCGGCTGAACTTCGGGCATTCTGCCTCCATGTACATGAATGAGTTCTCATGAGTTGCCAGGAAAGGGTAGGGGGGAATAAGGGCTTGCTTATTTTTATTCGGTACAATGGATAATTTAAATAGATCGAAAATTTCTGACGTTATTATGGGAAATTTAAATGTAATTACTATTTCTGTGTCTGTGTAATATGATCCCGGGCGTATTATGTCGTAATATTCTCGCAATTCTAAGTCTAATATTCTATCATTACCATATAATAGTTTTAACTTATTTAACATATTTCTTAGGACACTAATCTCTATCATGGAATGATGAGCAGTGGAACTACGAATAAACGCTAAACTATTTTCTATCCTTAAAAGCTCTTGGCTTAGATTCTCTACGTTTTCGCTTAATATTATCAAAAGTTGGGCGAATTTTGCATATTTAATTAAGCTGTCCTCTCTATAAGCATTACTATTTAAGATTAATTCTAAGGTGGTGTTAATTTTTATTTGATTTTCTACCAGGGTGTCTATAATGTTGCCTTGGCGACTTGCCCAATCTTTGCTCAGACTCACGTGACTATTTAATTCCGAAATTATTTTATTTTGATTATTCTGCAAATTTTTTATTAAATTATTATAATTAACTGCGTCGGTTTGATCTAGGTTGCCGCTAATACTTTTAATAACTGTCCCGAGTCCGTCAACGAGCCCTCTCTTAGCCCGTGCCGGTTCCAAGGTTTCCAATTGACGTGCTACCATCTCTAACTTATTTATTAGATAAACTATCTGATTTTCGTATAAGATATATGTGTCGTTAACTAACCTAGTCTTGTATGTTTGTAATTGTCCGAAAGTTGAGCTGATTTTGTCCCTTATTTCCTCGAGTCGTATGTATTGTATAAAGGTATGGTAGTGGGTCGTGAGTCGCATGGGTCCAAGTTTATAGGGTAGAAGTCCGGGTCCCTCATTTAGACTCTCCAGTTTTATCTCCGAGCCTTGCATCGGAGGGATCGTCAGCAACAAAAGAATTCTGTAACAAGGGGTCTCCTTTAGGGGTGCGTTTCAGGCGTGACTTAGCTACGGGTGTACGTTTCTTAGAAGTATATATATGTATAGGGAGATCTGCTAATACAGTATCTTGAGTGTAACGTGGGGCGGTTTTCTGTCGACTTGCTAAGGGATTTTTTATGAATACCTGTTGCTGCGGGGTGTATTCCACCTCGGGCTCGCGGTCTTTATTTCTACTCTCTATTAGGGCGGTTCGATTTGCTAAGGCTGTGTCATTTATTATATTGTATACTTGTTTCATCTGCTCCCTGTGGTTCTGGACGTACTGTTGCAATAGTCGTTCGTTTATTTCGGTGTCTAGAGGGTTTCTGGGGTCAAAGTGTCCCGTCAGTAGGTCAAATGGCCTACACTTCGTAAAACTGTGAATGGAGCTGTTGTAAGCTATAATAGCATAAGGCATAAGATTGACGATGGGTTCATCCTTTTGTTTTAATTTTAATATTCGAAGATGTTCGAGAAGAGTGGAGTGGTAGCGTTCTATAATGCCATTGTCGTTTGGGGAATGGGGTAAGATTCTGTGGTGGTTTATTCTGTGGAGTTTCACGAACTCAGCGAAAAGCTGGTTGGTAAATTCAGTTCCGTTGTCCGTAACTAAAGTAATGGGGACTCCATGGTGAGTGCAGTATACCAGGAGAGCTTGAAGTATGCTAACTGCGGTACCATCGCGTAGGTGATAGGCTTGGCCGTATTTTGTAAATACGTCCATGAAGGTTACAAATTTTTCATTATGAACGGTAAAGAGGTCCATGTGGACCGTTTCGAATGGCTTGGTCGCGGGAGGTACTATATTAAATTTTGGTCTAATTGGGTTCCTATCGTATTTGGCCTGTCCACAAGTGGGGCAATTGTTGATGAATTTAGTAATATGATCCTTCATCTTAGGCCAATAAAACTTCCTGGAGAGGGCCAGGTAGCATTCCGCTATGCCGCGATGGTTGGTTTTCCCATCATGATAATTGTTTATAATTTCCTGTTGTCGAAGATAATCTTTAATGTTCTCCAATTCTGTTTTAGAAAGTACGAGGTTCATGGCGGAACTCCTAAAATTGCTCTGGATGATAGGGATGATTTTGTACATTGCGAGTGGGGGTTGTATAAGTATAGCAGTTCTAACTTTGGGATTGACATATTCTTTAATAGCGTTTATTACATCTGTTTCTAAATTTAGATCGGATACCTGGACGGATACCCGAGTGTGGGTGTCGAATGGCTTAGTCACACTCGGTTTCTTTTTTGCGTTATCTACGATAGTAAACACGATCTGTCTGTGATACTTGTTAAGTGGCTCGTCAGTGATGGGTACTTCCAATATAGGGTTCTCCTCGCTGGTGTGCACGGTTTCTGTGGATGAGTTGCCTAACGTTTCGGGTATTTCTGTAGGGTTAGGTATTATGGAGCAAAGCTCGTCTATTATTGCAGTTTCGGTTTCCTCATTGTGGATCTCTACTCTGGATAAAGCGTCGGCATTAGCATTCAACTTCCCTTTTTTGTATATAATTGTATAGTCGTATTCACTGAGTTTCAGCCTCCACCGAGTGAGGCGTGAATTGGGTTCCTTTATATTCATGATCCATTGGAGGGGCCTGTGGTCACTATAGATCTTGAATTTACGTCCGAAAAGATAGGGTCGAAAGTACTTCGTAGCCCAAACTATGGCCAGGCACTCTTTTTCTATCGTGCTATAGTTAAGCTCGCTTTCGTTGAGAGTGCGGGAGGCGTAACACACTGGTCTATCAGAACCTATTGGCCCTTGGGATAAAACAGCGCCCAACGCGACATTTGACGAGTCCGTCGTCAGGATAAATTCTCTGGTAAAATCGGGATACTGAAGTACAGGGTCGTTGGTGAGAAGGGTTTTGCATTTCTCAAAACAGTTAATGTATTCGGAATTAAGGGTGATTTTATTTCCTTTTTTCAGACAAACTGTGAGAGGTTTAGTGATGTGGGCGAAGTCGGGAATGAACTTTCGGTAATAACCGAGAAGGCCCAGAAACTGTTTTATTTCTTTCGGAGTTTTAGGTATTGGATATTTTTGTATGGCGGAAATTTTTTCAGGGTTTGGTTTGATACCGTTTTTGCTGATTATGTGTCCGAGATAAGCGGTTTCTAGTTTCAGGAATTCAGACTTGTCCATCTGAATTTTGAAATTCGATTCCCTTAACCTCTGAAAGACCTTTTCTAGATTAGACATATGTTCTTGTAGGGACGTACTAAACACGATAATGTCGTCGAGGTAAACGAGACAGATTTCGTTTTGCAGACCTCTGAGAACGTTATCCATGACCCTTTGAAATGTACTAGGTGAATTTTTGAGGCCCATGGGCATTCGCAAAAACTGAAAATGTCCATGTTCTACGTTAAAAGCTGTTTTGGCGATGTCCTGGGGGTCCATCTCCACCTGGTAGAACCCGCTTGCCAAGTCTAGCGTGGTAAAGTAGTGACACTTTCCTAATTTATCTAGCACATCCGTAATATTCGGGATCGGATACTTGTCGTTAATTGTCTTATCGTTTAGCTTGCGGAAATCAACCACAAGACGCCATTTTTGTTTCCCTGAGGCATCCGCTTTTTTGGGTACAACCCAAATAGGGGAGCTCCAGGCTGAATCCGAAGGTTGGATTATTCCCTGGTCTAACATTTTGGTTATTTGGTCTCTAACCTCCTGTCTATGCACAAAAGGATACCGGTAACTTTTTGTGTATACCGGTATTTCGTCTGTCGTCCTGATACGGTGTTTAATTTTATTGGTAAAGGTGAGCGCTTCGCCTTCAATATAAAATACATCAGCGTAGCGAGAGCAAAGTAATTTCAAATTAGCCTCTTCTTCCTCGTTTAAATGCTCAGTACGTAACCGAGAAATTACGTCCTGTGCGCGTGTACTAAGGCACCGTTCGGTGCGCATGCACTCGATATTGTGGAGGTCAGCTTGGGCTGGCCGGTCAAGCGAGAATATGACGTCATTTGCGGATTGGTTTGCAACTTCTACATAACCGCGATTATTTTTAACTATTGTAAAGCAAGGGCGAACTATGCAGTTACTAATTACCTGGTCTTTTACAAATACTTCACCGTCGGCGGTGTTAATCGGAACTTTAATTATCTTTGACGTGCCGGCGGGGATCATTTCCTCAAAGTAATTACTAATACTATCTGAGTGATACATCCGTATCGGGTTGCTTGAGGTTCTCGTGGCTAAAGTATTACTTTTGAGGTCAATTTTGGCCTCCCAATCTGTTAGTAAGTCCAAACCTATAAGGCCATCGAAATAATCATGAAAGCGGTATATAAACAATTTCATATCACTCGCGTCCTCGAATTCCGGGAAGCAAGGTATCGTCAGCGAATAATCATTCCTACTCACGGCGTGAACATTAGTGACCTCGAAAGGGTCATAGTTAAGGGGAACATCCTGATAGTATCGTTGGACTGCTTCGGGACTAATAAAGGACTGGTTTGCGCCGGTATCCAGTAAAAGCTTGAGTGGGGGGTTGTTAATTTGTATATACGGTAATTGCCTCTGAGACTGTAGGTTAATTTCTATTTTGGCTTGCGTGACCTCTGGTCTGGCTGAAAATCCGATTGTTCATTAGTAATAGGCAAAATATCATCGTTCGGTTGATGGTCACAACGTATTTCCGTGTCTATAAATAGATCAGCTGAGGGATCATGTTCAATATAACTGTCGGCGGTCATTGCTGCGTCGTAGTAATATTCCGGTTGCTCGTAATAATTATTATAGTAATATGGGTCGCTAGTGTAGGGTGAACATTCGTTCATATGCATTTCGCGTGGCTTATAAAAGGATTGATTCGGCTGAGGCAATAACCTCGGGGTGTAAGTTTGAATTCCGCTCATAGGCTTGGGGGTTGAACTATTCTGAGGGTTGTTTCTAGGGGGTAGTCGAAATACGTTACTTTGGGGATTGTAGTTAGGAGGTCGGGCACTAAACATCTGTTGCGTTCTAGTCGGCATTCTGTTTTGGGGTTGTGTGGGCATAGGGTTGAATCTGAATGGTTGCGGGGGTTGCTGCATTGGTCGCTGAGCGATAGGTGCCGGCCAATTCGGTATTTGAGGTAAATTAAATGGACGTGGTGGCAAAAATCCCACATTTGGTGAGGGCATGGTCACCTTATTTGATTGGTGGCCTTTGGACATATCTCCGCGTTGTTGTACATACATTACATTGAGTTCCTCCTGAACGAACTCTAGAGCTTTCTCTATGGAATCCGGGCGCATACACCTAATACGTGACCCTAAGGGCTCCTTTAGGCCGCGCACAAATGCCTGCATAGCTACCTTTTTATAAAGAGTACGCTTGGCTTCTACAGTGGTGCTAATATTCTCATGTAAAGACACGTATGTCATTATAGTACTCAAAAGCGTCTGACAGTGGCCATAAAACTCCTGGGGTGACCTGTTACCTTGGCAGGCTATAGAGAGGTCATTGTACAATGCCGTCTCGTCGCGCTGATCGGAGAAATTATTGATAAGGGCTGCTCTAATACCCGCCCAATTATCAGGAATTCCATTACTATTAATTGTACTTGCGGCTGTACCAGTGATTTTATTTAAAATTCCATTAATAAGGCAGAGATTGGATAACTCGCGTCCGGCGTCTGTACTCATATAAGTTTCAACTATCTGATCACATATTTTAATAAATCGAGTAAGGATGTTAGGATTACCGTCGAAATCGGGGACCGCGCGTAGGGCCTTGTAAATTTCATCCGGGTTCGACATTATTAATGGCTTATCTGTCTCAAATAGATTCCCGATATCCAAACTACTCAAAGAACTATCTACGTCTAGAATATCCGAATCTAGAATATCTAAATTTCTACGTAAATCTATCCTCTCCCCGCGAACCTGACTCGATGTAGGTTCCCGGGACCCTGATTTCCTGGGATGGAAAATGGTGGAAAAATAAGGGTTACTTATGGGTTAAGGAAGCAAGCACACGAGAACAATTCAGGGGTACTTACATATGCTTCATTCTTGGTCTTCTTCGAGAATCGATTGCTGGATTCGCCTCCGGTGTGTAGCTCGTAGATTCTTGTGTCTTGATGAAGCTTTGAGAAGCCAGCTGTCCGCGATCGCACGCGCACGGTTGCGATTTCAATTTTCGGCGGTCGCGAAAAGCCTCAAGATCCTACCGACTGCGCCAATTATGATAGCTACAATCGGAGGTCCGAAAAAAAACCAAAAACTTTGATACTAATTTTAATTAAGATAAAAATTACAAAAAATATAGCCTAAGTGCGATGACAATTGTTCGAAGTATGAATCAAGAGTGTGTAATAATCGGAATTGCAAAAACTAGGTAAACGCGTGTTTTGCTGAGTTGTGCCTCGTGCCGTCGACGGTCGGGCGCGTGCCAGCTGACTCGGCGGTTGTCCTTATGGTGCAATATGTAATTCACATAAAACAATATTGACAAAAACTCAAAAACAATACATGTGTACAAGGGCGAACTTACTTGTTGTGTGTAATCCAGTCACCTCAACTTTCGTAACAAGACAGACACATACGAATCTTTGCACCTTTTAACCTGAAATTCTGTAAAATACTTTGTCAAAGTCCCGTAATTTCTGTTCGCCCGCATCGTTTTTGTTACGCGCTCGCTGCACTTGTTCCCTTTGAAGAACGAATGTTCGTAAGTGCTTTGCTGGCGTATAACGAGTGAAATTTAATACTGATAATGCGGTTCCCGTGTTCTGAATTGGAGCAAAGTTCTTTATGGTGACATCAGCAGTGTTTTCATGTTACGGTCGAGTTTGCGTTCCATTGATTTCTTGATATCTTTATTTAAAGGAAGTGGCACTCAACTTGCAGGGGGTAAAATAGCACGCAAGTCCCTCCTTTTTTTAACACGCTTTTATTAGGTTCATTTGTTTGGTAGTTTGTACTTAACGAACAATATGTATAATTAGTCTACCCATATGCAATATATTTATTGACATATTAAATTAAATATAAAATACATTTCATCAAATAAACATCTGGGTGAAGGTTGTTTTATATCGAGATCCTATACTAAATCAAATCTTGAAAGTAATTTTTAATCTGCTTTAAATTTTATTATCGTATCATGAAATTCAAAAGGAAAATTCACCCATGTGGCTAGGACGACATTTTTTTGTAAATAAATTACTTTTAAATGTATGCATTTAACATTTTGCAACTTAAATTCTAATCTCAAGTTTCCTTCGACTATATCCAATCAAAAAAAAATACATCTTTAAACTTTTAATTTTGTTAGTCAGGAAGGCTAAATAGTTTAGTTTTGGGTGTAAGTTTCGACTCGTTTTACACATTTAGTACAAAAAGGATTCCTGTATATATTACGACAGTCATTTCGTTTTTCGGCGACAGTATGAAACATAACTAAGCGTTTTCGTATAAAGTGACAAAAAGTAGCACGCGACTTGCTGTTTGCAGACCTCCAATAAAGCCTTTTGCGGGACTCAAAGTGCTCGCAGAATTTTAGTTTTAACGTAGTTTCAGCTACTGGCAACTAGGGCTGAGCGTTTTTTAGGGTTCCGTACCCAAAGACTAAAATCGGGACCCTATTACTAAGCCTCCGCTGTCCGTTCGTCTGTCACCAGGCTGTATCTCATGAACCGTGACAGCTAGACAGTTGAAATTTTCACAGATGATGTACCTATTTCTGACGCCGCTATAACAACAAGTACTAAAAACAGAATAAAATAAATATAATATATTTAACAGGGGCTCCCGTACAACAAACGTGATTTATCTGTCGTTTTTTTTTTATTTGATGGTGCCCTTTCTTGTAGCCGTTTCGGGAAACCGTTTCTTACTACGACCTAAAAACTGCTGTTAAAAAATGTAGGTAACAATAATTCATTTACAGTAATTCATTCACATGCAAAATACTCGATTTGATCGTAAAATAGTTACATTTCTCACCGAAGCGTCTCCATTTCAGCTCGGTCCAAGATTATTTAGTATGGATTGCATTTTATAAGTTGGGCGACTATTACTGTGTCCTTAGGTTTCTTATTTAATTCTGAGTCTATACAATAGTCTTAAAACAAATAACACTTCCCATAAAAAGTCCGTTTTCTATTGCGAAACATGACATTTTAGAGTACCTACCTACGCTGTGAAAATCAAACTTCTAGTTAACGCAAAAAAAAAGATACGGCCGTTTATGTATATTTCGCTATTCTCAAAAGAATTAATGTTTATAGGGAACTTTCCGTTGACCTACAACTATGAAATTTGGGAAGTAGGTAATATCGTATTATACTACAAGTTACTAAAAATACATTTCTAGTTAAGTTAAAAAAAATGTGTTGACAAAAATTATATGACGTCAACCCGGTTGGGTTAAATTTGCACGTCATTTGTATGCAGCGCCATACATACTACCTAGAAGCAAACTTAACTTAGCCGAGCCCTGCCAGTTCAGATGGTATGGGATAACTAAGAATTTGTATGGAACGCTCGGTGCGCAAGTCAGTCTCGCGCTTGGCTGGTTTTTTATTCGTAGTACTTGTTTTTCGGGTTTTCTTTCCGTTCCCTAGGCTGCGCTGACGAACGATCCCAGTACTTTTAATATTTTATTTTACATTCAATAGTCAAAATTATATTTACTGCTAATGTTTTTAGAATCTCCATTAAATGAGCTTTCGAATGGTATTTTTTATTAACCAAGCTTCATACAAAAAAAATGACAATATGAGGGTTTGTTTGCATTTCCTTCATCATCATCACCATTGGTATGGGGAATAAATTGGGCATCATATAGCTACCTGATAACGACCCCAAACTTGACTCAAAGGTCCAAAGTAATTTGCCAGTTTTTTTTCTGAGCGCCGGGAGCTCTGTTCTTTGAATCTACACATCAAAAGCACTGACTTACACAATATTCAATAATATTTTGTAACAAGGGCACGTAATAAGACTAACAAGAAATCATTAACAAGAATGTATAATTCAGTTATAAGTGTAAGTATACTGAAAGTACTCTTGAATGTAAACCTAATTGCCTATACAGGCTCCCCCGAAGACACACGGTCGACACACGAGCTAAATTGCTGCTATAAATAAAGTGTCCGCTTTTTGTTCGTCTGAAAAAGGTAGTCTACCTTAGATTAAAACGATACAAAATAGGGAACAGGTAAACATTTAAGGTTTTATGTTAATTATTATTTACTATAGTATTCTTATAGTATAGATATTGTGCTCCTATGTTGTGTAAATAATAAATTTTTTGTCATAACTATAAATGTTTACCTGTACCTATGTTTTATGAAGTTGACACTTGTTAAGTTTGTTATTAAAATCAAAATGCGGAACAGGTAAATATAAATATAATAAATATATCAAACAAGTTTTGAATAAACAAAATGAGATAAAGGATTTATTGCCAGTTCTGCATAAACTTAAATAAGCCTACCAAGATGAATGAAACAAGCCCAAGTTATATTATAGAGTTAATGACCAATTAACGGTCAATTCCGGGTCCGGTCCAGTTATTTGGTGTACGTTTCATTAAAAAAATATTCAGCCGTGTCCAACCACGGTAAAGTTTCAATAATGTTTTTCAGTTTTACGAGTAGCTTTAACTCGTAAAACCCCTTTCATTAGGTCCCTTAAGCACAACAGGACTTTAAACAAGAATATTACAAAATCCGATCTAAACTCTAATCGTCATATTGACGCCATAATTAGGGAGTTACTGCACTAAAAATCAAATGGCTCTCGTTCTTAAAATGTTCCTAGGGTTCAGAAGATTCATCTCGCCAAAGGAGAACCTCCCAATCATCAGACGCCTTATTTGAAGACATTACATGAAAACCATTCATGAAAGGGGTTTACCTACCCCTAATTTATATTAACATTTTTTTTTATCCTATCTAAACAAAATATGATGCCATAACTTCCTCCTGCACTAAAAATCAAGATGGTTCTCCTTCTTAACATGTTCCTAGGGTTCAAAAGATTCATCTTGCCAAAGGAGAACTCCCAATCATCAGACGCCCTATTTTTAGATAAATATTTAAAAAAAAAACGTCCACAAAATCCCGTACACATCGTAATAGATTATGGCAACGTATGGGATGAAAAGCTTGATGCAGCTGTGAATTACCCGAACAGTTTTGCCGACCTCTCTTTTCGGTATTTATTTTTCAACACTCCTCGTAACGAGCGGCCATTAAAACATTTAAAGCAAATGAGTCGTGCGCAGCGTTACAAAACGAAATTGTAATTTCATCAAGTTTCAACCGCTCAGCAAATACATTATACAGTATAGTTAAATTACATTTCTCCGTCATCCAGTCCTTTTGTGATAAAAGTACGCGCGAGTAACTTTCCTGAGTGCAAACTCGAATTGGATTGAATCAAAACATATTTATTTGAAATATTAACGAGTTTTAACCATTTTCAACCCACTTCAAAAAGAAAGAATTCTAAATCAGATTGTATTAAATACAACCTGATTTAGAATTCTTTCTTTTTTAAGTGAATTGAAAATTAAAAAAAAAAATTAATATTCGTTACCTCATAACTCCGTCAGTTATAAACGGCAAAAAAATCATTTTTATATTCTCAGAGCAGGCATTCTCTTGGTTGGTCCCATTAAATTTTGGTAAAGTACAATTACTTTTGAAGGTGCGCGCCTGTACAACAAAATACCTTTAGGTATAAAGAGAGAGGACTCGTTCAACTCATTTAAAAAACAACTTGCTCAGTATGTGCTTAATAACAAATTGCTTTTGTAAAATCGTAACAAATGAGTTGAACGGACAAATATTAATTCTATCTAGTTACTCAGTATTAACTCTTACCGGATCTTGCTACTTATATGATATAACGGTTATCTATTGTTCTCATGGAAGTGATGTAATGTCTTTAATGAGAATAAATCTCTTTAAACCTAAACCTAAAGTTCTGATGACGTGATCCATGAGGAATCGAGGGAACTCCTCAAATATTATAGACGTACATATTTAGGTATCTATAACGATTCCGGTGTTTTTTTTATAGTCGTTCTCGGACATACAATGTTTTCTCGTTGAAGTCGATTATATATTGTGAAAAAGTCATTATTAGCCCTTAATTTGACAATGTTCGCCAGGATGAACACACTCTTTGACCATCTATTTTTTTTCGAACGAGAATTGTTTGTTCTATTCAACCTTAACGAGGCTTGAACTAGCGACCTTCGTTTTTTTTGGTCAAATTAAGGGTTAAGCCGGCTAGCCTGTAAGCTTGTCTCTTGGCTGTGTCCTGTTTGTAAGCTTGAACGCACGGAAAGTTGCAAACCACATTTTAAGTCTCTCAACCTGCTAACATTGCCTTGTTTGTACATTTACGAATGCTGCAACTTCGTTAAAAGTAATCCCACTCTTTTCCCAGTAATGGAAACAAACCCAAGAAATAACTTGCGACCCAGGAAACCGTTAGTACGCATAGCGAAATATAATACCGCATTGATGGCACGCAACGTTAGTGTAATGGCCCCAAAACTGTATAATAAATTACCTACAACTTAAAAAAATACTGACAATAAAAAAATCAAACAATTGCTTTCAAGAATGCTCGTAGATAAATGTTATTATTCTATTAATGATTAGTTTAATGATGCTGACCTTGACATTGAGAAATAAGAAGTGTAATCTGTACTGTAATGAATTGTAACCATATTTTGACATTAACATTTATATTTATTATTATTATTTTTACTATTGATTGTATTAGTTTTAAGTGATGCATAATTTATTTCGTAGGCCAAAAGGCGCGTCATGGAATTGCTGCATATTTTACCACCATTGTTACTTGATTGTTACCTGTGATGACGAAATAAAGACTATTCCATTCTAGCACAACTTGCCGTAACTTCGCTTGTCGCGTGACATAATTAACCCGTATCCTTTGCTCTATACTAAATAAAAAGAGACAGGTGTTATTTTCACGCGAGGAAAAATCTCGTAACGCAATTTCCTAGAGATGCTGGTACTCAGTCGAGTCGAGTTAAAGTGAAAAAGAGGTTTATTTCTTTCCTTTTTCCTGCGTGATTAAAGAAGAATAGTAATCACAAGATCACATTTATTTGAATCCCCCAGGAGAAACTCAAAGTAATTATCTTTTTTGCTGAGAGAAAAACTAATAATCTAATTTCGGAATCAATCTCTCTCGGGGTTTGTCTATTGGCTTTGATTGTTTTCGTTCCATTTATTATCCGTTTGTGCTTCGCTCACATGCGAAATTGCTGCGGAGTTTTTTTATAAAAAAAACCGGCCAAGAGCATGCTGGGCCACGCTCAGTGTAGGGTTCCGTAGTTGCCCATCCTTCACGATAGACGAATATAAATTACGAGAAAGATTTCAAACTCTATAAAAAGGTCGTAAACGCCAAAGTAACTGTAATTACTTATTACCTTCTGAAAGTTATTGATTATACGTGCCAGTTTGAGCGGAATGTTTTAATGCAGTATGGCACTTAAATATTATGTGTAATATTCGAAGTATAAGGACTGCATATGATTTGGCAAGGATTTGTTACTAACCAAATTCAAAACATTGTTTACCGGAATGCTGCTCAATCCTTCGTTCTCCTTACGAAATCAATACTGAATCCTATTTGCAAAAATCTTGACTTTCATCACTGTGAATAGTTTTGGCTTTATTATGCAAAAGATACTTGAGCAGTATATTTAGTCCTGTTTCCTCGCTGTTGACATCAGTAACATTCACCGACTTTCAAAGTTAGTTACCAAAAATGTATAGTTGCCAGTTAAATAAATTAGTACCTACCACTAAAAAGCCGCAATATGGCGTTAGTTGAAAAACCCCCTGTTGGGCTGTACAAACAAACAAGTCTTCTGTAAAGTTTCATCCATTCCCGTTCGTAGCTCATCGTCATCATACTTATCAGTCGAAAAAGGGCCAAAGCCCAAAGCTTTCTATGGCACCAGGCCGTGCGCCGCCTTCAGTTTCCGTTGATCCTGATGAGATATTCGTTCCACCTGGTTGTAAGTTCCAACTAACAAAACACAATTCATGTCAGTCCTATTTATCAGCTGACTGTACTAAATGCAAGAGAGGCGTTCCTTAAGTATCTAATCTAGAATAGAATAGAATAGAATAATCTTTATTGCACACCTCAAGAAGAAAGAAATACAAATACAGATAACACTTAACATCTTAATCTAACTTGACTTGAAACATATTTTCACAGTCAACATTCCAAATTCACAAATAACGATCTCTTGAAGTTAAATTTACTTTTCTATTGCTTCAAACTGAATAATTTATTATTTTATTAACAACAACTAAAGAATTTTCTAACTTGAACGCAAACTTCTAATCGAATACAAAAACGAATTAAGTCACGAAAATAATTCACACAAAATCATCCCTTACTTTGTGTCCAGTAGGAAAGTATTGAAAGAAAAGTCGTCGCTTAGATATATCTCTGCACTGCGATATCAAGGTCGAATGCTGTTGGAAAATCATCAATTTGTCGGGTATTTTTGGAAGTTAACTAAATGAATGAGTAAACTTGCTCGGAGTTGCTTCGGCTCATCCAGTATTCATCCCGGCCCTTGGGAAAGCACCTCGACCCGTCCGGTAAGGAAAACAGCACACGATAGTTTGCAATGAGAAAGACGTATTTCACATTTAACTATACTTGGATAGAAAATATCAAATACGGAAGTTTTTTTTTAATACATAAAATATTTATTGTATTAAGCGGTTTACACTCACGTCAAATTATCAGGAACGGCCCGACATGTTTCGAACTCTTATGGAGCTCTTCATCAGGGACTGCTATCCGTACACCGTCGCGGAAACTTTGTCCGCCGCTTTTGTAAACCTTACGAAAGTTTTAATAAGATTATTTTGAAAGTGAACGTTTATTCACTTGTAATTAAATAATTACAATAATAGCCCGCGGAGTCGTGAGGCGCCGTCGAAAGGAGAAAAGGAAAAGAATGTTGCTAAGTACATAAAAAAAAGATAAGATTATTGCATAAAATATACTATTTATTCAAAAGGGACTTATAATATATGTACAACAAATTAAAAAGGGGTGTGAAAAACTGTGCCCCCGCGGTATGGTCCCGAAGACGCTGGCAGCATTTCCTCTATAAATCGCAATGCTAATGCGTTGTGCTAGGAAGCTGCCAGCTCTTCGGTCCTCCGTAGTTTCTCTTAATCTCGACGGTAGAAAGGAGAAACCCCTTAAGCGACATTTTCAATGAATTTGAGTTATATATATCGTTGAAATCAGCTTTTTTTTCTGCGTCTTTTAAACCGGGTTACGTAGCGATCTGATGACTTTGATGTCGGTTAAGGTAGCTTATAAATAGTGGACCGATTTAGAAAAAAACACCTAGTTATGCGACACATAATTTGATTTAAATTTGAACTACGTCACTTAAACTACTCACAACTTTATACGTGATCGCTTAAAGTGTTTTTAAAGATGGCTTGAATTTGTAGCAATGGCGTTAAAGTTTTTATTACAAACACAAATTATATAAGGTTAGGTGCTTAATCGTGTCTTCTGGAATTATGAGCAACAAATGCTGTCGGTTAATTGATTGTCACAAAATTTACAACAATATTTGCTCCTTCAAGCGACACGTTGAATTTTGAGCATTTATGTCGCTTAATGTATTCGTTAAAACTTGCTTTAGTCGTTTAAGTGAAAGATCTAAAAGGTATCCTGGGGCTTGAATTATCGGTTTTACCTGTCAATCGTCGCTTCAGTGAACCATTTTTAGTGTAATATACCTGTGAATGGCGTTTTTATAAACATGAAGTAACGAGTCGGTCGCTTCAGTCGGCAGCGAACATTGTGGGGAGGCGGTTGTCTCGCTATTTGCCGTCGCGGACTACTTTAAAAAAAACTTCTACGTTTTCGTTAGTGTCTATTTTTAATGTAAACTTTACTATAATTTAAAGATTACACATATCACTTAGATTACAAAGTTGTCTAATTCAAGACTGATTTTATAGGTAATTGATCTCTTTAAGCCTGATAAGAAGTAATAAGACATTAGCTATGATAAGAGAACTTATTTATTAAGTAATGTTGATTTGTATCCCTGCCTTTAAAGTTTAATATAAATATTATGTATGCAATTACTAGTATTAGTATTATTATAATAAATTACTAAGACTGATAGTAAATTAGGAAAAACACCAGAACTATTAAAGAAAGTGGAAACTTGAAATTTAAATAAACATTATCGTTTTTTTTCTGTTTTTATTTACTTATTCATGTTTACCCTGTACATTCCTGTTTTTTTCCCGGTTTTGGGTTACTAGGTACCCATTTAAGATGAATTAACAATAATCGGGTTTATATTGTATTTAGAATATATAATTGATTATAATAGTTGCATTACACATTTCCGGACCACAAAATCTCTTTAATAATCATGAGAAAATGTTTTCCTCACTATAGTTGCTTAAAGTAATATTCTAGTAATAAGTATGATGTAAAAGGTCGTTTAATTGTTTTTTTCTAGTATCTGCCTAAAAATTGCAATGTCGCTTAGACGGTTTCTCTGGGTTTCTTTCCAGGGCAATTTAAATTAAGCGACATATATATCAGAAGATTCTAAGTTTTTTTCAGTAACGTTACTATTGGTGGATAGGTATTACAATTTAATAAAATACGTCCATAGAACTGAAGTCTCTAAAACGACTAGAAAAAAGTTGCGATTTTTTTTAAGAAAATTAATACTTTTAAACGCTCTCCTGTAAAGTTAGCAAAATGTCGCTTAAGGGGTTTCTCCTTTTCACCGTCGATCTATTACTGATGTCTTTATTAAGTTTTATTATATTAAAGATGAATTTTGACCGAAAGGTCTCGGCGTTTCCGCAGACGGCTACCTAACACTAAGACTTTGCGCAACACTTTGCAAACATGTGACCTAGGTGTTTACTTTATTTATGTTAAATATTTAAGGTAGTATATGTTGTTGTTAGTCGGTAAGGTTGTCTAAGGGCCGAGTAGTAAGATTTTCAAATTTAAATAAATATGGTATTACAAAAAAATGGTCAAGATCCATATAGACATAGACGTGCCAACATTGTTTCTTTTATTTTACAAAACTCATCAATAGGCAAAGGTATTAAAAAATAACATATTTTTAATTTTTACATTACAGACTTGGGTGAATAGATTATTCTGATATATATGAATGAGAATAAATGATCCTAAAACCTAAACTAATAAATCTCCGTGTACAAACAGCCTTACACGGTTAAAATGATCACAGGGGATCCTCAATCAAAATAAAGCGTGTTTTTAAAAGATTTATAAGTTTTCAAAGCGGTTTGTCTGCTTTGCTACATATTTTATGGCCAGATCACTCTAAAGGGTTTACGACTAGATAAACCCTTTTCTGAGCTAATAAAATAAAAGGGTAACTTTGTCCTGATATATTTGACGTTCTTCTTTGGAATTTATTAGCTACATTTCACTCATTCAAGTGGTTTTCAGGGTTCCCTAAGTCAGTCGGTAAAAATACAACCCTAATAAAATCACTTTCTTGAATTAAACTATTGGGTTTAGGTATTAAGCTCTGTGGTGGGTTTAAGGTATAAAAAAATGTATTTTTTTGTAAATTTTGTCAAAAACTTGAATTAATAAGTAGGTATGTATGGTATATATAAGTTATCAAGCCATCTTCGTAAATACCGCACTTTATAAGACGCTGCTTAACTCATCTGTTATATATGTAAAAGGCCAATGATGATGATGATGATAATATAGGTAAGTACTTGATGAATTTTGAACAAAAGGAATGAGGTAGGAAAAAATAACTTGTAAAAATTACTAAAAATATCAAAAAGAGGAAAAACATACAATATTTAATTTAAAAAAATACTTTTTATACTTTAACAGGATGTTTTGAAAGCAATAGGTAAGTAATAAAATGTATATAGTGTAGAGACAATGTATATATAAATAGGTATATGTAAGTGTTACAATTCCATCCAATAGAATATTAAAGTTTTCTTGTTGGTTATATTATTTAAGAATATTTTATTGAGCTTTATAATCTCAAGTAAATTATATAGACTGAAGTAGAATACGTACTTACCTATTTTAATTTAGTAATTAAAATGATATTATAAGAATAGATAGATAGTAAGAAGGTACCTAGATGTACATAGTATTAATAATGTCCTGTTTTAAACTATTCAATTATTGATTGTTGCAGTGCACTGCCATGGTTTCTTACCGGACAAAATAAATGTATCTTCCATCTAATGTAAATACTCGCACCTATAAAAGCATTAAATAAACTTATAGGTATCAGGATCAATGATCGCAGCAGTACCTTATTTATTAGTTTCGTTTAAGAAAAAGAAATCAGATAGAATATGCAACAAAGTAAATAAAAACAACACATACATTTTCAACCCCCTTCTCATTAAGCTTTAATTATATACCTGAAAAAACTATCCTATTCAACGTTACCTACATTGTTTACAAAATAGCTTTTAAAGTTGTAAAACAAGCTTTTAAGCATAAAAGCTAGGTGCCGCTAGCTAAGTGAACAAAGTTGAGCAAAAATGAAATTCTTCCCGATGCACTTATCATGTTGGGGTTTACTATCAAAGTTTTAGAAATTTTATAAGTTTTATAGTTTTACCTGGCAAAGAATGAAGTTGGAAATTGCTTACACTCACTTCTTTCTCAAATTTGTTTCCTACTTTACAGTACAATACAATACAGTACGATTAAACTCAGTTAACACTTCGGCTTTTCTCGGGTATCATCGCCTAAATCTGGAGACGGAAATGACACGAAATACATTACCACGATTACTTTTAAGTAGCATTCAATTTGAAGTATCATAAACGCAATGTATATCACCTGCCAAGATGACATTACTAACCGGTAGACCTATGAAATTTATTATGCAGAAGCGACATGAATTTTAACATTCGTGTAGGTATACAATATATAAAAAACATATATAAGTAAATATTTTATTGTTTGATGTAAGTAGTACCTACGATATTACGTCGGATTAATAATTAATAATAATTACCAAATAAAAAAATTAAAAACCGATTTCAACCGATTTTTGTTGATATTTCATAAACTGCTTGACCGATTTTGCTAAAATTTACATGGGACCATCTCGTAAGTTTACCCTATCAAATACGAAAATAATGTTTTAAATCGGTCATATCTGTAAATTGATAACTCTATGTGAGAGATGAGGGATTCACGACAATTACCGAGGTTGGCCGAAGTGTTAACTGATTTTAATCGTACTGTACAACAATACTTTTTTCACACCAATAAAAGTTTACAAAAGAAAACAAGATAAATACAATTTATAAATAACAGTAGACAACGGGCGGTCCTATCGCTAAAATGCGATCTTTTCCAGACAACCTTTGAGTAGTGAAATTGATGTAAATTTTTACTTAATGAGCATTTCTCAAAAAGTTTGAACACAATTAAGACAGAAAATTAAAGTCAAATATAATTTTCCTATTTTGTTACCATTTTTTATTGTGATTTCCAGTACATTGATATCAGATTATATATAATTAAAAAAGTATAAGCATAACAGAACCTTAATTACCGAATATAACCATAAAATTGATATAAAATTACAAAAATAATTGGTAACAAAATTGGAAAATTATATTGGACTTTAATTTTCTATCTTAATTGTGTACAAACTTTTTGAGAAATGCTCTAATACAGAGTAGGTGCAGCAGAGGGCGAAGGGAGCACATAATTAGATACTAACAGAAAACAAGCGCGCATATCGGTAAATATACACATACATAATAATAAAATAAAATAAATAATAATAAATATCGGACAACCTCACACAAATCGATCTAGTCCCAAATTAAGCTCAAGAAGGCTTGTGTTATGGGTACTAGACGACGATATACATACTTATATAGATAAATATATACTTAAATACATAGAACAACCATGACCCAAGCACAAATATTCGAGTTCATCACACAAATATTTGCCCTGGCCGGGATTCGAACCCGGGACCGCCAGCTCAGTAGGCAGGTGTCTACAAACTGAGCCAAACGCGTCGTCCATACATAAATAGATAAACATAAACTTACATACACATACATAGTATATGACACTACATATAAAAATCTTATAACACAACGCAATACAGTCAGTGATGAAAAACAGTTTCATAAATTATACCAAAAATTACTGTAACAATATAATTTAAATAATAAAAAAAGACCCCCGACATAAGCAGCTGGTTATCATGAGCCCCTCATTTAATGAGTGGGATACCAATGCTACTAAACCACCGGGTCTATGATGGTTACTTTATCTCGGTATAAATAACTGACAAAGCAATCGTCACGTTATGAAGAAATGCGAGTGTTAATAATTTTTTTTTTTTTTTTTTCATTTATTTGGGTAAACAAACAGTCATCACAATTGCGTTATACCTAAGCGTTTTAAAACAGTTTTTAAATATATGTGTGACCAACACCGTTCACCACTTATTAATATTACAATTTAATCGTTCTTAGCGATCGACGACCAGTGTGCACTACACAAGAGCACACACAATATAAACATATATATACATATACATACGCACACATATTGATAGGTGCGTGCACATATGCATACTTACACAATACACATGTGTGTCTATATACTTAGTTTAATCACTGTAATGCTGTGTAACTAATTTGAATAAATAAATAAATAAATATACACACACGCACACACACACACACACACACACACACACACACACACACACACACACACACACACACACACACACACACACACACACACACACACACACACACACACACACACACACACACACACACACACAATACATATATCGCACTAGGTTCTTACAATAATACAAAGTGACCTAAAGGTAGGTTACAATTACAATTAGCATCACATCACCGATGCATTCAATTATATAATAATGTTCAACCGTACAGGTATCTTGATACTAATAGACGCTCTGTCACTTATTTATAACGTGATAAATGCAACCATCACAGGCCCGCTGAACATAACAACTAAATTTGGAATTCTTCTCTGGAAAGCTATTGGCTGAGATCCTGTCACTGTTTCCAATCAAATATCTTGAAAACGGTTGTAGGTTTTTACCAAACTGAGAATTATCTCCACAGACAAGGCTTTTCGTAAAACCACTTTCGAATCGGTCCATTCGTTTGGGATCTACGATGCCACAGACATACACATAGATACACATGTTAAACTTATGACACCTCAAGAGCGGTGTAGCCTAGTGGTTAGGGCATGCGACTTTCAATCCGGAGGTCGCGGGTTCAAACCCGGCCCGTACCAATGAGTTTTTCGGAACTTATGTACGGAATGTCATTTGATATTTACCACTCGCTTTTCGGTGAAGGAAAACATCGTGAGGAAACCACCTAAGCCCAATAAGGCCTAGTTTCTCCTCTGGGTTGGAAAGTCAGATGGCAGTCGCTTGCGTAAAAACTAGTGCCTACGCCACATCTTGGGATTTAGGTAGCCGACCCCGATTTGAGAATTCATTCTCAAAAAATGGGACAAAGGCTAGGAGGATGAAACTTATTTCACCTCTCTTCGTCGAGGGTTAAACACCAAGGTATTTGACATAGATTAGAAAGAATTGTCATGATTAAGTTTGACGAAGCGTTGGCGCAGCGATGAATTGATGATTATTGACAAGTCAAAGACAACATAGAATTACGCTTATTAGATAGACCTTAGAGTAAATACGCCTAGAACGAGAGTTTTCATACAACAGATTTGCGAAGAATGGAGCCGCTTTTGATTTTATGTGTGCGTGTCTACGTACCAATCATAGAGACGTGTTGTATGTGTGCTTGACGGTGTGACAGATGAGCACACGGACCGGCTAACCAAAACTGGCTTCACTTTAAAGCGCTGTCTAGGTTTCTAGGCGTATTTATTCTAAGAGATAGACAGATTGTCTAAAAATGGGAAAAGCTTGCGGAGAAACGGACGGAGTGGCGCAAACGCGTTGTGGAGGGTCGCAAGACTCGCAAGTTATGGGTTCGCGGCACGCGCTGACAAGAGACAAAGACGTCGACAAGGCGACGCAGTACAACCTGTCGCACACTCGTCTTGTCAGGCCTGCGGTAGGATGTGTCGATCTCGTATCGGTTTACTAAGCCACCAGAAACGGTGTCTCCCAAACATTACACCATAAATCGTCTGCAATAGACGCAAGGGCCTATAATATAGGATATATGTTATATAACCTATGTCTATAAGTGATTTGCTATTTGTTTGATTCATGTAATTTTTTTTATTATTTGAACGTAAAATCTTTTTACGTTCAAATCGAACACGTGGACCAACATGCTTTACCTTCTATTATCCTTTTTGAAAGCTTGTTTACACGTAGACATTTTCCCTTGCTATCATAATAGACCCCCCCACTAGGCGACACCTTAGGTGCGATTTATAGCGTTTTTAAACTCTCGCCGCGGTGAGAATTACTTAATAAGATTCCGGCGGAACTATTTTTACAGATGGGCGTGAAATTAGTCATTCATGCATTTTTTTAGGAAATATCTGGAAAGTAGCGGTTAAAGTAAATCGGGCTCATTTCGCATCGGTGGCCGCAGTAATTAGCCTTCGCACAAGCGTACGCTTACCACCAGGGTGCCTCCGTGGATACGCGTGCGCTAGTTTAGGCGTGACTGTTCGGTCATTCTTACAGGAGCGCATGCTTTGGTCGACAGCCGCGCTGTGCGACCAACTGCGTCGCATTTTACACAAACAACCAATATTTCTTTTGCAGTTGGACGTGGTTGGCGCAGTGTTGTGCAGCTGCCTACTAAGCCGACGATTCTGGGTTCAAATCCCAGCAAGCGCTAATATTTGTGTGATGAACTCGAATATTCCTGTAGATGTTTGCCATGTATTTACGTTAAAAATAAATAATAAAACTATATTTTTTTGTTCCCTATATGGAACAAGACTACCTTAAACAGTGTAGCCTTGGAGAACTGCAGTGTAAATCTTTTTACGTCAACCTAGGCCGTAAGTGACATTTTCTGCCCGCGGGTATAAAATCTCACTTCCTGGCCAAGGCAAGACGTAAAACTTTAGACGAACCACGGGTGATAATTCGTAAAGCCCCAGATCGCATATTTATGGATCGCACTTTGGGTTTGGGCCACAAACACCTGCGATCTCCACCATTCCTCCATCCATGTCCCAACATTCACGAATTTACTGCCCTAGGTATGTAATGTCTATTCTAAGCTAACATTTGAACTAAGAGATTACATAAGCACTTAAATTACAGTCTGACCAAAAAGAGTAGAAATTAAATAGTGGAAATACTGCAGTGTCGTCCCTTTCTAATCAATTTAAGAAAACAGGGACGACACTATAGTATTGCCACTTTTTAATTTTTACTCTTTTCGGTCAGACTGTACGATGTTCAATAGGTATGTTCCGCGGCGCTTGCGATTTTCAACAAACTAAGCACATGTGAAAAAGATTATGCCCATGGAAATGGGTGAGGATTATTCTGCCGTGCAATACTTAAACAACAGTAAGTGCTACTTTTGCGATTTTTCGTTTTTTCTTGATCGTAGATCACCGTGTCAAGACGCACACATGTATATAGTCCACGTGCGATTATGACAATGGGAACATATAAAAATCGAAGCCTCCATTTACAGTAAATCAGAAGAATTTAGTAAATTATTGAGGTAAAACTAACTAAAATGCCGTAATAGAGTTGTCGGCTGTGAATTTTTAGACTTCACTGATTAAAATACAGTAAATGTCTCCTGTCAATCGTAAATTAACATGTAAACAGAAGTTAATACTTACGCCAAAAACTGTTTAAAATACAGTACAATATAAATGTTCTAAAATATTTGTACTGTGTTTGGTATTTTAATGATTTTCAGCATAATTACTAATTAAAATGCAGTAACAGTATTTCCATTCTATAATTCTGTGGCTCTAGTGAAAAGGGGTTAAAGTGCACTTATGACCTTTTTGCGTTATATACACCAAAATTCACAAAAAAAAATTGCGCATCTTTTGGTGTAATCGGAGCTAAGTTATCTTTTAAAATGACAAAGTTAGGATTGTGCCAAATGGTACATATGGTGAATTATGTCGTGAAATATGGTGCAACTAAAGTTATCAATGAACAATTTGGGGTTTTGTTTGTGGAGAACGATTTAAGTTCATTTGTCTCTTTTGACGCATCCTGTGTTAAACGATCAATGTTTACTTATACCTTTTTACAAAACAAGATTACATACCATAGAGAATATAAATCGACTTTAATCTGTATTCACGACTTAATGTTAAACATTACTGATATAAGTCGAATTGTATCTTTTAAGAAATCTGGTATTTAATGATCAATGTTTACTTGTACCGATTTGCACGAGCAATTTGCCCATAATTCATAAAAATAAATCGAAATTAATCCATAGTCACGAATAATTATTTAGTATTTATTGGTGTATATAGACTTATACTGGTGAGATATATCATTTTACACCACGATTATTACTTGTATCAAAAAGTTCTTTTTATAAAGTCTCTTCGCTGTGGTTTATTTTAAGTACACTTGAGTCTAATCGATCATCCTATTATAAAATTTGGGTCACCCGTATGTAGAATGACCTACAGTAGTGCTGTAGGCATTTTTTTACAAGTTATTGTACTTGCAATGTATCTACATATGTAACCGTGTTTGTTCGGGTGGGATCTTGCAATTCAATTTTGAAGCAGAATATTTGCAACCGATTGAGCTAAAATCTTTCCCAAATCCCAAGTACCTACTACCTACTTAACATGACAATACAATAATATATTATGGTACTATGGGGCTGGTCTGATGATGAAGCGACCCCTAGGATTTAAAGTATTTTTTTAGTTTGTTACACAGAATGGCAGGCCGATCTTGAAACGATCGAATGCTCAAACTTGTTGAGGAGAAAGGTGGCAACAATTTCGTCGACTCTATTAGCACTCCAGAAAAAGGCAGATCGTAGTGCTTACTGATTCTGACTCAGAAAAATTACAAGAAACGAAAGAAACCGGAACGGCAGAAGAAGCAGAGCAACTTTCGTTTTGGGACAAAGTTGGTCAAGGACGAAAAGGATAGCCTAGAAAAAGTAAGAAAGAGAGAATAAACATAGGGAGGCAAGGAAAAAGAGGAGACATTTTGGTAAATAGTATGAAAGCAAAAATAAATAAAGAGAGTTTAAGATGCTAGGAAATTCTAAAATGAAATGCGCAATAAATATACAAGAAGAACTCAGAAAAAAATATTTGAGAGTTAATTGGGCTTTAGGAGAATGTAACAAAAGGGTTCAGTTCATTGCTAGGTAATTTAATGGACGCAACAACAAAGAATAGACAGTTTGCAAATTATTTAAAAATAAAGACAGAGTGTCATCGCATTTGCACTATTTGCAGAGGCTGCTAATGCGATAACCATTTGACGAAACATCAAAGTTTGTTCAAGGAGTAACTGAAAAACTTAAAATCAGTGAAGAACTTGTCCTAGATTCAGCGAGATGGATTATGCTGAGTACCACAAAAATAAGTAAAAGTTGATTAAAAGCCGTCGAGAAACATATTTCATTATTTCCTGTATATGAAAGACTTAACAGCGGTCCAATACGGATATCGGAAAAAAACAGTTTTTTGTTGAATTTGATAAACCCGAGTGTAAGATCTTTTACGAAAATTTGTTATGTTCTGGGGATGTTGTAGATTCCTATCCTTTGGCGCCAACAGAGCACAGGCAAGAATTTATTTTATACAAGAATTGAAATTAAACAAGCTGACACCCAAAATGTGATACATGTTATTTTCCGTGTCTAAATATTCACAATTGCGATCAAATTTTAGTACTAAGGTCTCATACGTAGTTTTTGTAATTGTAATTCAACTGGAAAAACTAAATTTTGTACTTATCTCGTTTTAGGTAGGTATATCATCTTGTATCGCTTAATATGTTTTTCTATTAGACGATTGATTGAGGAAAGTCCAAATTTAGTTAAAAACTATGAGAAAAGTTTTATATGCTAATTTGACTTTTTCTGTAATTTTTGTAATAATGAATCAATAAAAATAAAGATCTTTTATTGATATAACTTTTAAAAAACCATTGGTAAAAGTGTGTTTGTATTACAGTACACCTAAATTAATTGCGTGCAAAAAGGTAAAAGTTTATTTTCATAGGATTATGTCTGAAATAAAGCTCTTAAATGATAGGTTTCGTTTAGTCAGGTATTTCTTATTTAGGGTGTTCATGTATTATTCCTTTATAAAAAGAGATAACTTCAAATAAACAGAACAGCATGTCCATTTTCACTTTCTAAAATAAGGGTGAAAATTGGTATAAGTTCAGTTATATTCCCGGGTAGTGTAAATATTATGGGTGAAAAAGGGTACAAAGTCAGTTATGTCCTTAAGAACACTTTTTGGCACGGATATAAGTCACATTTTTTTTTAACCGTTAACTTTGGAGAAGTAAGAATATTACCCCGTGAAAGAGGATTTTTTAAGTATTAAAACTGCATTTAAAGTTTATTTGTAAGTATAGCGGTTGAAGTACAGTGATCAAAAGTCTGAATAAATTTAAGCCGCAACGGTTTATTGAGTCTCCTGTAAAGTAGTGTTTTTCGAGTTTAACCCCTTTTCACTAGAGCCACAGAATTTAAGTGGTCGAACAGTCGTAAATAAGAGAGCAAAATACAACCTAAAGTACAGTACTAAGCTCACTTACTGTGACTTAAACTGTCGTTTGGCTATTTTTAAATGTGTTTACTGCAAACATGACAGCAATTTACTGTAGATTAGGTTGAAATTTGCTCTTCAAACATAAAATGGTTCTAAAATACTTTGAGCCAAGCCACACTTTCATGTCTGATGACTCCTTCCACCACAATGTCGAGCAAAATTTACTTCAAAAAATGCGAAAAGTGTTCGTTTTTGGAGTTTTTACTCGAGCTCGAGCCCAGGAAAAGTACAGGTAAAATCTATGAATATATCCGATTTCTATGATTTCAAACCGCTCATTTTTCTACAGAAGTTGAATGATTGATAACCGTGGAAATCGAGTCTATTTAAAAGACATTGTCGAAGCCATGGTACAGAGAGGGCAGATATTGTTTATTTCGAGTCGCAAGAATACGAAAAATTAACATGTCTGAAATAAAAAAAAATCCCTGATGCACCAATGAAAACTGTGCCTAAAGGTGTCAATTTAATCAAGAAATTTAATCTCTTTAAAAAGCTATGGCAACTGATGTCCAGATTTAGTAACAAAATAATTCCAAGTCTATTTAAATAGACTTCTGTTTTGGAAAAAATACCTGTTACTGCAGGCTCAGGTGAAGAAGAAGATTTGACAAATACAATACAAATACAAATACTTTTTATTGCACACCATTGATTTTGCGTTTGAAGACAGAGTGAAGATGTGTAAGTTACATATACTTTGATGTCTGTGAATGTTTTTATTACTAGTATTTTTATTCAGTAGCCTTACCCGAACATTTCAGTGTCACGTCGGTGTCAACCTCGTGGTAAGGCTACAGCATTTAGACGAGAAGATAAAAATTTCATTTTTCTTGAATTTGTATGTAACATAGTCACAAATTGGTATCCTGCCTTTTCGCCGAAATATTTTTCCAAACTGATTTATTTGCCAAACTGTTTCATTTCCCAACCCACGATTTTCTCTTAAAGCAAAAAAAAACCTCAGTGTATTTTTTTATGCGCTTATAGAATACAGTAGGTTAGGTTAGATTTGTTTTATGAAAGATCCGAAAAAAATATGGTTTCAGAGAAAATCGTGAGTTGGGAAATGAAACAGTTTGGGAAGTGATACTTTGGAAAACAATTTTTGGCCAAATATGTGTATTATTTATGAACATACCTTATTTGTACCACGACGTGTTGGTATCTCGAAGAACTCAATCAACATAAATACTAATAAAATTGCAGTAAATTGTTATGAATACTGTACTTTAGTCTGCAATTAATTCAAGTAGCTATTAGTATACGAGGGTTATTTGCAGTAATCCGCTTTTTTACTGCACTTTATTCTGCATTTATTGTGATTTTAGTTCGTTTTGAGAGTACAGTAAAACTATAAAAAAAATTAAAATAGCAATAATTTATTTAATTATTGTTAAAATAAAAAAATGTTCACGTATTCGTATTTCATGTATTCCGTGCTATATTTTGATATTAAAGTATTTGTAAATAATCATCGAGAACACCAAAAAATACCGGTTTGAAAGGGTTTTTTGTGTTTTTCTCGAAACTCACTTTTTGCACTTACTGTTGTTTAAGTATTGCACGGCAGTATTGCTGACTACTTACTTCCTCAATCTCTTACAACGAACTTCTGTTAAATTGCAGTATCAATTTTACGACTTTCGGATTAAGGCACAAGTTCCAAAATGAATCCAACAAAACGAGATATTCGAGAAGTTAACGTTTTTTACATTTCCCGCTTTTTATTTCTAATGAAAGGATTTTAGGGGCTTTAAAATTGGTATCAGAAATTTCAAGTTCATTTATTGCTTTTTACTGGGTTAAAGCAAATGGAGTGAGTTTTTTTCAGTAGATTTACGAGTTAATTAAATACAAGGTACTTACAATAAAATGAAACTTTAGTCGTAATACTGGGTGCTAATTCTAGTGTACTTCGAGATATCGCCAAATAAACTTACGTAGTGAGCCAGTGTTATTCATTACAACGTTATAGTTTAAAGCCTAAATTGTAGCACACAGGCTGGAAAAGCGCTGATTTCGGCTTATTTAAGCTGTATAAGTGCTTCAGTAAATTGCTACTTGAGATCATAAATCCCGGTAACGTAAGCAAACCCGCAGCAAAATGCTAGTATTATTATAAGTGTTTCAACCTTGTACTAGTCCGGTGTTAATTAATTTAAGGCTCCGTGAGTGATGATCGTAATTACTTCACCAACAAAACGTCGTATGTGCTATCACAATGAGTATGAAGATAAGATCTTTTGGCGAGTAAACGACCGAACGACGCGTCACTGGGGGCTGCGAACGGCGATAAAACGACCTTATCCGTCTAATCCATTTAATTTCGTTAAACAAGCGACTGGGTCACTCATTGCTGACGTACCTAAATCTATTTACTCCTGTACTTTTATTCATCATTTATGAAGTCACCAACTCTAATATAAGATATACTTTACAAAAGCCTTGTAAATGTCTATAGTCCATTTCCCAGAACCGCACTGCTAAACGATGTTATATAATGTCACCAAAAAAAGGAATTTCCAGGAATTTCCGGGACAATATAACCATATTAAGTATAGCATTCAAGGTATTTCACCCCAAGTGGCACACTCAACAGCTAATATATAAATATTCGAAATATGTCTATTTCAGTCTTTAAATATTGACTTGCCAATGTCACAGCAGCGCGAATAGCTAAAATCTAAAAAATAGTGCGTCGAGTCCCTCCGCGCGAAAGAAGTGAAACTTCGTAATTTGGAATGAAAATAGGAAGGGGTAGAAATTGATTTTTAGTGAACTCATATTGTTTCTTTAAGACAAACTTCTTCACTCTCGCTCTGTCTCTTTCTATTCTCCCTATGAGCGTTGAACGTTTAACGCAACAGTGCTTTCCTACCCCCTCTACAGTAGCGCTAAACGTTTAACGCAACCGTTAAACGTTTAACGCAACCTTGTTGGAAGTCGCATTAGAAGTTTCACTTCAATATCATAGTGCTATGTCCATAATATTTATAGCTCATACTATACTTAAATGGTGAGCTATTTGTAAACGTCAATATAATTAGGCCTCGAGTTTTTAAGCAGTAGGGAAATGGTGAGTAGGGGAATGGGAAACTTGTAGTTCCTAACAAACTTTTTCCCTTTTATCGCATTATCAATATAAAAAAAAAAAAGTCTATATAAAATGGTCAACATAATACTAACTTTTCAATTGTGTCGGTTGCAAAGGGGAAATTTGCGGAATCGGCTAAGCGGTTAAGAAGTTTGCTTAAACAATCCAAACTCCAGTTATAAGAGGCTGTGGTCCATTTGCTCTTTACTTTGAAGCTTGCTCCACAAACTTGGATGTTTGTGGTCGTGGGTTAAAGGGGTCTTGCGATAGTCGGCTATGACGCAATTAGATATTTGGTTATAAGAACAAGTGAAGTGAGTGACTCTTTTGATCATATCACCCTAATCATCACCCTGTAGGTATATATATAATTTTTTAGAAGGACAATTTAAATATTTTAGATGGACAATTTTACTGACAGGATACTTCATTTTGATTTTAAAAACAATTTTAACTACATTCTGATTTTGTAAAATAGCCTGTCTGAACCGGGAATCAAACCCGCCATAAAAAACGTAACTTTAAGACTTCGATCAAAAAGCTCAATCGGAAAGATTATTTAAAGTATTATCTTCCAAGGAACATAACATTTTAAATAAAAGGAAGACCATGCAATTGTACATTTACAATTTCAGGAAAATTAGGTAATACTTAGTGATATATGTATGTAGATCACGGGAAATCAATAAATAATAATGCAGCATGTTCGTACGTATTTTCAGTGTATTCAATGAGAAACGACGACGCTTCTGGCGCAGTTTGTAGAGACCTGCCCACTGAGCCGGCGGTCCTGGGTTCGAATCCCGGCCAGGGCAATATTTGTATGATGAACTCGAATATTTGTGCTTGGGTCATGGTTGTTCTATGTATTTAAGTATATATGATAAGAATAAGAATAAGAATAATTTATTTGCATAGAATAAGTGGGTACAGTGAATTGTCAACAGGTGAACATAGACATTAGGCGGCTTATTCTGCTATATGTACTATTAATACTAGCATGCAAATATATATTTCCTCCAAATTAATTACAGCGTACTCTGAAGCAAAAATTCTTTGACATCATAGTAGTTTTTCTTTATATATGTAAGTATGTATATCGTCGCCCAGTGTCCATAACACAAGCCTTCTTGAGCTTAATTTGAGACTAGATCGATTTGTGTGTTTGTTCGATATGTATTATTATTTATTTATTATTATAAACACAACTACCACCAAAAGTATAAAAGTATAAAATGTATGTCTACCCACAAGTTCAGTAACCTGCCGATCAGCTGCGCATCTACATATAAACGTATAGGTAGGCACATATACATATTACACGTAGCCATTTTTTTCAGTTTGCTTTACTTCCAAGAAACGAGAGATCAATAGAGTGGTTGGTAGTACAGGGGCGGGTAGAGGAAAAAGGTGTAAAGGAAAATCCTACCCGTTGGACGGCATACTAAAAAGAGCGCCTAAATCATCCATGCTCGAGTGCTCTCGCAACGCCTTAACTGTCAGAAGTGTAAAACCATTGCAAAAGAAAGCATGTCAATCCTCAAACCAAGGAAAAACTGGAAATAACGATCAACCATGTAAGGCATTCAAACAGCGACGACCACTCTGACAAAAGTTTTCGACTTATTTATTTATTTATTCTCTTTATTGGAAAAAAACAGCTATAGACAAAACAGTTATATAAGAAATCTTAATTAAGATATAGCCTACATCCTAACACAAATCCCACTGAGATTTTGTGCAGGTAAATAAAGTGGCATAGAAAAAGAGAAGAACAAGTTAAGTAAAAAACATAGATTTGGGTATGTATGGACAACGAAGTAACAAATAGGTGCAATTTTCAGCAGTAATGGAGCTTAAGGATATTTGTTATTTTCAGGATTTATATGACAAGGTATGAGCAACTTTTACAATAGGTCTAACCAAGAAATCGCGAGGAAGATCAGTATTTCTATACAGTGTGATCCCACCCCTGTTAATCCCCCCACATGACCCCTAAATCACTCATTATTATAATTTCACAATGAAATAAAATGAATATTACTTACTAGTTTTTTTTTCATGACTTTGCTCGCGTAAAACATATTTAATACACTATCCTACCGAGAAAGATGCTTTTTTGCGACAGAATATGATCTATATACATAGGTACGTATTATATGGCACTCTTGATCTTATATAGGTACCTACGCCAGTTTTGTGATACGAAAATAATACTCCGGGGTTTGTTCCGGTTAAGCCGGTTACGGAAATATCTCACAAAACCTTATATAAAGAAGTTAATTTAAAAAAGACTAAAAAGGAAAAAAATAAGTTAATTCACTGCAAAATTAAATGGCGGAGTGTGATAAATCACTTTCTCGTCCATTTGCGCGATTCAACAACGTTGAAGCTTAATGCAATATTCTTTTGTATTTATAATGGTTCGTTTCCTTCCTTATTCTCTGCATTTTTCTGTATCATTAAATCGTCACTGAATCACATAATAGATTTCTTTTGATTTTTCTAAAAGCTGCTTGAAAACTGTATTTTATTGGTTGTTTGTCTAAAACGCGACGAAAGTTGATGGAACCATCCATCAACGCGCGTTATGCGTTAAGCTGTTCAATGTAAAAGAAATACCTGAAATAGTGATAAACGTTCACGTGACCAAAATAGAAATTCTACTCAGACGAAGTCAAGAGGGGAGTCTAGTTCATAGAGTAGGTACCTCGCAACCGATAAATCCAACTCTAAACATGTCATACAGCTTATTTCCTCATAAAACAAGGTCAATATATACTAACCTCCAAACCATAACGTCACATGCGCCGATAGTTTTCCAGTTACTTAGGACATTCTTCATCTGTAGAGTATAAGGGTACGATCGTGTCGTACCCGCGTCGTCCCGTCGTAAATCACTCGTAACCCTTTCGCTCTCTAGTCACGTTTTCAATAGATATGGAATATGATATAATATATACGGCTTTATCGGAAGAATAAAGTAGGCAATAATGTGAACGATACGGTTGAACAGTAATCTGGGCTGGGCCAAAGTTTGCTAATCAAATAAGATAAGATAATCTTATCTTAATCAAATGTTACAGGTTTGTGGGGTTTAAGAGGCTTGTTATACTATGATAATGAAGTTTTAATCACAACTCAGTATTTTAACCCTCATCGAAAAAAGATGTTATAAGTTTAACATGTGTATCTGTGCGTCTGTCTGTGGTATCGTAGCTCCCAAACGGATGGAACAATTTGAGTACGGGTTTTTTTTATCGAAAGACTTGTCCGTTGATATGGTTCTTGGCTATGTTTGGTGGAAATAGGACCATTAGTTTTCTAAATGTTGAGCTTTAATTGGAACAAAGTGATGATCTCAGCCAATATTGAAGCCAATATAACTTATTGAATGAGGGTCCTATGATGACCAGCTAATTGTGTAGGGGTTTTTTAAATATTTAATTTAGTAGGGCATTTTAAATTGACCTTAATTCGACGAGACATTTCTAGGACATTCGGATTTGGCTCTTAATATATTCTTGGTCAGTGACTATATTTACCATCAAGTAGTAGCAGCCAAACTATCCAAATATATCGGAACACCTCTTTTTTTGCATAGCCGTAAGTATTTGCTACGATATATTTGGCCACTAACTGCTAACTATATGATTTTGACTGTACAGACATATACATAATCCAGTATTTTTAGTACAAATAGCCAATACAGTGGTCTACCACTTTAAGACATTTATTTAATACTCAAAAAATGGTCGACAAACTTTTGGCTAACCTATATTCATAGATTAGATACATCAAGTCATTAGTACTTCTAAGATACGTTCAGTCCAATACGACAAAGAGAATAAAGTTTTAATGGATATTGTACGTAATACGTATAAAAGTAAGCGCTCAGAAGTAATCCCTAAAATACCTCAAAGTCCTGAGTACTTTTGTTGTTACAAAGATGAAATTCCTTGGAGGGCTCGGGTAAAGAAACATACAATTACAGACAGGTTCTTTTGTATTATACTGTCTAACTTTATTCTATGTGACTGCTTGCCTATACAGTTTACGTTTTATTTTAGAATTTGAAGGATGATACTTACAATTTGTTTTGACTGACATAGGAGGCAAACAAGATGCGGGATCGTCTGATGATAAGCGATTACAGTCGCCCATGGTCACTTTCAACCAGGTCAAAGATTATATATATACTAACGTAAAAAGAAACGACAGCGACACTTGTGTGCAGTAACAAAACTCGCGGCTATGTGCGTGTCGAAGGGCGAGCGCGGGCGAGCGCGGGACGCGCGAGGTGGGGAAAGGCATTCACGTGAATGCCTTGTCGAAGGATTCAGCATTACAAGGTCACCGACGCCCGACTTACACCGATAGGCCGCTGTCGCGCCTGTGACTAGGTTAAGGTAACTGGCCGGGCTAAGTTAAGTTTGCACCTGGTATTTATGGCACTGCATACAAATAAGGTACAAAGTTAACGCAACCAATCACGTTTGTTGTATGGGAGCCCCACTTGAATATTTATTTAGTTCTGTTTTTGGTATTTGTTGTTATAGCTGCAACAGAAATACATCATCTGTGTAAATTTTAACAGTCTAGCTATTACGGTTTATGTGATACAGCCTGGTGACAGACGGACGGCAGAGTCTTAGTAATAGGGTTCCGTTTATTACCCTTTGGTACAGAACCCTAAAAATTAATTTTAGACAGTAATATTTATCCAAGTCTCACCCTTGGCATTACTGCCTCAATATTTTAACGGCACCTCGGTATTTTGCTCGTGAATCTCACAAAATATATGGCGGGTGGGAATGAAATGAGTGAATAACTTTTCTTTCCTGAAGTTTGGTGGTCCATGTATGTGATTGACGTTACTGAAGAAACAGATAAGATTGATGTCAGAAACGTTATTATAATAAAACGTGACTTAGAAATAAAAATAAAAATTATTGAGACAAACATAATTATCATAGACTGCTCTAAAAGTCAGAAATGACCGTCAAAGATCAACATTACCACTATTGGCATAGAGACAATAAGTAATTTGCGATTTTCACCGTGAAACAGTGCGTTTAAGATAATGATTCAATTATTGTTTTGCTAAATTATGAGATCAATTTCATTTCTTTTTAAATAAAAAAATATATATATACATAATGTGCGTACCTTTGAAGTCACATATTAAAAAAAAAATGAATTTTTTTCTTTGTTTCATGACATGTTGAACTAATTTTATTCATATGATAACAGTATGTTGTGTTGTATAATTCAACATCAGTATACACACCTATTATTCTTTGCCCCTGTAAAGTAATAGAAACATCAAAACATTTAAGACAGTCTTTATCATCAAAATGTTGTCGACTACTGGCTGTAATAGGTATATATTACTGTTATTACCTAGTTCACATTAATTAGACGCCTGCAATTGGCGCGGGGCCGGGGAAGTAAAAAATTACTTATGTCTTTTTTATTTCCCGTACTTAAGTAAAATCTTACGACCATGTCGTGGATATCAAGCAAACATTATACATTTTGACATGATATCGTAAAAATATAATATAGGTACATAAATACGTACAAAAGATCTAGAACGAGCTATCTTCAACTTATCATTCATCCCATTCCCTTCATTCTTCCGTTCCATACATAATATCAACTCATTCACTCAATTTGCTGTCAATCCCTTACGCACATCCACGCCTATATTTATATTTACTAAACTCAAAAGAAAAGTGACAAACCACTAAATTCCAAATAAATGTCCCAAAGTTTTCGCACCAGTTTTCCTTATTTAACAATAGATCATTTGTTCCAAAGCTTTCCTTTCTATATGTTAGAATAATTTATTACAGCCCAACCCCTAATCTGAAGGGTGCTGTGTGATATACCACCGAATATAGTGGAGAGGCGGACTTAAAGGAATGCGCTGAAATCTACTATTTCTTTTTTATTTATCTACTAGCTGTGCCCCGCGGTGTTACCTGTTCATCCCACGGGAACACTACATTTTTTTGGAATAAAAAGTAGCCTATGTATGTCGAGGGTTTCAGCTAGCTGTCCTGTGGGCAGCGATCCTGTGGACCTCACCAAAGGTGATGTGGAAGGTAAACCGGGGCTACACGGGAGCTAGCACATACCTGTGTGAAGCCCCGATCGAATGGGATGCGTAAGGCACTGTCCCAGTGAAAAAAAAGGGTGCCAGCTACCTCAGAGAAGCTACCGCGAAGAAACCAACCTTGGAGAAGGAAACAAACGAAAACAAACCTCGGTTTGTATGCTATAATGTTTCCACTACATTCTGCTTTAAAGTCTCCTCGCCAAGTGTTTTATAGCATTCAGGAGTACCCAGATTATAAGTAAATGTACAAATGCTCTTTATTGCACACCATACATCAAGATACACAACACAACATGAGATATATTAAAATAACAGTCAGAATTAAACAACAGCCGGTCTTATCGCTTGATAACGATTTCTTCCAGACATCCTTTAGGTAGCGGAGTATTTGAAAATTAATGTTTGAATTTAGTAGGATATTAAGATTATGCTGCGATCATGCCGAGATTCGGTGGACTTTAGTGATAGCCTAATGTACGTGTTTATTAATATCTTAATTTACGCAAAATCATTCATTCATTAGCACAGACTGGTTGGGCACTAACATTCCGCATAACTCAAGGAAGTGTGGGTTGGATCGATGTACATATCTAGCATCGGACGACCGTACTTATTCTACGCACGAACTCTCTATTTAAAGGGCTCAAAGTTATTACTCATCTAGGACATCGGAACGCGGAAAAGTTGGATGATATTTTATTTCCATGAAACTAATAACTAAGTACACACCTACTATTTTAAAATTCTAAAATCTTATAAAAATCAGTTTGTTATCTGTTTGTTAGCAGTCAGTCAATAAGGAAAAATCTTAATTAGGTACAAACATTTTATTTAATTATCATGAATTCTAATACGAAGCACAAGTAAACATGAACGACCATTATTACGTGATTAAAAAAATATTTCAATGCAATATAATATTGCTCTTCTAAAAAAAAGGTATGTTTCCTTTGAGAGATATATGCTAAGTTAGGCATTGAAAGTAGTATCTCCAGGGCCCACAATTTTTTTCCACACTGTAGGTATTATTTATTTATTTATTTATTCAAATTAGTTACACAGCATTACAGTGATTAAACTAAGGCACTGTGAACTACAAAATTATACATAAAATAAAATAAAAACTTAAATCTAGTTTGATTTAGGCGACGTAACAGCGTGGCTCCGTTGCGTCGTCTGGTCTGGCACAGGATTCGGCAGATTGCCCCGGAACTGCCGAAACACAACACCCTTCGGCCAGAAGTCTGCACTTGCGGGATGGTGTCCTGCAGCGGCCGCGGTACGCGCACCACAAACGAGCTGAAGTGCAGGTAATGGCGGGACTGCAGCTGTTGCACCCTCAGCGTGAAGCCAGTCTTCCGGCGAACGTACTGCACCACATCATCAGCCACGGCGGAGTGATGCAAGCACGACACATAGAGCGCCTTACTCGGTGTGGCAATCCGAAGACCACAACCAACCGGCTCGGCAGTGCCACTCAGAGATATACTTATTGAAACGAAAAAAAACATGACGTACAGTAATCAAATATTTGATGACATACAGCACTGAAAAGTGGTCGCTCACAATTGGCCTTATAAGAAGGCTCAAAGTTACTCAAAGAGCAATGGAGCGAGCTATGCTCGGAGTTTCCTGGGATCGAATCCGAGATGATGAGATACGCAGGAGAACCAATTTGTTGTAGGTATTTATAGTTCAATTCAAACAGTCGCCAAACTTAAGTGGCAGTGGGCGCGAACCGGAAGACGCAGCAGACGCAGCGTGGGAAGCCCTCACAAGCTGGAAGATCTGGTTAGGATCACAGGCAGAAATTGGATCAGGGCGGCGCAAGACTGATCGTTGTGGAGAACTTTGGGAGGCCTTTGTCCAGCAGTGGACGCCTATCGACTGATATGATAATGATAATGATGAAGTAATAAATGCAATACGTACCATCTATCCTTTATTCACCTTTCAAAGTTAACGTGAACAGATCAAGGGCCGTGACAGCCTTTAACTCAGTAAAGTTCTTTTGCCGTCTTTATAAAAGGTTAATATCAACTCTCGTACTAAAGAGCCAGTGAACAAAGTATCAACTTTGAAGCTTATTGAATACGAAGTCTTAGGGCGGCTTGCACCACAGCGCTAAATGAGATTTAAATCTGAATTAAATACAAAATAACGTTTAACGCCTTGCACCACGCTAAATAAATCGCTAATCGCGTTTAGCGAACTGTCAAAATTAATCGCCCATCAGAGGCTATTTAACTCGGCTAAACGCGATTAGCGCCATATTTGAAATGACTTGACGTTTACTTTTGTAGGTTATGTTTGTAACATTTGGCTGATTTGGCGGAATTTTTAAAATTTGTAGCAAACATTATGGATATTTCGATTATTCATTCCGACGATGATGAAGAAATAATAGAGTTCCTAAATAGGCCAGTTATACATCGGGACGTTAATACAAGAACCAATCTATTTGAAACGCTGAATGATAAAAAATTCATTAGAAGGTTCCGATTACGGAAAGAAACCGTGCAAATACTGTTGCAACAAATCGAAAATCAGTTGATATTCAATTCCAACAAGTAAGTAAATTTAACAGGTACCTGTGTACCTACCTAACCAAAGTTATTGATGCACGCATTACATAATATTTACAAATTGCAATCAACAGAAAACTGTATTTTTTTTGTGCACATGTGCGACTGGCGTTGTCTCCAGGTTAGTAGAAAGTTACTTTATTCAAAACAAAGATTGTAACAACAAGGCAATTATAGTGCTTAAATAATTTGAAATTTTGTCTACAGGTGGAAATCATGCAGAGATTTTCAGGAATCGGAAAGGGTACTTCTCTATAAACACCCAATGTGTTGCTGCTGCTAATCTGGCATTTTTAGATGTAGTGGCACGATGGCATGGTTCTGCACACGACTCGAATATTTGGGATAACTGTGCCTTAAAAAGAAATTTCTTGCAAGGAAAATATGACAATATTTTGCTGTTGGGAGATAGTGGTTATGCTCAAACCAGTTACATGATGACACCTCTCGCAAACCGTGATATTCATACACAAGCGGAGGCACTGTATCAAGAGTCTCAAATAAAAACTAGGAATGTTGTGGAACGAGCGTTCGGAATATGGAAAAGGAGATTCCCCATATTATCACGAGGAATCAGCATGAAAGTCCAACGAGTACCGGGGATCATCGTAGCAACTGCAGTGCTACATAACTTGGCCATTCAGCAGAGGGAAGAAGTTCCTCCAGAAGACCCGGAGTATCCACTGCTGGATGAGGACGATATTGTGCCAAATCAACCACAACAGGAACATAGAGGGGCACGTAATATAGAGCGAAGGCTCCTGATTCAAGATTACTTCGCTAGACTGTAAGGAATTTAGAAAAACATACCTAGCATATAAAACGACTTTTCATTCTTTCCAAATAGTTATTTGAATCAAAGTAGTCGACATTGTGCACTTTTTTAAAAATAGGCTACCTATTTTTAAAAAAGTGCACAATGTCGACTACTCGGTACCCGGTTTTTATCTTTTCACATTCAGTACCTACTTAGGTATTTGAAATGAAATGAAATAATTTTATTCTAGAATTTGAGATTCCATAATAATAATAATAATAAAAAAAGGGCAGCTTGTGGCGAGCTGTTGGGGAGTGACGACCCCACGGACCCGAGATCTCCAGAGAGTTGGTCAGGGTCCTCGTCTCCGGTGTGCCTTCATCGGCCGGAGTGGAAACCCAAGAGGACCCGTAGGACTCTCAGCTCTGGCTTGCCTTCATTGGCCGTCCAGAGAGGAGCGTTAGAGCTATTATGCTCCAGGGGTGGAAGTGTTAAAGGGCATCACGCCGCGAGTAACTTCGGAGAAAGCGCAGCACACCTCTCGACACCCCTGAGCCCTCACGCTCGTGTTGCTTCCGGCCGTCTTTACGACGGCATTACGGGGCCCACCTAGTGAGGGGCGAGTCACCACCCGCCAGAGGTAACAGTCGTACTGATGGTTACGGCGGGTGACATTTTACTATTGCAATAGCCCAATTAAAGAGTCCACCCATACTCCATTTTAATAGCCCGGTTTTTCTTTTCCATATCAATGCAATAGTTCAATCACCTGCTGGGACCTGTTCATGGATGTATCATCCTATTGATATGATCAGGAACGGGTCCCAGCAGGGCTACAGCCACAGCAAATTTCTCCAAGGGGCCTCTACGTGTTGGATCCATATCCCCACGCAAGCCTTTCAAAAGACCGGGACGTATGAGCCCGAGACTATGAGTCGAGAAACAATAATAATAATAACGATGCCAGTTCTCGAGAATGGTCGTGCCACGCTCTATTGGGATCGATCTATCATCATTCATCACGGACAGGACTATTGTAGCTAATAAGCCTGATATCGTGTTGGTAGATCGATCCAAGCGCCAGGCAGTGCTCGTTGACATCACCATCCCCCATGACGAGAACCTCGTGAAAGCCGAGAAGGACAAACTCAGTAAGTACCTTGACTCGCCGGTAGCCTGGGCCCTGCCCCGCTGCCGGCGGCACCCTAGGTTAGGTTTTTTATAATGTGTTTATATATTTCGTAATTTCTTTATTGTATTTTACTTTTTATATACATATATTGTAAAAACCTAACCTAAGATACGAAATAAATAAAGGAATAATAATAATTACAATTATATAAAGTTAAAATTAAAACACAAAAACAAAAACACAAAATACAATTTACAAATACACATTAGTTCAGAGAACAGAATTCATGCATCAGCAACCTCGATGCATTTACGCAAATCAACAATTGAGAGCAAGCTCATCTTGCAATTTACACGTACAATATACAAAGAAAATGTATAGTAGTGTGCTGTACGTGATATTTGTATATATAGCGTTAGGAAGTAAAATTAATTAGATACCAATTGTCCGTTGGTGTTTCACTACCTCTCTTACCCGACCCCATGCGTGTTCAGGGCTACTCTCTGAGCGTATGGTCCCATCCAACCCCTTAGACTAAGCTCCTCTTACTGTGGCGAAGACACCCTCAAGCCCTTAATCGGTCAACTGAGCCTGCACGTCTAGCGTAACTTTGACACGAGACTCATGTCGCGCGAGATAGCATCATCCGCCACTATCTCATAGTACTGTACAGATAGAGACAGGTAGTATATCCCGCGCGAGAAAGAGTCGCGTGTCAAAGTTATGCTAGCCGTGCTGGTTGACTGGCAGTAAGAAAACCACCACTCCGCGACACCCCGTTCCTCCCCGTAGGAATCCATCTGTTACCTTAGGTCTCCTGGTAACAGATTTCCCGCTACAAGTCGTAGGTTAAGGTGTTAGGTTAGGGACTTGGGGCAGTAGGCTCCCTAGTCATAGTCAACCCTTAGCTGTACGTAGTCTGTGCAGACACACGCTGGATAGTTAACTTACTTACCAATTACATTACATTACCAAACTTACCTTACTTACTTACCTACCTAACCCTATACAAATATACCTAATTTGTATAGTCACCCCAACAGGGGTCCCTAAGCCAGTGTGTGCCTATATCTACATACATACAGACATATTACACATACACATAATTAGCCACAGGTTACCCCGGCCCCGTGACCACAGGCTTATTTATTTATTTATTCAAATTAGTTAATACACAGTATGACAGTATAAACCAAGGCACTGTGAACTACAAAATTACATTTTAGAAAAGCTTAAATCTAGTTTGATGTGGGCGACGTAACTGCGTGGCTCCGTTGCGTCGTCTGATCTGGCGCAGGATTCGGCAGATTGCCCCGAAACCGCCGAAACAGGCCAGAAGTCTGCACTTGCGATGGTGCTCTGCAGCGGCCGCGGCACGCGCACCACAAACGAGCTGAAGTGCACGTAGTGGCGGGACTGCAGCTGGTGCACCCTCAGCGAGAAGCCAGTCTTCCGGCGGACGTACTCCACCACATCATCAGCCACGGCGGGGTGATGCAAGCGCGACACATAGAGCGCCTTACTCGGTGTGGCAATCCGAAGACCAGAACCAACCGGCTCGGCAGTGCCACTCAGAGTCTTCTTCCTTTCCACCAGTGTGAATCCCTCCTTATCCACATTGGTGCTGGAGGACTTTTCTTTATCGAGAACCCGTACTGTACATGCCTTAGAAGGCAAGGAAGCCCGGTCAGCTGCGACAGGCTGACCGGCGACGTCAGCATAAGCACGCTGGCGTGACGTAGAAACTTGAGGCGGCCGCAAGTGCGGGGGGCGCGCGGGCGGTGGAGCGGCGGGTGCGGCACCTTTTACAGTGTCAGCAACACGCAAATTAACAGACTCGGCGTTAATAGTAGCCGGCGTTAGTAGAAGCGGGCCGGTCGTCGCTCTTGAAATTTGATGCTATTACCGACTGAGCTGGAGCACTATTTCGCAAACTAGTAACTTCGTTGCGTAACTCAGTAATAGTGACTTGGGCAGCTTCAAATTTCAAAATTATTTCGGCTAAACTTGTTTTTAGGGCCACGATGTCCTTATACAAGCAGCTAACATCGATACTATCCGGAACATGAGACGGCAGGATAGGGGCACCCGTCGCCACAAACTCCGGAATCCGATCTTGGTACTCCCTTAGGATCTTCATTATATCCGCAAGGGTCTTCTTTCCAGTTTCATCCCCTTTCCGGTGAGGTACGTATGTGCCGACGATCCCAAGGGACTGGCACAACACCTGCTTAGCTTTACAGATGTCCTCGACGGTGAAACTTGATGCCCGCGAACTGAACTGGACATCGGTCACCGCATCCATCTTGCCTTCCAGCTGCAGCTTCTCCTGTTGCTGCAGAAAGGCGAGGAAATCGTTCGCGACGGGTTGACTCTGATTGGAGGCACTCATCACTTATGGTAGCCTCTCCAGCGCTCGTGGAGCGGACTGGCATCCCACTCTCTCGCCGCCGCGAGTAGGGTGTTGGAGGAGGCGTAGATGGCCTTTCTGGCGTTCGCACTCCTCGTGCGTAGCAGCGCGGCCCAGCCCGGCGCGCACCCCTCGGCGAACATAGCGCTGGCGCTGCACCAGCGCGGCAGCCGGAACATTGCGCGCCACGCGTTGTTGTACTGCACTCGCATGTCGCTCAGCGCGGCGCAGGTGTACCTAGACCACAGTTCTACTGTGTAGACGCTAGTGCAGTAAGAGAGGAAGAGTTGCCTCTTGACGCCCTCACTGCATTTGGCGAACCTCCTAGCTAGCATATTGGCTCGCACCGCTATGGCTCGTCTTTGCCTGCCAATGTCCTTGTCGTCCTTCATACTGGACAGTAGAATGTGGCCTAAGTATTTTACTTCCTCTACTCGACGCAACTGCTGCTTATTTGGAATCTCATAACCATTTTCATTCAGATCTTATGCTCGAATCCTATTAATCTTAAAATAAAAAAATGTACCTACCTAATTAGCTACCTACTTCATTTATGTATAGGTACCTACTTACACTTTAGTGACGTATATACTATCGGTTAATGGCGTTAATTAATGCATCCAAAAGGTTCATTGTTCGTCAAGACGAATCAAATGAGCCGAAACATGGGTTTATCATGTGTTGTTTAGAAATCCCTATATGACCAACTTCCGTCTCCATCGTCAGCTCACCTCCAAGATACCAAATTATTGCATTTTGAATGACATATAAATACAAAATTATATTTTGTTATGACTTATTTTTATTTACAATGTTTACTTTTATTAAATTGTTTGTTACTTATTTATTTACAAGGGAAGGTGCGACCAAACCGATGCTCAAAATAAGTTAACAGTGCGTTTACGCTGTGACGTGTCGTATCCGTACAGACCGTGAGCTTTTAGATCGATATTCCGGTTTGGGTGAAATCGAAAAGGTTTATATATCAATCTTATAAGAGCAAGAGACAGCCAACATACCTATAAAACTGAAATTACCTACATTCTTTGTGTTCATAGACTGTAATAGGTACCTACCATTTTTACCGCACGCTCTTCACTTCACACCGCTGGTCAAGTTATGCTAAAACGGTGCGTTCGTAAACGCAGTCAAATGTATGAAATAGATATGACGCTATTTTCATACATTTCATTGCGTTTTTTGAACAAGGGCATGCTTTAAATTTAAAATGTGACACATGAGTCATCTTCAAAAACATGTACATAGTTAAAGGCTTCACAAAAACAAAACTGCGATCACTTCTTTTGTTACGAAAGTTACTCATACAAAAGATATGGGTAACTATCGTTACACAAAGGAATCAATTAAGTTTTGTTTTAATTAAAGCCCTCAACTATGTATTTTGAAAATGACTCGCATACGACTTGTCATGTACAGTCAACATCAGATATAACGCAGCCTATAAGGCGTTCATAAATATCTGACCATGTACTGTAACGCCCAGTCAGATTCGTATTCAGATATTTATAAACGCCTTATATGCTGCGATATATCTGATGGCGACTGAATTCGCGATACAATAACGTTCCAATCAGTTAGTGTTAAACCGTTATACATACTAGCGTGGAGATGTTAGTTGCCGGCCCCACATCTATTTGGTTAGTGGACGTGGGGCCGGCAACATCTACGGCGCCTCCTGATGGTACCTACCACAGAAAGGCGAAGCCTTCAGCTCGTGTTTAAGGCCCTCATTACCTGAGCATTTCTCTAAAATTTTGCCTACAATTAAGACAGAAATTAAGGTCCAAATATAATTTTCCTATTTTTGCGAAATGCTCACCTATGTACCTAACAGTTACATTAGGTACTAATTACTACTAAAATTGCAATAAAAGACAAGTGTTCTTAATATTAAATTTTATTGGAATTCAGTGTTTGTCAGTAAGCTGCTAATACCCCACCGTTTAAACCTTCCCTTGACTACGATAAACATTTCAAAACTAAAATCAGCTAAATCTGCACAGCCGTTCTCGTGTGTTAGCAAGACAAACGAACTGCAATAATTCATTTTATAATTATATATATAATATACACCCCAGACCAGAAGTATGGTAACAAGCTTATATTACTATACAAACCTGTGATTTCCTTACGGAATAAATTACAAAATCACTATATAAAAATGATTATAAACATTATAAAAGTCAATAACGCAAATTCTGCTTATGAAAATTGCCACTTTGCGCCGTTGTTAGGTAAGTATATATATATTTTTACAATATGCAGATATTTAATAGTGGATGTTCTATTTTTTTATCTTTTGGGGGCCTAACGGTTACTAACATTTACACAAGGAATAATTATTGGAAACTTTAAATATTCAAAGAATAAACTTTGTTTCCATACTTTTGGCTTGGGGTGTAGGTAGAAAATGTTAAGTTAAATTTTTTCTAAATTATTTGTGGCATGTTTGAGTTTCAAATTAATGAGCATAAGCTCTTTCTGCCTAATATCTTCATTGTGTTCATTTTGTCTAATTAAATTATCTAATTCTAACTCGTGTATTTTTTTTTTGTGTTCCAACTCCTGCTCGATTAACAGCTTCTGTGATTTCACCAAGTCAAGTTTTTGCTGCGCAAGATTCATGAAGCTGTCATTTAGACACTTCTTTTTTTTTAAAGGAGGCCCAGTTGTAGTTTTATCTGAAATGAAAGTAAACATTTACTGGAAGTGCTGAATAAAAACATAGCTAAGTTGAAAAAGTAACTAGGATGTGCAATTAAATTGAATACTAGTATGGGATAACAGTGCAGGTACTTATATAAGGTGAAAAATTGTATTTGTTACAACATTATCCTTGCAATAACCCAATTTTGGGAAAGCGTTCCTTAGAAACTAACTTAGAGCTAAAATCTGAAGTATTCACTAATGTTGTAGAAAGTTAATACTAGTAACAGCCAGAAAACCTTTTTTCTTCAAATACAGTTCCCAATGATTGTTGATTGATAATTATGATAAATAGTGTGTGTACATACATCTATTTTGTAAATCAAAAATGGATTGGATATCTGTTTCTACAAGATATCCAGTATATGTATAATAAAGATCTATAGTCCCACCGGAAGATCAGCGCTGGCACTCGAGCTAGTGTCTTGCTGAGGTGGAACCTTTTCGTGGCACAGCCAAAATAATAGTTGCTTTTTGTTTTATTTTATTTTATTTTATTCTAATTTCTGTCACACCCTTTATGCAATTATGTTGTATGGTCTCGTCACAAATAAATGTATTTCATCCTTTCAAAAAATTTCATTAACCCAGATAGCCCTAAACGCACTTTTTGGAACCTGGGTAAATTTTGCGATATCTGAAATCGCAACAAGCATTAGAGTAAATTATAAAAAAAAAATGATCGGTGTTATAACACCTGGTCGGGCTATCTGGGTTAATATAAATAAATAAACATAAATAGCCGACATCACACAAATCTACCTAGTTCGAGAGTATACTCTCATAAGACTAGCTAATAAGCTAGTAAGGCTAGTGTTATGGGTATGAGACAATAATATTAATACATAAATTTAAACTTAAATACATAGAAAACATCCATGACACAGATTAATACAGTAATAATACAAGTAGGTACAGAATATATGCATATAGATTTGGAGCCAGCATAATACCCATGCCTACTGGCCTTTGTAAATAGCGTTATTCCTAGAGTAAAAGTGTGGTTAAATGCAGCCTAAGGCAGATAGTAGGTATGGATGTAGGTACAGTTAAGCAATGACCAACAATACAATAATATGGTGAAAGTGCTGTGATGTGATATTTTATTGAGAAAACATATTAGGTACTGCAGGTGTACAGTAAATGTAACAGTAACACATACCTTTTCGACCCGCATTGACAAAAATGAGAAAGATGTGTTTTAAAGTTACGTATCAGTGTATTATTTAGGTACTTACCATCACATATTAAAGCAGAAGATTTTTTCTTTCTGAGGATATCTGTCCTATTAATATTTGTTTGTGGAGTAGCTTGTATTTCTGGCGAGACGTGTACTTCCACTTCAGTTTCTAAAAGAGAAAAAGGTATGATTTTTATAGGTCAGCATTTTTATATTGATTCAGATACAAAAAAGTCAATAAATTAGAAGTAGGTAATGATGAGACGTTGTTGATGCTTTCTTTAAACTAAGTAGGTATGCCTGAAAACCTTCCCTTTAATATGAAATGCAAGTATATCACTTTTACTTTGTTGAAGTTAACACTTTCAACAATAAGAAGTCCCTCCGAAATTATTTTTACACAGCACAATATTAGCGTTCACCGTTATTTATTGCCTCTTGACGCTGACATGACACTGACAGGCTGACAGCACTTGATTGTCGCTGCGTTCAGGTTAACGCATCCTAAATGCGATAAGCATTCGGAAGTGCAGCTTTCCGTGGCGCCAGCACCTAAGTCCATCAACGCTAGCTCTCGAGCTAGCATCATGCTGAGGTGGGGCCTTTTTCAGGCATAGCATAATCATAACTATAGTTACCTACACTAACTAGGCGATTAGAATAAATGAACTTATTTCTTTCTTTCCCTCTTATGTAGAACCAATATCTATGAGAAATAAGATGAAAAATAATTACCATGTGCATTATTCAAAAATGCATTTTCAATAGGCTCTTCTCTCTCATGTTCTTGCCGACTTTCTTGGAATTGTTTCATGAGCAAAGAATCACCATCATAGAGTGTGTACATGCCATCCATTTGAGGTTCAATGAATTTCTTTATACTGTCCAGCGGGTCATCGTCAGGTGGAGGAGGACCACCACCTTAAAATTTAACAATATTTTTTTTTGAGAAAGATTCGCTTGACTGACGTAAATTCAATAGACAGATTAATATCGTATTAAATACCTAACATTGTCTTTAACTTACATTCTTCACTGTAACACCAGGTTTATTTGGATGTTTTATACCATATAAAAGTAAATAAATCATTATAGTATTCTAAATTAAGTTATACCAAATACATAATATTATGTAGTCAAACCCAACCTGTGCCCATAACTATTTTTTTATGTTGATTTTCTTTCTTCATATATTCCTTTGTAAGACCAGTGAATATGGTTTCACAAAGTTCAGCTGGTTTATTTGTAACTCTTCCAACTTCTTGCCAATCTTTTCCATACGACTCCATGGCAACTAATAAATCTTGCTTCTGACTTGAATCTGGGAAATAAAAATAAGTCGATTACCTTTTAGATTTTAGCTGAAAACAACAAATTATTACTTTTATCAGAATCAATTTCGTACTAACCTTCTAAAGCCATCTTCGCCTGTGAATGTTGCTTCTTCATTTTGGCCTTAAAGTTCCGGTAGCAACTTATTAAATTGTCCACTGTTCGCGGAACATGTTTTGTATTTGCATTGTACAATTTAGCCACGTTGGCCCAAGCTTCTTGTTTCGCAGCATGCTTAATGCCGTCGGTTTTTTTTGCTCTCTATGATAGCGGTGTACGGCTCTAGCACCTTATAGAACAAAAGTTGTTCTTCGCTCGTGAAATTTGGGGCACGAGAACGAGAAGTTTGTTCCATATTAATGAAAGTAAGCAATAAGTATAGCAATTCACGAACACACACAGCACTCAGCAGTACCAATCGTAGTCGGTTTGGTTGTTCTATTTAGAGATTTGGCGGCAATACTTCGCGATGTTTCTTAAGTATATGATGTCACAATGACAAGAAACAAATAAAATGTTCAAATGTGCGCGCGCATTCGCGCATGTACTTTGGAGTCAAAAAGTGAAGGATCCGTTTCTATTCACGCATCTTCGCCTCGTAAAAAAAAAGAAAATGGTAAAAAAATGGCGTATTTCGCTACTTACGTAAAACGAAACGTAGGACAACTGCTTTACCGACACATTAATCGCGTTTAGTTAAATAATCTTCAAAACAGCTTGGTGCAAGACGTCACTAAACGCAATTATGTTAAACACATTTAGCGAGTTAATTGCGTTTTGTTAAATTCGATTAGGAAATATTTAAACGACTTTTGGTGCAAGCCGCCCTTAATATCCGTCCCATGGGCACGAATCTGTAAAGGAGTAAAGCTATCGATTATTAATATTTTGAGCTAAATGAAGCGATACTAATGTTTTTTTGATGATACTATACGGCCTGAAATTACGTTAAGCGGATCCTGTATCTTTCACAAGTTTGTATTATCGACATACAACATACCGATACCTTATTTATAGATTTACAAGTATTGACTGATTGGATTAATAACCTACATTAAAAAATTAAAACGTATCCGTTTCGTAGTTTTAAAGATCTAAGCATATATAGAGACAGACAGACAGACAGACAGACGGACAGACAGCAGGAAGAGAATTTTTGTTTTATACTATGTAGTGATGCATACAGGGTGCTTCAGGGGAAAAAATGTCTATGAAATGGAAACTTGATAAAACGTTTGTCTATAAAAGGGGATCCCAATGTCCATATTTAGGGGAGACTAGTGCCATTTCCTCCATAGATTTTAGTTAGGTACATATCATAGGTAATTTGCCAAAACACGAGGAGAATAGACCTCACCCTTACACCAGAGCATCGCCAGCCGATAGCCTCGTGGGAGGAAAATGATCCACAAGAATAATCCTATGGAAAAATTAAGTCCCGTGAGTTCCAATGAGTTTTATTACGACATGCTTGTAGTAGTAACCGCCCCTGTGTTCACCGAAAATGATTGATTACTTGAAAGGTGCTGCAAGCCTCACAGCACAGTCCGTCGAGCAACCACAATGCGAGCGATTCAATAGCCGTTTGCGAGTGAAATCTGACGGATGCGGGATACATACCTGATCCACGGGGTTACGGAACTTGGCTTGTGCACTGCCGCAGTCAAATTTAGCAACATCACGGCTTAAAAACCACGATATCGGGCAAATACCTATTTTTAAAACTCCAAGTTCACATTATAACTATATGGAGACTAGCTGCGCCGCGCGGTGTTACCAGCTCTTCCCACGGGAACACTGAATTTTTTGGGGTAAAAAGTAGCCTATTTTTTAATCCAGGGTGTCACCCTTCGTGTGTCACCTACATACCAAAATTTATCAATGTAGGTCTAGACCTATATTGATAAATTTTAACGACTGGTCGTTTGAGCGTGAACAAGTAAGAAAAATACACATAAACACATTCACAAACTTTCGCCTTTATAATATTAGTGTAGGTGTCTAGAAGGTGTCCGAAACTTCGCCCACGCAAAGCTTTTTTCTTAACCGTAGTCGGGTAAAAAGTAAAGATTGTTTTAAAGATTTCGATGTAATGGTCTTATAATAAATGTTAATCGTAATTGTGAGTAGACTCGGATGAACAAGGAAAGACCCTCGTTCCGTTACACACTGTATATTACGATTTTAGCATGAGTAAACCACAATGGTCGCGGGATTCAATAGCCATATCTGACACAAGAGTGATGAATACCTGATCCACAGAGGGATTACGGAGCTTGGCTTGGGCACTGACACGCTGATTACCGTGTATTGTGTTGTTTCCGGATTTCCGGTGTTACTGTTGTACTTGATAAGACATATACCGGGTGCTGCCTGTAATAGGACCAATAAATTAAAACATAGATTCTACCCTTCAAACTGAATAACATTTGTTCAGCAAACTCTGAAAATATCGTGTATTATATGATAATTTGTAGAATAATGTTTAGACAAAGAAGAAATGTAATTGCAAAATGTGCGATATTAGTAGAGTGATAGCTATGTCAATGCTCAGGGAAATGTCAATGTTGGACGACGTACATTGAGAATAGTATTTAATTTGTTTGAAATAATGAAATTCTGAAAACTGTTTTTTGTTTCTTTAAGTTGCTGAACAAATCTTGTTCAGTTTGAAGAGTAGAATCTCTGTTTTAATATATTGCTCCTATTACAGGCAACACCCGGTATGTATTCCATGTACAGGGTGCCCTGTCGTTAATGGACAGCCTTCTAACCACCATAGGCTCGTCCAGAAAATAGGCTTGTAGTAAAAAGATTACCGGGCTTTTCTTTTTTAAACGATTGTAACCTGATTTCAGTGTAATGACCGTCTATGCCAAAGTACCATGTATATAATTTCGGTGTGCAGAATCTACATCTACATATTATTATGTTTGTTCCACAATGCGAATTTTTCATAAATTATTTTCACTTCTTTACACATAGTTGACCGAGCAAGCGCGTAGCACAAGCGCAGAGTTTCTGTTCCAGCTTGGGCAAATATGTAACAATAAATATTAGGGGACAAACTTAAATAAATTGATCTAATAGTCCCAAACTAAGTAATACGTGGCGTGGGGCTATGGGTAGACTGGTAGAAAAATCCAAATATCGGCTTCTTTTACCGTCCTAACGGCATTTTGTGAGCCATTTTGGCAACATGACTTTTTCGATGTAAAAAAGCCTGCTGAATTCGATTCTGGATGTTGCCAAGCCGAATTTTGCCCCCCTCCCCCCATTTCCCCCCTTTTTACCTCAAAATATGTCCCTAATCACGGTTTTTACGGTTTTATACAAAAAGTATTACAGCTAGAAAAAAAATGTCAAAGACAAGAATGTTCTATATAAAATTTCCTTCAACATGGTGTATAAACTTTTTTAGTAGGCCTTATGGTTTGTGAGCAATATCTTCCCGAACTTCATAGACTGGTAGAAAATTCTAAATATCGGCTTCCTTTACCGTGCTAACGGCATTTTGGGATCCATTTTGGCAACATGACTTTTCCGATGTAAAAAAGCCAGCTGAATTCGGTTCTGAATGTTGCCAAGCCGAATTTTGCCCCCCTCCCCCCATTTCCCCCCTTTTTGACCTCAAAATATGTCCCTAATCACGATTTTTACGGTTTTATACAAAAAGTATTACAGCTAGAAAAAAAGTGTCAGAGACAAGAATGATCTCTATAAAATTTCCTATAACATGATGTATAAATTTTTTTAGTAGGCCTTATGGTTTGTGAGCAATATCTTCCCATACTTCATTATTTTTAAAAAAATTGATAAACTTGGTTGAGGCAGTGAAATACACTTATTTTGGGATAATTGGTATCGCACAGGATCCAGCCGCTCTGCAGCGCTTGACGCTGACATCCAGTTGGCGTGCTGCTTATTATCTGTCAAGACTCACGAGGCTTTCAGTCATAAGCAGTTGTCAGATTTACACGCAGAACCGTACCCAAGTCGGGCTAAAAGGGACGTAGAAAATAAAAATGCTTTGCTTCTGACCATGAAGTCCTTCGAAATGCTCAGTTCTACGCCAGATTCTCCAGAAATGTGCCTTAGAAAATTAGAAATGCAGTTACCCAGGATCTTGCAACAGAAAAAAATAAAGTGTCAATTCTCACTGCTAAGCAGCTTGGCTCACTCTAAGTAACGAAGTTTGATTCCGAAAGGCTCACCAACAGCAGGTCTACAATACAACGAAAAGTTCAAAATGAACAAAGGCCCGACCTTCAAGACCTGTACAAGGCAGGTCGTTCAAAATCTACCATATTTGCGTCTGATGTGGGGGCAAACGCTCCTGAGCTGGAGTGGTGCCAAACAAAGCATAGCCTGCATCGTCACATACTCGACTTGTAGGTACAGCAGGGACAGGAACTTCTCAGCCTTTCGCTCATGGGGTGTATGTCGATCTCATTGAGTAGTTCACAGTGCTTTCGATAACGGAAAACGGAATACTTTTAATCAAAGGAGTGTCTAGGTAAATGTTTTAGAAACGCAAATAATCAATTGAATTAGATTATTACCTGCAATAAAGCCGTTCGAATCACCAGTGCCTGAGTAAAACGCCAGAAAATTCTAACGTTCTAAAGCAGTCCCTTAATTTTGTCATGATGATGAATCATAAGCAACAACAACACTAATAACCAGTCTTCCGGGTGGGCTATGCACAGTGTGGAGCACATGTCGAGTGTCGGTTTCCTCATGAATAGCACGTAATTTTGAGGTATCGACCTCAGTTGGTGACGCTTGAACCTTAGTCCCGTCTGCAAATCCTCTCGCACTACGACCACATTAGTCCCGCTCGCGCGTTCGCGGGATGAAAACTGCGAACCCAACCAAGGTATTGAGTAATTTTTAAGGACCTGCTTGGCAGTGAGAAGTGACACTTTATTTTTTTCTGCTGCAAGATTCTGGGTAACTGCATTTCTAAGGCCCGTTTCTGGAGAATCTGGCGTATAACTGAGCATTTTGAATGACTTCATGGTCAGAAGGAAAGCATTTTTATTTTCTACGTCGCTTTTAGCCCGACTTGGATACAGTTCTGCGTGTAAATTTCTCTTTCTGCGTGTAAAGCTGCTTATGACTGAAAGCCTCGTAAGTCTTGACATATAATAAGCAGCACGCTGGATGTCAGCGTCAAGAGCTGCAGAGCGGCTGGATCCTGTGCGAAACCAATAATCCTAAAATACTAATTATAAAAACGGTATAAACTCACGTAAAAATTGTCAGGAACGGCCCGACATGTCACATGACATGGGTCGCGAGTCGCGTAGCAGCACGGATAGCTACCCCTGATGAAGAGCTCCAAATGAGTTCGAAACATGTCGGGCCGTTCCTGACAATTTTTACGTGAGTTTATACCGTTTTTATAATTAGTAAAGATGTCTCACGATAATTTTAATAACATTAATCCCAAAATAAGTGTATTTTACTGCCTCGACCAAATTTATCAATTTTTTTAAAAATAATGAAGTTTGGGAAGATATTGCTCACAAACCATAAGGCCTACTAAAAAAGTTTATACATCATGTTATAGGAAATCTTATAGAGATCATTCTTGTTTCTGACACTTTTTTTCTAGCTGTAATACTTTTTGTATAAAACCGTAAAAATCGTGATTAGGGACATATTTTGAGGTCAAAAAGGGGGGAAATGGGGGGAGGGGGGCAAAATTCGGCTTGGCAACATTCAGAACCGAATTCAGCTGGCTTTTTTACATCGGAAAAGTCATGTTGCCAAAATGGATCCCAAAATGCCGTTAGCACGGTAAAGGAAGCCGATATTTAGAATTTTCTACCAGTCTATGAAGTTCGGGAAGATATTGCTCACAAACCATAAGGCCTACTAAAAAATTTTATACACCATGTTAAAGGAAATTTTATAGAGAACATTCTTGTCTTTGACATTTTTTTTCTAGCTGTAATACTTTTTGTATAAAACCGTAAAAACCGTGATTAGGGACATATTTTGAGGTAAAAAGGGGGGAAATGGGGGGAGGGGGGCAAAATTCGGCTTGGCAACATCCAGAATCGAATTCAGCAGGCTTTTTTACATCGAAAAAGTCATGTTGCCAAAATGGCTCACAAAATGCCGTTAGACTTGAAAATTTTGATTTGAACTACCAGTCTAGACGACGATATAAATAACAAATGCTTTCGTTTGAGAATTGCGACCTACATATTATACAGGTAACAATTCTGAACCCAATCCCGTGAAATATCGATAGGTTCATTAGGTACATTAGGTTTGATAATTCGGGTTCCGTACCCAAAGATTCCACTATCTATTTGTCTGGGTGTCTGTCCGTTATAGCTAGACAGTTGAAATTTTCACAGAATATGATGCCGCCGATTTCTGTTGCCCTTATAACAACAAATAGGAAAGAACAGAAGAAAATAAATATTTAAGGGGTGTTGGATGCAATAAATGCTCATTCAATCTAGATTCTACATAACAGCTTACAGATACCATTAATGAAAATATGTCCATTGTCCATGGTTTAAAACAACTCAATAATTTTATATATAACTACGACAATACCAGCCAAGTCCCGAAAATAAATCACATTGACGTGTCAAAAGAGAAACATGAATCGCTAGACTGCATCGATTTAAACTTTTCAAAGAGTATTGTACTGCTGTCACTTTCAGCCGCTCCATAAAGGACGACTACATCACTACATTGTTTCACAGGAATACAATAGTATTTATACTTATATAATTTTCGTATTCACTCTTGGTGCTTCATAAAATAGTACATTACTGCAGACGCCACGAAAGAAGGGGTTGCCGGGTGAGTGAGACACTATACCGATAGTGATACGAAGCCGGCAAGTCCTTTTCACGGCTATTTTGTATGAAATGGCTTTAGTTACAGTTATCTCGAATTTGTCCGCCCTAAATGTGATACTTCGAAGCCTGCTATACGTGACATTTCATTGTGTGATTGAGAAAAAATATTTATGATAAGATTCAGTGAGTTCCAGTGAGTTAGAACAACAAATGTCAAAATCCCATGAAAAAAATGTATAACGTCATAACTCCCTCCTGCACTAAACATCAGGATGGTTCTCTTTCTTATGCTTTTGGTAACTACGGCTACCTGTCACCGCTCTTATTTTATTATATAAATAGAGTCCAACTCAAAATTCGAAGCAATTGAGTGGCTGGTACAAAAGAAAAAGCCCTGCTCATTAAAATGACGTTTATTTAAGCGAACACCGTTCACATTATAGTGATACAATAGAAGGTACATACCTCCTATGGTATATATGTATATTTATTGAGTAGATTTGAGAATGCCTCAATTTAAGCGGTTGTTGCGAGTCTAGACCCAAATTATATTTATTCGCTCCCGTACTGTCACAAACTTAAATGAGAAACAGAGCTTTTTGAATATAATTATTATCCATTGTTCTGTGTCTATGGACTGCCATTGTTTTATTTCACTCCCTTTTGTTTTAGGCAAATGTCTGGACAATGTGGACTTAATGAAGCATCCTAGCAGCAAACCAAATATTTCACACAGCCAACTACGTCTAACTATTAGATGGTAAATATTCGTTTTGTTTTATAAATTCAGAGCGCTAATTCGAGTGTACTTTCGGTTATCACCAATTAAACAATATCTCAGGTATATCCCAAGTTTCATTATTACTAAAACGCGATGTTTATTTATTTATTTATTCGGCAAGGTTACAAAATGTAAATTGTCATTAACATAATAGCATGTCGCCCCCTGCCTGCTATACGGCCACATCTCAAAAAAACATTTTTTCGAGAAATCGCTTGTTAAAGTTTTGGCAGCGTAGTGCGTGGTAGTAAAAAGGGGCTTACTCCTTGAGTTTTGGGTTAATTCATTGTTAATTTAGCTTTTTTTACTCGAGATGATATACTGCTTCTTTTGAATATGTCTTTTTTTATAAAACATATAATTAGTTAGAGTTGTGGCCGTGTTGCAGTAACATTTTGTTGAAATTTTGAGATGCGTCCAAAACTGAACAAGAATTATTGGACAATGGCAACATGAAAATATAAATACAAACACCAAAATAGTTAAGATACCTTTGTTAATCAACCTTTGTTACAGTAACAACATCACTGAAAGCGATAAACTCTCTAGATGCAGATAATTTTGCATATAAAAAATGATTACCTGGTACCTTTATCGTCTGTTCAAGGCACTTGTATGCTTAATTATCGTGTTAACATGTATGTACCTTACTATATGGTATAATACCATGTACAAGGAGGCCCCATAGTTTTAGTGTGGACTAGGTTTCCGTTGATATTAGTGTAAGTACTGTTTTTCAGAACTCTTCAACGTCTTTACAATATTACCTTTTCATAGTGCAGGAGAAGCTTTTCGTTTTCTACTTTTAGCTTTAGCAATACTGGATGAAGACTGGTTCGTATCAAGTCCCAATTTATGTGAGTCGGTATTTACAACGAATTTTTAGAACCCCTTGGCCCAAGATGTAGGACGTGGCTCTCACAGTTCTATTCAACTGCTCAAAAATAATAGCCACACTCAATCTGGGTAAGCCAGGCGACGAACCAAAGGGTTACCGACCTACTACATAGTTGCGTCTACAAATTTTTGGAGAAGCTAATCTACAATCAAATCGAACCTATTGTCGACAAAATAATTCCTGTGGAGCAGGCTGGATTCCGTAGTGGTCCGAACTACGTGGATCCTGATCCAGTAAATAAATTTCGCTCACAACACACATAGAGGCTGAGTGTCAAAAGGAGAAAGAAAACCGTGGCAGTATTTTCGACCTCTCAGCTGCATTCGATAACGTATGTAGACGGGAGCTTATCTATAAGCTCATGACCGTGGTGCAGATGGTGGGACTAATCAACTCTATGCTCAGCAATAGGGAATTTATCGTCTACCTCGGAAGCACTCCGAGCAAAGTCAGAAAGCTGAACAATGGGCTACCTCAAGGATCGGTCCTGGCCCTGCTCCTGTCCCATATCGTGTGTGTATAGGTTGAACAGGAGTGGGTCAGGACCGATTACGAAAACAGAGAGTCGGAAATTTATGTATGGTGATGACATCGCCATCACAAACCAGCATGGCAAATTTAAATCCTCGAAGGAAGCTCTTACTCGCAATCTGGAATGACATTTCTGATTGGGCTGCCCCAATGCAAGTAAAGCAGAAGTTGCGACATTCCATCCTTGCAACAAAGAAGCAAATTATGAGCCAAATATATGCTTCAGAGAGACTAAGATTAAATTAAATCCTACACCAAAGTACTTGTGTCACTCTAGACCGCAGTCTTACCTATATGCGAAGAAGCTACAGACGCCGAATAACATACTAAACAGACTAAGGGGAACTACTTGGGGAGCAACAACTGATGTGCTACGCACTACCAGTCAGCCTAGTTTACTACACGGCAGAGTATTGCGCGCCAGTTTGGCTTAACAGCGCACAATGACGTTTATTTAGCTTATATTTAAAGGGCTTCATCGTAATAATACTAGAATATACGTTATTTCTATGGGACGCAACTCAAAAAAAATATTATAAATTTATGCTATACAGCCACAACTGAAAAGTGGCTGTCTTGCAGAGAGTCACCTGTCAATTTTTGGTCAGATGCATAAGGCCACTTGTGGAAAAAAGGCTCTTAAGGACACTTTTTCTTATGGCTCTCGAAATAAGGTCGTAAATTAACCTATTCTGACTACGAATCTGCAATAATCCGAAAAAAATTTTTTTTTGAGATGTGGCCGTCTAGCAGGCAGGGGGCGATGTAGTTATAGTTAGACTGTACTAAATTTACATTTCTATGACTACCATGCACAACTTTCATTTAATGGGTACATACTAAATTTAAACTTATCTAGGAGGAATACATAATACTAAGATTAAAATATAATAAAGAAGTAACAAAAAACATGTGTATTTTTACACTTATCTAACTTAAACTGTAATTGAGATCTTCGCTTTGACTTAACTAATGACTCTAATGAGATAGTTTATTAATAGAATATTTGAACCGATTGAGACTTAAATTAAATATATCAAGTTCACTACAAATATTGTTATAAGAGTTACACATAGGTACGTGTTATAGGACTATTTTGTGACACATTATTATTGCCTATCGGGACTAGATAGAAACTGAGCTGGCTTGCGACAAGGCTTTGAATATATTCGGAAGTTAATGTTACTAATGAGCTCAGAGCCTATTTCGTTATTAATAATTTTATGTAGTGTTATTAGTTCATTCAAACACATTTCTCCTGCTTTCTAAAGTTTGCGAATCGAACTGCATAAATTGACATTTCACCTTACTTTACTACCCCGTCAAGTTAAGTTTTTACCCGTTATCTATGGCGCATATAAATGGGGCGCAAACATAATAAAACCGGGTTTTTGCGGTGGCGATATACCGTATATCCACTTTGGAGATCTCTCTGAGATACCAGGGAGTTTTAAATATATTATATGGAATTAGGACGCAGTTTTCAAAAACGAAATGGGTTTTAATTCAATTTAATGGGTACGTAATTTCAAAAACGGTATTAGCGAAATATCAAAATAATGTCCATTTATTTGCTACATTGTATTCTGTTTACGGTGTAGTGCTCCAGTATTAATTAGCTAGGGACTGACGTGAACAAACACACCAAAATTTAGGGCGCCTGTCGTTTTGCGACGTGTTAATTATATATTAATTAATTCGCTTCATTGGGTGAATTAAATTATGTTAAATTAAAATTAAATTATGTTCTTTCGACGATTTACCTTCTCCTCGAAGTAGGACGTACCTTAGCTGGACATTTTTTTCTAGTACATACTTACAGTCCAACTAGAAAGTCTAGAAATTAAAAAGTGGTAATACTAGAGTATCGTCCCGTTTTCTTAAATCGATTAGAAAGGGACGACACAAGAGTATTGTCAGTTTTTAGGGTTCCGTACCCAAAGGGTATAAAACGGGACCATAGGGTCCTAAGACTCCTCTGTCCGTCCGTCTGCGGATCCCTTCATTTCCCCGAATTTCATTTGTCATAAATGTATCACTTACCATAATTTTCATTTGTCATAAACTTTATATTTCATAAATCATTAAACTCTTCGGGATTTCTTTAATACTAGGTATTCATGGAGAAATCATTGGGTTAGGTTTGTTTTATAACAATCCCGAAAAGTTTCAGCTTACAGAGAAAAATAGATTTATGGTAAATTAATATTATGGCAAGTGATAGATTATGGCATATGAAATTCGGGCAAATGATAGAGAACCGTCCGTCTGTCTGCATGTTTATCCGTCTGTCAGCAGGCTGTATCTCGTGAACTGCTGTTGCGTTGTCGCTATAACATCAAATACTAAAAATTTGAATAAAAAAATATATGTAAGGGGGCTCCCATACAACAAACGTGATCTGTTGCGTTAACTTTACGCCTCATTTGTATCCGGCGCCAAACATACCAGGTGCAAACTTAACTTAACCCGGCCAGTTAAGATGGGATAAGTGTTTGTACGGAACCCTCGGTGCGCGAGTCCGAATCGCACTAGGTCGGTCTGATTAAGTGTTTGTACGGAACCCTCGGTGCGCAAGTCCGACTCGCACTAGGTCGGTCTGATAAGTGTTTCTACGGAACCCTCGGTGCGCGAGTCCGACTCGCACTAGGTCGGTCTGATAAGTGTTTGTACGGAACCCTCGGTGCGCAAGTCCGACTCGCACTAGGTCGGTCTTTCTACTCTTTTATATCGTACTGTAATCGTCAACAACTTCGAGGGTAGAGTTCCCAACCACAATCGGGTAAGGTGCAACATGGTCATTCGGCATGATTTCGTCTTGTCCATGTTTATTTTCAAAGCTTCCTGCTAGAAGACTCTGTCGAGATCTTCGAGCATAGCGCTAAACTTTTTTTTAACATTCATGACCCAGGAACAAATATTCGAGTTCATCACAGAAATATTAGCCCTGGCCGGGATCCGAACCCAGGACCGCCGGCTCAGTAGGCAGCCGGACTACAAACTGCGCCAACCGCGTCGTCCATCCGTCCAATGTCCACCATTACCACGATTTCGTCTGCAAATCGAAGGTGAGTGTGGTACTCGCCGTGTGTTGATACAAAGTCCGTTCCAATCCAGTAGCTTGAAAGCATCTTCCATTGCAGCAGTAACCAGTTTCAGAGAAATGAATGAGTTATGGTATCTCGTATTTTATTGAAACTCAATTGAACATTTTCATAGAATAGTTAATACAGACTTTAGGTAGGTTTACCATCATCATTTGCTAAACAACATTTCTCAAATAATCTCCTAACAAACAACGATTCACAATCTATACATTTTTTACTCGACAAATATACATTTAGTAACTTTGACGCTTTATTAACACATTGAAAGACAAGGTATTATTTAAAATATTTAGTTTCTTTGTTTTATAATTTATGTCCAGTATACATATACGACAGGAAACTGATAGCGATTTATTCGCTCGTAGAACTACCCATTTACCAATCGGACGAAAACATCGTCATGAAACTGAAAATCCGCCCAGTTACCCACCCAGTTTTATTTCAAACTCATATTTTGCACATAAAACGACTACTTTGTAAACATATTCCTTAAGGGTCCTTACTGTGTCCGAATATATCCAGTTGAGCTTACCGACGTGAGCTTTTTATGACCAAACCAAAGTTACCCACATAGCGCAAATCTTTCGTAGAGCCGATGACCTCTGGGGCAAACGAGTTCTGGAGTGGAGGCCATGAATCGGTAAACGTAGTGTAGGGCGCCCTGTAACAAGGCGGTGCGACGACTTTCTTAGGACAGCGGGTAGTAACTGGAGAAGTAGAGCTGAAAATCAAGCTCAGTGGCGTGCCATGGGAGAGGCCAGCAGTGGACTGATTGTCATATATCCTACTGTCAATCTCATGTCGACTAGTGACGTCACTGGAAAATATTTTCTTGTGAGTAAAACGAGGGTTCGGTTCAACGTATACATGTTATCGCTATGAAACGGCATCACTGCCTGACATCACATCCGAGCTGGTTAAGCTAGTGGTCCCTGCAGTGAAGGCATGGAGGGAGAAACACGCGGCAGCCATCTCCATCCACTTAATGATGGCCCGCAGACAAGGCGTGTCGTCGCGCGCCTGCGACGCCGATTCTGCACTCAAGGGCCCTAGATGCCCAGATAGTGTCTCCCAGCCTCCGGCGAAGCCCAGGGGTCGTCGGCTCTACGAAAGATTTGCGCTATGTCGGTAACTTTGGTTTGGTTTGGTCACAGACGGCTAGCCGGGGCTTGATAATGCGAAAACCCGGCAGCCATCACTTTTATACAGGACTAGCATTAACCCGCGGCTTCGCTCGCGTGCCTATATAATAATATACATCATCCTACGGGAACAATACTCTTTTTTCAGGTTTAAAAGTAGGCTATTTGTTAAGTTAGGGTATAATCTGCAATCTGCATTTCCCTCATGCATATCCATCCAGCCGTTTTAGCGTGAAGAAGTAACAAACATACACAAGACTTTTGTTTTTCTAATATTACTGGGAAATACTTTTTATGTTATCACAACTCCACTTTAACAACTCAAACCGAAAACTCAAGCACTCAAATCAAGCGATCTCAGCTTTTACTGTATGCAAATAAAGTTCACTTCAAAATTCCTAACTCAAAGTGAAGCTAAGACACCGGGATATGTGTGCATTTTATTTGTATAAAGCTTTTATAATGTCCCGAGCCTCCGCTTATCGACTTGGGATATTCGAGATTGGTTTAATGATTCTAAGCCATGTTCTAAGTTATAAGATATTGAGGTTCTCTTCGTTGATGAATGAAAAATGAATTATTCTGAGCCAGATAAACGTAGGTAATTCAGAATTCTGAAATGACTTAACATAATTATTGAAAAGCTTTAATGTATTTATTACGGATGCAGGAAGTTTCCCGATCATTACTCCTCCCGTCTCAACGCGCCGCCCGCCTAGGTACCGATTGACGTCGATCGAGATGCCAACAAATACTATTTTTTTAATCTTTTAGGATAACGCGAGTCTCTATCCATACCTCAAAAGCAAAAATAGAACCCCCTTATAGGATCACGTGTAGCTGTCTGTCAGTCCGTCTGTTACAACCGATTTGCTGCAAAACTACTGGACCGATTAAATTGCAATTTGGCGCAAATGCTTTCAAGAATTTTCATGTCCACAATATAAAATTTCAAAAATCGGTGGCATTTTCGTAATTAACGTCCCAAGAAACCATAAAAATTACACCCATACTCATATTTAGTAATTTCAACCCCATCGCACCCCAACTGGCGAGACGGTATTTCACGTCCACTACGTTTGTTTTTTAAATCGCTGTTGTTTTGGTAATCAGCGACCCGATTAACCATAGAAACTTTTCCCTTGTTGATTTTCAGACTTTTTCACCATATTCTCCTCCTTTAGGGGTTGAATTCTCAAAAAGCATGAAACACGTGCTTACTCATTTATCGTTAGAAATACTCCTTGGAAGTTTTCAATAAAATAGTCTAACTAATCTTTTTTCCCCATACAAACTTACGACCCCCATTTCACCCCTTTGGGGGGTGACTTTTGACAAATACTTCTTTTATTGCACCCCTAGACTTTATAAGGACACGTAGGTTCCAAATATGGACTCTCTAGAACCAGCGGTTTAGTATTTAGACATTTCAACCCCATTTCACCCCAACAGTGGAGTTGTTAATTCACGTCCGCCTCGTTGGATTTTAAAATCGTTGCGGTTTACGCAATCAGCGACCCGATAAACCATAAAAGCATTACCAATGGATTTTCACTTTGTCACCACATTTCTCCCTTTTAGGGGTTGAATTAAAAAAAAAAACCTGAAACACGTGTTTACTCATTTATCGTTAGAAATACTCCTGTGAAGTTTCGAATAAAATAGTCTAACTAATCTTGTTTCCCCATACAAACTTTGGAACCCCATTTCACCCCTTTAGGGGGTGAGTTTTAAAAATCCTTTCTTAGTGCACCCCTACACTTTATAAGGAACCTACGTGCCAAATTTGAACTCTCTAGAACCAGCGGTTTAGTATTTAGACATTTCAACCCCATTTCACCCCAACACGGGAGATGGTAACTCACGTCCGCCACGTTGGATTTTAAAATCGTTGTAGTTTTCGTAATCAGCGATCCGATAAACCATAAAAACAATACCCATGCTGATTTTCAGACTTTGTCGCCACATTTCTCCCCTTTTAGGGGTTGAATTTTCAAAAAACCTGAGACACGTGTTTACTCATTTATCGTTAGAAATACTCCTGTGAAGTTTCGAATAAAATAGTCTAACTAATCTTGTTTCCCCATACAAACTTTGGAACCCCATTTCACCCCTTTAGGGGGTGAGTTTTGAAAAATCCTTTCTTAGCGGATGCCTACGTCATAACATCTACTTGCATGCCAAATTTCAGCCCGATCCGTCCAGTGGTTTGGGCTGTGCGTTGATAGATCACTATGTCAGTCAGTCAGTCACCTTTGAGTTTTATATATATAGATTTTGAGAAAATGTAGTCAATTGATTAATACACTACTCGTACAATATAATTCCTTGAGTTGATTATACTGTCGTTTTTCCATATCCGTCTTTCATTTTTATACAAATGTGCGAAAGATCAAAAGGCAAAACATTCTGTTGTGTTTTATCAGTGTTTTATGCTGTGGCCTAGCTGGCCAAACCATAGTTTGTCAACTCCTGGCGTAAACTGTATGCATTTTACTCATATCAACAATAAAAAAAACAGCAAGTACTTTTCCCAATGATTGTGTTAAAGCAGCAAGCCCTCTTAAAACACAATATCGAGTCCCCAGGTGTAATGAGCTGAGAGACAGTTTAACGTCCACTTTTATAGTCAATAAATCGCGTATAGTGTTCCTTGTGTCGGATTTAACAAAATTTATTCAGCATTTTTAAACCTGTAGCAATATTTATCTTACATTTTGGTAATGTCCTTGCTGAGTTAAGCTGTATTCATGGGCTGTAAACGTTTTAAATTTTGATACTGGCCATTATTCTACAATGATACAATATGTCCTACTCTTGTGGTTTGTATACATTACCTACTGGTATCAAAACGTATAACGGGTTTATTAAACGGGTGGACATCGAGACCATGGACGTATCATCAAGTCCGTGACGTCGAGGTATGTGAAAAAACGCGATTAAGTCCCGTTTTGCTATAATAATGAAAACCGATTAGTCTTTGAAGACAAAGTCACAAAGCAACTGAAAAAAAATAACTCTTTGTTCTTTAACAATATTTCTTTGTCATTCATAGCTGCGTATTTTTCGTTTCTCCGTAATCAAAATATTCAGATGAATAATGAATTATTTGAGTATTTTCTTGCCAGATCACTGCTTTTACATCGTAATGTACAGATATTGCGAATATTAAATATTGATAGGTAACCCAACTAGCAAAAAAGTCTTAGATTGCGCACTTTATAAGAGTGGTGGGCTTATAGCGCTCTTATAATTGTTTTGCTGATGCTGCTGCTCTTATATTAGCTTTAGATAAGATGGTACGGACTCAAGAACTCTCAGTCTTATTACCTAGTCTCATATATGTATATAAGCGCATTTTATAATACTATTATAAGCCTCTTACTCCTACAACAACATTTACGAAGACTCATTGTACTTGAGAATATCTGTTCTTATATCCACATTCTCTGAGTTGATTTGATTTTATAATGGTCTTGATAAATGTTCTTATAAGAATGTCGACTAATATCAGCATAACATAAAAGCACTATAAGTGCATACTTTTTTGGTCTTCATAAAACTATTATTCGATCAATATAAGATGGTTTGATCTTAAATCGATTTTGGGAACACAATTGTAAGAATAACGTTTAGTTAGCCATATTGTTTTGAGAAAAAGAGAGTGCTGTGATTTTAAATTTTGTGTAATAGGCATGGATTACAGAGATTGGAAAAAGCATTCCAAAAATTAATGTTAAAAAAATTACTTTTCATGTAGGTTAAGCAAGAAACCCTAAATTAATTCAATATGGCCGTACCACTTGGATTCAGAATGCTAATATTAGCGTAAATGATCTTACAGTAGTCTAATAGTGCGCTGGAAAAATGCAACTATCAAAATGGCACCGTTATCACCACAAATAAAGAAATAAAAAATTATAAGAGGATATTTAAATTGAATATTTGAGTAGGCGCATGAAATTTGAAGTGTAAAACAGGGTCCACTTTACAGTAAATAATATTTTCCAACGTAAAAACTTACCGCCCAACGCAACATAAACACACACCAAGATTTTCACAAACACGTTATTTTATTACGTTACCATCACTATTAGGGAATTCATAAACAGTTGTGACAATAATATTAATTTTTTTATTGTCACGCTGCAGTTTCACTCAAGACATACAAGTAATCAAAATAAGCTTGTTTAGGCTCACAAGATTCTAACGTTGGACCAATATGCGTCTATGTGGGCTTACAAAACACTTACGTGAGAGCGATATTAGCCTAAGGCAGCTTAAATTAGTTTTGGCAAGATTACTGTAAATGCAATCAGTATTCAATTAGACTGATATTAGGACGATATAAAGTAAATACACTTATAATTTGCGCCCAAATCCAGGCTTATACGATGATATAGGATCAATATAAGAGCGAAAATTTGTAGTCTTTAGACTGTTGTTAGTGCGATTTTGCTGGTTGGGAAGTCCCAATAGGAATTTGGAAGATTTCGAGCAAACAAATGGTAAAGTGGGATGTGGGATTAAAATGACGGGTTCTGTAGCACTACTAGTTATTGACCTGACTTAGAAATGACATGATTATACAACGTATAAGCTAAAAGATTTGGTTTAGTAATTGACCGAGCGAGCGAAGCGAGGGAAGCATGATAAGTCCCAATAGGAATTTGGAAGATTTCGAGCAAACAAATGGTAAAGTGGGATGTGGGATTAAAATGACGGGTTCTGTAGCACTACTAGTTATTGACCTGACTTAGAATGACATGATTATACAACATATGTATAAGCTAAAAGATTTGGTTTAGTAATTGACCGAGCGAGCGAAGCGAGGGAAGCATCTCTGTTTCAGCTTCGCCAAAATTTCTTTCTTATCTCCGGATGTTTGATCTTTGGATTTCCGGCTGTTCTCGCCTACAGGCCACGTTTTTATCTTTTTTATCTTTATCTGTCAGTAAATTCAAATTCAAAATTGTTTATTTGCATGAATACAGTTTTTATATATAACAGACTGATCTTAATATTAAGTACGTATAAACGTGCAAACATTTTGAGCGCGCCCTTTACTTTAAATTAAATAACATAATAATTATAATGAAAAACAAAAATAAATAAATTAATTTGCACATTATAAACACAATGTCAGAAAATAAAATAAAATAAAAATAAACCAAAATAACAAGAATTAAATTTGACTTTTAAAATTATTAGATTAACTTTTATAATTAAATAATATATAGGTACGGTCTAAATATCTATTCACACTATAAAAGCATTTATATAGAAGCCAAGCGGTGAGTTTGTTTTTAAAACGATTTCCTTCAAATAGCTTGATCTCCTCAGGAAGGCTTTTGTAGATTCAATAAGTATATGGAATTCTTTTGTCGGTCCATTATTTCAAAATGTCGGCTATATAGGGGTTTAAAATTCCATATTTCAAGACAAACCATATATATTTTTTTTGTTTTACATGTTTCAATTAAATTCTTATTGATAAATCTGACACCTAAGAACAGAAAAGAAGATCCACCACATGTTTTGTCGAAATAAAAATTCAAAAAGTATATCGGCAAACAAGGTTTGTCAGAATCAAATGACACGAAATAAATCCGCGAGACGCCTCGTCAAGGAAAACTTCTATTAAATCCCCTCTTAGTGCCATATTCGGTCCAAAAGTCCCCATTATGCTAGCAGCATTGCCCCGCTGAATGGCAATGGAGACTTGCTGAACCAACCATGACCCAGAGCGAGGATCGTTACCCCTCTCTCTCAATCGCCGCCATTCATTTAAGTTTTCGACCTTTCGGAAGATTCAGTTTCAAGAAAAACATTGTATATTTTCTGTTTTTACATTTTGTACAAACTACCTATTACTAGCCGGTAAAGTTAAGTTTGCACCTGTTATCTATGGCGTCGCATATAAATGAGATATAAACTTAACGCCACCGGGTAGGCGAAGTGGCGATATAGAAGGTAACTTCAGAGCTCTCGGATATCAGCGCGATATAAATATGGAACTAGAGAGGGCCCAGTAGTTGCTATTAAAATACCTCTATATACCTAAACACTAATAATAAATCGAGGTCACGTTTTCATATCCGGCCGAGGATCACAAAACGAGGAAGGCGGCAGACATGGCTTCTAATAAGAACTTTATCGGAATTGTTTCTTCAATAACCTCAAGCTCAGGAAAATGCTGAACGGAAAACAAATATTCAGTGGAAAAGGAAAGATTAATAAAGCCACCATTATGTGAATCTCATTTCGAGATAATATAAACAGTTGAACATGAAGTCTTTTACAAGTACCTTTCTAAAACATTGAAGATCACTACATAGTATGAAACAAAGTCGCTTCCTGCTAACTGTACGCTTAGATCTTAAAAACTACGCAACGGATTTTGATGCGTTTTTTTTTAATAAGTAGATAAAGTGACTCAAAAGGAAGGTTTGTGTAATACATGCATAGTATATTTAGTATCAGCATTGCACCCTTGCGAAGCCGGGGCGGATCGCTAGTATTCTATAAAAAAATATATAGGTTAGTTATTTGAAGGTCACTGAATCCAGAGATGGGTGATTATATGAGCGTTTTAACCTTCTTTTTAATCTTCATAAAAGCATCCAACATCATTTGAATAATGATTGTAATACTTAAATCGCGCCAGCTATAAAAAGTAGCTTGTCACTAAAAGCTATAAAGAAAATAAACTAAAACAAATTCAAAAAATGGCTCCCCTTTGGCATGGTACCGAAAATGCTGGCAGCATTTCCTCGCTGAACAGCTATGCTCATACGCAGTGCGAGGAAGCTGCCAGCTCTTCGGTCCCCAGTGGTCTCTTTAAGCCTTTTGGAGAGCTCTTTGTGAAGTTGTAGGGTGCTGGGACCCCATGGACCTAGGGCCTCGACCCCAAAAGGTACAAAATTGTATTCGGGGCCGAGACCCCTACATTTGGTGCTCTTTAATTTTTCGGCCGCATATGTACCTACAGCAGCCGCGCCCGCTCTGGTAAAATGACTAGTCAGTTAAAATTCAAAACCCTCACCACTTAAAATATCTACTCTAAGAATTAAGATTAGATCAATCTTTGTAGTTCAATATCGACAGATATATACGAGTAATATGTAGTTATGTATGTAAACACTTTTTTGTACACAAAACAGGTTAAAATACATTTATAACTAACATTACATGTACAAATTAGAATACCTTTTATCCAACTACGCTACGTCAAAATGAGCTATGATTTTTTAATTCCCCGCGGCGTTTTCTAGTCACTCCAATACTCGCATTACTAAGGTGAAAATTTGTGAGTGTGTTTATGTGTATGTTTGTTACTTCTTCACGCTCTAAGGGCTAGACCAATTTTGCTACATTTTGGTATGAAGATAGCTGACACACTGGATTAACACATAGGCTACTTTTTATATTCCGAAAAATTTTGTGTTCCCGTGGGATAAGCGGGTAACCGCGCGGCGCAGCTATTCAAGGGATGGCTAATTAATCCCCAAAATACTCTAGAGTTGTCACGCGTTTCCATGAAATGACGGAGCTCTTTACGTCGAAACAATGCGTCCAACTCCAGCAGATTACTTAGGACCCTCGTCACACTGAAACTACCTGCCAGCTTTAAATACCCCTGTAAAATTAATATTGACCCAGACACTATAGAATACCTTCATCTCTCTAGGGTGTCATTTTAAAAATCTGCGTCGAACCTCTTTTAATCCATACTAATATTATAAATGCGAAAGTGTGTCTGTCTGTCTGTCTGTCTGTCTGTCTGTTAGCTCTTCACGCTTCAACCGCTGAACCAACTTAGATGAAATTTGGTATGGAGATAGTTTGAGACCCGGGAAAGGACATAGGATACTTTTCATCCCGAAAGAATTTAGTGTTCCCGTGGGATGAGCGGGTAACACCGCGGGGCACAGCTAGTTTTCTATATTTTGTCCGATATTGATTTATTAATACACGTATTCATTTATGTTCCAAGGCAAGGGTATATATACAAAAAGCAAAGAAAAAAAGATTACAAATATACAAATCATAAAAATCTCCATAAGAATAGACAAGAAAATTGCGCTACCAACATTACCTGAGAAATGCTAAGCGTAACCCTGAGCTGTTCCTGAGAAATTTCAGATACGTTTAATTAGTTTTATACGAAGTCTCTCGAACATTCTCGTTCCATACGAAAGGAACATTCTCGAATGCGAGACATCTCTATTCAGAGAACGGTGGCAAACAGTACTATATCTCATCCGCTTGTCGGCGCAATCTGTTACTGAACTTTAATATCTAAACCAACTTTGGAAAGGAACATTCATCCACAATCCACACGAATATAATTTAATGAATGGTCTAAGTTCTGCTTCCGAGTTGTTTCGTGTGCTCGGTGTACAGTCAACCAAATTGAATCCGAGGCCATTTCGTACCTTGTCACAGTGAACGTCAATATGAAAGCCGCTTGAAATCTCATATCATTGTCATTGTGACAAGGTTCTATAGTGGCCTAGAAATCAAATTGGTTGACTGTACGTTAGTTTTTCTCACTGTTGCAGGGTGAAAAGACTTGAATTCGATTAACTGAGATTGCGCAAAATCGGATTACACGCAAATTCGTAAATAAATAAATAGGAGCAAATGAAGGTATCAAAACGATTTCCAGCCTACTGGAAATTAATTCCACAAAATGCTTTTTGGGGTTCCGTATCCAAGCTGGGGTGTTAGTGCACGACACCTTGCACTTTGTGACTATGCGCTGAAACTTGGCACAGTTGATCCTTAGGTGGCCTTGAGTGAATTCAGACCGGTAGACATCGATAGCCACCGCGCGTTTAGTGGGGGGGAGGGGGGGAAGTTCGACGCTGCCGCGCTTTAATTAATGCAACATTTCTCTAAAACTATACATAATATGGCATGTGATATATCATTTTCGGATAAATCAAGGATGAGGAATCTATTTTTTGGACTAAAATAATGCACTTTCAAACAAAAAAAAATTTAAAAGTAGAAAAAACTTAAAAACGTAATTTGTGTGTTTTTATATAATTGTCAATTATTTTAAAAGTATAAAAGTAATCTCAAAACAAAAAATATAATCGTAAAGCTAAACTTATGTAGTTTCTAAAAATATATAGTTTATTATATATATCTGTTGATCCATGGGAGATAATAAATAATATCAAGCGTAAGTCAGGGCGATCTCAATGCATGATCGTCCGTGAAGTAGGGTTTAGGTACTGTGTTAAGCAACATTTCTCTAAAACTATACATAATGGGGCATGTGATTTATAATTTTCGGTTAAATGAAGGATGAGGAATCTATTTTTTTAACAAAAATAATGCACTCTTTGAACAAAAAAGATATTAAAAGGTGGGACATTTGTGTTTTTTACATAACTTCCAATCATTTTAAAAGTATAACAGAAATCTCAAAAAAAAAAATATAAACATAAAGCTAAGCTTTTGTAGTTTCTAAAAATATATAGTTTAATATATATATCTGTTGATACATGGGCGATAATAAATAATATTGAGCGTAGGTCAGGGTGATCTCAATGCATGATCGTCCTTGACGTAGGGTTTAGTTAATGTTTATATGAAGGAATCGCAACAAACACGAAGACACAAAAAACCAGCTCGTTCGGGCACTTGTATTCCCCATATTCCTGCCCATTAGATGCCCTAGAGATGTGGTGTTGGACGAGAATGCTTGGAGTATTATGGACTGAATTCCGTACCAACGATTCTATACTCGAAAACTTGGCATCAAGCAGTGTTTATTGTCTTTAGTACAGTCTCGTACCTTTACCTTCTTTGGCCACGTTTGCCACCGGGGGGTGGAGGCTATTGAGCGCTTCTGGTCCACAGAAAGGTTGAGGGTACCAGGCCACGAAGAAGATCACCTATGTTATGGACAAACTAAATAAAAGCTGCAATAAATGCATCATCGTTACTACACGAATGCACGAGGAAGGCGGCTATCAGGTAAGAATGGCGGCGTGTTGTGTGTGAAGCTTATCACCATTCACCAAGATCTGAAATGATGACCACGACCACTCTGCCGGGAGTGAAACCAACGAAGAAGAAGAGGTCATGGAGGAAAGGTTTCCCAAGCTTCAAAAGCACTTCTCTTTCCTTTACCATTGAACGAAGATACCGTGTCACATGTAACATCCTGCGAATGCTTGAAATGGGTAATAATTTTCCTCTCTGTGGCCCCGTAAATAAACAAATTTGTATAAAACACCTGTATTTTCTTAATTTACTATGACCAGATATACCATTTTTACCTATCGTGGTGGCGATATCATGATAGCACAGATATTATCTTGTTCCTAATGCACCCAAAGTTCCTCAAGCTGAGGTAAAGCTTGCATATTATGTGTAACTGTCAGTACCAACACATCAGTATCCACAGTATCATGAGTCGTGAAGCCTCGATCATAGTAAATTAAGAAAATACGGGTGTTTTATACATATTTGTTTATTTACAGGCCCACAGAGAGCAAGAGTATTAAGATACCCTCTTTCACGCATTCACAGGATGTGATACGGTATCTTGGTTCAATGGTAAACGAAAGAGAAGTGCTTTTCAAGCATGGAAGCCTTTCCTGACCTACTGTAGGTTTCGAGTTAGCGATCAAGCGACGCATTGAGTAGGTAATGGCTTCCATCGAAAAATACGTCTTAACATCATAGGTATGATAGGTCAGTTTTTCTGCTTTTGAAACTGATATAATAGTAATAGGATCTCGAAACTTAAAAAAGAATATTGTATATCATAATTATTATTTCAGATCAGCTTCATGTACTTCAGTAAATGAGCCCCCCCCATATATATATTTTTACCAAGATAGACCAGCAGATAGAACACCTCCCACCGACCAAAGCCACTTTGTATTAGCATTTATTAAGAGGTGGGCGTTTGGGGTCAGTTATCACGCACTTGGGGTAACTATTTGGGGTTCGACGAAGGTCAGCAACAACTGGGAGCCTACATGGACAGACTTGCCTGTTGCTGCAGGAGCATGTAATGTCTGGAAATTTTTAGGTGCAAATTGGCTGGTGCAATTGCAAAAAAAGGCAGCTTAAATGTTCAGACCTCTGTCATTGCAGTGGATCCTGCATTATATACAATAAATTAATTAACATTGCGTAGTTTCATTTAAAATACTAAGAGACATAAACATTAAAATATATGCACTTTTTGTGTGTTTAAAACATTAACTAAACCCTACGTCACGGACGATCATGCATTGAGATTACCCTGACCTACGCTCAATATTATTTATTATCGCCCATGTATGAACAGATATATATAATAAACTATATATTTTTAGAAACTACAAAAGCTTAGCTTTATGTTTATATTTTTTGTTTTGAGATTTCTGTTATACTTTTAAAATGATTGGAAATTATGTAAAAAACACAAATGTCCCACCTTTTAATATCTTTTTTGTTCAAAAACTGCATCATTTTTGTTAAAAAAATAGATTCCTCATCCTTCATTTAACCGAAAATTATAAATCACATGCCCCATTATGTATAGTTTTAGAGAAATGTTGCTTAACACAGTACCTAAACCCTACTTCACGGACGATCATGCATTGAGATCGCCCTGACTTACGCTTGATATTATTTATTATCTCCCATGGATCAACAGATATATATAATAAACTATATATTTTTAGAAACTACATAAGTTTAGCTTTACGATTATATTTTTTGTTTTGAGATTACTTTTATACTTTTAAAATAATTGACAATTATATAAAAACACACAAATTACGTTTTTAAGTTTTTTCTACTTTTAAATTTTTTTTTGTTTGAAAGTGCATTATTTTAGTCCAAAAAATAGATTCCTCATCCTTGATTTATCCGAAAATGATATATCACATGCCATATTATGTATAGTTTTAGAGAAATGTTGCATTAATTAAAGCGCGGCAGCGTCGAACTTCCCCCCCTCCCCCCCACTAAACGCGCGGTGGCTATCGATGTCTACCGGTCTGAATTCACTCAAGGCCACCTAAGGATCAACTGTGCCAAGTTTCAGCGCATAGTCACAAAGTGCAAGGTTCCCATACAACGGCGTGCATTATCAACCCAGAAACAAATTATACAAAAAACGGGACCCTATTACTAAGACTCCGCTGTCCAGTGTCCGTCTGTCTGCCACCAGGCTGTATATCATGAACCGTGATATTTAGCAACACAGTAATTATACTTTTATAATAAACTAAAACTATTCATAAAACTAAAATTAATACTAAGTAAAACTAATTATAAAACTAAAAGGGGTCTATGAACCGTTCCGGAAGGTGCCTAGCTCAAAGGTTCCTAGAATACTACTAGCGGAGTTGCCGCGCTGTATCGCCAGGGAGATTATTTGAGCCAAGTAGGTATAATTATACTCGCCGGAACGAGGGTCCACGCCTCGGTCTCTCAGCCTTCACGCCAAGGCCGCGACAAACTCCTTAGCTTACCTTAAATATTTGTGGGGCTCACATACAAAAAAAAATTGCCGCTTTTTAGGGTTCCGTAGTCAACTAGGAACCCTTATTACGCGATACTGTCACCAGGCTATATCTCATGAACCGTGATAGCTAGACAGTAGAAATTTTCACAGATGATGTATTTCTGTTGCCTCTATAACAACAAATACAGAAAGCCAATACATAAATACAGCTCCAGTAGCGTAAAGAATTTTGGGATGAAAAATTTGGTGTGATTGACGTATAGCGATCTGATGGCTCAGTTGGAAGAGCAATGCGCCGGAAACGCAGAGGTCGCAGGTTCAAATCCTGCTTAGATTGTAGTAGATCGCATTAAATTTTTCTTTCTGTACGGAACCCTCGGTGCGCGAGTACGACTCGCATCTGCCGGTTTTTATGGATCTTATTTGATTGACCTGTCCCGTATTGTAATAATTAAAAATGTGATAGTCTAATTTGTCCAGTAGTTTAGCTTTAGTGTTGATATCACTACATAGTATAAAACAAAGTCGCTTCCTGCTGTCTGTCTGTCTGTCTGTCCCTATGTATGCTTAGATCTTTAAAAGTACACAACGGATTTTGATGTGGTTTTTTTAAATAGATAGTGATTCAAGAGGAAGGTTTATATTTATAATACATGAAGCCTGGGCGGGTTGCTATAATATTGTAGATCTTGATGTGATAAATCGAGCAAAAGCATACAATATCGGGATAACGCCTAACCAATTTAGAAGCCCTTTCACAAGATTGAAGTCTTGTAAATTATTAACTTAAGGCTGTATTTCGTTATTTACAAACCCACGTAAACTGTTTAGGGTTTGATGGTCTGATTTATGGTTGCCGTCTGATCTGGGTCGGCCTTTAAATAGATGAAATTTTCAAGATGTACAGTCTGTTGCAAAAATGTTTAAGAAAATAACGCCTCAATAAATTTTGGCATAGACTATTATATTGGTTTAAACTTACACAATTTTCACGCATTATTACAACGAAACGTGAGTTAGGCCTTATTCCTTTTAAATATTAGTTTTTCTTATTATGACAACTGTATTGATAATTTCAACCAACTTTTTAAAGTGAATAATACTTTTCCCTGAGTTCTAGAAAGTAACATAGCTGTTTCATGCTTTCATTGCGTGCAATCGAAAATAAGTTGAGAAAACCGGTTTTCTGTGTGAATTTTGTCTATTTCGAGTAGTTTTTGAAACAAAAATTATCAATGAAAAATTCAAACTATACGTTTCAAATATATACCTACCAATAAATCTCAATATTAGCCCTGTTTTAAGTAGGTACCTAGTATCATAATTATGATAATATGTTCAGAAACATGTTTGATCATAGAGGAAAAATGTCTAAATCAATCATCATTTTATCTAAAATGCTTATCGATTAAGGCACCTTGTAAGGAGCCTTAGTCGCGTTAAAAAAGGTGTTTTTCTAATCACCTCGACGTTTTGGACGCGGTGTTATAAATTGGGGGCACCGTGTCACTGGTGGGATAAGATTTGTCCTTTAACTAAACTATTTGGGGCACTATTTCCATGACCACACAACCCATTTGCATACACACCAACCAAAAAGCAAACACTGAACCCTGGCCTTCGCAAACACCAAACCTTGGAAATTGATCCCTGAATCTAATTTAAAGCATGCGCACATGATGTCCTTTAATCTCAAAATCAAAACCTGGCCCTTCGCAATATGAGCTACGGTACGATTTCGACTGGCAAAGTTCTAATTATATTACTAAGGCTTGTTCCACCACCGATGATGAGCGAGAAACGAGTGTTTCGGAGATGCTATGACGGTGCGCGGTACGTCTGTCTCGCTCTCTCGTATGGCCGCGCTACCCTATGGTATACGCTGCAGGTTTGTATGAGTGGTTCGCTGCAGGTTTGTATGCGACTATTCGCATTCGCAGTACTATCTTAAAATATTTAAGTGCTCTCCCAACTGAGCTCATCGTTACGTCAATCACAACACATCTTTGATTTCATAATCATGACTAGAACGCACTCTGCGTCATTCTTATTTAAAATGCGTAATCTTTAAGGGTGAATCTTTAAGGAAGAAGAGTTTGCTACGTTAAAACATTTTTTTTTTTTTCAATTTTTCTATTGTACGACGACAAATTAACCATCTAAATACCTTTAGGTACTGTTTTGAGGTTCATTATTGTGTCGTTAATGTTTGTCGCACAACGGAACTTTTTGGTTAGTCTTAGAAAAAAAACGATCGGAAAAAGTTCCGTTGTGCGACAAAAATTTACGACACAATAATGAACTTTAACAGTACCTTAAGGTACATTATTCGATGGTTAATATGTCGTCGTACAATGGAAATATTTATACAAATTTTAATAAAATTAGTTAACGTAGCAAACTTCTTGGTCTTCACCCTTAAAATGCTTAATGCTAGCTAATGCTTTCTAATCTAGCTAATCGTCTCCTTGCCGACAGTGAGAGAAGTGCCTAAATGGTAGGGTAATTATGCCATTTACCGGCGGAGGAGGGTGACACGCTGATAAAATTTCAAATGTTTGGTCCCTCGATATTTGAGTTTTCCGCTTTGAAGCCTGTTGCCTATTTGAAACGAATCGCTGTTTAATGAGAATATGAAAGTGAAGTATTTGTAATAATGTTAAATTGGTTCCGTTAGAAGCAGTCAATTTTGACATATTTATATTTACTCGTCTAAGAAGTTGCTACGGGTGCCTTATTGCCTTTTCTCCTTGTTTCGGTTGCCCGATTTTTGCGAGTAGTATTTTTTTCATATTATGACAAATATTATATTATTGTCAATTTCAACCAACTTTTTAAAGTGAATAATACTTTTCCCTTAGTTCTAGAAACTAACATAGCTATTTACATGCTTTCATTACGTGCAGTCGAAAATGAATTGAAAAAAAAAAAAAAACTGTGTGAATTTTGTCCGTTTCGAGTAGTTTTTGAAACAAAAATCAACAATGAAAAATTCAAACTGAAGCTTTCAAATTTATACAAATAAATCGCAATGTCCCTGTTTTAAGTAGTAACATTAATAATATGTTAAGAAACATGTCTGACCATAGAGAAAAATGTCTAAAACAATCAGCATTTTTGAACGGATCAGGAGCCTTAAGTTATTCAAAGGTTCTAAGCCGAGTCTCTTCTCTTCTCTTCTCTTCTACGTCAAGATCTTTGTAAAAATTCTCTTTCCGACATCGGAAGCCTTTTCAGTCGGTGCGTAAACCTGGGTTATGCTGATTATGCTTATTATTTATAGATTGTTTAAGTTTCATGTCTAACCTGGCAACTCTATCTGGAATCGAAGTAAAATCTCTCATGTTTGTCTTCAAGTTATTTTTAACCCGACTACGGCAAAGCCAAAAGGAAGGGTTATAAGTATAGCAGTCTACGTGCGTATGTATATTTATATGTAAGTGTGTTCCACCATAGCGCAAAAAATACTCAACCGATTTTAGTGATTGAGGGCCTGAGGGGTCTATCGATTCGTTATTCAGTCCGGGTAACATAGGCTACATTATGAACAGACTTCAAAAAAAATAAGTTAAACTTTTAAGCTTTTTAGATTGCTTTTTCGAAGCCGGGTTTCAGTTTTTTTAACTTTTATTTTATTACTATAAATCCGATACCATTTTTCCGCTTAGAAGTGGCTCTGTTTATGTAGAATAATGTCCCAGATAGATAATTCTAAAGTAGGTACTTTTTTTGTAGAGGTCATAAAGAATTCTTACTGACAAATACTTTTCAGAATGATGCGTTAGGTACGGTTTAGATATTTCTTATGGCTTGTATGTTTGCTTGTTATATACCTACTGAATATAAAATTCGAACTCTAAATTTCAATTGCTGTATGCTACGAACTGTCTACTATTATTTATATATATATATATATATATATATATATATATATATATATATATATATATATATATATATATATATATATATATATATATTTTAATGTCGCTTGCTATGCAATACTAGATAATGCAAATTAAATTAAGTAAAGTTAGAAATTAAGTCTGCCAATATTTAAACCAGTCTAATGCTCATCTACGGACTTTTCGTAACTGCTGATACCCCTATTAAAAATGTTAGAAAATATAGAGTTATATAAATGCTAAATAAATATATATATATTTTTTTACTGAATAAACAAAAAAAACTAAACACTGTACAGAAATCCATAATTTTACGCCTACACAATGAACCAATTTATGTTTTCGAAAGACCTAAGAAAAAGTTCAACTTTATTTATGCAATATAAATAAATAAAAATCAAACAGTAAACAGTAATTGCCTCAGACAGGTGACCTTATAATACATTATACCTATACGAAACCACTACGAAACGAAGGCACTCGTCGCATGTACATTATACCTACTGAATATAAAATTCGAACTCTAAATTTCAATTGCTGTATGCTACGAACTATCTACTATTATTTATATATATATATATTTTAATGTCGCTTGCTATGCAATACTAGATAATGCAAATTAAATTAAGTAAAGTTAGAAATTAAGTCTGCCAATATTTAAACCAGTCTAATGCTCATCTACGGACTTTTCGTAACTGCTGATACCCCTATTAAAAATGTTAGAAAATATAGAGTTATATAAATGCTAAATAAATATATATATATATTTTTACTGAATAAACAAAAAAAACTAAACACTGTACAGAAATCCATAATTTTACGCCTACACAATGAACCAATTTATGTTTTCGAAAGACCTAAAAAAAAGTTCAACTTTATTTATGCAATATAAATAAATAAAAATCAAACAGTAAACAGTAATTGCCTCAGACAGGTGACCTTATAATACATTATACCTATACGAAACCACTACGAAACGAAGGCACTCGTCGCATGTCGAACGTAACAGTAATGTATTGTACACTCGTAAAAAGTATTAATGTATCTTACTTGACCTATTACGTCGTAAATATGTTTACAACAAGAAGACGCACTTATATACCCATAAATGTAGCCTATCGTATGCGGCTGGCTATACAATTGATCGACAATAAAATTAGGTAAATTTATGAAACATGTAATGTCTCATTTTTTTACTTTTATCATACAAAGACCAAATATTGATACAAAGATCAAAGCTCCAAGAACCTGGTGAAAGAGTTAGTTAGTACTAGTTACCCGGTACCTCTGGACCGGCAATCCAGAGTTCGATTCCCAATCTCTTCCACCAGGTAACTCATTTCAATTCTTCTTTGAGCTTTGATCTTTGTATCAATGGTTTAAACATAAGGTACCAACATGCGATGTTTCTAATGCCTTATATCTGACAGCTGTCTAACATAACTGTGACACTACACGTTACAATACTACCTATCACTTTCCTTTCGATAATCATTTTTAATATCCGACAACCTCACACAAATCGATCCAGTCCCAAATTAAGCTCAAGAAGGCTTGTGTTATGGGTACTAGACGACGATATACTTACTTATATAGATAAATATATACTTGCATACATAAAACAACCATGACCCAAATACAAATATTCGAGTTCATCACACAAATATTTGCCCTGGCCGGGATTCGAACCCGGGACCGCCAGCTCAGTAGGCAGGGACAAACTGCGCCAAACGCGTCGTCAAATTTAAATAAAAACGACGGTAACTGTAAGGCTACCGAAACATCAGGGAGGCTCAAATAATTAATATACAAGACATAATCCGTTTAAATTGTTTTATTTAAATAACAGCTAAATTTTTAGTTTGAGGGTCGATATTGGCTGAGATCCTGTCACTTGTTCCAATGAACCTATTTTCAATAAACATAGCTATGGACCATCTCGATACACACGACTTTTTACCGCATCCAAATCAGTCAATACATTACACATGTTAAAATTATAACACCATTCGTTTTTTGCCGCGGGGTAAAAAAAAAAGTGTAAAAACTAAAAATCAATACATATAGGTATGTATCGCCCAGTTCACAGTTATATCGCCGAATCATCCAATATTTATTATTAAGCAAATACATTTTGTAAATTTAACAAATTAGGTGAAAATCAATAAAAGAAACAGAATGCGAAACCAAACTCTTAAACAATTTGTATGGAAGCCGGCGCCTGCTGTAGACACCTCTGTTCATCATTTATGTATCTTCGCATTTTTATGAGACCTACACAAACAATACAGTACCTACGTTATATAAGTAACAATATCTCTGCTTTACCACGGTCATACATCGAACTTAATTTGTATTGGCTCCACCTTACAATAAGTACAAGAAATATCATAATTTTCTTTGCAGTTTTGATACCCAATCGGTGAAGTCCCCCCTCGCGGGACTTCTATTACCGCTCTCAGCGAGATAACTAACAAACCTAACCAGGCCAAAGCAAAATTGTTGAAAATGAGTTTTCTTTTCTCATAGTATCGCTGGCCTAAGCACTTTACGATATGCCTAGGAATATCACGATTTGGCAAATTACACGACCACCATCCCCGAGATACGCTATCCCCGTATCTTGCCACGACTTCGCTTGTCACGCAACTCAGCGTCACCTGTCCTACGTGCTGAAACTGTCGTCAAGTCGCGCGACAAAGTGCCTATGATGGTTGCGTTTACCACGTGATAAATAAGTGACAAAGCATCTGTCACTCACACTCGCATTGTGTCAAGACGTGACGGATGCTTTGTCACTTATTTATCGCGTGATAAAAGCAACTATCATAGGCCCCCTGGGGGTGACATCAACAAGTTGACATTCTAAAAGGAACAACTCAATACGTCTATACACTTTGCTTGCGTCGCGCCCCTCATGTCCACATTAACAACGTCACTATCCCTTTTGAAGCTAAATAAGAATGGGTAATCTATTTCTTATGATACAAGAAATGAAGTAAATAAAATAAGATATCAATGTGTAACCTACATAAAAACCAAGCCTTGTAGTTTTGTAACTAGCCTTAGGCTATACAGTTCTATTGTATGTTATACGAATATTGTATGTTATAGAATGTTAAACGAATGATGATAATATCTATTTACCTTACCCTAGGCCGTAAATGGGATTTTCTTGCCACATAAATATGAGGAGATAATCTAACTTTCTGGTCAAGGCAAGACGTAAACTTTAGACAAACCACAGGTGGTAATTCTTAAATCTTCAGATCAAACACCTATGATCTGGGACCTTCAGGACCTCATCGCCCTAACTGACTAACATATAACTATTTTGGCTCAGTGATCCAAACAGGATCTTAGACAGCGAAACGAGAGTATGCCACTTATCCCGATCCTGCGCAGTTTCTCGCCAGCTTGAAGCTTACGCAGATCCACCTCCACCACGTCTCGCCAGCGGTACCTGAGACGACCGACCGGTCATCGACCGGTTGTTTGCCCCAAGTATGTTCTTTTTGCCGCGCAATCCTCTTCCATTTTTTGTAGGTGACCGAACCAACGAAGTCTATGGGACTTTGTCTGCCCGATAATGTTCGGCTCGGCCACCAGCTCCTCGATCTCGGCGTTAGTACGGATCTACCACGTACCATTATTCCTATTAGTAGGTCCCAGGGCCTTCCGAAGCATTTTGCGTTCCGCTACCAAGAGTTGACTTTCCTCTTTAAGGGTCAATGTCCAAGCTTCTTGGGTCTTATGTATGACAGTTTTATAATCCGTATTTTTTAATTCTTGCTAAGAAGCTTGGACACTATGACCTAATGGAAGGCTGCACTACACCGTAGAGAAATAATTCACCGCCCTATAATAGGTATTTAAAATGTACCTACTATTATATAAAAATCCTTCTATAACGTAAGTCTCAGAAACGTTCAAAAGGTATAAGACGGCAATAATTGGCTCGTTTCCGTAAACAGGTAAAAACGTAATCCAATTATGATAAAAAATAATTTGTATATTTTTTTGTCAATTAATTACTGTACAAGCTATTATAAAGAGCTTTGGCGTGTAACATGAAATAATAATTATTTGGTTCTTATATAACCGTAATTGAGGTTTCTTATTATAAAATACAAGGAAATAGCTATTTCTAATGTTAATGAGTCGGTGGGTTCTTAAGGTATATTCATTCTTTGATCTGGTATACTAAGTAAACAAACATAACGATTTTCATGTTCAAAATTTTCTCTTCACTTATTTCTTATTTAGATAGAATCATTTCTTATCCTTGTGCCATAATTAAATATTATTTGAGACAATGTTAAGAACAAAAAACAATGAACGTTTAGCGAGAAGACAGGGTTTTATTGACGACAAGTTAGGAACTGAGAAACTTTTTAGAATGGACTTAGTTAAGAATCTAATAGAATTTTTAGCAGAGATTTATAAAAAGTTTTTCCTGTAAGCCATTTCATTAAAGTTCCTATAAGATTTTTTAAAGTACCCTAACTAAATCGATGTCAATAATTTCGCAAGATCGAAGACTTTCATTGACACGTGTTGACTGTTGGTGTTGAGAGTACGTTGGGCTTCGCCTTGTATTTTCGGAAATATATTTTTTTTAACAAGGAGCGCAGAAACCATTGTAACTAGGGAATGCAAACCGGTAAATTGTTGTATTGATTGACCTTTTTAACCCCCGACGAAAAAAGAGGGGTGTTATAAGTTTAACATGTGTATCTGTGTATCTGTGTATCTGTGTGTCTGTCTGTGGCATCGTAGCGCCCAAGCGGATGGACCAATTTAAGTGCGGTTTTTTTTTAATCGAAAGACTTTTCCGTCGAGATGGTTCTTAGCTATGTTTGGTGGAAATAGGACCAGTAGTTTCCAAGATATTCAGCTTTAATTGGAACAAGTGACGAGATCTCAGCCAATAATGAAGTCAATAATTCGAAATATTGGCTAAATGTTAAGTTTTATTAGCATTTTCTATATGACTCACTAATTGAGGGTCTCATGATGACCAGGTAGTTGTTAATGGATCTCCGCCAATATTGAAGCTAAGGATTCCAAACTTTGGTTAAATGTTAAGTTGTATTAGCATTTTCTATATCACTCAATAAATGAAGGTCTCATGATGACCAGCTAGTTGTTAATGGATCTCAGCCAATATTGAAGCCAAGAATTCCAAATTTTGAATAAATGATAAGTTTTATTAGCATTTTCTATATCACTCAATAAATGAAGGTCTCATGATGACCAGGTAGTTGTTAATGGATCTCAGCCCATATTGAAACTACGGATTCCAAATTTTGGTTAAATGTTAAGTATTATTAGCATTTTCTACATCACTTAATAAATGAAGGTCTCATGATGACCAGCTAGTTGTTAATGGATTTCAGCCAATATTGAAGCCAAGGATTCCAAAGTTCTGGTTAAATGTTAAGTATTATTAGCATTTTCTATATCACTCAATAAATGAAGGTCTCATGATGACCAGCTAGTTGTGAAAGGATCTAAGCCAATAATTTCTAATGTTGGTTAAATGTTAAGTTTTATTGGCGTAATCAACAGATTAATAAATTTTTGACATTACAATAATTTGGTACTTGGAGCTGAAGATGGCCGTAGGAACTCCTAAACAGCACAAGATAAACCCATGGTGTTTGGGCTCGTCTGATTGTTCTTGATGAGCAATTAACATTTGTGTAAGAAAGAACAGTCTATAATAAAACAGAGTCTCAAAAAAATCTGTCACAGTACTGAGTCACTATTTTTAACTTTCGGAATTCTGCTAAAGCTGAATTGTTATTAGGACTATTGAACAGGTTCCTTTGATTGAGGTCACAAATAGCAACACCCTGCAAGATTTTAACGCGACTAAATGACACGTATAAGCTTTAGCAAAAATACTCTTGCCTAAGTGAATAACAGCTTTTGAGGATTTTGTAATTTGTGTCAGTCTGTCCACAGCTTAGCTCAGAGACATAGGTAGTGGTTGAAGACATTTTTAAAAACAATTTTTTGTGTACCTTCCCTACACGTAACAAAAGTGGGGATGTTTATTCCATGGTGTGGGGTATCGATCGATGAGTAGGTCTCTCAAAACTAAGTCAAGTTACCTAGCACCAACTGCAATTTTTATGGAGCTAAGTAAGCCACCCGTACCGTATTTGGATCCTGTAGTAGAATAGAAACCTGGTTCTGTTTTAGGCCATAAGTAGCAGGTTCTTGCGACTCATGCAGTGCATATAAAGTAAGTATATATTTTGATTGTCTTGGCTAATAACTTCGCCATTTTGCCATTATAAGCATTAACTAGTCTGACTTTAACGATTTTTTTCCAGAATGTTGCTTAAGGCTATTGAAATCAAAATATATCCTAACTTCAATCTTAGAGAAGACGGCATTCATTACCACTGGCTTTGGGATCCTGTTGTACCTACATGTAGTCAAGGATCAAGCTCGACGAAAGATTGGAAACCCTGGACCTTAAACGGTGTAAAACAAAAATATTGTCAAAAGAAGAAAATTCCGGGACAAAACTTCTCTTTGTTTAAAACATATGAAATAAAAATAAAATTAATAATTTAAAAAACCTCCGACATGACAACTAATAAAAAGAAAGAAATAAAATCTACGAAATGTGCCTATACAATGAACAGTAGAAAAAGAATCCAAGCTTCGTTGCGTCGGGGGACCGCTAAGTAAATGAAATGCAATGTACTGAAAATCGTAAAGTGGGAAGCCCAAATGCAGACATGCAATTCTGCGTTGAAAAATATATTTCATTTCATTTAGGTACCTAGCGGTCCCCCGAACGCAACAAAGCTTGAATTATTTTTCTACTGTTCATTGTATAGGCACATTTCGTAGATTTTATTTCTTTCTTTTTATTAGTTGTCATGTCGGGGGTTTTTTAAATTATTAATTTTATTTTTTTCTATGGAACTTTAGAGTTTTTTTCTATAAAAATTACCGGTAAAATCCTTAGAAAAATCACTTTAGGTGTACGAGAGGTACCCGAAAAAGGTTTTTTTTTAGTTTTTATTTTACCGTTTTATCGGCGTGATACATACACATATTCAGACCAAATTTAAGCTTTCTAGTACTAATGATCACGGAGCTAAGCCGCGGACGGACATGGCGAAACTATAAGGGTTCCTAGTCGACTACGGAACCCTAAAAAGAGACAGGCAATTTAAGAGTCGCGTGTCCCATTTTCGTTAGCGCTGTGTGGGTGCAAAGAAGATTTTTATGTTTCAGAAGAACATACACATGCGATCGATATATCAGTATCCGTAAATATATAACACCTGAACCCGGCGTATCTTTACAGAGCCCGGTACCCGTACATCAGCCGCCGAAGCATATCTCCCATTTAACATTTGCCACTGTGGCGTGGAAACCTACGGTACAGAAACACGGACGGAGACTTCAATCGATAACTCAAGTAGCCTAGGTAAAGTAAGGCTTTTTTTGAATAGTTAAAATTGATCTAAGACTAATTTAACCTACACAACTAATTCATAAATATAGGTATATATTTACGGAGAGTTCAATTTTGAAATTTCAGAAGATCGAGTACAGAAAAATCTCATTGCAAATTCTTTGAGTATTGAATTACCCTGTTATATTTGATCAGTGTAGATTGACGCGTATCTTGTGTTATCCCGTGACGTTCACATTTTCATCCAAGCGATGTTCATCGCACATACTAACAGTGACATATGAACGAGACACGCCACGAAAATCCGTAAAAAATGCCTCGCCGAAGGAAGGAAGTTATAGTTCGTTGATTTTCTTTGTGTACAATCCATTTAAAGCACGCTATACCATTCTATCTATTATATTGGTCTTGTAGCTCATTATAAAAGGGAAGCTACCTGTGTAGATAAAGGTTTTATGCAGCGGATTATCAACTCTAGAGCCTTTGCCAATAGTTAAAATTGCTTTAATTGGAATATAGCCTTGAATTGAAATTTGTTTGCCATGAAATCCATAATACGGTCTAAAGCTATATTTTACTAGGTCTAGTATGATAGGTGATCGTAGTAACATGATTAGGGTGAGTAAGAATGTCTTGTTAAATCATTCTCGCAATGCTAAGTCGAGGAGGAAGTGACACGGAGCTGAGCGAGCCATGTTTCACTAAGCACAGTACTGGAAATCGCACATGCACTTCAGGGAAAACGTTGTGATTGGCCACATCAATATCCGCTATTCCGCCTCCACGTCAATGAAAATACTATACCCACAGAGGGCACTCTCGCTATTCTACCTCGAGTATTTCCACGGATGATCAGAGTGATACATGATTCATGTATCGGGTGAGAATGCGCTCATATGTTGCGCTTCGTTTCCAGATCTGGGCTTTTTAGAGATCATGTCCGTTACTAGGTGCCGTGTGTTTCCACAGGTGAGCGCAGTGATACATGATTCATGTATCTGGTGAGAATGCGCTCATATGGTGCGTCCCGCTTCCAGAGCAGGGCTTTTTAGAGAACACGCCCGTTACTAGGTGCCGTGTGTTTCCACAGGTGATCGTAGTAATACTTATGATTAGGGTGAGAATAAATGTCTTGTCAAATTGAGACATCGCAATGCTAAGTCGAAGTGGAAGTGGCGCGGAGCTGAGCGAGTCATGTTTCACTAATCACAGGCTGGGAATCGCGCGTTTACTTCAGTGTGATTGGTCACATCAATAACCAGCCTGTCTCGCCTCAGCGTGAATTAAAAATACCCACTGAACAGAGGACACGCTCGTTATTCACTGATGATCGCAGTGATACATGATTCATGTATCGGGTGAGAATGCGCTCACATGTTGCGTCTCGCTTCCAGGGCTGGGCTTTTCAGAGAACACGCCCGTTACTAGGTGCCGTGTGTTTCCACAGGTGAACGCAGTGATACATGATTCATGTATCGGGTGAGAATGCGCTCATATGTTGCGTTTCGCTTGCAGGGGGTCAGGATGCACCGACAATATATCGACATCATCAAATATAGCTCGTAACTCAAAGAAAGTCGAGTGAAGTTTAAAAATACTTCGATAGGTATATAGCATGAGTTATATACTCCTATATCTTTGGAATTCGCAGCAAATTTTTATGCACTACACCAACGCTCTTGTTTTGATAAACGTCATGCCAACAAAGAGCCACAGATCAAGATAGTTTTAAAAGAAGGGACAAAGATTATAAATCGTCAGGAGTGGCGAAATCTCTTATGGGAGGCCGAGACTCACTTTGGGTTACTGAGTCATCGGAGTAAGTAAGTAAGATGATATAGGATGTTAAAATCAATTTTCCCACTTCCAAGATGATAGATTTGGTACATTTTTTTGAACGCCATTAAAATATTTTTTTCGCTTGTCCTTCCCTGCTGCAAGGATCTACAAACAAAACGCAAAAAATCGTCCTAGCCATTTCGGATGACGAGCGACTAAACGTGTCAAAAATGTTCTTATAATTATGTCCCTTCAAAAACCTAACACGCCATTTGACACAATCGTGTTAAATGTCAAGCCGTGAACATTTTCCTAATCTCCCTTTATTATATCTGTCGCGTTTGAGTCATATGACCTAAAAAGTAGCTTAACCTATCAACAGCAAAAACATTCGACGGCGGCGTTTAAGTCTTTCTTCATCGTATTTATATGGAGACTGAGTTGCAAATGTCATAAGCGCCTCTTAAGGGTCCTTTTGGTCAATGTTTATTGGGGTCGCATAATCGGGCAAGGGTTTCAAATGCATTACTGGAACATCCCCTCTTCCTGTTTACGTTGCGAGAGGGCTTAATAACAATGGGAGATAACAACACACCTCTGGACAGGCGTAACGAATACGCACCTAACTAAGTAACTGGGTACACGTAATGGGAACCCGTTTAAATAATACGTTTATAGGTGTTCCCGGCGATCAAGGGAAATAATGGTGGACCGAAATAAAGCAATTTAAAATAAGTTTTATACTCGCGTAGTGTAATCTGCCAATTGTAATTTCACAGACAAAATCACAACAACGCACTTTTTAGACCAGTACCAAAATCCTATACTTTATGGTACCCGCTACTGAACTTTAATATTTGTAAGACTACTCAACTCAAATGAATTTCAAAAAGAGAGTATCAGCATGTTTAATACCTACAAATAAAACCCGCTACTGTTCCCTGATTGGTTGAAATTACTTGTCAAAAAAAATCCAATCACGAAGCACCCGCCATGACTATCGCAATCATGTTTTTTTAAGAAGTCAATTTGAGTTGAACGATAAAGGTTATATCAAAAAGCAAAAATTCATAACGGGGAATGACGATTAAATAAAAAAAGATTTTCTGCGTTTTGCTCGTATAAGAAAGTATTGAATGCAATTGCTACACAATTAGCGCAGTACCAGCAGTACTCTTCTTTAAGAACCTTCATTGTGCAACGATTGCATAAAATACCTACTATTCATTTCTATCCGTCGACATTAAACTAATAACAAAAAAAGCAGTCAGGCTTCCATAAGACTGTTATATGACGGCCGTGCATAAATGCCGTATCAATCAGGCTAATGTGATAACACTTTTAAACAAATCCCTTATAATCAGGCCAAGTCCAAGATATATCACAAAGCTGAAACGTAAGCCAACTGAATGAAATATATATGTACTACCCGTAAACCGGATTACCGAGTAAAATAGAGTGTACTTAGGTCCGTAACAGATTAGGCTTGTAGAAACCTTTGTCTCGTATTTCAAAGTCAGTATTGTAAGTTCATGTATGGTTTTACGTAATAATATCTAGTTTTATTCCATTTTACGAAGTTTGTGATCGAAACCTAGCTATGGAAACGTGAGGTTGGTGGGATTCGTGAAAATACTCGTAGTTCAGTTTTCACTATTCAAGAGTTTTCCCTTTCCTATACCTATCTATAGTAAGTATGGTATACTACTTAGGATTTCGCTTTTCGCGACTCAGACTCCTGTCTTGCTCGCACGATATTGAAAGGAAAGTGACAGGCAGTGTGCAAATCTGGCGTTGAAACCGGGGAATAATTTAATTACTTAACGAAGTGTCGGAGGTATTTTTTGATGAAGAAACAAGAAGCTTTCTAGCCTATAAAATTCCTTTGATACATAATTTGTTACACTTCAAACATTTTGTAGCATCATGTTTATGTTGATTTTTTTTTATTAAACATTTAAGAATTCAAACGAATGCATCATCATCACCATCAGCCAAAAGACGTCCACTGCTGGACATAGGCCTCCCCCAGAGAACGCCACCATGACCGGTCCTGCGCCTCCCGCATCCAGCGGACTCCAGCGACCTTCACCAGGTCATCAGTCCACCTTGTGGGGGGCCTACCCACGCTGCGTCGTCCGGTGCGTGAAACGAATGCATATTATTAAATAATGTTAAGTATTCCTCTTAAAAGTCATGTGTACGTTTCAAGCACTACTAATCAATTCATGAGGTATTTTCCATTTCCGTCTTTGGTTTCCGAAACCCACATACTTACCATGAAAGTGTCACGAACCAATTTGCCAAAGTATAATAAATTATACATTTGTGTCACGTAATGCACCTAGTAAAAAAATCTCAGATTTCTAATACCAGATAAGGGAGGGCTACGAGACGCGACACAGAGGGCGCTGACCATCGTCATATTCTGGTCCCGCATATTAAACCATCGGCACGAGGAAAAGAAGAAAAATCGACCAAGTGCGAGTCGGACTCGCGCACGAAGAGCTCCGTACCAATATCGAGCAAAAAACACGTTCTTTGTATTGGGCGCCCCTAATTTCTACTTATTTATTATTTTTATTATTTTGTATTGTAGCGGTAACATAAATATAGCTACATCCTGTGAAAATTTCAACTGTCTACCTATTACGATTCATGAAAAAATGTCCTTCGAACGAAATATCATGAAAAACCCCTATTTTGTGTTGGTACCTTAATTATTATTATTTTTGAATAGTATTAATAGTAATAGTAGTGATATTATTGAATAGTATTTGTTGCTATAGCGGCAACCGAAATACATCATCTGTGAAAATTGCCTAGTTAGCACGGTTCATGAGATACAGCCTGGTGACAGACGGACGGGCAGCGGAGGCTTAGTAATAGGGTGCCCTTTGGGTACGGAACCCTAAAAAAGAAACGAAGACGTACAATTAGGTCTATGCAGTATGAGGCGTCTCAATTTGTTTATCTCGTCCCTCAGGACTCACTCGAGCGTCTTGTAGATAAGCGTGAGCTTGCTCTCAGTTTCGCCTCAAAGTTGGTCCTAATTAAACGACATCAGTTTGCAGCCAACTGGGCTGCCTGCGTTAGTGTAGGGGGGATATACTTTAAGACAATTTAAAGGACATTTCCTGAAAAAATAATTAGCAAAATTAGGTTAGCGTCTACGTGAACTCTAGTACGAGTATGTTAGTAAAACTTAACCTTGTGTTTGTCACTTGAGTTTGACAGTCGTATAATTTGTCCCTTTAGCTTTTCCTTCTCCCGTTCTATGTGACGCACGTAGGTTTTCCGTCTGAAGTATTTTAATCTACAAATGTTAATATGATATAATAATATACAGCGTGTATATTTGATATTACTGCAAACTTTACGGGGTCTTAGTATAGGCATTTATTAATATTTATTGCACCGTAAATTATTTAAAAAATCTGACTTTTTTTTGCATATTAAATGATTCAGCACGCAATGTATTTGTAGGTTGTTTTTTTTTTTTTTTTTTAGTGTGGCTTTGACCTTCTTGCTGAGCAAGTGGTATTTCGCCAATGACTCGTTTCGAATCGCACACGGCGACAAGATTGAGGATTTATATCACGTTGTACGGTGAGGAGCTTTATTGTAAATTGATAGCGATTTACAAAAAACCACGCGGTCTATCGGGCCTTGACCCAAGAAGGGCTAAGTACGCTTCAAGTTGAATTCTTCATTAGCTATTCACACATTCGTTTGATCACAGCACAATACGCTATCAATACTACACGTTGAACAACAAAAATGAATAAATAACGAACAACAAAACCTAAACGCATGCGGCCATCTTGAGACACGGACCGGAAGCCTTGTAGGTTGTTGTTTGTTGACACTTAACATCGTGATGTGATAACTGTCACTAGTAATAACTACGCCATACATTGCAGCTCAGAATTTTTCAAAAATTAATTACGCTATGGCAGGTAACGCTAAATTAATAATTGTTATAAATATCAGATTATAGCACTAAAATCTCCGTCTGGCTTCAATTTGCGGTTATATCAATATATACACGCTGTAGACAAATTTAAGAACTCAGGCAACTTATTATTTCATTCTTGTCACATGTGCACATACTTCAAATTACACCCACCACTCTATGTTCTAAGGAAATTGACTAGTGACTGAGTCATCAAAAAACAAACTCGAACTTTTGATTTAACTAATCTTATTCAGCGCCTATAATGGTTGTGTTTATCAAGCGATTGTCATAAAACATCACACCGGTCACTTTAAGACGAGTATGTAAGTGCAAGAATGCCGGGTGCTTTAACATTTATATGTCGTGTGATCATCGCACCCATCGCGAGGCCGCAGGTGGCGAAAACCAAACAACGAGAACGGTATTTTATATTGCAAAGGTATTTCTGTTACATTTTATAGGTCGCACTGTAAGAAAAAAAACTTTATTTATACTATAAACAATAATAAAAATCTAGTTTTCATACAAGTGCAGTAGAATACTAAAGGATAGTCCATGAAAACTTTTTCACCGCTAACAAGAAGTATTCGTACGGATTTAATTTTGAATAGAGATCACATTCAATATTTTTCTCGGTTTGCATGATACATGGTCACACTACAGTTCACGTCACAGCGCGTTTTCAGTCAAGTCCCCTTAAGTGAAACGTCTTGATTGTCCGTAGTAAACATGGCACTGTGCCTTTGGGGCCAATAGGGCCGTTGAGGAAACTGTACACTAAGTGCCCTCATTCCCTTGTCTATTCTTGCCTCGTTTGACAAATGCTGTGCGTAGTTCATAATGACCGTAATGATTGAATTCTGTTAACATTTAACAAGGATTTAAGTTTATTAATATTGTAGTTTAGATAGGGTTCTGAAGTGAACTAGAAATTAGTCATCAATTATCACCTGATAATAAAAAGGTGGCGCAGTCTAAACTAAAAAACGCATTCGTCGCTATAAAACTAATTTACGACGAACTTTGTTTTGGTTGTTTTCTACGTATATAATATATTAATAATATAATAATATCAGACAACCTCACACAAATCAACCTATTGCCAAATTAAGCTCAAGAAGGCTTGTGTTATGGGATATACATACTTATATAGATAAATAAATACTTAAATACATAGAACATCCATGACCAAGGCACAAAGTATTAAAAGTACGTCACACAAATATTTGCCCTTGCCGGGATTCGAACCCAGGACCGCCGGCTCAGTAGGCAGCTGCTTTACCACTGCGCCAACCGCGTCGTCATATATGTATAAGCACCATAAATGGCACAGCCATAGCAAAGTTACTTAACAAAGCTATCCCCATAACTGAACGAATCCTGAGATCCAGTAGGCACTTCCAAGGTCCATCATCACGAAGATCGGGCCAGGTTATCTTATTTAGAACGTATTGAATATTTAATAAAAGTAGCATGTAAAACAAGTACAATTACCGAGACGTTGTTTCTATTTTATTGGTTTAGGCAACCCTAGGAGTCATCATCACCCACAACGAGCTACATTCAACGGCTTTACACGTCATTCAAAATTACCAATCAGAAACTAGTAGGCTTATTATTTTGCAAAAGCGACAAATAACAAAAGACTGCTGCTTCTGTAGTGTCTTTATTTTGTGGTACTGCGTTATCTAATACCCGTAGTAGTACTTAAAAAACTAGGTCAAAGTGTGTACTATTGTCCCAGATATTTTATAATGTATTTGACCTCTCCACGCGTCACACATAAACAACCCACCTGTCCCAAGCACTTTCCTATTACGGCCGCAATGAGTGAAGCAATCAAATAAACGCGTGCTGTGTTTACACAAGGCACCAATTCGCAACCAGAGCTGGTATATTAAATTACCGCGTCCATTTTGACCCTTTTCCCGGATATCCGTTTCCCGGATAAACCCGATAAGCCTTTTGTCGCCTGCGCCGAACTGCGATAATATTCAAATTTACTGTTTTCTGTAACTCGTGCGTTTTTTTTTTGTCACAAACAAAACTAAACCGCATCTCTGAAAACATTGAGCTGTGAATTGAACTGTGTGAAATCGAGTGAGATACGTGTTTTTAGAGCGCTGATAAAATGTATCGAAGATGATATAGGAACACGGATTGAAGTAACGAGTTGGGTTCGATTAGATCCAAGGCTTGAGCACACACAAACCTCTATTCAGCATGTGAGCAAATCATTTCAGCAGTCAAAGATAGATAGAATCTCTTTATTGCACACCTTGATACGAAAGAAATACAAACACAGAAAAAACTTAAAATTGCAATAGAGTAGATAACAGGCGGTCTTATCGCTAAAGAGCGTAGCTAAAGTGTTTATGTAACGGATTTTTTTATATGAACGTCAGAAATGAGTAGATAATGCAATAAAAATACAACTTGTGATAATATTTTCGATAATCATGAGACATCTTTAATAATCATTTATTAAACGGTTTATACTCGCTTAACAGTTGCCAACAACAACGGCCCGACATGTTTCGAACTCGTATGAAGCTCTTCATCAGGGACAGCATAGATTTTCGATCCTTCTAACCAGGACGCTGATACGACGCAACTTTTAACTTAGCGATACTTTAGCTTTACGAGTATGTAATACAATACTAGTAGATTACAGCTAGAACCTGTCTCTTGAGTGTTTTCATAATTATCATGTCAGCAGAAAGACAAAGGACTAACAAAGACTCTTGGATAAAGGACACCCAAAGGTTCTTCACAATGACTGGCCGTGTGCCGCCCTCATCCAACGGCTTCACATGTTCCAGATCAGCAGCCTCCTTTGTTGGGGGCCTCGCCACGTGGGGTCATCCAAGACACGTTCGCTGCTGAAGAATCTTTATCCCCCACGCCATCGGTTCCACGAGCAATGTGCCCGGCCTGCCACTTAAGTTTTTTGTTTACATTTATTTAAATTCATAAACAATATAACATTGTTCACAGATAAATCTTCCATTGACGTTGATTACATAACAGACCATCCCTTTGTCCAGGGGACTGTCCTAACTCCAAGCATGTCCGTTGACAACCCCTAATAATACGCTACACTGACTATGCAAAAGGGTGTATCTTAAAGTCTGTACACACTGCACTATTTTGCTACTCGTCCAGCACGTCTAGCTTTACTTTACTTTATATGCTTTACTGTCATACGCGACTATTTCCTGCGTGAGATAATTATCCGTCTCTTTCTGTGCACTATACGAGAGAGTGACGGGTAGCTCTATGTCGCGCGACAAGACGGGCAGGAGACGGATGTCCTTCGACAAACCCTTTAAATACTACGCCACGCTGATTATACAAAAAGACGTACGTTGCAGTACGTAGGTATGCACTGCATTACTGCTCGATAGAGAAGATGTCGTACCTTCCCCGTACGCGACCAAACTAGCTGCGCTCCTCTAATCTCACGGGAACATCACATTCTTTCGGGATAAAAAGTAGCCTATATGTTAATCCAGTGTGTCAGCTACCTCGGTACCAAACTTTATCAAAACTGGCCCAGCGTGGAGCGTGAAGAATTGACAAACATACAACACACTCGCAAACATTCGCCTTTACAATATTATTGTGATACGAAAACCAGTACGCTCCATAAAATTACGCAGTGTGTATAGCCTTTTAATTGGGGTACCCCAGTCAGTTACGTCCTTTTGCACACGGAAATTAGATTGAATGAATGCAAAATAAATGGTTGAATCGCTCTGTAATTAATACTCCTGTCAAGTGAGGGTCGCGGGTGCTCTCGGGTGTGTCGGATCAAAACCAGGTAGCGGACATCATTTTAATCGGTATTTAATTATTATTTATTACCTACTGACGCTGAGATGGCTATCAGGAAAGACTGGCGGCTTGTTGTGAAGCTTGCCAACAACATTATGGCCTAAGTGGATACTTCTTTTGTGCATGAGTGGACAGGACATAGTAATATGCTCAAAACAGTAAGTTTGATGACCACATAGGAGCATATAATTATGTATTTATATGTCTGCCAGAAAGACTGGATCTGACTGGAACAAGAAACAGAGACCGTGAAACAGAAAACTCGCGGCAACATCGAAAAGTTGTGTAAAAACAGTCGAATTTGATGAACAGATTTTTTTTTCGTGTGCCCACTTTTCCTATTGCAAACTTTCATTATTATTTATTATTATTTTTAATAGATTAAAAAAGTTAAGATATACGTACCGCCAACATTTAAAAAGTAAAAGAAAAAAATCCAATGGTGTCAATTTTATTTTTTAAATTAATGTACGATCTATCAGTAAATGTGGGACGGAATTATATAGAATTACTAGCATTAACCCGCGGCTTCGCCCGCGTTCCTATACAATAAACATTATCCTACGGGAACGATGCTCTTTTTTTCAGGATAAAAGTGGGATATTTGTTAAAGTTAGGGTATAATCTGCTTATCCCTCATGCATATCCGTCTAGCCGTTTTATTTTTGAAAAGTTTGAATGCATTTATTACGGCTGCAGGAGGTTTCCCGATGACTACTCCTCCAGTCTCGCCGCGCCACCCGCACTGGCCTTGACGACAATCGAAATGGCACCAAATACAAATTTAAACATCTATTAGGATAACGGGACTCATTCCATACCTCAAAAGCAAAAATAAATCCCTTATAGGATCACTTGTAGCTGTATGTGAGTCCGTCTGTTACAACCGATTTGCTGCAAAACTACTGCACCGATTGAATTGCAATTAGGCACAAATGCTTTTAAGAATTTTCATGTCCACAAATGTCCCAAAAAACCATGAAAATGACACCCATATTCATATCACCCACAATCATAACGTCATCGCACCCCCACAGGGGAATGGTATTTCACGTCCGCTACGTTGAGTTTTAAAATAATTGTTGTACCCGTAATCAGCGACCTGATAAATAATAAAAATAATACCCATGTTGATTTTCAGACTTTGTCAACACATTTCCCCCTTTTAGGGGTTCAATTCTTGAAAGGCCTGAAAAGCGTGTTTACTCATATTCTTAGAAATACTCCTGTGAAGTTTCGAATAAAATAGTCTAATCTTGTTTCCCCATACAAACTTTGAATCTCTATTTCACCCCCTTTAGAAAAATCGTTTATTAGTGCGCCCCTAATATACCCTATAAGGAACCTACGTTCTAAATTTAGACTCTTTAGAATCAGCGGTTTGGGCTGTGCGTTTAAAAACGACACCCATATTTTTAGACATATTTAGACATTTCTACCCCATCGCACCCTAACATGAGAGATGGTATTACACGTCCGCCATGTTGAATTTTAAAATAGTTCTTTTTTTAGTAATCAGCGACCCGATAATCCATAGATACCACTCTTCCCTCTTCCCCTTCCGGGATACAGGGTACCAAGTTATCTAATCTTGTTTCCCCATACAAACTTTGAATCCCCATTTCAACCCCCCAATAGGGGGTGAATTTAAAAAAAAAACCTTTCTTAGTGCACCCCTACACCTTATAAGCAACCTACGTGCCAAATTTGGACTCTCTAGAACCGGCGGTTTAGTATTTAGACATTTCAACCCCATTTCACCCCAACGGGGGAGATGGTAATTCACGTCCGCCTCGTTGGATTTTAAAATCGTTGCGGTTTTGGTAATCAGCGACCCGATAAACCATAAAAACAATACCCATGTTGATTTTCAGACTTTGTCACCACATTTCTCCCTTTATGGGGTTGAATTTTCAAAAATTCTGAAATACGTGTTTACTCATTTATTGTTAGAAATACTCCTGTGAAGTTTCAAATAAAATAGTCTAACTAATCTTATTTCCCCATACAAACTTTGGACCCCCATTTCTCCCCTTTAGGGGGTGAGTTTTGAAAAATCCTTTCTTAACGGATGCCTACGTCATAACATCTACTTGCATGCCAAATTTCAGCCCGATCCGTCCAGTGGTTTGGGCTGTGCGTTGATAGATCACTATGTCAGTCAGTCAGTCACCTTTGAGTTTTATATATATTTCTGAAATACGTGTTTACTCATTTATTGTTAGAAATACTCCTGTGAAGTTTCAAATAAAATAGTCTAACTAATCTTATTTCCCCATACAAACTTTGGACCCCCATTTCTCCCCTTTAGGGGGTGAGTTTTGAAAAATCCTTTCTTAGCGGATGCCTACGTCATAACATCTACTTGCATGCCAAATTTCAGCCCGATCCGTCCAGTGGTTTGGGCTGTGCGTTGATAGATCACTATGTCAGTCAGTCAGTCACCTTTGAGTTTTATATATATAGATATAATACATACGTATTATGAAATTTATATTTAATAATTAAATATAAATAAGTTAAGCTTGCCTATATCTAAACTTTGGAGACCATTTTTCAATGGCCACTTACCACGGCCGACTAGATTGTACCTAATTGAGTTGGTCACGACGTGCATCTAGATGGCAATAATCTTTGACTCCGTGGCAATTAAAAAAAATTACTTTCCACCTTAGGGATGGAAAATCTATTTTCCACCCGGCTATCTACTCATGAAAATGACACTTTCCGACCAGGAGAGATGAAAAACAGTTTAACCTTTCCCACTCCTTCAATAACCTTTGACAACGGTAACTGTAATAGTTTCCGAAACGTCAGGAAGCCTCAAATAATAAATACATGCGATATAAATCCATTAATTGTTTTATTTTAAATAATACATTACATACCTACTAGGGCGGTGCATTCGTCAATGACCCAGATTGAGTATTTGTGGCCCGAACCGATCTGGCGCTTTACGGATTATCGCCCGTGGTTTGTCTACAAAATAAAAGGTAAAGTTTTACGTTTTGTACGGCCCCTAGGTGATGTGATGTAAAATAATGTTTAGTTAGCCACGTTCTAGGTTTCGGCTGGGAGCAGTCAACAGTTTTCAAATGAGCTGCTATTCTAAGCGAAAGTTGTGACAAACACCGCGTTACTTTATTTCATTGCATTGATTTCCCTGGTGGTTCTGGTCTTGTGATATTGTACTTTCAATCTAGTTATCAACATTCGTTGCCTTAGGTTGAGATTGGATGTCGCAGAGATTGAAAATATTTATCTAGCTCAATTCCTAATTAATTGCTTCCAGTCTGCTCCTAGTCTTGACCAACGTCGGTTCGACAGCTATACTTAGAAAGAAAGAAAGAAAATACATTTATTGCCAGAAAAATAAGACAACACAGTTTCATGTACAAAAAAAAAACAAAATAGAAACACCAAGTAAAAAAAAAAAACAAATAATGGTACATTGGCAAAAGGAGAAGCTCAGCAATGTGCTGGGAGCCTAGCCGCTGTGGTGCGACGCAGTTCCAGCGCTGATGTTCAGCTTGCCCAGTGCGTGACCTGAATAAATTACAAATTCATATAATTCATGATTAAATGATCACATTATATTAATAAGTGCAACCTTGATAAATATAGTCATGCATGTTTTTTGAGTACATTATTATATCAGCCTGAACTGTCTCACATCTGGGCAAAGCCCTTTTTTCTACTCATCCAATACCAATATATATACCAAAACCGCAAGCACCCAAGTACATATGGCAATAAAACACATTGTCATTACATATATTATATTCTTAGCTCGATGTCGTACACAAATTTTCAACAGTAGATACATCAAATTTATGTGGTCTTAAAAACACTGTAATACAGTCCACTTCAATAACCACAAAAAAATTTTTTTGCCGTGTGCTAATCCAAATAGAATGTGAAAATCGGCTATTCATTTAGCAATCGCTAAAGCTATGTCCCACTTAAGGCCTGAACTCGACGATGATGATATCTGTTCAAATCCAAATACAGTTCACCTTGCCTTTCCACGCGGCGTCAGACAAAAATAAATACCTACAGGAGAATTTATTAAACAGAGAGGACATTATGGTAAAGTAGACATTTTAAAGTGGACGTCATGAAATAGTGGTAGTTCTGATAAAATTATTTTTATTAAAGCAGCAACGTCTGCTAGCGTAAATCAAATGTTTACAATGAAGCGAAATATTGAAAAAGTAAGGGTTCAGGCAGGGTTAAAATCTGCGTCTCCAACGGCTTTCCGGGCCAACACAGGCGTCCTACCAATTTTTCGTTTTATTATAAACAAATACAGTTGATATTTTGAAGCGGTGAACGTTTTGATACGGTATTGGATAGTGTGGTCCCAAAGGAAGGATATTAATACGATTGGTCTAGCGGATCCCAAACTAGGTCTGCACTTTCATTACGAACCATTTAACTAATATATAGAAAAACGCGACAATCGCTTGTCCGTAGCGTCTTCCAGTACATCCTGTCACCACTGAAGAGAAGATCCATCTACCCCAACGGCCATCGGCTCTACGAGCAATGTGACAGCCCACTGCCAATGAGGTCTGGCTACACTCTGAGCTTTGTCGATGAACTTGGTTCTTTTTTGGAACCCCCTAATTTTTATTTCGATCATGCAAAGAAAATCCTGAAAAACATGCAATACTTTGTCGTAACTTCACAGTTTTAATGTAACACACTTCTATGGCGCGGTTGTACCTACTCCCACACAAAGTTCGACTCGCTGGCACAGTAATGGTCGCTTAACTGTGACCGGTAGCCATTTTTTAAAAAATAGAATAGAATCGACTCACTGGCAGTGTGGGCTAAACAGCCCTGAAACATTTCAATTAATATAAAAAAAAAAACAGTTATATCTGAATATTTTGAATAATACTACTGACTGTACATGTACAGCCTTGGCAGGCAGCTGATCGGGGTTTTCGCGCCGCATGTACTATATCTTGGCACCCCAAAAGCCTAGACAAGATTTGTTACACAAAGGCCATAATCTTTTAGCCAAGTTTACGACCAGGGTTTTATTAAGGCAAACTTTGTAGCCCGAAAGATGTGATTTATAAACTTATTTTTGAAGTGAACCAAATGACATTTACATACGCCGCTTGCTTTTACCAAAATGATAAATTTTGGCTTAAATCTTATTTACGTCTCCAGGTTTAATATTTTCAACGTTACTTTCAAAATTTTATTGTTTATTGAACAGAATCAATGTTGATCCTTTTTTATGTCTCTTTTGTGACATTTGTGCCTTTTTTATGAATCCACTATTTCACAAGCGTACCAAGCACATTGATGTACGACACCATTTTGTCAGAGAATGTGTTTTTAATAATAGAGTAAAGCTCAGCTATGTATCTACTTCCAACATGCCAGCTGATCTGTTAACAAAAAGCCTTAGTGTTGAAAAACACTATATCTATATCCTCCTGACCGTTTTCGGCCACGGCGACTGCTTCAACTCCTCTGTTGGCGTTCGTGTGCTCTCATGTGGCTAACGTAGCCGATCTTGTTATTAAAGCCCCGTGAGCACAACGGGCACGAGAGAACACCATTATTATAATTAAAGCTGATCACCGCTGGTGGTCGGGCTTTCAGCTCATCCCTCTTGTTGTCGAGTTCAGTACGTAAAAAAAGAAAAACACTAAAAATTCTTTAAGTCAATGGGCATATCGGAAGTATAATATAAATATTAGTTTACTTTGTTAGGAGTGGGTGTTATAATAAGATAATATAACAAAATAGTTATTGTCTGTGTTACTAGTGGCGCCATCTCTTGAGTGATGTACTTGTTGTGTAGAGTCAGTTTTTGAACTAATAAAAGTTAGTCTGTTCCGAACAAGCTTGCAGTTTTATTAATAATAAATTTCTTATTTATATACAGGGTGGAACAGATCGAAGGACTTTTAAGCAAACAGGGAATTGTTAAGACTGAGTACCGTAAGGTCGGGGTACTTTGACCCTACAAGGTTACTTTGTCCACCCATAGAAACCATGTTATTAAATTGATAAATTCTTAGAACGACATTTGTTCAACATTAGTGTAAAAATCTGCACATATCAACCCTAGCATCTTTTGAGCATCGCTTAAGTTAAAGACAGGTGTCAACTTAAAATGTAAATAAAACCTTTGAAGTAGGATTGTCACTGATATTCAAATATTTTATTTGACTTTTGATGACTATTTTTTTCTTTTAAATCCAGCTTTACGATTATAATAGGTCGATTTTAGATCACTCAGATGACACTATCCTGTCAGCTCAGTCTTTACAAATGTTCCATCCTGTGTACAAAGGATACAAAGGACACAAAGGACACAAAGTATAAATAAGAAGCCAAAATTTTACGCATTTCACTGAAGTACAAGTGGGATTCAAACCCACGACCTATGCTTGACCGGAGCAATGCTCTCACCACTGAGCTATAGACCGCTATATGGATACCGCTTTTTAAACCGCCCTCTGTTTTTCTGTTTAAGATTATAAAAAATAATAACAATAAAGTTTTCGTTTTACTGTTTGTTTATGTATATTCGGGGTTGTAAGGACCAAGTCACTCAAAGCGCAATGGACATATTCAATCTGTAAACAATAAAATTGGTACATACTTTATTTTTCAAAAATTTCTCAATCTCAAACCAAAGATGCAAAACTGCCAAGTGCAAGTTCTGCTCGCTTTCAAAACTTCAGTTTGTCCGTACCCATACCAAATAACTTTTGGTCAGGGAATTTACTTAGGCTACATTTAACCAAACTTGTATTCCAAGAATTACACTTACTCTCATATTAATGTCAAAACTCCATATTAGTTTGACGTTACCATCCGAGAATAAGCATTTTTCATGAATAAAGGTTTGGTTAAATCCAGCCTTAGTCACATTACAGTTAAACTTCCATTGTATCGACCAAAATTACGCCCTAGAAGATCTAACTGTAATTTACAAGGGTCAAGGCATCTCATCAGCCATATACGGTGTGTTACCGCCAAGTAGGCTTTTCTTAAAGTAAAGTAACATAATATCTTTAACGTATCCATGACCTTAATTTAATTATTTAACTCAAATTCAGGCTTTATTAACTTTCTAACAAAATTTTAATTGCCAGTAATGTACAGTAAAGTAAATTGACAAGTGAGTGTTAAATGACAGCGTCATATGAGTAACGACAATTACGCTGTACACCCACTACATTGAATGTGCGGATTTAAGAAATTTAATTGTGCAGTTAATTTACATAATTATGATTAGCTTATAGATTAGCAAACAATTACTAATGGATCATATTATTATCAGTTTTAATAAATTCCTGAATGCCGGTAACAGGCTGTATATATAGTAGAATAGAAGTGTATGTTACAGATTCTATAACAACGTAGTTGTACTTCCCGCAAGACCCGAGGCACCTCCGATTATCGAGAATCTATTACCAGACGCTCGTTACGGAAAACACGTTATCAGAATATTAACACTTTATTATTTCAGGGAAGGTTTTTAAATATTTAACTTAGGAGCGGTAAACGATATCAGATTAGTTGGACAGAATAAGTCACAAATGTACTTAAAAGAGTGACAGAAAACATAACTTTGCTGAACACCATTACATAGAGAGGGAAGATGTTTGATCAACTTACATATACGTTTTTATAACCACATAATCGAAGGAAAAGTTAAAGGTAAGCGCCTGCCTTGCTGGCTGGAAGACCAAGAATAAGCTACTTAAAACAATTAAAGAGAAGATAAACGTTGTAGTATGGGGAAATCCGGGAAATGGCTATGGATAGGGATAGATGGAGACAGCTACATACTTGACCAGCTGCACCGGCAAGAGTTACTCTTAAATTTATTTTAAAACGATATCATGTTTTGTTTATTAAGCGAGGGAGAATTTTAGCAACATTATGATAACATAATTTGGGCAAAATTTCTATGGCCAAGGATAATAATATTCTAAAGAATATAAAACTAATTGCTTTCCAATCCTGGCGACGGTGGCGCGCAACCGTGACCTAACGACCAAGCGACCCTGATTTCCTGTTGCCAAGGTACCGAAAGCATATAGATCAAGGCTACAGAGATGATAGTATAGATTTAGCTGCATTGCTGTTGCAAGACGGACGGACGGTCGGTTTTCGGTCGGATCGCGCGAACAGGACCACACTTACTCCCGACCGCGCCACCGGATTGTTTGCATCCGTGACCATTCATAGGTGTCTATCAAATTCGCTGGTTGTGGTCGCGCGTCACAGTCGTTAAGATCAGAATACGCTCTTTAAGGTTAGAGCAGTAACTAGGCACTTACTGCCAAGTCGAGCTTCATAATACCTCGCTTACCGAGTTACAATAACAATTATAATGGCTTCATAATGAAATCGATAGCTGAATTCGTCCTCCATAAGCTGGGATCTACCCGATGGAATATGTTATCCTAAAATAATACACGTAGCCTAAGCAAATTTCAGATATAACGAGTCAACCTCACGCTTGCAATAAACTTTGTACTCTCTCATATTAGCAACATTAGCGTAGGCAACTACCGTGAGTCTCATACATAAACGGGTTTTGGATACTACATCGGTGCTTAGTATGTACGAGACCTTAGCAATTATGACGTATTGAGTGTTGTATGGAACCCGACAATTATTGACATTGTGTGTGATAATGAGGGTAGACATTCGACTTTTACGACGTAAGTAATACCCGTTTATCTATTTTAAAATAGCAACATTAGTGATTCCAAAACAAAGTACATTCCAGCAAAGTGGGAGATTGCACCCCACTATGGAAAAATAAATGACTGACAGTTTCTTTCTTTTACCGATGGCTGAAACTGAAAATTATGTTGTTGTGTACGGCGTTGTTGTTGTACATTAATCTTCCCGTTATTACTTACAGAGCAATTAAATAGTTAATTTCCGAAGAAATTAGTTTCCTAAGGTGTCATGTTCAGAGGGGAACTGTTTACAATCATACTCCCATAATGAAATAATGGACTTTATTGTGCTAATAGGTCACAATGGCACTTTTACATCTGAGTCTACCGGCATTTCACAAAAGGAGAGCACTGTTGAGAAACGCCGAAAGAAACTCAACAGTCAGTCATTTTTTCAGAGAAAATACTTGTCCGTTACAGTAATACGAACTTAACCTAATTTGTACCTATCTCAAGAATTTAGGCGTATGCGTATAGTTACGTAGTCCTGGAAGAAAACATATTAAAAGTATGCCTATAAAATAATAATATTGCATTTAAAGTCATAATAAAGGAAAAAATATAAGAATAATAAGGAATACGATAATAGCGAAGCGACGACGCATCTCTGCTTCAGCTTGTTCAAAACTGTCCGGATGTTTGGATGTCCATTTTTTCAGAATTTTCGGTGTTCTCGCCTGTAGGCCGCATTCCACAACAAAAATGATCTATATTGCTCAATAGTACTACAATTATGATACATTTCGAAAACTCGTAAAATGTAAGCAAATTCAATAATCTGCTTACATTTTACGAGATAATGGTGGGGGTTGCAAACGTCATATTTCAGCCCTCTCAAAAAAAACGCTTAATCTGCAGTTCACAGAGTCACTAGGTAAAAATATTATTTATTTGAATTACAGATATTGAAAGTTGCCATAGGATATACCAAAAAATTGGCGTAGTGTTGATATACCACTTCGCAGATCTCTCTGAGATATCAAATAGGTATGTGTATAGAATCAGGGCCCAGTAACATGGATTTAAGCCATACATGAAACCGTTGAGCCACACGTGTTCTTAAGCGAAGATCCCCGATTTCACATTATTAAAGATTCCTTTAGGAAACTTCTAGTTTATTCATGGCCTAATAAATAAAAAAAACTGAATATGAGCTTCCAGCGCCTATTATGATGGTTGCGTTTATCACGTGATGAATAAGTGACAAAGCAACTGTCACTCACACTCGCATTTTGTCAATACGTAACGGATGCTTTGTCGCTTATTTATCGCGCGATAAAAGCAAGCATCATAGGTCCGCAGATTAATCAGTAACGGCAGAGACGGATGAATTCACTCTTAAATGATTACACTTTAAACAAATAGTTACGCTTCGTTTAATTTAAAATGATTTATGGTTAAACGCAAATGGAGCAAAGAAGGCGGTCATTAATTAGTACAGAGCTCGCTCACAAGATTAATGACGTGAACCTGGATCTGTGTGCATAAGTGTATTTAGTCACCTCGACGCGTATGGATAATTCATTAGAGTCTCTACAACATTTGGATTTTTTTTAACTAGACCTAGACTAACCCAGTGTAATCTAGTTTGTTGTATATTTGAATGGCTTTACACTTTATTGGGTGATTGGATAGTTCCATATGGGTATTGATTACAACACCATTTATCGGTCAGAATGTCGTTGCGGCCTCATCTCACCAAAACGGATCACAACGAACTTTTCAGACAACTGACAAGTTGTTGCAACTCCATAGATGGTAATAGGATACTTTTTTGCCGACTACGGTAGAAAAATAAGGGTTATACGGACAAGTTTGCTTTCATAAGATTATGATAAATATCCACAAACCTATTGGTAGCGTTTATCATGTGATAAATAAATTATAAAGCAGCTGGCATTCTCACACTCGCATATATACTTGTCAAAACGTGATGCTTTATTATTTTTTTATCGTGTGGTAAACGCAACAATCATCAATCTTTGAACTACACATAGGTAGATAGTTTTCTAGAAATGCAGAATTAGTGTTTAAACAATAGGCTAGATTTATAAACTTCCCAGCTCCCTAGATTTCACGAGTCCTAAATTTAGATTTCTACCAACAACAATTTACATATGCACCGTGTACCGCATTGTTTACTGTTCTAACTAGGTGTTCCAGTTCCAAAGCTGAGAGAACTCGTGGATCCTTACAAAGACAAATAAATAGCAAGGCTTTATAGAATATTTTATCGATTCTATTTTTAATGTGGAAATACTAATATTATTTAGGTATATTAAAGCTAGCGTAAACCAAATGTTTACAATGATGCGAAAGATTTAAATTAAATCGTTAAGGCAGGGTTCGATCCTGCGTCGCTAGTGGCTTTCCGGGCCAACACGGGCGTCCTACCTAATGGACCATTTGAACCTAATGCGAGAGCCATTGAATTCTTCAACCAGTTGCTTTTTGCATGCGGCAGGTGGCATTGTAGCGCCATCTGCCGTAAATAACTTTCATGATCGGCACCATCGTCTCAAAGTATGTTGAGAATCGATAATATCTGCTCATATGTGACAAGATTTATAGCTCGAGTTTCTGCAAGCCTGAAAACTACAAATTAACAAATGCACTCGTAAATCCTGCACTGAATCAGCCCGAACGAAAACAATTTTAATATCATAGATGATGTATCCTTGTCAATCGCCAATCATTGGTCAATTTATGTAATAATATTATGTTATGGGAATAGGATAAGGAATGCTATAAAGTTTTATAGATCGGTCATAAAACGCTGGGAAATATAGGCCCCCCTAGCTTATATTTTGCTATATTTCGAACATTATTCCGGAGAGGACATAAAAAGCTAGTTAAAAAAGGGTATTTGATCGATAAGAGGGTAAGACACGCGGTAACTGACCCTGTTTAGGAGAAACAGTAAATCGAAGTATGATTTATGATATGCAGAATTTTCTTTATCGATATGGAACAATAAAAGTGGATGTTTAGTTTGGAAAAGGTCACGAAGTCCCTATAAAAGTACATGTTTATAGATAACTACACGATCCTTTCGTCTGCTAAGAACAAAAACGCCACAACTATCTCTTTCATTCACCACAAGCTCTCTTAAAATGAACAAAGACACATCGACCTTCATACAAACATATATTTTATCAATCCAAGTGTCGTATTTGTACAAACAACAAACAAACCTACATTTTTATATTCGTTTTGATTTTGGCTACATTAAGCTACAAAGACATGTTAAAATAAAATTGTAAAAGATAATATCGCCTGGTGATAACCAAAACTCACTAAAAATTTCTGTCACTTCTCTTCAAAACCTCGTATCTAGTTTGTAGATTAATACTGGAATACGAGCTTTGTTTAAAGTAGGTATTTCTTACTTAATAAGTGAGACAGCAAACGATATCTACCTAGCTAATATATATTCATTTATATTGCTTGCACTAAATAATAATCGCCTAGGAAAGAGTTAGCCGGCTGTTCGGTGTTTTACCTTATTGATACCCCACAAAAAACGCCTAGTTGTTGTTTGGTATGAAAAGCGGTTAATATCGAGAGTTACGCGCGGTTTACGACGGGGTTTGTACAATGAGCGGCAGAGGGACCGAAAATTTGACGAAATAGCAAAATTTCAACAAGTTCTGATATTGAAAATATTTTAAAAGGGTACCAACACTAAATTGAATTAAAAACATTGAATAGTAATTATATTAGGTATTTCTTATAGTCATGCACTGTATCTATTCATTCAATCTAAGAAAATTAGGTTAAACATCAACTACCTCTCTTAACAGGAAGTTCCCAACTGTCTGCCAGCGTTTCGCGTAGATCAGTACCTTTACCATGAAGTCTGACCAAAAAGAGTAGAAATTAAAAAGTGGCAATACTGTAGTGCCGTCCCCGTTTTCTTAGATTGATTAAAAAGGAACGACACTACAGTATTGCCACTCTTTAATTTCTACTATTTTTGGTCAGACTCGCTAGCGACGCGGGCGCACAGCTCAGCGGCACCAACGTGTGCGCTCTGATGCCTGCACCTCTAGCATTTTTTTTTTCAGTTAAATCTGTAGGTCCTTCGGGGCACTTTGCGTGATTTGTGACTGTCACGCCTCGTCCTTTTGGACAAAGCTCCGTCTAGCACACGACTATTTCCCGCGCGAGATATTTATCTATCTCTTTCTGTGCAGTAATGAGTGAAAGTAACAGGTGACGCTATGCCGCGCGACAATACGGGCTGCAACAACAGGACGTCTGGATGACCGGAGCCTGCGAGGAACCAGCAAGGAGGTGAGTATCCTATTCATCACGATACCTGTGCTAACTCGGGGCACTGATACTAAAGTAATGTAGCTATTTTTTTTATCGACAATTAAAATTATCGGTGTTACTGTCAACATCTAAATGTTAATCAACATAAATATATATTTTCGTCTCTTCATTTCAGAATGAAAACAATAAACAAATTAAAACGTAAATTTATTTGTTTATTTTAAATAATTTTCATAGTAAGTGTACAATCAATATTTTTTGCATATTCGTCGGTATTAAAGATTGACGTCTAGATGAAAATATCCACTTCATCTGACTTGATATCGCACCGTTTTATAGTACCTAATCGAGAACTTTGAATGAGACTATTTATTTACATCGACATCTTTTTTATCGATATCAAATCCCTAGAGCGTGCCCCAAGTTAGCACAGGTAATCATCACCAATCAGTGCTTCATCAGAGGCACTAGGCATTATATTAATCTGTGTTAAAAGTCCCTATAGTGATATTTTTTTTATTCGATGTCGAATTAAGGCCATTAACAAATAACTTTGTTATAATATGAATTTTCACTGTAGGGTTAGTATAGCTTATGAAATAATTTGTGCGGGTAGTTATGTCACTATTATTTACAAAAGAAAATAATAAGTAATTAATAAGATATATAAAGGCACGAAGTGGTATTTATTTTTGTATCTACAACTGGTAAACGGTTATATTTATTTTACCTTCTTAAATACTTGTGGAGCCGACGATACTAACATAATATTTGTTCTTAAAAAAGTAATTAGTCTGATTCTTATTGGTCTAGACTGATTGGCCGGCTTAGTGTCAACAACAGTGTTATTTTGATTTTTCCTTCTTAAAAAAAAAGTCAAATTCGACCAGCAATCAAAGCAACTATTCGATGTGGATAATGTATACGATAAATAGTTATTTGTTATGCAAGGCTGCAAAGTTGTTATTTGGCGCGAGTGTTGAAATTGAAAGCTGAGCGAGCGAAGGAATCTAAGATTGAACCATGAGCGAAGCGAATGGTTCAAAGATAGATTCCTGAGCGTAGCGAGGCTTTCAAGACACGAGAAGCTAAATAATTTTGCAGCCATGCGGAACACACAACTTTTCACCTCACTACAGCGAGGAAAATGCAAGATTCAAGAAAAACAATTAAAATATAAAAATGATCATATTTAATTTTGCCTTCTATTTAACACATCAAATTTAAAACATAACACACTCAAATCCAAACCAAATAAATACGAGAGAAGCACACATATTAAAAATTAAAAGTAATATGGCCGTAATTTGTGTTATCGTCGTGTATATTTTATCGTTGAGTTTTTCTTAAGCACTGTTATATTATATTTGTATTTGAAACTACTTGACACATTCGTTGTGAATGTGGGAGAATGGCATTCTGGGAAGGATTAGATGGCCACTCGGAAGTATTTTCCATAACACTTGCTTTGGAAGTTATTGGACGATGGGATCCGAACAAGATTATTTCGGCTTTATCTTCTTTAAAAACGCCAATAGTTTCTATTTATAACAAATCCTTTTTCGTTTTAATGCAGGCTTTTAGCATTGAATAAATACTCCAAAGTGGGCTTAACTTTCTCGTTTTCGATATTTCTATAAAGTAAGACAACAGTATGTATTCTCCACAGAACAAATTTACGTTGTTTACGTGAATTGTGAAAACTTCCAACTTTTTAATTATTATTTTTTTTCTTGGGTGGGTTCAGAAATTACACTCTTATGTTCCAACTTTTATAACAAATAAATATTAAAATTTGTGTTGTATTTAATATATTTACTAGTCAAAATATGTAAATGAAACTGAAATACTTGCTATTAATATATATAAACATATTCAACATAAAATAAAGTGTAGAAAAAATTTTAACTTAAAAATCTGTAACCGCAAACCAGGTTTCTGGACGTGATATTGTAGGCGTATTTTTTTTAAAAGAAGTATTCAAACGTACATATGATTTGAGCCGGCCTGACCAGATCGCCCTTTATTAACGTGCGTTGATTGGTTATTCGAACATTTATCGACTGATGAAATCAGTCACGCGTGGAAGGAGTCTTAAATATAAAAAAGTTACATGGACCACAGATAATCAAAATCGTCGTGTTCGAAATTCAAATGACTTTTGCACGCTAGCGGATAAAATAGACTTTTGCACGCAGATTTCGCCCTATAAACGGAGTTTTTCCGAGCGAGTGAGGTGATAATACAATTGTAAAGCCAAGTGCGTGTCGGACTCGCGCACCGAGGGTTCCGCACAACTAAATATTATTTTTACTTTTTGTTTTCTGTATTTGTTATTATAGCGGCAACAGAAATACAACATCATTTTAACTATCAAGCAGTTCAAAAAATCTGATATTATAAAGTAAAAAACCTATTTAGTTGTACGGAGCCCTCGGTATCACTGTTCATGAGATACAGCCTGGTAACGTATCGAGAAAAAACGGCAAAAAAAATCACGGGTTTTGTATGGGTGCCGCCCCATTAAATGTTTTTATTTGGGCTATTTTTTTTTAAATCCTGTTTTTAATATTTTTAGTTATAACGGCAACATAAATACATCATCTAGATACATACAGCCTGGTGATGGTGACGTACAGACAGACAGCAGAGTCCTAGTAATAGGGTCCTATTTTTACCCTTTGGGAACGGAGTATTATACAATTGTCAAAATGGAATGTAAGTATGTTATTGAAGATACTACCTAGTAGTTAAAAATGTGATTTTTTAAAGAGAATCATGGTAATGAATTCTATTGTTTTCTTTTTAGCTGTGTAATCATTAATCAACACGGTAAGAAGTTCTTAGCACTTGTAAGGTTATAACAGTCTTTATTTGATTCCAATAAAAAAAAAGGTTTGCTTGCACTTTGGTAGATAGATAAATTTGTAAATAAGAACGATATTAAGATATTTGCCCTAAAACAGCTTAAAAATGGAAAAGCCCCTGGAGAGGATGGTATCACGACAGAGCTCCTGAAGGCAGGGGGTACCCCCATACTAAGGGAGCTCCAAGAGTTGTTTAATACTGTCCTCTTCAATGGGAGAACTCCGCAAGCGTGGAACAGAAGCGTGGTTGTTCTGTTTTTCAAGAAAGGCGACACCACCCTGTTGAAAAACTATCGGCCCATATCGCTTCTGAGCCACGTATATAAGCTGTTTTCAAGGGTTATTACGAACCGCCTTGCCCGAAGACTCGACGAGTTCCAACCCCCGGAACAGGCCGGTTTTCGAAGTGGGTACGGCACCATAGACCACATTCACACAGTGCGGCAGATTATACAGAAGACCGAAGAGTATAATCGGCCCCTGTGTCTGGCCTTTGTGGACTATTGAAAAGGCCTTTGACTCAATCGAAACTTGGTCTGTTCTGGAGTCCTTGCAACGATGTCAAGCCGACTGGCGATACATCGAGGTGATGAGATGTTTATATTCAGCCGCCACGATGACTGTGCAAGTACAGAACCAGCAGACAGAACATATCCACCTGCGCCGAGGAGTGCGACAAGGTGACGTTATATCACCGAAACTGTTCACTAACGCGCTGGAGGATATGTTCAAGACGTTGGACTGGAAAAATCGTGGCATTAATATAAATGGTCAACACATCTCTCATCTACGATTCACGGACGACATCGTGATCATGGCCGAGACGTTGCAGGACCTGGATCACATGCTAGACAGCCTGGCAAATTCGTCTCAGCGTATCGGTCTTCGGATGAATTTGGATAAAACCAAAGTTATGTTCAATGAACATATCGATCCGGGACCGGTCGCCGTAAATGGAGTCTCCATCGAAGTTGTTTCCGAATACGTATACTTAGGGCAAATGCTCCAACTAGGTAGAGGCAACTTCGACAAGGAGGCTAAGAGGCGAATACAACTGGGCTGGGCAGCGTTCGGAAAACTGCGTCGAGTCTTCACGTCGCCCATACCTCAAAGTCTAAAAACTAAAGTTTTTAATCAGTGCGTCTTACCTGTTATGACCTACGGAGCCGAGACGTGGCCACTCACCATACGACTAGTCCACCAATTCAAAGTCGCTCAGCGAGCCATGGAAAGAGCTATGCTTGGTGTGTCTCTTAGGGATCAGATCCGAAACGAAGTAATTCGACAGAGAACCAAAGTTACCGACATAGCACAGCGGATAAGCAAGTTGAAGTGGCAGTGGGCTGGTCATATCTGCCGTAGAGCCGATGACCACTGGGGCAAACGAGTTCTGGAGTGGAGGCCACGAATCGGTAAACGTAGTGTAGGGCGCCCTGTAACAAGGTGGAGCGATGACATTCGTAGGACAGCGGGTAGTAACTGGAGGACGAGAGCTGAAAATCGAGCTCAGTGGCGTGCCATGGGAGAGGCCTATGTCCAGCAGTGGACTGAAACAGGCTGATGATGATTAAGATATTTCGCGCAATTCTAAAATCTACTAACTCCCAAGAAGACCAAGGCGTAAAAATTAGACACTAAGGTACAAAGTGCACGTAAATTCCACAGTAGTTCTATAACCATAATTCCAAGTCCATCCAGATGACAAAGAAATTTTCCCAATAGATAGATGCTGCTGTATGGTAGTCGCCACAGTGCTACAACCGTTCAGTTTTCCCTGAAATAATGAACTCTATCCATTTAATATTATAATTATAGAATTGTCTATGTATAATTAATTGTGTGTATTAACTTTATTTAACCTAAATAACGCAAAGCTTTGATAAAAATGACTACAATCGAATCTTTAATTATCAATATTAATTGGAAATATCTTTAATTAAAACCTCGAGGTGCGCATTGGAACACTGTATCAAAGTAAATCCGCTTTGGCCAAGATTGTTGCCGCAGGGGAACATGTTACGAGAATTTGTGCTATCGTAACTATATCAGCACTCATCCTCAGGCTATATTGTAGGTAGTGATGTTCTGTTTCCGAGAATTTCCGGTATAGTACAATTTTTCTAAACTAAACTCATCCACTTACCTGCATTCACAATGGCATTGTGTCTAATACAATCCTATCTGCTTTTGTTCTCGTAAGCGCCAACCAGTTACTTACAAAAAAAGGTTAGAACTACATTGCGTGGATGTTGAATTTTCAACCTTATTCCTTGTTGAATAGGTTTAAAATGGTTGATGATGAGAGTTCATAGTCCTTTTTCAAGAGAATACGTTCTTGTGGAGAGTCGGACGGTTGTAAAATTCCAAAACAGTTATGATCACCATTATTCTGTTAGTTTATTTTGTAGTCAAATGTCCAAGGAAGTAGAGTCGATAATCTATATTAACCTTCCAAGGTGGTTACAATCTGCTTTTACTACGAGCTCGCTATCTTAATTTGTGGTTAACCACGCAATGGTATTCAGTTCTTAAGTGGATGAGCTTAGCTTAGAAAATTTGTACTATAACTTCCTCATTTTGTTTGGGGAATGTTCTCGAGAACGTTCTCTCCCCATACAAATCGGGAAACGTTCTCGAGAACGACACAACTCTAATTGCAATAAAGTAGATTGGACTGTGTGTGAAAAAAATAGCTCAAATGTTAAACTACCTGAGAAATAGAAAAAATATGCTAATTTTAAATAACTTATATTGGTTTCTAATAGCCCTCAGTTTGTTAGTCATCACTAGCAGCTAAGATTTGGGCTACTGTTAACAAATCTCTTTTTTTTTAATCTGCTTGACGTTTTTATTAAAGAGGAGGGTTATATTCTCTGTAAGTGGCAGTAGGTACAGCAGTGTGCCTTTCCGAGAAAAGTCACCATTACAAGAAGTGAGTAAGTAAGTGGACCAGCGTGGCTAGCATATCTTACTGCGACTGTTTGTGGCGCGACGTATCGTCACCTGCACGTTTAGCATAACTTTGACACGCGACTCATGTCGCGCGAGATAGCATCATCCGTCACTATCTCATAGTACTGTACAGATAGAGACAGGTAGTATATCTCGCGCGAGAAAGAGGCGCGTGTCAAAGTTATGCTAGCCGTGCTGTCTGGCTCGCGCGGTATTGACAGGAAAGTGACAGATAGTGTTTGTAGCCAACATGTAGCCAAAAACAATGACTCTTTGAATCAAAATCATGCCAAATCACGAATTTCAAGTTATAATACCTAAGAATTACATGTTTCCAAGGGTCGGTAAATAAAAAGAGGTTTATTATTAAGATTCTTTTTTTTCTTCTCGTCGACCTTCAAGTCTAATAAAACAGAGACGCTCTAGGCGATGCGACATTGAGATATTGGTTGAACTGCGCTAAGACTTCGGGGCATACGAATTACAAGGCAGCCTACATGCCTGTCGTGATGGAGACAAAAATATTCGTTAAAGTCTCCTTATCTGATTGTTTTAGACATTTTTTTCTATGATCAAACATGTTACTTAACATATTATCAATGTTCCTACTTAGAACTGGGCCATTGCGATTTATTGGTATTTGAAACCTACAGTTTGAATTTTTCATTGATAATTTTTGTTTCAAAAACTACTTACTCAAAATTGTCAAAATTCAAGCAGTAAACTGGTTTTTCAACTTATTTCGACTTCACGCAATGAAAGCATGAAATAGCTATGTCACTATCTAGAACTCAGGGAAAAATATTATTCACTTTAAAAAGATGGTAGAAATTGTCAATATAATTTCCGTGCCTGGCGTGAAGAACTTGATAACTCGACTTATACGTTTTTTTTTTTATTGGCGTAATGGCTTTCTACGGCCAAGGTTTTGTAGGAAAAAAATTGACAACTCGATATCTATGATACTTTTGAAGATATGGCCTGTGACATCATATTGATATCTCGATATTTAGCGGATTTTATTTAACAAAACGAGATATCAGCGCGATGAGGCACAAAAAATATTGCATATCAACTTATCAACGAATTCTCAAAAAAAAAAAAGCGTTCGTAACTTGACAAATCAAGATATTAGAATGAAGACAAGCACACTTTAACGATAACAAATGAATATATCGTTTTATCTCATTATACACAACTACCGTAAATTCATATGTCGATTTATCATTTTCAGGTTGATGGACACAGCAAATAATAAGTTGACATAATTAATTATTCATAATTTATCGAAATGTATATTTCGATTTGTCAAGTTATTCTCACATCTGAGGTGTACTCTGGTACAAAGGAAAACACTGATAACTGTACATTTGTGAACATAATATAAACCTTAGTACAATGTGTTAAGGTTCATGGGGTATAGTTAACAGTGTCTTCGTATGTATCATTCACATTACCGGTACCTTGTCAACCATCGACCAGTTTTATTTATTGGATCAGAAAAACAAAGATGTTGCCAGTTAAAAATAAGATGAATTCAACTAGTTTTTCTGTAGAATAAGTGCTTTTGCATTACTGAATTAAAGACGATTCATTTACTACAATTTATTCAATGTTTTTATAACTTTTAATTTTATTTTCTTCGGGTTTCGTGACTAAAATAAAACAATTCAAACGGATTGTATCATATTTATTCATTGTTTGTGCCTTTCTGACGTATTTGGCACCGAAAATTTGTGTTTTTCTCATCAAAAATAGTTGCCGAAACGTCAGGAGACTCAAACAACGAACACACGCGATATAATCCATTTAAATCGCCTTATATAAACAAAACAGTTGTATAGAAACGATAGAATTGTTTAATTGATACCCTATATTCTATGGTGAATATGTTGATAAGTCTTATATCTCACAAAATACAATGATTCTATCAAAATAAATAAGATAATTGAAAAGTTTGCATAAAATTACCCTTAAATCAATTTAGACATTTCAATTATACAGAAAAACTGATTTTTAGGGATTAAATTAAAAAACATTTTCACCAATTTGGGCACTAATGTATGGGGAATAACTTGATAAGTCGATGGTGAACTTGATAAGTCGATGGTGAATATGTTGATAAGTCTAATATCTCACAAAATACAATGTTTCCACCAAAATAAGTAAAATAATTGAAAAGTTTGCATAAAATTACCTATAAATCAATTTAGACGTTTCAGTTACTATGAAAAACTGATTTTTAGGAATTAAATTAAAAAACATTTTCACCAATTTGGGCACTAATGTATGGGGAATAACTTGATAAGTCGTTGGTACCTATGTTGATAAGTCTTATATCACAGAAAATAAGAGGATTTTACTAGAATACGTAAGGTAAATGAAAAGATCGCGGAAAATTATCCATAAATCAAGCTTTAAACACGAGTTAAAGATGAAAATGGATTTTGGAGAAAATGTCAAACTTTAAAATCGACGCCCTGAACAATTGCCATTTTGGACTTATCAAGTTCTTCACGCCATGCACGGATTTGTCATAATATTTTAAAAAAAGGAATAAGTCCTCTTAAGAGACAAACTGAACGTAACCAGGTTATACAAATCGAGGTTTCGTTCCCGTCTGTTTCCTCCTCTAAAACTAAACCAATCTTTACGAAATTTTAGGAACTGACGAAATGTTCTGTGTCGGACCGTTTCATTTTTGCGCATATATTATAGAACTTGTGTACTAGGCGCTCGTTTGCGAGCCAAAAACAGACGCCTAGTACATATCTGCTTTGATCTTTGTATCAATGAATGGTTTAATATAAAAAAATAAAATTAATAATTTAAAAAACCCCCGACATGACAACCAATAAAAAATAAAATTAATAATTTAAAAAACCCCCGACATGACAACCAATAAAAAGAAAGAAATAAAATCTACGAAATGTGCCTATACCTACAATGAACAGTAGAAAAAGAATCCAAGCTTCGTTGCGTTCGGGGGACCGCTAAGTACTTACCTAAATGAAATTAAATATATTTTTCAACGCAAAATTGCATGTATGCATTTGGGCCACTTTACGATTTTCAGTACCTACATTGCATTTCATTTACTTAGCGGTCCCCCGACGCAACGAAGCTTGGATTATTTTTCTACTGTTCATTGTAGGTATAGGCACATTTCGTAGATTTTATTTCTTTCTTTTTATTGGTTGTCATGTCGGGGGTTTTTTAAATTATTAATTTTATTTTTATTTCATATTTTTTAATCAAACAGAAGTTTCGTCCCGGAATTTTCTTCTTTTGACACTATTTTTGTTTTACACCGTTTAAGGTCCAGGGTTTCCAATCTTTCGTCGAACTTGATCCTTGACTGTATGTAGGTACAACTGGATCCCAAGCTAGTGGTAATGAATGCCGTCTTCTCTAAGATTGAAGTTAGGATATATTTTGATTTCAATAGCCTTAAGCAGCATTCTGGAAAAAAATCTTAATTTATTGAGTGATATAGAAAATGCTAATAATACGTAACATTTAACCAAAACTTTGGAATCCTTGGCTTCACTATTGGCTGAAATCCATTAACAACTAGCTGGTCATCATGAGACCTTCATTTATTGAGTGATATAGAAAATGCTAATAATACTTAACATTTAATCAAAATTTGGAATCCTAAGTTTCAATATGGGCTGAGATCCATTAACAACTACCTGGTCATCACGAGACCTTCAAAGTCAGATAGAAAATGCTAATAATACTTAACATTTAACCAAAATTTGGAGTCCTTGGCTTCAATATTAGCTGAAATCCATTAACAACTAGCTGGTCATCATGAGACCTTCATTTATTGAGTGATTTAGAAAATGCTAATAAAACTTATCATTTATCCAAAAAATTGAATTCTTGGCTTCAATATTGGATGAGATCCATTAACAACTAGCTGGTCATCATGAGACCTTCATTTATTGAGTGATATAGAAAATGCTAATACAAATTAACATTTTAACCAAAATTTGGAATCCTTAGCTTCAATATTGGCTGGGATCCATTAACAACTACCTGGTCATCATGAGACCCTCAATTAGTGAGTCATATAGAAAATGCTAATAATACTTAACATTTAGCCAATATTTCGAATTATTGACTTCATTATTGGCTGAGACCTCGTCACTTGTTCCAATTAAAGCTGAATATCTTGGAAACTACTGGTCCTATTTCCACCAAACATAGCTAAGAACCATCTCGACGGAAAAGTCTTTCGATTAAAAAAAACCGCACTTAAATTGGTCCATCCGCTTGGGCGCTACGATGCCACAGACAGACACACAGATACACAGATACACAGATGATGATGATGATGATTTGGTGTAGGGACGCCCGGCCGGAAACAGGCGGGCTGTCGATCGCTTGACTGCGTTCATTCAGCCCAATTCCCAATTGGAGCCAACGGTTACTGTCCCGGCGGCGCTCCCATACAGCCTTCTTCCTCGAATCTCCTTGTTCTCCTGCAGAAGGAAAGGACATCTTTAAGGTTAATGTCCCTCAGCTCTTCCTCTTCTAGTTTATCTTTTCTGAAGATGTTATAGCGTATTATCGCATACATTCCACACTCTACTAAAACATGCTTACTCGTCTCCTCCTGTCCACAGTGCGAGCAGTATGGATCACTTACTACACCCATAATATGTAGGTGCCTGTTAAGGCTATTGTGTCCCGTGATTATGCCTGTTAATAATCTGAGATTTTTCTTACCTAGTTCCAGAAGATACCTGGTCCTTTTTCTGTTTATGCCTCCTAGTATCATCTTCGATTGTCGACAGTCCGTTGTCTCTCGCCATTGTCTATTGGCCTCTTCCTCCATTAGCCTAGCTATAACTCCTTTCGTGACTTCTGCCGATATTGGCAGTGCAGGTTCGGGTCCTATGAGTTCCCTCTCTGCTCCTAGCCTTGCCATCTCATCTGCCCTTTCATTCCCTGTTACACCCTGATGTCCAGGTACCCATGCTACCGTAATCTTTGTGTGTTCTCCAAGTTTGTTCAGGGCTTCTCTGCATTCCTTTACCAAGGACGAGCTTACCGTCTGTTTGTCTAGCGCTTTTAGTGCAGCCTGGCTATCTGTGTATATAACGACAGATCCCACTTCCTGCGAACATTCATCTATTATTTGTGCACATCTCATTATGCCGCATACCTCTGCCTGAAATACGCTAGCGTACCTCCCCAGAGGTATGTGTACCTTTTTGTCCAGCTTCGGTATCACTATGCCGGCTCCTGCTAGTTTCGTGGATTCCCGCCGAGAGCCATCCGTAAAGCAGATAGTCACGGGGTGTTCAACCTTTATCTTCCAGTTGTCCCTTTCTCCTATGTGTATCCTATATTTCTTATCGAACATCTCCTGTCTCTTTATGAGATCGTTGTTTTGGGTAAGCATCCCCATCTTCGAGCATGCTTCCCTCTGAATAAGTGCGTGTCCCTTGTCCACAAAGCTTCCTCTCCATTCCTTACATGCTTTCATTCTGTACCATTGTTCCATGGCCCTCTTCTCCGCTTCTATTTTAAGTGACTTGAGACCGAGCATGATTTCCATCGCCTGCGTGGGCGTTGTTCTCATTGCCCCCGTGATCATAAGACATGCCAGTCTTTGTACTTTTGATAGTTCTTTATGGTATTCTTTGATGTTGGCCTTATGCCACCATACTATGGCTCCGTAAAGTACTCTCGGTAGTATCACCGCCTTGTAAATCCAGTGTATCATCGCTGGTTTCAGGCCCCATTTCCTTCCGACCGCCCTCTTGCACTGATAGAGCGTTCTTATGGCCTTTGCCGATTGTTCTCTTATGTGTGTCTTGAATCTGAGAGAGCTGTCTAACGTGAGTCCCAGATATTTGAGCTCTTTGACTACTTCCAGTTCTTTGCCTTCAATGCTGATAGGTTTCATTTTCTCTATTTTTCTCTTATTGGTGAATAATATCAGTTTTGTTTTATCAGGGTTTAGGTCCAGTCCTCTATCCCTACACCATGCTAATATTTCCATCACTCCTCTTCTCATTATGTCTCTGACCACATCTAGTGCCACTCCTCGTACCAGTATGACTCCATCGTCCGAGTACGCTTGCACGTATAGGCCTCCTTTATTTGTCCTCTCGATTAGGGAGTCTAGCAGTAAGCACCACATCAGTGGTGATAAACATCCTCCTTGTGGAAAGCCCCTTTTCGGTCTTATCTGTCTCACTTCTCCTCCGAGTTTCGCCATTACAGCCCTTCCTCTTAGCATTTTACTTATCCAGGTCCCAATGGTGGGATTTATGCCATCTCTCTTTAGGCTTTCTTCCACCGCTTCAAAGGTTGCCTTGTCAAAGGCCCCTTCCACGTCGAAGAAACATCCCAGTGCGTAATGTTTTGCTTCCAGTGATCTCTCGATCCTTACTGTCAAATTGTGTAGAGCCGTTTCCGTGGATTTTCCCACCATATAGGCGTGTTGGTTTCCATGTAGCGGCTTTCCACTATTTCCTATTTGTGTTCTTACGAAAGTGTCTATCACTTTCTCCATCGTTTTCAGCACGAAGGATGAAAGGCTTATGGTTCTGAATGACTTCGCCTCTTGGTACGTCTTTTTCCCTGGTTTTGGTAGAAAGACGGCGCGAACTTTTCTCCATGCTTTCGGGATGTACCCTAGGGCAATACTGCCTTTGAATATTTCCACCAGATGCTCTTTTATCAGATCGTAGCCCTTTTGGAGCAGTCCCGGGATTACTCCGTCCGGCCCAGCGGCCTTAAAAGGAGCAAAAGATTTGACTGCCCAGGCCAGTCTCTCCTCCGCTACCACCTCCTCGGCCGTTTCCCAGTCCGGTTTATCGTATCCTAACGACTCCTCTTCCTCCTCCCTGGCTTCTTTGCAGTCTGGGAAGTGCGCCTTCAGCATAACTTCCAAAACCTCTCCCGGGTCCGTGATCAAACTATCGCCTGCCTTCAGACTTCCCAACTGGCACGCCTTATCGCCTGCTAATAGTTTCACCACCCTTGCCCCCTCCGAGTAATTATTTATCTCCTCTGTATATTGTCTCCAGCCTTCCCGGCTGCATTTCTCCCTCAGCCTGCTGTAGGCATTCCGAGTTGCTCTGTACATGTCCCAGCTCTGGGTGTCATTCCTTTTTGTGGCTTGTCTCATTGCCCTACGTGTTTTCTTTCTCTGCTTTTGGAGCTCTTTGTTCCACCATGGTTGCCCTCTACCAGTCTGGACTGTTTTTTCAGGGCATGCTGTGTAGAAGGCCTCCATGATGCTTCGCTCGAGCCCTAATGCAGCCTCTTCCAGCTCCTCGATGTCCGTACATCTCCTTGGTTTCGGCGCATTGGTCTTCAGTTCTTCTTCGTATTTTGCCCAGTCTGTTTTTCTTGGGTTTCTTATCCTCATCTTCTCCATATGGTAGTCTATGTTATAGAGTAGTCTCCTATGGTCCGACATGCTGTCCTCCCTGTCGACTCTCCATCCTTTTATCCTTTCGGTAATTCCTCCCATGGCTATCGTTGTATCTAATACCTCTTTCCTTACCCTTGTTACGAACGTGGCGGTGTCTCCCTCGTTCAGTATGTCTAGGTCTTTACTTACTATGAACTCTAGTAGTGATTCCCCCCTTCCATTGGTGTCGGTGCTTCCCCACACTTCATTGTGCGCGTTGGCATCGCAACCGATAATTAGGGGTACTCTCTTACCTTGGTACATTTGTACCGCATCTTCAAGCTCCTCTGTCGGTGCGTTGCCCTCGCTTGGTAGGTAGCAGGACGCCAGCGCCACTCTCCTCCTCTCCCCGTCCTGAGCAATGAAGCATATTTCCACCACGACAAGGTCTCTGTAACATAAGGTCATAACACAACCCATGTTCTCTATATTGTTACTTACAAATATGCATGCTCTAGGGGGTAGCTCACCATTTCTTTCGTAGTGAAGAGCCCCCCCCAGATGTCCCAGGCCTGTCACTTTATTCCTCCATGCATACGGTTCTTGCAGCAGGGCAATTTCAACTTTATTCCTGACAACGTACTGTCCTAACTCGGACATTGCATCTTTGCAGTGTTGTAGGTTTACTTGGCATATGCTTATTTGTGTTTGTGTTTTTGTTGTGTGTGTGTTTTGTGTGTGTGTTTTGTGTGGTGTTTTGTGTGGTGTTCATTTTGTTATTTTGTATATGTGTTTTATCTGCTGTACCTTACGCAGTGGGTGCATCACCTCCGGCATCCATACCCTCCTCTGCCGTTTGAATGTCGGCGGATCCTGCTCCCATCTGCCCGGGTAGTGTCTTCCTTGAAGTGGGAGTGCTGTCTTCCTCCTCCTTCTCCGGTTGTCTGGACGACTGGGCCCTTATGATCCTGGCCCGAATTTTTGTGCACGCGTAGTAGAGGGCCCTGGTCCCCTCGTTCCCCCAGGTATCCTCCACCTCCGACGGCACCGACAGGCAGACACGGGTCCCTGCTGGTTGTTTATCGCAGGATATAAGGGCCCATTCGTCCATCCTCAGCTCCGGCTTGTCTGGGTTCTGCGCCCACAAGAACCCCACGAACAGATCTGCTTCCTCGTCCAAGTCTCCGGGGACCCACACTTGCACCCTCGTCCGCCGGAGCTTCTTGGCCACCACCTTGTGGCCTCCTACGACGCCGAAGTCCCGGGTAAAGAGCCACTCTCTCGATTCCATCGACACTGGCGTCACAAGGAAGAATCCTTCCGCGACCAGCCCCGACGTTGCGAATTGAGGGACACTCACCCCGGGCTCTCGTGCCATGAGTCTGCGCACGTCCACTGCGATCAGCTTGGTGATCCTAGCACGGATGAGTTTCGCCAGCGCCTCGTCCACCAAAGCTCCATCCTCTCGGCATACAGCGACGGCGAGATCTCGGTGCGCCTTTGCAACGCTCCGTGGTCCCTCCGCCTCTGCCATGCCTTGATTTTGGCGCTTTGCTGGAGGACGCTCTGACCGCCCCTCATCCGTGCTCTGCCTCTTCATCTTGAGACCCCGTTTGGTGGGGGCCGGGTTGGCGGGGGGGTTTCCCCCTGATCCACTAGCCCCTCCCCCACCAAACGCGATCTTGGCTTTCTTCCTCCTCTCCTGCTTAGCCTTCCTTTTTTCCGCCTTGGACTCGTATTTGTGGAAGGGCCCTTCGTCTGCCGATGTGCCCGCCACCGCAGTCAACTCCTTCGACGGCGACGCGAGCAGCTCCTCCTCTCTTAGTGACAGGCCTCCCATTTGCTCATGGACATCTGGGGTGCCTGTTGCCTCTGCTCCTGCTCTGGACGGGGGTCCTCCTCGCTCCATATTGGAGGAGCTTGGGCTCCCTCCCAATCCCGAGCCTACCGCTGATTCTTCGCCCCTGGCGCTCTCATCTGCTTTCGCAGTTTGGTTTTTATTATTAAAAGTAATTTTCTCCATGTTAAAAGACTGTGAAAAAGGGAAGACAAAAGTTAGAGTGGCAGCAGTGCTCCCGTACTACCCCCCAGCTACATTTAGCGTACGCAGCGAACGCCACCTCCCCTGTGCACAGTCGTTCACGACAGCGATTGTGCCGAGTGGTCCCGCAAGCATGAAGCAGCAGCCCCTGAGTTGTATAGTGTGACGCAACTGTTCAACTTCTGTCCGGTTCCTCCCGAGACACCTCTAACTGGCGCTCTGGTCTCACCGTCCTGTCTCCCTTCCGCGTCACTCCAGAATCCGGGTCCATGCAGCGTCCGCTTCACCCCAAAGACAGTCACTAGTGACATCCTGGGGTTCCCCGCACTCCGCACTTCACCATCTCCAAAATACACCTCAGGTCCTACTCCCCCTCCCCTCGTCCGCTTGCGAGCCCAATCCGCACCTACCCCCCGCTGCCCACAGCCGGCTGTGAGGGCCTCCGGCACGTCCTCCCACCTCTGACCCTGGGGGTTTTTGGACACATTGCTATATCAGAACTGAAGTCTGATATGTCAATGTGTCCGGTGCACTCCTCTTTTACCCGGGCTTGTGACCGGCTCCATTACGGAGGCAGAGTTCAGATACACAGATACACATGTTAAACTTATAACACCCCTCTTTTTTGGTCGGGGGTTAAAAAATGTTGTTGTTTCAAGATTAGAATCTATGTTTTAATTTATTGCTCCTATGACAGGCACACCCAGTATACAATAATTGCTCGTTTAAAGTAATAGGATGTCGCAAAAGGAGACTTATTGTGGTGATATTACGAACATAATAACCCCGCCACGGGTCTGTGATGATTGCTTTTATCTCGCCATAGATAAGCGACAAAACATCCGTCACGTTTTGACAACATGCAAGTGTGAGTGACAGATGCTTTGTCACGTATTTATCCCAAACAAATGCATCCATCATAGTTCTTTAATAAAAGGCAGCCGCCTACATGCGAATAAAACCATAATATGTCTGCTATATTGTTAGGATTTGCATACCCATTTTAATATGAGTCGTCATATGAAAATCTTACTAACTGTCATCCCATAAAATGTTGTGAAATATAAAAGACTGGAATCACAATTATGGAAAACTAAATTCATTCACGCACTAATGAAATTTTGCTATTGTCACTGAAACTGTTGATAAAAGTCAGCCACCAAAACTGTGAGTGAATACTGATTGTAATTTTGAAAATATACTTGAATAGGCATGTTGAAATATTTTTTGGACGATGTCAATCGAATCAAATTTTTATTGGGATCAAATATCCACATGGGGCTAACTACACTTAGACTGCTCTAAAAATGGCCGTCAAAGTTCAACATTCCTACGGAGCGCTAAAAACGCAATATACAAATGGCCACCTAATCATGACGTCAATATAATTTTGTGGATACCTACCAATATTTGTATAAAAAAACAACGTATGCGACTGAAGATATGATCGACAGGAAAGATTAGGGACACTGAGAAGAGTCACATAATATTTATCTTGAATTGATATGGACTGATATGTTCAGGAATCAGGTGGTCGATATGATAATGATCTGTCGCGTAACCGGCGTAACCAAGGTTGTCAATGTAGCTCAGACAGTCGCCAAACTTAAGACTGCGCCGAGAGTTAGCCGCTAACGCGCCTATAACCATAGAGCGCGGGGAATGCGTATTTAGATCGGCCTATATATGCGTATTTTCGGCCGCGGCCGCCATAGTAAAAATGTATGAAGAATTAAAAGCACTTTTTGATAAATCTGGACCTTTAATACCAATAATCTTATAATTTTTCCACGGAGAAGTTTTTAACACATTCTTCGAACTGCTAAATATATAGTTTAGAAATGGATTAAACAACTAGTGTTGGCGTTGTCTACTTAACGGCAACTGCCTATTTTTCACATTTTGCTCAGTGCAGTCTTAAGTGGCAGTGGGCGGGGCACACTGCTCGTAGAACTGATGGCTGGCAGAAAGGTCCTTGAGTGGCGACCGCGGCCGGAAGACGCAGTGTGGAAATGCTCCCAACAAGGTGGACCAACGATCTGGTTAGGATCGCGGGCATAAATTGGATGAGTGCGGCGCAAGACCGCTCGTTGTGGAGAACTTTGGGGTAGGTATTTGTCCAGCAGTGGGCGTCTATCGGCTGAAATGTTGCTCAGCGGTATGATAGAGGTATCCTTCCACATTTTGAGCTTAATATAAATAGATCCCTTATAATTTAACTAATCCCGACGAATTGAGAACACTCATCGTTTTTTGAAGTCGGTTAAAACTTAACAACTAGGTCACATTATAATCAATTTCTTTATAATTATACACTTCATAAGTCAAGTTGATTTATTATTTTAGCCTACAGTTGCAGCAAAAAAGTTTGTGCAATTATCGTTATCCCTGTAGAGCATTTTTTTTTAATACACCAACCAACAGCAGATTTCGGAATTTTCGTTTGGTGTGTGTCTCTGTCTGTCATATGGCGATATCTCGCTTGCTGACGTATTCCATTCGGAAACCGGACCGGAATTCCGAACATCTTTGGCGGCTCAAAGAAAGTGATAAATAATACTGTATTTTGCTCTTAAACCTTTTGTATCGCTGATACATTTCATTCCATATCCGGAACTGTCGTGGTAGAAAATTGTGAAACTGCGCAAAAGGAACATTAGATATTTTCATCTTGCCAAGAATCTTTCAGTAAAGTTGTCTAGAAGTCTAAATTGCATCTCGCAACGCAAAGTTTCGATACACACTGTACCCGACACTTCCTGAACGACGGAGTGTAGAAGGAGGAGCACTATCTTTATGTATTCAAAAATGTCTGTTGAAAAGCGTTAAATTGTTGGCGCTTCTAAGCAAACAACGTAAACAGTTCAAAATTCAAAATAGGCTAGTTGACTCATGTTAAATTGTATTAAACTAATGTTTATTTCGTATAGTATTTGACACAGTAAACCTAATTATATTATTATATATTTTTCAGTTCATAAAAGTAGAAGATGGCTGAACAAATTGGAATTGAAAATATGTTCTTTATTCTATATTTTGGAATGCTTAAAACCAAACCATTAAACAAAATTAAATCTAAAAACGTCATTCGCATCATAAATGATAGGGTATTACTGGTCTTTATTTACGGGATCGCCTACGTCACGCCACAGATAAGCTAAAGGAAAAATGGCGGACAGCGTTTTTGTCTGCTCATGGAATTTCTATTTTCAATTAGTAAAATTTAGCTTTCTAGTTTAATAAAAAATACAGTAGGTACGAGTGTAACATTTTACTTGCAATTTTAATATTATAGTCACGGACAAAGTCAGAAAATACTCGGGTCACCAAAAATATATATTTTTCAACGCGAAACACTTCAACTATTTACGTCACCTTAAACTACGATTTTTCTCATATTATAATATCGCTACTCTAACGCTATTGTCACCTATTGTCGACTGCTTTGGAACTATTATTTAGGTACGGCTAATTTACTATTAAGCTTATTTTTTCATATATTCTGTTATAAAAGATAGCACTCCTCTGCTACATTCCACACGATGAAGTTTAAATCAGGTTTAGAATACACACTCGTGAATTTGGACTGTCTGAGGAACGTTTGTAGGTTTCGTATTTAGAGGCTAAATGTTTCTTGTGACATTACTTATACCCTAATGCCTTGATAACACGTACCGAGACAGTGGGCGAGACAGTGCCCTCGTCCCTGTCACACACAAGACAAACGGGCGAGACAGAACACTGTCTCGCCCGTTTACTCGGTACGTGTGATCAAGGCATAACTATCGACCCGCCCCGGCTTCGCACGGGTGCAATACTCAGAAATTATGCACATAATACCTAAACCTTCCTCTTGAGACACTCTATCTATTAAAAAAAACGCATCAAAATCCGTTGCGTAGTTAAACATCTAAGCATACATAGGGACAGACAGACAGACAGACAGACAGCAGGAAACGACTTTGTTTTATAATATGTAGTGATAGTGATAGTAATAAATGTCGGACTACCTCACACAAATCGGTCTATTCCCGCAGTAAGCGTGTGTTATGGGCAGTTTATGAAGATAATAGAGTTATTTATATAACTAGATAAGTACAAAATACATAGAAAACATCCACCACCCAGGAACAAATATTCCAGTTCATCATAGAAATATTTTACTTTGCCCGGATTCAAACCTAGAACCGCCAGCTCAGAAGGCAGCTGCACTACCACGACACCAACTGCATCGTCAAACATGATAATTTTATGTCTACTTTAGCACTATGCTCTATTGCCGAATGGCCGTACATTGTGTAAATCGAAGTAAGCCTTACGGGTGATGAACTCGAATATTTGTCATGGTTTTTCTATGTATTTAAGTATATATTTATCTATATAAGTACGTATATCGTCGTCTAGTACCCATAACACAAGCCTTCTTGAGCTTTATTTGGGACTAGATCGAATTGTGTGAGGTTATCCGATATTTGTTATTTATTTATTTATTTATTTATACTGAGGTCAATTTACGGATTTAAACAACCTCTAGAGCTAACAAAACGAAATGTTGAGAAGTATACCAATGGCTAGCACATCGCACCGTTTTCGACATGGGGCCCGTTTGGGAGTGTAGGTATTCCCAGTAGCTCACCCGCGTACCATTGCACGTCATTTTTCGACATGTCCTATTATCCCTACACGTTTCGAAAGACAGCGCCATGACACACAATTATTTAAGGCACGGGCATGTCCTGAATAATAATAATTTGGCTAAAGTTAATATTTTTGATTTCAGGCCTTCGAAACATAAGACAGAAATTGTTGAAAAACATATTTATTGTTCACACATACAGAAATAAATAAACTTCTCAAAAGCACAACTTCAACAATGAAATATAGACTATCCTATAGACTCATGTGGGGCAAGTGTACGCAGTAGGTAAGTGTAAGCAGCAGTAAGGACTGAAATACATGAGTTTCCGGACACTTACCCACTGATTTCACTTACCCCACATGACTCTATCAACGGTATTATCGGTAGGTAATCAATGTAATCATAATGGAACACTCCTGCTTAACGCATAAGCTTGTATGTGTACCACCTGCGGTCCGGTGTTGGTGACAAGCCATCCTCCCTCTGGGTACAACCTGCTACTGAACACCACTTCTCCTTCACCGCAAAACCATTCAATAGAACTAGCATCCAGGAATATCCTCCAACCTGTCATGCTAACTGGTGACCATTCCACTTGACGAATATCCCCTGAACCTCTGTCCACCACTACTTTACCAACATCAGGTTCCCACCGAAGCCAGGCCTTCTCACCACCTCTCGTGCCTTCAAGTTGTAATTCCATTTTATAACTTAAGTCACCCCATACTATTAATTCTCCTGTTTTTCCAAAACGAATTTCCTGCTGGGGTTGAAGAGCACCGACCATTTTCACTTCATATCTAAGAAGAATCATGGCGTCTAAAGGACTCATTATAATCCGGTCGCCAACTAGCTTCAACTCTCTAACTATGGTCATCGCACCAGCCCATCCATCTTCCGCTTCAGGGTGTGGCTGCTCCCACATGTTAAACCAACCTACCAGCACCCTTCTTCCCAAAGCATCAGTTGTCTGTGCTGCGTAAAAATCATGACCGAAATCAATCTCTTGGAAACCGACCTCGTGAATGAATTCAAAGGTATCATAATTAAAGCTGCCGATAATATAACCTGTTTGATGAAGATTTTTGTACCTATCGCCTTGAGGCTCCATGCCTTGTGGTGACATGAGTAAAATATGTTTTCCATCCAATTCGAAGAAGTCTGGGCACTCGTACATGTAGCTATCGCCGTCGGATTCAGCAAGGACATTCAAGAATTCCCAATTCTTCATATCAGTTGATCTGTATAGCAATACTCTTCCTAGATTGTCATCGGTTTTGCTGCCAATGACTACATACCAGTGATCTCCATGTTTCCAAGCTTTTGGGTCTCTGAAGTCAGGAGCTCCATTCGGAGATGAGGATATAACCGGATTTCCCTCATATTTATGGAACGTCACACCATCGTTGCTGTAGGCTATATACTGAGTCTCATTAGCCCAAGGTTCAACATCCAAATCGACGTGAGCAGTGTATATAAGGATCATGGTGTCTCCGTCGACGACTGCGCTGCCTGAGAAGCACATTTCCTTCTCAGGTATTAACGCTGTCGGCAGATATCTCCAGTGAATTAAATCATGGCTGACAACGTGTCCCCAATGCATGGGTCCCCAGACCGAGTCATACGGGTAGTACTGATAGAACAAATGGAACTCTGACTTGTAGAACGTGAAGCCATTTGGATCGTTGATCCAACCAACAGGCGCAGCGACGTGATAATGAAGTCTATACCTGTGATTGATGTCTCCTCTCTTGCTATCTATATAAGCTTCTACACTTTGGATGTCATCCTGTGTCTGCCGAACAGTACTACAACACGCCAAGGTCACGAAAGCGAAAAACACGGATGCTTTAACGGCCACCATGATGCCAACTCGTGAGAATCTGTCGTCAATATGTCTTATATAGGAGGTAAGATAGTTATCTGGAGATAATCTGAAGTGTTTTGTTTGGTTCCACTTGGGAAGTGATTAGGAACGCTTCTCTTGTAGATGACGACAGAGCAATTTTATTAAAAAGTACAACAGTTGTGCTATTGTACCTAATGGTCATAGTCAAGGTCAATGTCACGGGTATTATAAAGAGTTTAAAGACCCATTTATTTACGCCAGCGATTTGTCGAAAAGTTTGTCTGAATTAGGTTCAGTAATTCAGTATTCGCAATACCGCGTATACCTACTTACGTACCGTTTTTAGGTAAGCAGTATGAGTTGTCTGCAGAAATTTAAAATCCCATTACTGTGAATGATTTTACAAATACAAATGATAATGATAGATCAACGAACTAATTTCATAAGTTCAAGGTCAGTGTCAGGTCAGGTTTTTTGTACCTGTCTTGAGATTTTCTTCCTAAGACAAAACGAGCCGAGAAGTAAATTAAAGGATAAAATGTAAAACCTAAATTAAAGGATAAGGTTTATCTAAACTTTTTATTAGGAAAGGTTAAATTGGTTTAGGTACAACAGAAACAAAATGACTTTTAGTTTGTCACTAGTCAGTTCGTTTAACCTATTAACTTTTAAGCAAACCAATATTGCAAACACTGTCCCGTCTGTTGACTCCACACGGTAGAGGCAACGGCCAAGTTTAATTAAAGCGAGTAAATTAAATATGGGGTGCATTTAGAAGCAGTGCGACTGCACAATTAGCGATTCAGTCGGACTCAAAGGTTGCTCCGTATTCAACTCCACGAATTTCTGTCTTCTATATAGATAGAGCTTAGTGATTAGTGTAAGAAACACGGTAAATAGCTAGCGGTGGCGTGGTGTCCATAGAACGTGACTCCCACCGGTTTTCCTATTGTAGAAAATGTTGCCTATTTTTTTGAAAAAGTAAACTAAATCGATCCCGTTTAGCCTAAAGATTTTGTTTCACACCACTCCAATGCTAGCTGGACTACTAACGCACATCTAGCTGCATGGACCTTGCGTCTGTCTTCGTTCAAAATCGACGAGCATTTTACAGCCAGTCGTAGCGGCAGACAGGCAAAGGTCGGTTTCATGATACAACCGAGGGTCTCCCTCGCGATCCCTAACATCTTTTGTCCTAAAATCACTTGCCCGAACTGTTTTCTCCTAATGAGCATTAGCCCTAATGATCAATTGCCATAATAATAATTTTCCATAACGTAATGGTTGTCCTAAAACTCATTTGTCCGAAACATCAATATCCCTAACTATCAATATCCCTAATATTTTAGCCATATTCCTTGCAATCCCTAAAATCAATTTTCGTTTTTTAAAGTCGCCGCCCCTTTTGCAACCACCGAACTGCTTCCAGTAAAGGAGTTTAATGGGTTAGGTTAGGTTAGAACTCCGACCACAACAGTACTCGAGCCGAGCGATTAAAACCAAAATTAGGGCATATGAGTGTTAGATTTGTCCTAATGAAATGATCATTATGACGAATGACATTAGGATAAATTATCAATTTAGTAAGTGACATTAGGAAATAAGATATTAGGGAAACCGAAATTAGGGCATATGAGTGTTAGGACAAGTGATCATTATGACATAAAACGTTAGGGAATGCAAAAATAGGTTAAAAACGTTAGGGATTCAGATATAGATCCTACAACCGACCTTTGCCTGTCTGCCGCTACACAGTGATACTTTACGCGTGACGATACAACTTGTATCGTCACGCGTAAAGTATCACTGTGCCTTTACTGAAGGAATAACGCTTATATAAGTGTGACAAAAATACTGATATGGTTATTGATATTAGGAAATAGCTGGAAGGAGTAATAGGTGTGACAGGTGATATTTTACAGTTTTTTTTACATTCATCTCATAACGTCGGCCCGGGGTCCATATTTTTAATTTCTACACTATATGAGTGAATTGTGAAACGCGCGTCCTGCGACCATTATAGGCTTACAGCCAGCACACACGGTTGCGGTTTCCAAACCAGCCTAAAAATTAGCCATGCAAGTGAAAATTAATATGTTTACGAATTAAAAGCGGGTCGAGTGTAGACAGACTCCGCAACAACGCCATTTAAAAGCACTTAGCAGCGAGCGTGAAACTGGCTGCCAAGTTCATGAAACCTCCGCTGCTAACTGCCGTCGCAATACTGCTGTCCTATTGATAACAATCTACTATACAATAAATATGACTGACGATATTAATTATATTCCGTTAGCATTCCAAGAGAGAGAAAAGAATGATGAAATTCTTATTCTGGATACCAGTGTGAAATTTGGATCAGTATCTAATCCCTAATTTTAAATACCGTACATATTTTGAGCGAAATACTTCTTATTTTTCCTTACTACGCTCTTTTTAATTTACTCTTTACCTGAAATTTAATATTTACTGTGGCCCTAAACCTCTCCCAATTACGCGCTTAGCTGTGAAACAAAGTTCTTTGAACTGATATAAGTAAAAAAAGGTTTTCCAGTGTAGCTTTGCGCGTCCAAAATTAAGCTAATGACCATTGGACCCTTAAATTATAAAAACGGGAACTTTATGCTAACAAACGAAAATCTCGCGGTTCTTTACTTAAAAATGCGTTTCAGTTGAACACGAATTAATTGATACAGAAGAACAAAGAAGAATTAGAAGAAACAGAGGGTGCACTAAAAAGAAAATTAAATTACAGAAGTACCGATTCAGTGTGTAAAAAAACCAATACTTTCATAGTCCAGTTTTTGAAACGTTCGGCTATTTTCGAAATTTGGCTACAGAGATTCAGATCCTTATTTGTTTTTCTGATATATTAAGAGGCCTTATACATTATAATATGTTTTTTTTTTCATATTACTAATATATATATATATTGATATTATTTAAAGTGACTTTTCCCCGAGTTCTAGATAGTAACAGCTATTTTATGCTTTAATTACGTGCAGTCGTAAAAAAGTTAACTACTAAAATTGATAGATAAATGAATGTCTAAAACAATCAGCATTTTTTGACGGATTAGGAGCCTTAACTTTTATAGTAATTAATGACATTTATTTTGAAAATATCGCAAGAAGGGAAAAACACATCTTTCTTTGAAGTTAATACTGATTGGTAAAGTTCACGTCAAAATAACGTGATCGTTCAAGTTTTTTTCACACTAATATGTGGCAGTTTGCAGTTGAAGTGAAAAAGTAAACCATGAAACCGTCCAATTTTGCCCTAGCGTAAGTAAAGCATAAAGAAAACAAAAATGATCGTATTATTTCATTAGCAAATAGATGAACGTACGTTTTTAAAATCAGCTTAAAAAGTGAATCCTTATTTTAACCCATTTAAAACCGCGGGACATTTACCCGCTAGGGCAACATTGGACGGTTTCACGCTACATGTACTTTTAAATAAATAATTAAATATCAGACAACCTCACACAAATCGATCTAGTCCGAAATTAAGCTCAAGAAGGCTTGTGTTATGGGTACTAGACGACGATATATGTACGTACTTATATAGATAAATATATACTTAAATACATAGAACAACTATGACCCAAGCACAAATATTCGAGTTCATCACACAAATATTTGCCCTGACCGGGATTCGAACCCGGGACCGCCGGCTCAGTTAGCAGGTGTCAACAAACCGAGCCAAACGCGTCGTCACTTTTGATGTTAGGTACTGTGCATAGCTTGCTACATCAGCTGCATAATTATAATTATTTAACGTTATTATAATATCAGCTGCATAGTTATAATTATTTAACGTTATCTATATATATATATATATATGTATATAAAACTCAAAGGTGACTGACTGACTGACATAGTGATCTATCAACGCACAGCCCAAACCACTGGACGGATCGGGCTGAAATTTGGCATGCAGGTAGATGTTATGACGTACCTAAGCATCCGCTAAGAAAGGATTTTTCAAAACTCACTCCCTAAAGGGGTGAAATGGGGTTCCAAAGTTTTAGACTATTTTATTCGAAACTTCACAGGAGTATTCCTAACGAGAAATGAGTAAACACGTGTTTCAGGTTTTTAGACTATTTTATTCGAAACTTCACAGGAGTATTCCTAACGAGAAATGAGTAAACACGTGTTTCAGGTTTTTTGAAAATTCAACCCCTAAAAGGGAGAAATGTGGTGACAAAGTCTGAAAATCCATGCTTTTATGGTTTATCGGGTCGCTGATTACGAAAACCGCAACGATTTTTAAATCCAACGTGGCGGACGTGAATGAACATCTTCCCTGTTGGGGTAAAATGGGGTTGAAATGTCTAAATACTAAACCGCTGTTTCTAGAGACTCCATATTTGGAACCTACGTGTCCTTATAAAGTCTAGGGGTGCAATAAAAGAAGCATTTATCAAAAGTCACCCCCCGAATGGGGTCGTAAGTTTGTATAGGGAAAAAATATTAGTTAGACTATTTTATTGAAAACTTCCAAGGAGTATTTCTAACGATAAATGAGTAAGCACGTGTTTCATGTTTTTTGAGAATTCAACCCCTAAAGGAGGAGAATATGGTGACAAAGTCTGAAAATCAACAAGGGTAATGTTTCTATGGTTTATCGGGTCGCTGATTACCAAAACAACAACGATTTAAAAAAAACAAACGGGGTGGACGTGAAATACCGTCTCGCCTGTTGGGGTGCGATGGGGTTGAAATTACTAAATATGAGTATGGGTGTAATTTTTATGGTTTGTTGGGACGTTAATTACGAAAATGCCACCCATTTTGAAATTTTATTTGTGGTCATGAACATTCTTGAAAGCATTTGCGCCAAATTGCAATTTAATCGGTCCAGTAGTTTTGCAGCAAATCGGTTGTAACAGACGGGCTGACAGACAGCTACACGTGATCCTATAAGGGGGTTCTGTTTTTGCTTTTGAGGTATGGATAGAGACCCGCGTTATCCTAATAGATTAACAAATAGTATTTGGTGGCATCTCGATCGTCTTCAATCGGTACCTAGGCGGGCGGTGCGTTGGGACGGGAGGAGTAATGATCGGGAAACTTCCTGCATCAGTAATAAATACATTCAAGGTTTTCAATAATTATGTTAAGTCATTTCAGAATTCTGAATTACGTTTATCTGGCTCAGAATAATACATTTTTCATTCATCAACGAAGAGAACCTCAATATCTTACAATAGAACATGACGTAACTTAGAACATGGCTTAGAATCATTAAACCAATCTCGAATGTCCCAAGTCGATAAGCGGAGGCTCGGGACATTATAAAAGCTTTATACAAGTAAAATGCACACATATCCCGGTGCCTTAGCTTCACTTCGAGTTATGAATTTTGAAGTGAACTTTATTTGGTACAGTAAAAGCTGAGATCGCTTGATTTGTGAGTGCTTGAGTTTTCGGTTTGATTTGATAAAGTGGAGTTATGATAAAATAAAAAGTATTTCCCAGTTATATTAGAAAAGCGAAAGTCTGTGTATGTTTTGTTACTTCTTAATGCTAGTTATAATATAATATATTATAATATAATAACGTTACATAATTATAATTATGCACCTGGTGTAGCAAGCAAATTACTATGTTACTGCGAGAGCAATTCACGTGCATAAACACTGACTAAATAAATATTAGAGAATTAAGTGCGGTAATATTATCATTCTCCCCGAAGTAATAACGAGGTTATTTGTCTCATTTCCCGGACCGCTGCACATGCAATTAAGCAAGGACAAACAATGCGGGGTATTTAACTAAGAAACAGACATCCACGTGTTAAAACATGGCTTTAGGTGTTCAAGGCCTGTATTCGACTCTGGTTACTGGGGGACAATGGTTACTCGCGTCCGCAGGAAGATAACCTTAGATACCCTGCACGTGTCCCCTGGGTGGTGCTAAAGAGTAATCAACTTTGGCTGCTGCACTGCTCGAATACTACCTCAGAGCCTCGCAGCAAAACGATCGAATACACTTGCTATCATGAATACTGTCAGAGATTCTGAAAGGAGTTCCCAGACCAGATATTTAGGACCCTCAGTCAGAATCTGCCAGATAAATGTTGAGGGCATTAGCAGACCGAAATGTGAATACATTTCTAGACTTCTCGTAGATCATAAAATCGACGCCCTGAATATACAGGAAACTCACGCAAAGGATGATCAGGACATGGAAACAAGAGGAAAAATCCCCGGTTATAAGCTTCTAAAAGCTCTAAACCACCGAAGCTACGGTATCGCCACATATGTAAGAGCCGACCTCGACAACGCTACCGTCATTTACTCCGACGCCTCTGCGGATAATTTTATCATCATTGTACAGGTTGCCGAAATCAAAATAGCCAATATCTATAAACCCCCACTCGCTACCTGGGCAAACAACGGACCCCCTTCTTTCGAGCACCCGTGTATCTACACTGGAGACTTCAACAGTCACCACACATCATGGCGCTACTCCACAAACGACACAAACGGACTAGCATTGGCTCAGTGGGCCGAAACGCTTAACCTCTTCCTCGTATTTGATGCTAAGGACAGAGGCACTTTCCACTCGGCTCGCTGGAAGAAAGACTATAACCCGGATCTTACATTCGTCACCAAGGATGCTACAGGCAGACCCCTTTCAACTACCCGGGATGTACTCAAAGACTTCCCAAATAGCCAGCACAGACCAGTCATCCTAGACGTGGGTCTAAAGATACCTCTTGCTAGGTCCATGCCGCTGCCCCGATGGAACTTTCAACGTGCGAACTGGACAGGTTTCACTGCTAACGTAGACGCTGCAATTCGTTTTATTCCACCTAAAGCGGAGAACTATGATCGATTCGCTGGGCTTCTGATCTCCTCCGCAAAGCGTCACATATGCAGAGGTTTCAGGAAGGAGTATATCCCGGGTTGGAATGAAGCAAGCGAAACTCTCTACAGGGAGTACCAGAAAACGGGGGACTGCTCTATCGGAACTGAACTCTTACTCTCGCTGGACACTAACCGGACCAACAAATGGAAAAACACAGTAGAATCGATGGACTTCAAGCGCTCAAGTCGTAAAGCGTGGAGTGTGTTAAATAAACTCACGGGGAAAATAACAACCCCACGCCCGACCTCTGCAATACACCCGAATGAAATCGCTAACAGGTTGGTTTCCATCTCGAGATCGAAGGGTGACAAACTGGAGACCAAAATAGTGAAGAATAAAATGCAGGCACTAAAGTCTAATCTTACAGAAGATCCGGAACTGGCAAGACCCTTTACGGCTGATGAAGTTCACCTCGCTCTCAAACGCCTACAGCTTGGAAAAGCCGCCGGCACAGACGGGATTTACAATGAGTTCTTGATCAAACTGGGACCTAACGCTACCAAATGGCTGTCTCTCTTCTTCTCAGATGTTCTCGCATCTAACAGACTTCCCAAGCTGTTCAAGGAATCGAAGGTGATTGCCCTGCTAAAGCCGGGAAAAAGCGATAACGACCCTTGCAATTATCGCCCTATTGCACTGCTGAGTAACTGCTACAAACTACTGGAGAGACTAATATACCAACGAATAGAGCCTCTTATTGACCGCGTAGTCCCGGTGGAACAGGCGGGTTTTCGAGCCGGACGAAGCTGCACTGACCAGGTCCTGTCTCTGACCACTCACATAGAAAATGGCTTCCAGAACGGGCTTAAATCGGGGGCCGTGTTTGTAGACCTAACTGCAGCCTACGACACTGTGTGGAGAGAGGGTTTACTATTCAAGCTGTTGTCAGTAGTTCCCAGCTTGCCCCTCGTGAAACTGGTCTCAAGTATGCTTACCCAGCGACGTTTTAACGTGCATTTGGGTGCCAGGGTGAGCGATTCTAGAGTGCTTAACAATGGCCTGCCTCAGGGCTCAGTACTGGCTCCCATACTGTTTAATCTGTATATTCACGATCTACCAAGCACCAACTCGAGAAAGTTTGTCTACGCCGACGATATATGTCTTATAACACAGGCCAGGAACTTCGAGACACTTGAACCAATTCTATCTGGCGATATGGAGACACTAGCCAAGTACTTTAGAGCTTGGCGTTTAACACCTAGTACTAGCAAAACCGAATCGGGCTGCTTCCACCTAAATAACCAACTAGCCACATGTGAGCTCAGAGTACACTTAAACGGTTCAATACTTAGCCACAACCCTACGCCAAAGTATCTCGGGGTCACCTTGGACCGCTCCCTGACATTCAAACAACACTTGACTGGCACTGCGCGCAAATTTAATACGCGAAACAATATTGTCCAGAAATTGAGCGGAACATCTTGGGGAGCTAGTGCTGAGGTGCTGCGTACTTCAGCGTTATCTTTGGTGTACTCAACGGCGGAGTTTTGTGCACCGGTGTGGTTGGGAAGCGCTCACACGTCTAAAGTAGACGTTGAGCTAAACAAGGCCATGCGACTCATCTCCGGCACACTTCGATCCACCCCGTGCCACTGGCTTCCAGTTCTCTGTCGAATTCCCCCGCCTGACATGAGAAGGAAAGGGGCTCTGTCAAGAGAAGTTAAAAAGATCCGAAATGACCCAAATCTCCCCATCCATTCGGAATTTTTGAATCCAGCCAAACACCGCCTAAAATCTAGAAACGCACCCTACAGTATTGTTAAAAGTTGGCCCGAAGGCGATTTCAACGTCAGGCAGGAATGGTCGCAGTCTTGGAGTTCCTTGATGACAGGCAAGCTGGGCTCAGCGATAGTCCCCGGTGACAAAATTTACGGAGTCGAACTCCCAAGACGTGATTGGTGCACACTTAACAGACTCCGGACTGGCCACGGCCGCTGTGCCCAATACAGGCATCGCTGTGGTTGGGCTGCCTCTCCCGGCTGCGACTGCGGTGCCGAAGTGCAATCCATTCAGCACATTATCGAAGAGTGTCCTCTAACTCGCTACACTGGAGGCTCCGCCGAAGACCTGATCAACCTCAAAGACGATGCCATCAAATGGCTAATGAGTCTCAAACTTAATATATAAGCTAAGCTGTATTCGACCTACAACCCTGCCATACGAATAAATAAAAAAATTCGACTCTGATTTTGAGTGATCTCGTTATCGTATTGTATTTTTGTTTTAATACTATAATAAATTATATTAAAAGGCCTTCATTATGATCTTTTACGACCAGAGTCGAATACGGGCCCAGTAAACCTTGGGCAAGATGGGTGTCAATAACTAATTTGGTAATCTCTGCAATAAAATGCTAAGAAGACAAGATAGGTGCGCCGCGAACTGCGCTAATAGTCACACCGTATACGCACTAGCACACACCTGAGTGCCCGGAGACCTTCCGTCTTTATTCGAGCTAAGGTGTAGCCAGTCGTAGCGACGCACACAGATTGGCCAGTCGTGACTCCACGCCCTGCGGCCAATGACGAAACAAATTACGCAAAATGATCCATACCTACAATTTTGTTATTAGGCGATTATGCGAAAATCAAAAAAGAGAAAACCTTCTCCAGCCTTCTATTCTGTGTCATGAGATAAATTTTAACATTCTTCTACGTATGTGCTAAGAGATAATTTTTAATACACACTGGTCAGCCCCATTACCTAAATTTCATTAGGATATATCACAAATATAGTGACTAGTTTTTTCGGGAAAATTATGGAGGCGTACCCTTGCTGTGCCCCCGCCAAAAATGATGTCTCGTGGTGTACTTAATTGCGACAATCAAAACTCATAGAAGAAGAGCAGTGCAATAATATACTTTATCGTCGAAACTTCATCAGCAGGGCATATCTTGCCGTGACTCAGCGTCATCTGTCTTGCTCGCACGGTATTGTAAGAAAAGTGACAGGTATTATTTGTCGCGCGACAAAGAGTCGCGTGTCACAGTTATGCTAGACGATTGGTCGATCCGGTGTCGGTCGCACTTGAATATTTCTCAATAAATGTGTCAATTTTATCTGCAGTCGTCAACTTGACGATCATCACGATCAGGTACAGTCAATAACTATTTCAATTATTTATGTACTAAAAGCCTTTTTGTAAAAGGTGCCCGTGTCGTCCGCGTGGACGTAAAAGTATAAAGCATAATCTTAACCCTCTTTTTTTGTTTTTCCCTATGGAAAAAAGGGTAAAAAGTATTCTATAACTAATTGGGGATGCGCAGCTATACCTGTACCTATACAAAAATATGTTGAAATCGGTCCAGCGGTTTAGGCGTAATAAAGTCAAAGATATCATTTAGGTAGACATTTTTTTAATATTAGAGATAACTAGAGAGTAGCCGCAACTGTTCTACATAGAAAACTGATTAGGTATCAGTAAAATTTTAGAATTTTATAATATTAACTTTAGTATGAATGATTTCTACAGCTGGGCCAGGAAAAATCTTAATAGCGCGATTAAGGATCGCCTTTTCGGCATGGCGCCATCTGTTGATCATAATTTCTTTATCCTCTCATCACGTCCAAACGGCTAGTAAAATTTTAACCAATTTTGACAAAGGGATAGTTGGATACCTAAAGATATATATGATACTTTTTATGGGTTACACGGGTGTACGCTAAGGAAAAATATACCCATACGAAGTTGCGGACACCTCTTAAGTCTTAGTACTTAAAAAATATTATTCAACGCGACTGTACCGACGATTCTCCACGTCATCACGATCGCTATCGTCACAGTGTAGGGGAAGAGGATCTCGAAAATATTATCTCAGTGTAATCTCGTGATCTGGCTGAGATTGAGATAAGATCATGAACCACATACATATTGAATACAAATTCACACGTGTATTGAAATAATTATTCATATCAAATTGACAACATTTCATATTTCCACCTGGTGGAAATGAATAGGTATAGAGATCGAGAGCGCTATTTGTCATGTACACCCTAAAAAAGTATCAACATTTTTGAGTTAAGTTAATTACAAACTATTGGTAACTAATGTTATTAAGTTATAGTTAGCCTAACAGGTGTCGGTCCGGCCCAGGGATAATGGCGCTACAAACAGCTATCACGTGGCAATATTGAGCATACCGACGCTTAAGAATCAATACCGTCTAACTACTAAATGTTACTTAGACGGTATTGATTCTTAAGCGTCGACCCTTAAGAATCAATACCATCTAACTACTAAATGTTAGTTAGACGGTATTGATTCTTAAGCTCGATACGTCATATTTGCATTATTAAACGTCAGATTTGTCATTATCCAAATTCAAAACATTGTTTACCGGAATGCTGCTCAAACCTTCGTTCTTCTTGCAAAATAAATACTGAATCCTATTGAAAAAAACTTGATTTTCATCACTGTGGATAGTCTTGACTTTATTATGCAAAAATAACTTGAAATTTGCGGAGTATTCATTCCTGTTTCCTCTTTGTTTACATCAGTGACATTTACCGACTTTCAAAGTCAGTTACCAATTTTGTCGTTACCAGTAAAATAAATGAGTACCACTAAAAATCCGCAATAGCGTGGGCTAACAAACACCCTGTTGGGCTATAACCTAAAGAACCTCTTAGATTACCTATATTTAATATCCAGGCTAGATCGCTTTGTCCCACAATCGACAAACGTATTCTAAATTCTAACTAAACTAAAACGAACTTTGGTTGAACTTAGCTCGTCTTTACTTCTGAGCACTAATTTTTGAACCACCTAACTATTAATAGACTAAGTCGCCCGTGTAAGTGTCAATAAATAGCGTTTAGACCGTTTTATACGGTCGTTTGGTGCGGTCTCGTGGTTTTTACCCTAATTAGCGGTGAGGCTCCAGGCACGTCTGAACTGGCAATTTATGTTAGCTCCATGTAGGTAGAGGAGAAACGACGGTAGAATTTGTAAAACTGCTGATATTCCGAATGGAGTTCTTTAGCACACAAATCCCAATCCCAAGAGCTTATACAGCCCCTACACAGCTAAAATAAGCCATATAAAGGATGTATGCTATATGGGATGTTACATTTATACTGTTATAAAGTTCTAGATTTGTACCAAAAATTAGGTCATGATTTCAGAAAAAAATTGATAGTGCGATACAGGATTGTATTTTGCTTTAGAGATATTGCGAAGTTATAGAAGAAGATTAACAAATTAAAACTTTATAAATATTGACACAAAGGTAAATTATGAAAGAAAAATGGATTTTGATCCACTGCAATGTAAGCAGGACTCGGACCTGCGAGTCCTGCGACCCTACGTTGCTGACTGAGCTATCACATCGTTACGTCAATTACTTACACCAAATCTTTGATTCCATAATTCTGCGCTACTGGAGCGCCCTCTGCGTCATATGTGTTTAAAATGCTTATGCAATATTAATAAAAATTTAAATGTGGTATTTTGTATATTTCATAGCAAATATTGTCAAGTTGCTTTTCTGACCATTCGCTGCAAGTGAGTTTTAAATTTTCGTAAACCTAACGTTCCCCATTGATGTATTTAATTCATTCAACAAAGCACAATCTCCGGTCATGTCAATTTGGTTCCAGAAATGTCGGTACAATACCTGACAGATTTTAATAAAATCCTACAATGTTCAACCTACATCAAGGAAGTCGGTTAAAAAATAAGATTTTCGGGATCATACGGCTAAAATAAAATCGATTGGCATATAACGTCCTCTAATTATGAACTTCACAGGAGTTTTGATAGTAAAGAAAAGGTTAAGTTTGTTTTATAACAAGGCTAATAACTTATCTGTTCCAGAGAAAACTAAAAATTATGGCTACGAAAATTATGCCAAATGACAATTATAAGTAACCGATTTTTGGCGTCTCTTCAAAACTTCATCGTGTATGAACCGATTTTGACAGATATTTGAACTCATATTTTATTCTAATCTCATTTACTTACAGATAGGATTCAAAAGAGCGTAACTTATTTTTCTTCATTTTAACTAAAGCCAAAAGTACAATCGATAAACATGTATTATCGACCAACTCCTTTATCTATTGCCTACTTTCCTGCCTCTACATCAATGTACTGTGGATGATGATGACAACCGTGGATGCTGATGGGTTAGATTTTAACTTTTAACTTAAAATGTGACTTAGTATATTCTATGGCGTTTGAAGCTCAATTTGCAATAAGAATTTAAAGCTCAAATAAAGAAAGAAATCTTTTAAAAACACTAGGGAATTATAAAGGCACAGACAAGGAATATTAATTAAATTAGTTTAGTAACTAGACACCTCCGACTAATTACGGACGGACGTTACCCGACTGCAGAGGTTTGTTGAGCACATTCTTTTAGCTTCCCAGCCCGACTCTTGTCACGCAACATAGCGCTCCCCGTCACTCTCTCACATTACTGCGCAGAAAGAGACGGGTAATTATCTCCTGCGAGAAATAGTCGCGTATGACAGGTATGCTAGAGGTGCAGGTATAGTCTGCGTAGTCGGTATGTAGATCGCGTAAAACATTGTACCTAACAACCTCTATATCAATATAGACATTTAAAATTTCCAAATAATGTTCAATTAGAACCCATATAGTTAATGTTTTTATGGGAGTCTAATCCGAACCTGTAATCCTTCGTTTCTTGCGTATTTCTCTTGTTAAGTTAATAAAAATCAAAGAAAGCGTACCGATCACGCTCTGCCAAGCTCAACGTAGCCCCTTCAGGGTGAACTGATAACCTGATGAATTCATCAGGTTATCATGTGGAGTCAGCTGGATGCGGGTGGCGTAGGGCGGTCACGGTGACGTTCTTTGTGGAAGACCTATAGCATGGGCACTGATGGTCTTTTTGTATATACGTCCATGCTATAAGGAAATAAACTTCCAAAGAGCACGAGAAAGTTCTCAAAGAAAGGATAAAGAATATTCATTAAACTAAGTCAGAGTTGGGTAACAGACACCGGCTAATTGTGGAGTCGTTAACTCGTTATATAACTTCCTAGCAGTTTGCAGAACACATTCTTCCAGCTTCCCGGGTATGGTCTCAGTTACGGCGTTTACGGTAAACGCCTCGCGCCTACCGTTCGCCTAGCTTTCAGGTTCCCAGGTTGCTCAGACTTATGCGTAGAAACTTCGGGCCTCGCATGACTGCATTATGGAATGAATTGTCGCTTGCGGTATTTCCGGACCGATACGACCTTCAAAGCTTCAAGAAAAGAGCGTACTCCCACCTGAACAACGCTACCTGCCTGGCCGGCAACGCACTTGTGACTCCTCTGGTGTTGCAGGTGTCTATGTGCGACGGTAATCGCTTTCCATCAAGTGATCCGTTTGCTCGTTTGCCCCCTATGACATAATAATGAAAAAAAAGTTTATAGGGCATTTGAAGACAATAGGGTAAATTCTGTATGTGTGAAGAAGTAGTTTAGTAGTTATGATGAGGGAACAGATGAACATACATATATATCAGTTAAAATAACAACCCTTCTTTTTGCTTGGCCGTAGTCGGGTCAAAAGGGTAAAAGGAATTTATAATCCCAAATTACGAACGTTTAGTCCTTAACTTTAAATGTATTGATTTAGTTTTTATTTTTCATTTCACTGAGCAGAGGAGAAAGATAATTTTGCATGGAGTTTATGGATGTTATGGAGTTTTTGACGAAAAATCAACACGCCTACCGTTCGCGAGATGTTAAAATAGCTTCACATAGCTCGGATATATGCATAAAAAAATTAAATTCTTAGATTTTACCTGAAGCCAAAGAGAACCTGAACGCTAAGAGCCTACTGATTGTATGTCACACGACCACGCAGGGTTAGGTGATAAAAGTGGTATGCAGCAAAAGAAGATTACTGTATCGGATGGGCCGGATTGCTATCTCTACTCACGACAGGCCCCCGAAAAAACAGGCAACTATTTTCAATGCCACTAATTTTTAAGTGCCCGAGGGCCTTGAATTTAAATATTTTATTTTATTATAATTACGTACCAACAAAAATACATTCTATTATAATATGACCGCTCTTAAGTGACGCTGCACACCGGATCGAATAACCACCAGACAGAAAAACTTCCAACTGCTGTTTGCGTGCAGTTTTAAATTTCAGCACCCCCACCGTCTTGGTTACGAAAGGATGTATGTCAGTAAGAAACCGTGGCAGTTATTACTTATTGTGCCGGAACGATACAGCCGCCGTCATAGTTGGCGGTCGAACTTTTAAGTAGGGAAGATAAAGAAATCTACATAACCAAAGAGAAAGAGGCTAATACAAATAAGATAACTACATATAAGTACCTATACATACTAGTGGCTGTGTGAGCGGTATACCTCACAAACATTTTGTGAAATGGCTGAAATATGTCATTAGAGTTGCATAACTCAAAAGGATATAACAACGGAAGCCATTTTATAAGGGTTCCGTTTTGTTGCCGTCCGTCTGTCAAGACACTTTATCTCGGGAACACGTAGAGGCATCGAGCTGAAATTAAAACCATATACTGCGAATTAGCAATATCTTCAACAAATACCTATTCGAGCTCATCACACAAAGGATTTCCCTCGCCGGGATTCGAACCCAGAGCCTCCGGCAGCTACCCTTGCACTGCATCAATCGCGTCCTTTCAGTAAATTAGTTTCAGTGATTTCAACACTACCCTATTGAGAACATTCGTTTCCAGAACTTTCTATGGCTGCTGGAACACAACGGAGACTCAAGTTTCATACTGAAGCTCTTACAAGATTACGAGAAGCGTCGTCGCACAAAGTTGAGAGCTAAACACTTCGACGGAGTTTCTAAGACAGTTTGCTAGGAATTTTCCACAAGATTCCTTTAGAAAATTGTATTATATGACTTGACCGAGTTCAGAAAAGGCAGTTCTTTATCTTTCCTCCAAATTTCATTTTCTAAAACGCTAGTGCCCGTGTATATTTGCAGAGTAAAGATTAAATTTTTGACATATTTCAGATATAAACCGGTGGGAGAGCTGACATCAAAGTTCCCAAGCAGCTAAGACCAACGTGGACCTACAATTAGGGTTTTTTTTATTTTTATTTATTTAATAATATTAGCACATACTTTACAATGTGTTTAAAGTGCGCCAAACTGTGAAACAGTTTGTTGGCGTGCAGATCAGTTAGCTCAAGAGCGGCCAGCATGGTAATAATTTAGTGAGGCTAGAGACTGATAACTGTAACTGTATCTGTAACTTACGGCTCACATTATACCAAATCTTGATAGGATGGGATTCCTACATCATAATGATCTTTAAGGACCATGTCAAAAACCAAAATCCACAATAGTGAAAAAAATAGCAGGCCATAACATAAAAATGTAGTCCAGCTCTCTGTCTAGTGTAACACTTTTCTTTGTTGGCAACACGATCTATTTGAATTTAGACCGATCAGGTACAACCAGCACTGCTGGGAGTAGTCTGATGGTAGGGAAAATTCTATATAATACTCGCCATCGCCCTTGAGAGGGTCTCCTGTCATGATTTACTGGTGAAGAGGAAACTATTTCAGGGTACTATAAGATTTAAACTATCTAATAAAGTGAGTATTACTTAATTAAAGGCAGTGTTTGTTAAAACGATATTAATTACACCATTATCGGTTATTGGAGAACAAACGTTTCACTTGCTTCTATTGAAGTGATTCAGTGAGGTAGGTATATCATTATATCAGGATCACGGGCTATTTTTAGCACAGATGAGGAAAACAATTTATAAAAATTATTTATCAAAGCATGTGCGCAGAAATTGGTCAACATTATACAAATGGCTATCCTTTATAACACACTAAATAAATCAAACATCCATCCATACTAATATTATAAATGCGAAAGTGTGTCTGTCTGTCTGTCTGTCTGTCTGTCTGTCTGTTACCTCTTCACGCTTAAACCGCTGAACCGATTTAGATGAAATTTGGTATATAGATAGTTTCAGTCCCGGGGAAGGACATAGGATACTTTTCATCCCGAATAAATTGAGTGTTCCCGTGGGATGAGCGGGTAACACCGCGGGGCACAGCTAGTTAGTAATAAAATACCTAGAACGAGTTATCTTACAAGTGATCTGTGAAAGGTGAAGCTGCTTTTGGTTTTATGTGTGCGTGACATTGACGTTGTGACGGATGCACCAACGGACTATATGCCATGCCAAGGGCTAACCAAAACTGGCTTCACTTTCAAGCGCTAACTAAGGTTCTGGGACTATTTAATCTAAGTAGGCACACTAATAAGAAATAAGATGCAAATTACATCTGATTGTGGAATAAATAAATACCTATGTTGTTCTAAGGACAAGAACGCAACCTGGCCCAAGAACAGGGTATTCAAACATTTAATAAACGCAACTTTACATTCATACTATTAATTTCTGGTACGACACTCCCATCATCAAAAATAGTTTTAAGCTCCCATAATGGAATCAATAAATACTGTTAATTGCCTTAGTTTCATATTTATTTATACTTGTTGAAAGTCAACGATTATTTTATACAAATCATGGAGAAACACGTGCAAAAATATTGTAATTTCTGTTGGGATAGTTAGACCTTTGGGGAGCTCAAAACAATTTTAACTTCCAAGCAATAATCAATACATGAACTTAAAACTATACTATAACTTCAATATTTTGGTTTTAAATATTTCCTGATAAAACACTTTCACGATTTCAGAGCAAAACATAAAAGTGGCTATTAATGACCCCCAACGCCATTGAAATTGAGTGAAACAGCTCTTGACCCGGATCTGATATCGTCAGCGATACATGAACATCGAAATTATTCTCCCAAATAATAGTTTTTCGTTGCATATTCGACTTCAGAAGACTACGTTTTTTCACTAAGTTCTTGCACTACACTGAAGTTATAGTTATATTAGACATGGCAAATTTAATTAAATTAGTGATCATTTCATTTGACTTGTGATTGAGCCAATGACTTGCACCAATCTTTAAACTAATCTATACTGTAACAAGCCATCTTTAATAATAGTGATTTGCTGACAAACACTTCGTCACTGATTGTTTAACCGACTTTACGTTTTGTTTCCGAAATTATAATATCATATGACTTCGATAGATGTCTCGACTTGTCTCGGTTTTATCCTTAATTTCATTTACTTATATTGATATATGATAATGCTAGTAGTCCTAGTTTTATGGTTGACATAATGTAGATTTGATGTTTAGTTTTATACAAATATTGGTGTATCAATTTCATAATAGATGTCGCTGATCTGTGTAAGGGATCCGCTGCATCGCGCTATTAAGATTTCGCCTATTGTCATAACTCCGCTCGAATATATTGTTAATCCATTCCAAAAGAACCAGTGTAAACATTGACGTAATAATTACAAATAATACCTCAATGAGTGTAAAAATACGGGAATATAAACCATATCGAAACACAGTGCAGTTTTAATATTTAAATTAAACACGATGCGCGATTTAGATAAAACTGTTAAGTCACAGTCAATGTTATAGTTATCAGTGAAATAAATAATACACTTTTTTTCATTTGAAACACTTTATTCACATCAGTCACATCGTAACACAACCTTAGCACAGTATAATAAAGAGTTGACCTTAGATTACAGTGCATATCAGAATACAATTTGTATTCGCTAACATCCAAACATGAAGAAATTAGCTTAAGCAACAAAGTGGCTTAATAATATTGTAATGTACCTATAACAAGTGGAATATATAATGACTAATGATCTTACCTTTATTTAAATCTAATATTATAAAAACCAAAACACAGCGTCATCGTTTCTCCGCACATGAAAATCTCCCCAAAACCAAGACGCTCTCTGACATAAAACAAATTTATTTTTACAAATAAACAAAAAGTATTCCCACTCATTTTCGTATGACCACATACGTACTAACTAAGCTATTTGTCATATCTACTAATGATATCTTTTCAAAACACACTTATTAAAATTTAACTTTATAATGCATGCTTGCATGTATGACGATTATGTCTCATATCATATCACGTCATGAATATGTTTATTTCAAATCGCATTTTTCTGGATATCTTCACGGATGTTCAAATTATATTTTCATTTGTAATTGATCCACCCGAAATGTGTGTGTCATAAATATGCTTATTTCAAAAAAGGCATTTTACTTGCGATTCTCACGGGAGATCAAATTACATTTTCAAGCAATTGATCCATCTGAAGGTTACTTAATAATTTTACACTCCTGTAGTAGAAGTTAGCGGTGATGCTACCTTATACACATCTTTGATGGCTCGTCGCCGGCGCCAGTATTCGCCCCAAAGCACCCTGTGCCGTCTCAAACAAAGAAACGCTATGTTGCCTGCAGTAATGTTCAACAGACACAGAATAAGCCCCACGTTGTATTTCACCATATCCACGTGCAACACTTCTATCACCATAACAGGGAAAAAAGAAGAGAGACCCGAAGGTATACATAAGCCAACAGCCACTACAATCTTACTGAAAATATCTCTCCATGTTTCCTGTTTGGCCAACATTAATTTAACTATAGAGTGAAGTACTCTGCAATATAAAATAAAAGCGATCAAGAGTATCAAAACGTTGATTCCATAGTTTAAATACACGACTAGATTAGTTTCAAGGAAATGATCAATTGGATACACTGTCAACACTTCGATAAAAGGCAAGAGCCAAGAAAAAATATTTGCTTTAAAATATTTTCTGCTGATCTCAGAGCTATACACATTCACGATGTCCAAGTAAAACATGGCAGTGGCGACCAGTAACCAATGGCTCATGACAATTCTGGGTAACAGCGTCATGAATATCACTACGATTTTGGGGTACTTATTGTGAGCACACAGATAGAAGCCGATCATATTGGAATCGCTGACAATCATGAGATTCATGCACACATAATTCTGAAACCGTCTCCATCTTGGTATCACGATCCAGGAAGTAAGCGCAAAGGTGAAAGTAAAGATGGAAAGTAACAGGTTTATGATGAAAAGGATTATGGAGCATAAGTACGCTGCTTGATGGGCTGGGGACTTCTCTGCCAGTGTGGTGTTGCCATCTAATAAAGCTCCAAATTTTGGCAGATCTACGGTTTCCATATTTCCTGGTATCTTCTGGTGACTCGTGGAATTCACTTAGGAACAATAGGAACACTTTTTGCACTGTATGGTTGTTCTTCAACTTTTTGACATTATTTGTTTTTATTGCTTAATTGGAACATATCGCTTCATCACTGCACTGATCCTAATGTAACGTATTTTAAAGTAAAATTATTTATGTGAAACGGCAATTTTGCTTATTTGTAACTTTTGATTTATTAATTTCGTTTACACTATTTATGTAATCACAGAGTTCCTTTAACGAGGAAACGCAGGTGCAAAATGAATTTACGGCTTAAGTTTAATTAGTAACCAAACCGCACCCTTATCACAAACGATAACACTGTATGTACTTAAAAATAATTTTCCTCCAAGCTTCTATTTCATTTCGCGCCGTCCTGCTTACTTAAATATTGTTAACTTGCGAGCAAAAGGGATAAATAATACGAGAAATTTCCAGGAAGGTGATAGGACCAACTCGTCTAAATGGATTGCACTTATAAAGACTACGTTCGATTTCATGACTTCATATAACTTTTAAAGCTTTATTTTGCGTCATAACAAACGCAAATACCGATCAATTACGCATCAACTCTATCATTACCATTATGCATGGAAAATGGTGAGGTGACATCAGCTCTACATTTGGTGACTTAACGACACTCAGAGGCATAGATAGAATTAGGGATTTCAATTCAGCCCACCGGATCCGGTAATGCGACTGGATCCGGCCGGAACCGGAATCATTTAGTAGCCTCTCGCGAATGTCGGGAGTTTCTTTCTAAATTAGTGTTTTGTTTTGGAATACGATTCACAAGAGGCGGGCAAAACCTACATAAAATAAGTCAAAAACTACCTTTTCTGATTCGGGAAATATTTATTTAATAAATGTATGTATCCTGGTAAATTAAGGTAGGTTAGGTTAGACTTATTTAATTACTTTTCAGAAAATTCAATGGTGTCAGTAAGCTAACAAATTATGCGAAACGTTCCGGTTAGCGTTACCGTTATCGGTAAAACAATTTTCTGCGAAACATTAGTAAACCCATTAGTAAATCCCGACCAATTTTAGTAAGTGATACAATTCCCGATACTCTCATACAAATCCCGGTTCTGAAATGTAGCTATAAACAGCTCAACTCTCCACTGAACCCCGGAAGTATTCAGATATGAGATAACATAATAATAAAGTTCGTGGATTTTATTTCTAGAACGATCTGTAGTAAATTTTAGAGATCATAATCTCCTTCATCACCGCCTCTTCTATAGCCTTGTTATTGCGACATCAAATCTTGTGAAGATTTGTTATATTTTATGATGGAACTATGAAAAAGTTATAAAAAACTGAACATAAAAAGATACAATTATTAGCCTAGCGTTCTAAGGCTCTATAGCACAATGGCGATTTGCGGGCGAGTCGAAAGCTAGTCGCTAGTACAATATGGCGCCTCGGGGTACAATGTAGCGCCTCGCGGTCGCAGTACAATATGGCGCCGCGCGATGCAATATGGCGCCGAGCACGCCTTGCTTTATATTAAGGCTCCTTATCCGTTCAAAAATGCTGATCGTTTTAGACATTTTTCTCTGTGATCAAACATGATTCTTAACATATTATCAATGTTACTATCTAGAACAGGGCCATTGCGATTTCTTGTTATATATTTGAAACCTACAGTTTGAATTTTTCATTGATAATTTTTGTTTCAAAAAATACTCGATTTGACAAAATTCAGTTAACTGTTTTTTTTTTCTTATTTTCACCTGCTCGCAATGAAAGCATGCAATAGCTATGTTACTTTCTACAACTCAAGGAAAAGTATTTTTTACTTCAAATTGTTGGTTGAAATTATCAATATACAGGGTGAAATAATATTGACCGTTAAAATTTTGACAGTAGATTCCTTGGAAAAAAATAAAAAATACGTGTTTTTTCTTTCAGCATCTTTCGGTACTAAAATATCGAGATAAAACAGCTGAAAGATATCCTAAACAACCATACGTTCGTGGATACCGCGTTAGCGCGCTCTGCGGGAGGCGGCAATAACGCTCGCCCCACCCCCACGCGATCGCGCGTCTTTACGGGACGAACCCACAACACGGAACACGGAAGTGCACGACCGGTCATGTGGAGATGCGCGTGCGACTAATTGCAATTTGTATTTGGTCCAGATAAGGGTGAGCGCGCCCCTCCCCCCGCACCGCTAACCCCGAGCGTTACTAATTATTTATTCGGACAGCACATTTAATTATGAAAATTTTACCTATGTTTTTTATCTCAGAAATGGCGTCTTTTATTGATACCTAATGCCTGGGAAAAAAAATATGACATATAAATATGAATATTGATATGAAAAAAAAATTATAAGATATAAGGCCTCTTAAACGTTATATTATTTTATTTTATGTACGTATTAAATATGCATGAGTGTGCAATAAGCTGTACGTAATTAATGGTCGGGACATTCGAAGCCATATATGGTGCAGTGGTGCTTGCATGATTCACCAATGTTTCCTTTTGGCGGTTAAATTGTATGTAGATATAGTTTATTTCCATTAAGTTGATTCACATTCTCCGGCCAATCACCATGTTTAAACAATATTGTCAATGAACTTAGAATTTATACATTGATTTTTGGAAATATCATAACGTTGCAACAAAATAATTCCAGGTCTGTTCTGTTTCTGTTTCAAGAAGATGAGACATTGGGCATTGGGGAAGGCCCTTTTATGGGCTGGACGTTACTCAGATCTTAATTTCATATCGGTAGATAATGCCAGGCAGCGAGCCATGGAAAGAGCTATGCTTGGTGTGTCTCTTCTTGTGGAGATCCAAAACGAAGTAATTCGACAGGCCACGAATCGGTAAACGTAGTGTAGGGCGCCCTGTAACAAGGTGGAGCGACGACATTCGTAGGACAGCGGGTAGTAACTGGAGGAAGAGAGCTGAAAATCGAGCTCAGTGGCGTGCCATGGGAGAGGCCTATGTCCAGCAGTGGACTGAAACAGGCTGATGCTCTTTGCCTTTGCGCACTAACTCATTCGAGCCTAAAATAATAAAACCCAAAAATATATAAGTTCCAAGGAACAGAACTTAATATGGCGCCTCGCGTTACCTTATGGCGCTGCGCGGTACAATATGGCGCCGTGCGGTACAATATGGCGCCTCGAGGTACAATATGGCGCTTCAAGTTACAATATGGCGCCTCACGGTACAATATGGCGCCTCACGGTACAATATGGAACCTCACGATACAATTTGGCACCTCACGGTACAATATAGCGCCGAACGGTACAATATGGCGCTGCGCGCTCCCCTTGCTTTAGCTTAAACGATTATTTTATATACGTATTAAATATGCAATAAGCTGTGCATAATACATAGTCAGGACACTCGAAACCATATTAAATGGTGCAGTAGTGCTTGCATGATTCATTGATGAATCGTGTTTATGTTTGGTAGATAATGCCAGTGCGGCCAGTGAAAATCCCTATAGACGAAACGCACAGTCACAATCCAACAACTTGACTAAAGTGTATTTGCTCCTTTGCCACTGCGCACTAAACTCATCCGAGCCTAAAATAATAAAGCCCAAAAAAACATGAGTTCCACGGAACAAAAGGTATCCATAGCCCCGGCCACAGT